>CM071594.1:112005000-113255000 GCA_036435485.1 Saposhnikovia divaricata | reverse complement strand
TCAGCACCGTGTAAGAAAACCAATCAGAATCTTGAATACTTATCACACACTCTTTTCCACCAACATATTGTGTATTCTGAAATTTTCCCATGTGGTAAATTCTGAGATTGATGCCCTTCTCTGTCATCCTAAAAAAAAAAAAAAACTTACATTAGAACCAGTCTATTAAGAAAAAATAAGAATCAATTTAAAAAGCAAAAACTGATCAATTTAAAAGCAGTCTAGCAAAAGAATGTAAATTAACTTATATGTACTGCTAAGACTTATTTACACACATTAAATACAGTAAATCACTAATAAAAATTATTGAAAATTAAGAAGCATGGACTTAATTGAGAAGCACTTAACATAATAAAAAGTAGTCCATAAAGAAGCAATGCCCCACATTAAAAGGCATGCAATACATTTGTTACATTAAGAGGAAAAACTCCTTAAAAAACACTAGACAGTTTCATTGACTACTTTTGGAGGAATGATAATTTTTATTGCAGGTACATCTTCTCTGGACCAGCTCACATCACTAACTTGATTTCCAATTCCATGACCATGTTGACTGTCATTTATAATCGGATCAATGAAATCATCCTCGTTCCTATTTTCACCTTCGACATCACACCAGTCCCTTGGCAGTGTCTTGATAACATTATGATACATCTTGTCAGTCGGATCTTCAATATAAAATACTTGTTGTACTTGTGAAGCCAAAACATACGGATCAGCTTTTTGAACCAGTCTGTTAAAATTGACTCGTGTTAGGTCATACAAATCCTTTTCTGCATGGTACCAACAACACCTAAATAGAACCATTGTAAAATCTCCCCAATAATCAATTTCGAGGATTTCTTCAATCGATCTGTAGTAATCGACAACACCAACACTTGGATTCTGATCTTTTGAACTTGCAAAGCTGGTGGTTAAGGAAGACAGAAATACACCACTATTCTGTGTTGTACACCTAGCATCTCTGTATTTTGTATAGAATCTGTACCCATTAATAACATATCCCGTAAACGTCTTAGCTGCTCGATTAGGTCCCATTGCAAGGAGTTCTACCTCTTTGGAAATGTCATTTTTTTTTCGAGTCTCTTCCTTCAACCACTTCCAGAAGTCTTCGGTGTGTGCCCTCTCTCTTTTATATTTTTTCGATATTGGATGACCATCAATTAAAGCTCGATGTTCCCTACAATAATTACCTAGTTAATATTATAAAACAAATAAACATTCTAATTCTTATTAAAATAAATTAAAACTTAAATCTTACTCTATCAAAGTATCGATGTCCTTGTTACCACAATTGAATAGAATGTAACGATGACATGCAATCCATTGAGATTCTTTGAGATAAATAGGTTTTCCACCTTTATTTCTTCTTGTACCAATAGGATATTCCATCTTTTGTGGACAACTTTCAAATTTAGGTACTGCATCCCCGTTTAAGAATCTTGAACAGAACGTCAAGCATTCTTCTGCTAGGTAGCCTTCAGCAATGGAACCCTCAGGTTTAGACCTATTGCGCACATAAGATTTTAGTTTACCTAGATAACGCTCAATTGGCCACATGCATCTCAAGTGTGCAGGTCCCCCATATTCGATTTCCTTGCACAAATGAACCAGCAAGTGAATCATTATGTCAAAGAAAGCTGATGGAAATATCATCTCAAAATGGCAAAGAATTTCAACAATTTCTTGTTGTAGCCTATTCAGGTCAGCCACATTAAATACTTTGCTCCAAACATTTCTTAGAAATGCACCAAGTCTTATCAAAGGTAGTGCAACCTCAGGTTTCAATGTTTTTTTCACTGCAAACTGTAACAAGTAGTGCAGAAGAAAATGAGCATCATGGCTCTTATACCCACAGATTGTCCTTTCCTTCGTGTGAACATATCGACTGATATTAGCTGCACAGCCGTATGGCAGTTTCGCCTTCTCCAATACTGAACAGAATATTTCCTTCTCTTGTTTCGTCATGTCAAAAATAGCAGCCCTAATCTCAAAGTATTTTCCATCACTTGATTTAACAGGATGAAGGACCTTCCTGATCCCCATTTCTTGTAAATCCAAACGAGCACTCAAATGGTCCTTGGTCTTACCGCCAATATTCAACAAAGTACCAAGTATACTGTCACATACATTTTTCTCGATATGCATACAATCAAGGTTGTGTCGCAATAAATTGTGACTCCAATATGGTAAATTGAAAAATATTGACCTTTTTTTGAAAGGGGAATCCCTTTTACGCTTTACACCCTGTTTGCTCGTTTTCTTGCTTTTGTCCTTTCCAAATTCATTTTCATAGCCGGACAATAAATCAAGTATATCTATTCCGCTTAAAGTGGGTGGAACCTGTCCCTTTTCAACTTCACCATTAAACCTTCTCTTATCGAACCTCCACTTGTGCTCTGGACATAGAAATTTTCTATGGTTCATGTAGCACATTTTTTTACTATGTTTCAAGTACATTGAAGATGTCTCATAATGGCATGTGGGACAGGCCAATTTACCCTTTGTGCTCCAACCGGATAGCATTGCATATCCCGGAAAATCGCTAATGGTCCACAACACACTTGCGCGTAGCCTAATATTTTGATTAGACAAGGCATCGTAAGTTTCTATACCTAGATCCCATAATTCTTTCAACTCTTCCATTAAAGGCTGCATAAATACATCGATGTTGTTGTTTGGAGATTCTGGACCGGGGATGATTGTTGAAAGAATAAAATTTTCAGGCTTCATGCATAGCCAAGGTGGCAGGTTGTAGTTAACCAATACAATAGGCCATGTTGAGTGAGTTGTACTCATAGTACGGAAAGGACTAAATCCATCTGAGGCCAAACCAAGTCTGATATTTCTCTTTTCTATCGAAAAATCAGGATACCTAGCATCCATAGCCTTCCATGCCTCGGCATCTGCTGGATGTCTAAGATTTCCGTCATTTTTTCGTCCCACGGCATGCCATAACATAAGTTCAGAATACTCCTTCGACATAAATAACCTTTGCAGCCTTGGTTTTAGCGGAAAATAACGCATAACTTTTGCTGGAACCTTGCGAATTGCCTTCTCTCGATCATCGTCACTGCTACCTTTCCTTTCCACTACTTCCCATCTCGAAACACCACAAGTTTTACAAACATCTTCATCTTTGTTTTCTGCCCAATATAGCATGCAATCGTTTGGACATGCGTGTATTTTTTGGTAATCTAGACCTAAATCTCTAATGATATTTTTTGCAGCATTAAAAGATAAAGGTATGTGGGCCTGTGGAAAAGCCTCTCTCATCAACTCTAGTAGATCCTCGAATGCAGCCTCCGTAATCCCATGTATACATTTTAAAGAATAAAGCCTAAGGATAAAACTTAATCGCGAAAACTTCGAACAACCAGGATATAATGGTTGTTTTCCGTCTTCAATATGGCGATCAAATTTATTAGGCTTGGCATTTGGTACTTCAGTGTGCTCACCTTCACCATTCTGCATTCCATGAGTACGTTGCAACATGTCACCTAGAGTATCTCCAAAGTCTATACCAGCCTCACAATCCATATCTTCATCACTCCCATGTCGAGAAACCTCGCACATCCATTCCATGTACAATGGAGATGGACCATTGTAGATGAGATGCTCGTATATTACATCTTGACGAAACCACTTGTCATTTTTACATTTCTTGCAAGGACACGTTATTTCATCACCTACAGCGAATCTAGAAACTGCATTTTTTTATAAAAGCCTTAACCCCGCTAATATAGCCGTTACTAAACTTTGGAAGTTTTATCCACGTGTTTTCCTCATTGTCCATCTCTACATTTATAAAACACAACTCTATTAATAAAAGAAGAGTAGTCAAGGTGTTTATTTCGGCCAACCTAAGCAAATAAATACCTATTAATAACTAACTAATTATACAAATAATTATGATATTTATATACATGATCTTAAACCTAACTACTAAATATGTAATCAGAATGAATGACAAATTTATACAAAAACCGATAAATAAAATCGACCCTTGTATGTAATACAATACACACATTCGAGAAACACGACATATATACAACAACAATTATCACAGATTATATTATTTCAACAACAATACATTATCCAAATTATCACAGATTTTGCGCATAAATCAACATCCACAGAAAAGGCTTATATACAATAACCGAGAAAAATAGAGACTGAGGGTTAGAGAGATAGAGAATGAGACAGAGAGATGGAGAGAGATATACAAAGAGAGAGAGAGAGAGAGAGAGAGAGAGAGAGAGAGAGACAAAGAGATACAAAGAGAGACAGAGAGAGAGAGAGAGAGAGAGAGAGAGAGAGGGAGGGAGAGATACAGAGAGAGTGGGAGAGAGAGGTCAAACTAAAGAAAATCGAAGCACGAACACAGAATACACATAAATCGAAGCATGCAACACATAGTATACATAAATCGAAGCATATGAAGGAAGATTTATACCTTAATTGAACAAAGCTCGAACCCTAATTGATATTCACCCAAAATTCGAGTAACCAGCAGCTTCGATTGACCAGTCGAACCCTTATTGAACCTTAAACTTCTTAATTGAGAGGCGAGAGTAGAGCTGGCAATTCGTGTCGTGTCGTGTACTTTCGTGTCGTGTACTTTCGTGTTTCGTGTACCAAGTAGCCAAAACGAAAACGAAACGAAATAAATTCGTGTACTCAAATTCTGAAACGAACACGAAACGAAACATTTCGTGTAAACACGAAACGAAACGAAAAGTACACGAAATATTTCCGTTTACACGAAAATGAAACGAAAACCGTGTACTTTTCGTGTACTTTCGTGTACTTTTCGTGTACTTTCGTGTACTTTTCGTGTACTTTTCGTGTACTTTCCGTGTATTTTCTATTTATTTTGTAAAAAAGTTAAATATGTAATATTTGTTTATAATATATATTTATATAATTTAAAATATTTATTTAAATATTTATTTATTTCGTGTATTTTCGTTTCGTGTCGTGTACCTAATGGTAAATCCGAAACCGACACTAAATTCTCTCGTGTACTTTCGTGTTCGTGTATTTTCTTGTTCGTGTACCGAAAAGGTCAACCCAAACCCGTAAGTTTCGTGTCGTTTTCGTATCGTGTTTTCGTGTCGTGTCCAAAATTGCCGGCTCTAGGCGAGAGAACCCTAATTTAACCCTAAATTGCTCCAGCGGCTGAGTTCATTCGAGAAAAAGTGAGAAGTGAAGTTTAGGTAAGTGATAATATTGAGCGGCTGTGTATGCTTTCCCCTTTCTAATTTTTCAGTTTTGCCGCGTTGTGTTCTGAATTTTGGTAAAGTGCCCGCTATGTTATGCTTTTTCCCTCCCTGATTTTTCATAATTTTGTAATAATTCACAATTTATACCTACTTAGTTTTCTTTATTAAATTTTTAATAAATTTAGTTAAAATTTTATAATGTTTGGATATTACTTTATTTTAAAACCTTTTTACTTGAAATTTATAAACAAAATTTAATATATATGAAAAATCAATAATTTAATTATTTGATGGAATATTACTTTTTAAAATGATTACTTCAAGGATTTTGTTAAACTTAAATATTTTTAAAGTCAAATAATTATTAAATCATTAATTTTAAATAAAATAAAAATTTTGTTCATGAATACTCTATGGTAACACAGCTCATAAATACTCTATGGTAACACAGCTCATGGTGTTACCCAATGTAAGACCTTTTATACCTATAGTAACATACTTCTATGGATTTGGTAACACAAAAATCAAAAGGTTGCAATAGCTCAAAAATTCCATACCTATGGTAACACCCATGATGGTAACACCCATGCCAAAAGGTTGAGATAGGCCATCTATGGCGTAGTGAAATTTCAATATTACGGTATCAATCACGAAGCAGCATCTCAGTTCCTAAGTTATTTAAATCTCCTCCATCTAGGTATGTCTTCATGTTATTTAAATGAATATGAAATACTTAATATATGCATACCGTCCTAATCTGTTAGTTACTCGCCTTGCACATGTATAACTATTAAACTAGTTATTAACTTAATTCTTTAAGCATACATATAATTCATCTGACTTGCCATATAATACATGCTATTTGTTTTCCCTCCATCACATGCAATACAGTTTCTAAGTCTAATTAGTGTAATACAAGACTTTGGCTAACATGGATTCTTTTAATTAGACATAAAAGAAGAAGTCACTGTAGGGTACTTTCATGTTATATCTTTCCAATCTCTTTAGGATGTTGTGTAACTCAAGTGAACAAAATATATGTATCATACATTCATTTCGGCTCAAACTTATTAGAATCATATATCACATGTGAACATATAAATTAGTAGGTAATTACTGGAACTTTAGAATTTGTAATTGTGAGACTCTATTTGTATTACTGAAAAAAAATTATATATATAAATATGTTATAAAAAGCGTGTACTAGATCATGAGTTTTGAATTGCGTACATAAATGTTAAGTTCTCTGCTTAAGAATAAACATATCGAATGATACATGAATTTTATATATTGTTTGATTTATGAATGATTAGATATTATAAATTTGTCATGTTTAACATGCATTAAGATGAAATAAAGTAAAAAATTCCATGATACGCTAACAATAGAATAGTTTTGTTCACATTTATTATATATCCTTTGTAACATTGCATGATCATTTTATTAATTAGATGAAATGTGATTTAAATCATTATTTGCACAAACATATTTATATTTGATATTAATTTATTTATTGTTTGTTTTAGTATTTTCAATGTCGAATCTTACGAAACTTGAGTTCAATGCACTTGATGTCACCGGCAAAAATTATTTGACATGGATTCTTGATGCCGAAATCCATCTTAGAGCTATGGGCCTTGGTGACACTATAAAAGAGGGAAATAAAACCTCCGAACAAGATAAGGCAAAGTCTATGATATTTCTTCGCCATCACCTTGATGAAGGCCTAAAAACTGAATATTTAACTATTAAAGATCCATCAATTCTTTGGAAGGATCTCAAAGAAAGATATGACCATCAAAAAATGGTGATACTCCCAAAAGCTCGCTATGATTGGCTACACTTTCGATTGCAAGATTATAAAAGTGTGAGCGGGTATAACTCTGCCATGTTCAAAATTACATCTCAATTGAAATTATGTGGCGAGAATATCACCGATAAAGATATGTTGGAAAAAACATATTCCACTTTCCATGCCAATAATATGCTCCTACAACAACAATATCGTGAACGTGGATTCACGAAATATTCTGAGCTGATTTCTGTATTGCTTCTTGCTGAGCAAAATAATGAACTTTTGCTGAAAAATCATCAAGCGCGTCCAACTGGCTCAACACCATTCCCTGAAGTGAATGCGGTGACTAACAATGAATATGGAGATAATAAGCCATTTGGACGTGGGCGTGGTCGTGGATATGGACGTGGACGTGGACGTGCCCGTGGTCGTAATTTTGGGCATGGTCGAGGATATAATCATCAAAATTTCACCAACTTTAAAAGGAAGCCTCACCACCAGAAGTGGACAAAAAAGGAAGAGAAACCCGAGGGAAGTACAATGGTGAAAAGGGTTGAAAGTATTTGTAGTCGTTGTGGAATGAAAGGTCATTGGAGACGTACATGTCGTACCTCCAAGCACTTTGCTGACCTTTATCAAGCCTCTTTGAAAAATGTTGAAACTAATTTTGCTGAATAAAATGATCCCTTGGGAATTGCTCATCTTGAAGCACACCTTAGTGGTGCAGATCCAGTTGATCCTTCGGGACTCACTCACATGGAAGTTGGTGATTTCTTTGAAGATGGGAATGATGAGATGGCCAAATCTGGTGGTGGCAATAATTAGACCATATATTAAAACTTTGCTTTTGCTTATTGATTATTTCATATTTCTGTTCGAACTCTATAATGATTGGCTTTGCTTTATGCTTTCTATATAATTCTCTTTTAGCATGAATAAGTTGTTTTGGATATTATTCTAATCTTCATTTATATATTTGTTTTGTGAAGAATTATGGCTAGTAATATCTCATTATGTGCTATGAAAGATGAAGAATCATTTTGTTTGGCGGATAGTACAACAACACATACAATTTTGAAAAATAAAGAATATTTTTCGCATCTTATATTAGCTAAAGCTAATGTAAATACAATATCGGGTGCATCAGATATTATTGAAGGCTCCGGAAGAGCAAGTATAGTGTTACCTAATGGTACACATTTATTTATTGAAAATGCCATGTTCTCCACCCAATCAAAAAGAAACCTTTTGAGTTTCAAAGATATACGCCACAATGGCTATCATATTGAAACAACAAATGAAAATGACGATGAATATTTATGTATCACGTCTATAGTCTCTGGGAGGAAGCAAATAATAGAAAAACTCCCATCATATAAATCTGGATTATATTATACCTTTATTAATCCAGTAGAAACACACATGATAATGAGTCAAAAATTTGCAAACCTGGAAAATTTTCTTATGTGGCATGATCGCTTAGGTCATCCGGGTTCAACAATGATGCGAAGAATTATTGAAAATTCAAATGGACATCCTCTAAAGAATAAGATTGTTCCATTGTCCAAAGATTTTTCTTGTGTTGCTTGCTTTCAAGGAAAACTAATAACAAAGCCATCGCATGTGAAAGTTGCGATTGAGTGTCCATCATTTTTGGAGCGAATTCAAGGAGATATATGTGGACCTATTACACAATCAAGTGGACCATTTCAATACTTTATGGTACTTATAGATGAATCAACACGTTGGTCGCATGTTAGTTTATTATCCACTCGTAATGTTGCATTTGCAAGACTCCTTGCTCAAATAATTCGATTAAGGACACAATTCCCAGATCATGCAATTAAGAAAATTCGATTGGATAATGTAGGAGAATTTACTTCTCAGTCTTTTAATGATTATTGCATGTCAATTGGGATTGATGTGGAACATCCGGTTCCGCACACGCATAACCAAAATGGTTTAGCAGAATCTTTTATTAAGAGGCTACAATTGATTGCTAAACTACCAAATACTACTTGGGGACATGCAATATTACATGCTGCATCACTTGCTCGTTTAAGACCGACTGCTTATCATAAATACTTCCCAATGCAGCTTGTAAATGGTCAAGAACCAAATATTTCTCACTTGAGAGTTTTTGGGTGTGCAGTTTATGTTCCGATATCTCCTCCCCAACGAACAAAAATGGGACCCCAAAGAAGATTAGGGGTATACGTTGGGTTTGACTCTCCCTCAATTATAAAATATTTGGAGCCCATGACTGGTGATTTATTTAAGGCAAGATTTGCCGACTGTCAGTTTGATGAGACAGTTTTTCCTGCATTAGGGGGAGATAAGTCAAAATTTGAAAAAGAAAGACAAGAAATTTTGTGGAATGCAGCATCTCTGTCTCATTATGATCCTCGCACAAATCAATGTGAACTTGAAGTTCAAAAGATTATCCACCTACAAGAGGTTGCAAATAAATTGCCCGATTCATTTACCGATGTCAAGACAGTAATGAATTCACATATACCGGCTATCAATGCTCCTTGTAAAATAAAACTTCCTGATGAAGAAAATATAGTCTTGTTAGCAAATGAGTCTAAAGCACGCCAGAAGCGTGGTAGACCTATTGGATCCAAAGATAAAAATCCTAGAAAATCAAGAAAACTTGATAAACAAGCTGGTACATCAAATGACATCATTCCAAATGAAATAGAATTGATCACTGAAGAGACGTCTTCAAAGGATGATCAAACACCTGAAATTGAGGACAATGAAGAGATCTCGATAAATTATATTATTTCAGGAAAAAGGTGGAATAGAAAAGAAATTGTCATGGATGACATATTTGCATATGCAGCTGCACTTGACATTTCTGAAGAAATCGAGGATCATGAACCTAGATCGATCTATGAATGTAAAAGAAGAAATGATTGGCCAAAATGGAAAGATGCTATTGAGGCAGAATTGAAATCACTTGAAAAACGTCAAGTTTTTGGACCTATTGTCCAAACACCTGCAGGTGTGAAACCCGTTGGATATAGATGGGTATTTGTGCGTAAAAGAAATGAGAAAAATGAAGTTGTGAGATATAAGGCACGCCTTGTTGCACAAGGCTTCTCACAAAGACCGAGAATTGATTATGAAGAGACTTATTCCCCGGTAATGGATGCAACAACATTCAGATTCTTACTAAGTCTATCAATTTTAGAAGTGCTCCGAATGAATTTGATGGATGTTGTGACTGCTTACTTATATGGGTCACTTGATAATGACATTTACATGAAAATCCCCGATGGATTAAAAATGCCTGAAGCATGTAGTTCAAGACCCCGAGAAATTTATTCAATTAAATTACGAAGATCATTGTACGGGTTAAAACAATCAGGTCGAATGTGGTATAATCGCTTCAGTGAGTACCTTTTGAAAAATGGATATGTTAATAATGTAATTTGTCCATGTGTTTTTATTAAAAGGACAAAAATGGGGTTTACTATAATTGCGGTTTATGTTAATGATCTAAACATCATTGGGACCCAAGATGAGCTTAATGAAACAATTGAATATTTGAAAAGAGAATTTGAAATGAAAGACTTGGGCAAAACAAAACTATGCCTTGGTTTTCAAGTCAAACATTTATCCAAAGGAATTTTTGTCCACCAGTCATCATATATTGAAAAGATCCTTAAGAGATTTATTATGGATAAAGCATATCCTGTAAGTACACCTATGGTTGTTCGCTCACTTGAAAAGAAAAAGGATCCATTCCGCCCAAGACAAGAAGGAGAAGAACTTCTTGGTCCCGAAGTACCATATCTTAGTGCCATTGGTTCGCTAATGTACCTTGCCAATTGTACACGACCTGATATTGGTTTTTCTGTTAATTTATTGGCAAGGCATAGTTCTGCTCCAACTCGAACACATTGGACTGATGTGAAACAAATTTTTAGATATCTTCGAGGTACAATGGATATGGGTTTGTTTTATTCTAAAGACTCAAAAGTAGAATTAGTTGGTTATGCAGATGCAGGTTATCGATCCGATCCCCATAAAGGTAGATCACAAACAGGTTATGTATTCACGTATGGTGATACCGCAATATCTTGGCAGTCTACAAAGCAAACACTTGCAGCAACTTCTTCGAATCATGCTGAATTATTGGCACTACATGAAGCTAGTCGAGAATGCGTGTGGCTAAGGTTTTTGGTCCATCATATTCGAGAATCATGTGGTCTTTCATTCAATAAAGGAAGTCATACTGTTTTATTCGAAGATAATGAAGCATGTATTACCCAAACTAGAGAAGGCTACATCAAAGGAGACAGGACAAAGCACATTGATCCAAAATTCTTCTTCACCCATGAACTTCAGCAAAGGGGAGAAATTGATGTCTGTCAGATCCGCTCATGTGATAATCCAGCTGATTTATTCACAAAGGCACTTCCTACATCTCCCTTCGAGAAGTTGGTACACAAGATTGGAATGCGTAAAGTTCGAGATTTATGATGATTTATATAGTCATGCTAAAATGAGGGGGGGACACTTCACTTTAATATATGTACAACACATGTACTCTTTTTCCTTCACTAGGGTTTTTCCCACAGGGTTTTTCCTAGTAAGGTTTTAACGAGGCATGGTGTTGGTACAAGTCATCCAGGGGGAGTGTTATGTAATAATTGGATGACTTTTGGCTTTTAACTTTCCTCCATTAATATTGAGACTCTTGACCCTTCATTGTACTTGTAAAGCATAATGCAATGTAATATGTAATAGAGGACATATATAACTCAACTAGGATAAAAGATAAATAATATTAACTCTATACAGGGATCGTGAAATTTGAAGAACAGGCACCGACAAGGATCAAGTCGCTGAAAGAAGTTCATTAACATGATCAAGCCTCAGTGACAGAATAAGATGTACAGATGATTCTGTTGAAGGGCCAAAAGATTCCATGTATTTATATTATTTGAAGATATTGCTGCAGGCTAATCAATTGGAATGTAACGAAGGTGTGAAGATCAAGATCAGTGCTAGTCACTTGTGAACCAGACCAGTGCACTAAGTGTCAGCACATAAGAGAAGGATCAACACATTAATTCACAGAAAGAATTGCCAAAGCCTATTGACGATCAAGGACATACATAATATTTCAAGCTGATGAAGTTTCTATGTCAACGGATATGACACCTCAACACACAACTCTCTCTTCTCTCTCTTATATCTTCTCTGTGTAAGCTGCTAGAAAGTCCATCTAGTAGGAAAGTCGGTTTAGCCCACTTTCAGGAAGTGTCGGGTAGAAGGTCCTCGTGCCTAAACTATCCTTAGGAGTGTTTGATTTTGTAGCTAATCCATAGGATTAAATTGTGTAGCAAACCTCCGGGTTTTATCTATTAAAAGATATTTCCCAAACAGTTGTGTTATTTCGATTCAGTATTTTTTATCTCATATCCACATCAAAAAAATCGAAATATTTTTTGAATAACGTATTCAACCCCCCTTCTACGTTATTCCGGACCTAACAATTGGCATCAGAGCCACTCTGTTATTATACAACAGTTAAGATCCAAAAAGCTATACAATCATGACAGAGAAAACACAAACTCCAACAACAAGCAGATATGAATCAATCAGAGTTCCAATACTCAGGGCATCAGAATATCCCACATGGAAGGTGAAGATGGAAATGTTTCTGGAGGCTACAGATCCAGAGTACTTAGACAGAATCCATGATGGTCCACATAAGCCTACCAAACTTTCTGTTGTAGTTGTTGGGGAGGAACAGAAAACGATTCCAAAGGAGAAGAAAGACTACACTCCTGAAGATATCTCCTCTATTAGCAAAGATGCCAAGGTAAGGCATTTATTACATAGCACTCTTGACAATGTTATGTCTAACAGAGTCATTGGATGCAAAACTGCTAAAGAGATTTGGGATGCTTTGGAAGTCAGATGTCAAGGAACCAAAGCCATCAAGAAAAATAGGAGAACAATACTCACACAGGAGTACGAGCACTTTGACTCAAAGTCTGATGAGTCATTAACAGATCTATATGACAGATTCCTGAAATTGCTGAATGATTTGTCACTGGTAGATAAGGAGTATGATCTTGAAGACTCCAATCTGAAATTCTTGTTGGCTCTTCCTGAGAAGTGGGATTTAAAGGCCACTACCATCAGAGACAATTATGATCTGGAAGACATGTCTCTTGATGAAATCTATGGAATGCTCAAAACCCATGAGCTTGAGATGGAACAAAGAAGCAAGAGGCATGGAGGCAAGTCCAAATCAATTGCTCTTAAAGCTGAGGAGAAAGCTTCTAAAGAAGTTGCTGTGAAAAAGAGTCAATCTAATGGAAAGGCTCTTATTACAAAGTTTGATACTGAGTCATCAAACTCTGATGATGACTCAAACTCTGACAATCTCACGGACCCTGATGATGATGGCAGTGATGCGGAGATGATACAACTTGCAGCCCTGATGGTAAAAAGCTTCAAGAAGATGGCTTACAAGAACTTCAGAAAGGGAAGGAAGTTCACACGAAGAGATTCAAACTTCGAAAAGAAGAATTTCAGAAAAGCTGAGGAAAAGGAAGGCAGGTCTGGGAAAGTGGACAAGTCCAAAATCAGATGCTATAATTGTGGTGAGAAAGGACATTTTGCACCTGAGTGCAAGAAAGCCAAAGCTGATAAAAGTCAAGCTTACATCACAAAGAAGAAGGACTGGGCTGACACTTCAGACTCTGAAGATGAGGTGAACTATGCCTTGATGGCAAATGCTGATAGTATCTCTGAAGCTACTGAGACCAAGGTACCTCACTCTACTTTAGCTTTTGATACTACTGATATATCTGAGTTAAGACTCTTTCTTAAAAACTTGCATGTTAGCTACAGAGATCAGACTTTAGAAAATGAAAGAATAAAATCTGAAAGTCTAGACCTTAGAAAGAGAAATGATTATCTAGAATTAGAATTAGTCCAAATGTTAACAATTCAGAAAGAGAGAGATGATGCTATTATTATTAAAACTGAATTATTGAAAAAGCATGCTTATCTTGAATCTGAACTTGTTAAAGAAAGAAACATTATTAAAACTTGGACTAACTCTGGTAAAACTACTCAGATTATCATAGAGAATGATTGTTGGAAAGAAGGTCTAGGTTACACTGATAAAAAGAAAACTGTCAACATAGAAGCTGAGACCTCTAAACCTGTATTTACTGAAAAGGCTGCAAAACCCAAACTTAATCACATGAGGTTTGTACCAAAATCCGACAAACCAAAACAGGATGAAGTCAAATCAGTAAATATTAGTTTAATGTCTCAGAAACAGCTTAAACATAAGCTGAAGGAGTTAAAAAGAGTGAACAAGGTAAAAGAACCTAGGAAAAATAGAAATGGAAAGGTAGGCATCAGTAAAAGCAATAACTATATGCCTATTCCCAATGCTCCTAGGAAGAAATGTCACAACTGTGGAAATCCTAACCATCTTGCTACTTTTTGCAGGAAGAATAAAAATATAAACTCTATACCTCCTAAATCAGGAGTTAAGAGTGGTTCGGTTAGGTTTAAGCCACAGAATCCTTGTTTTCACTGTGGCAGTATTTGGCATTCTATTTATACATGCAAAGAGTATCATAATTTGTATTATGATTATTATGAACTTAAACCCTCTTTGAATAAATTCAAGATTGATTCTACATGTATAAATTCTGATAAAAAGAATGTTAGCACAAACTCTGATAAGACTTCTGCTGCAAAAGCTAACAGACTTAATAAGGCCAAAGGATCCAAGCAAGTCTGGGTCCTTAAAACTAATCATTAGTGGTTTTTGTGATTGCAGGGTAACAGGAAAAATATCCTTGTTCTGGACAGTGGATGCTCAGGACACATGACTGGAAATAAAGCCCTGCTATCAGAATTTGTGGAGAAAGCTGGCCCAAGTGTTTTTTATGGAGATGGCAACATAGGAAGGACTCTGGGATATGGCAATATCAATCTTGGAAATGTCATCATTGAAACTGTAGCTCTAGTCTCAGGACTCAAACATAATCTACTAAGTGTGAGTCAAATCTGTGATAGAGGTTATCATGTGGATTTCTTTGAAGAACACGGTGAAGTTGTAAGCAAATCTACAGGAAAGGTTGTTCTGAAGGGATACAGGCATGGTAACATTTATGAAGCCAAGCTTTCAACAAACTCTGATGGCTCTGCAATCTGTCTACTGAGTAGAGCATCAATTGAAGAAAGCTGGGATTGGCACAAGAGACTTTCTCATCTGAATTTCAACAGCATTAATGAGCTAGTGAAGAAAGATCTTGTGAGAGGATTGCCCAAATCAGTTTTTACTCCAGATGGCCTATGTGACTCATGTCAAAAGGCAAAACAAAGGAAAACTTCATTTAAAAGTAAGACTGAATCCTCAATTCTTGAGCCATATCACTTATTGCATGTTGATTTATTCGGTCCAGTAAATATAATGTCTATTGGAAAGAAAAGATATGCTTTGGTTATTGTTGATGAATACACCAGATATACATGGGTATATTTCATGCACAAGAAAGAAGAAACTGCATCAATCTTAACAGAGCATGTCAGACAACTGGACAAAGGATCTAAGCATACAGTGAAAATCATAAGGAGTGATAATGGCACTGAGTTCAAGAATGCAGTCATGGAAGAGTTTTGTAAAGAAAATGGAATAAAGCAAGAATTCTCTGCACCTGGAACTCCACAACAAAATGGAGTAGTAGAGAGAAAGAATAGGACTCTCATAGAAGCTGCAAGGACCATGCTTGATGAAGCAAAGCTGCCAACTTACTTCTGGGCTGAAGCTGTGCAAGCTGCTTGTTTCACACAGAATGCTACACTCATAAACAAGCATGGTAAAACACCATATGAGATGGTGAAAAATAAGAAGCCGAACCTGAAGTACTTTCATGTGTTTGGATGTAAGTGTTTTGTTCTTAAGACTCATCCAGAACAGCTTTCCAAATTTGATTTAAAAGCTGATGAAGGAATCTTTGTTGGATACCCACTATCCACAAAAGCATTCAGAGTCTACAATCTGAGAACAAAAGTGGTCATGGAATCTATCCATGTGTCTTTTGATGATAAGAAGATAACAGGACTTGAAGATTTTGATGAACATGACCAGCTGAGATTTGAGAATGAAGAAATAAATGTTGATCTACAAAATTCTGATACTCTTTCAGACTCTATTGTTCAATCTATACCAATAGATCAGACAGCAGCACATGTTGAGGGGGAGCAAGTGAACAATGAACCCCAATCAAGTGAAGAAACATCTGCTACTAATGATTCTTTAAACTCTGAAAGCAACAGCTCAGGGGGAGCAAATAATGATTTTGGATCTACTAGTCACCACACTCAACACAATCATGAACTTGGGGAATCATCAAGATCAGATCTGCCAAGACAAAGGATATGGAGTAGAGCACATCCCTTTGAACAGATCATTGGTGAACCGGACACGGGTGTACAGACTAGAAGAGCAACACAGAATGAGTGCAATTTCGCAGGATTTTTATCTCAAATTGAACCTAAAAAGATTGATGAAGCTCTTGATGATCCAGATTGGGTAACTGCAATGCAGGAAGAACTCAATCAGTTCGAAAGGCAGAAAGTATGGAAGCTGGTGCCAAGACCAAAAGATAAATCTATAATTGGCACTAGATGGGTGTTTAGGAATAAACTGGATGAAAATGGTATTGTTACGAGGAACAAGGTTCGATTGGTAGCAAAGGGTTACTCTCAAGAAGAGGGAATTGATTATGATGAAACTTATGCTCCAGTTGCAAGGCTTGAAGCAATCAGGATGTTCTTAGCATTTGCTGCACACTCCAACTTTAAGGTTTTTCAGATGGATGTGAAGAGTGCATTTTTGAACGGAGATCTAGAAGAAGAAGTCTATGTTGAACAACCCCCTGGGTTCGAAGAGAAGGACTTTGAAGGTTTTGTGTACTTTCTCTTTAAAGCTCTCTATGGTCTCAAGCAAGCCCCTCGAACATGGTATGATACTCTCTCCAAGTTCTTACTTGAAAATGGTTTTACAAGAGGTATCATCGACAAAACTCTCTTTCATAAAAAGCATAAAAATGATATAATTCTGGTGCAAGTATATGTGGATGATATAATATTTGGTTCTACTAATGATTTGCTATGCAAGAGATTTGCAAAGTTAATGCAGAGTAAGTACGAGATGAGCATGATGGGTGAGTTGTCCTTCTTCCTTGGACTTCAAGTTGTTCAGAAGCCTGATGGTATTTTCATCTGCCAATCAAAATACATAAAGGATCTTCTGAAGAAGTATGGGATGGAAGAAGCAACTACTGCCAAGACCCCAATGCCAACTGCTGTCAAGCTTGATCAAGACAAATCTGGTAAGTCAGTTGACATCACGAAGTATCGAGGTATGATCGGCTCTCTCTTATACTTAACTGCTAGTCGACCAGATATTATGTTCGCAACTTGTTTATGTGCTAGATTCCAGGCTGACCCTAAAGAGTCACATCTTATAGCTGTTAAACGTATTTTCAGATACCTTAAGGGAACCCCCGATCTTGGGATTTGGTACCCTAAAGGAACAGGTTTTGACCTAGTTGGCTATACAGATTCTGACTTTGCAGGCTGTAAGATTGATCGGAAAAGTACTTCTGGAAGCTGTCAGTTTCTAGGAAGAAGGTTGGTATCTTGGTACAGCAAGAAGCAACACTCAGTATCTACCTCGACAGCCGAAGCAGAATACATTGCGGCAGGTAGTTGTTGTGCTCAGATCCTGTGGATGAGGAATCAACTTCAGGATTATGGACTCATGTTGGACAAAATTCCAATTCTATGCGATAACACGAGTGCCATTGCCATTGCCAACAATCCAGTTCAACATACCAGGACTAAGCACATTGATATCAGGTATCATTTCTTACGAGAGCATGTCATGAATGGAACTGTGGTATTATATTTTGTTCCCACAGATCAACAAATTGCAGACATCTTTACTAAACCACTGGATGAATCCACATTCTCCAGGTTAGTTGGTGAACTTGGGATGTTAAATCTGTCTAATTAATTTTGGATAATCAATAACTGCAATTTGTTATAAATTCACAGGTATTTTAAATGTCCATATTTTTAGGACTTGTGAATTTACTTTGCATCCAGTCTTCATCTTACAGTTATCTCTATACTAATTGCCATGCTTATAAATGCTATCTTTTATGGTAATTAGTTAGTGAATAATTGTGTTAATTGTAGCATAATTAAATAAATATTTTATTGACATATATCAATTAATGATATTTTGTTAATTTTATGTCTATTTAATTGTGAGTTTATCTGATTATTGTGGATTAATTCTTGATTTACTGCGTGATTATTTTTAAATCCATAATAATTAGAAGTATTGTATGTGTGTGTGTATATAGGCTGATAGATTTCAGTGATAAGATGTTTTTCGGCTGACAGGTTTCGGTGATAAGATGTTTTTCGGCTAATTGATTGATTAGGTGAGAAATTATTGGTTGATTAGGTGAGAAATTATTAAAGCGGTGTTATTCAACATAGCCTGTCAATATCTCACCTAACCCACTAGTCCTTGAAACCTTATAAATGATGAGTTTTTGTTTGTGTTTAACATCATCATTTCTCAGATATACAGAGCATATACACACAATTGCTGAATATTTCGAGCTTTGATCGGAAAGATCTCTCAATCTAGCTGGTGGTTTTTAGATTGGATTTTATATTCTTGCTTTATACATCATCCTTTATAAAAACTAACTCTTGTTTTTGAATTTCCTCGAAGTTTTGAAAATGGCATTGCAGGGAAGCTTTTTAATTGCTAAAGTTAATCCTATTTCCATTCAGCAAATCGAAACCATTCAGGATGAGCAATTTCGGGCTTGGACACAATTTTTGAATGAACATTCATTAATTCGCTATGCTTTAGTTACACCAGTGCAGCTTAACCATGATGCATTGCGTGAACTATATTGCAGTGCGGTTAACACTTCTGGACAGGACGGGTGTGCATTCACATATCGACTATTTGGTAGGTCGATTAGGGTCACTGAACGAGATGTTAATCGAATTCTTCATTTTCCTATGGAAAATCTCGTTTCTGATCCTACACCTGAACAGATTGAAATGTTCTTTCGTTTTATAAGGTACCAAGATGGCAATTTCAATACTGGTAATCTTTATAGAACGTTTCTAACCCAGTATTGGAGTTTCTTCTTTCACACTCTTAACCATGTTTTTTCCTCAGATAGAACAAATCAAGATCGAATACCTGAATATATCCAAAAAATAGGGTATGCGGTCGCCAATAATTTGAGGATTAATTTTGGAAAAATAGTGCTTGGTCAAATCATTTTAAAGATGAAACACTTAGGAACAAGAGATGTTCGGACTCAAAATGTCAAATGTCTATATCCAAGGTTTCTACAGCTAATATTAAATGATTTTTTGAATGATGAAGACAGGGTACGCTTGGAAAATGGTCAAAAGGTGGAATGTTCTTCCATAAAGACGAATGTAATTAATTACATGAGCAAAAAGAAATATACGGATGTGCCTACAGTCCTAACTGAATATCTAAAGACTGTCCCACTTCCGTTGTTACCAAGACTAGTGAGAGCAGGTATACGACAAGGTAATATTTCAATCCCTGCTATTCCAACCTTTGTATTCCCTGTTGTGTCACAGGAAATACAGTTTCTACAGCCCCCAGTGGCCATCTTACCCGACCAAGAGCAGGAAATCCCACCGACTATAACACAGGTCGAAGAGCCCATTTTACAAATGCAAACACAAACACAACAAACTCCTACACCTCAATTGTCACTTAAACGACCAACCATCAACACTTTTGAGGGAGATAGTGCCTCAGCAGCACCACATAAGGAGTTAGTTACATCAGCAGCTCTACCTCATTCTAAACGAAGTAAACCAAATGAACCTGAGGTAACTGTAACTGTTAGGGAAACAATTCTTCCTTGTCAAATGAGTGAAAATGTAAATGAGGATGAATTGACGGGAGCAACTATCTTGAGTTCCATTTCACGGAACATAAGAGTGGTTGATGATCTTTCTAAAGATCAAATGCCTTCACAGGCATCCGAGGTGGAATTACCTACCTCAATAACTGCTGGTGAATCTTCCATTTTACGGAAAGATCCATCGGTAGGTGGTTCTTTTATGAACCAAGTGTCTTCACAGACATACGAGGGAAACTTGGGTTTTGTGCCATTTAATCGATTCAAGTTTAACCTCCCAGAGGAAAAATCTCTGGATCTCTTTCGAGATTTACCACTATTTACCAGTGGTCGGCAACTCGCTTCACGCGAGGATGGAAGCTCACGAACTTTCATTGCACCATCCGTGACCTCTGAAAAAGGGGCTAGGATGATTTCATTTGCAGGTACACATATCGGTGGAAGCTCTGGAGGAGAGTTGAGGGAAACACGAACAGAACATGTAAGTGTCACCCAAACCACTAAACCGAGTGAATATAGAGTGTTGAGTGAAACACCAGCAGAACATACGAGTGAGCAACCTACTCAACCACATGCACCTGTAACCAAAAAGGAATACAGCAGACTCCTTACACGGGTCCAAACAATGGAGAAAGAGTTATCAAATATCTGTAAGTCCATTACAGAAATCAAAAATTTGCAACTTATTCAACAGAATGTATTCCAGGTTCAATTGAACACCATGGCAACCCAGTTTAGTCATGCAATCAACTCCTTGGTAAAGTCATCTTCGTCTAATTTACCAACTCCACACCCTGTTACTCTGGAGGATAATCCAACTGAGGGGGAGAAAGTGGATGATCAAGAAAAATCTACTAGGCGTAAGGGCAAGGAAAAGGTTGTTGACACGGAATTAACTTTATTTTGGGAAAGGAAAATCTAATGGAGTATTAGTGCTATGCGGGAAAGAAAGCAAGACAAACTTGAAGATATGTTCAGTCTAGAGGAACAATTGTCTTGCACTTGTTCAAATTTTAGAAATCTGGAAAATGTATATATGATCCAGAATGCGGTTTATTATTATTTATCTTTGTATTTTATTTGTATCAGTTGAGTTATCCTCTAGGAATTTGCTTGTCAATCCCTAACAATCAAATAGGGGGAGATTGTAAAGCATAATGCAATGTAATATGTAATAGAGGACATATATAACTCAACTAGGATAAAAGATAAATAATATTAACTCTATACAGGGATCGTGAAATTTGAAGAACAGGCACCGACAAGGATCAAGTCGCTGAAAGAAGTTCATTAACATGATCAAGCCTCAGTGACAGAATAAGATGTACAGATGATTCTGTTGAAGGGCCAAAAGATTCCATGTATTTATATTATTTGAAGATATTGCTGTAGGCTAATCAATTGGAATGTAACGAAGGTGTGAAGATCAAGATCAGTGCTAGTCACTTGTGAACCAGACCAGTGCACTAAGTGTCAGCACATAAGAGAAGGATCAACACATTAATTCACAGAAAGAATTGCCAAAGCCTATTGACGATCAAGGACATACATAATATTTCAAGCTGATGAAGTTTCTATGTCAACGGATATGACACCTCAACACACAACTCTCTCTTCTCTCTCTTATATCTTCTCTGTGTAAGCTGCTAGAAAGTCCATCTAGTAGGAAAGTCGGTTTAGCCCACTTTCAGGAAGTGTCGGGTAGAAGGTCCTCGTGCCTAAACTATCCTTAGGAGTGTTTGATTTTGTAGCTAATCCATAGGATTAAATTGTGTAGCAAACCTCCGGGTTTTATCTATTAAAAGATATTTCCCAAACAGTTGTGTTATTTCGATTCAGTATTTTTTATCTCATATCCACATCAAAAAAATCGAAATATTTTTTGAATAACGTATTCAACCCCCCTTCTACGTTATTCCGGACCTAACAGTACTTGTAACTTAAGACTCTTGGCTCTACAAATACTTAGCTCTACAAATTCATGTAACCTACAAGCCTATAAATAGGCACCATTCTTAAGCTTGTAGAGATACAATTTCTTTCAATAAAATCTGTTGTTTCTCTCCTCTAAATGCTCTCTATATTATAATTCTTATCA
The DNA here is from genome assembly GCA_036435485.1 of Saposhnikovia divaricata. Classification (NCBI taxonomy): domain Eukaryota; kingdom Viridiplantae; phylum Streptophyta; class Magnoliopsida; order Apiales; family Apiaceae; genus Saposhnikovia; species Saposhnikovia divaricata. Next base: position 113,232,878 of record CM071594.1, on the reverse strand, counting down.
TATACCTAGTTTTCTGTGCATTGTACATTTATTTATTTCTCATCATTCATATCTTGTACATTGTATTTATAAATATACATTTAACTTATTTCTCATCATTTATATCTTATTTTTTCAAAATCATATTTCATTTAAAATATACATTATACATTTATATTTTCATTTAAAATATACATTGTACTTAATATTACATTCATATTCATGTATGGATACATTTAATTTATATTATCAAGATTATTAAAATAAATAGTTAAAATTTTCATATTCCAATATATATGTATATAAATAGAGCTTAGTATCATTTGTTGTCGCTAACCTTTCAACCAGGTAACTCCATCAACTCAACTCACTGTTAGTGTTAGTGTGTCTATCAACTCATGCTGCAAAGATGATCTAAACAACCCACTTACCTGAAGACATCACCGACCTAAAGACATCACGTATTATTAATGTTTTTTATTGTGTGTATATTAAATGTTCTTGTCATGTGTTTAATATATGTAATTACTCATTTAAAATAAAAATTATTAATAACATGATATATATAGGTTGAATTCTAAATATAAAAGTTTGTTTCTAGAATATTAAAATAAGTATTACATCTTATAATGACTCATAATTGTAATAATCTATTTAAAAATAAAATTTATTAATAACATGATATATATAATTTGAATTTTTAAATATAAAATTTTGTTTCTAAAATACTAAAATGATATATGTAATTTGAATTTTAAAATATAAAAATTTTGTTTCTAAAATATTAAAATGATATATGTAGTTTGAATTTTAAAATATAAAAATTTAATTTTAAAATAATGACTCATAATTGTAATGACACTAGTCTGTATGATATATGTAGTTTGTATTATTATGTGTTAACATCTACTAGGATTTCACGCTCAAGCATTTATTAGGTTTTTTACATGCATGAATCAATAAACATCTACTAGGATTTCACGTTGAAACATTTATTAGGTTTCATTCATTTCAAACAGATAAAGGATATACGAGTAATATACTAGTCTGTATAGAGTAAAGTTGATTTGCATTTAGAAACCATGAAAATGAAACTCATGCTCCAAAGGTAGTTCTATAACTAGTTTCAAATTTAACTAATTCTTTTAACTTTTACCATGTGGCATGGATGCATAAATGCATTTTTGATTTCAAATTTAGCACCAAGAATGCATAATATAGCAATAGCACCAATGATACATCCAACTATAGCACCCCTTTGGAGATGAGCTTTTTAGCACTTAGAGCATTCTCATTGGGAACCCCATCCCCATCCCCAAAAACTTACTAAAATAGTAAATCCCCAAACAAAAATAGTAAATCCCCAAAATTATCAAAAAATTTCTACATCTCATTCCCCATTTTCCATCCCCATATCCCTATATTCTTTTTTATATTACTTCTTTCTCTCTCTTTCATTTAAAATTTAACTATCAAAACTCACCCACTACCTAAATACAAATATATATATATATATATATATATATATATATATATATATATATATATATATATATATATATATAAGAGGAGAGAGATGGTTTGAGGTTGAGGATGCGGGCAGCTGATTGATCCCTAAATATGGGGACTCAAAATATTTCTGTAAAACCAAACCCCAAAATGGGGGATGGGATGGAGCAGATTTTTTGCTTAAAAAGTGCAATTTCCCCTAAATTTTTACAGATAGGGGACCGAATGAGGATGCTCTTAGTGCTATAATATAGCAATAGCACCAAGGATAGCATTGCATTGGACTTGCTCTTACACAAACACTTGCTCTGCTCCCCTGATCTTTGTCTTTACATGTGTAGAAGCTGTTTTTTAAGGGTAATATAATTAAATATAATTTTGTTTCAAAGGAAAACAATTTGTTATAAAATTGAAACGATAATAATGTCACAGAGAAAACTGGATTTGGGGACAATCTCAGAATGTCTCTTAAGGTTATAAATGAATTGTACTTATTTTATAAGAGACCCACAGGAACATTTTTGTAAATATAAACTTTTTTCAGTAATTTTACCTCAACACCCTTAAATTTGTATTAAAAATGTTTTAATCTCATGTAGATTCGAGGTCATCAGCACATGAAACCCTAATGTCATACTATCAATAATTAATAATAATGTCAATGAACACATACTCGTTATAAAAGGCTGTAAGCCAAAATATGCAAAAAAAATTTAATAATATTGATAAAATTTGATATTATAGACAACATACTTATTATGTTAATAAATAATTTAAACTAAAAAATGAATAAAATTTTCTAGAACGAAAATATTCATTTATCGGAATTTTTCTATATTGAAAAAATAAAATATTTTAGAATCAATTTCGTTAGATTTTTAAGTACAGTTTTGTATGCCCTCAAAAAAAAAGTACAGCTTTGTATTTTCTGACAAAAGAAAGTTACAACTTTGTATTTATTTTGTTTTTGTTTATATATAGTACAGAGTATTAGTTAGTCAAAAAATAATTAATTCATATTTTGCTGATGAGCGTTGTTACCCAGTAAAGAACAATTGTAGAATGGGGGTTGAATACAATTGTATAAGATTTTCGACTTAAAACAGAAATAATAACACAAGTATGAATAAATAACAGCTTTATTAATTCTGATATAAAACTGTTACAAACTCTCTCAAGAAATTCTGATGTTCTTGAGAGCTGCTAGGTTACAAGAAAATTCATGTAAGCGATTACATAAATGTAAAACCTAAACTGTGTTTATATAGCATACACAGCTGGACTATCAATTAGAAGATATATCAAATCAATTACATATCTTGAATGATAGATGCGTTCCAATAAATCAGGAACCGACATATCAATCTCCCTTGATTCCTAGACTGATGTATATCCTCGTGTAATCCTGATCAGCCTCCAATCTTGATGATAACCTAATACTGACGGTGCATTACTGATGACGTCAGCATCAGTATCTGATCAGTAGTCCAGATCCTGACCATCACTCGAATCAATATCTAACAATCTCCCCCAATTTGTACTTTGTGAAATAAAGCACAAATTCCTTGATTCAATGATGTCAAAAACTCAAAACAAAATATTACAAGAAATCCTCAGGCTTAGTCTTAGAAATTCTCACAAAGAAATTACTCATCTGCAAGAAACTTGATAATAACTCTTCTTCTTTATCACCGAGAATTTGAATTAGCCTTTTCTTCAGATTTCTAAGTTCTTCATCTCCTTTACCAATCTGATAGATTCCGGCTCTGAGATTCTGAATTGAGCTTCTTGGTAAATCTAACTCTTCCAATAGTAAATATGCAAGTTCTTTCCCACCAGGATTCAAAGATAATTGTTCTTGATAAAATATCACTTCTTTAACAGCTGAACCCCTTTGCATTTCAACTTCTTGTCCTTCTGTATTCAAGTACATGGGAGTGTAATTACAATCATACCTTGATCCTCCTTCTAAATATCTGGACTTGATTGTTCTGAAGTTCATGGTACACCAGTTATTGTAAACACTGGCTTCTTTATCAAGGATTTGTCTATTTTCAAGCAAATAGAGAACATATTTTAACTCTTTTGTTGATTGCACAACACCTCATGAATAGACAGCTTCTTGACACTTTTGTCTTTCATGAAATACAGCAATTTCTCTATCTTCTTAGAGTTCACATTGCAAGCAACAATAGCAACAGATTCTAGTTCCCAAAGATTATCAACAGTTAGTTCATCACCAAATCTTTTAACAAGAAAATGTTGATCTGTTTGAGCTGAAGACATAAACTCTTCATCCCTAGAACCAATACCTCCTCGAGTGTAAGGTTCCAGTCCTAATAGATCAGATTGCATCCTAATACACATTGGTGGTGATTTGTCAGACTTGGAAACTTTAGCTTTCTGAAGTCCAGGAGTAACCGAAGGTGGTAAGATTATTCCACCAGACCTAAAAATAGCTGGTCCAGTGTACTTCATTTTGTCAACATCTTTCCACTTGCCTCCTTTCTTTTTGAGCTATGGTTCATCAGGAATTTCCTCCTTAGGTAGTTTGTCGATGTCATACCACAATTGTTTATCAGACTCAAAAATTCTTCTCACGTACTCATCTGTTGCATCCTTAATAGATTCAGAGTCAGAAGCAACAATATCCTTAGCTTCTTCAACAGCTTTCTTCCTTCTAACCAAAGGAGTTTCTTCTTCAACTGTAACAGGTTCATCAAATACATTTGATGATGGAGTGTTCTCAAGAGATAGTGGAGCTTTCTTCTTTGTGTTCTCAGTACCTTCTTCTATTTTGATTTCACTAGATCTTGTCTGTCTCGTACTTGTCTGAACCGGTTTCCTTCCTTTTCCTCTGTTTCTACCTCCTCTGCCTCTTCCTCTTCTTGCAGTAAGAGCTTCTTTTTGTCTAGCAATTTCCTCAAGAATCCTATTTTGTTCTTCTAAGATCTCATCAGTAGTCATGTTTGGATTTTCTTCAGAAGTTAAATCAAGTGCCTTCTCAGCATGATACTGATGAACCTTAGCACTATTGTGATATAGAATTTCACTATCACCTGTCCCAGTAGTAATCTTCTCGAATAGATGTGGAGCATCTTCTACATCAGTAATTAGCAAATCTTCATCACCTTCAAGAATTGTGGGAAGTGTTTGCCTTTGACTTTGACCCAGTGACAAAAATTGTTCTTCTGTCAGGATTTGAGATTGCACCACTATTCTTACTGTTCTTTTCCAAGATTCAGAAACATGAGTTGACTGCTTGGTTTGAGTTTAAGACTTACTTCTCCTTGTTTCCAATGCAGCATCAGAGGTTCCTGTTCCATGTGTCTGTGTCTGAGCACCACCATCATTTCCAGAAGTATCATTATCCTTTCTTACAACCAGATCAGGTGTGCATTTTGTTTTGACTACCTTCTCCCCCTTTTTGACATCAGAAGCATCATCAGTAGAATCAGTTAACAAGGATAAGATCAATTGGAGAGAGTCTTCAATATGAGTCATCCTTGAGGACAAAGTAACAACCTTATCTTCCAAGGTATCCATCCTTGTGGTGAAGGTAGTGCTTAACGTTGAAGCTGTTTAGCAGTGGCAATCTCAGAATAATCTTTAACAAACCGAGCATGAAATTTTTCATTATCATTCTTGACAGAGTTAATTTCATCTTTCAAACCTTTTGCCAAAATAGTTGTAGTCTTCAGATGAGCTTTGAGATTAGGATCAGAAAGCTTAGTAGCTATATTACCGGAGTGAAAAAGAGCATTATTGAAATTTATATCAGCAGTAGGCTGATTCCACTCAATATACCATTCAGATCGCCTGAGAGCTTGAATATTTTCAGGAATAAGATCACTATAATCTCCTCTGATCTCAACTTGAGCAACTGTAGATTTACCCATAGACTCCATAAACTTACTGGATGATCCATAAGTAGATTTTAGACTGGCTTTCATGACAGCATTAAGCTGAGCTGCTTCCGGATCATTATCATCATCATCTGAGCTATCATTAGCCTCAGGAATTTTATCATCCACATTGTCTTCAGGATTCATAACTCCTTTAAATTTTAAATCAACAGCAGATGGTACTGTTGTATCCTAAAATCCTGCATTCAGATTAGAAATAATTCATATATCTCTCTGTTTTTCTAAAGTGATCTCATCACTTCTCACAATATCACCTAAGTCACCTTCAATAGTAACTGCTACCTCACTAGAAGTTTGAAACTTCTCACTCTGTTCTACCTCTCCTTTTGCCAGTTCAGGAGAATGCCTCTCTTCACTCTTCTTTTTCTCTAATTGTTCACTCTCTTTCTCACAAGAAAAGTTCTGGCTCAACAAATTCAAAGAAATAAGAGGTGGCTGAGAAGAGTGGTCCAAAGTCATACAAATAGAGGTATCCCTTGTCTCAGGTCTATTTGTAATCATGCTATCAGTAGTAAAAGAAGTAGAGATAGAAGTGTTACCTGATGAAGTAGTAAAAGATTCCATTGGTCCTAATGAGAGTGGTTGTACCAGAATAGGTTGAGTATCATCAGGAATGGTATCAACAGTCTCATCATGAGCTATGCTTTCATCAGGAAGAGGGCTTGCATTAGTATTTTCTACTGATGGTTCTTGTGGAGCCAGAGGTTCAGAAGCTTCTTCAACACTTTGAGCTGAAGGTTCTTGTGTGCTTCCCTCAAAAACAGTTTCTATGTGTACAACATCCAGTTCAGGAATTTCTAAAGCAATGTTGGAAAGCCCATGTGCTGTAGATTTGATGCCTGCATCTTCACTTTGAGAAGATGGTTCTTGTGGGGCAGGAATGTTCTTGTTTTCACCTTCCCTTTGAGAAAGTGGTTCTTGTGGGACCATTCCTTCAGCAGTGTCTGCACCCACACTTTGAGTGAGTGGTTCTTGTGTGACTGGATCTGCAGTAGCTGCTGAACTCCTTTGAAGTTCAGGTTCTTGTGGGCTTGATCCTTTCAGAGGTGAAGTGATCCTCTGTTTCTTCTATCTATGAAAAACTTTTGCTTCAGCTTGTCTCTTTATCTGAAGAGGTGTTGGTTTATGACCAAGCTGAGCAGCAATAACATTTACTTCATCCACAGACATCTCAATTATTCTTCTGTTTGGAGATGTAGGTGTTGGAGAATCAGAAATCTCAACAGTCTTCACAGGTAATGTATCAGGAGTAGAGATAACAGGAATGACAGATGTATCAGGAACTGATGATTTATCAAGATTGATATCATCATCAAGTTTCTGCATTTCTTCAGGAATGTAATACTGGCTCTTGTTGACTATCCTTCTTCTTTTCTTTGGCTTTACTGGCTTAACCAATTCATCAGTAACAGGAGCATCAACTTCCTTTTTCTTCATAATTATTGAGATGGTCTTGTCATCATCACTATCAGAATCAGAATCCTATTGTAAAAACTTTCTCTTCTCACCTGTTTCTTTAGATACTTCAGACTTAATCAAAACTCATCAATCAGAACCCCTTGTTCACCTCCTTGTGACTTCTTTTAAGTGAGGGTTGTAGTGGAGAAGTGCTTTGATCCTGATTGTCTGCCAGACACATCAGATCTAGCTGACTTCTTTTCTTTTACAACTGATGTCTTTTGAGAAACACCAGAGGTGGTTGACTGTTTAGATAAGTGTATGTGTGATGTGCTTGTGTCGGGAACAGAATGTGTTTGATCCTGTCCCATAGCACTTGTGGCTGGGTCATAAAGTACAGGCAATCTCTTTTTCAAGAGAACCCAGACCCCATCAGAAATGTAAGGATTTCCCTCAAAACCATTTGCCTTATCCGATTGAACCAAAGATTTGATATTGTTTTCAGAAATCTTAAAGATAGGCAAAACTGTATCATTTTCAAATTCAACATTGGGACATAAATGAGAGAAAATTAATTGAAAAAATCTAATAAAACAGACATAACCACATTTCTATTTTCTTAGCATTTAATGCTTTCAGAATAAAAGACCCATAATCAAACAGTATCATGGATTAGAGAGTACCCAATGTGAACTGAAGAGGTCGGTAGTGCATAAAAGTTAGAGACTTTGTTTAAGAAGCACCTACTGATGGTATCAATGAAGAAATTCCATTCCTTCTTAAGCTTGGTTCTGTATAACTCTCCAAACTTTCTTGGTTGTCCATTATAGCCCAGACTCGTAGCAAACGCCAACAAAGAAGCATCTATAATTGTTGCTGGAGTCATACCATTGAGAGAAGGTAATTGCAGAGCGTCAACAACCACTTCTGGAGTAACATGATGTGTAACTCCATTTTATGTAAAGGACAAGTTAGGCTTTCCTGAGGGTTCACATACACCAAAGACAGCGGTATTCCAAACCTGCATTACACAGTTGAAAGAAACTTTGACGGGTGCCGTTAAAGCATACTTAATCAGACTAGACGCCAAGAAATCCTGAATGATGTGAAATTCATTCGACAGTTCCTGATGGTCTAGAACCGCAACATAGTTCCATTGATAAGAACCTTATTGTTTACAAACGATTAATTCTCCATTTTCGTTGTGACGGAGAGAGATTGAAATTTTGAGCAATTAGGGTTTATGTTCGCACAGTGATACAGAGAAAGGGCAATACTAATAGTTTTGAGAATAATGAATCAATTTAGAAAACTAAATTGATTTTAGACAGACTAATGATTTCTCAAAGACAGGTGTCAGTAATCTATTTGTGCAAAATAAGTAATGGAAAAAATTACGTGAGAGAGTGGTGATAACCGCACGCGACACGACGTACGATGTGTATTTATATGTATCAATGAGTAAAACACATGCGCTCGTATTATTCAAGAAATACACTTGTGATAATGATTAAAAATATGGCAATGAAATATTTAATTTAAAAAATCAATTATCACTATCTCAAAATACCTGGTACCGTTAACACCAGAATACGAAGCGTTTCTTGACTTCGTTACTCTCCCATCTCTATTTAACACCTAGAGACTTGTCCATTATCCCTTTAACTCTTCATTCTCTCCTGAAAATCAAAAACCCTTCACACAGCACACTTTAACACAATGTTAAAACTTACCATCAAGGAAAAGAATCTCCATCTCGTAGAGAAGAGAGATATCTTCAGTTATACTCGTGAAGAGTTTGATGCCTTTAACTGGGAAAGGCAACTTGAAACTTTGTGGTTGCAGATGGATGCTGGTCTTGAAGAAATAGAGAGAGAAAGACCTGCAAGAGTGATCGACATCGATGCTGCTCTTCAAGCAACATTTGCATGGCTTTCCTCTAAGGCATCCTCATCCAACACCACCAACCATTGTTAATGAATATGTCAGCAAAAATAACCTTATCCCTTTCAACTTCCACCCAAACAAAGTGGCAAAGACGGGATCTGGGATGGCTACTAGCAATGGAGTGGTTTTGACTTCACTTTTTATTTTCCTGTTGAATAGATTAGTAGATAGAGAGAACAAAAAGATGTAATACTTGCATGTAATCTCTTTCTTATCAATGTAATACTCTGTTTCTCTAATCTTATTCAATGTGTTCTGCATTTTTTTTATGTTTATGAACTGTTCTTCAAAGAATTAAATCAGAGAAGTAGACATGAAAACTAATTAAAGTAATCACATAAGTAACAAATTCATTAACAATAACCACAATTAAATCAAGGAACAAAACAATTAGGGAATACTTGAATTACAAATTGTACTGATAATCGAACCGTCGCATTAGGATTTGATATTTGACTAAAGTCAGGATTGACTTTTCGTCAGTATTCGACATGCATCAGGATCTGAAAATCATCAGTATTTGGTCTCCCTTTGTTCTCAGAAACTCTCATAGTTTACCATTCCCAATTCATTCACCAATTTTGTAAAAGTAGCTTCAGGAAGTGGCTTGGTGAATATATCAGCTAACTGCCGATCAGTAGGAACAAAGTGGAGTTCGATTGTTCCTTCCAGTACTTGCTCTCTCATGAAATGATATCTGATACTGATATGCTTAATAAGAGAATGCTGGACTGGATTTCCTGTCATAGCAATAGCACTTTGGTTATCACAATAAATAGGTATTTTTGAAAATGACAAACCATAGTCCATTAGCTGATTTCTCATCCACATGATCTGAGCACAACATCTTGCAACATCAATGTACTCAGCTTCTGCAGTTGATGTTGAGATTGACTTTTGCTTTTTACTAAACCAAGAAACTAGTCTTCCTCCAAGAAACTGACAACTGCCTGAAGTACTTTTCCTGTCTATTTTGCATCCTGCAAAATCAGCATCTGAGTAACCAAATAGACTAAAGTCAGACTCTCTAGCATACCAAAGGCCAAGTGATGGAGTGCCTTTCAAGTATCTGAAAATCCTTTTAACAGCAATGAGATGTGGTTCTCTGGGGTTTGCCTGAAATCTTGCACATAGACAGGTAGCATACATGATATCTGGTCTGCTAGCAGTTAGATACAAGAGTGAGCCAATCATACCTCTGTAGTTAGTTACATCTACTTCAGTACCTTGATCAGGATCAAGTTTGGTAGCTGTAGCTATGGGAGTTGAAGCAGTAGAACTATCTTACATGTTAAACTTTTTCAGCAAATTCTTTGTATACTTTGACTGATTGATAAAGATCCCATCATCAGTCTGTTTAACTTGCAGACCTAAGAAATAGCTCATTTCTCCCATCATGCTCATTCGATATCTAGACTGCATTAGCTTTGAAAACTTCTCACACAATTTGGAGTTTGTTGACCCAAAAATGATATCATCAACATAGATCTGAACTAACAGCAAGTCCTTACCATGATTCAAATAAAATAAGGTTTTATCAATTGTACCTCTTTTGAAACCACTTTCCAGTAAGAATTGAGCCAGAGTTTCATACCAGGCTCTTGGAGCTTGCTTTAGTCCATAAAGTGCTTTATCCAGTCTGTGGACATGATCTGGATATTTAGGATCAATGAAGCCAGGAGGTTGTTCAACATATACCGCATCTTCTAATTCTCCATTCAGAAAAGAACTTTTAACATCCATCTGGAACACTTTAAATTTCTTGTGGGCTGCATATGCTAGAAAAATTCTGATAGCTTCTAGCCTTGCAATAGGAGCAAAAGTCTCATCATAGTCTATTCCTTCTTGTTGAGAGTACCCCTTTGCAACTAGCCTTGCTTTATTCCTCACAATAGTGCCATCTGAATCTGTCTTGTTTCTGAACACCCACTTTGTACCAACAATTGATCTACCCTTTGGCCTTGGTACAAGTTTCCAGACTTCATTTCTTTCAAATTCATTCAGTTCTTCTTGCATTGCTGTAACCCAATCAGCATCCTTTAGTGCATCTTCAACTTTCTTTGGCTCCTCCTTTGACAGAAAGTTATTATAGAGGCATTCATTTTGTGTTGCACTTCTGGTTTTAACACCTGCATCAGGATTCCCAATAATTAAATCAGGAGTTTGGCTTTTAGTCCATTTCCTTGCTGATGGTAAATCATTCCTTGAATTGGATGCTCCCCCTGGATTGGTGTTATCTTCAAAAGAACTAGAATTATTAGAAGCTCCCCTTGAGATAGTGTTATCTCCTCCTAAATTGCTGTCAGGATTATCACTTGAATCTGTTTCTGATGAATCTCCTCCTGATGTTTGAGTTGTATCAGTACTGATGGTATTTTGCTGTTTCTCCCCCTCAACATTTGCATTATTTGAGTCATCATCAGTAACTGGTGTTTCATCAGGAATTAGTCGATCGTCAGGATCTGATGGAGTATCAGTATCTGACATCACTTCATCAGAATTCTTGGTAGCTTCATTTGCAAAGATCAAACTGTCATGTGAGTCTTCAGCAATTCCTGTTATCTTCTTATCATCAAAAGAAACATTGATAGACTCCATGACTATCCTTGTTCTTAGGTTATAGACTTTAAAGGCTCTTGAAGTTGGATAGCCAATAAAACCGCCCTCATCAGCTTTAGTTTCAAATTTCCCTAGCTGTTCAGGATGAGGTCTAAGAACAAAGCACTTGCAGCCAAACACATGTAGATGTTTCAGACTTGGTTTCTTCTCTTTAATCATTTGATAAGGGGTGACACCATGTCTGTTGATTAAAGTAATGTTCTGAGTATAGCATGCTGTGTTGACTGCTTCTGCCCAGAAATATGTAGGTAGTTTAGCTTCCTCCAACATTGTTCTGCCAGCTTCAATAAGAGTTCTGTTCTTCCTTTCAACTACTCCATTTTGCTGGGGTGTGCCAGGAGCAGAGAATTGTTGAACTATTCCTTTGTACTTGCAGAACTCTTCCATTACTGAATTCTTGAATTCAGTTCCATTATCACTTCTTAGAATCTTGACTTTGTACTTTGTGCCAGTCTCACATGGTCCAAAAGTATCTCAGCAGTTTCATCTATTTTGTGCAAAAAATACATCCAGGTAAATCTAGTATATTCATTAACAATGACTAGAGTATACCTTTTCTTACTAATGGACATAATGTTGACTGGTCCAAACAAGTCAAGGTGTAGCATGTGATATGGTTCTTCAGTTGAGGATTCAGATTTACTCTTGAATGATGTCCTTCTCTGTTTAGCCTTCGGACAAGCATCACAGAGTCCATCTGGAGTATACAATGCCTTTGGTAATCCTCTCACCAAATCTTTCTTAACCAACTCATTGATGTTGTTGAAGTTGAGATGAGAAAGCTTCTTGTGCCAATTCCAACTTTCATCTACTGTTGTTTTACTGATGAGACATGTTGAGGGACCATCAGTATTGGTGTAGACGTTGGTTTCATAAATGTTACCACGTCTTTGACCAGTTAAGACAATCCTTCTAGATGTTTTACTGATCACTTCAAAGTGAGTATCATTGAAGTTGACATGATAACCTCTGTCTGTGATTTGACTAACACTAAACAGATTGTGTTTGAGTCCTCTCACCAGAGCTACTTTCTCAATGATGACATTTCTAATGATTATATTGCCATATCCCAAAGTTTGTCCAATGTTGCCATCTCCATAAGACACTGTTGGGCCAGCCTTCTCTTCAAATTCTGATAGCAAGGTTTTGTCTCCAGTCATGTGAACAGAACATCCATTATCCATGACTAACACATTTTTCTTTTTACCCTACAATCAGAAACACAAATAGCTCAGTTAGAATTTTTAAGAACCCACACTTGTTGGGTTCTTTTTGCATGCAATTTAACATTTTTAGAAGCAGAAGTCTTTTTAACAAAAGCAGTTCTGTCATATTTAAATCCATCAGAATTTGCTTTGTCATTATCAGAATTAACAGATGCATGCTTAGTATTCAGACTCTTTGTTTTACCAGAATTTGCACTTCTATTAAACTTTGGCAACGGATCATAATGATTGTAGTACAAACTATGGTATTCTTCACATGTATAAATAGAATGCCATTTACTACCACAGTGAAAACAAGGATTTTGTGGTTTATAAAATACTGATCTATTCCTAATGTCAGACTTAGGAACTACAGTAGCCTTCTTTTTACTCCTCCTGCAATCAATAGCAAGATGATTAGAGTTACCACAGTTAAAGCATGTTTTCCTTGGTGCATTTGGAATATGCTTATAATTGTTCTCTTTGTTTATTCCAATTTTACCATTCATGTTCCTCTTAGCAGTAGTGGTTTTCTCTCTATCTATCACTTCATAGATTCTGTCTCTCAGTTGTTTCTTAGACAAAAGACCTATATTTTTGTTTTTGACATTTTTAGACTCAGAATTTTGTGTAGAAGTAGATCCCTTTTCTAAAGTAGATTTGGGATTTTCTGGATACACATACTTAACAGGTTTTAATTTAGTCTTTGTTCTGTCTATAACATGTCTATAGGTTTTTGGATTTGTTGACTCATTCACAACAACTCTTCCTGGTTTTGTTGTTTCAGCAGTAACAACTTTACCTTTATTCTTCTTTTTGTCCTCTAGTTTATAACCTAGACCCTCTTTCCAGTTCCTATCTGTGATAAGATCATGTGTTTTCTTTCCAGAGTGTGTCCAGGTTCTGAGTTTCTCATTAGCATCATTAAGTTCCTTTTCAAGTGCAGTACATTTAAACTCCATTTCTAGCTTCATGTTCTTAGCCTTCTCACATTCATTTTGTACTTCTTGCATAAAGAGTAACTCAGCTTCTAGATGATCATTTCTTTTAGACAATTCTGACATCTCAGATATTACTCTAGCATTTTCAAGAGATTGACTTTTAAAGCTAATATGTAGAGACTTTAAGAAAGATATTAACTCAGAAACATTATCAGTATCAAAATCAAAAACAATTTCAGGTACCTTATTTTCAGGAGCAGCAATCTCATCTACATTTGCCATTAATGCATAGTTCACCTTTTCCTCTTCAGAGTCTGAGGAAGAGTCCATCCAATCCTTTCTTGATGAGATAAGAGCTTTGGTCTTAGCCTTTTTGCATTGAGTTGCAAAGTGACCCATTCCATCACAGTTGTAGCATTTGACTTTTGACTTGTCAAACTTGTTGCCTTTGCTTTCATTCTTCTTGTACCTGTTCTTGTCAGTATTGAACGGTTTCTTCCGAGAGTTGCCTTGTCTTCTAGCCTTTCTGAATTTCATCTTCTTGAAGCCTTTGACTATCATAGCAACCATTTCCATCATGTGAGAATCGGTAGAGTCATCATCAATATCAGTATCAGGATTGGCGTCAGGAACTGATGATGAGTCATCAGTATTGGACTCAGCTACTCTACTTTTCCTCCTTGAAACCTCCACAGCTTTTCCTTTTGATTTTGATTCAACATTCAAAGCAATAGTCTTTGCTTTGTTGGTTTTTTTATTCTTCCTTTATTGAACCTCAAGATCATGGGTTCTTAGCATCCCATAGACTTCATCAAGAGACACAGCATTAAGATCATACTAATGCCTAATGATAGAGGTTTGAGTATCCCACTCCTCAGGCAAAGCTCTTAGAAACTTGGTATTCGAGTCCTCTGGTCCATACTCTTTTCCCACCAGAGATAGATTATTCAATAATGTCAGAAATCTATCATACAGATCAGTGAGGCTCTCATCAGATTTTGCATCAAACTGTTCATACTCTTGAATCAACAGAGCCCTTCTATTCCTTTTGATAGATTCAGTACCCCGGCATTGAGTTTCCAAAGTTTCCCAGATCTCCTTAGCAGTTTTACATGCTATCACTCTGTTTGACATGACAGCATCAAGGCTATTATGAAGAATATTCTTCACCTTTGGATCTATGAGTACTTCAGCCTTTTCCTCAGGAGTCCATTCAGCCTTTGTCTTCTGAACATAGGGCTCATGTATAGTATCTGTTCTAGCAACCAGTCTCTTAGGGATATATGGACCATCATATATTCGATCGAGATAGTTAGGATCAGTTGCCTCCAGATACATCAACATCTTTACCCTCCATGTGGGGTATTCAGCCTTTTTGAGAACAGGGATTTTAATACTTTCATACTTGCTTATCGACATCTTATGATCGTTTCTGATTGTAATTTATCAGTTTGCTCTGATACCAATTGTTACCCAGTAAAGAACAATTGTAGAAGGGGGGTTGAATACAATTGTATAAGATTTTCGACTTAAAACAGAAATGATAACACAAGTATGAATAAATAACAGCCTTATTAATTCTGATATAAAACTGTTACAAACTCTCTCAAGAATTCTGATGTTCTTGAGAGCTGCTAGGTTACAAGATAATTCGTGTAAGCGATTACATAAATGTAAAACCTAAACTGTGTTTATATAGCATACACAGCTGCACTATCAATTAGAAGATATATCAAATCAATTACATACATCTCTTAGTACATATCTTGACTGATAGCTGCGTTCCTATAAACCAGGAACTGACATATCAATCTCCTTGATTCCTGGACTGATGTATATCCTCGTGTAATCCTGATCAGCCTCCAATCCTGATGATAACCTAATACTGACGGTGCATTACTGATGACGTCAACATCAGTATCTGATCAGTAGTCCAGATCCTGACCATCACTCGAATTAATATCTAACAAGCATTTTACATTTCTAGTCCAGTTTGATCAAACTTTTATCTAGATAAAAAAGAGTAAAGGCACAACATATCTATGCCTTTAAAGCTGAGCAAGAGCATTTTTCTTAAATTCAACAACCATTTTTGCTACAAATACACAGTAACACTCTCTCCCGCTCTCTCCCTCACTCTCTCTCATTTAAAACCCTAATTTTACATAACATCCCTCTCTCTCTCTCTCTCTCTCTCTCTCTCATATCAATTCAACAGTAACAACAGGTGGTGTAACAGGTAGAAGTTCTTAAAACACAGTTGGACCTCTTCTTGCATAATAATGTACACAGGTAATAGCATCTCACAAACAAGACAAGCAAAGCCCTCTCAAACTCAAGTAACATCATCTCAGACACAAAAAAAAATACTACTTCAGACAAAAGTAATATTATTTTAGACACAATTTCACTGTATATTTGTCTCATAATTTTTATTACAAACTCAAAGAAGTTAAGTTAGTTCAGACACAAGTAACACTACCTCAAACAAAAATCTAAATGTTTAATATTATCTCATGAGAAGAATTCGGACATAAGTTAAATAATTTCTCCCTATCACAAGTAGTATTACAATTATAGATAAAACATGCAAAAGGGTTCAAACAATACTACTTTCTTCTCACCGACAGAAGGCGAGAAAGAAGCTCCAACACTGCAAATGTAATACAACTACAAATAAAATAAAAATAACACAAGTTTTAAAACATCCTAAGACAAAAAGAAACAAAGTTATGTTATTAGCTAAACAAGGGAAGTGACATATCAATGTATTAAGGAGGTGAACCCGTCTCCCTACGAGAGGAAGCCCTCTGTCGGGCTCTCACCCAATCCAACAAGTAGGTCTCAAAGCCTTCTGTTAATCTGTGGAGGTCATCCCTAAAATTCACGATAACAATCAACATTGTTGTCATCTTTAGGCTCTCAACACCAACAGCTCTCGTAAAATCTACACTTCTTCGAAAGGCTGCTACAACGTCATCCAAGTCCTGCGTATACATCGGGGTGGCTTTGTATTCCTGGATCTCATCTTCCCATAATGGCATGGTAGCTAACTACTCCTCTAGCAATCTCACTCTCTTAGATAAGGTGTTGTATGTAGTCTCTGCAGCCTCATGTTTTTCCCCCGCCACTTCCAACTTATCTTTGGCAAGGTTGGTATCATCCACAGCCTCTTTAACTTGATCTTCCAAACGATTCTTATCAGCACCAAAGCCTTCTTCAGCGTCCTCTCGCACGAGATCAATGTCAGCAATCAAGGCATTTTTTTCCTGACTTAGTGCCTTCACCTTCTTTTCAGCCAACTTATGCCTAACATGCTGTCGATAGGCAATCAAAGCAGCACCATACCCAAATCCACAAAACTGCATTACCAAAAACAAGACTAATATAAGTAAGAGAGCATATAAAGGACAAATTGAATAAAGTTTTAAATGCAGTTAAAAAGACGCATACCCGATCTCCAAATTTTTCCTTTCTCTTAACAATTTTGGTTAGTTTCATCCCGCCAAGCTTATCCATGTCATCACACCAAGGAAGGCCATTAAGGCAGAAGCTCTATCGGACTTCATTGTAGAATGTTCATTTGGTAATCAAGAAAAAATGCTAACTTTTGAGGATGGTCCTCACGCCAATGAACCCGTCCTTCCTCCAAACCCAACATGAAAACTCTTTGTGGATGGATCTTCTACTTTGACTACGAGTGGTATGGGGCTAATCTCCTTCCTCCTACAAATATGATTTTGGTAAGACCTACCTTAACTCGTTTGAAAGCAATAACCTCCACTACACATATGAAAATGAAGTTCCCAACCATTGCGGGAATAGGGGAGATTAAAGGAGACACGGAGGCTTCGTCTGTTGCTTGTAGCACCAAGTCTCCTTCCCCAATGCATTCTTGTCTTCTTGGCAAAGAATTCCTTGGTTTTTTCTTTATACGTGTCCATTCTCAGCACAGCTTCATCTCTGACTTAATCAATAAGTTCGATGTTGTCTCGGAGACCTTCGGTGTTGGCTTCTTCCTCAAAGTTTAGAACTCGGTAGGAGGGCGATCCCACTTCTACCGGGAGCAGGGCTTCGGTACCAAAAGCTAGTTTGAAAGGAGTTTCCTAGGTACTGCTTCGGGCAGATGTGCGGTAAGCCCACAACACGTTTGGTAGCTCCTCGGGCCATTTTTTCTTAGATGCTTGGAGTCTTTTCTCTAGACCTCGTACAATGGTTCGGTTTGTGATTTCTACCTGTCCACTACCTTGAGGGTGGCATATGGAAGCTTTCTTATGCTTTACTCCTCTTTCTGAAAGGAACTTCACGAACTTAGACTTGACAAATTGGGTTTCATTGTCAGACTCAGACACCATCACTCTTGGGATTCCAAACCTTGTGACAATATTTTCGTCGACAAACTTAATGGCATCTTCTTGAGTGATTGTTCTCAATGCCTTAGCTTCCACCCATTTAGTCATATAACTGATTGCCATCATCACATATTAAAGCTCTCCTTTAGCTTTGGGAAATGGTCCCATGATATCGATACCCCACATGGCGAAAGGAATGGGGAAAGAATGGATGAGGGCAAGGCAGGTGCTTGCTTAGGGACATTGTTGAAGAGCAGATACCCCACTCTTCGCTTGCTAACACCTGTAATGGGATCCACTATCTCATCATCAGAAGAAACTACATACTTAAAGGTGGAGTCTACCATCCGCCGTGACCCAATTCTCTTCTTCAAACCAACTCTGGAGCGAGGGACAAGCGTCTTAGGACGACACCTTGGTACACGCTGTCCCTTACCATGGTCCTTGTTCACACTGTTTCTCTTTGCCCGACTTGAAGTATGATTTTCCTCGATATGCTTCCTCTTGTCACCAAGGATATCTACGTACAAGCCAAAAAAAGTTAAAAACAATTCAACATAAAATATACTCTTGACAATAATAGCTACAAACAAATAAGAGAAAGAACAATAGTAACAACAAAGATAACATACCGTTGCTAACCAAGGGCTCAACATCCTCCAACATAGTCTCATCACCTTCCTCTATAATAACCCTACTCGACCCCAACACGGGTTAGATACTCCCTGCTCCAACTAGATCCTCTACGAAAAAATCACCACCTCCCATACTAACACCACCAAACACCTTATCCCAGTCAACATGACTCTCTCCCTCGACCCATTCCTTAGCAACAACCTTCTCTTGAAATGCTACTGGCTCACTGATATCTTTTTGCACATGTAATTGCTCCTTTTGGCCCTAAGTAATAAGACGTCTCTTATTAGATAGACTAGCACCGCTATTCACACAAGTCCCTGTCTCCACGGCTCTACTTTCCTGAATATGCAACACTTCTTCATCAACAATCACATTATCTTCGAGCCTCTTATTTTGAGCCTCTATTACAGTATCACTCAGATCAGGATGAGGATGTGTTAGAGCCTGATCTGAGTGATACTGAATTAGAGGCTCGAAGAGAGTGTGATTGTTGAGGAAGAAGTGTTGCATGTTTGTTAGGTCCGGAATAACGTAGAAGGGGGGTTGAATACGTTATTCAGAAATATTTCGATTTCTGATGTGAATATGAGATCAAAAATACTGAATCGAAATAACACAACTGTTTGGGAAATATCTTGAATAGATAAAACCCGGAGGTTTGCTACACAATCTAATCCTATGGATCAGCTACAGAATCAAACACTCCTAGGATAGTTTAGGCACGAGGACCTTCTACCCGACACTTCCTGAAAGCGGGCTAAGCCGGCTTCCCTACTAGATGGACTATCTAGTAGCTTACACAGAGAATATATAAGAGAGAGTTGTGTGTTGAGGTGTGTTTTGAAATGAAATACAATAGGCTTATTTATAGATTATAGAAAGTCAATATTTGTCACTATTCCAACAACCCCCAAATAGTAACCGAGCACTATTCCAACAACCCCAAATAGTAACCAGACACTATTTCACCAACCCCAAATAGTAACTGGGCACTATTATACACCAACCCCAAATAGTAACCATGCATAGTAACCATGCATAGTAACTTTGCATAGTAACTGCGCATAGTAATACTATTTTTGAAGTAGTAGGATGTGAAGTTGGTAAATTAGACGAAGATGACTTTACCAAGGAGTTGATTGCATCATTAAACTGGGTTGCCATGGTATTCAATTGAACCTGGAATACATCATGTTGAATAAGGTGCAAATTTTTGATTTCTGCAATGGACTTACAGATATTTGGCAACTCTTTCTCCATTGTTTGGACCCGTGTAAGGAGTCTGTTGTATTCCTTTCTGGTTACAGGTGCATGTGGTTGAGTAGGTTGCTCACTTGTACGTTCTGCAGGTGTTTCACTCAACACTCTATATTCACTCGGTTTAGTGGTTTGGGTTACACTTACATGTTCTGTTCGTGTTTCCCTCAACTCTCCTCCAGTAGTGCTTCCACCGATATGTGTACCTGCAAATGAAATCATCCTAGCCCCTTTTTCAAAGGTCACGGATGGTGCAATGAAAGTTCGTGAGCTTCCATCCTCGCGTGAAGCGAGTTGCCGACCATTGGTAAAAAGTGGTAAATCTCGAAAGAGAACCAGAGATTTTTCCTCTGGGAGGTTAAACTTGAATTGATTAAATGGCACAAAACCCAAGTTTCCCTCGTACGTCTGTGAAGACATTTGGTTCATAAAAGAACCACCTAACGATGGATCTTTCCATAAAATGGAAGATTCACCAGCAGTTATTGAGGTAGGTAATTCCACCTCGGATACCTGTGAAGGCATTTGATCTTTAGAAAGATCATCAACCACTCTTATGTTCCGTGAAATGGAACTCAAGATAAGTAACTAACTCCTTATGTGGTGCTGCTAAGGCACTATCTCCCTCAATAATGTGGATGACTGGTCGTTTAAGTAACAATTGAGGTGTAGGAGTTTGTTGTGTTTGTGTTTGCATTTGTAGAATGGGCTCTTCGACTTGTGTTAGAGTCGGTGGGATTTCCTGCTCTTGGTCGGGTAAGATGGCCACTAAGGGCTGTAAAAACTGTATTTCCTGTGACACGACAGGGAATACAGAGGTTGGAATAGCAGGGATTGAAATATTACCTTGACGTATACCTGCTCTCACTGGTCTTGGTAACAACGGAAGTGGGACAGTCTTTAGATATTCAGTTAGGACTGTACGTACATCCGTATAGTTCTTTTTGCTTATGTAATTAATTACATTCGTCTTCATGTAAGAACATTCCACCTTTCGACCATTTTTCAAGCGTACCTTGTCTTCAACATTCAAAAAATCATTCAATATTAGCTGTAGAAACCTTGGATATAGACATTTGACATTTTGAGTCCGAACATCTCTTCTTCCCAAGTGTTTCATCTTTAAAATGATTTGACCAAGTAATATTTTTCCAAAATTAATCCTAAAATTATTGGTGACCGCATACCCTATTTTTTGAATAAATTCAGGTATTCAATCTTGATTTGTTCTATCTGAGGAAAAAACATGGTTAAGAGTGTGAAAGAAGAAATTCCAGTACTGGGGTAGAAACGTTCTAGAAAGATTACCAGTATTGAAATTGCCATCTTGGTACCTTATAAAATGAAAGAACATTTCAATTTGTTCAGGTTTAGGATCAGAAACAAGATTTTCCATAGGAAAATGAAGAATTCGACTAACATCTCGTTCAGTGACCCTAATCGACCTACCAAACAACCGATATGTGATTGCACACCCGTCTTGTCCAGAAGTGTTAACCGCACTGCAATATAGTTCACGCAATGCATCATGGTTAAGCTGCACTAGTGTAACTAAAGCATATCGAATTAATGAATGTTCATTCAGAAATTGTGTCCAAGCCCGAAATTGCTCATCAAGAATGGTTTCGATTTGCTAAATGGAAATAGGATTAACTTTAGCAATTAAAAAGCTTTCCTGCAATGCCATTTTCAAAACTTTGAGGAAATTCAAAAACAAGGGTTAGTTTTTATAAAGAATGATGTATAAAGCAAGAATATGAAATCCGATCTAAAAACCACCAGCTAGATTGAGAGATCTTTCCGATCAAAGCTCGAAATATTCAGCAATTGTGTGTATATGCTCTGTATATCTGAAAAATGATGATGTTAAACACAAACAAAAACTCATCATTTATAAGGTTTCAAGGAATAGTGGGTTAGGTGAGAGCGTGACAGGTTATGTTTGAAAAATTACACCGCTCAATAATTTCTCACCTAACAACCTACTTAGCCGAAAAACATCTTATCACCGAAACCTGTCATACGAAAAAATATCTTATCACCGAAACCTATCAGCCTATGTACACACACACACATACACACTTATTATTTCTAATTATTGTGGATTTAAAATAACCAATCACTAATTCAAGAATTATTCCACAATAATCAGACAAACTCATAATTAAATAAACATAAAATTAACAAAGTATCATTAATTGATATATGTCAATAAAATATTTATTTAATTATGCTACAATTGACACAATTATTTACTAACTAATTACTATAAAATATAGCATTTATAAGCATGGTAATTAATATAGAGATAACTGTAATATGAGGACTGGATGCAAATAAATTCACAAATCCTAAACATATGGACATTTAAAATACATGTGAACTTATAACAAATTGCAGTTATTGATTATCCAAAATTAATTAGACAGATTTAACATCCCAAGTTCACCAACTAACCTGGAGAAAGTGGATTCATCCAGTGGTTTAGTAAAGATGTCTGCAATTTGTTGATGTGTGGGAACAAAATATAATACCACAGTTCCATTCATGACATGCTCTCGTAAGAAATGATACCTGATATCAATGTGCTTAGTCCTGGTATGTTGAACTGGATTGTTGGCAATGGCACTCGTGTTGTCGCATAGAATTGGAATTTTGTCCAACATGAGTCAATAGTCCTGAAGTTGATTCCTCATCCACAGGATCTGTGCACAACAACTACCTGCCGCAATGTATTCTGCTTCGGCTGTCAAGGTAGATACTGAGTGTTGCTTCTTGCTGTACCAAGATACCAACCTTCTTCCTAGAAACTGACAGCTTCCAGAAGTACTTTTCCGATCAATCTTACAACCTGCGAAATCAGAATCTGTATAGCCAACTAGGTCAAAACCTGTTCCTTTACGGTACAAAATCCCAAGATTGGGGGTTCCCTTAAGCTATCTGAAAATACATTTAACAGCTATAAGATGTGACTCTTTAGGGTCAGCCTGGAATCTAGCACATAAACAAGTTGCGAACATAATATCTGGTCTATTAGCAGTTAAGTATAAGAGAGAGCCGATCATACCTCGATACTTCGTGATGTCAACTGACTTACCAGATTTGTCTTGATCAAGCTTGACAGCAGTTGGCATCGGGGTCTTGGCAGTAGCTGCTTCTTCCGTCCCATACTTCTTCAGAAGATCCTTTATATATTTTGATTGGTAGATGAAAATACCATTAGGCTTCTGAACAACTTGAAGTCCAAGGAAGAAGGACAATTCACCCATCATGCTCATCTCGTACTTACTCTGCATTAGCTTAGCAAATCTCTTGCATAGCATATCATTAGTATAACCAAATATTATATCATCCACATATACTTGCACTAGAATTATATCATTTTTATGCTTTTTATGAAAGAGAGTTTTGTCGATGATACCTCTTGTAAAACCATTTTCAAGTAAGAACTTGGAGAGAGTATCATACCATGTTCGAGGGGCTTTCTTGAGACCATAGAGAGCTTTGAAGAGAAAGTACACAAAACCTTCCAATTCCTTGTCTTCAAACCCAGGGGGTTGTTCAACATAGACTTCTTCTTCTAGATCTCCGTTCAAAAATGCACTCTTCACATCCATCTGAAAAACCTTAAAGTTGGAGTGTGCAGCAAATGCTAAGAACATCCTGATTGCTTCAAGCCTTGTAACTGGAGCATAGGTTTCATCATAATCAATTCCATCTTCTTGAGAGTAACCCTTTGCTACCAATCGAGCCTTGTTCCTCGTAACAATACCATTTTCATCCAGTTTATTCCTAAACACCCATCTAGTACCAATTATAGATTTATCTTTTGGTCTTGGCACTAGCTTCCATACTTTTTGCCTTTAAAACTGGTTGAGTTCTTCCTGCATTGCAGTTACCCAATCTGGATCATCTAGAGCTTCATCAACCTTTTTAGGTTAAATTTGAGATAAAAATCCTGCGAAATTGCATTCATTCTGTGTTGCTCTTCTAGTCTATACACCCATGTCCGGTTCACCAATGATCTGTTCAAAGGGATGCGCTCTACTCCATACCCTTTGTCTCGGCAGATTTGATCTTGATGATTCCCCAAGTTCATAATTGTGTTGAGTGTGGTGACTAGTAGATCCAAACTCATTGTTTGCTCCCCCTGAGCTGTTGCCTTCAGGGTTTGATGAATCCGAGTTTAATGAATCATTAGCAGGAGATGCATTCTTTGATGTTTCTTCACATAATTGGGGTTCATTTTCATCGTTCACTTGCTCCCCCTCAACATGTGCTGCAGTATGATATACTTGTATAGATTTAACAATATTGTCTGAAAGAGTATCAGAATTTTGTAGATCAACATTTATTTCTTCATTCTCAAATCTCAGCTGGTCATGTTCATCAAAATCTTCAAGTCCTGTTATCTTCTTATCATCAAAAGACACATGGATAGATTCCATGACCACTTTTGTTCTCAGATTGTAGACTCTGAATGCTTTTGTGGGTAGTGGGTATCCAACAAAGATTCCTTCATTAGCTTTTAAATTAAATTTGGAAAGCTATTCTGGATGAGTCTTAAGAACAAAACACTTACATCCAAACACATGAAAGTACTTCAGGTTCGGCTTCTTATTTTTCACCATCTCATATGGTGTTTTACCATGCTTGTTTATGAGTGTAGCATTCTGTGTGAAATAAGAAGCTTGCATAGCTTCAACCCAGAAGTAAGTTGGCAGCTTTGCTTCATCAAGCATGGTCCTTTCAGCTTCTATGAGAGTTCTGTTCTTTCTCTCTATTACTCCATTTTGTTGTGGAGTTCCAGGTGCAGAGAATTCTTGCTTTATTCCATTTTCTTTACAAAACTCTTCCATGGCTACATTCTTGAACTCAGTGCGATTATCACTCCTTATGATTTTCACTGTATGCTTAGATCCTTTGTCCAGTTGTCTGACATGCTCTGTTAAGATTGATGCAGTTTCTTCTTTCTTGTGAACGAAATACACCCATGTATATCTGGTGTATTCATCAACAATAACCAAAGCATATTTTTTCTTTCCAATAGACATTATATTTACTGGACCAAATAAATCAACATGCAATAAGTGATATGGCTCAAGAATTGAGAATTCAGTCTTACTTTTGAATGAAGTTTTCCTTTGTTTTGCCTTCTGACATGAGTCACATAGGCCATCTGGAGTAAAAACTGATTTGGGCAATCCTCTCACAAGATATTTCTTCACTAGCTCATTAATGCTGTTGAAATTCAGATGAGAAAGTCTCTTGTGCCAATCCCAACTTTCTTCAATTGATGCTCTACTCAGTAGACAGATTGCAGAGCCATCAGAGTTTGTTGAAAGCTTGGCTTCATAAATGTTACCATGCCTGTATCCCTTCAGAAAAACTTTGCCTGTAGATTTGCTTATAACTTCACTGTGTTCTTCAAAGAAATCCACATGATAACCTCTATCACAGATTTGACTCACACTTAGCAGATTATGTTTGAGTCCTGAGACTAGAGCTATAGTTTCAATGATGGCATTCCCAAGATTGATATTGCCATATCCCAGAGTCCTTCCTATGTTGCCATCTCCATTAGAAACACTTGGGCCAGCTTTCTTCACAAATTATGATAGCAGGGCTTTATTTCCAGTCATGTGTCCTGAGCATCCACTGTCCAGAACAAGGATATTTTTCCTGTTACCCTGCAATCAAAAAAACCACTAATGATTAGTTTTAAAGACCCAGACTTGCTTGGATCCTTTGGCCTTATTAAGTTGTTAGCTTTTGCAGCAGAAGTCTTATCAGAGTTTGTGCTAACATTCTTTTTATCAGAATTTATACATGTAGAATCAATCTTGAATTTATTCAAAGAGGGTTTAAGTTCATAATAATCATAATACAAATTATGATACTCTTTGCATGTATACATAGAATGCCAAATACTACCACAGTGAAAACAAGGATTCTGTGGCTTAAACCTAACTGAACCACTCTTAACTCCTGACTTAAGAGGTATAGAGTTTATATTTTTATTCTTCCTGCAAAAAGTGGCAAGATGGTTAGGATTTCCACAGTTGTGACATTTCTTCTAGGAGCATTGGGAATAGGCATATAGTTATTGCTTTTATTGATGCCTACCTTTCCATTTCTGTTTTTCCTAGGTTTTTTACATTGTTCACTCCTTTTATCTCCTTCAGCTTGTGTTTAAGCTGTTTCTGAGACATTAATTCAATATTTACTGATTTGACTTCATTCTGTTCTGGTTTGTCAGATTTTGGTACAAACCTCACAGGATTAATTTTGGGCTTTGCAGCCCTTTCAGTAAATACAGGTTTAGAGGTCTCAGCTTCTAGGTTGGCAGTTTTCTTTTTATTAGTGTAACCTAGACCTTGTTTCCAACAACCATTCTCTAAGATACTCTGAGTAGTTTTACCAGAGTTAGTCCAAGTTTTAATAATGTTTCTTTCTTTAGCAAGTTCAGATTCAAGATAAGCATGCTTTTTCAATAATTCAGTTTTAACAATAATAGCATCATCTCTCTCTTTCAGAATTTTTAACATCTAGACTAATTCTAATTCTAGATAGTCATTTCTCTTTCTAAGGTCTAGACTTTCAGATTTTATTCTTTCATTTTCTAAAGTCTGATCTCTGTAGCTAACATTCAAGTTTTTAAGAAAGAGTCTTAACTCAGATATATCGGTAGTATCAAAAGCTAGAGTAGAGTAAGGTACCTTGGTCTCAGTAGCTTCAGAGATACTATCATCATTTGCCATTAAGGCATAGTTCACCTCATCTTCAGAGTCTGAAGTGTCAGCCCAGTCCTTCTTCTTTGTGATGTAAGCTTGACCTTTATCAGCTTTGGCTTTCTTGCATTCAAGTGCAAAATGTCCTTTCTCACCATAATTATAGCATTTGATCTTGGACTTGTCCACTTTCCCAGACCTGCCTTCCTTTCCCTCAGCTTTTCTGAAATTCTTCTTTTCGGAATTTGAATCTCTTCGTGTGAACTTCTTTCCTTTCCTGAAGTTCTTGTAAGCCATCTTCTTGAAGCTTTTTACCATCAGGGCTGTAAGTTGTATCATCTCAGCATCACTGCCATCATCATCAGAGTCTGTGTGATTGTCAGAGTTTGAGTCATCATCAGAGTTTGATGACTCAGTATCAAACTTTGTAATAAGAGCCTTTCCATTGGATTGACTCTTTTTCAGAGTAACTTCTTTAGAAGCTTTCTCCTCAGCTTTAAGAGCAATTGACTTGGGCTTGCCTCCATGCCTCTTGCTTCTTTGTTCCATCTCAAGCTCATGAGTCTTGAGCATTACATAGATTTCATCAAGAGACATGTCTTCCAGATCATAATTGTCTCTGATGGTAGTGGCCTTTAAATCCCACTTCTCAGGAAGAGCCAACAAGAATTTCAGATTAGAGTCTTCAAGATTATACTCCTTATCTACCAGTGACAAATCATTCAGCAATTTCAGGAATCTGTCATATAGATCTGTTAATGACTCATCAGACTTCGAGTCAAAGTGCTCGTACTCCTGTGTGAGTATTGTTCTCCTGTTCTTCTTGATGACTTTGGTTCCTTGACATCTGACTTCCAAAGCATCCCAAATCTCCTTAGCAGTTTTGCATCCAATGACCCTGTTAGACATAACATTGTCAAGAGCGCTATGTAATAAATGTCTTACCTTGGCATCCTTGCTAATAGAGGAGACATCTTCAGGAGTGTAGTCTTTCTTCTCCTTTGGAATCATTTTCTGTTCCTCTTTATCAACTGTAACAGACAATTTGGTCGGCTTATGTGGACCATCATGGATTCTGTCTAAGTACTCTTGATCTTTAGCCTCCAGAAACATTTCCATCTTCACCTTCCATATGGGATATTCTAATGCCCTGAGTATTGGAACTCTGATTGATTCATATCTGCTTGTTGTTGGAGTTTGTGTTTTCTCTATCATGATTGTATAGCTTTTTGGATCTTAACTGTTGTATAATAACAGAGTGGCTCTAATGCCAATTGTTGGGTCCGGAATAACGTAGAAGGGGGGTTGAATACGTTATTCAGAAATATTTCGATTTTTGATGTGAATATGAGATCAAAATACTGAATCGAAATAACACAACTGTTTGGGAAATATTTTTGAATAGATAAAACCCGGAGGTTTGCTACACAATCTAATCCTATGGATCAGCTACAAAATCAAACACTCCTAGGATAGGTTAGGCACGAGGACCTTCTACCCGACACTTCCTGAAAGCGGGCTAAACCGGCTTCCCTACTAGATGGACTATCTAGCAGCTTACACAGAGAATATATAAGAGAGAGAAGAGAGAGTTGTGTGTTAAGGTGTGTTTTGAAATGAAATACAACAGGCCTATTTATAGATTATAGAAAGTCACTATTTGACACTATTCCAATAACCCCCAAATAGTAACCGAGCACTATTCCAACAACCCCCAAATAGTAACCGGACACTATTTCACCAACCCCAAATAGTAACCGGGCACTATTACACCAACCCCAAATAGTAACCGTGCATAGTAACCATGAATAGTAACTGCGCATAGTAATACTATTTTTGTATCTCTTGGGCTTCTTTCTTCTATTTTATTCTGCTGTTTTAATTCATCTCTGAAAATAATTCAAGTACTAGATTAATTTAATTATTTGTTCTAAATAATTAATTAATCTGTTACTTATTTAATTTTCAGAGAGTAAATTAATTTTTGATAATACCTTGAAATATTATGTCTGTCCTTGATCATCAATAGGCTTTGGCAATTCTTTCTGTAAATTAATGTGCTGATCCTTCTCGTATGTGCTGACACTTAATGCGCTGGTCTGGTTCACAAGTGACTAGCACTGATCTTGATCTTCACACCTTCGTTACATTCCAATTGATTAGCCTGTAGCAGTATCTTCAAATTATGTAAATACATGGAATCTTTTTGGCTCTTCAACTGAATCATCTGTACATCTTATTCTGTCACTGAGGCTTGAACATGTTAATGAACTTCTTTCAGCGACTTGATCCTTGTTGGTGCCTGTTCTTCAAATTTCACGATCCCTGTATAGATTTAATATTATTTATCTTTTATCCTAGTTGAGTTATATATATCCTCTATTACATATTACATTACATTATGCTTTACAATGTTCAAGCTAGTAGAGCCGCAGAGATAGGGACCTGTGTGGATAGCGGTGCTAGTCCATCTAAGAAGAGACGTCTTATTACTTTGGGCCAAAAGGAGCAATGACATGTGCAAAAAGGTAGCAATGAGCTAGTAGCACGTCAAGAGAAGGTTGCTGCTAAGGAATTGGTAGAGGGAGAGAGTCTTGTTGACTGGGATAAGGTGTTTGGTGGTGTTAGCATGGGAGGTGGTGCTTTTTTCGGAGAGGATCTAGCTGGTGCAGGGAGTATCTCACCCGTGTTAGGGTCGGGTAGGGTTATTGAAGAGGAAGGTGATGAGACTGTATTGGAGGATGTTGAGCCTTTGGTTAGCAACGGTATGTTATCTTTGTTGTTACTATTGTTCTTTCTCTTGTTTGTTTGTAGCTTTTGTTATCAAGAGTTTATTTTATATTGAATTATTTGTAACTTTTTCTAGCTTGTGTGTAGATATGCTTGGTGACAAGAGGAAGCATATCGAGGAAAATCCCACTTCAAGTCAGGTAAAGAGAAACCGTATGAACAAGGACCATGGTAAGGGACAGCGTGTACCGAGGTCGTCCTAAGATGCTTGTCCCTCACTCCAAAGTTGGTTTGAAGATGAGAATTGGGTCACGGCGGATGGTAGACTCCACATTTAAGTATGTAGTTTCTTCTAATGATGAGATAGTGGTTCCCACTACAGGTGTTAGCAGGCGAGGAGTGGGGTATTTGTTTCTTAATTAGCTTATGACTAAGCTTATGACTAAGCTGGCAAGCTCCTGACATGGATAAGCTTGACGGGATGAAACTAACCAAAATTGTTAAGTGAATGGAAAAATTTGGAGCTCGGGTATGCGTCAACTACTTTTAGAACTTTATTCAATTTGTCCTTTATATTGCTCTCTTACTTGTATTTGTCTTTTTTGTGGATATGGGTATGGTTCTGCTTTGGCTTCCTGTCAAGAGCGTGTTAGGCGTAAGTTGGCAGAAAAGAAGGTGAAGGCACTAAGTCAGGAGAAAGATGCCTTGATTGTTGATATTGATCTCGTGCGAGAGGATGCTGAAGAAGGCTTTGCTGCTGATAAGAAGCTTTTGGAAGATCAATTTAAAGAGGCTGTGGATGATGCCAACCATGCCAAAGATATGTTGGAAGTGGCGGGTGCAAAACATGAGGCTGCAGAGACTGAGAACAACACCTTGTCTAAGCGAGTGAGATTACAAGAGGAGCAGTTAGCTATCGTGCCATAACGGAAAGATGTGATCCTGGAATACAAAGTCACCCCGATGTATACGCAGGACTTGGATGACGCTGCAGCAGCCTTTTGAAGAAGTGCATATTTTACGAGAGCTGTTGGTGCTGAGAGCCGGAATGACACCACTTGATGTAGATTGTTGTCATGAGTTTCTTAGGGATGACCTTCATAGATCAAGGGAAGGCTTTGAGACCTACTTTTTGGATTGGGTGAGAGCCCGACAGAGGGCTTCCTATCGTAGGGAGATGGGTGCACCGCCTTGATATCTTGACATGTCACTTCCCTTGTTTAGCTAGTACCATAGCTTAGTTTCCTTTTGTCTTAGGATGTTTTAAAACTTGGGTTATTTTTATTTTATTTATAGTTGCTAAAAACACATTTTGTCGAGACATGTATAAGGTCTCAACACACTCACATCCTCCGCGTTGGCACCATCATCCTCGGCATCTTCTGTATCATCATCCTCACCTCCAAACATATCATCTCCCTCTTCAACCTCTCCATCTACCCGCCTACTCAAGTGCGAAGATTTGGGTGGTTGAGCTTTCAAGAATTCTTTAATCTTCGCCTTATCTTCACCCCATGAAAACTCCCCCCTATCCATCGATCTCGACGAATACACTGTCAAAATAACAAAGATTTAGTCCATTGCTGATACAAATTAACCCAAACTTAGAAAGTTTGACAACATTAATAAAAAAGTGAACTACTTTTACCCGTAGAACTTCAACCTGCTAATCGTGTATAACTCATCCTTGCTTCAAGGAACCTTGAAAACACGAAGGAAAGATACACAATTATTGACAGTCTTATCAGACAGCGCATTCCTTTGTATAACACACCTCGGATCGCAATTGACCGAAAACCCAGGCATGTAACTCCAATCCCCACCATGCATAATGATGTACTCATATTGCCAATTTTTCAAGCTATTAGGTAATTTCACTGGCTTAAAGCCATCAGCAAGAAGACCTATCTGACTATTCTTGTTACGCTGAACAATTTCGTAAAAAGGAGCACAATTGGACCTGTTCACCTAAAAGATGATGAAGAATGCCTCAAAATTTGGTTGACGTTTGTTTCAGTTACAGGAAGCAATAAACCACAAAATAAGTCGAATGGAATTTGGTGTAAACTGTGCGGGAGCACTGTTTAAACAAGGCCACTAAGAATCTGTAAGGTTTAGGTCTTAGGCCTGTTTTGAAGTGCTCAATGGGCCTTGCTATTTCACCATTCCTAAGTCAAGAGTATAGTCTCTCATCAGGAGCAGGGACCCTCGAAAAATTGTCACCTCCAATTTGGAAGGCTTTAGACAGAAAATCTTTCCATTTATGATATTGAAAAGAACTTCCATGTTTCATATGATCAAACTTCCCCCATATAGCATCCAGCTTTAGTCTATAAAATTATGGAGTCTTAATGTGATTTCTTTTATAATACTCATCTATGCTAGTAAATTAAGCCTCGGGATCAATAGTCATGTGAGCGAAAGGAAAGAGAGAATTAGAATATGTCCAAGTCCCATCTTAAAGCAACAAACTTGACACGGTCTTCGTATTACTTCTACCGATTCGGTATTTAAAGGACAAACTAAGTTGTTACGAGAATATACTGATATATTTGCTTGGATCCTGAAGGAAATGCCCGGGCTTAATGAATCGGTAGCAATACACAAGTTGAATGTTCATGAAGATGTCGTCCCAAAGATGCAAAAGGGAAGAAATTTCGCTCCCGATAGGTCAAAGGCAATTGATGGAGATATTGATAAAATGCTTGATGCGGGCCTTATTTGTGAAGTCACTTATCCTACCTTTCCTCTTCTGGTAAGGCTTGGACGGAAATATGGTGTAGCTGTCGGAAGGTAATCTGCAAAATAGTGCTTGATCGGGGGTGGTGGTCGTCAAACACCTCCGACGTGAGAGTAAGTAACTTGGTGGTGGAGATTACAAGAAAATGTAAATACTTGGTGTCTGAGATTTTAGAGAGCAGAAGTGAAATGTGAAAGTGTGAAAAGTGAAATGTGAAAGTGTGAGAATGAATGTGAGAATTTTCAGTGTGCATGTGTGAGTTTACCTTGGTATTTATAGAGTTTGGTATTACCTCCTCTTGTCTCCTGGTCCAGAAGAATGTTCCCTTAAGATTGGTGTGATTTGATGGCTTTTGTGGGAACTTCTCATTATCTGGGAGTATTGGAGAAGGGAGCAGCCTTTGTCCACGAGACAAGGTATGGTGGAGGAGGGAACATCCTTTGTCTAAGAGATAGAATGTTTTGGAGGAAGTAACTTCAGTCCGAAAGGTAGAGCATTGCCTTAACTCATTTTTCTTGGTGAACTTCGGAGGTGACAAATTATTCGTTGGGTGTTCTCGGGACATGCTTAGACTTGGAGGGTAAAGTGGCCTATTCAGGGAGGTATTAACACTTCCCAAGCAGAAAATATCCCCACATTATTATAATTTAGCGTTTCTGAATAATCTTGGGCTTGGGTTTGGGTTTGATTTTGTGAGCAATGATTAAAAGATTATTAGTGTTGTGTTTGGTCTAAATACCATTTGGAATGGTGTTGTTCCTGAAGGTTGGGCAGAGTTGTATTCCTTTAATGAGGATTCTTGGAAAGAGATTCGATTTCCTCAAGGAATTCCACATGAGGACTTCATTGAGCTTTCGAGATGTGTTTTTGTTGATAGTGGTACATTTTATTTTCAAGGGTAAGGAGGAGATTTTGTCGTTTGATTTGAACAATGAGGTGTTTGGTTGGTATCAGTTTCCGGACTCATGTAAAAGAATGTCAGATGTTTTGGATTTTGATGATTCTATTGTTGTGATCATGAAATCTGGCAAAGGGGGATCAGTTCTTAGCCTATGGACGTTGAATAATGTTGGTGGCAACTTTTCGTGGACTAAAAAGTTCAATATTGATCCTGATTTAAAGATAGATTATGTACATCTTTAATTGGGCGATGGACAGTTTCTTGCACAAGATTATGGTGTTGGATACTTCTTTTATGATGATAAGAAGGGAATAAAAAGTTTCCACCTGTAGTAGCTCCTATCTTCAGAGAACATACGTTATTTGTTCAGTTCAGCGGGTGCCTTGTTTTGCTTGAAGGTATATGTAGTGTTTGGAAGAAACGAACACAGTCAAGGGCAATTGAAAGACCTGAGTTATATCTTATGAAACCATAAAGAGAAGGCAGAGGTCTGTTCTCCAATATGTTTTATTCTTTTACACAGCATAATTGAGGTACCTATAGAAAATCTTATTATAATGTCTTGTTTTATTATTCCACTTCAGAGAACAATCTCTACGGAGATTATGTGAAGGTCGAAGAAAGCCCTATCAAGATTACACAAGGAAGGGACTACTGGAGACACTGCTTATATCATCATGCATAGTATTTTTCTGGTTGCTCCTACAATTCTAATGCGGGAGGGCAGTTGCCATATAGATAGAGCAGTATCAGAGCTTGGAATTGATGTGGCTTACTTAAGGTATGTTCCCTCTGTGATGAACTTATAATATGTTATTTTTTTGGCATAATCAGTTCCTTGAGTTGGGGAACACCTTTAGATGATACAATTATGTGATGATAGAACTAAATTTTAACAGTAGTCATTGCGTTGGGTTGATGTACAAAAGGATATAAGGTATAAACTTGTAGTGACAATTAACTCTGCACGTGTTTGTGCTAATTCTCAGTTACGTATATTTTCTGTTAGTTGCAATATAGTTGGCAGTCTATATAGAATTACAGCTTCTTTCTCCTTGTGGGCACTGTATTTTGCTCTGAAGTTAGGCAAGATGGTGAATTATTTAGTAAGTTGATAGGAAGGTGACGGGTCAGTCAGATATGTGTTCCAATCATCAAATTCTATTTCTTTAATTTTCATTGTGTTTCATAAATTATGATGCGGTTACTCAGCAATACTAAATTTCTTATGTTTCTTATAGTGCTCTCGAATTGCACCAAATTCAGAGTAGCTAAGAATATGGTGAAATATTAAATAAAAAATGTTTATGGTTCTAAGGAGAAGTTGAGTCAGTTATATATAAGGTACTAATCCGTATCTTTTTGTGTTCCATCCTAATGCTTAGTTGAGAGCTCGGTTCCAAATTTATTGCTATGTACATTTGAATAGGCTAAAAATGTTATTTGATTTAAAAGCAACTTAGATGATTTTTTGAGAATTGTAGAGAGGAATAGAAAGCAGGATGGGCAAGAGAATGGTATATATCAGGTGGATAGAGAAATCATCTAGAAGCACAATATAGAAGGGAATAAATGCAGGGAATAGCTCCCGTTGCAAATGAAAAAGTTGAGGAGCGCAGATAGGAAGATTAAGGTTATATCTGAAGCTAAAGATGAGCATTAGTATAACTGCAAGAGGAATAATAAGAAAAACGAATAAAAGCAGGAATGGCAAGAGGGAAACAAGCTATATTTCGTTTGCAGACACAAATCATCTGGAAGCAAATAAATTGCAGGGAGTAGCTCTCTTTGTGAAGGAAAGAGTTGTTTCAAAGTTGGAGGCAGGTTAAACACCAATAGAAATAAGAACTGAATAGATAGTTGCAGCTAATAATATTTGTTGAAAACTTTAAAGCAGTGAAATCATTTAAAGTACATGCCCATGCCTTGCACGGGTAGAGCACGTTTAATCAATGATACAACAAATTTCAGTAGCTCACATTTATGATACGTATGTTCAATCTTTCTGTCTTTCTGATCTGACCAGTATACATGTTTCACCACATTGTTTCGTCATCTCTTCATTGCAGAATACCGTCAATTTTAAGCCATTACTAAAGTTGATAGGCGTGTATGACTTATTATGAATTAATGATCCTTTAGAGGATGGCACAATAGAAAAGGTTTAACAGTAAACCCAGGTCGGTCTGTGACAGAAATACTCGGAGATCAATCAATTATATAGCTAGACTGAATTTCAGTGAAAGACTACTAAGTATTAACATGGAAGCCATTTATCCGCTGGTGTAGGGAGCCCTTCGCATTTGCTTGAAGCACATGACCTATATGTTCACCCTATGCCCATAACCTTGCATTTTATTCTCAGCAAAAATTTCCATAACTTGTACGATTTCAAAAATCTTTAATAAAAAATTTTAAATTCAAGTCAGGGTTTTCGAAGAACAAGTGTCTCAAGTTTCAGGGTAACATATGGCTAGAAGATGTGGTTAGCAAATTTTATACCCATAATAACATAATATGAAAATTGTTGCAGATATAAGATATTTCGGTAATATTAATCTGAAATTTAACTCGAACCAAAGTGTTATAACGGAAGCAAGAAAGATGATAAACTTAAAGAGAAAATATATGCAGAAGAGAAATAGTTTATATTGATCTTGAGGATAAACAGATTACAGATCTTTCAGGTGTTCAGATTTTCGGATGCATCACAATATTTACATGCATTTTTATTTATAGACACAATTTAAAGGGTTAGGTGTGGTAGTGTAACACCCCCAGATCCGGGGTCAGGGATCGGGTCGTTACGGTCTCAATTCCCATAAATAACACTTGACTTGAGTCCAAAATAAATAAGTGGCATGCTGTGTGTAACGCCCCCAAATCCGGGGTCAGAAGATTTGGTCGTCACACGAAAATCCTCAAAATAAAACATCTGCTTAATAATAATCATTCACTTGTGATTGTCCAATACTAGAAATATAACACCTGTGACCCCAAAACATACCAAGATCTTTAAGGTTATAGGGTTAGAAACAAGAACCCAAATCTCATTAAATAAAAAGTATTCCTTCTTTACAACATTCTCTTTGATCAAATCTTAAACCACTTGTGTAACTTCGATAAGAAGTACGCCAGTCCAACTAGACTATTACATAATAATAATAAATATTAGAACTCAATTATATAAAATAGATCTTACACTAAATCCAGACACCCTGAGCCAAGTCATCTTCGAAATAGCATCACGCCTCTTCTCTTTCTGAACTGTACGGATAAGTCTCGCCAAACTACCTTACTGAAATGTTAGAATTTAAAACAACAAGTATGAGCGAAAGAAATGCTCAGCAAGCGTATAAAAATTTTGATACAAAAACCAAGATAAGTGGGGTATAAAATCAACTGAAATGTAAAACAGTTTATAGAGAAAACTGAATCAACAACTATGATATAATTCAAACCATAACTGAAATCATTTGGCATGTCATAAAAATGAATCATCTGCCAACTCATAATATATAATAGCAATTCTGGCGATATGGATTGGATATATAAAAAGAAAGACAAAACACCATTGCCCCCTGATCAGGTTCAAAAGCAATGGAACCCTTTATACTACCACCGGTACATTTCTTTACCCGTGTGTATAACCCGGATTTCATGAGGGTACCAAAATAGGCAGGTAATGTTAGCCTATAGGAAGATGGAATGGTTACCATATCCTCCTTAAATATAGCTGGACCAACTACTCAACGTGGCCTCCTACGCTTTACCATTTTCCAATCCAATAGAGCAATTTCCGAATTCAACAGGAAATGCTTAGTTTTAAATACTGGTCACATCCCTATTATTTACTACTATAATAAGGATATGAAGAGTTTATCTTCAACAATTTCCCCACATCAAGGGTACCAATATCAAGCAATTGTGTTCGCACAAAAATATTTAAGAATCACAAATAGCTCTGAACAATAGCTATTCGTCATGATATGAATCACTGAAACATAAAATAAACTGTGTTTAAGATGATCAAGGGGAAAATACTTGCCTTTGGTCCTTAGTTATTACGCAAAGTCGAGGTAACACATCTACCTTCATCTTCAATCTTCCATCATCACATCCTCTGTTTTAATCATTCGTTGGTTTAACGATTTAGCGGTTGCCACGAATCTGATCCGTCAACATCGAGCCCGCGCGTCTACTTCAAAATCTCAGCTGAAAGAAAATAATCGGAAATGTCCCCTTTGAACATATACGTTTTTCCGGTGTTAAAACACCTCACAAGTAAACCATCAATTCCACAAACAATACTTTCATCTCCAACCTTCTTTATTACAATCCACAAACAATACTGCATTCATCTCCAACCTTCTTCATAACCCACAAAGAATATTCCATCCATCTCCAACCTCCTTTATTAAACATCTACTTATCTTCGCTGACAACCCAAAACTTGATTTTCTTGATGTAGTCGGGTAGAGGAGGAAGAAACACGAATTTTGGTTACTAATATGATGAATTTGGACTCCGTAATCACCAAGAACGAATCAATTGATTCTTTGAAATTCAATAAAAGGAAAAGAAAAAGAGAAATACTGGAGAGATGAGAGAGAGGGTCATGGGAGAGAAGGCAGGGGAGGGGGGTTGGTCACGGGGAGATTAGGATTAGAATAGGATAAACTTTAGTTAAAATATTATATTTTCTAAAATCAATATCCCACCAATAAAACTTGGCCCCTAATTTATTCAATTGATTCCAAAAATCATCAATTAAATAATTACCGGTAATAATAATAATAATAATAATAATAATAATAATAATAATAATAATAATAATAATTTTTATTTTTGTAAATAAAGGTAATAATTGTTTTTTAAAAAAAATCATTTTTGACCCGAAATGATTTAGTCGGGCAAAATTGGAAATTTTATTCTTTCCAAAAATTAAAATAAATATGCACAAAATTTTTATAAATCCCGGATTTGTTCAGAAATATAAAAAAATACACAATTTTCAAATATTTGCATAACTTACTCAAATATCAATGGGATCACGGATAAGATACCGGGTGAAATATTTGCACGGAAAAAATACAGTTTTGATCCCAAAAATTTTAAAATAATCTCAATTTATCGAAAATATAAAAATGCTAAATTTTTGAATATTTTGATAATTTACACAAATAAACTTTCGCACACGAGTAGAATACTGGGTATAATTTTGGTACAAATAAAATACCAACTCGATCCATAAAATTTTAAAACAAACTCAATTTATCAACGTCAATAAAAATACCAATTTTTTTAATAAAATAAAAATAATTACTAACACAAACTGTACCAAATACAGTCTATCCGAATAACATATTGACAATTAAACACGTACAAGCATTCAATAAGAATAAAGTATTCATAATATTATTCCTCCGTTATGGAAAAACAAATGAATTATTTAAATAAGAATAATAATAAATCCTAAAAATCTTGGTTGTTACACTGTGATCCCGCAATAATATCCACTCACACACACAACAGTTATAGTCCCAGAGATGAAATTGAAATAAGTCTGCTAATTATAGAATCCACGAATAAAAGTTATTACAACCCAAAAGGATTAACATCATAAGTTTAAAAGTTCTTGCCGTTGGTTAGGATTAATTATACATATAATTAAACTGGTAAACCAAAAGCTGCCTATCTATGCTACCTCAGCAATGGCAGCAATGATATCAGCGGGTAGTCCTCGAGCTGGGGTAACCTGCTTGCACCGAGTGCGCCTTACGCGGGCCATCAGTCCTAGTTGTTGTTGTGACATAATAAATAAGCAAGGGTGAGCAATAGCCCACCAACAATAATATAACTGAACAGTGATGATATATAATAGTTCAAATATCTTTGAAACCATATACCATGCATTAACGAAGATAGTGCCAGTATAATGTAAACGATGAAGTTACAAGGTAACTCAACATATATAATCCGTGGAAATATCTGCTATATCAAAGATAAGCAAGATATTATCATTTATCATAAAAGAGGAACTTGCAGGAAAAATATTGCAATTCCAGTTTCAAACACTTTTCAACCCTGCCAACAATGATAATGTTGCAGAAAATTTCCAACTCTTAGAAAATGAACTAATCCCGGAGCATTGACGCGCCAGAAGACATAACATTTACGATGATCAATCGCATGTTATGCTCCCCATTTTTGTTCTCTACATGTAGAAAGAAGCACCGACGTATTTACTTGTCTACCGCCCTCTAGAACCCCCCGGCCAACGGTTGGGCCATTACTGGACCGGCGCCACTCGGCCACTTACGCGGCTCCTAGTTCGAATAACATCCACGACTCTGAAACGTAAAGTTCGTCCCCCTTTCCCCAAGTATAATACTTGTTGATAAGACTCTACAAAGTAGTCGTATCTAGTTGGTAAGGAAAATTCACCAATATTTCCCAAGCTACTGCTTGTGAATGGATACCAACTTGTTCAAACAATCTTACCCCTCGAATGATAAGAAGGTACACAAAGATTCAATAAGCAATTAGCAACCAAGTTGCGAGTGAAAAGAATAATTTTGAAGGATTTATGACCGGGAAGTCAACAAGATAAATAACATTTTTCAAGTAAGGTTTCCTTATAATTTTAAAGTTAGGTTTGAATGAAGAATGAATTTTGAGAACCTTTCTTGATACAAGTATTAGTAATAAGACTCCAAAATAATTTAAATAATATTCGAAGGTCGAAGATAATATTTGAAGAAGATAAAACAATATTGAAGTTATTCCAAAGTATTGAATAAATATTCAGAGAATATTTATCGAATCAGAAATATTTAAAGAATATTTATAAATATGAAAGAATATTTTTAATCGAAGTATTTCTCAAAATAATTCTCGAATGAATATAAAGACAATATTTATTGAATAAATAAAATACTTAAATGAATATTCGAAATAATATTCGTTTAATCAATAAGACTTGAAAGGAATATTTGAAATAATATTCGATAAATGAATCGACTTTAAATGAATATTGAAAAATAATATTCATTGAATAGATAACGTTCAAATAAATATTTGAAGTAATGATCGCTAAATAAATAATCTTAGACGAATATTCAGAATAATATTCGTTAACCAAATAATGGAAAAATATTTACTTAAATATTTTCCTCCGAAAGTAATCACGATATATCAAGAAATACTGCTCCCGGTCTATATTCAACGAATAAGATTCATATTCCCTTCTCTAATGGTCTTAGCAATATCCGATTTATACTGATATATCGCATCTAGTCTATAAGCCAACAATAAATCAAGGAACAAGTATAACAATATAACTAGAAAATAGGCATGCATGCAGTGGCATATGTATAACAACAATTATATATATAATATCACAACAATAGTTCCAAGTATTGGAAACTTGCCTGGTAGTCGGGTGGAGGTAGTGTGTCCTGGGTCAGCTCGGTGATCTATAAATAATCAGAATATTCGAGATTAATCACTTAACGTTGTTTAAAAAGCTAAGTATAAACTTAATTTAGGTTAAAACACGTTTTCAAGTTATCTCGTTATGCACCCTTTCTGTGTACTCTTATTAACCTCGTTTTGACCCGACATTTGTTCGTTATTACGGCTCGTCATTACATTTACACTTGATATATAATTTAGTAATGTAAGTGCTAAGGTAGGTCGTTTATGAACCAAGATTATACCTTGAGTTTTATCGCCCGTTTTCTAAGTGTTTTACCAAAGTTATAACCAAGTGTGCTTTTAGGGGTTCGTTCGCGTTTAACCTTGATTCAAACATTTTTATAAAATCGAAAAACGATCTTTTTAACATGAGGTCTTCTTTCACACCTTCTTTATGATCCCTAATATTTAATTACCAAGATTCGTCACTGAGTTAATCGAGTTATAGGGGTTCAATTTCAATTACGAATTTGTATTTACGATTTCGAACCACTTTTAGTAAATCGGCCATAATTCCAAAACCGTAAGTCCGTTTGTTTCGATTCTTTTGCCAAAATGATCTATGACTCGAGATCTACAAGGATATGTCATAAACTTATCAAGGTCAGAAAATTATACCAACTGTTACACACGAATTTCAAGGGTTAACGAAATTTCGGCATTACGACGGCTATAAATCGAACGTTTCCAAAATTAAAACACTCCAACAATCATGGTTTCCACACTAAACCACATATACATGATAATTACCATAGAACTGAGGCCAAGCACTACCTTTCCGTTCTTACTAACTAGTTTAACATATAACAAAGCTTAATCACCTCTCTAAGAGTTATACATGTGAAAGGCAGAGTGTATAAACTTGTAACACTATAACTAATGTAACTCAAACTAAAGGAAAAGATACTTAACCAGAAGACAATCAAGAACAGGAAGTCACAAGAAATCAACACTAAATGAAGACAAGGTAATTGATACAATTTAACATGCTAACTATGATCAAGCCAAGAAGAAATCATTGAGAGAAGTTCAAGTCAAAGTTGTTCATGCCTCGATGATTTGATTAATCAAGAATCAAGATCATAACTATCAGTATCAACAAGACCAATTGATTTCAAGTGAAGAAGAAGGAAAGCAAATATTGGAAAGCCAAGATTATTCAGTGAATATGGTAATTTATTCAAGAAGCAGAAACACTATCAAGACTAGTCACTTATGAACCAGACCAGTGCATCAAGTGTCAGGACATTGATAGCAAGTTT
Source organism: Saposhnikovia divaricata (assembly GCA_036435485.1). Lineage (NCBI taxonomy): Eukaryota > Viridiplantae > Streptophyta > Magnoliopsida > Apiales > Apiaceae > Saposhnikovia > Saposhnikovia divaricata. Next base: position 113,191,263 of record CM071594.1, on the reverse strand, counting down.
ATGTCAGTAATAAAGAACCATGTTCAAGAGCTTGTTGAAGAATAAAGAAGACATGAAGATATCACAAGTTCAAGATGTGCATTGAAGTTTCAAGTTGAAGACCAGAATATTTTCTAAGTACTAAATGTTCTGGATGGCTAAGTAGAAATTCTCAAGTAGAAGTTCTACTTAGGAATTTCGAGATAGCCAAGTAGAAGTTCCACTTAGGAATTTCGAGATAGCCAAGTAGAAATTCTCAAGTAGAAGTTCTACTTAGGTGCAGCTTCAACATGACACATGGCATCTTCTGATTGGCAGATTTCCAAGCTTTCAAGATAAGGCAAGAATTATGTGGACATCATTGGGCCACGTACATCTTAGTCTTTGAAGACTACAGGACATAGATTACATGTAGTATAAATAGAAGTACTTGTGTAATGTTTTAGTTAGTGAGCAATTCTAGAGAAAAACACAAGAGAAAAAGAGAGAGTGCATTCACAGAGCTTAGTATCATTCACTTCTCTCTCAACTTCTGTTATACTTTGTAATGAATGTTGTAGCAACCCTTTCAAGTTATATATAAAGAAATATATTCCTTGAATCTGTGTGTTCATTTATTGCATCGTTTTTATTGCCTCTCATATTCGAAAAGTTGTATTCACCCCCCCCCTCTACAACACATTTGGACCTAACAATTGGTATCAAAGCAACATGTTTAACATACAAAACATAGATCCTTGTGTTGAGTAGAAGAATCGTGAGTTTTCATTTTTCAGATCTACTTTTCATTTTCTCGAAAAGTGTGTTTTAATTCGTTGGTAGTGAAAACTCATCTGAAAAATTATTTAAATACTCCAGGTGTGATTATTTAGCTTGGGTGTATTTTAATTAATTTTTGTGAATTTATCTGGGTTAGTTCATATTTGGTGTTCTTGAGTGTTCATCATCTGTTCTTATCAAAGAATACAACCCAACAACTTTTTGATCTCCTTTTCAATAGTAAAAGAATAAAAAGGTGGTTTTTGGATTCTTTGATTTACTTTATTCAGCCGAAAGTAAAAGACATACTCAGTACCTAGCATGTGGGTTAGGTGGGTTTGGTGAGTAAAGCATTCAAAGTCAAAAAGTGTTAAAGTGATAATATTGTTTATTCAATATTTAAAGAAATCTGCAGAAAAATTATTCTAAGGCAAAAATTTCTACATAGAAGTTCTACTTGAGAATTTCTACATAGAATTTCGACTTGGACAATTTCTACTTGGTGATTTCGACTTGAGCAAAATTTCTACTTAGAGAAATTTCGACTTAGGCAAAAGTTCTACATAAATATTCTACATAGCCTAGTCTTGGGTACTTAGAAATTTTTAGTGACCAGAATTGAGATGGCTCCTAAAAATGCATTCAAGATCCCAATGTTCAACAAAGATCACTATGAAGAATGGGTTTTCAGAATGAGACTATATCTAGAGACTATTAACCCTGAATATCTGGAAGTCCTTGACAAGGGTAAATTTGTCCCAATGGCAGTTATTCCTTCACATACGGAAGGAGGAGTGGTTATACCACCCCGGTCTGAGCCCAAAAAGGCAGCGGACTTTTCGGATGCTGATAAAGAGCAAATAGCTTTGGATACTGCCGTACGACAAACCTTGATGGAATCTCTTGATCATGAAATGTTCAACATAGTCAAAGGTTTGACTACAGCGAAGAAGATTTGGGACAAGATAGAAGTTGTCATGGAAGGATCTGCAGAGGTCAGAAGCAACAAAACACTCATACTCAAGATGGAGTATGACACCTTTAGAATAAGGAAAGGAGAAGGCATAACAGATGTCTACCTACGATTCAGTCAGTTGGTATTGGATTTGAATCTGAGAGGTGTGACTCTCCCCATGGTTGAAACAAATACGAGATATCTGAGGAACCAGCCAAAAAGCATTGAGCATAGGGTCTACGCAATCAGAGAAACCAGAGATTTGCATACAACTTCTCTGGAAGAGTATTATGGAATATTAAAGACCTATGAGCTGGAAACGCTTCAAGATCAAGCATGGGATAATGATTCAAAGTCAAAAGAAAGTGCATCAGGATTAGTTGCTGATGAGGAAGAGTCTAAGAAGGCAATGGTTGCAGCAAAGCCTAAATCATCACTTGCACCACATCAAGTTGATAATGATGACGAGTGCGCATCTGACAGTGATGATGACTACTACACCCAAGAAGAGCTGGACAACATGGACGATAGTGTCGTGGCATACATGGCAAGGAAGTTCAGCAACATGAGATTTAGAAAGAGCAACCGACCACAGAGAAAATCTTCATCTTATTATCGGGCTGCTAAGGGTGGTGGTAGTTCGTCAGGCTACAAAGGAAAAGGCAAGAATACCAGCTACAAATCTCCTTTGGATTTCAAAATGAAATTCAAATGCTACAATTGTGGTGAAGCTGGACACTTTGCCTCGGACTGCAAAAAGCCTAAACAGACTTATCCAAAAGAAACATTTGAAGCTCTCAAAAGCAACTATGAAGCACTGTTGAAGGAAAGACATGGAAAACGAGCTTTATTGGTGACAGAAGGAAGAGCTTGGGATGATTCAGATGAGGAAGATGTTACTCAAGTAGCAAACTTTGCGCTCATGGCTGAGACATCAGAGGAACCAGAGGTACCAGTTCTGACTCTTAAAGTAGAAATGTCTATTGATGATTATAAAGAACAGAACGGGGCTCTTAGTGAAGAGATCTACATGTTGTGCAAAAGCCTAGACTCTTCTCAAAAGGAACAGAAAACACTTTTTGCCAAATGCAGAATGCTTGAGGCAAAAGTGGAAGAGCTAGAGGCTGCTTGCACTGTAGATACTTCTCTAAGAGACTTTATTAAATCTCTGGAACACAAGCTCGTCCTTAAGGAAGAAGTAGAAGCATGTCTTAGGAACAATCTAGCTGAGTTAGAAACTAAATGCGAAGCATACAAACTAGCTGCTAGTAAAGTGTATGTAGATAATGACACATTTAAGAAGATAACTGGAGTAGGTATAGGCCTTGATTATTCTGACCTTCCTAAGAAAGAAGGAAAGAGACCTATTGACCCTAGTTCCAGTAACCTTAAACAGGATACACCTAGAATTCTTAAATCGGCTGTCAAACCTATCTACAAACATCTTGTTCCTAGAATAGAAGAAGAAGAGACTGAATTGATAGCTAGATATGAGATTGAGATGGAAGATCGCCAGAGAGAACAACCTGTAACTCCTATCAAACAAGTTAAAATCAATTTTCCTAGAGATGAATCTAGACTGGGATTAGGAGCTAAGGCTGTTAAGCAACAAGGAAAGAGAGAGAAAGGCATAAAAGAGGTTAAGGCTGAACGAATAAAGAAAGCATGTTATCATTGTAAATCTACTGAACATCTTTCTTATGCATGCAAAGCTAACATGAATGTTCCTGCTGCACATGCCATGCCTACCACACATACAATGAATAATCTGCATCAGAATCATGCACAGTGTGGTCAACCTAACTGTATGCCATGCACTTTTAATATCATGCAAACTTTTGTGCATTTAATGAATGCATCTAGCCAGTCATGCTCAAATACTGTTGCTAGTTCAAATATCAAGAAAAAGTATGGTAGAGCCAAGACTGTCAGTCCTCCTAAAGTTAGGAGTGACAAACCTTCTCCTAAGACTGACAAATCTGTCAAGTCTGAGAAAGGAAAGGAGATAGTCGAAAGCTCTAGTAATATGAAGAAAAGTGCATCTCCTGTTGTTAAATCTGTTGATTCTCGATCTTATCGAAAAGCCGGGCCCAATCAAAGTTGGGTTCCGAAGAATGTCTAACCAATCTGTCATTGCAGGGCATTAAGCAGAATAGAAATAAAGTTATATGGGTGCTAGACAGCGGAGCATCTAGGCATATGACTGGAAACAAGTCCCTGCTTACAGAGTTGGTTATGAAGGCTGGCCCTTATGTTACCTTTGGAGATGACAGCATAGGTGTGACTAAGGGATATGGCAAACTGAAAACTGGCAATGTCATCATTGAAGATATTTCCTATGTTGAGGGACTAAAGCACAATCTGTTGAGTATAAGTCAATTCTGTGACAAAGGTTACGAAATTGTCTTCAACAAGAAAGGTGTCTCAATCACTCACATCAAGGAAGGCTCACTAGCTTTGAGAGGAGTTCGAAAGGCAGATCTTTTTGTTGCAGATATGGATTCAGCAAATCAGGATGAGGTCACCTGTTTCTACAGCAAAGCCTCGGATGATGAAAGCTGGTTATGGCACAAAAAGCTATCTCACTTAAACTTCAAAACGATGAATGCTCTCGCGAGGCGAGAATTGGTGAGAGATCTACCTCAAATGGAGTTCGCTCCGAAAGGACTCTGTGAAGCTTGTGAAATGGGAAAGTCGAAGCGAGCATCGCATAAAAGCAAAGAAATTTCTAGTATTACTGAGCCTCTACAACTTCTTCACATGGATTTGTTTGGCCCAGTGAATGTCCTATCTTTGTCTAGGAAAAGATATGCTTTGGTAATCGTGGATGACTTCTCCAAGTATACATGGGTATTGTTCGCAATGACGAAAGACGAAGTACCTTTCTTAATCATTGATCACATCACTCAAATTGAGAATGTTTCAACACTTACTGTGAAGACGATTAGATCAGACAATGGCACTGAATTCAAAAACGCAGTGCTAAATGACTTCTGTGTATCTAAGGGAATACGTCGTCAGTATTCAGCCCCGAGAACTCCACAGCAAAATGGAGTAGTTGAAAGGAAGAATAGAACTTTGGTTGAAGCAGCAAGAACTTTGTTGTATGATTCAAAACTTCCTTTGTATTTCTGGGCCGAAGCAGTGAGTACCGCTTGTTACACTCAAAATAGAACCTTGATCATAAAAGATAAAGAAAAGACACCATGTGAGCTAATGAACAACAGAAGACCAACAATCAAATACTTTTATGTCTTCGGAGCAAAATGCTATGTGCTTATAGATGATGAAAATCTAGGCAAGTTTGCAGCAAAAGCTCGTGAAGGAATTTTTGTTGGTTACTCTACAGACGTGGTGGCAGCTTATAGAGTGTTCTTGGTGAATGATCGAAAAGTGACTGAAAGTTACAACGTCAGATTCGACGATACCAAACTCTCATCAATTTCAAGAGATTCTAGTGAACCTGAGTCCCTAAAATTTCAGAATCTGGACTTAGAAGATCTTGAAGATGAACCTGAGTTGGTTGTTCCATTAAATGTTCCAAGCGTACATGAAGAACCTGAGTCTAGTGAACAAGCTAATTCTACAAGATCAGGAGAGACTTCTTCAGTACCAACCGGCAACAACTCAGGGGGAGTAAATAGCAGCTCAAGGACTACTGTTCAAGGCTCGAGTAGAGTTGACTCTAGTTCTGTAGGAGCTGGCACTAACTCAGGGGGAGTTAGTGAAAATAATCAAAGTAGTCAGCACCCCAACTCAGAAAGTCAAGCTGAATCATCTAGACAATTTCCAGGTGAACGGGTATGGAATAGAGACCATCCGTTTGAGTTAATTATTGGTGATCCAGATGCTGGTGTGACTACTAGAAGAACTGCAAGAGCTGACATGGCTAATATCTCCTTATATTCTGGGTTCTTATCCAAGCTTGAACCTAAAGAAATAGAAGAAGCTCTTGGCGATGCTGATTGGGTGATTGCAATGCAAGAGGAACTCAATCAGTTTGAAAGGCAGAAAGTTTGGAAACTGGTACCCCGACCAAAGAACAAATCCGTAATTGGAGCTAGGTGGGTATTCAGAAATAAACTGGATGAAAACGGACTTGTAACACGAAACAAGGCTCGTTTGGTTGCAAAAGGTTATTCTCAGCGAGAAGGAATTGATTATGATGAAACCTATGCACCGGTTGCAAGACTTGAGGCAGTCAGGATGTTCTTGGCATTTGCAGCACATAAGAACTTCAAGGTATTCCAGATGGACGTGAAAAGTGCCTTCCTGAACGGAGAGTTAGAAGAAGAAGTGTATCTGGAACAGCCGCCCGGCTTCGTTGATCCAGAACATGCAGATTTTGTGTATCTACTCTTCAAATCTGTCTATGGCCTCAGGCAATCCCCAAGGCGATGGTATGAAACCCTATCCTTATTCTTAATTGAAAATGGTTTTGTTAGGGGAGTAATTGATAAAACATTGTTCTATAAAGTTGTGAGAAATGACTTAATACTTGTTCAAGTATATGTGGACGATATTATTTTTGGGTCATCAAATGAGCGCTTGTGCGAGAAATTTGCCAAGCTAATGCAGGAAAAATATGAGATGAGCATGATGGGAGAGCTGTCCTTCTTCCTTGGATTACAGATCAGTCAGAGAAAAGATGGTATCTTTATCTGTCAATCCAAGTACATCAGAGATTTACTCAAGAAGTATAATCTAGAAGATGCATCAACAGCTAAGACTCCCATGGCAACAGCCACGAAGCTTGATGAAGACAAATCAGGTAAATCAGTTGACATCACAAGCTATCGAGGTATGATTGGCTCACTCCTCTATTTAACTGCAAGTAGACCAGACATAATGTTCGCAACTTGTTTATGTGCAAGGTTCCAAGCGGATCCTAGAGAATCACATCTCGTAGCCGTCAAAAGAATTTTTAGGTATCTCAAGGGCACACCAAATCTAGGGATTTGGTACCCAAGAGATACAGGTTTTAATCTTATTGGCTATTCGGATTCAGACTATGCAGGTTGCAGGATTGATAGGAAAAGCACATCTGGTGCTTGCCAATTTCTTGGCAGAAGATTGGTGTCCTGGCAAAGTAAAAAGCAACATACAGTATCTACTTCTACTGCTGAAGCTGAGTACATTGCTGCTGGAAGCTGTGTAGCTCAAATACTGTGGATGAGGAACCAATTGAAGGATTATGGCATGGAGCACAAGAAAATTCCAATCATGTGTGACAACACAAGTGCCATTGCCATAACCAACAATCCTGTAGATCACTCAAGAACCAAGCATATTGACATCAGGTATCATTTCATAAGAGAACATGTCGAGGAGGGGACTGTGGAGCTACATTTTGTGCCCACAATGCAACAAATTGCAGATATATTCACCAAACCTCTTGATGAAGTAACATTCAATAGGTTGGTTGGTGAGTTGGGAATGCTTAACACAAGTTAGTAAAGCCTTCTATCTGTAAAATCCATGTTTATGTTTGTATGTGCAAGCTAATCAATCATTATGTGCTTAGACTTTAAAATGCCTAATTAATGATTGTTATAGGTTGCATATAGTGTGATTTTGCATGAATTCATTGTGTTTTAAGTGTCTTTTATAGCACAAATCTGTGAATTTATGCTTGTTAGATTGCATGATCATAGGGGGAGTTAAATTCATAATAGTCTAAATATTGCATGATTTTTAGATGAATTTACCTGTGTTTTTCATGTAATTAGAGGCCTTAGAATTATCAGGGAATGTTTTAATTATGTCATATATTAAAATCCTTGAATTGATATTTATATTAATTTGGCAAAATTAATTGTTGAGTTTTTCAAAGAAAAATTGTCAAATTATTCTAAGTATCTTCAAAATTTCGAGTTAGTCTCTATCTCGAAACTCATGTAGAAATTCGACTTGAATTTCGACTTGAGCTTCCAGGGTGAAGTTTTGAAAATTCTAAGTCTGGGAAGAATTTCGAGTTAGTACCTATCTCGAAATTCATCTCGAAATTCGACTTAGAGTTCGAGTTCGAGTTACCAGTGTGCCTAGTTCTATCTTCAAAATATTCGAGATAAAGTCTATCTCGAATTTTATCTCTAAGGTTGAGATGAGGTTTCCATTTAAGGGAATATTTTGAAAAGAACTGAGAATTAACTTCGAATTAGTCTATCTCGAACTTTATCTAGAAGTTCGACTTGATGTTCGAGATAGAGTTCTTAGTCTATCTCGAAACTCAACTCGAATTTCGACTTGGTGTTCGAGATAGAGTTCTCAGTTAAGCTAAAGGGAATTTTTCGAGTTACACTCCTAACTCGAAACATATCTTGAATTACCCTGGACTTTTTGATTCAAGGAAGTATTTTGGAAAGAATTTGAGATTAACTTCGAGTTAGTCTATCTCGAACTTTATCTCGAAGTTCGACTTGATGTTCGAGATAGAGTTCTTAGTCTATCTCGAAACTCAACTCGAATTTCGACTTGATGTTCGAGATAGACTCTAACTCGAAAAGTATCTTGAATTTTCTGTTTTTCCAAGTTTACTACATATCAACAATGTTCAAGATAGTATTTCCCTATAGTTTCTGCTGTAATTTTGGTTAAAGTGCTTCTTTGTGCATAATTGTTCGAGTTAACTTCTATCTCGAACTTTATCTCGAAGTTCGACTTGATGTTCGAGATAGAAAAGTTCGAGATAGAAAAGTTCGAGATAGAGTTCGACTTAGATGTCCCCTGTATGGACTTAGTACTTTTCACATTTTTTAACAGGGACATTTTTGTCATTTCTCATTCACCTATATATACATCTCTAACTCGATGCCTAATTCACTTTACCTAATTCTAATTTTCAGCAGCCGTTTCACAAGAACAGTGCGATTTTACTAATTACATACCTTTGATCCGTGTTTTTGTGATTAAACTCGTACTAATCACGAATTACTGCCGATTTGTTGACTACTATTGTCTGTGATTAACCGTAATCTTTGTGTTAGTGTGCTTTGTGAACATCCATACACGCACATATACATACACACGAACATATCTTGTTTGTGTACTGTTCATAAACGTGATTTCATATTCACCATTTATAAACACACACGATTCCACTGGTATACACACGAAATAGTAATTGGTTGTTGAATTGAATCCCGTAGTTTGATTTCTCAGATTCCGTTTGGTATTCTTGAAAAATTAAAAGGGTTACAATTCTCTTTTGTAATTCGGAAAATTAATTGTTTTTCAAAATTAAAATAAAAATTCACATCTTTTTAAAGGAAAACATTTAATTAAAATGGCTCATCAATTTTCCCTTGCTAAAAACAATTTTTACAATATTTCTACGGAAATTGGTGATCAACTCCCGCGGTTTAAGTTTTGGATACGATTTCTCAATTTGTATTCCAAAGCTAGCCAAGCTTTTACTGCTAAACCTACGCTAGTACATGATGCTTTACAGCAATTATGGACTAGTGCGGTTACTTTTGGGAGTAAATCAACCCCCTACGGTTTCAGGTTTACCTTAGCGGGTCAGGAATATGAGGTGACAGAACAAGTTGTCAACAGAGTTCTAGGATTCCCCATTAAAGATGCCTATGATCCAGAACCTACTGCTGCAGAACGCCTCAGATTCTTTGAAGAAATTGGATGTTATCCTACAAAAGGCCCAATCACGGGAAATATCCAAAAGCAATTCTTCCATGCGGAATGGAATTACTTTTTCGAGGCCATCACAAGATGTTTTCGGGCACGCGAAAAAGACTTTCATCAAATTCCGATTCCCATGCAAACCTTTGCAGTAGCCCTGGCAAGAGAACTGGATATAAACTATGGACGCATAGTTCTCTCTGAGATAGTGGCCTCAATGGGATCCCTTGCAAGCAGAGACCTCTCTACCACTGATGTCGTCTGCTGGTTTCCTCGGTTTCTTCAAATGCTAATCAATGACTTAATACCGAAGGATGCTCTTGCTATTCGACAGGGATTTGCCAGAAGCCCCACATCTGAATCGCTGGGGATGGGCACTAAGTCACTTGCAACCATTGCAAATCAGGATAAACATCAAGGTAAGCCAATGTCTACTCCTGAAAATATTCAAATGTGGCTTAGATATGATGCAGGAGTTACCAATTTGGAGGCATCATCACAAGTCTCATCACATGCTCAAAATCCATCTGTTCATGCTGAGGCATTTGATGAGATTCCGGATGAGGAAAGCGATGATGCACAAGGTAAGCAATCAGGTAATCTCTCTCTGCATACTATTCATTCCTCCTCCTACGTTTCTGATTCCGCGACCCATGAGCCTGCTAACCCGCAGGATCTATCCCAGGGTAAGAGCCATATTTCTGACTCTGAGTCTGATACACATTCCTATTCTTTATCACCCCTGTTAACGGAAGTCAGAAAACCAGCACGTATATTTATACAAGATGATGAGGAGAATGAACCCGAAGAGCAGCAACTTTTTCGCAAGAAAGCCAAACTTTTCCACGCTGCTACTTCACAACCACAGTCAAACCCTAGCGTGTCACACGCAACCACTCCACCTCACGCGAGTGGTTCACCCCTTGAACATTCTGCACATAGGGATTTTGATTTTGGTGAGGATGATGTGCCTCTTGATGATACTGTTGCTTCAAGAGGACATGAAGTCTTAAGAACTTCAGCCGTACCTTCACCGGTACGTACTGATGCTGCAAAGAGGATCGGTTCTGATGTCGTACAAGGACACTTTGCAGCCTCTCAGACTGAGATTCCAACTCAGGAACAAACAGAATTTGATCCTATAACTGTCAACAACATTTCTTATCAATTTTCTGCAGGTACTGCTTCACTATTTGGATCAATCATTGAAGACATACACGAGTGTGAGACAGGGAGTGTGTGTGAGAGGTTAGGGAGAGAGGGACCTTCATTTTTAAGGCCCGAAACCGAGCGCCAAATACCAACAGAACGCGTATTAGAGCGAGGTCACCTAAACCAAACACCGTCCCTTAATATTGAAAATTTTGATACTCGTATGACTTCAATGGAACATCAGATGAGGCAGTTCGGGCAGACAATGGGGCAGTTCGGGATCAATATTGGAAACAATCAAAGGGCTCTAGACGACTACGCAGCAAGAATGGCAAGTCAAGCTACAGCTTTTGAGGATTTGACAAATAAGGTCAATGACTTGGGCCATGCTGGTGGAGTCTTGGGAAGCACTCTCAATGAGAGGATGGGGGCATTGGAGTCTACAATGCATACAATGACTGTGGAGATCAGTAGAATGATGTTCGCAGTCAGGAGTTTTGTGCCCCCGGAGTGCTTCGAGTCGGAACAACCTCCCCCCGATGCTGGAGCAGGTGGTGCAGGTGGTGCTAGTGGAGCGGGAGCCTCTGGTTCTGGTTTTGGAGGTTCCTATGCAGCTGGTGGATCTGAAGACCATGGTGGAGCTCAGGATAACTCACCTAAGGGGGAGAGTGGAAAGGAGACGAGACAGCAGGCAGTTCACATCGAAGAAATTGAAGAACCCGCTGATCTTGTTAAGGAACCAGAAATTGAGCCTGCTGTTGCTGAAGAGGCTCTGAGGAGGAGAAAGGGTAAGGCAATAATGGTTGAAGAAGATGAACCAGTTATTGACCTGAGTCATCAGGACACAGTACAGGAGGTACTAGACTCAGATTCTTATATGGAAGACGTACCTTTCGCACATGCTGTAAAGCGATCTTTGAAGGAACAAGGTGGAGGTGCTGGTATGTCTTTCGGAATGCCTGAAGAAGATCCTATTGATGAAGAAACCCTGCAGTCTCAACAGTTAGCCTTGGAACAAGCTCAGTTCCATAAAATGAAGATGATGCAAGAACATGCTGCGTTCCTAGAACAGAAGGTGGAGCTACAAGGGAAGCAGTATGAGTATGAGCTTGCAAGGCTAGCCAATCCTCAAGTTGATCTGGACAAAAGAAGGATAGGGCAGAAATGGGATGAAGCAAGGAAGATAATGATGGGACCATGTGCAAAAGGAGTTCATAACAAGGATGCAGATGATCTGTTCTACAACTTGAATTTGCAGAATCCAATGACTGGGGACTATATAAATGCTTTGAAGAGATTAATTTCTAAAGTCAGGGTTGGATACAATTCAAATCTTAAGGAGTGGCAGGTTATCTTGTCTTTGGTAGAAGGAGTCCCAACATCTTTCCTATTTGTGGATGACCAATTCATAATGAGAAGATCTGCGTCAGAGTTGTTCTTGCTAGCGACTAAAATTCAGTACTCTCAATCTGAGGAGCTAAGCATTCTGTACAGGGATCAGTTAATGCAGCTAGCAGAGGACAAGGGTCCAGAATTCTCAGCTTATCCAAATTTTGTCCGGATGGTGGTTCAAGGAAAGATGAAGAGGGTGAGCATGGAGGAAAAGGACTTAATGGAACTTTCAGTGGAATCTCTTAAAGCTGTATGTAGACAAATGATGGGTAAGGGATTCGCCTCTGAGCTTAAAGATAAATCCGTGAGGATCATTGAAAGAGTCATATTCTTGAAGAGCAATGAGGTGTGGAAGTGTGATGTCATTGCTCCAAACCCTCTCGACAACGTGAAGATTGAGCCGGAGCTGATAGAACAGAAATGGAATATTCTTCAAGCAATGAAGAATGTAGATGAAGCTTTGACTCTTCCTTCTGGAGAACTGGAACAAGGAGAAATAAGGGAGGCAGTTGGCGTTCCAGGGAAAGATAGTGTATACTGGATACACTCTTATGCTGATGATACAGCTGATGCCTTAGCATACATAGATGCAGACCAGAAACAAACACTCTTGCATATGAGTAGACAATGGCTGCTACAGACTCAAGATGCTGCATTTCTAGAGAAAGTGTTATATGTGTTCAAATGGGGCGAAGTGGAAGACAAGTTTGTTGAAGAAAAGCAGAGACTCGTGAGTTACCTGTCTGAAGTAATTGTGGAGAAGAAGCGAATGGAGCGAGATGCGGCTAGTGTCTATAATACTGACCGTGTCAAGGGCTACCCCAAGATGATATATCGTTATCTCAAAGCCACTAAATCTCATTGGAAACCTCAGCTCATAATGAAGAACTTTGAGGAAATTCCAAAGATCAGGACTACTCAGGAGGTTGATAAACTCAGAAGGCTTTTCAAACATCCTAACCCAGAGCCCAGGAACCCTCTAGAAATGGAAGCTGTAAGTCTGTTGAATGCTAGGTGGAAGCAGCTTCACGATCCAGTGTACAAGAAAGAACAGCAGCAGAAGGAAAAGCGCAAAAGGCAGAAAGAAGAAAGAGACCAAGCTGCTGAAGCTAGAAAGAGGAAACGGAATTAGGGTTAAAGGTCAGAGTGGTGTGAACTTGAAGTTGGAAAAACTTCATGTCTTTCGGTTGCTTTAACTCACTTGAGGAAATTCACCTTAGAGTGAATCCAATAAGGTGATATAAGTTTGACTAGAAGGTATGAAATAATCCAGGTGATAGGAATCACTCAAATGATCTTTAATTCGAGGTTCGAATTCTGTTTCTAGTTTTTATGTTCATTGTATTGTTTTCAAGTTCTTTTCAATTGTATATTATTCAAGAATGTAATGTTAATTATCTTTTCTCGTCTCATTGTTTAGTTGAGTTATCCTTTATTAATTTGAATGTCATTGTTAGACAATCAAATTGGGGGAGATTGAAAGGCAGAGTGTATAAACTTGTAACACTATAACTAATGTAACTCAAACTAAAGGAAAAGATACTTAACCAGAAGACAATCAAGAACAGGAAGTCACAAGAAATCAACACTAAATGAAGACAAGGTAATTGATACAATTTAACATGCTAACTATGATCAAGCCAAGAAGAAATCATTGAGAGAAGTTCAAGTCAAAGTTGTTCATGCCTCGATGATTTGATTAATCAAGAATCAAGATCATAACTATCAGTATCAACAAGACCAATTGATTTAAAGTGAAGAAGAAGGAAAGCAAATATTGGAAAGCCAAGATTATTCAGTGAATATGGTAATTTATTCAAGAAGCAGAAACACTATCAAGACTAGTCACTTATGAACCAGACCAGTGCATCAAGTGTCAGGACATTGATAGCAAGTTTATGTCAGTAATAAAGAACCATGTTCAAGAGCTTGTTGAAGAATAAAGAAGACATGAAGATATCACAAGTTCAAGATGTGCATTGAAGTTTCAAGTTGAAGACCAGAATATTTTCTAAGTACTAAATGTTCTGGATGGCTAAGTAGAAATTCTCAAGTAGAAGTTCTACTTAGGAATTTCGAGATAGCCAAGTAGAAGTTCCACTTAGGAATTTCGAGATAGCCAAGTAGAAATTCTCAAGTAGAAGTTCTACTTAGGTGCAGCTTCAACATGACACATGGCATCTTCTGATTGGCAGATTTCCAAGCTTTCAAGATAAGGCAAGAATTATGTGGACATCATTGGGCCACGTACATCTTAGTCTTTGAAGACTACAGGACATAGATTACATGTAGTATAAATAGAAGTACTTGTGTAATGTTTTAGTTAGTGAGCAATTCTAGAGAAAAACACAAGAGAAAAAGAGAGAGTGCATTCACAGAGCTTAGTATCATTCACTTCTCTCTCAACTTCTGTTATACTTTGTAATGAATGTTGTAGCAACCCTTTCAAGTTATATATAAAGAAATATATTCCTTGAATCTGTGTGTTCATTTATTGCATCGTTTTTATTGCCTCTCATATTCGAAAAGTTGTATTCACCCCCCCCTCTACAACACATTTGGACCTAACAACATGCATATATCATCCAAAACTCCATAAAAACTCAAGATTCAAGCTAGGGTTTCAAGTGTTATACCTTCCTTGGAGAGTGTAATAGCCTTAATAAGCTTTTTATGGTCCTTGTATAGCCTTAAGTTAGCTTAGATCAACCAAGAAATCAAGGAAAAACAAAGTTAGTTCATGAAGAACACTATTCATCATCACCTTGGATGATTTATTTGAAAATGGAAAACATGGAGATTGAAGCTAAGATTTCTAGGAGATTACTTTTATGAAATATAGGACTCACCATAAAAGTTTCAAGATCAAATGATGGTTTGAAGTGGAATTTCTCCCCTTGAATTTTGAAGAAGCCGAATGTGAGGAAAAGAGAGAGATTGGTGTTTATTTCTTGGTTGATTTTGATAATAATGCATAAAGTGGTTTGCTTTGGATAATATCTCATCTAAAGTAGCTTTATTAAAGTTTCTATGTCATGGATGATGTCTTTGGAGTGGACAAGTGTTGATGATTTGGTGGTGAGATGATAAAGTGATGCTAAGTACTTGGTTAATCTCTAAGTATGCTAGTTAGTATTGTAACTAGCTTGGGTTACTAGATATTTTCTACTTGCACATGCATGCATCTTGCTTTCCTGCTTGTTTCTTTGTCCGGTTATTGCTCAATTCATTGATCGTTCGGAGGAATATCTCAATCGTTTCTAGTTAAGGTTTTACCGGGAACCTTCTTAATAATAATACTTCCATTCTCATTTCCCCTTTATAATTCTTGCATTTAAATTCCTTAAATCCTCTTAATAAATCCTTAAGTCTTTCAGTGTTCAGGGAAATCTCGGGGAAAATAAAAGTGCTATTTTTCAGAATCTGATAACTTTTACATACACTCTTTTTCCCCTTGGATCATTAATACGAACTCAGAAATCCGTTCCGGGTACTTCTATATAGTGTCGTCTAATAATATTCCTATTTCCACCAAAAACACTATTCATCAATTATTCTCTCTTTATTCCTTATAAATAGAAAAATGTCCTTGCGCTTTCCCGAGCGTTCCTTAACCCTTTTACGGAACCACTGGACTAATAACAGATATCGATTTGGATGACATGAGAATAACTCTCCTATTTGGAATTAATATATCTTACTTATCCAGGAGATAGATTACTCTTATCTAAGTTGTCAACCAATAGCATTCTTCAAGACATATGAACATTTGAATCCAAATCCATTCCTTTTTCATTCATCAGAACAATTGTTACATCGTAGTTGTAACCACTATTCCTATTTACATTAATACATAATCAAAGTTTTAATTCTATCAAAAATCTGGGTTCTTACAGGTAGGTGGTGTTAGGTGTGGTAGGTGGTGCCGGCGGCGGCGGGCGGGAGGCGGCCGGCGGCAGCGGCTACATAGTCAAATCCGGAGGCTACAGATTCAAGGCACTCTAACAAATCTCCACCTTAACTTGAATCCTCTCACAAAAAATAGATAATAGATGTACCAGATGCATCATAATAATGCCAGATGTACCAGATAAACGAAAAAACTCTTTTACCTCAGATTTTACCCTAAAAAGGGCAATCAATAACTCCGAACATTTAGCAAGTTCAAACAATGTTGAAACTTGCTATGTGGAACCGGCTTGGTGAGCATATCAGCTGGGTTATCAGCAGTACCCACTTTGCTCACCTTGATTCTCTTCTCACTTCTTAGAAAATGATATCTCACATCTGTGTGCTTAGTCCGCTCATGATGGACTTGATCCTAGGCTAAATAGATTACACTGAGACAGTCACAAAATACTGTAGCCTGATTATGATGTAGACCCAGATCGCTGACCAATCCTTTCAACCAGATTCCTTCTTTTGCGGCTTCTGTCAATGCCATGTATTCTGTTTCTTTTGCATACATCAAGCTTCCTACTGCACTAGCATAGGGAACTCGAGACATGTACTCTTTTTCCTTAGCAGACTTAAGTTCAAAATCGACAGACAGATGTGCATTTGCAGCACTAGGAGTATCTATGGGCTTTGCTGTAGACATGCAAAACCTTGACAAAATCTTCTGAATGTATCCCTTCTGTGACAAGAAGAGCTTTCCTTTGCTTCAATCCCTATAAATCTCCATTCCCAGAATTTTCCGAGCCGCACCCAAATCTTTCATTTCAAACTCAACACTGAGGAGACCTTTCAACTTTTGAATATCAGACTTGTTCTCTGCAGCTATCAACATATCATCTACATAAAGGACCAGATAAATGAAAGAACCATTTGCTGTCTTACTGTGATAAACACAGCAATCATACGGACTCCTGGTGTAGCCAATACCTATCATATAGCTATCAAATTTCTTGTACCACTGCTTCGGAGACTGCTTTAGCCCATACAAGGACTTCAATAACTTGCATACATAGTCTTCTTTACCAGGAACCTGAAAACCATCTGGCTGAGTCATGTATATCTCCTCTTCCAGCTTTCCATGCAGAAAAGTTGTCTTCACATCGAGTTGTTCAAGCTCTAGATTCTGATGTGCAACTATCGATAGTAGCATCCTGATGGAAGTGTGTCTGACCACTGGTAAAAAAATCTCATTGTAATCTACTCCCTCTTTCTGAGTGAACCCTCGAGCTACTAACCGAGCTTTATACTTGATACCCTCAACCGATGTTTCTCCTTCCTTCTTTTTGTAGACCCATTTAGAAGTAACAATCTTTCTGTCTCGAGGCCGCTTGACTAATTCCCAAGTCTTATTCTTCTGAAGTGACTCCATTTCATCTCCCATTGCAGCAAACCATTTTGTAGATTCAGTACATGTCACCGCTTCTTTGTAAGTGGATGGCTCATCAAAGCTAGGATCCACTTCTTCAGCTACCTGTAGTGCATATGCCACCATATCTACAAAACCATATTTCTTTAGAGGCACTCCATACTTAGCTCTCCTCGATCGATCAAGAGCCAAACTGTGTTGATTTACTACTGGTACTGATGATTCTGATTCTGACTGTGGTTGTTGAACTTCTTGTTGTGGTTCACTCTCGTCTTGAGTGATTTCCTGCTCCACCTGTTTCTCAATACTACCACTTTCTAAAACAATCGTAGACTTCACAGTAGGGTTAAACATAGAATTTTCATCAAAGACTAAATTTCTACTCGGTATAACCCTATTTTCAGATGGAGACCAGATTCTATAACCTTTCACTCCATCCCCATAGCCTACAATACTCCCTTTTTAGCTCGTGGCTCCAATTTACCCTCATTTACATGATAATAAACAGTACAACCAAAAACTCTTAAATTGGAGTAATCAGCAGGCTTACCAGACCATTTCTCAATAGGAGTTTTGAGATGAATACCTGTGTGAGGTCCATGATTAATCAAATAACACACTGTACTAACCGCCTCTGCCCAGAATCTTCTAGTTATTCCAGCATTAGAAAGCATACACCTAGCTCTCTCCAGAAGTGTCTGATTCATACGCTCTGCTACACCATTCTGCTGTGGTGTATCCCTGACTGTATGATGCCTAACAATCCCCTCATTCTTGCAGAAATCTTCAAACTCGGACGAGCAAAATTCCAGGCCATTATCTGTTCACAGCCTTTTAATCTTCTTCCCTGTTTGATTCTCCACTAGCGTCTTCCACTGCTTGAAAATCTTAAAGGCTTTACTTTTGTGCTTTATGATGAACAGCCAAGTCATTCTTGAGAAATCATCGATCATTGACACAAAATATCTGTGACCCCCTAAAGACTGCACCCGGGAAGGACCCCAACAATCAGAATGGATCTAATCAAGTGTGCCTTTTGTTCTGTGGGTTGCTTTAGGAAACTTGCTGCGATGTAGCTTTCCAAAAACACAATGCTCACAAAACTCGAGACCCGTGACCTTATGACCACAAAGAAGATCAGCTTTTGACAGAATCTGCATCCCCCTTTCACTCATGTGACCAAGCCTCATGTGCCGCAACTTGGTCATATTTTCCTTTTCAATTTCCGAAGATGCAACAGCACCTGTTAACGTATAACCTTGAAGAAGATACAAGGTACCACATTTAACACCTTTCAGAACCACATCAGAACCCTTGCAGACATGTAGAACTCAACCTTCACCTTGAAAACTGAAACCCTTGTTGTGTAACATACTCAAAGATATCAGATTCTATGTCATAAGTGGAACATGCCTAACATCATTCAATGTGCAGAATTTACCATCATCTGTCCGAATTTTAATCGAGCCTATTCCAACCGTCTCACAAGCAAAACTATTAGCCATAGAAATATTGCCACCGTCTACTTGCTCGTAGGTTGTAAACCACTCCCTGCGCGAACATATATGGTAAGACGCTCCAAAGTCAAGGATCCACACATCAGAGTGATGCGTGTCCTTGATAGCAACTAGAGCAATATCTTCTTTGGAATTGGCATCAGCTACAACAGCAGTTCCTGCAGCAGTATCCACCAATTTATCCTGTTGCTTCCTTTTCTTGGGACAGTCAGATTTCCAGTGTCCCTTCTCTTTACAATAATTGCAGACATCATCAGCTCTCGAACCCTTAGAAGCTGGTTTCTTGGATTTATACTTCCCCGACTTTCCATGTCCGGTACTCCCGCTAGCTACCAACCCAGCAGCATGATTATCTGCACCTGTACTAGCCGCCTTATGGCGCAGCTCTCTCGAATGAAGAGAAGATCTAACGTCCTCTAGAGAAATAGTATCTTTACCAACAATAAATGATTGCACAAAGTTCTCATACGATAATGGTAAAGAAACTAACAAAACCAAAGCAGCATCTTCAACTTTAACATCAATATTACGCAATTCTAATAAAATTGTGTTTAATTGATCTAAGTGATCTCGAAGAGGTATACCTTCCTGCATTCGCAGACTGAACAGGCGTTGCTTCAGAAGTAACTTATTTTTTAAAGACTTTGTCATGTAGAGACTTTCAAGCTTTAACCATAAACCAAACAACTTACAGTAAAACCTCGTTGAATTAATACTCCATAAATTAATAATCTCTCTAAGTTAATAATTTCTTCCGGTCCCAACTTGGGCCAGTTCAAAAAATGATCAATTTCGATAAAATAATAAGATAATAATTTTTTTGAAAACCATATATAATTATATGGTCCCAATAATATTATAAATTAATAATTCTTTTATAATCATAAAAATACATGTATTATCCTTTTGTAAAATATGATTATAGGGTTCTTAAAATTTGAATTTATATGAAACTCATCTTTAACCATCTTTGTTGCATCCAAAAGTTCGAATGTGGTGTTTTCATAAACATTAAAAGTTATTAATCAATGTTTTTAGGATGATGGCCCAAAATAATCAAAAATAAATGCTGTTTGTCCAAAATACCGACGGGACAGGGTAGATCGTGTACCGTGATAGGGGGTGTGTTGCGGAACACGATCTTCTGTAATAGGGCATGATACGGAGCTGCGTCTTCCGTGTTATGCATGATACGCTGTACCGTGTTCCGTGACAGTGCTGCGCACCCACCTAACACGGAACACCGTCCACCGTATCATGCATAACACGGTAGACGCAGCTCCGTATCTACGTAATACGGAGGACGATGCTCCGCATCATGCTAACACGGAGGACGATTCTTCGTATCCCGTCGGTATTTCGGGCACTTTTTTTCAAAATTAGTATTTTGGGCAAACACTTGTGAAAAATAGGCATTTTGGTCATTTTCTCATGTTTTTATGTCTTGGGTGCTTCTTTACGTGAAAAAGGTTCAAAAAATGTTGTCTTATCCTTGATATCATCTAAATATACATGAATATTTACTTTGAATCTCGCAAATGCTCATTAAATTTGTAAACAATATATATTGAATTAATTGAATTAAGTATAAAACATAAATTGTACAATTCATTCTATTTAAATGTATATAATTGGAAATTAATTTTCTTCGATGTCAAAAATTTTCTATAAATTAATAATTATTAATTTATCGATTAATTAATATCTCTCTAAATTAATAGAATTCTCTGGTCCCAACTATATTAATTTATAGAGGTTTTACTGTATTTGTTAAAGACTTTGTCATGTAGAGACTTTCAAGCTTTAACCATAAACCAGACGCGGTATCCTCCTCCGCAATTTCAGTAATAATATCATCTGCAAGGTACAACAGAATTGTTGAGTGTGCATTTTCTTCAAGATTCGCCATCTCAGCGCTTCCAGAAGCAGTCGTTTTTGTGTTCAACGGCGCCCAGAGCCCCTGTTGCTTTAACAAGGCACGCATCTTGATTTGCCATAGACTGAAACTATTTCTCCCAGTAAATTTGTCGACCTTAACGTTAATACCACCAGACATCTTTCTCCCAGAACCGTATTTATGAACAGTACCGTATTTTTGAACAATACTGTATATGTGTGCAGTGCCGTATGCATTTCTATTTATAGACACAATCTAAGGGGTTAGGTGTGGTAGGTGGTGTTAGGTGTGGTAGGTAGTACCGGCGGCGGCCGGCGGCGGCTACATAGTCAAATCCGGCGGCTACAGATTCAAGGCATTCTAACACAAAGCTATATTTTCCCTTGTCATCTCGAACTCCTGACATACTAACATCTTAATTTTAATGATTATACAAAAATGTTGGACTTTCACCAGCTTGTAAGAAGACAGAATAAAGGATTTGATTAAAATGTTATTGTATCACCCGAGACTATATAAACATCTTCCATTTCTTCACATCTCAGAATCTAAAACTGTTTAGTAGGGAGTTGTGCAATCCTTTTTAAGACTACATGTTACTACTTGCTTTCAGAGTTTCCAACTTCCAAGTGTTTGATCGAAGGCTTGGGCAAAAATTAAGCCAGTTGGTTGAAATAGGGAGAGCTGACATTACAAAAAAATGTTGGAAATTGATGTGTAAGTTGCCCAATAATTAAGGTCCATACCTATATTGGGCATACATAAAAGATTCAGCCCAATAATTAGACTAAAAGATTCTAATAAAAAATCGCCAGTATGAACATAAAAGATTTTGACTTTGTAAAAGGAATAAAAATTGACTTAGCCTACATGGTTTAATGCCTTTATTGGTAATGCGGTGCTCCTCGCTGAATTATTGTTGTGCACAATAAGATAAAAAAAAAAAGTCAGAGGGGGCAAATTCATCACCTCGATTAGTTGAAATTTCTGATCATTTTGCCTCTTACAAAGTACTACTACAAACCACATGTCACTAGTACCAACATAATAATAGAGTACAATTTTGTATGATCATGCTTAGGGGTGTAAATGAGCCGAGCCGAGTCGAGTCGAACTCTAAAATGTTCATGTATCGTTTGTTAAGAAATTATCGAACTCGTGCTCGAACTTGAATCGAGCCAAAAAATATGTTTGATCTTAGTTCATTAAGATAAAATGTTGTTCGCGAACAGTTCACGAACAGCTCACGAACATGTCTCATGAGCTTACTCACGAATTTTTCCTTTCGAACAACTCATTAAGCTTGTTCACGAGCTTGTTCATGTAATTATGCTCACGAATAAATCTTAAACATTGCTCACGAACTTATGCTCACGAGCTCACTTACGAGCAACTCATAAGTTTATTTCCTTATTTTTGTATACAAAAATCTAATATTAAAAAAATCAAAAAGTCCAAAATTAAATAATTAAAATTTTGTCTCAACACTAGAAATAATAATAAATCATCAACTAATAAAATTCTCACATCTCCAATACCAAAAACTAACAAAGATTGATTTAAAAATAAAGGGCAAAGAAACGTAATTGTTTGATATAAATAAACTTAAGTTATTAAAGTTTAATCATTTAAAAATCTGAAGCTTGCACCAGCTTTATAATAATCAAACATATATTATATATAGGAGATTATTTATCGAATTTGTTTATGAACCTCTAATGAACTCGTATACCGAGCATGTTAACGAGCTCAATTATCGAACTTATTCACGAACTTGTTCATGAGCTATGTTCATGAGCCTGTTCACGAACTATGTTCACGAGCACGTTAATCGAACTTGTTCGTGAGCTATCGAGTCGAACTTCACCGTGATCAAGTTCAGCTCGTTTATAAATCGATCCTTAAAATCATGTTCAAGATCGACTCGTTTGTGAATCGAACCGAACTTTTTTTAAACCGAACACCGAGCCGTTCGCGAGTGTAACGGTTCATTTACAGCCCTAATCATGCTCATGGTGCCCATAACTCACGAGTCGTGAGCCATGGCACTAGGCAGAGGCGGATTTAGTGGGGGGCGAGAGGGGGTCCACAGCCCCTCCTGAGTTTGGAATAAAAGTTAGGTAATATGTATTATGTACGATTGTGTATGTAGTGTAGCTGGTAATTGGCTATGCCTTCTTCCTTGGTGACTAGGGTTTGATCCTCCTCCTGGTGTTTTTGTCACTTATTCTTTTTCTTTGTCTGTTAATTGTGTACATGTATGAGTGGTGTGTTTTTGATTCCTCTTCCTGTTTTATTGTGATCAGAAGCTCTAAGTCCAATTGCATGAATATATTGATTATTGTTATGTATTTCAATTACATATTTATTCAACGTTATAAAAGTTTAAAACTTTTTTCATTATCTTTCATTTTTTTTTCCAAAATTTAATCACAATAATATTTGTTATACTTGAAATTTCGACTTAATAAGATTATATGTAAGGAATTCAACTTGAAATTTTTAAGAAGCTCCTTTTATTATTTTGTTATGTAGTTTAATTATAAAAAATATATATATTATAATTATTTTTATAAATATAATAAAATTAATTAAAATAATAATTTATTATTTTTTTTTCGATCTTCTAAAATTAAATTCTGCGTCCGCCACTGGCACTGGGGTATATGTGGGTTGAGATTTTTACAAGAATGGTAATAGGGTTGTAAACGAACAAAGTTGTTTATGAATAAAATTCGAGTTTGGTTCATTTAGTGGATTCAGTTCAGTTCGTTTACTATTCGAATGCGAGCTTTAACATGATATTGTGTTTATTAGTAAAATAATTAAAGATAAGCTTTATACATGTCTGACTCGAACTCGATTTGTTTAGTTCAGGATTAATTCAAATTTGATTCGTTAAATTTAATATATTATATATTTATACATATTAATATTTTGAGAAATTGAAAATAATGTAAAATAAAACAAATAACAATCCACCTTAATCATTTTTGTGGTATAGGAATCTTGAACTATAATTTATATATAATTCATATACAGGATTTAATCGGATTCGATTATAGGAGTAAAACGGCCATATTTGTAAGTATTGTTATCAACTTAAGTGATTAAGATTCAATCTCTTTTAAATACAAAAGTTAATTTTATATAATTGTTAGAAGAAAATAAATTAATTTTTAGTTTGCAAATTGAAAAGATAAAATAAATTTTAAAAAAATATTGAAAAAAAATAAATTGGATATGGACAAATTATATCAATATTCGTTAGTATAATGGATGTTGGACAAATAAAATTCTTATACGCGGATGGATACTATAAAATATGATCCAAATTTTAATATGTGTCATCACTAACTGTACAATAATTGATAAAATCCTATAAATTTTAAAAATGTGATTCAGATGTGATTTAGATTTGAGATTGTGCTGCGTGAGTTATTATAAAAATTGGATTTGATTGAGTATAAATTAACGAACAACTCGATTTGGGTCGAGTTCGGTTCGAATTTAGTTCGATTCAAATTGTTCGTGATCAAATTCGTATTTGACTCGGTTGTTAACTATTCGATCTTGAAAATCATTTTTCATTCAATTAAAAATCTCAGCTCCTTTTAAAAATAATCAAATTCGACTCAATTCGAATAAAACTCAGCTCTTTTATATTCGTTTACTTCCCAAAATGGTACTAACAAATTTATTACGGTACATTATTCAAACTAATAACAGGTAATAATAAGTTCTACTTTGACTGTTCCTTTTTAAAATATTTAATTAAATATTTTTACATTTTTATTTACAAATTCTAATTTTTTTAGAGTTCCTTTTTAAAATATTTAACTAAATATTTTTACATTTTTATTTACAAATTCTAAATTTTTTTTAGATAATTTTTTTTGAATACCGACTAATTTTAGAAAATTGTTTTTAATTCATATTAAATTTTCTTTGGTTTTTTTGTATCACCTAATTTTTTTAACTGTGATGATCAAGTACCATCATACTTTGAATAAAACTTTGAAGTTTTTTTGTCAAAAAAAAAAAGAAGAACTTTCAAGTTTTTTTTATTAAATGTCTCTAAATTTTAATGAATTTCTGTAATACAAATTAAATATCACATACTTTTATTATTCAAATCAATCCAAAAATATAATTGTTTTTAAAAGAAAAAAAAAATCTTGTAAAATGCATACAATCTACATTTATAACCTATTAAAAATTGGCAGGGAGTTAAAAAATGTCCTCAAATTTTTTTTTTTTTTTGGCAAATATCACGTGTGTCTAAACATTTTATAAATTTTATCAATTAAAGCTTTTTAATTTATCAACTGAAAATTGCCACACCATTTGAATTTTTTTTTGAATGTCCTAGAACTCTTAACCTTTTTAGGATTTACTAAATTATAGTCCATATTACGCACACGGGCATTTCGTAAAATAATTTTAAAAAAAATATAAATATAAGAAAATTATTGGTTAATTAAAAAATTATATATTTTTATACAAAGGAAGAATATTCATGTTCTGAATTGGGATAAAGTATGTCGAAGCAAGCAAGATGGAGGTTTGGGGTTAACTAGCTTAAAATTGAAGAATGCATCTCTCTTGGCTAAATGGTGGTGGCGTAGTTACTCTGAAAGAGACAGACTTTGGAATAAATTGCTACAGGAGAAGTATGTTAAGCACTAGGATGGGCGTCGGGGCATTTAGGGGACGGGGACCCGAATTCAAACCCGATCCCCGTCCCCGGCCCGATCCCCGTCGGGAACTATTTTTCATTCCTCGTTCCCGGCCCAAACGGGGTAACGGGGATCCCGCGGGATATTGGGAAATTTTATTTAAAATAAAAAATAATATTAAATAATTTTAAGCACTAACTAATGAGCTCAAATGCACTAAATTAAGATTAAAAAATATTATTTAAAAAAACAATTATAAATAACATGGAAATGAAGTTATTTAACTACTATAAAGACAAACATATAAAATTAAAACATCATTTTGTTTCCAATATGAAGTATTGGAAATTCGTATATATTAATATATATATATATATATGTGTGTGTACTAAAGTGTAATGAAATCAAGTCGGGATTGAAAATCGGGTCGGGTAGAGAAAATCGGGACGGGGCTCGGGGATCGGATCGGGATCGAGCGGCCCGGAATGAATGCCGATCCCTAGTAAGCACAACTTTGATTTGGTAAGAGTTAGGCAAAGCAAAGATACTTCTTACATGATAAAGGATGTGTTGAACGTTCAAATCAACTCTGAAGGTACAAATTTTCTCACAAATAGTTGTTTTCAATGGAAAATTGGTAATGGGGAGCTAATTTTGTTCTGGGAAGATTCATGGCATAGGAATGGAATTTTAAAGGATTTTTTGCCACGACTGTACAGAATCTCTAGGCTGCAGTTTTGTTCAATTAATCAGATGGTCAGTTTGTGGTTAGAAAAAGGAGTAGATGATATCTCTCTTTGGAAAAGGCCAGTTTACAGAGAGAGAAGCAGGGTTGTTAGAATTATTATCAGGAGTTTTACAGGAAATCCAGTTAAATGTCTCTAGAGATCGTTTGGAATGGAAACCAGGAGGAGGTACCTTCTCAGCTAGAAAATTTGGCCAATTGTTATCTCATAATTTTCAGACAAATAACCCTCGTTTTAATATATGGGAAGTTATTTGGAAAATTAAGGTTCCTCCTAAGATTAATATTTTCTTGTGAAAATTGCAATGGGGCATACTTCCTACCTGTGAATTTTTTTTTAATATATTGCCTGACTGTCCTGTAACCTGCAAATGGTGTACTAGGGGATCAGAAAATATCAACCATCTTTTTTGGGATTGTTCTTTAGCCAAGTGGGTTTAGGATTTTGTTGGGAAGTGGTGGAGTATAGAGAATAAGTTATCTTGTTTAGTTAATTTCTCTCTTATTTCTCTTCTCAAGCTTCAAAAGAGAGGAATCTTCTGGAATGTTTGGACATTGGTGGTAGCAGCAGCAGTTTGGACAATATGGGTTTCTAGAAATGAACATGTATTCAGGCAAGTAAGAATCTCCAAGTCTGCTCTGGAGCAAATTTTGCTCATTCGTATTAGTAAGTGGGGTAAGGCTTCAGGCATAATGATCTTTGGGAATGACCCATATGGGGCTATTGCAGTCCATATGCATTCAGTAAATAAAAATTTTTGGAAGCTTAAAGGTATGTCTTTTGATTTGATTTGTGCAACGGGTGGAGCATGTGGTTTAAATTCTCAAGGTTATGGTTTAGGTGGCATAGGGGTTGGATTTCTGATCGTAATGGTTCTATTCTTTACAAGTTCTAAGGACCTATTAGAGTGTGCACGAGCATTAAGGCAGAACTAGGAGCTATATTTCATACAGTAGAGATTCCTAGTCTAAAGGGGTGGCATAATAGGAAGGTAGTTGTGTGCACGGACTCCATGGAAGCAATTGACTTGATTAAATCTCGTTCTTATCTGTGTTCTAATCTTTTAAAGGGGAGGAGAAGTCTCAAGGATCTTTTTAATTCTAATGTGGTGCTAAACTTTGTTCCAAGAAATTGCAATATGGGTGCAGACTCTTTGGCTAAGGTGAGCTTGTCTAGGCCCAGTATAATGAATTATTGGGCTGTTGAAGTGAATGGTATTGGGCACGTTTAAAGGCTTATTCTTTATTTAATTTTACCATTATTTCGCTCCGCTGTATATATTAATTCTTAGAGGAATTAAACGGTTTGAATTTCGAGGATACCTCATAGGGAAATATGTTTTCTCTTTTTGAAAGAGCTGCGAACCAAGCTGTTCTCTGGCTAGGGAAGTGTAAAGGTTTCTTTGTATTGGTTCTCATGACCTATATAATCAAGGTTATTGAGCTTATTCTTCTTAGAATTTTTCATCTTTTCTTCAGTTCTTTTAGATGGATTTCCAGTGGCTTCCTCCTGAGTCCTCTTTTCTGAAAATCAATGTCCATTTCGTTAGTTCTGAAATCCCTTTCCCTAATGGAAATCGTAATGGGGTCGCAGCAATCATCAGGAACAACATTGGTGTCAAATTATGGGGGGCAGTGGGCCCAATGCAAGGTCTTAACGAAAGCCAAGCTTTACTCTGGGACATTCAGTCTAGTCTTGTTCAAACACTAGGAATGGGTTATCACAAAACCCATATCGAGTTGGTCAACAGAGATGTACTTGACACTGTAAGATTCCAGGATCATGCTTTTATTCCAAATGATCTGATGGTGGTTATGTCCCAATTTAACAACTTGTACGCAAACTTTTTCATTGAGGGGGTCACTGCTCGTCGTATGTCTGTAATTCAGTTAGATGCAAACAGGGCAGCGGAGTACATGGCTTGGTTTGGAATGGAGAATCTAACAGTATTTGCAGAGGCTCCGGGCACTTTTGGGAGACTTCAGGAAATTCTGGATAGGGATATGGGCCTTTATCTTCCATTTGAAGTATTGCCTAATTTTGGCCTTGGTGATATGGTTCAGGGAGAAAATCTTATTGCTAATTCACCTATTTATTCGCCTTCTTATGATCAGCATTTGGATATTCTGGAACCTGAGCAAGAGTGGATGATGAATTCAGTTAATGATGGTGCTCAAGATGTTGTTATTGGTTTAGGGGCTGAGGAGGTTGAGGAAAGGAATGTAGTTCAAGTTGTGTCTTCTCCTATCTTAATTGCGGAAGAAACAAACGTACCACTTGTTGCTGACTCTCAGAATATCTCTACTACCAACGTGGATATGGATGCAAACAGGCTTGGAATGGCTGCTTGATAGAATATATTTTTATATATATTTTAGATGATTTTATTCTCATATTTATTGTGTTTTGCATTGATTTGAATTTTTATTTAATAGATTTGATTGTTTTATTGAAGGAAATAAAGAATTCGTAACTTGGAAGGATTTGGAGCAAAAAGAGCTATTTTGGAGATAAAATTGAAGGAAATTCGTATTATTGGGCTACACGGGCTGTTTAACACTATTTTGGCCATATCTTGAGTTCTAGAAGTCCGTTTGAGGCCCGTAAGCAGTCCACGCGAAGATAACGAGATTCTCTATCATTCTAATGTGGTCCAGAGGTCCAATTACGTTTGGAACATTCCAGAAAATCTGAAGAAAAGTCAGCCACGAATTTTCCTTAAAAAAACAGAATCAGTTTAGGAAACGTATCTTGCAGAAATTCTATTATAATTCTGTTTTGGTATTTTCTTGTTGGGCAAGACTTTTAGAGCCTATTTAAACACATCCTACCATTGTAATGGAATGTAATATTAGATCAGATAATATAGTTTAGAGTAGATTATTATTATTAGTTGGAGATGTAGAGAAACACCATGACTCTTCTTTTGGGTGACAACATTGAAGTTTGAAGGTTTTGTTCTCTTAATCTTTTCTTTGTTCTTATTAGTTTAATTATGTTTTCTTGTTTTACTAGTTGTTTTACTTATTTAATTATTAGCGAGTAGTTATTTCTAAGGCTTAAAGAGAAGCCATGTTTGCACTAATATTGGCATGATTTTCATAGTGGTTTGATTGGTTATGGTTAATTCTGATTGATATGTTTTAATCATTAATTTGTGTTATCGGCCGATATCATGGATTAATTATATGCAAATAGGGGTATGGATCGAGAGATTTACTTACTAGAGGCACACATACGATTAGCAGAATTGAATTTGAGTGCGGAAGCATCATTGGATTTCTGAGAGCGTTAATGCTTGGAAGAGATTAACTTGACTCTAATTACCTGATTGATTGAATTACTAAAAGTGGTTAATACATGGATCTTTACAAACCTAAATATGGATACCAAAATTGAAAAATGGATAGTTCATGGTTTAAAATATAGTTAAAAATTTTAATCGAACCTAAATATGTATCCCAAAGCTGAGGAAAGAATTATCCAGCAATTTATAACAGAGAAAACTGGGCCGGAGACAATTTCAGCGATCTCTCATAAGGTTATACTCCCTCCATCCCTCTTGATTGTTTACGTTTGCGGACCAGTTTTTGGCACGGATTTTAAGGTGCATTTTAAGGATAGTTCTATAATTTATATTTGAAATTTTCTTTTTTTTTTGTATAAAAATAGGATTGTTCTATTTTTATACAAAAAAAGAAAATATCCGAAATAAATTATGGAACTATCCTTAAAATGCACCTTAAAATGCGTGTCAGATACGCAATTTTTTATGTAAAGAAATGAGAGGGACAGAGGGAGTAATAGATATGTACCTATAAAGTAATGGGGCCTCGCAAGAACATTTTCGTAAATGTTAAATTTTTTCCAATACTTTATATAAATATCCTTAAATTCATATTAAACTTGTTTTAATCTCAAGTAGAACTCTGAGAGTGAGACCATAGAATGTTCCTGTAAATTATGACTTCGCCTGGAATGTGAGCAAATATATCATGTCGATTGCTCAACCGTACTTTCGCTATCTTACGTGGAGCTGAATTAGGTTTTTTTGGTGTTCTCGTTGGTACACACGGGCGTACTCCTTACTTCTGGGGACATTGATCCGAAACTCGAATACAGTTCGTGCGCCATTTTTCTTCAGACACATCAAACCCTTTATAATATATAGATTTTAATTTTTTTGGGAAGTAAATTTTTTTTTTTGGATGGACTGACCGGCTGACCCTATATTTGGAAGTTAAGTTTTTTTTCTTTCTAATTGTTAAGATATTTTATGGTAAGAAACTCAAAAAAATGTGTAAAACACTGATAAGTACCCGCTGATAGTTATCAGCGGGCACCCGCTAATAGCAAAATAATTGTTTTCTAAAAACACAATTCTGGAGCACTTAACAAAGTATATCTAATTTCAAAAGTATTATTTCAACAAATGCAGGTCACAAAATAAAGAATATTCACAAATTGTGCTTCAAGATATTATCTCTCTTATACTAACCCACTTGCACAAAAGTACCTTGCTTTATCCACTTGCACACCCACTTACATAAAGGTACACCTACTTGCATAAAGGTATCTTGCTCCGTAAGACAAGGAGGCTATATAATATTCAAGGACACCCAGTTGCAACAGACAAAATCTGACTAAAGTAGCTCAGTGGCAGAATCAAGGTATGTCAGGAGGGGACACCAATCACTGTTCCAATAGTGGCTCACTGTAGCTTTAACGGCACAACTAGTGGGCAACAGTGATTGGGAAACCCAACCTATAAATACCCCCATTCTACACACAAACAAAGAGAGACAACTTTCATACACAAAAAACTCCTACAATACAAAAGCTCTCTACATATTTTTTACACACGATATATTCTCACCAGCTTGGTTATTATTATTTCCGATTACTGATTCTCACACCGGAGGTGCTTGACGGTCACCACCCCCAAGCAAGCATTATTTTGCAGATACCCAAACTCAGGTGAAGTACCCCCGGAAAAGTGCCCAGAACGGTGATCGGAAGCCTCTAATCGGCCGTGGGAATTATCATTTGGCGCTAGAAGGAGGGCGCTTTTTTCTTAAAGAAAAATCCCTCGCCTGCTCTACCAGAGTAACTACTTCTACGAGACAAAACACAAGCCTCAAAAACACAAGATACACAGCATCCGTATAATCACAAACACCAGATCTAAAAACCGTGATGGCAAACCCCGACGAGCGACAGTCAATAGAGATACAAGGAAATAACACTGGCATACCGCCACAGGACCCGCCAGTAAATGCTAAAAACCGCTTACAAACAAACCCTCCTCGAGGAGCAAACCAAGAGCAAATTCTTAGCCTCGACCTAACAGGCTACGACCCGCAACAAATAAACTTACGCATGCAAATAGCCTCTGCATTTCCCCAGGCCAGACAAGAAAAGCCACCCGAACAGAAAGAATCCCGAGTAAATCCACACGACGACCGAAGCGAGGCACACAGCCGGCCACACAAAACAAACTCCGCCTTTTCCCGCCTAGGCTCGTCCCAAGAAACAATCCATGAGAGGCACAACAAAGGCCATCATTAACCCGAAATATGGGAGCAGAACAGAAAGCAGAGAGACCTAAGGAAGGTGATTGTTGATAAGAAAGCTGCCTACGAAAAGGTTCTGGCCTAGTACGAAAAACAGAAACAAAGAGAGTGTTCCCCTCCCCGCCCAAAAGAAACTGACAGTACGCAACCCACAAACGCAGAGATGTTGCGAACTATTATGGAACTCAAGAAAAAGATAGAGGGCAATAGCGAACCAGAATCAGGTGGCACGCCTTTTACCATTAGGTTGGAGGCGGAGCCCCGTCAAAAGGAAATCAAACATCAAAGCTTTAATTCTTTCGACGGGTTAGGCGACCCAGAGGAGCATCTTAGCTACTTTGATCAGCTAGCCCTTCATTATGAATATAATGACCTGACGCGATGTCGTTTCTTTGCCGCAACTCTCCGCGGAAATGCACAGAGGTGGTTCTGCAGAATAACCACCCGGTCCATAGACACTTGGCTGGAATTCAAAAGACTATTCCTCAATAAGTTCAAAGCAAACCAGCAACACGAGGTTCATACCGTGTTTTTGGAAACCAGTGCACAACGCAATGGGGAAACACTGCAGGACTACATTGACCGCTTCAAGGAGGCCGTCAACAAAGTTGTTTGTGTCAATGAAACAGAAGCTTTGGTCCACTTAAGGAGAGGTCTTAATCCCTACGAATGCGAGAAATACGTATGCCGTCTCATGGAGACAAAACCCACCACATTAGCAAAAGCATATGACCTGGCCTCCCAAGCCATCAACGAAGCCGAATCTCTGAGCGTGCTAAAGCAATCCAGGGCTCCACCTGCACCTCCACCATATTTCAAAGAGAAAGGTTTTCGTCCTATCAAAGGCAAACACCGGCCTCACACCAAGTGCAGACCACTCATGGGCCGCCACCGCCCGCACAAAGAGCATAATCATCAGTCCCGGTCAGAGACCGCTTGGGACCGGCAAACCCGCAAAGACCAGATAGGCGCCCTGAGCCGGAGTGGACCAAATTCACCCTCCCCAGGGTGAGCATTCTGAAAGAAATCAGAGGGAAACCCTTTTATCTCCCACCAGCACCAATGCATTCTCCGCCCGAGGACAGACCTAAAGATAAACACTATGATTACCACGAGACGCATGGGTACTACACAGACAGTTGCTTGTCCCTCAAATATTTCTTGGAAAGACAGGTAAAGGCGGGCAATCTATCTCAGTACTTGCCAAGACAGGTACAAGGGGCATCCACCCCGCAAGGACAAAACAGAAACATCGTACATACCGTTTTCGGCGGACAATCCTCCCCACCAAGAGAAGAGCATGACATTTATGAGATATACGAGGGACCCCCGAATATCATTACTTTTACAGATGCAGACTATGAAGGCATTAACCCAAACCACACTGAGGCACTAGTTGTATCATTGGGCGTGGCCAACAATGAGGTAAAGAGGATCCTCGTTGATAACGGGTCCTCAGTCGACATCTGCTTCAAATACACCTGGGACAGACTCAAGTTAGATGGCGAGAAACTCGAATCATGTCCCGACGAGACACCCCTTTATGGCTTTGGGCACAACGCCGTCCCAATAGCGGGCATTGCCAGACTCCCCGTCTATTTCGGTGAATCGCTCAGGCAAATATGTCGAACGGTCAAATTCTATGTCATCAACACCGCTTCCTCTTACAACATGATTTTGGGAAGACCTACCCTCAATATGCTAAAGGTAGTCACCTCCACCCCCCATCTTAAAGTCAAATTCCCCACTCTAAACGGGGTCGGGGAGATCAAGGGAGATTCCGAAACATCTAAGAGATGCTATGGCATAGCAATCACGCTGGCGAAAACAGAGCCTAGCAATATCCGCAGAGAAAAGGCAACCAAGAAAAAACAAGCAAAAAGGCAAAGGCACGCTGAGAATCAGCGCGTAAAAAACAAAAGGAGAAAGGAAGTACAGTTCATAGACGAACATAACCCGCTGCTAGAAGACCCTCCTCGCATCGACGCAAATCTCATGAAATGTCTCAAACGAGAAGAAAGGCCGCCAATAAGCCCTGCGGTGCAAACAAAAAAAATAGAAATCATACCTGGTGACTCGAACAAAAGTTTAAGTGTAGCAGCGGGTTTAGAGTCCGTCTTCAAATCTGGCCTCACAGACCTTTTAAGAAAATATGCGGATGTTTTCGCATGGAGCCCGAAAGACATGCCAGGTCTAGATGAGTCAGTAGCTATCCACAAGTTGAATGTGGACCCGGATAAGGCTCCGAAGATACAAAAAAGAAGGAACTTTGCACCAGAGCGACAGCAGGCAATCGATATCGAAATCGACAAACTCTTGGGCGCAGATCTAATTTGCGAGGTCACCTACCCTAAGTGGGTTGCAAATTTAGTACTAGTGAAGAAATCTAACGGAAAATGGAGAATATGCGTGGATTACACGGATTTAAATGCAGCATGCCCAAAGGACCCGTATCCACTCCCTTTAATAGACCAACTCATTGATGCGACAGCGGGTCATCTAATGCTAAGTTTCATGGATGCCTACTCCGGCTACAACCAAATCAAAATGACCCCTGAAGATAGAGAAAAAATAGCCTTCATCACACACAGGGGGGTGTATTGCTACAAAGTCATGCCCTTTGGATTAATCAACGCCGGCGCCACCTTCCAGAAGACCATGAATAAAATCTTCGGTGGTCAGTTAGGCCGAAACATGGAAGTATACGTGGATGATCTCATAGTGAAATTGTAACGCCCCCAGATCCGGGGTCAGGGATCTGGTGGTTACGGTCTTACATCCATTCATAATACTTGACTTGAGTCCACAATAAATAAATCACATGCTGTGACCCCACAATAATTACCACTCACACACACAACAGTCATAGTCCCAGAGATGAAATTGAAATAAGTCTTACATTAAAGGGTTTACGAATAAAAGTTATTACAATCCCAAAAGGATAACATCATAGGTTTAAAAGTTT
The DNA here is from genome assembly GCA_036435485.1 of Saposhnikovia divaricata. Taxonomy (NCBI): domain Eukaryota; kingdom Viridiplantae; phylum Streptophyta; class Magnoliopsida; order Apiales; family Apiaceae; genus Saposhnikovia; species Saposhnikovia divaricata. The sequence goes on along the minus strand of CM071594.1, from coordinate 113,156,688 downwards.
TGCCGTTGATTACATTAATTGTACATATAGTTAAACAGGAAACAAAAGCTGTCTAACTATGCTACCTTAGCAATGGCGGCTAGCATCTCAGCGGGTAGTCCGGTGGGTCGGGTAACCTGCTTGCGCCGAGTGCGCCTGACGCGAGCCATCTGTCCTAGCTGTTGTTGTGACATAATATAAACAAAGCAAGGGTGAGCGAAAGCCCACCAACAAATATATAACTGAACGATAATTTAAAACAGTTCAAAGCTATCTTTTAAACCATATGCCATGCATTTACGGAAATGATGCCAGTATATTATGAACGATGAAGTTACAAGGTAACTGAAAGTATTTGTTTGAAGAAATATCTGCTACATCAAAGTAAGCGAGATATTCTTATTGTTATTAAGAAGAGGAACTTGCAAGAAAAGGTTGCAATTCCAATTATGACACTTTTCCAACTCTGCCAACAGTAATCATGTTGCAGGAGATAAATAAATTTGGATGATGAACCAATGATGGAGTATTCACCGCGCCCGCTGTTCCAATCTTGATGATCAGTCGAGATCGTACAGCTCAATTTAGATTTACTACCGGTAGAAGGAAGAACTGACGGCTTTACTTGTATACCGCCTTACTAGCTCTCCCCGGCCAACGGTTGGGCCAAAGGGGATGGACCGGCGCTACTCGGCCTCTTACACGACTCCTAGTTCAAATAGAATTCATGATTCTGAATGTAACGTTCGTCCCCCTTTCCCCAAGTATAATACTTGTTGATAAGACTCCACAAAGTAGTCGTATCTAGTTGGAAAGGAAAATTTACCAATATCTCCCAAGCTATTACTTGGTAACGGATATCAACTTGTTCCAGTAATCTTACCCCTCGAAAGATGAGAAGGTAAGCAACGACTTAATAAGTCAACAGCACCCGAGTTGCGGGTGAAGGGAATACTTTATGACCGGGAAGTCGACAAGATAAATAACATTTTTCCAAGTAAGGTTCCCTTATTATTAAGGAGATAGACTCAAAGATGAATGATGTCTGGGAACCTTTCTTGATATAAGATTAATAATAATATGACTTCGAAATATTTTCTGTAATAATCGAAGAAGATAAACCTTATCGAGATTATTTTAAGTATGGAATAAATATTCAGAGAATATTTATTGAGTTAAAATATTGAAAGAATATTTGGGAATATGAAAGAATATCTTTAATCAGAGTATTTCTCAAAATAATCCCTGAAGAAATATCAGGAGTATATTTATTGAATAATTAAATATTTAAGTGAATATTCAAAACAATATTCATTAATTAATTAGACCTGAAAAGAATATTTAAGGTAATATTCATAATTAATTAGGAATTTAAATGAATATTCAAAAGTAATATTCATTTAATGAATAATATCCTAAATGAATATCAAGTAATATTCATTTAGTAATCCAAGCCTTAAGGAATATTCGAGATAATATTCGATAATTAAATCAAGCTTCAGATGAATATTAAAATAATATTCATCAAGTATTTAATATCTTAAATGAATATTCAAAAGTAATATTTATTTAATAAAATAATAATCTAATGGAATATCCAAATAATATTCATTTAATAGACTCATCTTTAGAAGAATATTCGAAATAATAGTCGATAATCAATTCGACTCTGAATGAATATTGAGAAATATTATTCGTTGAATAGTTACGTTCAAATAATTATTTGAAATAAGGATCATTAAATAAATAATCTCGAACGAATATTCAAATAATATTCGTCGCCTGAATAATAGAAAATATTTACTTAAATATTTTCTTCCGAGGTAATCTCGATATATCAAGGAATATTGACTCCCGGTCTATATTCGATTAATAAGATGTATATGCCCTTCTATGAGGGTCTTACAATCCCCGGCTTATAACTGATATCTAACTATCTAGCTTATAAGCCAACAAAACATTCAGGGAACAAGTATATCAATTCAACTTGAAAGTAGGCATGCATGCAATGGCATATGTATATCAGCAATCATATATATATATATTTATTCAATCACAACAACAGCCTAAAAGAAGGGAATTGAAACTTGCCTAGTAGTCGAGTACGGTAAGGGGTAGTGGTAGCGGGTCCCGGTTCAGCCTGGTGATCTATAAATAGCCAAGGCATTCGGGATTAATCACTTAACATATTAAAAGTTAAGTTATACTTAAATCGAAACACGTTCTCGAGTTATCTCGTTATACCCCTTTTAGTGGATTACTTATTATCACTGATCCGACCCGACATTCGTTCGTTAATACGACATGTCACTGCACTTATACTTGGGACATACTTGAGTCATATGAGTTCTAAGGTTGATCGTTACGAACCAATATTATACTCCGAGTTTTATCGCCCGTTTTCTAAGTGTTTTACCAAAGTTATAAAAGAGTCGTCTTTTAGGGGTTCGTTCGCGTTTAACCTTGACTCGAACATTTTTAATAAATCGAAAAATGCTCTTTTTGACATACGGTTTTCTTTCACACCTTCCTTCTTACCCCTAGTATTTATTTACCAAGATTCGCCATGACGTTACATAGTTTACGAGGGTTCAATTTCAGTTACGAACTTTCGTTTACGGATTCGAACTACTTTTAGTAATTTGGTCATAAATCCTAAACCGTAAATCCGTTTCACGTGATCTTTATATCAAAACGAAGCTTAGAACATTACCTATCCTATCATGGCAGATAAGGTCTCTGGACAGTAGGGGTTCGACATGGAAAATGGCATACAAAACATGGTATTGTAAAATCGGGCATTATAACGGCTGTAAATCGAATATCTATCAATTTCGAATCTTCCCATACACATAGCATCCAACCCAAACAACATATACATGACTTATATACGTGAACTGAGGCCAAGCAATGCCTTTCCGTTCATCTAGCTATTTACATCATTAATCCAAAATCCATACATAATCATGCTTATAACTTTAACATAACCATAACTAAGTTATAACTATCATAAACATGCTTAAATCTCAAACAAGGGTTAGGGTTTCAAGAGCTTTATACCTTCCTTAGATAGTGATATAGCCTTACTAAGCCTTGTATGGTCCTTAGGAGTGAGTATGCTTGCTATATCAACCATGAAAAACCAAGAAAACAAAGTTAGTATATGATGAACACTATTCACCCTCCTCTTGTTTGATTTTTTTGAAAATGGAAATGGATGAGTTTGAGGCTAAGATTTTGAGGAGATAAGTTTTATGAAATTTAAGTCTCACCTTAAAAATTTCAAGAACAAAAAATGGTGGGAAGGTTGAGTTTGGATTTGGAATTTATGGGTATAGCCGAATGGTTTTGTTTGCAAGGGGGGGAGAGAATTGCTTGGTTTCTTTGATTTTTTTTTGTGTTTTAATCTCCTTCACTCTCATCCACTTACAACATAATATCTAGTAAAAGTCACTTTAATAAAGTGATGAGGTGTTGGATGCTCAAATGGCAAGACATGTGTTGGTTTTGTGGTGGTTAAAGCTTAACTAGGTAGTTACTTGCTAAGTACTTAGTTCCTCCTCTAAGGTGCTAGTTCCTTGCTTCTAGTTTAGTTACTAGATATTTATACTAGTAGCTTGCACAAGACTCTTGCTTCCTCTGCTTGTTTCTGTGTCCGGTTATTACCCGTTTCGATTGATCGTTCGTGAGAATATTTCACGGATTTCTAATTAGGGTTTACCGGGAATCCTCTTTAATATTAATACTTTCATTCTCCATCTTTCATTCTAACTTTCCATTTTATATTCCTTTAATCCATTCGTTAAATACTTAAGGCTATCAGTGTCCAGGGAACTCTCGGAGAAAATAAAAGTGCGGTTTTTCAGAATCCGACAGCTTTTACATACACTTATTTTCCCCCTGGATCACTAATACGAACTCGGAAATCCGTTCCGAATACTTCTATATAGTGTCGTCTCATATTATTATATACTCCCACCAAAATACTATTCATTCTATATTCTTTACTTGTTCTCTTAGGGTTGTATAATTGTCCGTATTCTCTTTCGATCGTTCCTTAACCTTTTTTACGGAACTACTGGATTAATCGTTATCGATCTGGATGACATGAGAGTATTCTCTTGCTTGAAGTTGCCATATCTTATTCCTTTAGAAGATAGATTATTCTTACCTATGTTGTCACCCTTTAGCATTCTTCAAGACATAAACATAATAAAGTCGAATTCCATTCATTCTTTCCCAATTATCAATTATTACACTGTAGCCATATCCACTATTCATTCTTACATCATTAAATACATAAAAGTTTTAATTCCACCCAAAATCTGGGTTCTTACAGTCTCCCCTCCTTAAAAGGATTCCGTCCCGGAATCAGTTTGAAAACAAGTGGGGGTACTTTTCTTGCATTGCGCTTTCAAGTTCCCAGGTGGATTCTTCTACATTGTGGTTCTGCCACAAAACTCTGACTAGCTGAATGACCTTGTTTCGGAGCACTTGTTCTTTCCGGTCTATGATTTCCACAGGTTGCTCCACATAGGTCAGGTCTGGTTGCATGTCCACTTGCTCATACTCTACAATATGCTTTGCATCCGGATTATACTTCCTCAGCATCGAAACATGGAACACATTGTGCACCTGCTGTAGATTCGGGGGCAATGCGAGTTCATAAGCTAGTTCCCCAATCCGTCTCAAGATCTCAAATGGTCCAATGTATCTGGGACTCAGCTTTCCTTTCTTCCCAAATCTCATTAAACCTTTCCAAGGTGACACTTTCAAGAACACTAGGTCCCCTACCTCGTATTCGTTGCCTTTCCGAGCTAAGTCGGCATATTTCTTTTGTCGATCCTGGGCTGCTACCAACCGTCCTCTGATTAGATCTACTGCATCTTTAGTTCGTTGGACCACTTCGGGCCCGAGCATCTTTCGCTCTCCAACTTCATCCCAATACAAGGGAGATCGACATTTTCTTCCATAAAGGGCCTCATAAGGTGGCATCCCAATGCTTGAATGATAACTGTTATTATAGGAGAACTCAACTAATGGCAAGTGATCATCCCAACTTCCCTTGAAGTCTATCGCGCAGACTCTCAACATATCCTCTAGCGTTTGGATGGTCCTTTCACTTTGCCCATCTGTCTGGGGGTGGTAGGCTGTGCTCATGTTCAGCCGGGTCCCTACACATTCTTGAAAACTTCTCCAAAACCTGGAGTTAAATCTAGGATCTCGATCGGATACTATTGCGACTGGGACTCCATGTCGCGCCACTATCTCTTTTAAGTAGATGTCCACTAGTCTGTCGACCGTGTACCTTTCGTTGATCGGGAGAAAGTGAGCCGATTTCGTCAGTCGATCTATAATTACCCATATGGCATCATGATTAGCCTTGGTCCTTGGTAAACCTACTACGAAATCCATGGCTATATGTTCCCATTTCCATTCTGGAATCTCTAAGGGATGTAGAAGTCCACTGGGTCTCTGGTGCTCTGCCTTCACTCGTTGGCAGGTCAAGCATCTGCTTACCCACTCTGCTACGTCCTTTTTCATATTGGGCCACCAGTAATACTCCTTCAAATCCCTATACATTTTGGTGCTACCGGGGTGCACCGAGTATCTTGAGTTATGTGCCTCATTTAAAATCTCATTCTTGAGTTCCTGAACGTTTGGGATCCATATCCTGTATGTGTACCTCATGATCCCTTCCTTGTCTCTTACGCACTTAATTTCCTCCCCGGTCATTAGCTTTTCTGTGGAGTTCTTTTCTTCCTCCATCATCCGTTCCTGGCACAGTCTAATCTTTTCTAGCAATGGAGGTTGGATTCTAATTTCCATCAACTTTTCTTGGCCCTCTCCAGGTAACTTAACCTCGATTTCCAAATTCTCAAAATCCTTCACTAGCTCTTTCTCTGAAGTTATCATCTTGAGCTTCTCTTTCCGACTAAGGGCGTCAGCCACCACATTGGCTTTGCCCGGGTGATAGCGAATTTCACAGTCGTAATCCTTGATTAACTCTAACCATCTCCTCTGGCGCATGTTAAGCTCTTTCTGAGTGAAAATGTATTTGAGGCTCTTATGGTCTGTGTAAATCTCGCATTTTTCCCCATACAGGTAGTGTCTCCAAATCTTTAAAGCGAAGACTATGGCTGCTAGTTCTAAATCATGCGTGGGATATCTGACTTCATAATCCTTCAATTGCCTAGACGCATACGCTATTACCTTGCCGTGCTGCATAAGCACGCATCCCAGTCCTTTATGCGAAGCATCACTGTAAATCACGAAATCTCCTTTTTCATCAGGTAATGCCAGCACTGGGGCTGTCACCAGCCTCTTCTTTAACTCTTGGAAACTCTTCTCGCATTTCTCAGTCCATTCAAATTTCTCGATTTTACGGGTAAGTCGAGTTAATGGAGCTGCGAGTTTCGCAAAGTCTTGGACAAATCTCCTGTAATATCCGGCCAGTCCAATGAAACTCCTCACCTCGGTTGGAGTAGTTGGCCGTTCCCAGTTTGAAACTGCTTCTATCTTGGAGGGGTCAACCAACACTCCTTCTCTATTGATCACGTGCCCTAAGAATTGTACCTCATTTTTCCAAAACTCACACTTGGAGAACTTGGCATATAACTGCTCTTTCCTGAGTATTTCTAAGGTTATCCTTAAATGTTCAGCGTGTTCTGCCTCTGTCTTTGAGTAGATGAGAATATCATCAATGAAAACTATCACAAATTGGTCCAAATATTCCTTGAACACTCTATTCATTAGGTCCATGAAGGCTGCTGGGGCGTTGGTCAATCCAAATGACATAACTAAGAACTCATAATGTCCGTATCTGGTGCGGAATGCAGTCTTCGGGATATCTTCAGGTTTGATCTTCAGTTGGTGATATCCTGTTCTCAAATCAATCTTAGAGAAGTATTCAGCTCCTCTTAGCTGGTCAAACAAATCGTCTATCCTGGGCAATGGATACTTATTCTTTATGGTTAGCTTGTTCAATTCTCTGTAGTCGATGCATAACCTCATACTTCCATCCTTTTTCTTAACAAACAACACTGGTGCGCCCCAAGGCGATACGCTGGGCCATATCATGCCCTTATCCAACAATTCCTGTAATTGTTTAGCTAACTCCTTCATTTCTACTGGGGCTAGTCGGTACGGGGCCTTCGAAACCGGCGCCGTCCCCGGGGCTAATTCGATGGCAAACTCAATTACCCTATCAGGTGGTAGTCCGGGAAGATCTTGTGGGAACACGTCCTCGAACTCATTAACTACCAGAATGTCTTGCAATCTTGGCACTTCCTTCTGAGTATCTATAACGTAGGCTAAATAAGCCTCGTTCCCTTTTCGTAACAATCTCTTGGTTTGCGCCATGGTCAGAATTTTCTGGGTCTGTCGCATCCCCTTAAACACTATTTCTTTCTTCCCTGGGGTTTTCAACTTAACCATTTTCCCTTTACAATCTATCCGCGCATCATTGCGAGACAACCAATCCATACCCAAAATGACATCGAATTCCCCTAGCTTAAAAGGAATTAAATCGACATAGAAGGATCGTCCTCCTATTTCTAGCTTACAATCGGGGTGAATTTGATTGACCGGTATGATTTCCTGATTAGCTATTTCTACTTGTAAGGAATCTCTTAGTTGCTGGGTTTTAAGTTTCAACTTATGCGCAAAATCTCTAGATATAAAAGACTTAGTTGCTCCTGAATCAAATAAGACATTTGCACTGACTGAATTGAGAGAAAAAGTACGTGTTATCACATCTGTGTCCCTCACGGCATCTTGTACTGACATATTGAAAGTCCTAGCAGTTGGTGGCCTATTTGAGGCAACCTTGCTTGCTCCTGATGCTGCTGGTTTGCTCTTTGGGCAATCCTTCCTCATGTGCCCTCGCTGTCCACACTGGAAACAGGTTGTGCTGTTAGGGATGACCGTGGTGCAAGCGGTAGCATAATGCCCAGCTCGCCCACACTTATAACAGTTTATCTGCTTCAGGTTGCACACCCCGGAGTGCCTCTTCCCACAAGTAGCACACAATGACAATGGAGGTCGAGAAGGGTTGGAACGGGACATTCTTGATTGATGGCCGCCCTGGCTCACACTTACACTCGCAGATGGTTTAAACCCTACACTCCTCCCTGGTAGGGAAACCGCTCCTCGATTAAACTTGGTTGGGGGTTTTCCTCCAGCGGATCTTCCGCCCATACTAACATGCTTTCTCTTTATCCCCCCTTTCTCTCTCTCTCTCTGCATCTGATCACTACCAGCCTCCACAATGGTTGCCTTCTGCACCAAGGTGGCATAATCTGTAATCTCTAAAACAGCCACCCTATTCTGGATCCACTGTTTCAGCCCTTGTTGAAACCTGTTAGCTTTCTTCTCTTCTGTGTCTACAAACTCTGGCACAAATCTTGATAGCTCAGTAAATTTAGCCTCATAGTCAGCCACTGACATATTGTTCTGTTTCAGTTCCAAGAACTTAAGTTCCATCTGGGTTTTCATGAACTTCGGGAAGTACTTCTCCAGGAATAATTGTTTGAACCTTTCCCAGGCTATGACAGCATCAGTCTCCATGTTTTTCTTGGCTTCCCACCAATAATTGGCCTCTCCCTTTAGTAGGTAAGTAGCAAAAACAGTCTTCTGAGCCTCATTGATACTCAGAATCTCAAAAGACTTTTCCATTTCTTTGATCCAGGCCCTGGCCTCAACGGGATCAGCCGATCCGTGGAACTCTGGGGGCTTAAGGGACTTAAAGGCCCTAAAGGAATTTACCACTGAAGTGTTGTTGCTTGGTGGTGGCTGGGGGTATTGGTTCAAATTCTGCCTAAGTAGGTCCATAAACTGGCCCATGGGGTTTCCGCCCTGTTCTCCCCTTCCTGTTCTACTTCAGTTTCTCCACCCTCTATTTCCCTTTCAAATTCTTCAGAGTACAGGGGTTCATCCTCTGCTCCATACTGGGAATCTTCTTGCTCATTATAGTCCTGATCTTGTTCCTCACTACTTTCACGGTTTTCCTCGTGTTGGTTGTGACTCTCTTGGTCAGTAGATTCGCGGGGATTAGCCCTAGTGCCCATTCGTCTTGGAGGCATTTTACTGAAAATTTGGAAAATTATACATTAGGTTCCCTTATCTGTTTTAAAGGATTTTTCCTTGCACATTTCTTTACATGATTGGGTTTAAAATCCCACAGTTTTATATCTCATGGCAACTTAATCGAAAAGTAATACATATGCTAATAAACTCGTGATCACATCCCAACAAAATTGTAATGACTGAAATGGAAACAAATATATACCAGGTACCGAAAAGGTACAACATCCGAGTTACAACGATAGTTTAAAGTACAACCATCCTAACAACAACAACAAGTCAAAAGTGAAATATGCTGTCTATCTGTCTAGTCTGCAAAAAGGGAAAACAAGTACAAGAAAACCATCCCTACAAAAGCCGGCACTACTATGTCCGTACATGACTAGACAACTAGACCACTGCATCACTACATCTGAAATCAGCCGCCACGACGAAACATCCTCCGAACCCTCCCCATGGCGATGCGGAAAACCTCCTCAGCCTCTGCTCTGTCTACCCTACCATGCCCATCAGTAGGCAACTGTCGCACCCTCACCCGAGCCCTCAGCTCGATGCGGGTCACAGCCCTATACCCAACTCTGTCACTGATAGTCCTCCTGCCCTGCACCCTCATCCGGGCGGCTCTCTCTGCTGCTAACTCACTCCTAGACTCTGCCAACCTGGCATCTGCCACAGACAACTCTCTATAAAGCCCGTTCACAATCAAGTTGTGAACACATACTGGGACACCTCCTATCGGGGCATGAGGTGGGGTGGATGGCTCAGCTGGAGCGGCAGTCTCTGTCTGCTGGGGCTCTGGGGTAAGCTCCTCAAACTCATCGGGGTACGGGCTCACAGGTAGTGGTGGTGGGGTAGGGGCTCTCTCAACAGGGAGGAGTGGCACAAAAAGTCCAGAACTCCCTACAGCACCAACTACTGGCTCATCTATATCTCCCTCAACACCCTCATATACCGGCACCACCTGATCCGTGGTCATGTCAGTGTCACCTCCCAAAGTCCTGTCTGGATCCCCTCCGGGTCCTCCTCCCCCTCAGGCTCAGTATCCTCCTCAGGCAAGTGCTCATAGTATGGGTCCCTAGTCCGGAACATGTCCTCATCATGCTGTCTCGCAGCTGCCTCCTGGGCCGACAAGTCGCTCGCCTACACAAGACGAACTATGTTACTATCATGATACTTAAAAAGTTCCCGTAAGGGTTTTAGGTGAACCTGGCAAGGGTTCTTATTATATTATTGAATTTATTATTATATAACGTCGTATCATCTCTTGGGATATATAACTCTCGCTCTGATACCATCTCTGTAACGCCCCCAGATCCGGGGTCAGGGATCTGGTGGTTACGGTCTTACATCCATTCATAATACTTGACTTGAGTCCACAATAAATAAATCACATGCTGTGACCCCACAATAATTACCACTCACACACACAACAGTCATAGTCCCAGAGATGAAATTGAAATAAGTCTTACATTAAAGGGTTTACGAATAAAAGTTATTACAATCCCAAAAGGATAACATCATAGGTTTAAAAGTTTTGCCGTTGATTACATTAATTGTACATATAGTTAAACAGGAAACAAAAGCTGTCTAACTATGCTACCTCAGCAATGGTGGCTAGCATCTCAGCGGGTAGTCCGGTGGGTCGGGTAACCTGCTTGCGCCGAGTGCGCCTGACGCGAGCCATCTGTCCTAGCTGTTGTTGTGACATAATATAAACAAAGCAAGGGTGAGCGAAAGCCCACCAACAAATATATAACTGAACGATAATTTAAAACAGTTCAAAGCTATCTTTTAAACCATATGCCATGCATTTACGGAAATGATGCCAGTATATTATGAACGATGAAGTTACAAGGTAACTGAAAGTATTTGTTTGAAGAAATATCTGCTACATCAAAGTAAGCGAGATATTCTTATTGTTATTAAGAAGAGGAACTTGAAAGAAAAGGTTGCAATTCCAGTTATGACACTTTTCCAACTCTGCCAACAGTAATCATGTTGCAGGAGATAAATAAATTTGGATGATGAACCAATGATGGAGTATTCACCGCGCCCGCTGTTCCAATCTTGATGATCAGTCGAGATCGTACAGCTCAATTTAGATTTACTACCGGTAGAAGGAAGAACTGACGGCTTTACTTGTATACCGCCTTACTAGCTCTCCCCGGCCAACGGTTGGGCCAAAGGGGATGGACCGGCGCTACTCGGCCTCTTACACGACTCCTAATTCAAATAGAATTCATGATTCTGAATGTAACGTTCGTCCCCCTTTCCCCAAGTATAATACTTGTTGATAAGACTCCACAAAGTAGTCGTATCTAGTTGGAAAGGAAAATTTACCAATATCTCCCAAGCTATTACTTGGTAACGGATATCAACTTGTTCCAGTAATCTTACCCCTCGAAAGATGAGAAGGTAAGCAACGACTTAATAAGTCAACAGCACCCGAGTTGCAGGTGAAGGGAATACTTTATGACCGGGAAGTCGACAAGATAAATAACATTTTTCCAAGTAAGGTTCCCTTATTATTAAGGAGATAGACTCAAAGATGAATGATGTCTGGGAACCTTTCTTGATATAAGATTAATAATAATATGACTTCGAAATATTTTCTGTAATAATCGAAGAAGATAAACCTTATCGAGATTATTTTAAGTATGGAATAAATATTCAGAGAATATTTATTGAGTTAAAATATTGAAAGAATATTTGGGAATATGAAAGAATATCTTTAATCAGAGTATTTCTCAAAATAATCCCTGAAGAAATATCAGGAGTATATTTATTGAATAAATAAATATTTAAATGAATATTCAAAACAATATTCATTAGTTAATTAGACCTGAAAAGAATATTTAAGGTAATATTCATAATTAATTAGGAATTTAAATGAATATTCAAAAGTAATATTCATTTAATGAATAATATCCTAAATGAATATCAAGTAATATTCATTTAGTAATCCAAGCCTTAAGGAATATTCGAGATAATATTCGATAATTAAATCAAGCTTCAGATGAATATTAAAATAATATTCATCAAGTATTTAATATCTTAAATGAATATTCAAAAGTAATATTTATTTAATAAAATAATAATCTAAAAGAATATCCAAATAATATTCATTTAATAGACTCATCTTTAGAAGAATATTCGAAATAATAGTCGATAATCAATTCGACTCTGAATGAATATTGAGAAATATTATTCGTTGAATAGTTACGTTCAAATAATTATTTGAAATAAGGATCATTAAATAAATAATCTCGAACGAATATTCAAATAATATTCGTCGCCTGAATAATAGAAAATATTTACTTAAATATTTTCTTCCGAGGTAATCTCGATATATCAAGGAATATTGACTCCCGGTCTATATTCGATTAATAAGATGTATATGCCCTTCTATGAGGGTCTTACAATCCCCGGCTTATAACTGATATCTAACTATCTAGCTTATAAGCCAACAATAACATTCAGGGAACAAGTATATCAATTCAACTTGAAAGTAGGCATGCATGCAATGGCATATGTATATCAGCAATCATATATATATATATATATATATATATATATATATATATATATATATATATATATATATATATATATATATTTATTCAATCACAACAACAGCCTAAAAGAAGGGAATTGAAACTTGCCTGGTAGTCGAGTACGGTAAGGGGTAGTGGTAGCGGGTCCCGGTTCAGCCTGGTGATCTATAAATAGCCAAGGCATTCGGGATTAATCACTTAACATATTAAAAGTTAAGTTATACTTAAATCGAAACACGTTCTCGAGTTATCTCGTTATACCCCTTTTAGTGGATTACTTATTATCACTGATCCGACCCGACATTCGTTCGTTAATACGACATGTCACTGCACTTATACTTGGGACATACTTGAGTCATATGATTTCTAAGGTTGATCGTTACGAACCAATATTATACTCCGAGTTTTATCGCCCGTTTTCTAAGTGTTTTACCAAAGTTATAAAAGAGTCGTCTTTTAGGGGTTCGTTCGCGTTTAACCTTGACTCGAACATTTTTAATAAATCGAAAAATGCTCTTTTTGACATACGGTTTTCTTTCACACCTTCCTTCTTACCCCTAGTATTTATTTACCAAGATTCGCCATGACGTTACATAGCTTACGAGGGTTCAATTTCAGTTACGAACTTTCGTTTACGGATTCGAACTACTTTTAGTAATTTGGTCATAAATCCTAAACCGTAAGGCCAAGTAATGCCTTTCCGTTCATCTAGCTATTTACATCATTAATCCAAAATCCATACATAATCATGCTTATAACTTTAACATAACCATAACTAAGTTATAACTATCATAAACATGCTTAAATCTCAAACAAGGGTTAGGGTTTCAAGAGCTTTATACCTTCCTTAGATAGTGATATAGCCTTACTAAGCCTTGTATGGTCCTTAGGAGTGAGTATGCTTGCTATATCAACCATGAAAAACCAAGAAAACAAAGTTAGTATATGATGAACACTATTCACCCTCCTCTTGTTTGATTTTTTTGAAAATGGAAATGGATGAGTTTGAGGCTAAGATTTTGAGGAGATAAGTTTTATGAAATGTAAGTCTCACCTTAAAAATTTCAAGAACAAACAATGGTGGGAAGGTTGAGTTTGGATTTGGAATTTATGGGTATAGCCGAATGGTTTTGTTTGCAAGGGGGGGGAGAGAATTGCTTGGTTTCTTTGATTTTTTTTTGTGTTTTAATCTCCTTCACTCTCATCCACTTACAACATAATATCTAGTAAAAGTCACTTTAATAAAGTGATGTGGTGTTGGATGCTCAAATGGCAAGACATGTGTTGGTTTTGTGGTGGTTAAAGCTTAACTAGGTAGTTACTTGCTAAGTACTTAGTTCCTCCTCTAAGGTGCTAGTTCCTTGCTTCTAGTTTAGTTACTAGATATTTATACTAGTAGCTTGCACAAGACTCTTGCTTCCTCTGCTTGTTTCTGTGTCCGGTTATTACCCGTTTCGATTGATCGTTCGTGAGAATATTTCACGGATTTCTAATTAGGGTTTACCGGGAATCCTCTTTAATATTAATACTTTCATTCTCCATCTTTCATTCTAACTTTCCATTTTATATTCCTTTAATCCATTCGTTAAATACTTAAGGCTATCAGTGTCCAGGGAACTCTCGGAGAAAATAAAAGTGCGGTTTTTCAGAATCCGACAGCTTTTACATACACTTATTTTCCCCCTGGATCACTAATACGAACTCGGAAATCCGTTCCGAATACTTCTATATAGTGTCGTCTCATATTATTATATACTCCCACCAAAACACTATTCATTCTGTATTCTTTACTTGTTCTCTTAGGGTTGTATAATTGTCCGTATTCTCTTTCGATCGTTCCTTAACCTTTTTTATGGAACTACTGGATTAATCGTTATCGATCTGGATGACATGAGAGTATTCTCTTGCTTGAAGTTGCCATATCTTATTCCTTTAGAAGATAGATTATTCTTACCTATGTTGTCACCCTTTAGCATTCTTCAAGACATAAACATAATAAAGTCGAATTCCATTCATTCTTTCCCAATTATCAATTATTACACTGTAGCCATATCCACTATTCATTCTTACATCATTAAATACATAAAAGTTTTAATTCCACCAAAAATCTGGGTTCTTACAGAAATCTCTCTTAACGGCTTCCCACCTTCAAGACTTAGAAGAATGTTTCTCAACCCTCAGAAAATACAGCATGAAGCTAAACCCCGACAAATGCGCGTTTGCACTAGACGCAGGCAAGTTCCTTGGCTTTTTAGTATCCCACAGAGGTATTGAGGCCAACCCGAAAAAAATAAAGGCTATAATCGACATGCAACCGCCCAAAACTTTGAAAGATATATAGAAATTAACAGGAAGGTTAGCCGCTCTAAGAAGGTTTATCGCCAAATTAGCAGACAAATGCCTTCCGTTCTTTGACACTTTAAGGGGTGCCACAAAAACTAAAGCAATATCTTGGACGGACGCCTGCCAGAAAGCCTTCGAAGATCTCAAAACTTATCTATCTTCGGCTCCCCTACTCGCGGTCGCGGCTCCTTCAGAACCGCTATCACTATACTTGTCCGCAATAGATAAAGCCGTGGGAGCAGTACTCATAAAAGAAGAGAATGGCGAGCAAAAGCCCGTCTATTATGTCAGCCAAGTGCTCAAAGATGCGGAAACCCGCTATCCGAATGTCCAAAAGTTCGCTCTAGCCTTGGTCGTAGCAAGTAGAAAATTGAGACATTACTTCCAAGGAAGACAGATCAGGATCATCACAGACCAACCGCTCAGAAAAATTCTCCACAAACCGGACTTATCAGGCAGATTGATCAACTGGGCCGTAGAGCTCGGCCAATTCAATTTAAAATACATACCCAGAACCGCAATCAAAGCACAAGCGTTGGCGGACTTCGTGATCGAATGTTCATTTTCGACAACAGAAAGCATAGTTCCCGCAAAAAACCTTACAATAACGGACAGCAATTGGCAATTATATGTGGACGGTTCCTCCACAAACACTCGATGCGGGGCTGGACTCATCCTCACTAGCCCCGACGGCTTTCAAGTTAAGCAAGCCATACAATTGAATTTCAAAGCTACAAATAACCAGGCGGAGTACGAGGCACCCTTGGCCGGCTTGACACTGGCCAAAAACTTACAAGTGAAAAAAATCACCATCTACAGCGATTCACAATTAGTTGTTCTACAAACAACGGGGGATTACGCAACAAAAGACAACAATCTCAGCAAATATCAAGAATTAGTGCAAGCCATGCTCCCTCAATTCGAAGCTACAAATAACCAGGCGGAGTACGAGGCACCCTTGGCCGGCTTGACACTGGCCAAAAACTTACAAGTGAAAAAAATCACCATCTACAGCGATTCACAATTAGTTGTTCTACAAACAACGGGGGATTACGCAACAAAAGACAACAATCTCAGCAAATATCAAGAATTAGTGCAAGCCATGCTCCCTCAATTCGAAGAGTACTCCCTAGAACAGATAGACCGGGCAGACAATGCAATAGCGGACATGTTATCTAAACTAACCCAAGGGGAAAAGACAGAAGCGGACACAGTGTACTTTGAAGAACTTACCACTCCCAGTGTCAGCGCCCTCGATATCATGGAAATAAATCCACCAACTGAAACTTGGATGAGCCCTTACATCCGTTATTTAGAAGACGGCACGCTGCCAGAGGACAACATCAATGCTAAAATACTCAAATCTCAAGCAACAAAATACTTCATCCAAGAAGGCACCCTGTACAAAAGGAGCTTTGATTCTCCCATCCTCAAATGTGTCGACGAAGAAGAAGCTCTCTATTGCATAAGAGAAGTCCACGAAGGCATCTGTGGCGACCACATGGCTGGGAAGGCACTGGCACATAAAATACTCAGGCAGGGTTACTACTGGCCCAAAATGCACAAAGAATGCAAGACATTCACCAAGAAATGCCACCAATGCCAGCTGTTCAGCAACATGTCTAGAAAAGCACCAGCCCTCCCAGCGGCAATATTGTCACCTATACCGTTTGCGGTTTGGGGCGTCAATATCATGGGACCTTTCCCCAAGGCCAAAGGTGACCTACAATATGTAATGGTCGCCATCGATTACATGACCACATGGGCCGAGGCAAAAGCACTCAAAAACATCACGCAGGACGATGCAATCCGTTTCGTCACAGAACAAGTGATTACAAGATTTGGCATTCCAGTGGTACTCATTGGGTCAAAATTCACAAAGTTCCTATCCGACTACGGGATCAAACACAAAAAAGCTTCAGTATGCCACCCTCAAAGCAACGGTCAGGTTGAAGTAACTAACCGCATCATTGTCAGGGGCCTAGAAAAAAGGCTAACGACTTCCAAGAAAAAATGGCCACATGAGCTACCCAACGTCCTTTGGTCTTACCGGACATCAGCCAAGGTCAGTACGGGAGAATCCCCTTTCAAGTTAGATTTTGGCACTGAAGCTCTTGCCCCAATCGAGATAGGATCCCCATCTTTCCGTACCATCAATTTCGAAGAAGAAGCAAACAACAACGGACTCAGAACGAACCTTGACCTTCTAGACGAAGCAAGGGAGGCCACCGTCGAAAAAATGGCCGCCTACAAAGAAAAAACAAAGGAATTTTTCAGGAGACGGGCTAGAATCAAAGCCTATGTGGAAGGCGATTTGGTCAATCGAGCAACAGAAGCATCCGACCCAAGACATACGGGCAAACTCATGCCCAAGTGGGAAGGCCCCTATAAAATCGCCAAAGTACTCAGGCCGGGTTCTTACAAACTTGCCCGCCTAGACGGGACTGAAGTCAACAATACTTTGCACGGGGATAAACTAAGAAAGTATTATCAGTAGCCAATTACACTTCTGTAACCCAGGATTAGTCTATTCTAAATGAAAAATCTTCTACAAAAATATCTACAATAGCCAAGTCCCCTAGAAGGGCAAGCATCCATCTACAATAGCAAAGTCCCCTAGACGGGGAAGCATCCAACTACAATAGCAAAGTCCCCTAGACGGGCAAGCATCCAACTACAATAGCAAAGTCCCCTAGACGGGCAAGCATCCAATTACAATAGCAAAGTCCCCTAGACGGGCAAGCATCCAACTACAATAGCAGTCCCCTAGATGGGAAAACAACCATCTACAATAGCAAAGTCCCTGCGAGGATCCAACTACAATGGAAAAATCCCTAGGAGGGCAAGCACCCATCTACAACAACAAAATCTACTACGAAAGCCAAACGGCTATCTACAAAAGCTCAGTACTACAAAAGCCAAGTTATCTGCCATGCCCACAACGGACGCACAACAAAGGCCGGTTTTCTTGGCGGACATAGCCGCTCAGGTCTCATCAAGAGACATCTAGCAAAACAAATATGCTAAAACAAATGAGTACAAAGTCTACAATCGACTATGCTAAAACAAAGGCAATATGTGCAGAATGAAGACAAATACAAACAAATGCAACGGGAAAGGAAATTGTTATTTATATCAAATAAAGTTTATTACAAGCACGGGTTACAAAGATATAGTTTCCTACATCTAAAAACCTTCATGCTTGGGGAGCTTTCTTCTCAGCGTCCGCATCCTTCTCAGAACTTTCACCCTGCGGAGGGGCACGGAAACGGAAGTTCAATCCGCCATCCTTCGCTGCCTCCTTGGCCTCCTCCGCAGCACGAGTGCGGGCAATTTTCCGAGCATGGTTCCGAAGTTCTTCAGCCGTGTACAGATCGCCCTGTTCCTCATAAATACGGGCCCACGTTAACCAGACAGCCTCCGTCTCCTCGGAAATTTGGAGCTTACGACCCCAGGAGAAGGGGGTAAAATTCGCATCCATCTCACGGTTGGCCATTTTTGGTCGTGGTGACAGAAAATAGTTTTTATGAAAGCAGAGGTGTAATCCAAATCAAAAGCTAAACTATCCTATATATAGGGGGTGAAAGAGGGTTAAAACAACCCACAGTCAAAAAACCTCCATCCCCATGCAGACTGCAGTAAAGGCACGGTCAAAAGGATGTGATTTCCGTGCAGCATTTAATGCTTACAGCAAATTCCCATAGTCAAACGCATAATTTCCAGGTAACATTTCCCGAAGGCCTATTTATTCCTCCCTTTGACAAACAAAATACCACATACAATGCAGTTATATTTCACTACAAAAAATCAAAAATATATATCCCGCCAAACACACACAGAATATTTCAGACTTTAAAAAAAAATTCCAAGTACAAAAGATATCAAACTATTTCCAAGTCACATCAACGGACAGACCCGCAAAGCGACTTCTAGACAGACCAACAACGGACATAGCTACAATAAAAACTCATCCCCAGCGGGAAGCTCTCAGCGGACTAGACATACCTATCAACGGCTCCTCTTCACTCGGCTCCCCGCCATACACAGCTGCTATAGCCGACAACGGAGTTACAACATCTAACTCATCCCCACCCGTTCCACGCTCAGCGATTTGCACGCCAACTTCACTTGCCACAGGCTCAACTTGACAACCGACACTCACTGTGACCGTCTCCCCCGGACGGGCTTTAAATGTTTTCACTTTGCGTTTGGCTCGCTTTGCTCTAGACTTCAGCTTGGACGCCTCGTTTCTCAAACGGTCAATCTCCGCAGCATCCTCGACGGCTTTCTGCCTTAACTCACCAAGCTCAACGAGCTCATCTTTAGATACCGCTATACGAATCCTGGCGGCTTCCTCTTTCACAATTGTAGCAAAGTCAGCACTGTTTCTAAATTTCCTAATAGCAGCCTCTTCCGTAGGACGGGAATCAAGATGGCCTTCAGCATCATTCGCACGGTCCCTCTCAAACTTCAGCGAAGTATTTAGGTTCTTTATTTGCTCCGTCAAAGCAGCCTTCTCGGCCTCAAGCTCGATTTTATCCTCCGCCAAGAACCTTCGAAGATCAGAGCTATAAGCATAGCTTGCTTTAATATCAGTTTTCTCGGTTTCAATTTCATACAAAGCCTTGGTAGCATTATCCTTCATGATCCTCTCAGCGGTCAGTTCCCGCATAAGCAATCTCACTCTCTCTTTTAAAGCAATATTGCTGCTGCGATACATATTACCCCGGGCCATCAGACCCGTATATATACATTGATTCTACAAAAAACACAACACAGAAGATAAAACAAGTCAACAACGGGCACAAGTAAGAGCAAACAGAAAACTACTAGACAGATGCATACCCGTGCAGCGTACTTCTGAGAAAGACGACACATCCGCCCCCAACTCAACTCATTCATCCTCAACAGATCGTCATCAGTCATAGATTCTGCTGTGAAAGTATTAAGCCCTGACTTAAAGAGAAAACCATAGCCAGGCTTATTTCCAAACTCAGCGTCATTAACTTCATCATCACTACTTGTATAATGAACAATCTCTTCAGAAGACTCTCCGCTATCCTCACCATCTTCTTTCTCAGTACCATCAGAAGCAGTATCTGTGCTCTCATCAACAACCAGGTTGGAAGGAATGTAATCACCTACCTGGGAAGCCTCAATCCGTCTACGCTTAGACGGACCAACATCATCAATAGCTCGCCGCTTCAAACTTGGAGGCGGAACATCACCCGCCACATCAACATGTGTATCCGCCACAACCTCGGCCGCTTGAGTGGTCGGCGGAGTTTCTTCAGAATCCAAGTCAACTACTACCTTCCTCCCAGGACTGCCAACCGCTTCGGGAATATCAAACACGCCTCGCTCAACTCTTCGAATTGACGCTCTATACTCCATTGAAAGAATATCCGGTTCTTTGTCACCAACTTCCAGGCTGGCAGCATATAGCCTCGCCACTGTACCGGGACTATTGACTCCACTTTCAGCGGGCACGTCCTCCTCAACAAGTGCTTCAACATTGGCGGGCATTTCACCCTCAGTTTGTACATCTGCCACAGCGGGCAAGTCAACTTCAAACGCAACCTCGTCCTTTTCACTCTCTCCTTGTGCAGGCTTTTCTCCCTCTGACTCTGACTCGATGCTTTCATCAACTGCCTGACCTTCCCCACCCAAAAACTCCTCAGAATCTCCTAGCAACTCCTCAGATAGCGAGTTGGCATTCGAATCAATGTCATCCTCGTCCACATCTTCCTCAGCATCTTCCTCCTCCACAACGGTTTCTGGATCTTCAAAAGGAACAGAAGGCTCAGCCCCTCTACCCTCACCTGATAGGTCAAAAGCATCCAATATATTTGCAGCGGAAAAATGACCACCGCGGAGACGGTTTGGTCTGGGGGGCACCGTCAACATAAACTTTGCATACAACCTCGCTTCACTCAGACCCAGTGTTGGGTGAACATCCAGCTCCGGCTTACGAGGATCCAACACTGCACAAAATAGACGATATCATCAAATAGCAGACACAACAAAAACAACAAAAAACATGAACAGAGACTTACGGCAATGTCTTCTCAAATCGGTCGGATCAACTAAATTGGCTTCCGTCCACACCTCGCCTAACGCCTTCACAAGCCTAACCAAAATATTAATCTTAACACTGCTCAGTCGATTGCGGTTCACCTTGTAAGTACACTCTACTTTCTTCGTAAAATTTTTATGCCAAGCAAACTCACCACCACCAATAACCAAGAACTCCTCATGCCAACCCGCCATGCCCTTGGGAAATAAAAACGGGCGATGCCCATCCAAGGCCTTCCCAATAACGGTATTCGGCTTCACAAATTCCAATTCATAGAATGGTTTGGCACGACTAGCTTTCACATCAAAGAGACAGAAAAACGACCTAAACGTCGGCTGCTTGCCCATTGCTTCACTACTGGCTATAATCCAATTAATAGCTCTTATGGAATTGGGCGTAAACTGGGCTAACGGACACTGAAAATACACCCGGAATAAATCCATGATAAATTTATGTGGGGGAACCCGGAAACAAGCCTTCAAATGACTAACTGGGATACACACAGAACCATCATCAAAACGGTGATACAGCCTCTCAGACGGTTCCGCCCGCCTCCAGAAGTAACCATCTTCAATCCGGAACATCCTACTAACATACTCTGACCATTCATCAGCCATGAACGTACTGTCGTGTTGAAGATGAGGAAATTTAGAAAAGGTGGCATCCATCTTCGCCTTCGAATATGCTGTCGGTGCCACATTGGTTGCCCGAAACAAGCTCTCACTACTCTCAAAGTATTTATAGCAATTTCTCCGAAGGACAGCTGGGTAGGTCATCTGCCCAATATCCGCCCAGCGCCCGTTCAAATTTATCAACGGGCCCCTCTCTCCGGTCCCGGTATCTGTGAATTCATCACCCATCTACACAAATTCAAAGTAAAAACCCAGTACCGCCTACACATAAACCGCTTACAGCTATCAAGGTACACGTGGATTTTCACAGCAATTTCCATTTTTATTTTTAAACTAATATAAGAAAAACGATTCACATTCCATTTCCATCCACAAACAACGAAGCCATAACATCACAAAGTAATTTACACCTTATTTAAACATATACATACATATATACACACCACCACTGGCCTAAACATCAAAAAATCACAGAACTCAAACTCATAAACCACGAACAACAAACAATATACCACCAAAAATCATGGCCAAAAACCTACCAAAACACAAATCGAACTCTTTTTCGTGAAAGAGGAAATCAAAACAAAACCCACTTACCATTGAAACAAAAGACAACACAAACCCACATTCAAAACCATCTATTTAAACAAACATCACAAAAATGGAGATACATACATGGCACGGTGATCTAGGAAATAGAAATCACAAAAGAAAATACAAAGAAAGAGCACAAATCTCACCGCGAAGCAGGAGATACGAACGGCTTTAAAGGGACAGAAACCTCGTCGATCACCGGAATAGCGCAGCAACAACAGCCAAGAATAGCCGAGTAAAAATTCAAAAGCAAAAGATATGAAGACAGTAAAAAGATGAGAGAAGTAACTGAGCAAACCTCCATTTTTATTACGTGAGGTGCGTGAAAAGAGGAGGAGAGATTATAGCGCTCAACGTGGTAGCTTCTGATTGGTCCACGGCAAAAGCAAAACATTAACTGCCTCGGTACAAAACACCAACTACTCACTTGGTAATAACTCCCCACATTTCTTCACATATTATATCAAAGGTACATTCTCTTTCCACCCAAAGGTCACTTCAGTCATTAATACGCACTGGCACTTATCATTTCTCATCTTATTGGCATTTAATTTTATTCTCTCATTAATTGACAATAATAAGCATTTATTCGCATAGCAGTTACGCATATCAAACAAAAACGTTTCAACTTCGCACACGTCAAGCACCGCAAACCGCACAAACTTGAACCCGTCTAGCAAAATTTTCTAACTCCTAAGTGTTGTCCGCCAACACTTGGGGGGCACATTTTTAAAAGCAACATTTTCTAACTCCTAAGTGTTGTCCGCCAACACTTGGGGGGCACAGGCCTTACATAGTTTTACATATTTGCTGCATTTCGTTTTCTCTTACTCCCCCTACCCGCTAAAGCGCCTAGAGGGAGTGGGGGGCAATGATAAGTACCCGCTGATAGTTATCAGCGGGCACCCGGTAATAGCAAAATACTTGTTTTCTAAAAACACAATTCTGGAGCACTTAACAAAGTATATCTAATTTCAAAAGTATTATTTCAACAAATACAGGTCACAAAATAAAGAATATTCACAAATTGTGCTTCAAGATATTATCCCTCTTATACTAACCCACTTGCACAAAAGTATCTTGCTTTATCCACTTGCACACCCACTTACATAAAGGTACACCCACTTGCATAAAGGTATCTTGCTCCGTAAGACAAGGAGGCTATATAATATTCAAGGACACCCAGTTGCAACAGACAAAATCTGACTAAAGTAGCTCAGTGGCAGAATCAAGGTATGTCAGGAAGGGACACCAATCACTGTTCCAATAGTGGCTCACTGTATGTTAGGTCCAAATGTGTTGTAGAGGGGGGGGGGTGAATACAACTTTTCAAATATGAGAAGCAATAAATACGATGCAATAAACGAAAACACAGATTCAAGGAATATATGTCTTATATATAACTTGAAGTGGTTGCTACAACATTCATTACAAAGTATAACAGAAGTTCAGAGAGAAGTGAATGATACTAAGCTCTGTGAATGCACTCTCTCTCTTTTACAAGTGTTTCTCTCAAGAATTGCTCACTCAATAAAACATTACACAAGTACTTCTATTTATACTACATGTAATCTATGTCCTGTAGTCTTCAAAGACTAAGATATACGTGACCCAATGATGTCCACATAAATCTTGCCTTATCTTGAAAGCTTGGAAATCTGCCAATCAGAAGATGCCATGTGTCATGTTGAAGCTGCACTCTAAGTAGAACTTCTACTTGAGAATTTCTACTTAGCCATCTCAAATTTCTAATAGAACTTCTACTTAGAAACTTCTACTTGGTCATCTAGAATATTTAGTACTTAGAAAATATTCTGGTCTTCAACTTGAAACTTCAATGCACATCTTGAACTTGTGATATCTTCATGTCTTCTTTATTCTTCACCAAGCTCTTGAACATGGATCTTTATTACTGACATAAACTTGCTATCAATGTCCTGACACTTGATGCACTGGTCTGGTTCATAAGTGACTAGTCTTGATAGTGTTTTTGCTTCTTGAATAAACTACCATATCCAATTAGTAATGTGGCTTTCCAATATTTGCTTTCCTTCTTGTTGACTTGAAATCAATTAGTCTTATTGATACTGATAGTTATGATCTTGATTCTTGGCTTTTCAAATCACTGAGGCATGAACAACTTTGACTTGAACTTCTATCAATGATTTCTTCTTGGCTTGATCATAGTTAACATGTTGAATTGTATCAATTACCTTGTCTTCATTTAGTGTTGATTTCTTTGTGACTTCTTGTTCTTGATTGTCTTCTGGTTAAGTATCTTTTCCTTTAGATGAGTTACATTAGTTATAGTGTTACACGTTTACACACTCTGCCTTTCAATCTCCCCCTATTTGACTGTCTAACAATGACATTCAAATTAATGAAGGATAACTCAACTAAACAATGAGACGAGAAAAGATAATTAACATTACAGTCTTGAATAATTTACAATTGAAATTTACTTGAAAACAATACAAAGAACTTAAACTAGAAACAGAGTTCGAACTTCGAATTAAAGATCATTTGAGTGATTCCTATCACCTGGATTATTTCATACCTTTTAGTCAAACTTATATCACCTTATTGGATTCACTCTAAGGTGAATTTTCTTCAAGTGAGTTAAACCAACCGAAAGACATGAAGTTTTTCCAACTTCAAGTTCACACCACTCTGACCTTTAATCCTAATTCCGTTTCCTCTTTCTAGCTTCAGCAGCTTGGTCTTTCTCTTCTTTCTGCCTTCTGCGCTTCTCCTTCTGCTGTTGTTCTTTCTTGTACACTGGATCTCGAAGCTGCTTCCACCTAGCATTCAACAGACTTACAGCTTCCATTTCTAGAGGATTCTTGGGCTCTGGATAAGGATGTTTGAAAAGCCTTCTGAGTTTGTCCACCTCCTGAGTAGTCCTGATCTTTGGAATATCCTCAAAGTTCTTCATTATGAGCTGAGGTTTCCAGTGAGATTTATCAGCTTTAAACTGACAATAGATCATCTTGGGGTAGCCCTTGACACGGTCAGTATTGTGGACACTGGCCGCATCTCGCTCCATCCGCTTTTTTTCCACCACTACCTCAGCCAGGTAACTCATGAGTCTCTACTTTTCTTCCACATACATATCTTCCACTTCGCCCCATTTGAATACATGTAATACTCTCTCCAGAAATGCAGCATCGTGAGTCTGTAGCAGCCATTTTCTACTCATATGCAAGAATGTTTGATTCTGGTCTGCATCTATGAATACTAAGGCATCAGCTGTATCTTCAACATAAGCGTGTATCCAGTATACACTATCACTTCCTGGAACACCAATTGCCTCCCTTATCTCTCCTTGTTCCAGTGCTCCAGAAGGAAGAGTCAAAGCTTCATCTACATTCTTCATTGCTTGAAGAATATTCCATTTCTTCTCCATCAGCTCCGGCTCAATCTTCACGTTATCTAGAGGGTTTGGAGCAATGATATCACACTTCCACACCTCATTGCTCTTCTTGAAAATAACTCTTTCAATGATCTTCACGGATTTTTCTTTAAGCTCAGAAGCGAATCCCTTACTCATCATTTGTCTACAGACAGCTTTGAGAGATTCCACTGAAAGCTCCATTAGATCATTTTCCTCCATGCTAACCCTCTTCATCTTTCCGTCAACCACCATCCGGACAAAATTTGGATATGCTGAGAATTCTGGACCCTTGTCCTCTGCTAGCTGCATTAACTGATCCCTATACAGAATGCTTAGCTCCTCAGATTGAGAGTATTGAATTTTTGTCGCTAGCAAGAACAACTCTGACGCAGATCTTCTCGTTATGAATTGGTCATCCACATATAGGAAAGATGTTGGGACTCCTTCTACCAAAGACAAAATAACCTGCCACTCCTTAAGTGTTGCATTGTATCCAACCCTGACTTTAGAAATTAATATCTTCAAAGCACTTATATAGTCCCCAGTCATTGGATTCTGCAAATTCAAGTTGTAGAACAGATCATCTGCCTCCTTGTTATGAACTCCTTTCGCATAGGATCCCATCAATATCTTCCTTGCTTCATCCCACTTCTGTCCTATCCTTCTCTTGTCCAGATCAACTTGAGGATCAGCTAGCCTTGCAAGCTCATGATCATACTGCTTCCCTTGGAGCTCCACTTTCTTTTCTAAGA
This sequence comes from Saposhnikovia divaricata, assembly GCA_036435485.1. Lineage (NCBI taxonomy): Eukaryota > Viridiplantae > Streptophyta > Magnoliopsida > Apiales > Apiaceae > Saposhnikovia > Saposhnikovia divaricata. The sequence continues at coordinate 113,130,280 of CM071594.1, read as the reverse complement.
ACGCAGCACGTTCTTGCATCATCTTCATTTTATGGAACTGAGCTTGTTCCAAGGCTAACTGTTGAGCTTTAAGGGTTTCCTCATCAACAGGAATTTTTTCAGGCATTCCGGAAGACATCCCAGCACCTCCACCTTGTTCCTTCAAAGATCTCTTTATAGCATGTGCCAAAGGTACGTCTTCCATATCAGAATCGGAGTCAAGTACCTCCTGTACTGTTTCCTGATGACTCAGGTCAACGAATGGTTCATCAACCATCATTGCCTTACCATTTCTCCTCCTCAGAACCTCTTCATCAACAACAGGCTCAATTTCTGTTTCCTTGACAAGATCAGTGGGTTCTTCAATTTCTTCGATGTGAACTGCCTGCTGTCTCGTCTCCTTTCCACTCTCCCTCTTAGGTGAGTTATCCTGAGCTCCACCTTGGTCTTCAGATCCACCAGCTGCATAAGAACCTCCAAAACCAGAATCAGAGGCTCCCGCTCCACTAGCACCACCTGCACCAGCATCGGGGGGAGGTTGTTGGGACTCGAAACACTCCGGGGGCACAAAACTCCTGACTGCGAACATCATTCTACTGATTTCCACGGCCATTGTATGCATTGTAGACTCCATTGCCCCCATCCTTTCATTAAGAGTGCTTCCCAAGACACCACCAGCATGGCCCAAGTCATTGACCATGTTTGTCAAAGCATCATAAGCTGTAGCTTGACTTGCCATTCGTGCTGCGTAGTCATCAAGAGCCCTTTGATTGTTTCCAATGTTAATCCCGAACTGCCCCATCGTCTGCCCGAACTGCCTCATCTGATTTTCCATAGAAGTCATACGTGTATCAAGATTTTCAATATTAAGGGACGGTGTTTGGTTTAGGTGACCTCGCTCTAATACTCGTTCTGTTAGTATTTGGCGCTCGGTTTCGGGCCTTAAAAATGAAGGTCCCTCTCTCCCTAACCTGTCACACACACTCCCTGTCTCACGCTCGTGTATGTCTTCAATGATTGATCCAAAGTATGAAGCAGTACCTGCAGAAATTGGATAAGCAATATAATTGGCAGTTATGGGATCTATTTCTGTTATGTCCTGAGTTGGAATCTCAGGCTGAGTGGCTGCAAAGTGTTCTTGTACGACATTAGAACCGATCCTCTTTGCAGTATCAGTACGTACCGGTGAAGGTACGGCTGAAGTTGTTAAAACTTCATGTCCTTTTGAAGCAACAGGATCTTCAAAAGGTACATAATCCTCACCAAAATCCCTATGTGCAGATTGTTTAAGGGGAGAACCACTCTCGTGAGGTGGAGTGGTTGCGTGTTACACATTATGGTTTGACTGGACGTTTGAAGTAGCAGCATGAAAAAGTTTGGCTTTCTTTCGAATAAGTTGCTGCTCTTCGGGTTCACTCTCCTCATCATCTCCTACATATACATGTGCTGGCTTTCTGACTTCCGTTAACAGGGGTGAAAGAGAATAAGAATGTGTATCAGGCTCAGAAATATAGCTCTCACCCTGGGATAGATCCCGCGGGTTAGCAGTCTCTTGGGTCTCGGAATCAGATACATAGGAGGAGGAATGAATAGTATGCAGGGAGAGATTACCTGATTCATTACCTTGTGCCTCATCGCTTTACTCATCAGGAATCCCATCAAATGCCTCAGCATGAACAGATGGATTCTGAGCATGTGATGAAACTTGCGATGATGCCTCCAAATTGGTAACTCCTGCATCAAATGTAAGCCACAGTTGAATATTTTCAGGAATTGACATCGGTTTACCTTGATGTTTATCCTGATTAGCAATGGTTGAAAGTGACTTAGTGCCCATCCCTAGCGGTGCAGATGTTGGGCTTCTGGCAAATCCCTGTCTAACAGCAAGAGCATCCTTCGGTATTAAATCATTAATCAGCATTTGTAGGAACCGAGGAAACCAGCAGACAACATCAGTTGTAGTGAGGTCTCTGCTTGCAGGAGATCCCATTGAGGCCACTATCTCAGAGAGAACTATGCGTCCATAATTTATATCCAGTTCTCTTGCTAGGGCAATTGCAAAGGTTTGCATTGGAATTGGAATTTGATGAAAATCTTTTTCGCGTGCCCGAAAACATCTTGTGATGGCCTCGAAAAAGTAATTCCATTCCACATGGAAGAATTGTTTTTGGATGTTTCCAGTGATCCGGCCAGTCGGAGGATAACATCCTATTTCTTCAAAGAATGTGAGGCGTTGTTCCGCTGTAGGTTCTGCATCATAAGCATCTTTGATTGGGAATCCCAGAACCCTGTTGACAATTTCTTCAGTCACCTCATATTCCTGACCCGCTAAGGTAAACCTGAAACCGTAGGGGGTTGTTTTGCTCCCAAAAGTAACCGCACTAGTCCATAATTGCTGTAAAGCATCATGTACTAGTGTAGGTTTAGCAGTAAAAGCATGGCTAGCCTTGGAGTACAAATTTAGAAATCGTACCCAAAACTTAAACCGCGGGAGTTGATCACCAATTTCCGTAGAAATATTATAAAAATTGTTTTTAGCAAGTGAAAATTGGTGAGCCATTTTAATTAAATGTTTTTCTTTAAAAGATGTGAATTTTTTTTTTAATTTTGAAAAACAAGTAATTTACGAATTAAAGATTGTATCCCTTTTAATTTAACAAGAACAACAAAAGTCCCTTTGAGAAATTGAACTACGGGATTCAATCAATAGCCAATACTAAATCTGAATATTCAATGAAGATGAATATTCGTGTGTATACCAGTGAAATCGTGTGTGTTTAGATAGAGAATATGAGATCGTGTTTTATGAACAGTTACACAAACAATTTATGTTCGTGTGTATGTATATGTGTGTGTATGAATGGTCAATAAACACACCACCACAACGATTAAGGATAACACAGACAATAGTAGTCAACAAATTTGCAGTAATTCGTGATTAGTATGAGTTTAATCACAAAAACACGGATTAAAGGTATGTAATTTATGAAATCGCCCTGTTTTTGTGAAGCGGCTGCTGTGAAAATGAAATTAGGTAAAGTGAATGATGCATCGAGTTAGAGATGTATATATAGATGATTGTGAAATGACAAAAATGTCCCTGTTAAAAAGAGTGAAAAATACTAAGTCCATACAGGGAACACCTAAGTCGAACTCTATCTCGAACATCTCTATCTCGAACATCAAGTCGAACTTCGAGATGAAGTTCGAGATAGAGGTTAACTCGAACAAATAAGCACTTTAACCAATTTAACAGCAAAGACTACAGGGAAATCTTATCTCGAACTTGATTGACTTGTAAACTTGGAAAATTCCCTTCCAGTAAAAGAAATACAGGAAAATTCGAGATACGTTTCGAGTTAGAAGTTTAACTCTATCTCGAACATCAAGTCGAAATTCGAGTTGAGTTTCGAGATAGAGACTAACTCGAAGTTAATCTCAATTCTTTCCAAAATATCTTAAATGGAAACCTAATCTCAACCTTCGAGATAAGATTCGAGTTAGGAGTAACTCAAAAATTCCCTTTAAGCAACTGAGAACTCTATCTCGAACATCAAGTCGAAATTCGAGTTGAGTTTCGAGATAGACTAACTCGAAGTTATTCTCAGTTCTTTTCAAAAGATTCCCTTAATGGAAACCTCATCTCAACCTTTGAGATAAAATTCGAGATAGACTTTATCTCGAATATTTTGAAGATAGAACTAGGCACACTGGTAACTCGAACTCGAACTCAAAGTCGAATTTCGAGATGAATTTCGAGATAGACAACTCGAAATTCTTCCCAGACTTAGAATTTTCAAAACTTCACTCTGACAGCTTAAGTCGAAATTCAAGTCGAATTTCGAGATGAGTTTCGAGATAGAAACTAACTCGAAATATTGAAGATTTTCAATTCTAAGGCCTCTAATTACATGAAAATCATAGGTAAATTCATCTAAAAATCATGTAAAATTTAGAATATTATGAATTTAACTCCCCCTATGATCATGCAATCTAACAAGCATAAATTCACAGATTTGTGCTATAAAAGACACTTAAAACACAATGAATTTATACAAACTATATGCAAACTATAACAATCATTAATTAGGCATTTTAAAGTCTAAGCACATAATGATTAAGTAGCTTGCACATACAAACATAAACCTGGATTTTACAGATAGAAGGCTTTACTAACTTGTGTTAAGCATTCCCAATTCACCAACCAATCTATTGAATGTTACTTCATCAAGAGGTTTGGTGAATATATCTGCAATTTGTTGCATTGTGGGCACAAAATGTAGCCCCACAGTCCCCTCCTCGACATGTTCTCTTATGAAGTGATACCTGATATCGATGTGCTTGGTTCTTGAGTGATCTACAGGATTGTTGGTTATGGCAATGGCACTTGTGTTGTCACACATAATTGGAATTTTCTTGTGCTCCATGCCATAATCCTTCAATTGGTTCCTCATCCACAGTATTTGAGCTACACAGCTTCCAGCAGCAATGTACTCAGCTTCAGCAGTAGAAGTAGATACTGTATGTTGCTTTTTACTTTGCCAGGAAACCAATCTTCTGCCAAGAAATTGACAAGCACCAGATGTGCTTTTCCTATCAATCCTGCAACCTGCATAGTCTGAATCCGAATAGCCAATTAGATTAAAACCTGTATCTCTTGGGTACCAAATCCCTAGATTTGGTGTGCCCTTGAGATACCTAAAAATTCTCTTGACGGCTACGAGATGTGATTCTCTAGGATCCGCTTGGAACCTTGCACATAAACAAGTTGCGAACATTATATCGGGTCTACTTGTAGTTAAATAGAGGAGTGAGCCAATCATACCTCGATAGCTTGTGATGTCAACTGATTTACCTGATTTGTCTTCATCAAGCTTCGTGGCTATTGCCATGGGAGTCTTAGCTGCTGATGCATCTTCTAGATTGTACTTTTTGAGTAAATCTCTGACGTACTTGGATTGACTGATAAAGATACCATCTTTTCTCTGACTGATCTGTAATCCAAGGAAGAAGGACAGCTCTCCCATCATGCTCATCTCATATTTTTCCTGCATTAGCTTGGCAAATTTCTCGCACAAGCGCTCATTTGATGACCCAAAAATAATATCGTCCACATAGACTTGAACAAGTATTAAGTCATTTCTTACATATTTATAGAACAATGTTTTATCAATTACTCCCCTAGTAAAACCATTTTCAATTAAGAATAAGGATAGGGTTTCATACCATCGCCTTGGGGATTGCTTGAGGCCATAGACAGATTTGAAGAGAAGATACACAAAATCTACATGTTCTGGATCAACGAAGCCAGACGGCTGTTCCAGATACACTTCTTCTTCTAACTCTCCGTTCAGGAAGGCACTTTTCACATCCATCTGGAAAACCTTGAAGTTCTTATGTGCTGCAAATGCCAAGAACATCCTGACTGCCTCAAGTCTTGCAACTGGTGCATAGGTTTCATCATAATCAATTCCTTCTCGCTGAGAATAACCTTTTGCAACCAAGCGAGCCTTGTTTCGTGTTACAAGTCCGTTTTCATCCAGTTTATTTCTGAATACCCACCTAGCTCCAATTACTGATATGTTCTTTGGTCGGGGTACCAGTTTCCAAACTTTCTGCCTTTCAAACTGATTGATTTCCTCTTGCATTGCAATCACCCAATCAGCATCACCATGAGCTTCTTCTATTTCTTTAGGTTCAAGCTTGGATAAGAACCCAGAATATAAGGAAATATTAGCCAGGTCAGCTCTTGCAGTTCTTCTAGTAGTCACACCAGCATCTGGATCACCAATAATTAACTCAAACGGATGATCTCTATTCCATACCCGTTCTCCTGGAAATTGTCTTGATGATTCAGCTTGACTTTCTGAGTTATGGTGCTGACTACTTTGATTATTCTCACTAACTCCCCTGAGTTAGTGCCAGCTCCTACAGAACTAGAGTCAACTCGACTCGAGTCTTGAACAGTAGTCCTTGAGCTGCTATTTACTCCCCCTGAGTTGTTGCCGGTTCGTACTGAAGAAGTCTCTCCTGATCTTGTAGAATTAGCTTGTTCACTAGACTCAGGTTCTTCATGTACACTTGGAACATTTAATGGAACAATCAACTCAGGTTCATCTTCAAGATCTTTTAAGTCCAGATTTTGAAATTTTAGGGACTCAGGTTCACTAGAATCTCTTGAAATTGATGAGAGTTTGGTATCGTCGAATCTGACGTTGTAACTTTCAGTCACTTTTCGATCATTCACTAAGAACACTCTATAAGCTGCCACCACATCTGTGGAATAACCAACAAAGATTCCTTCACGAGCTTTTGCTGCAAACTTGCCTAGATTTTCATCATCTATAAGTACATAGCATTTTGCTCCAAAGACATGAAAGTATTTGATTGTTGGTCTTCTGTTGTTCATTAATTCACATGGTGTCTTTTCTTTATCTTTTATGATCAAGGTTCTATTTTGAGTGTAACAAGCGGTACTCACTGCTTCGGCCCAGAAGTACAGAGGAAGTTTCGAATCATACAACAAAGTTCTTGCTGCTTCAACCAAAGTTCTATTCTTCCTTTCAACTACTCCATTTTGCTGTGGAGTTCTCGGGGCTGAATACTGACGACGTATTCCTTTAGATACACAGAAGTCATTCAACACTGCGTTTTTGAATTCAGTGCCATTGTCTGATCTAATCGTCTTCACAGTAAGTGTTGAAACATTCTCAATTTGAGTGATGTGATCAATGATTAAGAATGGTACTTCGTCTTTCGTCATTGCGAACAATACCCATGTATACTTGGAGAAGTCATCCACGATTACCAATGCATATCTTTTCCTAGACAAAGATAGGACATTCACTGGGCCAAACAAATCCATATGAAGAAGTTGCAGAGGCTCAGTAATACTAGAAATTTCTTTGCTTTTATGCGATGCTCGCTTCGACTTTCCCATTTCACAAGCTTCACAGAGTCCTTTCGGAGCGAACTCCATTTGAGGTAGATCTCTCACCAATTCTCGCCTCGCGAGAGCATTCATCGTTTTGAAGTTTAAGTGAGATAGCTTTTTGTGCCATAACCAGCTTTCATCATCCGAGGCTTTGCTGTAGAAACATGTGACCTCATTCTGATTTGCTGAATCCATGTCTGCAACAAAAAGATCTGCCTTTCGAACTCCTCTCAAAGCAAATGAGCCTTCCTTAATGTGAGTGATTGATACACCTTTCTTGTTGAAGACAATTTCGTAACCTTTGTCACAGAATTGACTAATACTCAACAGATTGTGCTTCAGTCCCTCAACATAGGAAATATCTTCATTGATGACATTACCAGTCTTTAGTTTGCCATATCCCTTTGTCACACCTATGCTGTCATCTCCAAAGGTAACATAAGGGCCAGCCTTCATAACCAACTCTGTAAACAAGGACTTGTTTCCAGTCATATGCCTAGATGCTCCACTGTCTAGCACCCATATGACTTTATTCTATTCTGCTTAACGCCCTGCAATGACAGATTGGTTAGACATTCTTCGGAACCCAACTTTGATTGGGCCCAGCTTTTCGATAAGATCGAGAATCAACAGATTTAACAACAGGAGATGCACTTTTCTTAACATTACTAGAGCTTTCGACTATCTCCTTTCCTTTCTCAGACTTGACAGATTTGTCAGTCTTAAGAGAAGGTTTGTCACTCCTAACTTTAGGAGGACTGACAGTCTTGGCTCTCACATGCTTTTTCTTGATGTTTGAACTAGCAACAATATTTGAGCATGACTGGCTAGATGCATTCATTAAATGCACAAAAGTTTGCATGATGTTAAAAGTGCATGGCATACAATTAGGTTGACCACACTGTGCATGATTCTGATGCAGATTATTCATTGTATGTGCGGTAGGCATGGCATGTGCAGCAGGAACATTTATGTTAGCTTTACATGCATAAGAAAGATGTTCAGTAGATTTACAGTGATAACATGCTTTCTTTATTCGTTCAGCCTTAACCTCTTTTATGCCTTTTTCTTTCTTTCCTTGTTGTTTAACAGCCTTAGCTCCTAATCCTAGTCTAGATTCATCTCTAGGGAAATTGATTTTAACTTGTTTGATAGGAGTTATAGGTTGTGCTTTCTGGCGATCTTCCATCTCAATCTCATATCTAGCTATTAATTCAGTCTCTTCTTCTTCTATTCTAGGAACAAGGTGTTTGTAGATAGGTTTGACAGTTGATTTAAGAATGCTAGGTGTTTCCTTTTTAAGGTCACTGGAACTAGGGTCAATAGGTGTGACGCCCCCAGATCCGGGGTCGGAGATCTAGGCGCTCACGGTCCATTTTCCATTAGTAACGTACCTGTTCTTGCGCACAATATATATAACACGGCCATCGACCCCACAACAAACACACACCACACTCACACACACAGGTTAGAGCCTCAGAAACGTCACACATTGATTAAACAGTAATAAAGTTATCAGAGTTATTACAGACCGAATTAAATAGTATTTATGCTACCAGCAACACTCCGATATGAAGCGAAGCTGGCGGCTTGAAAGTTTGTTACGATACACTGCCTTGCACAGGTCATGCTGATAATAAAACGTACTAACAAAAGCTGCCAACCAATCCGGCTAATGGGGCCTACCGGTGGAATCTCAAGTGGAGGCTCGGGCCTAGTCACCTGCTTTCGAGCAGTCTGCCTGGGTCTTGCCATATCGCTTAGCTGTTGTGTTTGTAAAATTTGAAAACAAGCAAGAGTGAGCAACTATAGCTCAGCAAGAAATATATATAAGATAAGTAATATAACATCTCATATGATTGGCAGTTGATATATTTGTTTGTATCAATCAGTTATAAAATCACTTGTCATTGTTGGTAAATCTCGAAGGTGCGACAATATGTGCCCTTGTTTTCAAAATAAATTTGCAGTTCTAGATACTGCATTGAATCAACATCCTTCTCATCAAAATAGAACACTCTCAGCAACTTGGCACAAAAGCCTAAGAAGCAGTGTCAAAGCATTTTTCCAAAATGGAGGAATGGGACTTAAAGAAAACATAAAAACCTGACAAGGATTGACGATGATCAGTCGCCACATCCAAGTCCAATAATCCGCGGGTCTTCTCTACCGGTAGAAGGATAGAAACTACATCCGTAACTATCCCTCGGGTGAAAACTACATCCGTAATCACCCTCGATGAAAACTACATCCGTAATCATCCTTCGGCAACACCTGGGCCGGAATAATAAGTGATGGACCGCCTGGCTCACGGCCGCTTACACATCCCGGGAATCGTTCGTCAACGGTTCCCACACCTGCCAGAGTCCCTTTTTCTTTTCTTTTAAAACTTGATTTTGATTGAAAACAGAGTAATTGAGGTCCGACATCAGTCGACCGATGATTCTTGAAATCATACAAGAAACAGAATCTGACCAGGGGTTTTCGAAAATGTTTTGAGTTCAAATGAGTTCGAGTTTGAAGTATTAAAAAGTATCTTGGATTGACTTTGTCTTTAAATAATAAACAGTAATTAATAAATAATATTTTAAGATTTAATATTAATAATTAATAAAATAATTATTCGGTAAAATAAACTCTTAATCCAAGATAGGGTTTCGAGTATTTACGAAGATATAACGATAGTTATTTGAATATACGATACCACCCGAATGACCCTTCGGGTTTTCGCACTATAGATACGATATAATAATATACCGCTCCCCGGTCAATAGTATATATGGACCGCTACGACCTCTATTGCTAGAGTCGTTGTCCGAAGAAAACATTTCAATCTAAGTTCAAGGGGTAAAATCATACATATACTTGTTCAATCTCAATTGCATCGATACTTCGATAAACATGGCATTTGATATCATTTGAAAACTACAAACACAACAGTAAAAGTCCTTGTATATAGATAAGTTTTGAAAAGTAAACTTGCCTTGGTTTGGTTGGGGTGGTCGAGCGTGCGAATTTGAACGATCTATACATAAACAATAATCGTTCGTTAGTACCTTAACAAATTTTCTCTAATCACGGGGTTTTAAGGGGGTACGAGATTAACTTAACGACTTCGTCTTATGACTCCCTAGCCCCACTACAGGTCCGTGACATCACTCGTTTACGCTCGTCACTTACTCGACTTAATTTAGTTACCACGTTCGAACCATAACCACTAACCCTAGAATAACGTTCCACTAATCGACCTTTTTCCATTGCGCGAATTTTACTCTAGCATTTTTATAAAATCCAAAAATTCATATTTTAATCCAATTCCTTTTGGATGGTCTTCACCACTGCATTACTTACATTTTAAAATTTTTCCACGACCCCAAATATATTTTAAGGTGTTTAAACAAGGTTCACAAGGGGGTTACTTAATGCAGTCCATAGTCCAGAAACAAAATTCACTCCTCCGGCCATAACTAAAAATCCACACATCACATAGCTATGAATCTTACTTTTCCAGAAACTACATTCAATTATCTTTCCAACAATATAAGGTAGGACATCAGGGGACATCATTTGGGTATTCAAAATCGTGCTACAACACAGGTCAATGTTCCTGGACAGATTCAGCAAGCTCAAATCACTTAAATCAACCATTTTTCAAACTTCCATAACATAAACACCACTTAATACACTTAGATCATGACTCATAACACTCATGGAGATATATATCTTAACCATAGTCATAAAAATCACAATCTCAACATCAAACTCAAGATCCATGCTATCCATTACATATACATTCAAGATAAGCCCTAAAATACATGGATCTACTACCATATTATATGAACAACACTTATCCAAGGGTGGTTTGAGATTTCATACCTTCTTGAGCTCCTAGAGGCCTGGAACAAACTTTACACAACTTAAAAACACCTTATATGGCCTCCTACAACACTCACAATGCAAGATCTAAAAGATAAAACTTATGTTAACACTTTTCTAACTTTCAACAATTCATAACTCAAAAACTAATGGATGGAAGGCTTTGAAATTGATACCATACCTCTAATATGATCCAAGGAAGCCTTAGTAAGGATGTAAATGAAGAAATGGTGGAGAGAAAACCTCTCCCTCTCTCCTTGTATGGTTCGGCCGAATGTAGTATTCAAGGGGGGGGGAGTGTTTTTGTCTTTGTGTTTTGTTGGATTGGTAAAAAGAATGCTAGCATGCTAAGTATTATTGTGGTTAACAAGGAGTAGTCACATGCCAAGCCTATAGCCTAGGTTGCATCCATGCCCTAGTGTCCCCCTAGGTGCATCATCCAACATGCTAGTTCCTTTATTTTTCTAACTAGCTAATTACATGGCACTTGCATGTATTTTCTTTCCTTGTAATATTATTCTTCCACTAATACTTGTTATTTAATCCTTATTTCGTATCGTAACTTAATTATTCTCTCGTAATAATATTTCGTCACGTAAAGATTTCCCCTATAATTCCTTAAGTATTTATTGCGTAAATTCCTCGAATGTCCATAATACCTCGTCATAATTCTTAATAAATCCTTTAATATTCTAACCATTCTCAAATTCCAAATTCATAAATAATACTAACAGTAGGACTCTTGCCTTCGCGATCTCTCTGTATATCTTACATCATAAATGCAACAACGCAGTTTCTCAGACAATCAATTCTATAAATCAATAGGGATGACTAGAAAGGTTCCATAATGACAATGTCACAAGATATTAAATAAAAGGAAATATTACCAAAAATTAGGGTTCTTACAACCTCCCCTCCTTAAAAGGATTCCTCCCGGAATCAGGTTGAGAACAGTTGGGGGTGTTTTTCACGCATTGCGCTCTCTAGTTCCCATGTTGATTCTTCGACATTCTGATTTCTCCACAAGACTCTCACTAGTTTGACAACCTTGTTCCTCAGCACCTGTTCTTTTCTATCCATGATCTCTACGGGTTGCTCTACATATGTCAAGTCTGGTTGCAAATCCACTTGATCATGTTCGATCACATGTCGAAAGTCGGTATGGTAGGGTCGTAGCATGGACACATGGAACACGTTATGTACTTGCTGTAAGTTCAGGGGTAAAGCTAATTCATAGGCTAACTTCCCAACTCGTTTCAAGATCTCAAAATGTCCAATAAATCTCGGGCTTAGTTTTCCCTTCTTACCAAATCTCATCAATCCTTTCCACGGTGATACTTTCAACATCACAAACTCTCCTACTTCATATTCTTTGTCCTTGCGGGTCTGGTCCGCATACTTCTTCTGTCTGTCTTGGGCTGCTACCAGCCGTCCTTTTATGAGCTCGATAGTTGCTCTTGTCTGTTGGACCAGTTCAGGCCCTAAAATCTTTCGCTCTCCTACTTCTTCCCAACACAAGGGAGACCGACATCTTCGTCCGTATAAAGCTTCATATGGGGGCATGCCTATACTCGCATGGTAACTGTTGTTGTAGGAAAATTCGATCAACGGCAAGTGGTCATCCAAACTTCCCTTAAAATCAATGGGACATACCCTCAACATGTCCTCGATGGTCTGGATGGTTCTCTCACTCTATCCGTCTGTTTGGGGATGGTATGCAGTACTCATGTTTAACTTAGTCCCCACACAATCCTGAAAACTCCTCCAGAACCTGGAGTTGAATCTCGGGTCTCTATCTGATACAATGCTCACAGGAACCCCATGTCTAACCACAATCTCCTTTAGGTAAATATCCGCCAGCTTGTCGACAGTATATCTCTCGTTGATTGGAAGAAAATGTGCTGACTTGGTCAACCTATCGATAATTACCCAAATGGCATCATGATTCGCCTTGGTCCTTGGTAATCCGACCACAAAGTCCATCGCAATCTGCTCCCATTTCCACTCGGGTATTTCTAAGGGTTGCAACAATCCACTGGGCCTCTGGTGTTCGGCCTTTACTTTTTGACATGTCAAGCATTTACTTACCCACTCTGCCACGTCCTTTCTCATATTAGGCCACCAATAGTATTCTCTCAGATCTCTATACATCTTAGTGCCTCCAGGGTGAATTGAGTACCTCGAACTATGAGCCTCTTGCAAAATCTCATCTTTTAACTCTTGAACGTTCGGAATCCATATCCTAGATGCGTACCTCATAATTCCATTCCCGTCCTTCTCACACTTAATTTCTTCGCCAGTCAGGATTTTCTCCATCGAATTCTTTTCTTCTTCCATCTTCTTTTCCTGGCACAGCTTAATTTTTTCCAATAACGGTGGTTGGACTTTTATTTCCATTAGACTCTCTTGTCCAATTCCTGGTAGCCTCACTTCAATCTCCAGTTTCTCAAGGTCTTTGATCAATTCGTCCACTGACGTTATCATCTTAAGCTTCTCTTTTCGGCTAAGTGCATCGGCCACCACGTTGGCCTTCCCGGGGTGATAATGAATCTCACAATCATAATCTTTGATTAGCTCTAGCCATCTCCTCTGCCTCATGTTTAACTCTTTCTGAGTGAATATGTACTTTAAGCTCTTGTGGTCCGTGTAGATTTCACACTTTTCTCCGTACAGATAATGTCTCCAGATCTTTAAAGCAAAAACTATCGCTGCTAATTCCAAATCATGGGTGGGGTATCTTATCTCATACTCCTTAAGTTGTTTGGACGCATACGCAATCACTTTACCGTGCTGCATAAGCACACACCCTAAACCTTTATGGGATGCGTCACTATAAATCACAAAATCTCCCTTATCATCAGGTAGGGCTAGTACTGGCGCTGTCACCAATCTCTTTTTCAACTCTTGAAAGCTCTCTTCGCATTTTTCAGTCCACACAAACTTCTCGGTCTTGCGAGTTAGTCGGGTCAAAGGGGCTGCTATCTTTGCAAAGTCTTGGACAAATCTCCTATAGTAGCCAGCCAGTCCTATGAAACTTCTCACCTCTGTCGGAGTGGTTGGTCTCTCCCAATTTGATACGGTCTCTATTTTGGCTGGGTCCACTAGAATACCTTGTTCGCTGACCACATGCCCTAAAAACTGAACTTCCTTCAACCAAAATTCGCACTTCGAGAACTTAGCGTACAGCCTTTCTTCTCTCAATGCTCCCAATACAATCCTTAAGTGCTCTGCATGTTCTTCTCTCGTCTTGGAATAAATCAAGAAATCATCGATGAAGACTATAACACACTTGTCCAGGTATTTCTTGAAGACTCGATTCATTAAGTCCATGAAAGCTGCAGGGGCATTCGTTAACCCAAATGACATCACTAGGAACTCATAGTGTCCATACCGGGTGCGAAAGGCCGTCTTTGGTATATCTTCTGGTTTAATCTTTAACTGGTGGTACCCGGTCCGCAAGTCAATCTTAGAGAAATAAACTGCATCTTTCAATTGGTCAAACAGGTCATCTATCCTGGGCAAGGGATACTTATTCTTGATAGTCACTTTGTTCAACTCCCGGTAATCTATACATAGTCTCATGCTGCCGTCCTTCTTCTTCACGAATAACACCGGGGCTCCCCACGGTGACACACTAGGTCTTATCATCCCTTTATCCAACAATTCTTGTAACTGAGTGGCCAGTTCTTTCATTTCCACTGGGGCTAGCCGATACGGGGCTTTCGAAATTGGTGCCGTACCCGGAACTAAGTCTATAGCAAACTCGATGTCCCTATCGGGTGCTAGTCCGGGAAGATCGTCCGGAAATACATCCGCGAACTCATTGACGACAGGGATTTCCTGTAGATTTGGTGCCTCTTTCTTGGTATCCTTCACATATGCTAAATAGGCTTCGCATCCTTTACGTAACAGCTTCTTAGCTTGAATCATAGTCAGGAACTTTTAGCTTTGCCGTTTCCCACTAAATACTACTTCCTCGTCTCCCGGCAGTCTCAAATTTACTTTCTTCTTGACACAATCGATCTGGGCTCCGTGGGTTGTTAACCAATCCATACATATTATTACGTCAAACTCCCCTAGCTTAAAAGGTATTAAGTCTACCCGAAAGTGTCGCCCTCCTATTTCTAGGTCGCAACCTGGGCATACTCGGCTAACGGGAATAATTTCGCGATTAGCTATCTGTATTTGCAATCTGTCTTTCAAGGGTTCAGTCTTAAGGCCTAACTGACATACAAAATCTAGAGATATGAAAGACTTGGTAGCTCCCGAATCAAATAAAACATTTGCTTTAACTGAGTTGAGTAATAGGGTACCTGCAATCACATTCGTGTTCCTCACGGCATCCTGCACCATCATGTTAAAAGTTCTTGCAGTAGGGGCCTTGTTAGAAGCAGTTCCACTCACTCTCGATGCAGCTGGCCCAGAGGACATACATTCCCTCATTCGGTGCCCTGGTCTCCCACACTTGAAGCAATTACCTCTGACACTCGGGTTGTTACTAGTTCCGCGACAGGCGTTAGCATAATGCCCTGTCAGCCCACACTTGAAGCACTTCACATCTTGCAGGTTGCACACGCCCGCATGTTTCCTTCCACATTTGTTGCATTCTGGGAGTTGGGCTCGGGATGGGGTAGAGTAAGACGATCCCTGTGGTCGGCCGCCCTGGCCCACACTCCAACTTTCCGCTCTCCTAGTTCCAAAGTTCCCGCTGGGTTGGGACATCGTTCCTCGCTTAAATTTGCTCGGAAAGTTTTCACCAGCAGAGTTTCCCTTTCGGCTATCCAACTTCCTCTTCTTTCCTTCTCTCTCCTTCTGCATCTGTTCACTTCCAGCTTCGACAATTGACGCTTTCTGCACCAGGGTGGCATAGTCTGTCAGCTCGAGAACCGCCACACGATTCTGAATCCATTGTTTTAGCCCTAATTGAAATCTTCGGGTCCTCTTTGCCTCAGAGTTCACATACTCCGGCACAAACCTTGACAACTCAGTAAATTTGGCCTCATACTCGGCCACTGTCATGTTTCCTTGTTTCAGCTCCAAAAACTTTAGCTCCATTTGGGTCTCCATGAACCTAGGAAAGTACTTCTCCAAGAACAACTCGCTAAATCACTCCCAGGTTACCACACCTCTTCCTTCCAAATTCTTCTTAGCTTCCCACCAATAGTTCGCCTCACCCTTCAGAAGGTAAGTGGCGAAAACACTCTTCTGCTCTTCAGCGACACTTAGTATCTCGAAAGATTTTTCCATTTCCTTCAGCCAGGCCCTTGCCTCGACAGGGTCGGCAGTTCCTTTAAATTCCGGGGGTTTCAGGGATTTGAAGTTCCGGAAAGCATTAGCATTAGCATTCTGGGGTGGTTGCTGAACTGGGGGTCGGTCCAAGTTCTGCCTAAGCAACTCCATGAACTGTTCCATAGGGCCTCCCCTAAGATGCTCTACCTCTCGGGTGTCATCACCAGCTTCTTCTTCTTCATACTCAGAGTCGTCAAACAGATTATGATCGTTGCCCTCATTATCACTCAGGTTGACATTCTCCCCTTCACGGTTCTGGTGGCCTCCGGCCCCATGGTGGCTACCCTGGCCCTCAGAACTGATCGGGTGAGCTCGGGTGTTCATTCTCCTGGGTGGCATGATTCTGATAATAAAACAAAAAAAGGGGTTAGGGTTTTCCAATTACCTGACAGCGTTTGCACGGGTTAGGAGCGTATCGTTCCTCCGCATAAGGGTGGAAGTGCAAAAGTTTTAAT
Organism: Saposhnikovia divaricata; assembly: GCA_036435485.1. Classification (NCBI taxonomy): domain Eukaryota; kingdom Viridiplantae; phylum Streptophyta; class Magnoliopsida; order Apiales; family Apiaceae; genus Saposhnikovia; species Saposhnikovia divaricata. Next base: position 113,113,747 of record CM071594.1, on the reverse strand, counting down.
AATCCGCTGTTGGAGATAAAATGTCAAACATTTTTTTTTTTTGGGGGAAAAATCTCTTTGGAATGCAAAAACATTTACAAGAGTTTTCAAAATTTCGAAACCTCAAAATATTTTTCAAAATTTCAAAACACATTTTTTTTTTGGAAATTGTAGAAAACAATTTGAAATCGCATATCGTAAATTTGAAACGGTATGGTTGTATTTGTGGCTTGTAGCAATTGTATAATCACAGTTGTATATCAAAACAGTAAAGCATGGCATCGGAAAGTAAAGCAGTTGAAGCAATTTTAAAGAAACTGAAACTAAATAAGTACGGTACAAGGGTTATCACACGTTTGGATGCTAGAGCCAAATACATAGTTCCGATGTCAAAGTCTAGCAAAAGTGGAACAAATACAAATACATCATCCGAATAGTCAGGCTACACGAAAGTAGGGCTACATCCATACATACTACCCGAAGTCACACCTACATATCTGTAGGTCAGTCTACTCATCCACTGGTCAGAAATGATACCACTGCACAAGTCAACTATCCCGCAAAATCGACACACTAATGTCATCTGAACCTAGGGGACTGAGCTATAAGTAACACATCATGGGGCCACGCCGCGACGGAGCAAGGTCCTCACTCGGGTAAATGCACGACGCACAACACGTCTAGCATCCCTAGCCTGGATCACTCCGCCCCCGCGGATCCCTAAACCAAGAATCCTATCGCGACTCCTCATCTCGATCCTGTGGAGTCGAGCCCTAATCCTCCTAGCAACAGTGGTCCTCATCTCAGCCTAGATCCTCAAGCGCGCCTCGCGCTCCTCCACTAGTGCCCGCCTCGCCTCGTTAAGTCGGGCCTCTGCAGATAGTAAGTCTCGGGTCAGGAACTGTACCACATAAGCATGCTCAGTACCCGACACTGGGGGTAGGTCCGCCGGTGGAGGTGGTATGACCGGAACCGGTGTAGGTGCAGCAGCAGCAGGAGCAGGAACAGGGGTAGGGTCAAGCTCCTCCTCGCTAGAAGTGTCATCCTCAGAGTCACCGTCCGATGAAACAGGGCTAGATGTCTGTGGAGAAGGTGGGGGTGACACAACACGACCCTCGCCGGATCTCACACTCTCCTCCTCAGTAGCTACAGGAGATGGGGTAACAGACTCTGGCTCGGACTCAAAGGGCTCCTCAACGGGATCCTCGTCATCAGTGCTATCTATCACTGTAATCCAGGGGCCAAGCTCGGAGTCAACACCCACATCCTCCTCAGGGTCCTCGATCTCTCGCATCAGGGCCTCATCATGCTCCCTCTCGAAAGCCTCAGGGTCTGGTATCTCATCCATCTACACAAGGGAAATAAAGTGGGTCACTAACCATAAAAGAAGGGTTTAGGAGTAGTTCCCTCACGGGCCTTAAAGTCAGGGCTATATCGATAACCCGACTACCAACTCGATGATAGTTCTAAGTATTATTAAAGTTGTTATTAAGGTTATCGTTATTGTTATTATTATTAGGGTTGCTTTCTTAAATTACTACTGTTTCTGAGAACTGTAACCTCGCTCTGATACCATTTCTGTGACGCCCCCAGATCCGGGGTCGGAGATCTAGGCGCTCACGGTCCATTTTCCATTAGTAACGTACCTGTTCTTGCGCACAATATATATAACACGGCCATCGACCCCACAACAAACACACACCACACTCACACACACAGGTTAGAGCCTCAGAAACGTCACACATTGATTAAACAGTAATAAAGTTATCAGAGTTATTACAGACCGAATTAAATAGTATTTATGCTACCAGCAACACTCCGATATGAAGCGAAGCTGGCGGCTTGAAAGTTTGTTACGATACACTGCCTTGCACAGGTCATGCTGATAAATAAAACGTACTAACAAAAGCTGCCCACCAATCCGGCTAATGGGGCCTACCGGTGGAATCTCAAGTGGAGGCTCGGGCCTAGTCACCTGCTTTCGAGCAGTCTGCCTGGGTCTTGCCATATCGCTTAGCTGTTGTGTTTGTAAAATTTGAAAACAAGCAAGAGTGAGCAACTATAGCTCAGCAAGAAATATATATAAGATAAGTAATATAACATCTCATATGATTGGCAGTTGATTATTTGTTTGTATCAATCAGTTATAAAATCACTTGTCATTGTTGGTAAATCTCGAAGGTGCGACAATATGTGCCCTTGTTTTCAAAATAAATTTGCAGTTCTAGATACTGCATTGAATCAACATCCTTCTCATCAAAATAGAACACTCTCAGCAACTTGGCACAAAAGCCTAAGAAGCAGTGTCAAAGCATTTTTCCAAAATGGAGGAATGGGACTTAAAGAAAACATAAAAACCTGACAAGGATTGACGATGATCAGTCGCCACATCCAAGTCCAATAATCCGCGGGTCTTCTCTACCGGTAGAAGGATAGAAACTACATCCGTAACTATCCCTCGGGTGAAAACTACATCCGTAATCACCCTCGATGAAAACTACATCCGTAATCATCCTTCGGCAACACCTGGGCCGGAATAATAAGTGATGGACCGCCTGGCTCACGGCCGCTTACACATCCCGGGAATCGTTCGTCAACGGTTCCCACACCTGCCAGAGTCCCTTTTTCTTTTCTTTTAAAACTTGATTTTGATTGAAAACAGAGTAATTGAGGTCCGACATCAGTCGACCGATGATTCTTGAAATCATACAAGAAACAGAATCTGACCAGGGGTTTTCGAAAATGTTTTGAGTTCAAATGAGTTCGAGTTTGAAGTATTAAAAAGTATCTTGGATTGACTTTGTCTTTAAATAATAAACAGTAATTAATAAATAATATTTTAAGATTTAATATTAATAATTAATAAAATAATTATTCGGTAAAATAAACTCTTAATCCAAGATAGGGTTTCGAGTATTTACGAAGATATAACGATAGTTATTTGAATATACGATACCACCCGAATGACCCTTCGGGTTTTCGCACTATAGATACGATATAATAATATACAGCTACCCGGTCAATAGTATATATGGACCGCTACGACCTCTATTGCTAGAGTCGTTGTCCGAAGAAAACATTTCAATCTAAGTTCAAGGGGTAAAATTATACATATACTTGTTCAATCTCAATTGCATCGATACTTCGATAAACATGGCATTTGATATCATTTGAAAACTACAAACACAACAGTAAAAGTCCTTGTATATAGATAAGTTTTGAAAAGTAAACTTGCCTTGGTTTGGTTGGGGTGGTCGAGCGTGCGAATTTGAACGATCTATACATAAACAATAATCGTTCGTTAGTACCTTAACAAATTTTCTCTAATCACGGGGTTTTAAGGGGGTACGAGATTAACTTAACGACTTCGTCTTATGACTCCCTAGCCCCACTACAGGTCCGTGACATCACTCGTTTACGCTCGTCACTTACTCGACTTAATTTAGTTACCACGTTCGAACCATAACCACTAACCCTAGAATAACGTTCCACTAATCGACCTTTTTCCATTGCGCGAATTTTACTCTAGCTTTTTTATAAAATCCAAAAATTCATATTTTAATCCAATTCCTTTTGGGTGGTCTTCACCACTGCATTACTTACATTTTCAAATTTTTCCACGACCCCAAATATATTTTAAGGTGTTTAAACAAGGTTCACAAGGGGGTTACTTAATGCAGTCCATAGTCCAGAAACAAAATTCATTCCTCCGGCCATAACTAAAAATCCACACATCACATAGCTATGAATCTTACTTTTCCAGAAACTACATTCAATTATCTTTCCAACAATATAAGGTAGGACATCAGGGGACATCATTTGGGTATTCAAAATCGTGCTACAACACAGGTCAATGTTCCTGGACAGATTCAGCAAGCTCAAATCACTTAAATCAACCATTTTTCAAACTTCCATAACATAAACACCACTTAATACACTTAGATCATGACTCATAACACTCATGGAGATATATATCTTAACCATAGTCATAAAAATCACAATCTCAACATCAAACTCAAGATCCATGCTATCCATTACATATACATTCAAGATAAGCCCTAAAATACATGGATCTACTACCATATTATATGAACAACACTTATCCAAGGGTGGTTTGAGATTTCATACCTTCTTGAGCTCCTAGAGGCCTGGAACAAACTTTACACAACTTAAAAACACCTTATATGGCCTCCTACAACACTCACAATGCAAGATCTAAAAGATAAAACTTATGTTAACACTTTTCTAACTTTCAACAATTCATAACTCAAAAACTAATGGATGGAAGGCTTTGAAATTGATACCATACCTCTAATATGATCCAAGGAAGCCTTAGTAAGGATGTAAATGAAGAAATGGTGGAGAGAAAACCTCTCCCTCTCTCCTTGTATGGTTCGGCCGAATGTAGTATTCAAGGGGGGGGGGAGTGTTTTTGTCTTTGTGTTTTGTTGGAATGGTAAAAAGAATGCTAGCATGCTAAGTATTATTGTGGTTAACAAGGAGTAGTCACATGCCAAGCCTATAGCCTAGGTTGCATCCATGCCCTAGTGTCCCCCTAGGTGCATCATCCAACATGCTAGTTCCTTTATTTTTCTAACTAGCTAATTACATGGCACTTGCATGTATTTTCTTTCCTTGTAATATTATTCTTCCACTAATACTTGTTATTTAATCCTTATTTCGTATCGTAACTTAATTATTCTCTCGTAATAATATTTCGTCACGTAAAGATTTCCCCTATAATTCCTTAAGTATTTATTGCGTAAATTCCTCGAATGTCCATAATACCTCGTCATAATTCTTAATAAATCCTTTAATATTCTAACCATTCTCAAATTCCAAATTCATAAATATTACTAACAGTAGGACTCTTGCCTTCGCGATCTCTCTGTATATCTTACATCATAAATGCAACAACGCAGTTTCTCAGACAATCAATTCTATAAATCAACAGGGATGACTAGAAAGGTTCCATAATGACAATGTCACAAGATATTAAATAAAAGGAAATATTACCAAAAATTAGGGTTCTTACAATAGGTCTCTTTCCTTCTTTCTTAGGAAGGTCAGAATAATCAAGTCCTATACCTACTCCAGTTATCTTCTTAAATGTGTCATTATCTACATACACTTTACTAGCAGCTAGTTTGTAAGCTTCGCATTTAGTTTCTAACTCAGCTAGTTTGTTCCTAAGACATGCTTCTACTTCTTCCTTAAGGACGAGCTTGTGTTCCAGAGATTTAATAAAGTCTCTTAGGGAAGTATCTATAGTGCAAGCAGCCTCTAGCTCGTCCACTTTTGCCTCAAGCATTCTGCTTTTGGCAACAAGTGTTTTCTGTTCCTTTTGAGAAGAGTCTAGGCTTTTGCACAACATATAGATCTCTTCACTAAGAGCCCCGTTCTGTTCCTTATAATCATCAATGGACATTTCTACTTTAAGGGTTAGAACTGGTACCTCTGGTTCCTCTGATGTCTCAGCCATGAGGGCAAAGTTTGCTACATGAGTAACATCTTCCTCATCTGAATCATCCCAAGCTCTTCCTTCTGTCACCAATAAAGCTCGTTTTCCATGTCTTTACTTCACCAGCGATTCATATTTGCTTTTGAGGGCTTCATATGTCTCTTTTGGATAAGTCTGTTTAGGCTTTTTGCAGTCCGAGGCAAAATGTCCAGCTTCACCACAATTATAGCATTTGAACTTCATTTTGAAATCCAAAGGAGATTTGTAACTGGTATTCTTGCCTTTACCTTGGTAGCCTGACGAACTACCACCACCCTTAGCAGCCCGATAGAAAGATGAAGAATTTCTCTGTGGTCGGTTGCTCTTTCTGAATCTCATGTTGCTGAACTTCCTTGCCATGTATGCCACGACACTATCGTCCATGTTGTCCAGCTCTTCTTGGGTGTAGTAGTCATCATCACTGTTAGATGTGCACTCGTCATCATTATCAACTTGATGTGGTGCAAGTGATGATTTAGGCTTTGCTGCAACCATTGCCTTCTTAGACTCTTCCTCATCAGCAACTAATCCTGATGCAGTTTCTTTTCCTTTTGAATCATTCTCCCATGCTTGATCTTGAAGTGTTTCCAGCTCATAGGTCTTTAATATTCCATAATATTCTTCCAGAGAAGTTGTATGCAAATCTCTGGTCTCTCTTATTGCGTAGACCCTATGTTCAATGCTCTTTGGCTGGTTCCTCAGATATCTCGTATTAGTCTCAACCATGGGGAGAGTTACACCTCTCAGATTCAAATCCAATACCAACTGACTGAATCGTAGATAGACATCTATTATGCCTTCTCCTTTTCGTATTCTGAAGGTGTCATACTCCATCTTGAGTATGAGTGTCTTGTTACTTCTAACCTCTGCAGATCCTTCCATGACAACTTCTATCTTGTCCCAAATCCTCTTTGCTGTAGTCAGACCTTTGACTATGTTGAACATTTCATGATCAAGAGATTCCATCAAGGTTTGTCGTACGGCAGTATCACAGGAATAACCACCATTGGAACAAATTTACCCTTGTCAAGGACTTCTAGATATTCAGGGTTAACAGTCTCTAAATAGAGTCTCATTCTGAAAACCCATTCTTCATAGTGATCTCGGTTGAACATTGGGATCTTGAATGCATTTTTAGGAACCATTTCAATTCTGGTCACTAAAAGTTTCTAAGTACCCAAGACTAGGCTATGTAGAATTTATATGTAGAACTTTTGCCTAAGTCGAAATTTCTCTAAGTAGAAATTTTGCTCAAGTCGAACTTCACTAAGTAGAAGTTGTCCAAGTCGAAATTCTATGTAGAAAATCTCAAGTAGAAATTCTATGTAGAACTTTTGTCCTTAGAATAATTTTTCTGCAGATTACTTTAATATTGAATAAACAATATTATCTCTTTAACACCTTTTGACTTTTGATGCTTTACTCACCTAACCCACCTAACCCACATGCTAGGTACTGAGTATGTCTTGTTTCACTTTCGGCCGTGAATAATGCAAATCAAAAAGTCCAAAAACACCTTTTTATTCTTTTACTATTTATCTGTTTGAAAAGGAGATCAAAAAGTTGTTGGGTTGTCTTCTTTGATAAGAACAGATGATGAACACTCAAGAACACCAAATATGAAAGTACCCAGATTAATTCACAAAAATTAATTAAAATACACCCAAGCTAAATAATCACACCTGGAGTATTTAAATAATTTTTCGGATGAGTTTTCACTACCAACGAATTAAAGCACACTTTTCGAGAAAATGAAAAGTAGATCTAGAAAATGAAAAACTCACGATTCTTCTACTAAACACAAGGATCTATATTTTGTATGTTAAACATATAGCTCTAATACCAATTGTTAGGTCCAAATGTGTTGTAGAGGGGGGGGGTGAATACAACTTTTCAAATATGAGAAGCAATAAATACGATGCAATAAACGAACACACGGATTCAAGGAATATATGTCTTATATATAACTTGAAGTGGTTGCTACAACATTCATTACAAAGTATAACAGAAGTTTAGAGAGAAGTGAATGATACTAAGCTCTGTGAATGCACTCTCTCTCTTTTACAAGTGTTTCTCTCAAGAATTGCTCACTCAATAAAACATTACACAAGTACTTCTATTTATACTACATGTAATCTATGTCCTGTAGTCTTCAAAGACTAAGATATACGTGGCCCAATGATGTCCACATAAATCTTGCCTTATCTTGAAAGCTTGGAAATCTGCCAATCAGAAGATGCCATGTGTCATGTTGAAGCTGCACTCTAAGTAGAACTTCTACTTGAGAATTTCTACTTAGCCATCTCGAATTTCTAAGTAGAACTTCTACTTAGAAACTTCTACTTGGTCATCTAGAATATTTAGTACTTAGAAAATATTCTGGTCTTCAACTTGAAACTTCAATGCACATCTTGAACTTGTGATATCTTCATGTCTTCTTTATTCTTCACCAAGCTCTTGAACATGGATCTTTATTACTGACATAAACTTGCTATCAATGTCCTGACACTTGATGCACTGGTCTGGTTCATAAGTGACTAGTCTTGATAGTATTTTTGCTTCTTGAATAAACTACCATATCCAATTAGTAATGTGGCTTTCCAATATTTGCTTTCCTTCTTGTTGACTTGAAATCAATTAGTCTTATTGATACTGTTAGTTATGATCTTGATTCTTGGCTTTTCAAATCACTGAGGCATGAACAACTTTGACTTGAACTTCTCTCAATGATTTCTTCTTGGCTTGATCATAGTTAACATGTTGAATTGTATCAATTACCTTGTCTTCATTTAGTGTTGATTTCTTTGTGACTTCTTGTTCTTGATTGTCTTCTGGTTAAGTATCTTTTCCTTTAGATGAGTTACATTAGTTATAGTGTTACAAGTTTACACACTCTACCTTTCACTGTAGCTTTAACGGCACAACTAGTGGGCAACAGTGATTGGGAAACCCAACTTCTGGAGCACTTAACAAAGTATATCTAATTTCAAAAGTATTATTTCAACAAATACAGGTCACAAAATAAAGAATATTTCACAAATTGTGCTTCAAGATATTATCTCTCTTATACTAACCCACTTGCACAAAAGTATCTTGCTTTATCCACTTGCACACCCACTTACATAAAGGTACACCCACTTGCATAAAGGTATCTTGCTCCCTAAGACAAGGAGGGTATATATAATATTCAAGGACACCCAGTTGCAACAGACAAAATCTGACTAAAGTAGCTCAGTGGCAGAATCAAGGTATGTCAGGAGGGGACACCAATCACTGTTCCAATAGTGGCTCACTGTAGCTTTAACGGCACAACTAGTGGGCAACAGTGATTGGGAAACCCAACTTCTGGAGCATTTAACAAAGTATATCTAATTTCAAAAGTATTATTTCAACAAATACAGGTCACAAAATAAAGAATATTTCACAAATTGTGCTTCAAGATATTATGTCTCTTATACTAACCCACTTGCACAAAAGTATCTTGCTTTATCCACTTGCACACCCACTTACATAAAGGTACACCCACTTGCATAAAGGTATCTTGCTCCCTAAGACAAGGAGGCTATATAATATTCAAGGACACCCAGTTGCAACAGACAAAATCTGACTAAAGTAGCTCAGTGGCAGAATCAAGGTATGTCAGGAGGGGACACCAATCACTGTTCCAATAGTGGCTCACTGTAGCTTTAACGGCACAACTAGTGGGCAACAGTGATTGAGAAACCCAACCTATAAATACCCCCATTCTACACACAAACAAAGAGAGACAACTTTCATACACAAAAAACTCCTACAATACAAAAGCTCTCTACATATTTTTTACACACGATATATTCTCACCAGCTTGGTTATTATTATTTCCGATTACTGATTCTCACACCGAAGGTGCTTGACGGCCACCACCCCCGGGCAAGCATTGTTTTGCAGATACCCAAACTCAGATGAAGTACCCCCAGAAAAGTGCCCAGAACAATGATCGGAAACCTCTAATTGGCCGTGGGAATTATCAAACACAATTCACGATTCCTAACTTGCATACCCCAATATCCTTTTGTACATACCTTTTCTTGTCTTGACCTGGCCGGTAGGGGTGCGTGTGTAAACCAAACGTATTCGTTTCCCAAAATCAACCGCCCCACAAGATCCAACTAATAATACAGCCAATTGACTATCCCAAATTTTCCTAATTTCAAACAACCCTCCTGCCAACAATTCCAACACATGGTCAAACATTTTGCTCCATTTAAAAACATGCATAGTATTACATATATTCAACAAACTCGGATTTCTCTTAAAATATTATATCGTGTTCCTTCTATTTTCAAATAATTGACCTTTGACTTTCTGACATGTACTTTTAGGAGCATTGACCACATAATTAGAATTATTATTTTTAAAATTTTCTTTTTATGAATAAAAATATAGGATTAAAACATTTATTCACAAAAAAAAAGTTTTAAAAATAATTTTTCTAACTATATGGTCAATGCTCCTAAAAGTGTGTACCAATAAGTCAAACGTCAATTATTTGAAAAAGAAGGAGTATATTTTATTCTTGTCTTCGTCTTACATTCAATTCTCACTCATCTTCAATATTTTTTAAATAAATATTCATTTATAACATATATAAATTTAATTATTTAAAACAAATAATAATATATAATAAGAACTTCAAAATTTACTTTAAATATGCATATCACATTACGGAAGATAATAAAAAATATATTGCAAGAATCATATAATCAAATTTCAAACATATCGATCCATATATAACATAAATTATACAAGATATTACTAACTTATATTTGGGGAATATTTGATTCATAAGCAATCATGTAAAAAGTGGAAATCGGACTTAATCAATAAAGACATTGTCCAGGAATTAATTAGATATTTGGGGATTAATCAAAATGATTAATTGGATATTCGGGTAATTAATTAGTATGGTAACTCATGAAACAAAGATTAATCGGTGATTAATGATTAATCACCAATTTTTAGAACACGTTCATGAGTAAAAACTAAATTCCTAATTTCATTAAAATTACATATAAATTTTATACTCCCATTCATAATTTCATTCCAAAATCCAAACGCGTTGCTGGCACACTACCAAATCCCACAAATAAAATGCTACAACTTTGAAAAATTCCTCACCCTTCTTCATCATATACACCAAACCCAACTCCCATCTTCCTCTCCCCTCAAACCACCCCATCTATACACACACACCTATACACACACATAAACCCAATTGGGGTGCCCTTAAATCATTCTTGTGAATAATCATTTCTGGGTTTTTTATAAAATGTCTATTGCAAGTGGGCTGGCTGCTACAACATTTAACCCTGGCCTCAAAATCAAGAACAATTTTTTTCTTCAAAGATCCAATCTTTCTTATTGTTTTGCATCCAAGATTCAATATTTAAACAACCCATGTAAGAAAAATGATGATTTTGGTCAAAGATTGTGGTTCTTGAAACCTAGATGTGAGGCTTTTAATGTTCAGAATGGTGAAGTTGAGTCAAAGACAAATAGCTTGTCTGCTATTGAACTTCTCAAATCATCTGCAGCTGACAGTAAGTATATACATACATTTTTATGTATATATATGTGTTTATGTTTATGTGGTAGATAGTGTTTGATAAAATGGATGATCTAGATTGTTTAGTAAGTTCTTGATAAGGATGTTAAATGAATTGTTGGTGTGTTTTTTTAGTAAATTTTGTTTTAGATGAATTTTGTAGGGCTATTTATATGTATTGGCCCTCAGACATAGGTTTAAAGTTGTATGAACAAAAAAAAATATATAGTAATTTGGAGCTCTCACAAAAGTTTGAGATGATTCTATCTCGGGGACATATGATGCGGAAAATACAAAATATGGACCTATGATTTTTGCAATTGCAGCTTGGGTATTGGTCTATAGATTATGATAGATTGAGGATTATAACTTTGTGTGTTTTTATTTCTCTGGGAGATGAATGCAGATGTATGTTTTAATATGATAGATTTTTTACCGTAAGATATATGGTTTTCTTATGTTAATGTTTAGAAGAAAATCGAAGTCTTTAGTTTTACATTTTTCTAAAATTTTTATTTCTTTGACTGCTTTTTGGATTGTGGACATTCGTAATCCTGTTGAGTTATTTTCTTATTAGATTGTCATATTTGTCTGTGATGCAGGATATACGAAGGAAAAGAGTAGTATTTTTGTAATTGGGCTCAATATTCACACAGCACCACTAGATATACGTGAGAAACTTTCTATTCCGGAAGCACAATGGTCTCAAGCTATTGGTGAATTGTGTGCTTTAAATCATATTGAAGAAGCTGCAGTTTTGTCTACTTGTAACAGATTGGAAATTTATGTTGTGGCTCTCTCTCAGCATCGTGGCATTAAAGAAGTGACTGAATGGATGTCCAAGGTATGAGAAGCTGTGAAATAAAAATTTCAACCTTGATATATTGTTAGCCTCTCCCTTGCCCCTCCCAAGATCAGATCAAAACATTATGATTGAGCTTTTATGTAGTCGTGTGATATTAATAAAGCACGTCATGATGTCAGCAACTGACCATGGGTTTAACAAGTGCTAATGAGCTGTACATTTGATGTCACTAGTGCCTTTGTTTACATAAATTAGTAAGACAATTAATGAGCTGTTATAAAAATAAATTTTCATCTGATATGATGATCTTTGGTGAACTCTAACTCTACTAAATTTAATGATTGTGCTTGTGTAAAATCTGGTACTTGTATGTTTTTTTTTCTAATTTGCTAGCTGTATATCTAAATGGACTGTTAAGAATGTCAAAAATAATAATAAATAAAATACACAGACTTTGGTGTACCTATGCAGCAGTGCTTCGGGTTTATGATTTTTTTTCCAGTTTTCTGGCTTAACGTCTTAAATATTTTTGCATGAGCACTTGTTAGTACATTTGATACTCAAAACTGACCTTGTGTTTCTCTTGGCAGATTAGTGGGGTTCCAATTTCAGAGCTAAGTGAACACCGGTTTATGCTTTACAATAAAGATGCTGTACGCCACCTTTTTGAAGTATCTGCTGGACTGGATTCTCTTGTTCTAGGGGAAGGTCAAATTCTGTCTCAGGTTAAGCAAGTTGTAAAAACAGGACAGGGTGTCCCCGGATTTGATAGGAAAATCAGTGGGCTGTTCAAGCATGCAATAACAGCAGGGAAGCGTGTGAGGAGTGAGACTAATATTTCCACAGGGTCAGTTTCAGTTAGTTCAGCAGCTGTTGAGCTTGCCCTGTTGAAGATTCCAGAGTCCTCATATGCTAGTGCCAGAGTTTTAGTTGTTGGAGCAGGTAAGATGGGGAAACTAGTGATTAAACATTTAGTTGCAAAAGGGTGTAAAAAGATGGTGGTGGTTAACAGAACTCCGGATAGAGTTGCTGCCATCTGTGAGGAGCTTAAGAATGTTGAAATAGTGTATCGACCTCTTTCAGATTTGCAAGCTTGTGCCGCGGAGGCTGATGTAGTTTTCACTAGTACTGCTACAGAAACTCCATTATTCTTAAAAGAGCATGTGCAGAAGTTTCCACCTGTAAGCTCTCAGTTTGGAGGGCCAAGGCTTTTTGTTGACATCTCTGTTCCTAGGGCTGTGGAATCATGCGTATCTGCTCTTGAAACTGCATCTGTTTATAATGTGGATGATCTTAAAGAGGTTGTGGAAGCTAACAAAGAGGACCGGCTTAGAAAGGCCATGGAAGCTCAAGCAATTATCACAGAGGAGGTCAAACAGTTTGAAGCTTGGAAAGACTCCCTTGAGACTGTTCCAACAATTAAAAAACTGAGGGCCTATACCGAAAGAATAAGGGCATCTGAGGTGGATAAGTGCTTATCAAAGATGGGAGATAGTATCACCAAGAAGCAAAAGGCAGCTATTTATGATCTTAGTTTAGGTATAGTTAACAAACTTCTTCATGGTCCAATGCAGCACCTGAGATGTGATGGGACAGACAACCGTAATCTGAGTGAAATATTAGATAATATGCATACTCTTAACAGAATATTTGGATTAGATTCAGATGTATCCCTCTTGGAAGAAAAGATTCGAGCCAAGATAGAGCAGAGCAAGAAGTGATTTTTCTTGAGATCAACTAAAGTATTCTTTAATTGCTTGAAGTCACTGTTTCTCCAACTGAGGAGCACATAATCTTCAGATATTACTCGTTCATGTGTGAGATGGAGGTTTTTGTATATTAAATAAGTGTATCCCCTTATTGACAGTGGTTATACATATCTGATACGGTAGACCTTTGAGGTTAGCAGAAATTATTAGAATGGTAGAGCGATTCACGAGTGTTAATTGGATCTTCTTTTATCTACTTTGATTTATTACCCTGTTGCAAAAACTATTTGGAAATATTATACATATGAGATCAAGACTGGGGTCTTTACGTAAAGAGCATCTCTGCTCCTGGAGTTGGGTAAAGTTTGCTTATTGGGTGTTGTTTTGTTAACTGATTCGTATGTAATTGTTTTACATTCTCAGAAGCCGAGATATATATGGGATTGGGCATGTGTGTTGAGAATGGAGATCAATGTTCTACTTTTGTTTTTAGAAGAGTGACATAAGGTCAACTATAAGTAACATACTTCGCGTTAGCATTGTCTATCAGAGTGCTGAAGATGCATTAGTTGAATAAAGCTGAAGATGCATTAGTTGAATAAATACTCTTCTGCTCATGTATTTCGAAGGGTAGCATCACATGAAAGTCATTTACAAGTAACAGACGTATATCGCATTAGCACTGTCTATCAGAGTGCCGAAGCATCAAAAGTTTTGAATAAATACTCTTGTTTGGATATGTGAAATGCTAACTGATGCTCGAAAAGCTAAAAATTACTGTAACTCGGCTAGATTATAAATTTCATTGTATTTGAGCTATGTGTAATCTTTTCTGCAAAATCCAGAAGTGCAAGACTTACGCACTAATGGACATCAAGGTCAAGTCATCTAAGAACAGCTATATATGCTACTTCTGCATCATTCATTAAGTAGATTATATTTTTTGACACTTTGCAGCAGCATGACCCCTTAGATCTCAGAAAACAGGTAGACCATAATAGCAAGATTTATTGTGTAGCTAAAACTGTGTAATTACGTACTTTCCTGTATGGATGCACACTGGAGCTGGAAATTTTAATATGTACCTAAGTATCACTAGTTTTTTTTTTATTTGAAGTACAACTATATATTGGAGCTTTTATCAAAAACAGTAAAAAAATTTAGATCATTTGAGTTGCTATATGACACTGTTAGAACACTATGTATCCTTCTTGGGGTACTGACACTCGATTTTTTCGTTTTTTCTCTTGAAGTGAATTCATCCATTGATCTAGTTTACTTTACAGAATTTTGAAAGATTTCTGACAGTGAAATAAAAGTTTGTTAATTATCATAAAACTTTCCGACTAAATTTTACCAACTAGATGTTACAAAGTTTAATTAGTTCCTGCACCACTATATCTAAATCCCTGTCTCCTTTATCCTTCATGCTCTCTCTCTCTCTCTCTCTCTCTCTCTCTCTCTCTCAGATTCTTTGCTTTCCTCCTCACTGCATCCCCATCTTTGTCTATCACGATTTTTCTTATAGCTTTTGCAATTTCACCCATTTGAAGCCTTCCATTCCTATCTCTCTCAACCTCCTCACCCGCACCAGACAGCTGTACAACCCTAGCATTTAGTGGCTGATCAAGTTGCATTGGTATGTCTCTATAATCATTCCTTTTTCTCCAACCCTTTTTTGAACTTCTCTGAGGAATCCCCTAGTAAATTCATCTTTAGTATGAAACCTAACAACCCATATGAAATTTACACAACTTAGCTCTAGACCACGAGCTATCTCCTCCATCTCTTCTTTGGACAAGAAACACTCACTTCCAAATGAAACAAACACAGTTGATGCCTCCTCTTTCGTATAAAACCATTCAAAAATCTTGGATTGGTCATCTTTTTCACTCTCAACAGTTTCAGAAACAAGTGGACCAACCGGTAGAATTTTTTTCTCGCACAAAGTAGAAATATAGTCATTGTATTTTCCCTCTATCTACGTAAAGCTCTTCACTAAAACCATCTCATGTGACTGCCTACCACAAGAGATGATACCTTCAATAGTTTTTACGCCATGTGAATATACTTTTACGGATTGCTCCGACTGTGCTTTTCATAATTTTTAAGAAACATTTCAGGAAAAGGAAAAGGAGAGTGAGGGTTGACGTGTTGATGAATAAGGTAAGAGCTTGTTGCTGCACCTTGTTGGGTTTGAAAAACTCTTCTATTAATAATGTAATAGAATTACATGCAGGAGGAGTATTTCTCACACTCAACAACAATACAAAAACAAACCCTCTACACTATTGCTACCGGAGCTCTTTTGCTCTATGTTGTGTGTGGTCTTCTTCTGTCTTTAAACTTGAAATAAAACACTCTATTTATAGGCAACCTTCAACCCTAGCATGTGTGTGAAAAACAGAATATCTTCAATGTGTAACTTTGAAGCCACCAATGTTGAAGCCACCATTGTTGAAAGTTGGTGAGATAGGTAAGTTAGGTGAAAGGTAGGTGGTTGGAACCTTCAATTCTCCCCCTCCAGCTATATCTTGAACCGCCACTTATTTGCAATCCATACTGATTATGTCTTGACATAATTCTATCTTTTCTCGAGTAACCGCTTTTGTTAGCATATCCGATGGATTCTCTTCCGTGTGAATCTTGATTAGTCTCAACAACTGTTGCTTTATCACCTCACGTATCCAGTGATAGCGAATATCGATATGTTTCGTCCGGAAATGATACATTGAATTCTTACTCAAGTCCAGAGCACTCTGACTGTCACAATGTATTTTGTAGTCTTCTTGATATCTATTCAGCTCTTGGAGAAATCGCTTTAGCCATAACATTTCTTTTCCGACTTCAGCTGCTGCAATGTATTCTGCCTTTGTAGTGGATAGAGCAATACACTTCTGCAATCTTGATTGCCATGACACACCTCCCCCTGCAAAAATGTAAAGAAAACCTGAAGTAGATTTTCTACTATCAATATCCCCGGCCATATCTGCATCTATATATCCTTCCAAGACTGGGTTAGCTCCCCCGTAACATAGACACATATTCGATGTACCTTTAAGATATCTGAGAATCCACTTAACTGCCTCCCAGTGTTCCTTTCCAGGTTTTGAAAGAAATCGACTCACCATTCCAACTGCATGAGCAATATCTGGCCTCGTACAAACCATAACATACATCAAACTTCCTACTGCTGAAGAATACGGTATCTTTGACATTTCCTCTATCTCTTTCTTAGATGAGGGGCATGATTTCTTTCTTAGTTTGAAGTGGTTTCCCAATGGAATGCTAACTGGTTTTGCTTTATCCATGTTGAACCTTTTAATCACTCGTTCAACATACTTCTCTTGAGATAGCCATAACCTTTGATTCTTTCTGTCTCGAACTATTTGAATTCCTAAGATCTGTTGAGCTGGTCCTAAATCTTTCATATCAAAGTGTTTGGAGAGCTCATTCTTCAACTAGTTTATCTTTGTTGCATCTTTTCCCACAATCAACATGTCATCGACGTATAATAAAAGTGCAACAAAATTGCCATCTGGAAACCTTTGAAAATAAACGCACTGATCTGCGTTAGTTATTTTGTAGTCTTGACTCCTCATGAATGATTCAAACTTCTTGTACCATTGTCTAGGTGCTTGTTTGAGACCATGCAGACTTTTCTTCAGCTTGCAAACAAGATTTTCCTTTCCTAAAACCTCAAAACCTTCTGGTTGTTCCATGTATATTTCTCCATCTAGATCACCATGAAGAAATGCTGTTTTCACATCCATCTGTTCTAGCTCAAGATTCAAACTTGCTGCTAATCCGAGAAAAATACGAATTGAAGTTATTTTCACAACCGGTGAAAATATTTCGCCAAAATCAATTCCTTTCTTCTGAAGAAATCCTTTTGCTACCATTCTGGCTTTATGTTTCACTACCTTTCCAGAGCCATCTTTCCTGATCTTGAATACCCATTTATTCTGCTAATCCGAGAAAAATACGAATTGAAGTCATTTTCAGAACTGGTGAAAATATTTCGCCAAAATCAATTCCTTTCTTTTGAAGAAATCCTTTTACTACCATTCTGGCTTTATGTTTCACTACCTTTCCAGAGCCATCTTTCTTGATCTTGAATACCCATGTATTCTTCAAGGCTTTCTTACCTTTGGGAAGCTTTACTAAATCATATGTATGATTTTCCTGCAGAGACTCCATTTCCTTCTGCATTGCTTGCATCCAAGCTTGCTTATTTTCATGAGAAATTGCTTCCTGAAAAGTTTCTGGTTCCCCTTCTTCAGTAAGTAGAAGATATTCAGACTCTGGGTATCTTCTAGATGGAATCGGTCTTCGATCTGTTCTTCGAACTTCTGGATTATGACTTTCAGGAGTTGAATTATCCCCTAATACTTCTGATTGTTGACCCTCCCCCTGATCAAAATCCACGTCTTCTACCTCTTGTCTCATTTCTGGTACTTCTTCATGTACTTCATTATTCTCTTCTGATGTTGGGATAATATCATCTGACCTTTTGGAATATTCGTCAGTAGTTGCTCCAGAACCAAAATCATAAAATTGATTTTCATAGAACACCACATCTCGGCTTCGAATTACTTTCTTCATTTCTGGATCCCACAATTTGTATCCAAACTCTGAATCTCCATATCCAAGAAAGATACATGTACTTGCTTTGAAATCAAGTTTCTGCCTCAATTCCTTGGAGATGTGTACAAATGCTTTGCACCCAAATACTGTTAAATGAGAATAATTAACATCTTTCCCGGTCCATTTCTTCTTCGGAATTCAAAATTTAGAGGAACTGATGGTGACCTGTTGATCAGATAACATGTTGTAAGCATAGCTTCTGCCCAATATGGTTTTGGTAGCTTTGACATACTAAGCATGCACCAAACTTTCTTAATAATAGTACGATTCATTCTTTGAGCTACACCGTTATGTTGTGGGGTTCTTGGCACGGTCTGCTCATGTCTGATGCCATATTCAGCACAATATGATGAGAACTCTCGGGAAGTGTACTCGCGTCCATTGTCCGAGCAAAGGCATTTCAACTTGTTTCCTGTCTCTCTTTCAACCATTGTATGAAATATTTTGAAGCGATCGAATACTTGATCCTTCGTCCTAGGACAGTAAATCCAAACCTTTCGTGAAGTATCATCAATGAATGTCACGAAATACCTGCTTCCACCAAGAGATTCTTCTTCAATTGGTCCGTATACGTCAAAATGAACCAAACTTAATAACTCAGATCTTTGCTTTCTGGTGGAACTGAAGGAAACTCTATGTTGTTTCCCGAACAAACAATGCTCACAAGAATCCAAGACCACATCTTTTGCAATAGAGATGGCATCTTTCTTGGCGAGGGTTGCAAGGCCTTTCTCACTCATATGTCCTAATCTTTTATGCCACGAATTTGGTGATGTTGCTTCTTCAATAGTATTGAAACTCGGCTGACATAACTTCACATGAGTTTTGTACAAAGTACCACACATATGTCCTCTTGCAATAACCATAGCTCCTTTTGATAATTTCCATGAGCGATTTCTGAATTGATTTTCATAACCGTGACAATCAAGAGCAACTCCTGAGATAAGATTTAATCTCAGATCGGGAACATGTCACACGTCTTTTAATACCAGTATACATCCAACGCTGGTTTTCACATGTATATCACCTATCCCAATTATGTTTGAGAAACTGGTATTACCCATCTTGACAGTACCAAAATCACCAGATTTATAAGTTGCGAATAAGTCACGGTGTGAAGTGGCATGAAATGAAGCTGCCGTATCTATCACCCATTCGATGTCATGATTGCTCACATGTAGACAAGTCTCTTCTCCACAGAAGACAAGTGCAATTTCTGATGATACAGTGACCATGGTTTCACTAGCATCCTTGTTGGAACCTTGATTGTTTTGCGGCTGCTCTTTAAGCATCTTTCGACAATCTTTCTTCCTGTGTCCGTAAATTCCACAGTAGTTACAGTTTCCGTTGAATCGTTTTGAAAAATCAACAGATTTACCTCTTTCTTGGGACTTCCCTCGTTCTAAGGACCTTCCTCTATTTTTGCTTCTACCTCTGCCTCTTGTTCTACCTTCGTATTTGCCTCTTTTTTTTTGTAACAAGAGCATAGGACTGATCTGTGCCAGCTTCTTTCCTTCTGGCTTCCTCATTCAATAGGGCGTCTGTAACCATTTCCATTGTTACTTTGCCACCAGGGGCAGAATTGCTAAGAGTAACAACTAGTGTTTCCCAGTTGTCAGGTAGAGAACTCAGAAGTAATATGGCTTGTTCCTCATCTTTAAGAACCCATTCTGCGGCACCAAGCTGGTTAACAAGATCCTGGAATTGACTCATGTGCTCGGCTATGGATGTACCACTCCATAACTTGTGGTTCACCAATCGTCTCATTAGTAAGGTTTTGTTATGAGTCGTCTTTGCTTGATACATGCTCTCGAGCTTCTCCCAGAGTTTATATGCGTTTCTTTCTTTAGAGACATGATGAAAGACACTATGGTCAATCCATTGTCGAATTTGTGCCATTGTCTTTTTGTTCATTCTCGTCTAAACGTCATTTGTCATTGCGGTAGGTTTCACACCTTTATTTTCCAAGGGCTCTCCTAGTTTCTTCAGATTTATCAAATCTTCCATTCTTGGCTTCCACATATTATAATTAGTAGACGTCAGTCGAATCATCGTATCTGAGCTAGAAGATTCCATTGAAAAACCACTTAATTTGCTTTAGACAGAATTTTGAAGCAGAATTAAGCCAAACGGACTACACCGTTGGATCCGGAAGGGTCGAAAATGGAAGGATAGACCTTTTCGGGGTAAAAACACACTTCCCGAAAAATGATGACGTGGCGCTGACTGGGAGTATTTGTGAACAATAATATATGTATATTTGAATAGTTAGCAGTGCCATCCGTATAATTAAATAGTGAACAATACCTTCTTCTCCGCAATGAACAGTGCCTTCCGATGAATAGTGCCTTTTTCTTCTGCGCATTACGAAGCCTTCCGGTAGTCGAAAAATATATTCGAAATCCTCAGAGCGAGAGCTTTCTAATGGTACCCTCAGAACACATGCAGGAGGAGTATTTCTCACACTCAACTCCAATACAAAAACAAACCCTCTACACTATTGCTACCAGAGCTCTTTTGCTCTATGTTGTGTGTGTTCTTTTTCTATCTTTAAACTTGAAATAAAACACTCTATTTATAGGTAACCTTCAACCCTTGCATGTGTGTGAAAAACAGAATATCTTCAATGTGTAACTTTGAAGCGACCATTGTTGAAGCCACCATTGTTGAAAGTTGGTGAGATAGGTGAGTTAGGTGAGAGGTAGGTGGCTGGAACCTTCACACCTGTAGTGAGTAAAAACGTTTTGGGACAATGCCACTTGTGGCGCCCAAAATTAGATAAAATCATATATAAGCAAATCTGGTTTTAGGGTATGGAGGATATCTGAGACTGAGAAGTTAGGGGCGGCCATGTCAAAGGCTTTCTTGAGGGTTGACATGAGGTTGGTGTTAATCCCAGGTTTTTAGGATGATGATTTTTGAATGGTCTTCGAATTAAATCATTGAGATTTGATTCTGAGGTTCCATATATAATTGCCATATCTTGTGCAGGATATATATATTGTATTTATACCAGGGATATATTTCAGGGATAGTATGCGATTTGATTTCAAATCCTAAAGGAGCCGTTGCTATGATCACTGATTGATTATTATGTAATCACTAATTTATGCTTGATTGATTCTTGTCTTCAACAGCTATAAACTCAAGGATTCATATCTAACGGCTATATGCTCTTGTGCTATATAAAGACAACCTTTCAGCAAGAAGAAGACACTCGAAGTTCTACTATAATATAAATTCTATACACAGACACTCAAGTTCATATACATTCTGTTTAGAAGTTCCATTCATCGAGTTGTAAAAGTTTATTCATTTTACACACACTTGTGCCGGGTTGTGGCAATTAGATAGGGTTGCAAGTCATAAGCCAAGGTAGCCAGTGGGCTAGGTAGCAGGTTTGCTAGGAGACAGTTGTGTCAAGGGAAGGGTTCTTCCAAGAGGCTTTAAACTTGTAATCGGGGAAACTGTAAGCTTTATATTATTGTTCTAATAATATAATCTCTGTGCTAGTTGGCATAGGGACTTGGATGTAGGCCATAGATTGGGTAGGGACCGACCCAAGTGAAAATTTCTGGTGTTCTTGCTTTATATTCTGTCATTTACTTATTGCTGTTTATTTACTCTGTTAGTTAATTGGGACACTCTCACACACAAAAGAGACAGTCTCATTATTGTTTGAGACAGTCTCATTTACTTGGCAGTTAAATAGATTGTGCTACTTGAATTACATTTGGTATCAGAGCAGGTGCATTTAACCCTTATTTAAGTGTTTATTTTGTTAGATCCATGGCACAATCAGGTTGGCAAGAACGTTGTTCAATCAATGTTCCACCACTCTTGCTTGGAACGGAAAACTATCATGACTGGAAGTTCCTAATGAAAATATTTCTCCAGAAGGATACATACGAATGGGATGCTGTTGAAAATGGCATCACTATTCCCATGAAGGATGGTAAACCCAAACCAGTAAAGGATTTCACTGTTGAGGAAGTCAATTCTCTGAATTATAATTCTCGAGCTATGAATTCTTTACTCAATGGACTGTATGCTACTGAACTTCGAAAAGTTTCAGCATGTACTTGGCCAAACAAGTTTGGGATACTATTGTAGTAAGTCACGAAGGCACTTCAAAGGTTCGTGAAGTCAAGCTTGATCTTCTTCTGAGTGACTATGAAAGCTTCAGATTGGAAAAGGATGAAAACATAAAAGAAGCTCAGGGACGATTTCTCACACTGATGAATTCTATTGCTCTCCTGGAAAGGCACATTCCTCAGGCAGAAATTAACAGAAAAATTCTTCGATCACTACCCAAAAAGTTTGCTCCTAAAGTAACAACTCTGCAGGACTCTTCCTTGATCTCAAAAATGGATACACTCACTCTTTTCAGTGAATTAGAAGAGTTTGAGAACCAATTGAGAAGATATGATGAGGAAGATGAAGTACCAAGGAAAAAGACACTAGCCCTTAAAACTATTACAGATTCCTGTGAAGACTCAGATGAAGAGATTGCTCTTCTAACAAAGAAGTTTCAGAAGTTTCTTTCCAAAAAGAAAGCTGCTAGCAGACCTACTCAAAAATCTTATGGATTCAAAAAGGAATTCAGAAACAACACGAACGATGAAGTATTTTTCGAATGCGGCAAGAAAGGTCATATCAAAAAGAATTGTTTTCAACTGAAGGCGAAATTAAAATCTTCTGGATCAAAGGATCAAGACAAGGAGAAGAAAAAGAGCAAAGCATTTCTGACATGGAGCGACGATGAATCTGATATACAAATTGACTCTGATGATGAAGTTGCTCAACTATGTTTTGCTGGATTTGATGAAAACTTCAGTGAAAATGAAGAGGTATTTTCTACTCCTCTAAAATCATTTGTTTCTGAAGATTTACTAACCTTGCAGGCACAAAATAAAAAATTGCGAAATAAAAATGCATACTTAAAGCAAGCATTAAGTGAAGTGCTAAGTGAAATGGATGATTCTATGAAAGAGGAATCATTTGCTGAAGAAAACACGTTGCTAAATGAAAAGATGACCAAGCTTGTCGAAGAAAATACGCATCTGAAAAATGAGATTGAAAGAAAGGATGCTTGCTTAGCCACATTAAGGGAGGAAACAGATTCCTTCAAGGAAACTGAATGCAAAAAGACGGAAACAGAACAGAAATTCTCTGAACTCCAGAAAAAAATCGATTGCCTAAAGAAAGATCTGGCCAGATTCGTACATGGAGAAGGCACATTAGACGTGATGTTGGCAAGCCAAAAATCTTCTTTAGGAAAAGAAGGACAGGGATATAACTAGAACAAAAAGAGTGCATTTCAAAAGACAAAGAAGAGGACTACTATGGAGTACAGTATGCCGTATGAGAAATGCAAAGATTGCGGAAAAAGGGGACATATCTCAGCAGAGTCCAAATTCTTTCATATTAAGGGCCAAACTGCTAAACCTTATCATTTTTATATGCCTGATTCTTCTAATACTGCTCAAATTTGGATTAAGAAAACAGAAAGACATTTATATAATATCATAGATACTAACAATGCAGGACCCAAATCAAGGTGGGTACCTAAGACATGAATATATATGTCTTGCAGGTGTGCTTAAAGGTTCACGTTCCAAAGAATAAGTGGATCATAGACAGTGGTTGTTCCCGTCATATGACAGGAGACAAGTCAAAATTCCTATCTCTAATCACCTCAGATGGAGGGTTAGTTACCTTGGGCGATTCCAATACGGTAAGGATTGTTGGAAAAGGCACCATAGGTAATGAAAAATTCTCTATTAATAATGTAAGATTGGTTGAGGGTCTTAAATACAATCTCATTAGTGTTAGTCAACTCACAGATTCTGGTCATAGTGTTAATTTTGATAAAAACATGTGTTTTATTGGTACTAACTCTAATGAGACTCCCTTAGTAGCCAAACAAAAAGGAAATATCTTTGTGTTAGATTTTGATGAGCAACAGGAAGAAGTATGTCTAGCGTCCATTCAAGAACAGCAGCATTTTTGGCACAGAAGACTTGGCCATGTTCATATGGATCTTTTGAAGAAAATCTCATCTCATGGTCTAGTCAAAGACCTGCCTAAGCTCAAATATAAAAAGACAGAATCTTGTTCAGCCTGTCAACTGGGAAAGCAAGTCAAGACTTCTTTCAAAGCCAAAAATCAGGTGTCTACTACTGATTCATTGCAGCTGTTGCATCTCGACCTTTTTGGACCTGAAAGGTATGCAAGTCTTGGAGGTAAGAAATATGCTTTTGTTATAGTTGATGATTTTTCTCGATTCACTTGGGTAATGTTTCTTCGTACTAAGGATGAAGCTTTTAGTGAATTTCAAGATTTAATTGCTAACCTTGAAACTAAGTATTCCAAGAAGCTGAGAACTATAAGGAGTGATCATGGTGGAGAATTCGAGAAAGATTTTGTCAATTATTGCAAGATCAGAGGCATATCACATGAATTTTCTGCTCCACGCACTCCTCAACAGAACGGAGTAGTTGAACGCAAAAATAGAACACTACAAGAAACTGCTAGGACTTTGCTTCATGAGAGTAAGTTACCTCGAAAGTTCTGGGCAGAGGCGGTAAATACTTCTTGTTATGTACTTAATAGAGTATTAATTCGTCCTATCTTGTTGAAAACTCCGTATGAATTGCTTAAAAATAAAACTCCTAATATTAGTTACTTTCGAGTTTTCGGATCCAAATGCTTTATTCTAGATACTCAGCCAAATCGAGGGAAGTTTGATCCCCGTGCTATTGAAGGTATATTCTTGGGTTACTCCACTTCTAGTAAGGCATATCTTGTTTATAATCCTGATAAGAATAAAGTAGAGGAATCTATTAACATTACTTTCAATGAGTCTAATCTTGATCTAGCCAAAGGTTGGGAAGTTTTCGCAGATAATGATTCTTATGTTCAAAAGAGACAGTCTCAATCTGGAAAGAGTCAGTCTCAATCTGGAAAGAGTCAGTCTCAATCTGAGAAGGAACAGTCTCTCTTTGAAAAGGAACTGCCTCATTCTTCAACAGAACATGAGTCACCTCAAAGGAATTCCACTTTCTCTCAATTATCTCCAGAGTTTTCTGAAGCATCTGATAATCCATCTTCTAGAACTGAAAGAAACTCTTCAGAAATTCCTGTTCAATCAAAGGATTCAAATGAAGAAGAAATGAGCCGAATAAATCTTCCTAAATCATCCAGAGCCGTGAAGAATCATCCTCCAGACAATCTTCTTTCAGAGTTAAATCAAGGAATCACTACTCGAAGCAGGGTGAGAAACTTTTGTGCATTCTATGCTTTTGTAGCTGAATTCGAGCCCAAAAATGCTCAAGAAGCAATGGAAAACGAACAATGGTCAATAGCAATGCAAGAGGAACTTAACCAATTCAAACGTTGTGATGTGTGGGAACTTGTACCACCTCCAAAAGATGTCACAGTCATTGGTACTCGCTGGGTTTTCAAGAATAAAAAGGATGAAGACGGAAATATTATCAGAAATAAAGCTCGCCTCGTGGCTCAAGGTTATAATCAACAGGAGGGTATCGACTACGACGAGACCTATGCTCCAGTAGTTCGTTTAGAAGCTATACGTATTCTTATGGCGTTTGCAGCATACAAGAACTTTAAGCTTTACCAGATGGACGTCAAAAGTGCATTCTTAAACGGATATCTGCAGGAAGAAGTCTATGTAAAGTAGCCTCCAGATTTCATTCATGAGAAGTATCCTCACTTCGTATACAAACTCAAGAAATCTGTCTATGGTCTTAGACAGTCCCCCAGGTGTTGGTATGATCAACTCAGTGCATTCCTTGTTGACTCAGGTTTTATTCGTGGTACACTCGATCCTACTCTTTTTATATTTCATAAGAAAAATGATTTTTTATTGGTTCAAGTATACGTTGATGATATTGTGTTTGGAGCTTCAGATGAGGCCTTATGCAAATGGTTATCAGACTGTATGCATAAGGAGTTCGACATGAGTCTTATGGGAGAATTACAATTCTTTCTGGGACTACAACTTAACCAAACAAATGCAGATATCTTTATTCATCAAAGTAAGTATATTAAGGATTTACTCAAAAGGTTTGATTTAGAGCATGTTACTCCTAAATCAACTCCAATGAGTGTCACCACCAAACTCACTAAGGATGAAAATGGTAAGTCTGTTGATATTAGCAAATATAGAGGTATGATTGGTTCTTTGTTATACCTTACTGCTTCTCGTCCAGACATCATGTTTAGTGTTTGCTTATGTTCTCGCATTCAAGCAGCGCCTAAGGAATCCCATCTTAATGCTGTAAAGCGAATATTCAAGTATTTAAAGGGAACTGACGACTTGGGACTATTCTATCCCAGTTCCCCGTCTTTTGATTTAATTGGTTTTTCATATGCTGATTACACAGGATCTCAAGTTGATCGTAAAAGCACTAGCGGAGCATGTGAATTTTTAGGTGATTGTCTAGTAGCTTGGCATAGTAAGAAACAAACATCGGTTGCAATGTCAACTGCAGAAGGAGAATATATTGCTGCAGGTAGCTGCTGTGCACAAATCCTTTGGATGCAGCAAACCCTGAAAGATTTTGGTATAAAATTTTCAAATATCCCAATTATTGTGATAATACTTCTGCTATTAACATTTCCAAAAATCCTGTCATGCATTCTTGAAAGGCATATGACTCAGCCTATTTTTAGTTAGAGGATCCTAATCAACTTAAACCAAATTGTAATAAGTAAATATACATATGAACTGTCACAGGAATCTCAAGAAGTATTATCTGTCAGAAGAAAAAAAGAAAAGTCAATCTATAGGTTTGATGTCGTACACTGGAAGGCGATTCAGTTATCTGATCAAGCCCCAGTATAGCATTGAAGTGAATGGATTCATTTGAACAGTGACAGAGATTTTTCGAGTGATAGTTTGAATGTCAGTTACAGTACAAGAGAATTGAGAGAAGAAATAAACCACAACCTAAAGTCAAAAGTGAAGAAGCATCATTGAAGTTAGTCGTTCATGAACCAGACAGTACATCGAACGTCAACACAAGTCAGTGGTAATTCTTTACTACCTTCAGTGGTTTGTAAGAATTAAATTAATTATTTATTGATTTAATTAAATTCATTTATAATTGATATAAATCATTTAGTTGATTTAATTAAATGAATTAATTCTAGAAGAATTAATTTATTTATTAAATTAATTATTGTATCAACTAAATATGAATTGGTTAATCATTAATTAATTAAATGGATCAATATGACTTAAAGAAAGAAGGTTGGATTATGTCTTGGTGAAGCTAAATTCGGTATGACCTAAATTATGTCATACCGACAGAATTCAAGATTATGTCTTACCGAGCTATGAAGATTATGTCTTACCGAAACAAATATCTTGATTAAGTCATACCCACCACCTGCCAGCTGTGTTAAGTCATACCGAACTTTTATTAAGTCATACCGACCAGGTTTATGTCTTAATGGAGGTTTGTGTAAGTCTTAATGAAGAAAAATTAAGTCTTGGAAGCAGTTTAAGTCATGCTGGAGCAGTTAAATATCCTACAGAAAGCTAGCAAGACTTATTACTGATACAAAAGAACAGAACACAGCAGATTAAGTAATAACCAAGAAACAGAGCAGAAAATATAATATCCAGCAGAACAGAATTCTCTCTCAAGACCACCAAGAACACCAAAGCTTAAACAATTCCCAGAAATTCAAGTTCTTCATCTTTGTAATATTCTATCCGCTAGAACTTGTCTATTTGTGATTCTTGTACTACTAGCGAATTAAGTTTCCTAGTTCTTATCTTGATTATTATTAACTAAATTAGAAAAGTTCATGTCGAATTTTCTAATTAGTTATTAACATCTTGATAAGTTGTTATACTGATTTTGTAACACCACATCAAGTTAATATACAGTTATATTCAACTTGAAAAATTGTGTTAAATAATTCCGCACAAATTTGTCTTTGCTAAAATATTATCTAACGGACAAATTTCGATAAAAAGGTAAAGATTGTATTCAACCCCCCCTTCTACAATCTTATCGGACCTAACAATTGGTATCAGAGCCGATTTATTGATACACAAATCAAAGATCCCATTTTACTCGATTAAAAATCATCCCCGAATTTTTTAACTCTCTTAAAAAATTCATCATGTCTTCTAAAGTTCGAACTGTGAAAATTCCCATATATGACAAAAACAGTTATGATATGTGGAAGAACAAAATGTTAATGTTCCTAGAGGTTGCAAATCCTAAATACATGAAAGTCTTATCAGAAGGACCAATAATACCTTTTGGATTAATTCCTGAAGTTGTTACTGATGGAAAAGTTGTTGCCCCTGCAAGGTTTATACACAAAGATTCTTCTGAATACACTCTTGTTGAAAAAGAGGAAGCTGGACTTGACATTAATTTAAGACTGATCTTAAAAGATTCTCTAGACTCTGTAATGTACAGTCATGTGATTAACTGCAAGACTGCAAAGCAAATGTGGGAAACCATTGAAACTGTGAATGAAGGACCAGAGGAAGTTAGGGAGAATCGACTAGAAATTCTGACATCTGAGTATGAACACTTTCGATCAGCATCCAATGAAAGTATTCAAGATGTGTTTGAAAGATATAACAAACTTGTCAACAATTTACAGAT
The DNA here is from genome assembly GCA_036435485.1 of Saposhnikovia divaricata. Taxonomy (NCBI): domain Eukaryota; kingdom Viridiplantae; phylum Streptophyta; class Magnoliopsida; order Apiales; family Apiaceae; genus Saposhnikovia; species Saposhnikovia divaricata. Next base: position 113,084,865 of record CM071594.1, on the reverse strand, counting down.
GCATGGCAAGTACTACACTCAGAAAGAGATCAACAGAAAATTTCTACTGTCAATGCCTGTTCATCTAGAACATATGATTACAGCTATCAGAGAGTCGAGGAATCTAAGTGAAATTACTGTAGAAAGACTCTTTGGCGTTTTAAAAACCTATGAACTGGAACAATCTCAACAAAAGGAGATTTATGGAAAAGGAAGAGTTGCTAATACTTCTACAGCTCTTATTGTTGAGAACAAACAGGAAGTGGAAGATAAGGTTATTCAATCTTGTAGTGTTGACAGTGGCAAGCTTGAAGTTGAAGTTGGTCAAACGAATGCTAGTCCAGATGAAGGAGACTTCTATTCGTTAGAAGAGCTAGATCAGTTGGAAGATGAGTCCATGGCTTTGTTGGTAAGGAAATTCAGTAACTTCAGATTCAGGAAGAATCCCAAGTTCAGGTACAAATCTAACTATAACAGGTTCCAAAGAGAAGGTTCTTCATCCTCAAGTAACAGAGGAGGTTACAAAACTGGAACAGTTGAAAGAAGTAAAATTAGATGCTACAACTGTAATGAACTTGGACATTTCGCTACTGAATGTCAGAAGCCAAAACAAAACCAAAGAAAAGACTTTGGATCTGAGAAGAAGAAGACAGGTAAAGCCTATGTGGCTGCTGGAAAGAGTTGGGATGATACAGACTCAGAAGAAGAAGAGTATGGCAATCTTGCCCTGATGGCAAAATCTGATAACTCCAGTGGTACTTCATCTGAGGTATCATGTTCTGAAAGTCAATATATTTATCAACTTAGTGATTCACTAGGTTATGCTAATAGAGAGATTGAAAGGATCAATTTGTTAAATACAGATCTTAGTAATCAATTATCAGAATTACACGATGTACAAAATTGCCATGATAAACAAAAATCAGAAATAAGAATTCTAAAAGAACTTGAGAGGTCTCTAGCGTTGATAGTGGTTCAACAACGTGAGACAATAGCTGAACTAGAAATAAAGGTTAGTGCTACTTCTAATTCATGTAAAGTGGCTAAAGAGTTGTTTAACAAACAAGCTATTAATCAAACCGTAGGAATTGGGTTTGATTATAATGAAGCTATTGGACGAAAAAGCATTATTACCCCTAATCGTGTCAGTGCTGTAGAAAGGGGTATACCAATAGTGCTTAAGGGTGTTAGTAACCCACTTTTAAGACATCCATAGGAGAACCTTTGGATACAACATCTTTAATCATTAAGGAAGAGATGCGCATTGAGGATTTAGCTAATGGCGTAGTCTTAGAAAGTAATCAAGTTGTTAAAAATGATGAAGATAGAAAGTCTGTCTTTAAGAAAACAGAAAGAGTTGGTGAGTCTACTAGTTCCTTGAAAACTAGTAGTAGAAGTAACAACATGAATAAATGCAACAACATATCTACCATGCATGCTATTCCTGTTATTGATACTGCTCATAAGAAATGCAATGCTGTTAATTGCATGTCTTGTGCTTTTAATATAATGTCTGCTTACTTTAACGGTAATCATGCATGTGTTGATAAGATTGTTCCTAGACAGCATATGAGCAGAAATAAACATGTTAGATCCAGGACTGTAACACCATCTAATTCTAAGACTAGGACTCCAAGTCCTTCTCAGAATATGGTGAAGACATGGTTACCCAAGCTGAAACCAAAACAAGTTTAAGCTGTTTACAGAGTTAAATGTCCAGTACCTGAAGAAAATGTTGTTAAAAAAAAAGTGTTGCTTTGCCTGATAAAGGCCAATTCTTTAAGTACTCCGGACCCAATCAAATTTGGGTTCCGAAGAAAGTCTAACCAATTTGTCATTGCAGGGTTTAAAACAGGTTGAACGAGTCATGTGGATTCTGGACAGTGGATGTTCAAGGCATATGACCGGAGATAGAGCCCTGCTGATAAATGTGGTGGAGAAGGCCGGCCCAGTCGTTACCTTTGGAGATAACAGCAAAGGTAAAACTGATGGATATGGCAGATTAGAAGCTGGAAATGTTATCGTTGAAGATGTCTCTTTTGTGAACGGCCTTGAGCACAATTTGCTCAGTATTAGTCAATTCTGTGACAAAGGTTATGAAGTTCATTTAAACAAGAAGAATTGTCTAATATCACACAAGAGAAATGAAAGGCCGCAGTTGACTGGAGTAAGAAAAGGAAACTTGTACATAGCCAATATGAACTCTGGAAGCACAGAAGAAATTAGATGTTTTTATTCAAAGGCATCCACTGATGAAAGTTGGTTATGGCACAAGAAACTTTCTCACCTAAACTTCAAAACAATGAATTCTTTAGTTAAAAGAGAATTGGTGAGAGGTTTACCTTCGATTGAATTTACTCAGGAAGGTCTATGTGATGCTTGTCAAAAAGGAAAGTTAAAAAGGGCAACTCACAGGAGCATTAACACATCATCAATAACTGAACCATTACAACTTCTCTATATGGATTTGTTTGGTCCAGTTAGTGTGATGTCCATGTCAAGAAAAATATATGCTCTATTGATTGTTGATGATTTCTCAAAATTCAGATGGGTACTATTTCTGAACTCAAAAGATGAAACTCCACAACTGGTAGTTGATCACATTAAGTTAATTGAGCTGACTTTAATCGTCCAGTAAGAGCTATAAGGTCAGACAACGGAACTGAATTCAAGAATGCAGTTCTGAATGACTTTTGCACTGAAAAAGGTATAACTAGACAGTACTCGGCTCCCAGAACTCCTCAGCAAAATGGGGTAGTTGAAAGAAAGAATAGAACCTTGATTGAAGCTGCACGTGCTATGCTAAGTGAATCAAGGCTTCCATTGAGCTTTTGGGCTGAAGCTGTCAACACTGCATGCTATACCCAGAATCGAACACTTATCAATAAAGACTTAATGAAGACACCATATGAAGCTCTACATGACAAGAAACCAACTCTCAAGTACTTCCATGTATTTGGGACAAAATGCTTTATGCTGAAAGAAGGAGATGATCAAGGTGGTAAATTTGAAGAAAAAGCACATGAAGCAATATTTATTGGTTATACTAGAAGAGCCTATAAGGTGTATCTTATTGATCAACAGAAAACTATGGAAAGTGTCAATGTTACATTTGATGAAACAAAACTCCCAAGTATCCAAAATGAAGATCCATCTGAAAAGCTTAAGTTTGATGACATGTCAGACTCAGATTCAGATGATGACAATCAACCTGACGTTGTTGCTGATAATAATAATCCAAATGTTGGTGGTAATGATCAAGGTGATGCTGGTGAAAACAATGATAATTTTCAAGACACCACTGATACTCTTGAACCATCAATAAGTCAAACTGGCAACAACTCAGGGGGAGATAATGAAGGGTCAACAAGTATACTCAACATCATACTGAAGATCAAGGCGAATCATCAAGATCAATTCTTCCCAGACAAACTGTTTGGAATACAGCTCATCCTTTTGAGCTGATTCTTGGTGATCCAGATGTTGGTGTGAAAACAAGAAGAGCTTATCAGAATCAATGTAACTATTCTGGGTTCTTGTCTGTCATGGAACCTAAGAAAGTAGAAGAAGCTCTATCTGATCCTGATTGGGTGATTGCTATGCAAGATGAACTCAATCAATTTAAACAACTAGAAGTATGGAAGCTGGTACCCAGACCTAAAGATAGAAAAGTGGTGGACACAAAATGGGTATTCAGAAACAAACTAGATGAAGATGGCACTGTGATAAGAAACAAAGCAAGACTGGTAGCTAAAGGTTATTCTCAAGCTGAAGGCATTGATTATGACGAGACCTATGCTCCAGTGGCAAGACTTGAGGCCATCAGAATATTCTTGGCATTTGCATCCTATTCAAGATTCAAAGTTTATCAAATGGATGTCAAGAGTGCCTTTCTGAATGGTAAGCTAGATGAAGAAGTGTATGTAGAACAGCCCCCTGGTTTTGAAGATCAAGATCATCTGGACTATGTCTACTTTCTTTACAAAGCTATCTATGGTCTTAAGCAAGCCCCAAGAAAATGGTATGACACTCTCTCTGAATTTCTATTAGAAAATGGTTTTATAAGAGGTGTCATAGACAAAACGCTCTTCACTAAAAGACATAAGAATGATATAATACTAGTCCAAGTCTATGTGGACGATATTATATTTGGGTCTACTAATGAGCTTCTATGCAAGAAGTTTTCTAAGTTAATGCAGGGTAGGTTTGAAATGAGCATGATGGGAGAACTGAAATTCTTTCTTGGATTACAAATAAGTCAGAGACAAGATGGAATATTTATTTGTCAATCCAAGTACATTAAGGAGCTCCTCAAGAAATATCACATGGAGGAGTGCTCATCAGCAAAGACACCATCAACTATAGCTGTCAAAATTGGTTTATGTGAAAGTTCTGCCAAGGTAGATATCACAGGCTATAGAGGTATGATTGGCTCATTGCTTTACCTAACTGCTAGTAGACCAGATATAATGTTTGCCACATGCTTGTGTGCAAGGTTCCAAGCGAACCCTAAAGAAATCCATCTCACTACTGTCAAAAGAATCTTAAGATATCTAAAGGGTACGCCTAATTTAGGCATCTGGTACCCTAATGAATCTGGTTTTACTTTAATTGGATATACAGATTCTGACTATGCAGGAAGTGTTGTAGACAGGAAAATTACATCTGGGAGTTGTCAATACCTAGGTGGAAGATTGGTATCCTGGTTCAATAAGAAACAGCAAACAGTTTCCAACTCTACAGCCGAAGCTGAATATATAGCTGTTGGAAGCTGTTGTGCTCAGATCTTATGGATTAGGAATCAATTAATGGACTATGGCATTGTATTGGAAAATATCCCTATTTTATGTGATAATACAAGTGCCATAGCAATCGCCAGCAATCCTGTGCAGCACTCAAGGACAAAGCACATTGACATAAGGTATCATTTTATAGGAGAGCATGTAATGAATGGTACAGTGCAACTACTATTTGTAGGCTCTGGAGATCAAACTGCAGATATTTTTACTAAGTCGCTTAATGAATCCTCATTCACTAAAATTGTTAGTGAATTGGGTATGTTAAACAGTCCTAGTAATTAATACTGTTAATATCTGAAATTTGATCTTTAATAATTTTGCAAGTGATTATTCTGTGAATATTTGTTGTTTGAAATCACTTGTATAATTATTTTACCAACTGATTTTCTTGCTTGTTTAGTTATTTTTCACTCTGTTTATTCATATTATTTAATACTTCATATTTCTGTATTTTTAGAATATTTGTTGATATTTATTTCTATTTTAATAATTAATTTATCATATGTTTTGTAGTGTTTGTCCTGTTAATATTGCTTTGTTTTCGTTAATAGGATAGCATATGATATTTATAATTATTTTTATTATTTGTTTAATTTTCTATAATATATTTTTTTTAAGTTAATTGTATATTTTTGTGTGTTTATTTGAATTATTTGTATATATTTTAATTTATTTTAATAAGTATATGTCTTAAATTAAATCAGAATAATAATAGGTCTTATTAATAAGTCTATTATATTTAATAAGTCTTAATTATGTTAAGTCTTATTAGAATAATTCTGTTTTTAATTTTTGGTCTTATTTAGTTAAAGTCTTGTTTATATATAATTCTAAGTCTTATTAGAATATTAAGCTTAAGTCTTAATTAGTTTAGGTCTTATTAGTATAAAAAATTCGGTATGACTTAATTAGGTTAAGTCTTATTGGTCGGTTTTTTAACTTATGTCTTAGCGAGTTTAATTTAAGTCTTATTCAATTTAGGTCTTAGCGAGTGTAACTTAAGTCTTATTCAGCGTTTTAAGACATGTAAAGTTTAAGTCTTATTTTTAATTTTAAGTCTTAATCAGATAGTACATATATAGTAGTTAGTAGTTTTTAGTCATTTTAGTTTAAGTCTTTCTCTCAAGTTAAGTCTTAGAGAACTATTGTGATACATACATATACACACGCGTATACACAGAATTCATGCCCAAATTTTGTCTTGATTCTTGACTGAAATCACTAACCAAGCACAATCATCGATTCCTTGTTCAATTCTCGTCAGTTTGATTGCTTAAAAACGTGATTTGGTTCGGATTTTGAAGGTTTTTGATTTCGAAAAATCGTTTTTTACGATCTGATTTTCTGAAAAACTGGTTTCGATTCTTGCAAAACTAAAAATATACGTGTGTTTTTGTGTTTACGATCATTGTGTGAATTTTTCAGAATTTTTGGAGAAATTTTAATTATTTCGAATTTTTAATTAATTATTAATTCGAAAAATTAATTTTTAAATCATAATTTTGTAAAATCTGAAATTTTCAAAGAAATTAAATCTTGATTAAAATGGCTGATCGATTTGAAATTATTAAACATAATTTAATCAGTTATTTTGATCCAGAAAAATGTTCAGTTGAACGTTTTCGACCGTGGATTCGATTTTTAAATGAAAATTCACTGGTTCGCACTGCTTTGAGCTTAGATGCTCCATTGAAATTTGAACCTTTACGAATCATGTGTACTACTGCTGTCATTTCTAATGATAACAGATCATTTGTCTTCTCTGTAGGAGACAATCGGTACACAGTGAATGAAAATACAATAAATACGGTCTTAAATTTTCCAACTGACAATTTCGAAGAGTTACCATCAAATCAAGAATTGATAAATTTTTTGAATGGTATATTCTATCAAGACAGTCCTAATCAAACTGTCTGGAATAAAAAGAACTTCGTTCAGGAATGGGACTATCTGTTTGACACCTTAGCTAAAGTCTTTGCCAATTCTACTAAAGGGAACTTCGGGGTATTACCATCCTTCATGCAACATATTGGATATGCAGTTGCACACAACCGAAGAATTAATATTGGTAGACTACTGTGTGTTCCGATGGTTAGAAGAATCATTAATGCAAAGAGGAATTTTGATCATGGAGAAAAAGTATCATGCTATTATCCAAGATTTCTGTCATTGATTTTTAATCATCTAGTGGAACTAGAAAACCAAGCCCAATTCCTGAATGGAGAATCACTGGCGTCAGGTAAACCTACTACCAGATTGTTCACTGAGTACAACAACAAGCCTAAATTCACAAACATACCTGTAGTTGTCACCCAATACATGTCAAACTATATACAACTACCTGTCATTGAACCTGTACCAGAACCTGAACAACCTGAACAAAACCCTGAACCACCAGTGGAAAACATACTTGTTGATAATGAAGATCAAGGCAATCAACAAGTTGAACCTGCTCAGCAAATTGTTCCTCAGCCACCTGCACTTGTTGTTGAACATCCAGTGGAAGAAACTGCATCTGTTCCTGAACCTGAATTAAATCAACCTATCTTATCAGAGACTATCGCAGAATCACCTGACCAGGTATTGTCTTTTGTTCCTCAAACTATTTATACTTCTCAATCTATTTCTGGAACCCAAGTGATTGATAGGGCTGACCAAGGGATTGTAAGACCGCAATCTCTAACCCTGGTCATAGAGCCAAACACTGAATCCACATCACTTAAAACCTTTCACTCCAGAAAGAAAATTCCCTTTCAAAGAGCAAAGAAAAGAAGAAATATAATGAGTGAACCCACAGCTCTGCCTCTACAAAAGAAAAGTAGAACTGATTCAGAGGCAACTGTAAGCCCATCCGTATCTTCCCAACAAGATATGGACGTTGATATGGCCATGCAACAGTTACTAGGATCATCCTCTCAACAGGATGATACTATTGAAATTCGCCATAGGGCCATGGCATCCTGTAATGTGTCAGGCACAACCCCTTTGTTATTACTAACAATGGGAGAACAAATAGATTATGATGCAAATAGGGACACATTGACAGGAGAGCACATAGAGTCTGAAACAGTGCCTACCATAGTTACGGTAGAAGAGTCTTCACAGACTTCTGAGGGAAATCTTGGTTCCCTGCCAACTTTAATGGAACCATCATCTCCCCTCCTAGGAGAAACATTCCTAGATCCCTCAAGGGAGTTTCCACTCGCAGTTTCGACTGAAGAAAGTGGAAGGCAACTTGATCAATCTACTATTGAAGCAATTCAGATTACAAATCCAAATGTACAAGTGGAATTGATTGAGGACAGGGATTTGCGAACTCCCATTGCACCACCACTGACCTTCCTAGAGGAGGCTAGGGTGATTTTAACTGCAGGTACCGCTTCTGGAAAAGCTAAGGAAATTGAGAGGAGTGATGTGAGGATTACCACAAAATTGAGTGATACACATGCACATCAGGTGAGTGAAATTCAGAGTGAAACTCAGGTGAGTGCACACACAGACACATACACTCTCTCATTGTTACAAAAAATACAAGATCTGGAAAGGGAACTGGAAGCAAGTAAAGCTGAAGCTAAATTACTTCGAGCACAAGTGGATAAACAGTCTTCTCCATCCACCTCTGTTGATAATCAGCTTACTTCGATAAAGGGTGACATCAATAACTTGAAGACATTCTTCACTAATAAAATCAAAACTCTCGAACTTTCTCACGAAAAAGCTCTTGATGATTCTGGTGAGGTCACGGTGGCACAAGATAAAATTATTGCTGAAATTTCCAACAAGGTTGACAATCTACAGGAAGAAGTTCATGAAAATCAGCGTTCTACTGATTTGCGACTAGATCAAATTGAGAAGCAAAATGAACATCAAGCTAAATGATTAAGGCATTTATTTCATCTGATCAGTCAGAATCGCACACCAACTACTGAAGAAAGAGAATTCTTTGCAAGAACAGATGGTGATGATGATGAACGGGATCCTGAAGCTGGTGCAACTGATAAAACTGTAGAGGATTCCTCAACTAAGGGGGAGAAATCACAACAACAGGCAGAGAAATCACAAGGAGGTGAGAAAGGACAGGGAGAAAAAGGAGGTAAATCTGATAAATCGGATACAGACAGTGAAGACAGGAGGAATAAGGGGAAGAAGAAAGTTGTTGCAGATGATCAAGTCACGGGTGAACCAGGTAATCTTGATGTTTTTGATGACTTTGATTTTTCTGATGAAGGTGAGAAATTACCTGAACCAGATTTAAGTCACTGGGAAGAAGAAGAACCAGTGATATCTGAATATGAAGCTCAACAAGCAGAGAAAGAATCTGAAGAATTATTTGCTCAGAGGGAAGCTAATTTGTTGATGAGAGAAGAAAAGCTTCAAAAGTCATTAGAGCAAATTGCACGAAATGAAGAACTTCAGAAAGCTGAACAACAAGCATTACAACGATTACATGCTATAAATGTTGAGAAGAGAAAGACATATATCAGACTAAAGAGCGGTGATAAATGGGAACGTGCTCAAAAAGCAATTGATTCACCTCAGAGTTCTAATTATGAAGATCGTCGTCTTGGAGAAATTCTCGAGGAATTCAAACTGGCAAATTCAATTCATGATATGTATATAAAGGCCTTAAAGGTAGAAGTCATCAGGATAACTACTGCATTTGAACCCAAATCTGATGAGCTGGTAATATTTGTGGATTGTCATAAAGTTGGAACTTTCAGAGTATCTATTCAGTTCTTTTATGACAGATCGCTGACAAAGATTTGGGTACTTGGGCCTAAGGTGAGAACATCTTCTGAGCTAGGTGTGTTGTTACATGAGAAGTTCAAAGAATTTGCTGAAAGAGCTGGACCAGAAGTGATTAAGGATCCTCCACAAGTAAAATTTCTTAAGGGAGAGGTACTTCATTCAATCAATCTTCAGACAGATGAGTTATATGAACATCATGCAAAACACTTGGTATATGCTGAATATGTTCTCAGAAATCATGGATTCTTGACTGAAGAAAAGGTAATAGCTACAGATCACATTCGATCCTATGCACAAACGAATATAAAAGATTACAAGAAATTTCAAGGTGAACTGAGAAAGAAGCTTGGAATTCCTTTAGTCTTACCTCAAGGATTGTCATCAAGAAGAGAGCGTCTTGTTGATTCTCATTTACACATGAAACTTCAAGTCACAGATGAGCCAGAAGAAGGAGAATTCAGAAGGGAAGACAACTGAAGAAAAAGAATTGCTCTACATGTTATATCTTTAGAGCTTAGATAAATCTTGATAGGAATTTGTATCATATGATCAGTCTAGAGGATCATCTATCTTGTATTTATCTTTCATGTTTGAATCTGGCAAATGTTAAATATAAACCAGAACTTTTTTTTCATATTTACTTAGTATTTAAAGTTTTATCTTTCATTTGGTTAAGTTGGATTAGTTGAGGTATCCTCTAGGAATTTGCTTGTTATTGTCTAACAAACAAATAGGGGGAGATTGAAAGGCATATGACTCAGCCTATTTTTAGTTAGAGGATCCTAATCAACTTAAACCAAATTGTAATAAGTAAATATACATATGAACTGTCACAGGAATCTCAAGAAGTATTATCTGTCAGAAGAGAAAAAGAAAAGTCAATCTATAGTTTTGATGTCGTACACTGGAAGACGATTCAGTTATCTGATCAAGCCCCAGTATAGCATTGAAGTGAATGGATTCATTTGAACAGTGACAGAGATTTTTCGAGTGATAGTTTGAATGTCAGTTACAGTACAAGAGAATTGAGAGAAGAAATAAACCACAACCTAAAGTCAAAAGTGAAGAAGCATCATTGAAGTTAGTCGTTCATGAACCAGACAGTACATCGAACGTCAACACAAGTCAGTGGTAATTCTTTACTACCTTCAGTGGTTTGTAAGAATTAAATTAATTATTTATTGATTTAATTAAATTCATTTATAATTGATATAAATCATTTAGTTGATTTAATTAAATGAATTAATTCTAGAAGAATTAATTTATTTATTAAATTAATTATTGTATCAATTAAATATGAATTGGTTAATAATTAATTAATTAAATGGATCAATATGACTTAAAGAAAGAAGGTTGGATTATGTCTTGGTGAAGCTAAATTCGGTATGACCTAAATTATGTCATACCGACAGAATTCAAGATTATGTCTTACCGAGCTATGAAGATTATGTCTTACCGAAACAAATATCTTGATTAAGTCATACCGACCACCTGCCAGCTGTGTTAAGTCATACCGAACTTTTATTAAGTCATACCGACCAGGTTTATGTCTTAATGGAGGTTTGTGTAAGTCTTAATGAAGAAAAATTAAGTCTTGGAAGTAGTTTAAGTCATGCTGGAGCAGTTAAATATCCTACAGAAAGCTAGCAAGACTTATTACTGATACAAAAGAACAGAACACAACAGATTAAGTAATAACCAAGAAACAGAGCAGAAACTATAATATCCAGCAGAAAAGAATTCTCTCTCAAGACCACCAAGAACACCAAAGCTTAAACAATTCCCAGAAATTCAAGTTCTTCATCTTTGTAATATTCTATCCGCTAGAACTTGTCTATTTATGATTCTTGTACTACTAGCGAATTAAGTTTCCTAGTTCTTATCTTGATTATTATTAACTAAATTAGAAAAGTTCATGTCGAATTTTCTAATTAGTTATTAACATCTTGATAAGTTGTTATACTGATTTTGTAACACCACATCAAGTTAATATACAGTTATATTCAACTTGAAAAATTGTGTTAAATAATTCCGCACAAATTTGTCTTTGCTAAAATATTATCTAACGGACAAATTTCGATAAAAAGATAAAGATTGTATTCAACCCCCCCTTCTACAATCTTATCGGACCTAACAATTGGTATTAGAGCCGATTGATTGATACACAAATCAAAGATCCCATTTTACTCGATTAAAAATCATCCCCGAATTTTTTAACTCTCTTAAAAAATTCATCATGTCTTCTAAAGTTGGAACTGTGAAAATTCCCATATATGACAAAAACAGTTATAATATGTGGAAGAACAAAATGTTAATGTTCCTAGAGTTTATGCTATTTTCTTGCATGGTCTACACCTGTATGCCTTAATTACTTTTTTCTCGGGCACGTCTTCCTAAGTGTCTCTTCTATTCTCTCTTCTCTTACTCTCTCTCTATTATCTCTCCTCTTTTCTCTCTGTATTTTTCCCTTTTTCTTCTAATGGCGAAACGAAAAACTCGATCGGTTGCTTCTCGTTCCGGCAAGCCTCCAACAAAGTCAGAATCTTCTAAACGACTGAAGGCAGGCGTTTCTGAAGATCATTCTAACTCAGAATCTTCCATTCCGGAGCCAAGCTTGAAAGCAGAGTTCATGACTACTGAGGGGTCCTCTAAAACAAGGCAAAACCGATTCTCAAAGAAAGAATGGCGGATAGTGACCTACTTCAACGCATTGGTATAGTGCGGATCTTTGAGACTCTCAAGTGTGCACCTCTTTTATCGCCTCCGATGAAGTTTTACCCCTCTCTGGTTCAAGATTTTTACTTTAATTTGACTAAAGGGCATAACGAAATGGTGTATTCGAATGTTAAGGGTGTTCCATTGTGCTCACTGCTGACTGGATTGGATCTATTCTTGGAGTTGCTGCCAGTGGACCTTGCCCCTTCACCTCTCATCAACCATTCTCAGCGATTGAAGACCTTCCATATGAAGAGCAGCTTCGAACCATTCTTTGAGATTCTTCGATCTCGGCTGACTCCAAACCCTTGGTATCATCTCTCACTCCTACTTGTCTCTTGTTATTCAAGTTCTTTCATACAAACCTTTTACCGCGCAAAAGTGGTCGAGATAGGGTCACCTATCAAGATTCAATTTTGCTGTCTTTATTTGTTAAGCAAATCCCTTTTAATGTTGCCTCTTTCTTAATTCGTAACATGATTCATTATGCCTCTCATGATTCCATGCATTTGCCTTACCCCTGTCTTTTGACTAAAGTTTTTGAATATTTTAAAGTGATTGATGCCACTGATGAAGTGGATAATTTGACTGAAACATTTGATTTGAATACCTTAGCTCGTAACCATCTTTCGGTTACTGAGTCAAATGAGCTGGTTTTTGAGAATGTTGATTCTCTGTCAGACACTTCTTTGCCTCACTCTCCCACTGCTCCATCCTCTTTTGGCAATGCCAAGTTGCATGCATTTCTTGATGGCGTTTCTGCTCAAGTTGGAGCAAATGCTAAAGCCATCGAATCTCTTCAAACTAAGATGATTTCTATTGAGTCCTCTCTTGCATCGATGTCCAAGTCTATGGAGTTACTACATTCCAAATTGGATGTATTAAAAGCCAATGATCGAAGCATCTCTAGGAAAATGGATTTCGAATTTAGCTCACTTCAGGAAGGAATGACTTATACTGCCAAGGCTTGGGAAAAAGAATTTGTTAAGCTTTTCTTTAAGTTGGGTTCCGAGACATAGTTCTTGTCAAAGCAGCTCACTTCTATTCATGGCAAACATGTCACACCCTGGCATAAAAAGACTGACTGGATTGGAGATTGTACTCTCGAAGAAATTACTGCACCTCTTCCTCTCCCAGCAATCCCTCCTCCTGTTGCATTCGAACTTACAAAGGATGAATATATGGAGAAGCTCTTTCAGTGGATGGATGCTAGAGATGGCAAAGCTTCTTCATCAGTTTTCTTTGTACAGAATTTTTCTACCTATGGGGACTCTCCTAAGTACAAGAAAAAGGGCAAGGGCAAAGATCCAGTTGATATTCCTAACGATGATTAAGTCTGTTTTTATGTTGATGAAAGGGGGAGAACTTAGTTGTTTTTGAAATTCGAACTGTTTTAAGTTGGCTGCTCTGTGTTTGAATTTAGCTGTGCTTGATTATGTGTTTGAACTTATTTGTGGTAACTTTGAATATTTGTGGTCGTTTTGAATATTGGTGGATATTTGTGGTTATTTGTGTTTGGAATTTATTTGCTGCTCATAATATGCACTGATTTAATCTCAGACTACTGGATTACTCTGTCTGTATTTGATTGCATTGTCTATATAAGTGTTCATCATCATAAAAAAGGGGGAGATTGTTAATCCTTGGTTTTTAGGATGATGATTTTTGAATGGTCTTCGAATTAAATCATTGAGATTTGATTCTGAGGTTCTATATATAATTGCCATATCTTTTGCAGGATATATATATATTGTATTTATGGCAGGGATATATTTCAAGGATAGTATGCGATTTGATTTCAAATCCTAAAGGAGCCGTTGTTATGATCACTGATTGATTATTATGTAATCACTAATTTATGCTTGATTGATTCTTGATTTCAACAGATATAAACTCAAGGATTCATATCTAACGGCTATATGCTCTTGTGCTATATAAAGACAACCTTTCAGCAAGAAGAAGAAACTCGAAGTTCTACTGCAATATAACTTCTATACACAAACACTCAAGTTCATATACATTCTGTTTAGAAGTTCCATTCATCGAGTTGTAAAAGTTTATTCATTTTACACACACTTGTGCCGGGTTATGGCAATTAGATAGGGTTGCAAGTCATAAGCCAAGGTAGCCAGTGGGCTAGGTAGCAGGTTTGCTAGGAGACAGTTGTGTCAAGGGAAGGGTTCTTCCAAGAGGCTTTAAACTTGTAATCGGGGAAACTGTAAGCTTTATATTATTGTTCTAATAATATAATCTCTGTGCTAGTTGGCATAGGGACTTGGATGTAGGCCATGGATTGGGTAGGGGCCGAACCAAGTGAAAATTTCTGGTGTTCTTGCTTTATATTCTGTCATTTACTTATTGCTGTTTATTTACTATGTTAGTTAATTGGGACACTCTCACACACAAAAGAGACAGTCTCATTATCGTTTGAGACAGTCTCATTTACTTGACAGTTAAATAGATTGTGCTACTTGAATTACAGTTGGCTGGAAGGCCATTTGGTGTGTACTTATGAGGTGGAAGATCTGGCAAATTCGGAAGATGAATTTCTATTGTTTTTATTGAGGGGTTTTGAGCAAGTGTTTGTTTGATTGTGGTCAGATTGACTAGGGTTCAACATAGATATATAGAAACGCCTCTTCTTGCAAGTCTTTGGCTTAGCTCTAGGTAGGGTGATATATGGCCATGGCCTAACCATGGAAACATCAAAACAGTAATGCCTCTCTCTATACTTTCCATGATCTCTCTCTCTCGCTTCAACACTGCAAATGATCAGATAGACACGGCAATATAAAGGCAGTAGCAGAGCTAGCAAATCCATTTCCGTATAACTTCTGTCATTCAGTTATCATACGTCTGCGAAAAATATCTTTATATAAAACTTTGGGCTATGAATAATTTAATTTCGTGTGCATTAGATAAACATGCACATTGTTATATATGACAAAGGATGATTCACAAAACGAATTGATAAGCACAAGACTTTGGTAGAAGGAGCCATGCACGCATGATGTCAATAGATTCAAGAGGGGGCATGTATGACAAAAAAACATGTAATTCTGTTAGCGGCATCAAGTTAATATATGGCCGGAGATATAGTGTTTCAATACTTGCTTTTGGATAGAACCCCCTAAACCAGAGGTAATAGTAATCGTTCAAGCCCGAAACTATCCGAGATTTCAAAGCCTAAAATTCACACCTTTCATAAGATCTAAAACTTCATCAAGATGGATCTTCATCAGGTTTTTATCATATAAAATGTGTATGATAAAAATGTGTATCCCTGGAAAGATTAATAACTAAGTGCGTTTGTATTTTGTTCATGATTTGATTTCCCTGGTATTTGATACTTAATCAAAAGAAGTGAATCAAAAGAAGCGCGGCTATATTTTTCTGATGAAATATTGTTTTGAGTGAGAGAGGGATCAATAATAATTAAAACTAGATGCTACAAATTTTATTTAGTTTCTTTACCACATATATGAAGTCCCCTAACTAGATTTTACAAAGTTTATTTAGTTCCTTCACCACTGTATCTAAATCTTTGTCTCCTTTGTCCCTTATGCTCTCACTCAAATGCCTTGCTTTCCTTCTTACTCCATCCCCATCTTCATCTGCAACTATTTTTCTTATAACTTTTGCAATTTCGCCCATCGGAAGCTTCCCATTACTATCTCTCTTAACCTCCTCACCCACCCCAGCCTCCTGCACCACCCTAGCATTAAGTGGCTGTTCGAATTGCATTGGCATTGCAATTATCGGAATGCCAAATGTCATTGCTTCCATCACCGAACCCCATCCACAGTGACTCACAAAACCTCCTATGCTTGAATGGCTTAAGATCCTTAGTTGTGGTGCCCATGTCTCTAAAATCATTCCTTTTTCTCCAACCCTTTCGCGAAGTTCTTTAAGAAATCCCCCTATAAATTTATCTCCAGTAGGAAACCTAACAACCCATAAGAAATTTACACCACTTAGTTCTAGCCCAGAGGCCATCTCTTCCTTGGGTAAGAAACACTCACTCCCGAATGAAACAAACACTGTTGATGCCTTATCTTTTTGGCCAAGCCATTAAAAAATCTTCGCATGGTCAACTTCTTCACAATCAACAGTTTCTGAAACAAGTGAACCAACTGGTAGAATTGTTTTCTCACACAGATTGGAAAGATTCTCAATATATTTTCCCTCTACCTCGTTACAGCTCTTGACCAAGACCACCTCATGCGATTGCCGAGTGCAAGAGATAATACGTTCCGCAAGTTTCATGCCACTACTAGAAAAGCGGCTAAATTCAACGGACAAAATTCTGTTGAATTTAGTTTAATTGCAACAGGATCCCGTTGAATTTACCATAAATTCAACCGAAACCCTCCCGTTGAATATAAGGCTGTTGAAATTAGCATTTCGGTTGAATTTAAGATTAAATTCAAAGACTTTCCGTTGATTTTGTTGGCACCTTTTTCAACCATTTCCCGTTGAAAAATGACCTTGGACATTTCGCCAAAATTTGAGATTTCAATTTTGAATTTCAGCAAAAAATCATTTTACGCCAATGGTAATATAACCAACCGAAAATTGTTGAATTTAATTCTGTCATAATCAACGAAATTCCGTTGATTATACCATCTTGCCACGTGTTTTTGTAGATAAAATTCAACCGAATTTTGTTACATTTAATTCTATCAAAATCAACAAGATTTGGTTGATTAAAACTTTTTTTCCTCTGTTTATATGCCACTACAAGAAATCTGGCTATTTACGACGGTTTTTTTGTACTGAAACCGTCGTAAATGGGGTCAATTACGACGGAATCATTCCGTCGTTTTTGCTCGAGTAGGAAGTTCAGATTTCCGTCACAAATTATAATTTTCGTCGCAAATTCGATTTTCGTCACAAGTTCCTTTTTCGTCGTAAGTTTGAACTAGGGGTCCCACATTTCACAATAAAGTATTAAAGTAATAGATAATTTGCGACGCTAATTCCGTCGTTAATTAAGTCAACACATTTTTAAAAAATAGCACCGGAATCAGGAAATTCCAGAAACCGGCACTAGAACATGAACACACCATCATTCCGGCGACCTCGAATTCAGGCCACAGCTGTGTGCTTTCAACTACTAGCAACTAAGAAACATGTGGCTGGAATCATTACACTCGAGATGTCTACCTGCATATACACAGTCAGGTGTGCTTAATACCCATCTCGGTGTACTTCCCCCTCATCATCAATTCATCCCCGTCGTCCGAAGTTCCCTTTTGCTCCTCTTCCATTGATTTAGCCATCCCTTCATACAATTTGGTGGAGCTTTTTACACTTCTTGTAACAAGCTTTTCCATAGCTTCACCGCTATATACAGCTTTGTTAAACCTCTTCCCAATATTTCTCATCCTCTTCGGGACTTAAATCATCATCATCGTCTGTACTAACTTCCACATCATCTTCTTCTGAACCAAGGCCATCATCTCCACTACCTTCTACATCTATAACAACATCCTCTTGATTATCAACCTCGTACTCGTCATCATCCCCACCATCATCTACCCCATCATCCTCTATCCAACCGAATTCTGATATGGTCAATGAATATGGGAGGTTCCCTACGGCATCCCAAACTATAAACAGAGTATCTGTTGCAGACTTGCAGTTCAGCCCCTTCCTGCACAAGCTTCAACAACTGTTTCACAACAAAAAACAAGAAATACTTCTCCGAATCAACAAAATCAAACCCACAAATCCCCAAATCGCGAGCTTTCTTCGTCGACCTCCTCAAGCCGCTGCAAACAAACACAATCAGAGAGAGAGATAAATTAATAGAGACAGTTATAAGTAATAAATTTAATTATTGAAATCAAGAGCTACATGAACCCAACACCCAGCAACCTTGTGAATCGAGAGAGAGATATTTTCGGTGAGGAAAGATAAATTAACTTGAACCGATTAGTTGAGATTTGAGAATGATCAAAATAAGAATTTGAAACCTGACAAAAAAAGTAAGAATTTAAACGGTCGAGATCTTGTTAACTGCATCCAATGGCTGTAAGCAATTCAAAGAAGCACAATCCATGTGCTCTAGTATTACCCAATTATAATGAGACACATGGCCTAAATACACACTATTATCTTTTATATTGATTTTTATTATATTTTAAAATTATGTAATATCTAAAATATAATAAAATATAATATTGTTATAGAATAATAATATTGTTATAATAGTCATGATATTAAAGTTACGTAATAAGTTGAAATTTTAAATAAGTTATGTTACAAATGTAAAAAAGAAGAATGTGATTGAATTGAGATATATAAATGTGACTATATAATATTTAGAATATAATTTAGATTTTAATTAATATTTGATTAACTTGATATTTAACGATATTTTCAAATTTTTAAAAAATAAAAAATTAATTTGGCTGGAAATCTTAGTAGATCTATAGCAAGTTTACCTATAGCAAGTTTATTACACGTAACTAGTATTCTGTCCCATATTATTGTTTTTATTTTTTAAAATATATTTATTGTCGATCCAATCGTACGAATGTCAGGACATGTCTAATATATTTATATTGCCAAATTTTCAAAAAATAAAAAAATTAATTTGGTTGGAGATCTTAGTAGATCAATACTATGTTGACTAGTACCCGTAACTAGTGCTCCGTCCCATATTATTGTTTCTATTTTTTTAAATATATTTATCGACGATCCAATCGTACGGATGTCAAGACATATCTAATTTAATGATATTCCTAAATTTTCAAAAAATAAAAATTAATTTGGTTAGAGATCTTAGTAGATCAATACTATGTTGACTAGTACTCGTAAGTAGTGCTATGTCCCATATATTATATATAATATATATTAATATATTATATATCATATATCATATATCATATTAATATATAATATATATTAATATATTATATAATATGATATTATATAATATGATATATGATATAATATATAATATATTAATATATTATATTAATATAATATATTAAAATATTAGTATAATATCCTAATTTTTCGGATACGGATATGTCGGATTCGGATACGGATAATATCTTAATTTTTCGGATACGGGTTCGGATATTTCGGACGGATATCCGGATATCCGGATTTTTTTGACAGCCCTAGTCCCATATTATTGTTTCTATATTTTAAAATATATTTATCGACAATCCAATCGTACGGATGTCAAGACATGTCTAATTTAATGATATTGCCAAATTTTCAAAAAATAAAAAATTTATTTGGTTGGAGATCTTAGTAGATCAATACTATATTGACCAGTACTTGTAACTAGTGCTCGGTCCCATATTATTGTTTCTATTTTTTAAATATATTTATCGACGATCCAACCGCACGGATGTCAATATATATCTAATTTAATGATATTCCCAAATTTTCAAAAAATAAAAAATTAATTTAATTGGACTAATAAAAGATTTTAAAAAATTAAGTGCTAACTTACGACGGAATTCGTCGTAAATTATTTTCCGCTTTTTTTTTTATGAAAATTTGAATTGGCCGCCTATTTTTCGATGAAAACTTGAATTTGCCGCCTGACAACTTACATCGTTCCGTCATCGGTAAAAATAATTCATTATGTATTTAAATTTAATTGAAAAAAATCAATTTACGACGAAAAATCCGTCGTAAGTTTGCTGTCAATTACGACGGATTCGTTCCGTCATTTTTGCTCGAGTAGGAAGTTCAGATTTCCGTCACAAATTATAATTTTCGTCGCAAATTCGTTTTTCGTCACAAATTCAATTTCTGTCGTAAGTTTGAACAAGGGTCCCACAATTTGCAATAAATTATTAAAGTAATAGATAAGTTGCAACGCTAGTTCCGTCGTTAGTTAAGTCAGTACATTTAAAAAAAAATAGCACCGGAATCTGCAAATTCCAGAAACCGGCACCAAAACATGAACACACCACCATATTCGCCGGTTCTATGCCCACCTCACGCGGCCACGCCCACCTCACCAACCAAAAACACAACACCCGTCTCCTTTCCCTCCCTGTCTTTTGTGCTACATGCCGTGACCGCCATCATTCCGTCCTCCGTTTCCTCCCGTCGCCGTCTACAACACCTGCAACCAACAATTCCACCACGCTATTCAACCCCATTCATCCCACCTGCAACTGCCGCACCTACACATACCACTCACCTTCTCCAACTCCTCCGTTCGCCTCCTATAATCTCATCTCCATTTCGTCCAGCCCCAATTCCTCCGACAACTCCCATCTCTTCCTACACCTCTGTCTCCCCTCCCATCTCTACAACCCTTGAAGAGCACGAATCGAGGTTTTATTTTGACTCATTTCATTACCCTTTAATAAATCTTCAATTTGCTTACAAGGTGTTCGAGGAAATGCCGAAGAGAAGTTTCTGCCTATGAGGCCAATGACGAAGACTCTTCTGCATATGATCTTCTCCCTATGATCACATTGGCAGCTTCATTCGGATGAAATGTGTCCCAAAAGACATGATCTTTTCTGTCTCTGCATGGAGTTTGTAGTGGAAGACAAGTAATTTGGCCATTGTTTCTCCCTACCCCGCAAGATCCTGCATTTGTAACTCTGAAACTTGCAAAATCATGTACAATACACAATCAGGAATCATAATAATGTTAGTTTTCTTTAGACTTATTGTCCTGTTTTATGCTTTTACGAATCAAACTAAGAATTAGAAATTGAGAACATGTTATGGTGATAGATGTACCGAAATAAGCATTGATGTATATAAATTTTGAGTCTGGTTGATTCCTGTTGAGATCATCAACTAGAGACATGATCATTAATTTGATTGGACTAATAAAAGATTTTAAAAATTTTATGCTAACTTACGACGGAATTCGTCGTAAGTTATTTGCCGCTTTTTTTTAATGAAAAATTGAATTTACCACCTATTTTTCAATGAAAAGTTGAATTTCTTGCCTGACAACTTACGACTGATTCTGTCGTAAGTTTAATTTAAGTTAAAAATATTATTATAATATACATAATTTTTATTTTAAAAAAAATATTGAAATTACAATTAAATTTAATTAAAATAATCGAATTTACAATACTTAAATAAAGTCAATACTTAAAGATTCCGAGATATAAAAACCACAAATAATTGTCTTCAAGCTAAAGAGGGTAGTGGAATAAATGATTAAGTAAATTCAACTAGATATCGCTGCATTTGGTTTCCGTTGATTTTATTCCGTTGTATTTATTATTCGGTGGAGCTTTTTCAGTGAGTGGAATAAATGATTAAGTAAATTCAACGAGATACCGCTGCATTTGATTTCCGTTGATTTTATCCTGTTGATTTTAACTTTTGGTGGGAATCTTCTGTATTTCGATTCTTGGTAAGAATTTTGCTAAAACTTTTGGTGGGAATTTTGAGTGGAATACAATGTTGAATTTATATTTGTTAAAACTTTTCATGAAGAAATTAGCTAGTGGTTGTACTACTCTTGCCTCAGAGTGACACACAAAATCCAAATGCAGTGTATGAGATGTTTGTTTGTTTGAGGGAAAAAGAGGAGTGTTGATGAATTTATTGCTTCAAAATTGGAGTGATCTTTATAAATTGTCGAGGAAATTTATTTTGGTTGGTTTTATTCCGTTGATTTTAACTTTTTGCGGGAATTTGTTGAGTGGAAATTAAATTCAATGAGATATTGTTGAGTTTATTTCTGTTGGTTTTATGCGTGGTAAAAAAAACAATAATTAAATTCAACGAGATATTGTTGAGTTTATTTCTGTTGGTTTTATTCCGTTGATTTTAACTTTTGGTGGGAATCTTCCCGTGTGGTTAAAAAAATTCATAATTAAATTCAACGAGATATTGTTGAGTTTATTTCTGTTGGTTTTATTCCGTTGATTTTAACTTTTGGTGGGAATCTTCCCGCGCGGTGAAATAAATTCATAATTAAATTCAACGAGATATTGTTGAGTTTATTTCGGTTGGTTTTATTCCGTTGATTTTAACTTTTGGTGGGAATCTTCCCGCGTGGTGGAAAAAAGTCATAATTAAATTCAACGGGATACTGTTGAATTTGAATTCGGTTGATTTTATTCCGTTGATTTTAACTTTCGGTGGAAATATTCTCCCGCGTTAGAAAAAGTCATAATTAAATTCAACGGGATACTGTTGAATTTGAATTCGATTGATTTTATTCTGTTGCATTTAGCATCCGTTGAATTTGTTCCGTTGAAAATGATGCTCAGTCAAAACTCACTGGACATTGACCATAAAAACGACGGGATCTGGTTGAATTTATCGTCTGTTGAATTTATTCCGTTGTATTTAACCTCTTTTTCCAGTAGTGTGCCATGAGCATTTACTTTTGCAGAATGCTCATACTTTGCTTTCCCGTAATCTTTAATATATATTTCAGGAAAAGGAAATTGAGAGTTAGGGTTGACATGTTTATATAATATGTAACAGCTTGCTGCTGCACCTGCTGTGATGAAAAGAACTGATGGAACATTCTGGGACAACGCCACTTGTGGCGCTCAATATTGGATAAAATCATATATAAGCAAATCTGGTTTTAGGCTTTGGAGGATATTGGAGAAGTTAGGGGCTGCCATATCAAAGGCTTTCTTGAGAGTGGGCAGGAGATTTGGTGGGAGGCCATTTGTTGTGTGGTGTTCAGGAGGAAGTTCTGGCAAGTTCGGAAGATGAATCTCTATTGTTTTTATTAAGGGGTTGTTAGCAAGGGTTTGTTTGACAGAGATGAGATTGGCAGGGGTTGAACATAGATATATAGAAATGCCTTTTTTTGCAAGTCTCTTTCCAAGCTCTAGGAAGGGTGATATATGGCCATGGCCTAACCATGGTAACATCAGAACAGTAATACCTCTCTCTGTACTTTCCATAATCGACACGGATAAATTAAACTCTGAAACATCGCAGATGCATACACATAGAAACACAGAGGCACGTATATATAGAGGCTGCGGTGGAGGCAGCAGAATCGATGAGGTTGGTCAAATTGCAGTTGCATTTTTTGAGGGATAAAATTGTACTTATTGGCCATACATCGTCATGAGATTTCCTTACAGAGCCGTTCCCAATACACGTGTTAGCATGCCTTACTTATACTAAATATTTTAAATCTTACAGTGGTTTCCTGTTCAAGATACTGAAAATTTTCGGAAAAACCCAGTAATTAGTTTATTCATAAATATATCATAGCAGTGTTATGTGAACGCCTAGTTACGAATAATCCATTTTGTTTACTCTATGGAGGCACACAATTTTTGAATATTGACCAAAGGATAAGGAGGTGGATGAGATGATCACAACAAACTCAAGACTTTGATAGAAGGAGCCATGCAGCATAAGGTCGATATAATTATCCAGGGGTTTTCATTTACGTTAGCCTGCGGCATATGACAGAAAAACATGTGATTCTGTTAACGCTTCATAGGATATTGTTTTTGCACTAAATCGCGCAAGCGTACGTGGTCACAAGTAATATATGAATAAGTCGAGTTCGTTCCCACAGAGATCTGGTTAAGGTTTTAATTCAGTTATTGTACCTATGCAACAATGTATGGTTATTACTCACTGCTAAGACAAATAACAAATTTGAGTTTTAATTAACTAAACTAACTAAGATGCAAATTATCAACTAAGAATTAACTAACTAACGATAATTAAAATCAAATTACTTACGCAATATGAACCATGGAATCCTAACTTCAATACAAACTTCCTTTAAAGATCATGCCCTTTTATCAATACATGTGGTGGTTACGATAACTAATCGGACAAACGAAATAAGTATACGTTACCTTTCAGTACACGCACACCAATCTACACAATATCCACATAAGATATAAATCATGTAGGCACCAATTATGCTTAGACCCTATATGTCAATAGAATTTGAAAACCTAATGGTTGAAGATCAAGTGTCCATAAGATTACATAAGGTAGTATGAGACGGTTAGAAACACACCACAAACATGAATAACATTCATGGACTTATGCTAGCATGGCAAGTTCTAAATCTAAAGATCCACTGTCGCTTCACTAAAGATTAACAAGATAGATGTTAGCTACGCATCTATATGAATTAAATACAACCCTGCAAGGATATCGCAAATTCACCACACATATATCAAGTTAAGCAATCAACATCTAAATTCCATAAGTAAATCCGTTAGAATCCCATGACAACGATTAGTTCATAATCGAACCTCTCGTCATCATGGGATCTGATGAAACCATGATAAAAACAAAGTATGAAAAGATACAAATAAAACTAAGTAATTGATATGTAATGATGTGTCTTGTTTCTGTCCCCCAAGATGTGTATTTATAGCCCCAAGTTGCCTCTCCATCAAGCAATTACCATATTAGAGTAGGAATAGAAGACCGGCAATTTCCATCTTTAAACGGGATAGGATTTGCAAATTCCATGCTCAAGACTGATTCTGGAATGTTCTAGCCGTCCAGGACAATTACCATACTGATTAGAAGTAGGAATTGTGGCAATTTCCTTGTTGGAATAGAATTCTGCAACTTCTGGAAGTTTCTGTTTTGAAGGAAAATTCTCTTCAATAATTCTGGACTCCGGACCACCTTAGAATGATAGAAAATCTTGTTAGCTTCGCGTGGACTGTAAGATCGCCCAAAACGGACTTGTAGAACTCAAGATATGGCCAAAACAAAATCAAAAATTCCGGCTGATTTTTCACCCGCACCGCGCGCGACCGCGCTACTGTTCACGCGCCCGCGCTACTGTTCATTTCCGCGCCGCAGCACCCGAAATTAGTACAAATTAGGCGCGGCCGCGCCCGACCTACTGTTCATTTGCTGAATTTGCTCTATTTTCTTCGTTTTAACTCCGATTTTCATTCCGTTTCTTCTGGCTCTCTCGCAATTTGATGTATTGTTATTCTTTAAGCTCAAAACCCACCATTTAAGCATGGAAAACATCATCACACATCCGACTCTTATTCCTGCACAAATTCACTAAAAACACATCAAAAACACCACATACTTGAGTTCAAGTCATCAATTCAAGCCGATACGAAGCATTCCAAGTGGATATAACATCCACTTATCAGATATCTAAAGAGATTCGAATATAATTAATACTAGCATATGACCCGTGCGATGCACGGAATTCACAATTTAACTTATAACTTCTTTTATTTAAATGTTATTTTTTTTTGTAGAACATATTTATTGAATTTGTCCTATTTCATGATTATCATCCTTTTTTATTAAATGAATCACATAATCTTATGATGGAATTATTATACATAAAGAGTCAATTAAGATTGAATATAAAACTATGAATTTCTAGGCCTTTACAATACTAATAATAGATTATAAAGTTAAATAGGATGGCTAGCTGCATTGATTATAAGTCATTTATGTAACATGCATATATACGTGCATATGTATATATGTATATTAATCTATGTTAATGTTGGTATAAAGAGATTACCAATTATCACACCCCCAAACTTAAACCGATGTTTGTCCTCAAGCATAAACATAAAAATCTATCTACACTAACTAGTACCACTTCCGTAGGTGATCACGGTTGCATTTGGCATATGCAACAAGCCCTTTAAACCCCTAGGCAGCCCTAGTGGACGAGTAAGGTCTCGTGAGGGCCTATAGCGAATGTACCCACAAAATCCATTTAACTTAATGCAATGCAATGCATGAATGCAACTAAATGAAAATGCAATTAATATCCTACCATACCTTCAGATCCTCTCATGCCATATTAACTTAAGAATCAAAGTAAATACGCAATGTCTTGGTGTCGAAAGTGCAAGTATTCACATAGTCTACTCAATGAACATGCATAAGTTCTCAAAAGTCCATGTCAAGTGTAAGAATAAGTTAGTAACCATGCTAAGCCTACAAGAGTACATCTTTCAGTAAAAACTTGGGATCTCATATGCAAAAACAAGCAAACACTCACAATCCACTCATAAAAGAATATTCACTCAAGAACAAGGGTAAGTGTATCACTCAATTCCAACAAAATCATAAGCATGCTTGACAATTGGTATCAATCTAACTCTTAGCACAACATACATCAATGACGATAATCAAAAGGTCTTTATTTGGGTTGTAGGGACAAAGTATGTCAAATAAGCCAAAACAGGTGAAGTGTCAAAAGCTAGTAAGAACTTATAATAAATCATACACAACCACCTATTTCCCTCCCATACTTTATTATTTTTCTTCCAACAAAAACGCTCGACTAGTCGACTAAAGTAGGATCACAATAACACAAATATGCTCTCATAATATAAATTTTTTTTTCTCTTCTTTTTTTCTCTTTTTCTTCTGTTTTTTTTTTCTTTTCGAGAGCTAAAGCAACAATAATATAGACAATAACAATGATCCCACAATTTTATTACACATGCCGACTATCAAGTAACAATCCAAACCCAATGTTAATATTTCCCCCAAAATTATGACCAACAATAACCCTTCTTTGCACACCTTATTACTCCCTTAAGCACTCTACTAGCCTTTGACAATGTGGGTTCGAATTAATGTAAGGCCAATACAAGAAAAAGGTCTAGGCAAGTAATGTGGTATGTCACTGAAAAAATAGGATTAAGCTCAACGGGTTAACTAATTGATCATGTAAACCTGGTGTGGTAATATGGGAAAATATGCGGTTATTCCTAAATGCCTTTATCATTTTAATCGTCAAATAATGTCATGCGTTTCAAGAAAGACCTCAAACAACTGCTAGCAATGCAAACAATCAGTGGACACTCAAGCAAACGAATAAATTTCAACAAATATGCAATAAGGCTCAAAAGCTCACTTGGCAGGAAAACATACTCAATCCCAAGCAAAAATCTCTCTAATGCACCGATTTGTATTCAAAGCATGCGAACTAAATCAACTTGCACATATTCATGTCCTTCTAATTACTTACAACATTCAATAAGTCTACTAGCTTCAACTTACTAGTGTATGTGTGTGCACAAGAACAAAGCATACCACTTCTCAACAAAAGCGTCAACAACACAAAATTCCTATCAAGCATGGGTGCAAATGCAAACTATTATGAACTCACATGATAAACGAATATAAAAACAGAATGTCCTATATGAAACAAACGTAGATAACACGAACATAAATGCGTAATTTACTAATACTAATATGCAAAGCATGAAATCCTACATGAACACAATGACTAACAATCACATATAACTACATATATACTACTTATCCCTCAAACCACCCCCAAACTTAAAATATTCAATGTCCTCATTGAATGAAAGTAAATACGAGGGAAAGTAGAAAACATACCAGTATACAACAATGCTTGGGTTGCCTCCCAAAAAGCGCTTCTTTAACGTCAATAGCTTGACGTTACTTCCAAGCCTCCATTAAGGATGATAATAGTTTGCCTGGTCCTCTCTTCGTGAGACTTCATCGTCATCACGGCAACACACTTTCTGCCCCTTCTCCTTGCTTGGCCTATTCGTGTAACAAATATGTCCTATTCCAATGCCTTCATCGATTGACCCAAAATCTGTCAATTTGTAGAATAACACACACTCGCGGGCTTCGGTTGGATATAATGGAGGAGGGTAAATGTAAGTTGCTGAAGCCTTTGGTTCCTCAAAGAGAACTTCCTCCATTGGCTCTAATGCGCTACCTTCATCTTTAAACTCTGAGTCAAGTAGAAGACCTGCATCTTTCCTATGTTCTTCAGCCTCTTGGTACGCACATACCAATTTTTGAAATTTGTGCAGCTCATCAGTGTCTGTCCCAAATAGTGCCCTTTCCAAATCATCCACCATCCTAACATGATCAAATTCCTCACATGGCTTGCGAATGCTCACCTCACCTTGGAATTTGTCTTTCTCAATTAAGCATGCAGCACCTTGCTCCAAGTCACAGTTACTTTCTGGAATTGCCTCTTATATGAATTGATGTTTCTCTTATTCCAATGATCTCACAGCTTGAGCAACTAGTGTCTCCAAAGAATTGATAGACTCCTCGTTACTCTTTACAAGCATCCTAAGCTCCTCCATAGTAGGAACCTCATCTGACTGAAAAGTAGGAGTAGGTTGCTGATGTTGAAACTCTTCACTTCCAAAGAAATATGTCATATCTGGAACATCTTGCTGGTACTGTTGAGGATGGTATGGAAAATATGGTTGTTCCTCATAAGTGACATATGGATCAACTTCTTCATAGTAACAATATTGTGAGGGATCATGAACGCCAAAACACCGCTCACATTGATAAGGCATGGATGTCCTTGAATATGCCCACCATGGCAACTCCTCGCATGCCATCTTCAAAAACTCAAGTACCTGAAACACAACAAACTACAAAATAGGTAAGAAAAACAAATCCGAGTCAGTGAACTCTAACGACCACTATTGACAAGCACATAAACCAAAAATAAAACACCGATGATCCCCGGCAGCGGCGCCAAAAACTTGTTTTTGCACTAAATCACGCAAGCGTACGTGGTCACAAGTAATATATGAATAAGTCGAGTTCGTTCCCACAGAGATCTGGTTAAGGTTTTAACTCAGTTATTGTACCTATGCAACAATGTATGGTTATTACTCACTGCTAAGACAAATAACAAATTTGAGTTTTAATTAACTAAACTAACTAAGATGCAAATTATCAACTAAGAATTAACTAACTAACGATAATTAAAATCAAATTACTTACGCAATATGAACCATGGAATCCTAACTTCAATACAAACTTCCTTTAAAGATCATGCCCTTTTATCAATACATGTGGTGGTTACGATAACTAATCGGACAACACGAAATAAGTATACGTTACCTTTCAGTACACGCACAACAATCTACACAATATCCACATAAGATAGAAATCATGCAGGCACCAATTATGCTTAGACCCTATATGTCTATAGAATTTGAAAACCTAATGGTTGAAGATCAAGTGTCCATAAGATTACATAAGGTAGTATGAGACGGTTAGAAACACACCACAAACATGAATAACATTCATGGACTTATGCTAGCATGGCAAGTTCTAAATCTAAAGATCCACTGTCGCTTCACTAAAGATTAACAAGATAGATGTTAGCTACGCATCTATATGAATTAAATACAACCCTGCAAGGATATCGCAAATTCACCACACATATATCAAGTTAAGCAATCAACATCTAAATTCCATAAGTAAATCCGTTAGAATCCCATGACAACGATTAGTTCATAATCGAACCTCTCGTCATCATGGGATCTGATGAAACCATGATAAAAACAAAGTATGAAAAGATACAAATAAAACTAAGTAATTGATATGTAATGATGTGTCTTTTTTCTGTCCCCCAAGATGTGTATTTATAGCCCCAAGTTGCCTCTCCATCAAGCAATTACCATATTAGAGTAGGAATAGAAGACCGGCAATTTCCATCTTTAAACGGGATAGGATTTGCAAATTCCATGCTCAAAACTGATTCTGGAATGTTCTAGCCGTCCAGGACAATTACCATACTGATTAGAAGTAGGAATTGTGGCAATTTCCTTGTTGGAATAGAATTCTGCAACTTCTGGAAGTTTCTGTTTTGAAGGAAAATTCTCTTCAATAATTCTGGACTCCGGACCACCTTAGAATGATAGAAAATCTCGTTAGCTTCGCGTGGACTGTAAGATCGCCCAAAACGGACTTGTAGAACTCAAGATATGGCCAAAACAAAATCAAAAATTCTGGCTGATTTTTCACCCACACCGCGCGCGACCGCGCTACTGTTCACGCGCCCGCGCTACTGTTCATTTCCGCGCCGCAGCACCCGAAATTAGTACAAATTAGGCGCGGCCGCGCCCGACCTACTGTTCATTTGCTGAATTTGCTCTATTTTCTTCGTTTTAACTCCGATTTTCATTCCGTTTCTTCTGGCTCTCTCGCAATTTGATGTATTGTTATTCTTTAAGCTCAAAACCCACCATTTAAGCATGGAAAACATCATCACACATCTGACTCTTATTCCTGCATAAATTCACTAAAAACACATCAAAAACACCACATACTTGAGTTCAAGTCATCAATTCAAGCCGATACGAAACATTCCAAGTGGATATAACATCCACTTATCAGATATCTAAAGAGATTCGAATATAATTAATACTAGCATATGACCCGTGCGATGCACGGAATTCACAATTTAACTTATAACTTCTTTTATTTAAATGTTATTTTTTTTGTAGAATATATTTATTGAATTTGTCCTATTTCATGATTATCATCCTTTTTTATTAAATGAATCACATAATCTTATGATGGAATTATTATACATAAAGAGTCAATTAAGATTGAATATAAAACTATGAATTTCTAGGCCTTTACAATACTAATAATAGATTATAAAGTTAAATAGGATGGCTAGCTGCATTGATTATAAGTCATTTATGTAACATGCATATATACGTGCATATGTATATATGTATATTAATCTATGTTAATGTTGGTATAAAGAGATTACCAATTATCAATAAGGATGCTAATGGGAAGTTCAAGATTTTAATGCTCCTATGTTGTTGTTGGAAGTTTCCCTGCTGTTGTCGGGAGTTCCTCTATGTCCTTTTCACGTGGAAGTGCTAATAATTGGTCTTTTTAATTTCTCAAGTTTTTTTTTGATTAAGCCTTTTTCTTTCTGAGTTTTTTTTGCGTTCTATCTAATTCTTATATATTAATTCCATTCCCCAACAATTACTGAAACCTCGAGATTATACATTATATCTCCTTTTCTATTTAGTATTAGATGTTCCGTGTGCAGAGGCTATGAGGATGAAACGAATGGCATGAAGGTGGAATCTCTTTTTATTCCTGGCACTCGTAGGTGGGATACTGATTATATCCGTGGTTTCGTGTTTTTGACCACCAGGTCACTGATAGAATTGTGTGGCATGATGCAAAAGATGGAGGATATACTGCTCGTGATGGATACCGGTTTTGGAGCAAAACAAACAGGCCAAATGTTGTTGGCATAGTTCGTTCGAATGGGCGGAATAAGGTCTGGAATTTACAGGTGCCTCATAAGATCAGAATATTTTTGTGGAGACGGGGGAGAAACAATATCCCAGTTCGTGCTGCATTAGTAAAAAAAGGAGTTAATATTTCTAATCAATGTCCTTTCTGCACTAGAACAGAGGATAATGTCAAACATATTTTTTTCGATTGTGTTTTTGCTCGAAGCTATTGGGATGAGGTTGGTCTGCAATTTGATCTTTTGGCGGACCAAACTGTATCTGAGTGGTTACTTGATGTTCTTTGTTCTCAGAAAATGGAGGTGCTGTTGAAAATAGTTTCTGTCTTATGGGGTATTTGGTTCTTTCGGAACAAGTTAGTCTGGGATAATAAGGTTGCCACGGTTGTGGTGGCTACTGAGTGGAGCTCAAAAATGATTCTGGACTGGAGACAAGCAAAAGCTAAGCCAAGGAAGCCCTCTATGGATGTAGTTCAACAAGATGGGTGGAAACCTCCGCAAAATGGGTTTTTCAAGTTGAATGTGGATGCCTCTGTTTTTCCAGCGGAGGATTTCTTCACTATTGGAATGGTCATTTGTGATCATGCAGGTGGGTTCGTACAAGGAAGTGTTCAAAAGTTTGCAGGCAATAGGTTTCTGTGTTTGAAGCGGAGGCTACTGGGGTGAGTGAAGCACTATCTTGGATTCGTGCTCTTGACTTGAAGAATGTTGCTGTTGAGACTGACTCTTTACTCATGGTGAAGGCAATCAAGAGTAAGAAAATTAATAGACTGGAGGTAGGGGATGTTGTTGAAAGTTGTAAAAAGTTCCTACAGTCTAGGCCTAGGCCTGATATCTCTCTTTCTCATATTCGAAAGCATACCAACAAGACTGCCCATATGTTGGCTAGATGTTCTTATGATGTAGGTTGCTTACAAGTTTTCTATTCTCCTCCAAGTTCTTTGTTGGAGATTTTGTCATCTGATCAGTTCTGAGTTTTCAAAAAAAGTATTAGATGTTCCTATACTTTTAGATATCTTGCGAAGTACGGATCGTAATAAATTATCTTAAATTTTTAATTTTAAACTTTTTTTAATAAAATAAAATCTTGAAGCACCAAGTTGTAATATAATATTTAATATTAAATTAATATTTAATATTGTTATTTTAATTAATTAAATTTACATAACTTTATTCTGGTAATATAATATAAGAGTAGCTATATTATTAATTGAATTTATTATTAATCTATTATAGATACTTTTAAATATTAATTAAAGGAGTCCTAAGTTCTATTTAATACTATATTCTTGATTTTTTATTAATTAAAGGAGTCCTAAGTTCTATTTGATACTATATTCATGACTTTTATTTCAATTTTTAGCTAATAAACTCATAGTATATAATTTTATTATTAAATTAAATTATTATATAATATTACAATTTTAATTAATTAAATTAATTAATATTTAGTGGCATAACATGCATACCGCGGTATACATGGCATACCATTTAAAGGGGTTTCTGCTTTTAATAAAGAGTATAGATTAGAAAAAGTTAATAAGATGATTATATTAATTTAAGAAAACATTAATTTGTTTTTTTTTAAAAAAAATTGTGTTATCATATTTTTTGTTTTAAAAAAAGGAATTGTACAAATAAATTATTTAACTTATTTTTAAATAATATGAAAAAATCACTTACCAGTCAATGAACAGATACTCATTGTAAAATGTTATAAGCCAAAATATTCAAAAAAAAAAAATAATGTGAAAAAATCAGGTTGTATATAAATTAATTTGTGTTTTTTTATAAAGTTGTATTCTTAGATTTTTTTTTGTAAAAAAAACAGAATTTTGGCAAATGCAACATTTAATTATTTTAACTATTTGACGAGGCAGTAATGGAGTAATTTACTGTACTTCAGCTTTCCAGTTGAGTTCTTTTACATACAAACGATATCTAAAGAGATTCGAATATAAGTAATATATGTACAAATGCAGACCGAATGTATTCAGTATGACTATGTGGTAAGGGGTGACCTATTTGGCCTTGTGCTCGTTACTGGAAACGATCAGGGTCACAGAATTACTTCTCTAAAAAGTCCATAAACTCATTACACGATCATGCCAACAAAACTACATGTACTCTAGCACCCTGTTATATTTTACTCCTCTCCTTCATCACTAATATATATATCCATACGGACCGTACCGGTTTAGCCGTTTAGGGGTCATACGACATCGTTGGAAGGAAGACTAAAGATCAACGATGTAGGAAGCACAAAAGAGGTCATACGACATCGGTTTAGGCAATCAACTCGGGAAAAATGATATAGGCAAAAGATGACTTATAGGGCAAATTCAGTTTTTGATATTTTTTTTGCTAAACGGACATTTTCACTTTTGCCCATAATCTTCAATTTCCTTGATGCATGGTGCATACTGATTGTCTTCTGAAGCAAATACAGGAACGCTTTTTGAGTTAACAAAACTAAAATGTCCTAAACAATTTAGCTAAATGGAATGTCCTAAATCACTAGGGCCATGTTTGTTTCAAGGGATTATAATCCCCAAATTATTACCTTATAAATTCCAAACGTAAAAGATTATAATCCCATGAATTCACATTTTGATCATTGTTTTAGTTCACTCCCATGGGATTATAATACCTTGTGAAAGAAGGTATTATAATCCCATAGAAATGAATCAAAAAGATGATAGCAATATACTTCCATGGGATTATAATCCTTTAAATTTAAGAAAGATAGTGTGATTTTCCAAGGATTATAATCCCCTAAAACAAACATGCCCTGGGAGTCATATTTTAAAGGAATATGATAAAACTCCGATGGAGTTGCCTAAGGGTACTGTGTGGAGACATCGTACACTTTATAAACTGATAGAAATAAACTCTTGTATAATATAACTCATGATATAACTGATGATTCAAAATTGGTGTCAAAGAAGCACCTTGATCATCCTAAACAAGTCAACTTACAACAAGTCTGGTGTGGAAGAAAATCTCGCAAAAGAAAAGCCAAAGAACCAGCTGGACCGCCATCCAATTAAAATGAAAACCAGTCGCATAAACCACATTCAAATATTAAATTCAGTAATGTTTAACAAACAAAGTATTCCAACTACGGTGATTCTCTTATTCTTGAAAATACTTCTGTTCGGCACTTGACTTTATCACGGTAGCCTTTAATGATTGAGAGAAAGTTTCCTGGTTTGACGGATTATGGATGACGTGGGGTCTGGATAGTTGTTGGTAATAAATCTTCCTCTGTTTGTTCTTTCTCCTGCTCTTTGATGTTTCTGCAGAACATCAGTATATGCAGATGGTCAGTATTGCTTTGATGCAAGTCAAATGTGTCATAAATAAGTGGGAAAAGAATTTCAGATTTGAGTAGAAGTTAAACTAGTGCTTACTGGGAAATTGTAATTGTTACACATCTCTGTTTGAGGAGCTCGCATGTTGTTCCTCTTTGCCCTAAGTGACTGCTCCCGGTTTTCATAGAAGTTGAAATCCTCCAGCATTGATGTCACTCCTGAATAACTCTTAAATATTTTTAGCATTTTTAAACCTTGCTGCAGTCCAATCTGAAGAAACAGAGATAGATATCCACAACTAATAAATATTTCAGAAAAGAAAACCCGTAACAATTATAAATAGAACATTAATCAGGAATATATTTAGTACTGAAACATTATAAGAAACTCTTAATCAAGTCACCCTGTTAGGCACCGGCCAAGGTGTTTTTTATTCTTATTTTCAAACTCCCACCTACCCCCCACCTACTACCCTCCCCCTTCCTATAAATACCCCCTCCCCTTTCATTCTAAAACACACCAAAATCTCTTCTTCCTCTCTTACTTCTCAGTATATATATAGCTGCTAGATAGTCCGTCTAGTAGGAAACTTACCTTGTGGTAGTTTCAAGCAGGTCAGGATAGAGGGCCCTCGTGCTACTCTATTCTTTCGTTTCGAGGGAATTTGTGTGAGTGTCAGGCTGCAGCCATCGGAATCTGTCCCGCTGCAGCATTAGGAGTTCGTCCAGCTGTTGTAGTTGCTACAAAGGGAGTTCATCCAGGTTATCCGGTCAAGTACCGAAGGAGTAGGGAATCGTTGTATTTCTATTCAGTTGTGTCTCAAGTGTTACTTCGTAAACTTGAGAGAGAATATTGTAACCATTGTTATCATTATAGTGGAAACATTCGGAGCTGGTCCCGTGGTTTTTACCTCTTTACTTTAAGGGGGTTTTCCACGTATAAATCTTGGTGTTCATCTGTCTTTATTATTGACTGTTATAATCTCCGTATTTAATTTACGCAAAGACAGGAAACGGGAATTCCTAACAAGTGGTATCAAAGCTGGGCCCCACATTGTTGGTGTCGAGGAAAGTGCTTTGTGCGCAGTGGTTACTTGATAACGCGCCGTACTGATACGGAAGGCTCCCCAAACACATCCACTTTCCTGGCCAACTTGTGTGGTTCTAAGTGAGATTCCCATAGTCTTTGATAAATTAAAATGGATGATTCTTCCAGTGTAATGGTAAGCCTAACAGCTTCAAATTATCCGATGTGGAAAAGCAGAATAAAGGATTTGCTTTATAGTAAGGACTTGTTTGATCCGGTGGAGCTGAAAGGAGTTAAACCTGCAGCAAAGTCTGATGCTGACTGGAAGAAGATGAACATGAAAACTATCAGTCTCATTCGTCGATGGATTAATAATTCGGAGTATCATCATGTCTCTGAAGAAGAAGACGCTTATACGCTTTGGACGACATTAGAGTCTACGTTCCAAGAGAAAAGTTCACAAAACGTAACTTTTCTAGTTCGTCAGTTGGTGAACATGAGGTACCAGGATGGGAACAACATGTCAGAGCATATGAGCGAATTCCAAGGGTTGTTAAATCAATTATCAAATATGAAGATGGAGTTTGAGCAGAAATTCCAAGCAATATTTCTTCTCAACACTTTACCATCCAGCTGGGATACGTTAGTGGTGACAGTAACTAATGCTGTACCAACTGAGCAACTAACATTGCGATCAATTAAGTAGAGTATCCTTAGTGAATCCATGAGAAGAAAGGTACAAGGAGTCAACCACGATTCCCAGGCTCTTGTTACTGAGAACAGGGGCAGAAGCAACTACAGGGAGACAAACCGAGGACGTAGTAAAAGTAGGAATTTTGGTAATTCCGGTGGCAAATCAAATATCAATGTTGAATGCTACTATTGTAAGAAGAAGGGTCATTACAAAAGGGATTGTAGGGCCTGGCTCAAGCAACAGAACAATGGTCAGCAAGGGAAACATGCCGAGAAAAGTACAACAGCTGCTATGACAGAAGATGTTGTGATCCTTTCTTTTGGGGAAGAAGAATGCTTACATGTTGATGATCAGAAGGTCGAATGGGTGATAGATACTGGAGCAACGTATCATGCAACACCCACTCAGGAATTCTTTACGACGTACAAGTCAGGGGACTTTGGTACTGTAAGAATGGGTAACTCAGATCAATCAAAGATCGCAGGCATTGGTGACATCTGTATTGAGACAAACACGGGTTGTTCAATTACTTTGAAAGATGTCAGGCATGTTCCGGACTTACGACTCAACTTGATTTCTGGCATGGCGCTAGATAAGCAGGGGTACGTAAATACCTTCGGTGGTGGAAGGTGGAAGCTTACTACGGGTTCATTGGTGGTTGCAAGAGGATCCACTTGTGGCTCTTTGTACAAGACACAAGTGAAGATGTGTTCAAATGCTTTGAATACAGTTGAAGATGAAGACTCGGCAAAATTGTGGCACAAGAGGCTCGGCCACATGAGCGAGAAAGGGCTGCAGATTCTAGCAAAGAAATCCCTCATTCCATTTGCTAAAGGAACTGCATTGCAGCCGTGCGAATATTGTTTATTCGGGAAATAACATAGAGTATCTTTTAGCAGTCCACTGAAGAAAAAGTCGGGGCTGTTAGAAAGAGTTTATTCTGATGTATGTGGTCCGTTTGAGGTGGAGTCCTTAGGCGGAAATAGGTACTTTGTTACCTTCATTGATGAAGCATCTCGAAAGGTGTGGGTTGAGATACTCAAATCCAAAGATCAAGTGTTTGAGTACTTCCAGAAGTTTCATGCCATGGTTGAAAGATCAACAGGGAAACAACTGAAGTGCCTTCGTAGTGACAACGGGGGGGAGTACACTTCAAAAGAGTTTCAAAAGTACCTTACAAAGCATGGTATCCGGCATGAAAGAACAGTTCCTGGCACCCCACAACAGAATCAATTCACCCCACATTTTTATTCTTAATCATTATATTTAGTACTGAAACATTATAAGAAACTCTTAATCAAGTCACCCCACATTTTTATTCTTGATTTAATTATGTTTTATGGATAAAAGTGTTTTTTTGACATTACGAAGACCCATAAGCTAATGTTGTCATATAAAGATAAATACCTCCTGTGTATCCCTCGAATGTGTTACAGGTTTGTTGTCA
Organism: Saposhnikovia divaricata; assembly: GCA_036435485.1. NCBI lineage: Eukaryota > Viridiplantae > Streptophyta > Magnoliopsida > Apiales > Apiaceae > Saposhnikovia > Saposhnikovia divaricata. Next base: position 113,047,148 of record CM071594.1, on the reverse strand, counting down.
TTGCTTTCGATGATAATGTGTCTCAGTTGGGTGTTCGGAATATCTTTAACTATGTGCCACTTTACTGGGAAGAACCCATTCCACTTGTCACGCTGCCAAAAGTTCATGTTTTTGGCAAAATCCATTGGTCCAATCATTTCAGCTAAGCCTACAAACTGCCCACTCCCGTTAACCTGATATCATAGGAGAAGAAATTAGGAGAAGCGTATTTGACTAGATGCAATACACAAATAACCTTTAAAGAAGTGAAAATAAATGTCATAAACTATGATGCTCAGCAGAATTAGTGACTTTTGAAAGTATGTAAAAAATTCATAGAACAAATGGTCACGGATAAATTAACACAACCAAGATTCCAAATTAATCCTTACTGAATAAAAAAGGAAAATTGGACACTCAGTGCCGCTATCACTTGTTTTAGCTTGTGTATCATGGAAAGCAGCATCCAACTTCCTATTGCCATTAGGGGTACTTGACCAAACATCATATTTGATGCATTTATGTATATCGTCTTCACTATATGACTTGATGACGTAAAACTTAGCATTATCATAATTGGTCTGAAAATCTTCTAAGTTATATTGATCTCTTTGTAAACAGAACCCCATCCTTTTATCCTCAACCGGTGTAGAAACCTTGTTACTGCCCTGGCCACGGGGACCACGAGTTAGTTCAGCCGTGGCTTCAAGCTCTCCGTGTATGTTGGACTTCTCTTTCTGATTATATCCATTACTTCCATTCCACATTCTAGCAGTAGGTCTATCATTCAAACCAGCATCACGAGCACAGTAACTGCGCTGGTTATTTGCGGTATATGATGAGAATTTCCCCATTGGTTGAAACTGACCTGCTGATCTATAACCTCGAGTAAACTGCAGCACACAACACATAATTAATTGTAATTAGTATAACTAGGCCTGGAAAGATAGATGTAAACTTGGAAATCGCCCATAGACCTATTTTTAAAATTTGTACAGAAACACTATTCATGAGACTTCAACATGAGACAGACAGAATAGAGGAGGTTAACTTTTCCACCAGGCATAGGCAGTGCTATATTTAACTACGGTAACCTTGATCTCGTTTAAACTCAAACAAAATAAATCTAAAGTGGGTTGCATATCATAGTATCTAGATCAGGAAAGGCAGGGAACATTTTAAAGTAATCTAAAGCGCCTGCTCCAACTAATTTACAACTAAAAGAACAAACAAATTATCATAAAATAATGCCGCAATTCTACCAAGAAACTTTTAGAAAACTGGCCATATATTACTAATAATCAAGAGCAATTCTACCAGGTATTCATCTTTTAGTAATATATTACTAATATATTACATGTTCTTAATGCATTTTTATGATACAAGTACCTGATTTGATGGTTTTGGATGCTGTGCGTGAGCCTTGGACATATTTGGCAAGCCAGCATAGCGTTGTGAATTTGTATTCGGTGGGAAATTAGAGGGTACGGGGTTGCTGAAACCCTTTGCTTTCCCTGTAGCAGTAGAACCAAGAGCAGATTCTTCTCTCTTAAAGACATCAGTGGTGCAATTTGTTACATCGCAAACATATGCTGAATTCCAAGATTCATTTGGCTTGGTTCCAGATCCATACGAGTCAAACCCCTGCAGAGAACCTGATAAAGAACAAAGGGCTGTTGCCTATCAACACCCCATAAAGTCCCAGCAATATAAGACTACATCCAGGAAGATAATATGAAGTTTATTGTTATGGTACCCTGAAAGAAAAAAGGCGGAAAAATATATAAGAAACAAAAATCTCTGATGTCCCGCACCATTATCTGATGTGAGTCTGATGAAATTGTTTCTTATAGAAGAAGCCATATTTTGCAATAATAGACCTAATTAAATGATAATTTGAAAGAAACATAATTTTAAATGATAATTTGAAAGAAACATACTCTATATGACTCACAGCTGCCATTAAAGTGACCATCATCCAATGGACTAGAATTTCTATTATATCCTGTAAAGAATAGGACAGAAATAAGAATTAATACCTCGGTAACCCTCTGCCGGTAACTACATTTTTAATAAAAATGGAATTAATTTCTATTCCAGGGGGGAACGCCCATTAACCTAATAACTCAAAATTTCAAACAACATGACTGCACGAAGCTAGTTACATGTTCCACTGTTGCACTAATAAGCTGATTTTTATGCGAACAATATAAAAAGATACAGATATTTTATATGACAGGGGAGTGAAACAGTAGGTTGAATATATATCAAGTAATAGCAGTTAGCTTTGATTGCATTTACAATCTTTTAATATATACCATCAATGTCAAAGGAAAACAAGGTAGACCAAAATTAAATGAGTAATTATTTCCAATTAGTTATAACTGGCTACAGTTTATTAAATCTAGAATACTGAATTATACAATAGATAATAAAGATTTAAATGAACAATAATAATACAATTAAGAGAAATTCTGAATGGTACCCTTTTAGAATTTGCTTTTCTAAATGGAACTCCATATAGTTTTGGCTTACATTTGGTACCACTATATTATTATGTCAATTCCTACGGTATCCCTTCCATTAACATCAGTTAGTCAAACGTTGTATGAACTTGTAAACAGTTTAAAACACAATTGGTCATAGCTAAATATAATCTAACAGCAGTATGTTAACAATTGCAAATCGGAGCAAAAATAGACAACAAAATCATCCAAAAGATCCAACCGTAATCATCGAAAAGATCCAACCATTATAATCAAGCCAACTCAACCTAGCATACACAACCGTTAAAGTAGTCATAATTCATACCCCTTTCCATTAACATAAGTCTTCCGGAACATATATGTAAATATATCAGAATGAACCCCAATCACATTTATTCCCCTATAAAGATTTGAAACCTCCTCACCTCTAAAGGTGTTGAAGAACTTGTTTGAAATTGTTTTCAAGATATAAGGATCGAATTGATTGGTTTTAGAAGGGCGGAGAGAGAGAGATTTTGGTTTAGGTTTCGCAGAAATGGAAGAGATTGGTGGAGAGTAATGGGAGAGTATTAAATGTTTTTGGGAGATTTGGAGCCCGAAAATCCAACTTAATAGAATCCCTCTGTTTTGTTTTTAAGTTTCGTTTTTAAAACCCCGGAAAATGAAAGTTTTCAGAAAATAGTTGTATATTACACTCAATTTATTGTCCAAACGGAAATTAACGGGAGGGGTATGGCAGAAAATGACACAATAGTATAGTGGTATCAATTAGAAGCCAAAAGTCTTTGAGTACCATTTGAAAAAACCAATTCTACGAGGGTACCATTGAAAATCCTCCTATTATTAATAAAACATATACATTAGCAATTTATTTGAATCTAGTAAAAAGTTCTTAGGGTACTTCCAGTACCGGAAAAGGTTCACAGGCTCCAATGAATTTTTTTCAAGGTGCCTAACTAGAGATTCTCCATTACTCTGGGCCTAAAAACACTATGTAGACTACTGGATACAGTCTCTAGACGGCTAGAGACAAGTTCTACGCCCGAGCATTCTCTAAGTAGAAACTGTACTGAAATCACCTACTAGTTTTGTATTTCTGCTACTAGATTTTGTATTTCGCTCTAATACCAAACTAGGCATTTCCTTCGGCTTAATTTTGATAGCTGTGACCAGAGGTCAGATGAAGACTAAGACACTTTTGGAATTAATCTTTTTGTTGGATGAAATCTGAAATGTGGACATATGGAAATGGAAGCTGGACAACATACATACATGACTCAGACATCCAAAGTGAATTTCGGGATCATGTCTCATTTATTATTAGTTTTGCTAAGATACAATAGAGGATCACAAAACATAAGAGACTAGGACAGCACTAATTCAGTGATCTAAGTAACAACTACTACGTAGATGCTAAGAACATGCACTGCCACTGGATGTTGGAACAGCCTTACCATTCACAGTAGGCATAACATCTTCTGAATAAGATAAATTTGAGGTAGTATCTGATTTCATTCCTTTTTCATCTGCAGCCTGGTAATTTTTAACTTATAAGAAACAGAAATTACAAACCAAATGGGAATAACAATGGTAGTGGCAGTTTTAAAGTAGTGAGAATCACATATATATTCGACCGTCCATATATTATTATCATAAACCAAGGAATCTAAGCATTCACTAACAGTGCATACAGTTTTGTGCTTGGAGGTCTCAGGAAAACAAATAGCAATGACATATCTAGTTAGTATTACCTAACAAACTCATCTTTACCCGTGCACCACTGCAGAGTTTGTTTATGATACTGTAATTGGAAGCTAAAATCTGAACACTCATGCAAACAAATAACAGTCCCTAAACATTGTTCAGTAGGACTAGTGACATCAATTACAAAATAAGAAAGTAAAAATTCACAAGAAAAATCAACAATTATGACAATGGCAGTGAGCAAATCTGTTCTCCAAAAAAAAAAAAAAAAGTAGCTGAAGAAATATTCAGTTAAGTCCGGGCTGGATTACTAATGACTTACCCCTTCTTCGTCCATTATAGGAGTATATACATCAGACTTGTGCCCTGCAGCAACTGTTTCAGCTGCAAAGTTTAGTTAAGCGATAACCAAATGACAGCTAGCATGTTCATGGCCTAAGAACATAGGACTTCCGCACGTGGCAAGTAATTCATTTAAAAAACAAATTGTGAATTTTAATAGGTACATTTAAAGCCCTTAATGTTCAGTTTGTAAAAATAGCTCAAGTACTAATATCAACACAACCACCCTAACTATATTATACATACAACAATACCAGCAATACAAATCCACCAATTGGTCGTCTTCATCGAGGCTGCTACTTCAAATATACGAAAGCACTATAGTATGATGATCATACACACTTGCGTGAAATACATGTCAGCTTGGTTTAAAATGCTCTCCAAGATCGAATCAACCACTAAAAATATATCTGGCAAGAAATTGTAATTACGAGCACAAAAGCTGTAATTAAGGACATAGACATTAAAGGATACATTGCTCCATTTTCTTCTCTCCAGGCATATCCATCGTCAATGCTCACTTGTCCGCCTACAATATAAGCAGTAGAGAATAACTATGTTCTGTTTCTTAGGGAAAAAGACTTAATGTCAATGAGAAAAATAGATATGAAATAAATGAATGATAAATAACACTCCGAACATAACATCCTTATTATTCATTGAAAGGCATCATATATACATAAAGAATAACTATGTTCTGTTTCTTAGGGAAAAAAGACTTAATGTCAATGAGAAAAATAGATATGAAATAAATGAATGATAAATAACACTCCCAACATAACATCCTCATTATTCATTGAAAGGCATCATACTGTATATACACAAAGAGGCAAACCGAATTCTTCATACTAATTAAAGGACGCTTAATCCTTCTCCATTAGTATACATGTATTGTAAAGTTCAAACCAGGTGATTACAAAGAAGAGAAAGTGTACCACATTATAACATACTATACCATTTACAAATAACAGAAACCTTTTTGAAATGCTTTTATAACGTGCTGTTTTCAGTGTTCTACTACTGTTTTTGCTCTGTCAGACCCGGGTCTTCACGAAAACAATTTATCTATAACCAGTAGTAGCAAAATACCAACATTCAGTACAATTTACAAAGGATACAAAATACCCCATGTCTAAATATGAGACATTATCAGATAAAACCTACAATTCATACAATTTTTGTTTTTTATTTCTTTGCAGTCAAAGCATACCCCACCAATTAAAATCTTGTTCATCCATAATATATACATTGATAAATGAATACTCTTGGACCAACAATCAAGATCAAAATAAATTATCTGACTAGATTATTTTTCATGAGAGATTATTCATTTTTCGAGATTTTACTTTATTTCCAAGTAATAATAACCCTAATTTTCCCGGGTTTCGAAATTGATACAACTGTGCATTGTTTTTACAATAAGATCCATAAACAAATCTAAATAAAAAACCAAAAGAACTAGGTTATAATTTTGCATTACAACAAGACAAGAAAAGAACATATAAGCAAGCTAAAAACAGAAGAAACCTCGTAACAACAATAGTGGACAAAACGACAAGAGCTGCGATGTGAAAGCTTTTAATTATGTGTGTAATTTTAATGTATGTGTGTAAAGAATATGATTACAGTAAGAACGGTTTCCAGAGATGCGTACGTAAATAGAGTTCGATGATGATGGACGGTCATAAATGGCGCAAAGATCGTGATCAGTTTCTGTTCCCTGGTGTTGAGTTAACAAATTGTTAAAATGTTTAAGTAGATAGATATGTTAACATACATGCTCTATGATTTTTTGAAACACGTGGAATGTGTTTAGCAGACAAATCTAAAATTTTCATGAAATTAGTATAAATTAAAGGAATATTTACAAAAATATATATGTTTTTAACTTTCTTTTACGTTTTTACTATCATTAACTTCCTCTTTCAATTCTATAATCTTACTTTTACAAATATACTACCAATTTTGTTTTAACTTTTTATTTTTTAAAAAATACGTTTTGCAACATTTGGAACCTTTGCAACCTCATTTGTAAATTCAGGATGGCGCCAGCCGTGTGAGTTGCAAAAGTTGCAATTGAAAACTGGAAGTTGTAAATGAGCTTGCAAAAGTTGCAACTGAAAACTGGAAGTTGCAACTTCCATGCTATATATGGGAGCAGACGAATTTCCTATTACAAGTTCCAGTTTTCATTTATCATTTTCGACTAGTTTTTTGAAATATTTATGTATATATATATATATATATATATATATATATATATATATATATATATATAGGCGGCTACTCCAATACAAACCTCATTTGAATACAAACATAAAAACCAAATTCCAATACAACATTTAAGCTAATCTAATGACCAAAATAGGGGTACCCTAATACGAAAAAGTCTTATAATTCTACCTTCTATCCATTCATCCAAAAAAAAAAAAATTAAAAAAATATAATTTTTTTTAAATAAATGATGACGTGGCACCAGTTTTTTTTATTTATTTTTTTATTTTTTTTATGAATGGATAGAGGGTTGAATTATATGACTTTTTTGTGAAGATGCCCCTAGCAGGGCCGTTAGAATATATGAAATATAATATATTTTGTGTTGGTTTATAGTTCTCATTTTAAGAGTGGTTTTTATATTTGAGCAAAAACCTATATATATATATATATATATATATATATATATATATATATATATATATATATATATATATCAAAAAACTGGTCGAATGACAACTGTAATGTAAGAACCCAAAATTTCGGTAGAATTAAAACTTTTCCTATTATGATGAAGTGCATCAATGAATAGTGATTTGGTGGATGAATAGTGATTTTGAGGATTAAGAAAATTTTTCATGCCACCTATGTATGAGACGTAGTGTGGATATTCCGAAGTTATACTAGTAATCTACGAAGTAAATAAGTGTATGTAAATGCGATCGGAATTCAGAAATTCCAAATTCTATTTTCGTGTAATATTTGACCGAGCAGTGAATTATATATCAGTAATATCAAGAAATGAGATATTTAATTTGAGGAATTGAGGAGTTAATATTTTGGAATTTTATTATAAGTGATTTGAGAATTTGGAACGGAAACCACTGAGGAAGTGAAACAAACGTTCTAGAAACCGCTGAAACTTTACAATGAGATTAAGCGATTGAGCGAACGAAGCATGGATTAAAAATATGGTATATTAAGAGTCCAAGGAATGATATATTATGAGAAAGAAAGAGGATTGAGAATAAACTCCTAGAATTGAGAAATAGAGAATGCTTGAGAAATCGGGAGAACGTTTTCTGAGATAAAGAGAAATAAACAAGGGATGTTGGAATTAATATTCATTCGAGGTATTGTGCCATATTAGAGCAATAATATGCAAACTATAAGTTGTAACGTATTAATTTTATTCACGAGACAACAAGGAAATCAAATTGTTGGAAAAGGAAACAAACCAAGGGACTAATATGAAAGAAACAAAAGATGAGGACTTTGTTGCAATTGTTGTGGATAAGGAAATCCAAGTGAGCCAATGAGGTGTTGACAACACATTACAAGAAGATGCATCCAAATGAGATAGATATATAATACATGTATTAGTCATTATTTAGCAAACAAAACAAAACAAACACAAGAAAACATCCATTCTGCCCAGCAGAACAGCAGCTCAGTAAAACGGGCCTAGAGCCTTCATTACTCAATGGAATTTCGTGTTCTTTATATGGTTAGAAAGCTGTGAAGATGCTCTACAACTCTCATTTAGAAGTCTCGATCAGAAAACCTCGGTAAGGGCCTCGTTTTCCATGATCTTTCAGTCGGATTCTAATAACTCCGAATTACTAACTTTGTTTTCTTCATTTCTTTTGATCGTCCAAGCTTACCCAAGGCTATACAAGGATTATACAAGGTTTAGAAAGATATTACACACATCAAGGAAGGTATAAACTCTCTCAACCCTTAGCATGACTTGTTTATAGTTTATATTGTTAGATCTATAATTTTGGAGTGAATCTTGGTGATTTGAGTTGTAGATGATGAAATCTTGAAGTTATGTGCTTGTTATGATGGTTGTAAGGCTTTTACTTAGAGTATGTAACCCCATATATGCTATAGAGACAAGTCTTGGTGGTTTTGATGGTAGATGTGAGGTACAAAGTGAGTTCTTGAATATTTGAGAAAAGATGAGTGCTGTGTAAATTCCTGGGAGCATGTACTGTCTTGTAGGAGGGTTTTGAACCCCTAAATCTTGTCACCCGAGGACCTAATTTATATGGTTGGAAAGATAATTGAATGTAGTTTCTAGAAATATAAGGTTCATACCCAGGAGATGTGTAGATCTTGAGTTATGGCCGGATTAGTGCAGTGTGGTTCTGGAATTCGAACTGCACTGTGTTGTCCATTTGTGAACTGAGTTAGGACCCCTTAAAATTATGCTAGTGTTATGAAAATTTGAGGGTAGTCAGATTATACAGTTGTGAAGGCTGTCCAAAAAGAATTGGAATAAAATTTGTATTTTTCAATTTTATAAAAATGTTAAAGCGAAGTGCGCGCGAGTGAAAAATCACCTAGGAGCTTAGTTTAACGTAGTTTTAAGAGTACTCACTTGTGTTTCAAGTTTGAGGGATGGATTCGAGTCGAATGAGTAATGAATGTGATAAAGTGATAACATGGTCATATAGGAGGGTTAGTTGTCACAAATTGGAGTCGTTAAGTTGGTCTAACATCCTTTAAAACCTTACGATTAAGTAGTGTTGTTAAGGTACTAACGTACGAATATTGATTATGTATAGATCTTCGTTCCACGTCGCAAGCTCGACCACCCCACCCTAACCAAGGCAAGTTTACTTTTTAAAACTAATATATAAGGATTTTCACTGTTGTGTTTGTAGCTTCCAAACGTATTATATGCTTATGCTTTACGAGATTATGTTGAAGTTTGAGATTTATGCATATGTGTTTGTACACCCTTGAACTTAGAATGAAAGTGTTTCCTTCGGACAACGACTCTAGCAATAGAGGTCGTAGCGGTCCAAATATACTATTGACCGGGGAGCGGTATATTATTGTATCATGATTAAATTGCGAAAACCCGAAGAGTCATTCGGGAGGTACCGTATACTTAAGTATTTTTACGTTGTTAAAAATACTCAAAAATATCTATCTTGGATTAAAAGCTTATTTTAATTAAATAATTATTTTATTAATTGTTTATATTAAATCTCAAAATATCATTTATTAATTATTGTTCATCATTTTAAAGACAAAACTAATCCAAGATACCTTCATCGTTTTCAAACTCGAACTCTTTCGAACCCAAAACATTTTCGAAAACCCCCGGTCAGGTTTTGCTTCTTGTACACTTTTCAAGAATTATCGGTCAACTGAGGTCGAACTTCAACTACCCGAATTTTCTATCAAAATGATTTTTGACAAGAAAGAAAAAAAAGGGGACTCTAGCAGGTGTGGGAATCATTGACGAATGATTCCCGGGATGTGTAAGCGGCCGTGAGCCAGGCGGTCCATCAATTATTCCGCCCCAGGTGTTGTCGAAGGATGATTACGGATGTAGTTTTCATCGAGGGTGATTACGGATGTAGTTTTCACCCGAGGGTAGTTACGGATGTAGTTTCTATCCTTCTACTAGTAGAGAAGACCCGCGGATTGTTGGACTTGGTTGTGGCGACTGATCATCGTCAACCCTTGTCAGGTTTTTATGTTTTCTTCCAGTCCCATCCTCCACTTTGGAAAAATACTCAAACACTGCTTCTTGGGCCTAAGTGCCAAGTTGCTGATAGTGTGGTTTTTTATAAGAAAAATATTGACATCGTGCAGTATCTAGAACTGCAAGATTTTCTATAAAGATTGGCACGTGTTAGTGCACTCTTGCAATTATTTCAAAGAATGAAATGTTTTTGAATGAGAAACCTTCTAAGCTAATGGAAGGAAAGAGGTTTTGCAATGATGTATTCCCTGTATAGTATGTTAACAGTAGGGTGTTTTGCCGAAAATGATATACTCATATGTATATATTTTCAAACTTGCGATATATTGAAATGGGAACCTTATAAAGGGTTCATGTGTTATTCTTAAAGCTCCTTAGTGAGTATAAATGTTTTATTCAAACTCGGACATATATATTGTCCAATTATGTTTTGAAATCTGAGATATATACCCATACAGTTGGGAATGTTTTCGAAATAAACCACATTATTATTTTTCAAAATGGTGAACTTACTGAGCATTATGTAGCTCATTCTTGCTTTATAAAAACTTTTCAGAAAGAGAAGAATTTGGTCGGTTAACTCCGCACCAGCAGAAGAGGAGTAGAAGATTTACCCCGGAGATGATTCAGTTCCTGATAAATACTACAGAGTAAGTCTGATAGGTTTTCAACTGTAATAGTAGGACTTGTCTTCAAGTGTAGTTGTATAAGTGGAAGTGCGTAAGATTCTGGATTGTACAGATGAATTGTAATATTTAGTGTTACTTTTGATTATCGTTTCTGAGGCTCTAACTTGTTTGTGCGTAAGATTGAGGTCTCGATGGATGTATTGTTGAGTTGTAAAGTTAATACAGGTATGATATGGTTGGATGGTGATGTGACGACCTGAACCTTTGACCTCGGATTTGGGGGCGTCACAGAAATGGTATCAGAGCGATAAGTTACAGTACTCAGAAATGAGAGTGTTGAGAGTTAAGTCTAAGTAGGAGAATGACATAAGAGATCATAGTAAACTTATTATTGGACTACCGGAAGAGGTACCAGTGAGTAGAATGGACTGGAGTGTTTACTGGAGGTATTATACTAGGGTCGATAGAATCCTTAGAGACCTTCAGAATGATGAATAGAGGTTTGAGAGTCGTACATGACCTATCATAGGTAATGATTTAGGAAGCAGAGCGAAATCTCAAGAGCAGCTGAGGTAGAGGCGATATTGCCAATATGATCGGATGACTAGGCCGGCATAAATTTTGTGGCCCATAGTCCTCCACAATTTAGGAGGCGGCATTTTAAGAATCAAGAAGTTTAGACTTCCCTACATAATTAAGGGTACTTTGTACTTGGAATAATGAAAGTCTTTTACTTTGGCTATAAGATCCGATTTTCGATAAGTAACGGGTTTACCAGAAAGTTGGTCACTATGTCGTTGTGGATTTCATTACCCTTGATGGCAAATTTTACATGTGTTATACGAGAATGTTATCATAAGACGAGCGTGCTAGATAATTCCACGCATGATTCGGATGCTAGAGCATGGTAGTTCAACTTAGAGAACAAACAAGTAGAATTAACAAAGGGACTCAAGAGAAGTTGAATATTGCAACGAGCGATACAGTGATCTCAGAGTCTACCAAAAGAAAAGACCAGTGGGTCTAGAGTGGGATCCTTTGATAGAGATGTTATCAGGGACTACGTATATATGTATTGTAGACCTAAATATTTTTTGTATATGTTCACATACACACACCCGCCACTGAACCTATGGATTGCACTGAGATTCCTGAGAGATCTCTTTGATCTGTTCCCAGGGGGAACTAGCCACTTGTGATTCATGTCGGAAGGCATGAAGTAGGACCCTATGGACTTAGCAGGTGTCCCCGGAATGATGTGAAGCTTGGTCTTCAAGATAAAGCACGGAAATGACAGATATATTTGTGAAACCCCAACTCGATAAATGACTTTAAGATGATGATTGAGAGACGCACTAGTTGGTGTCTTGTATTACGAAGACGAAGAGATGGAGTTACTCTCATAATGGTGATAATGAGATGCACGAATGATTATTAACTTATTTCGGTAACTACCGGCTGGTGCACTACTTCATTTTAAACTGTTCACTAACCATGTTACCTAGATTAGTTTATATCAGGTAACCCTTCTAGCTTTCTACTTCAAACTTGTGGAATAACAACCAGTGAGATACTTTCCCTAAAGCAGGACTTATCCGAAGTAATTTTATTTGATCCATGAACATTCTATTCAAAAATTTATGATGATCTTGTTCGGCTCAGGCCTATTTATACTTTCTTTCAATTATCCAAGGAATGTTCAACAAATATTTCCTTAATTAATCGATGAATATTAGTTAACAAATATTGATATTTGATTGCTTCTTTCATACTTGCACTCTTCAGTTGAGCTCATAAATATTTAACAAATTACTGAGGACATGGATGATCTAATGTCCAGACATCCCTCATGAATTCTTTCTTCTATTCGAGATGAGATTTTACATCGTACATTGAAATCATAGTAAGGATATCATTTTGATATTGGTATTCTGAATTTAATTCTATTGTAGGATCTGATAAAGCATGTGTACGGAGGCACCCTTGGGTGGACCGTTTCACTGGAAGGTAATATTTGATGAGAGGTTATCGATTGTTTCGATACCTAGAACCTTCTCTTCAGATTTTATAGTTTTCTTTTTCAAACTTAATAACTTCTTATTTCAATTCGTTGTCCGAGTAGCCTAAAGTTTCTTCAGTGGCTACGGTGTTGAAATTCCTTTCTAGCCAATTGAAACTGGCTAGTCGATATGTCAATATGAATGACTAGTTGATTGTTCTAACTAGTCAAAATTGTAATGTTGTGAAGAACACCTAGCTAATTGTCCTAGCTAGTGGTGATGTCTCAAACAGGTGAACTAGCAAAATTGTCTAGCTAGTTACTAGTGTTTCTTGAAAAGGACTAGTTATTGTTTCACTGGTCCAACTCCCAATTTAATTCATTCAGCAATTCCGCAATGCATTTTTCATGTGGTAAAGTATGATGATGAAAGTTTTGACGAATAACTTGATTGAGACCTAGTGAGGTCGCCCACTCAACTTGAATTCTACCCATCTTCGTATCAGACTTTATATCACTTGAATATTCTGTTCTTGAAAACAACACCTAGAGGGGGGGTGAATAGGTGTTTTAGGCTGACAATGGTTATTTATGACCTGTTTAAAATTTTACCAGAAACAGCGTGCTGTTTGTAACGAACAGCGTGCTGTTTGTGACAGTACAGTTTACAAATGGCAAGCTGTTTGTACCTAAAGTGCAATGCAGTAAATAATATGCAGAAGATTAAATGTGTCACAAAGTCTTTTAGCCAGGTTCGACCCCTAATCCCCTATGGTCTACGTCCTGGTCCCTTACCAGACTTGGTAAGAGAATATATTATTGATCACTATAAAACCGATTACAAGATCCAACAATATATCTCCCTTATCCCTTGCTGTTTACAAATGGCTTGTTGTTTGTTGTGCTGAGCTAACCCTCTAAGCAATACTTCCCAAGTATCCTTCTCTAGTCTAGTTCAATCCACCCAAAACCTTAATCCAACCTTGTACAACAACAAATCAATACAACTTTGAACAATACAATGTTTTAAACAATTACAACTCAACCTATGAACCCTTCTGAATATGTATATATGTGAGTGTATATTGGGTTTTGAAGGTTTGAAAGAATTTAACAAAGTAAGCTTGTGGTTGTATATGAATATCTTGTTTCTGCACTTGTGAGGGATGATTAAGAAGTGAGCATTTCACGTCCTTAAATAGATGAACAAGAATGTATTTAAAATCAGACACCAACGGTATGAATTGTAACCGTTAGTTATAATTTTGTAAAATATTCAAGATGAAGAAGATAAAGAATATGTTTTTCAGATGATAGTATAGTTATGGAGCGTGTTTGACATGGTGAGGAATATTATATATGATTAGGAAGACATTCCCATGTGTTTGTTTTTGAGTGGAGGTAGTGTGAGGCATTAAAATAATGAAAAGTGGATCTTACTTTTCTTATTTTTATGACAAGGAATAAGTTTGTCTCCCAATATCTATTAGATATGAGTAGGTACAACTTCAGATATATTCAGAGGGGTCCTTACAATATTCTAACACCATCTATGCTCGATGCTTATTGAATAACCGTAGCCTTCTGATTTTCTGACAGACGCAGTCAGCGTGCTGTTTGTACAAATGGCATGCTGTTTGTACAACTGGTACGCTGATTGACCATGCAATCGGCTTGCTGTTTGAGACTGATGTAAGCTGACTAAGTCTACACTTGGCTTACCAATTGTCACTGTACTACAAAGTTAGCTTGCTGTTTGTGTCATACTGATTGCACAATCAGTAAGCTGTATTGCCCTGCAAAACCAAGTTAGTGTGTCTACAAATGGCATGCTATTTATATCTGTTACTAAGCCAAATGGCTTACTGTTTGTGATCATCAAAACTTAGGAGTTTCAATCTCCCCCTTTTTGATGATTACAACTAATTTAGGAGAAATTTAAAAACTCCCCCTAAATCCCTGCATATCAACATTAGATATAAACCAATATTATAAGCAATCATTTTTGGTATATCCAATAGATTAACTTAAAACAGTAAATATCTAGATAAACCAACTTAAGCATTTAAACCACAGCAATTATCCAGAACAACTTAAACATTTAAACCATAGCAAATATCCATATAGGCCACATAAATCCAAAAACAACTACTAAATCAGTTCAAACAAAAACACTTAAGACACTTAAGACAGATAGTTTTTAAAGTACTCTCCAAATTTTCTCCCCCTTAATTCATCAAAAATTAAGAAGCTTTGGGATCTTGAACAGTAGTAGGTGGAGCATCTGATGTGGTGGCATCAGTGTCAACTTCTTCAACTTGCTTCTGAGCAGCTTTTGCCAATTCATCCAACCCAGCTTCTTCTTCCATGGCAGAGTGAGTTGTGGATGTTATTCCAGTAGGTTTGAGCATCAATTCCTTGATAGACTTAATTTCAGATAGAAATTCTTTCATTATGCTCTTAATTGTCTGATACTCAGCCTTCACAGATTGGAGATTCACTTTCACATCTTGTAAGTCCATCTTGACAAATTGAATATCATTTCTGATGGATTGAGTATCATTGCGAAGAGAGATAAGCTCACTGGACATGATGGTGACATCTGCATGAAGTGACTGAGAAAACAGGTTATGAGCCATAGAGACAGGCTCTGCAGAAGTTGTAGGAGCAGCTAATGAAGGTTCTTCTGGAGGAGATAGTACGATCCTAGATAAAACACCATCCTCAATTTGAAAATTATTCATAGCTAGGAACTTAACATCAATATCCTTAACAGCAACCTTAATAGCATCTTTTAAATCCACTTTGAACCATTCAAACACCTTTGTCAACCAAAGCCCATAGGGTATTCCACTCACTGTTTTATCAAGTGTAGCTAACATTTTCTGAAGTATCAGAGATGATACATCAAAAGGTTTTCCAGACATTAACATGGCAACAACTACTACATCTTGACAAGTAAAATTCGATTTATTACCAATCCTTGGGCAAATGTGAGACCTAGCTAGTTTGAACAGAAGGTGAGCCATGGGTGTGACTACAGTTGTAGGAGGGGGGTTTGTATCCTTAATCTAGACATCACCCATTATCAATTTCATTTGCTCAAAATTACTTAAATCAGGTATTGATACAGAACCTTGGGCAGTATACACATCAACATCACTATCCTTTTCGATTTTTAAAATCGAACTCAAAATAGGGGGATTCAACTAGATTTTCTTACCCCTAACCATAGATACGATACTCCCAAATTTATCAGTTTGCATGTTGGCATAATATTCTCGAACTAAATCAGGGAAGTATACTTTAGGCATATCCATAAAGAAGGATTCTAATCCAACATCTTGAAACAATTTAAAAGCTCCACATTGAGTAAGTGAAGGAACGAGCTTACTTGATATCGGTTGACCAGGAATGATGGCGCGTGATCCTAATTCCATCTCTTTAAAACGAGATTCACAGTCGGGAGACACAAATGACGGAGACATAGACATCTTGAGATTCTTCAACTCAGGGGTTTGTGTAACTTCATCCCCGCTTTCCTTTAGTTCCAGACCAGTATCTTCCTTCATTGAAGCAGATGGAGTGGGTGCTCTTCGTGCTCTTGTCTTGCGAACCATGGTGATTGATGGGATTGAAGAACTGTTTGTTTCCGATTGAAAACCCTAATCGCCTTCGATGAACCCTAAACGCCTCTCTTGCCAGGAGTGTTTGTGTTTTTAAGAAATGAACCGTCCCGAGTTTCTTGTTTTGATAAATATTAGGGGAGAATTTTTTGATAAAATAAAACTCACTTAAACATTTATCTAAAAAAATGCATATTTTAATACTGAGATATTTATTTACTTATTGTCACAAGTATAAATCACATTAGTTCAAATCACATATTAGCACACATTATCTATATTTAAACAACACAATTTAAATCACTTAAACACAACTAATGTAAACATTGCAAAAAAAATAATGTAAACATTTAATACAAATAGTAAGCTAGAAGTGGTGACAATCAGTATGCCATTTGTCATAGTGACTAGAACAAATGGTAAGCTAACCTGTCTAGCAATTTTCAAACAGCATGCTGATTTTAAATGGAGCACATACCAAGTTGCATTCGAATGATTGAAAATCTTTCCTCAGCAAGGGGCTTGGTGAATATATCAGCTAGTTGAAATTCAGTTGGGACAAAGACTAACTCTATCTTGCCTTTAGCAACATTATCTCTCAAGAAGTGATGTCGAACATCAATATGCTTCGTTCTTGAGTGATTCACCGGATTCTTAGAAATGTTAATTATACTAGTGTTGTCACAATTTATTGGAACTCTTCCACACTTGATATCAAAATCTCTTAGTGTTTGGATCATCCAAAGAAGTTGAGAGCAACAACTCCCGGATGCTAAATATTCTCCTTCGGCCGTGGATAAGGCAACAGAGGTTTGTTTCTTACATTGCCATGAAACTAAGCTATGTCCAAGGAATGTACAAACACCACTAGTACTTTTTCTATCAACTTGACAACCTGCATAATCTGCATCACTATACCCAACAAGATCAAAAGTATTTGTGATAGGATAAAACAAATCGAGATTGATTGTACCACTTAAATATCGAAATATTCTTTTAATAGCATTTAAGTGAGACTCTTTAGGGTTAGATTGAAACCTTGCACAAACACATACACTATACATGATGTCAGGTCTAGAAGCAATTAGGTATAATAAGCTTCCTATCATACCTCGGTATCTTTTGATATCAACAGCCTTACCATTTTCATCTGCAATCAGCTTGCTGTTTTGGACCATGGGGGTTGATTTTGGCTTACCATCTTCACAGCCGAATCTTTTGAGCAGACTTTTTGTATATTTAGATTGGTGCACAAATATTCCATCCTTAGATTGATTAATTTGAAGACCCAAGAAATAATTGAGCTCACCCATCATGCTCATTTCAAACTCGCTATGCATACACTTCGAAAACCACTTGCACATAGATTCATTAGAAGCTCCAAAAATAATATCATCCACATATATTTGAACAATGAGAATATCTTTACCATTTTGTTTAATAAATAATGTGGGATCGATTTTACCTCGAATAAATCCATTTTGGATTAGATACTTACTAAGTCTTTTGTACCAAGCTCTTGGAGCTTGCTTTAATCCATAGAGAGCCTTCTTTAGCTTGAATACATAGTTTGGATATTGATCATGCTCGAATCCAGGAGGTTGTTTGACATACACTTCCTCTTCCAGCACGCCATTTAGGAATGCACTCTTTACATCCATTTGATATAGCTTGATTTTCTTGAAACATGCATAGGCCAAAAGCATTCTAATTGATTCCAAACGAGCAACATGAGCATATGTTTGATCAAAGTCAATGCCTTCTTGTTGGTTGTAACCTTGAGCTACAAGTCTTGCTTTATTTCGAGTAACGGTGCCAAATTCATCAACTTTGTTTTTGAACACCCATTTTGTTCCTATGATTGAAGCATCTTTTGGTGGCTTGACAAGTTCCCAAACATCACATCTTTCAAATTGATTTAATTCTTCTTGCATAGCCATGATCCAATTTTCATCTTCTAATGCTTCATTGATATTTTTGGGTTCTTCTTGAGCTAGGAAGGCAGCATGAGCACAATAGTTTGCCTTTCCTCTACTTGTTGTGATTCCATCAGTAATATCACCAATAACTAACTCTGGAGGATGATTCTTTACTACTCTTGTTGACCTTGGTAAAGAATGTTGAGCTATTTCTTCATGAGTAGTCTTTCTTATCTTTGCCGGTGGTAACTGATCTTCCCCATCATAGAGAGGTAGTTTCTCAGTAGCCCTTGAACCTCTAGGACCTTCCAAAGTCATTTTTGCCACTTTAGAAATTGTGTCATCAACTTCAGCTTGCTGATTAGAACTTTCAGCTTGCTGATTGTCAGGGTTTGCATCCTGTTTGGCTTGCTGATTTCCAGTTCCAGCTTCTACTTCAGCTTGCTGATTTGAACTTCCAGCGTGCTGATTGTCAGAAACCTGCGGTTGCATTCTCTCTTGTTCACCTGCAAATTCTTCCTCGACTCTTGGTAGATCATTGTTAGGTTCTTGAAAAGTGACATCAATAGATTTTTCAACAATATGTTTATTAGTATTATAAATTCTATAAGCCCTACTTGTTATAGAATAACCAAGAAATATGGCTTCATATGATTTAACATCGAATTTACCATCTTTACCGATTGTCCTGAGCACAAAACATTTAGAACCAAATATTTTGAAGTAGCTGATATTTGGCTTCTTGTTTCTCAACAATTGGTATGGAGTTTTGTCCAAAATAGGCCTGATTATGATTTGATTCAACAAATAGCATGCTGTATTCACAGCTTCGGCCCAAAAACTCCTAGGCAGCTTGCTTTCTTGCAGAAGAGTCCTTGCAGTTTCTTGAAGTGACATATTCTTCCTTTCCACCACACCATTTTGTTGTGGAGTCCTTGGAGCAGAAAATTGATGGGAAATTCCTCATTCTTCACAATATGCAATAAAGTTCTCATTGATAAATTCTCCTCCTCTATCACTTCTTATGCCTACAAGTCTTGTATCATGCTTGTTCTCAAGTAATTTTATCAGTTTCTCAAACTCAATAAAAGCACAATCTTTAGTACGAAGAAACAATACCCAAGTAAATCTAGAAAAATCATCTACAATAACGAAACCATATTGTTTACCTCCAATACTCTTATAAGATTCTGGACCAAATAAGTCCAAGTGCAGAAGCTCTAAAGGTTTAGAAGTAGATACCATTTTCTTTGCTTTGTGTGTACTTCGAATTTGCTTCCCCAATTGCATGTTGAACAGACTTCGACCTTATTGAATTTCAGTTTTGGTAGGCCTCTAACCAGATTCTTGCTTGAAAGTTTATTAAGCAAGTCCATGTGTGCATGTCCCAATC
The DNA here is from genome assembly GCA_036435485.1 of Saposhnikovia divaricata. Taxonomy (NCBI): domain Eukaryota; kingdom Viridiplantae; phylum Streptophyta; class Magnoliopsida; order Apiales; family Apiaceae; genus Saposhnikovia; species Saposhnikovia divaricata. The sequence goes on along the minus strand of CM071594.1, from coordinate 113,027,352 downwards.
TTCTATGCCATATATATGGATCATTGACTATTGCAGCCAAACAGCATGCTGTTTCCTGCATTTCGAAGTCTAATACATATATATTTCCTTTCCTTCTAGCAACTAGGGGAATTTTGTTAGTACCAATAGTAATAGTGGTTTTATCAATGCCAAATTGAACAAAATGTCCATCATCAAATAATTGAGTGACACTAAGTAAATTATATGAAAGACCTTTGACATATTGAACTTTATCAATTGATATATTACTATTACCAATAGAACCAATACCAAGGATTCGAAGAGTCTTACTATTACCAATTGTAACTCTTCCACCTTTCTTCATTTTGAGACTTTTGAATTGAGACTTGTCTCCACACATATGTCTAGTGCATCCGCTATCCAAAATCCATTGTTTTGACCTTCCTTTAGCCGCAAGACATATCTACAAAAACAAACAATTACCAACTTAATGTATTGGTACCCATATAGGTTTGGGTCCAAATTGGTTAGTAGCAAGAGTATATAGGACATTTAAATCAGCTTTCTTGATCCACATTTGGATCACTTTTGATAACTGATTTTGCTTTCTTTTACTCTTCTGGTATGCTGTTTGTCCTTTGTCAGGAGCATTCTGGTAAGCTGTTTGTAGTCTGACTGGTCCATTCTGGTATGCTGTTTTCCTTTTATCACTGACTTTCCAGATGGCCTTTTCCACCACACTTGTTGCATGTCTTCAAAGGCATAGCATAATCGTAAGGTATGCCATTTCTTCCATCATATTTTAGTGCTCCATGTTTCTTGTTCAAGTTCATTCCAACTCCTTCTCTAACCAAGGGGACATTTTCCTTTTTCATGATTGTTTTTAAGCTGTCTTCTCCTTGAACAAATGTTTCCATTCCTTTCTCAAGATCTTTGACTTCATTTTCCAGCAAGGAAATCAGTTCGGCTTGCTGTTTGATAAGAATGGCGTGCTGTTTGTCTGCACATTCAGCTTGCTGAAGTCTCTTCTCAGTAGATTTTAAAGATTCAGCTTGGCTAGATTCCTTAATCTTGTATGATTCTATGCACTCATCTCTAGCTTTAATCTTTGACCTCAATTCCCTGAGTTCTTTCATAAGAACCTCATTTCTTTGTATAATTACTTTATTAACTCCTTCGAATTGAATGAGTTTCTCCTTTAGATCAGCAATAAGATCATCATGGTTGATTTCAGGAGCCTTTTCAACCATTAAATCAGAAATGATTTTCTTCAAATGAGTATTCTTATTCTCAAGCTCATTATTTTTATTTTTCAATTCCATGAACTCAATAATAGATACATTACTTGGCACATGCATGGTTAGTTCATCTAGCATAGTAGAAGTAGAAGGTAAATCAGAGTTAATTGAGTTTACCTCACTTGCATCATCTTCCGAATTGGAATAATCATTATTCATAGAGTCTTCTTCTATGGATCCATGTGAGCTTTCTTCATCATTTAGACCTACAAGGGCTAAATTCACCATGTCTTCACTTGAGTCATCACTTGATTCTGAATCATCATCACTCCAAGTCAGTAAAGCCTTCGATTTTCTCTTGTCTTTGAAAACAGCTTGCTGTTTTGACTTTAGCTTGAAGCAGTCCTTCTTAAAATGGCCTGGCTTGCCACATTCGAAGCATGTTTGCTCCTTGGATTTCTTGTTGTTGTTGTAACTTCCTCTATCTCGTTTCATTCTGTTCTTCTTTTCAATTAGCCTTTTGATCTTCTTTGAAATGAGTGCAAGTTCTTCATCTGATTCTTCATCAGATTCAATCAGCTTGCTGTTTGCACATTCGGCTGGCTTGCTGTTTGTAGAGTGAAGAGCCAAATTCTTCATTTTGGCTAGAGGAGTTCGAACACCTTCAACCTGACTATTATTTATCTTATTTTCAAACTGTTCTAGCTCAGCAAATACAGCTAGGTGATCCATGGTGTCAATATTTGAAGATGATTCCAAGGCCGTGACTTTAGCTTCATAAATGAATGGTACGGGGCTTAACACTTTCATGTTAATTTCATCTTGTGGAATATCCTTTCCAAGTCTCTTTAAAGAGTTTATATTGACTTGAAACCTTGCTTGTCCTTCCTTGATTGTTTCACCATCTTTGAGCTTGAAATTTCCAAAATCATTCATTAGCTTACTAAGCTTCACCTTCCTCAAAGTGGTCGATCCTTCATGATAAGTTTCCAAGGCATCCCACATTTCCTTTGCCGTTTTTAGAGAGGAGACCTTGTCATATTCAGCTTGATCTAATGCATTCATTATAGAATTTCTAGCTTCTCCATTGAAACCACACTTGATAATCTCATCCATAGTAAGATCATCAACATCTTTCGGTTGGTTTTTATCATCCAGAAACTGGTAGTCTCCTTTCTGCACAACTCTTAATACCAGTGGCCTTTTGGACAAGAATGTTTTCAATCTACATTTCCACCAGTTGTAATTTTCTGATCCAGTGAGGAGAGGAGCTCTGTAATCAGCTTTTACTTCAAGATAATGTTCAGCCATGATCGATACTTTCCTATTACAGAATTGTTAGTATACCAGGCTCTGATACCAATTGGAAACAACACCTAGAGGGGGGGTGAATAGGTGTTTTAGGCTGACAATGGTTATTTATGACCTGTTTAAAATTTTACCAGAAACAGCGTGCTGTTTGTAACGAACAGCGTGCTGTTTGTGACAGTACGGTTTACAAATGGCAAGCTGTTTGTACCTAAAGTGCAATGCAGTAAATAATATGCAGAAAATTAAATGTGACACAAAGTCTTTTAGCTAGGTTCGACCCCTAATCCCCTATGGTCTACGTCCTGGTCCCTTACCAAACTTGGTAAGAGAATATATTATTGATCACTATAAAACCGATTACAAGATCCAACAATATATCTCCCTTATCCCTTGCTGTTTACAAATGGCTTGCTGTTTGTTGTGCTGAGCTAACCCTCTAAGCAATACTTCCCAAGTATCCTTCTCTAGTCTAGTTCAATCCACCCAAAACCTTAAGCCAACCTTGTACAACAACAAATCAATACAACTTTGAACAATACAATGTTTTAAACAATTACAACTCAACCTATGAACCCTTCTGAATATGTATATATGTGAGTGTATATTGGGTTTTGAAGGTTTGAAAGAATTTAGCAAAGTAAGCTTGTGGTTGTATATGAATATCTTGTTTCTGCACTTGTGAGGGATGATTAAGAAGTGAGCATTTCACGTCCTTAAATAGATGAACAAGAATGTATTTAAAATCAGACACCAACGGTATGAATTGTAACTGTTAGTTATAATTTTGTAAAATATTCAAGATGAAGAAGATAAAGAATATGTTTTTCAGATGATAGTATAGTTATGGAGCGTGATTGACATGGTGAGGAATATTAGATATGATTAGGAAGACATTCCCATGTGTTTGTTTTTGAGTGGAGGTAGTGTGAGGCATTAAAATAATGAAAAGTGGATCTTACTTTTCTTATTTTTATGACAAGGAATAAGTTTGTCTCCCAATATCTATTAGATATGAGTAGGTGCAACTTCAGATATATTCAGAGGGGTCCTTACAATATTCTAACACCATCTATGCCTGATGCTTCTTGAATAACCGTAGCCTTCTGATTTTCTAACAGACGCAGTCAGCGTGCTGTTTGTACAAATGGCATGCTATTTGTACAACTGGTACGCTGATTGACCATGCAATCGGTTTGCTGTTTGAGACTGATGTAAACTGACTAAGTCTACACTTGGCTTACCAATTGTCACTGTACTACAAAGTTAGCTTGCTGTTTGTGTCATACTGATTGCACAATCAGTAAGCTGTATTGCCCTGCAAAACCAAGTTAGTATGTCTACAAATGGCATGCTGTTTATATCTGTTACTAAGCCAAATGGCTTACTATTTGTGATCATCAAAACTTAATAGTTTCAGTTCTTTCATTCATATAATGAAGATTCATTTGAAACCATAGATTACTTGAATGATAAACTGCTTCATTTTTTACTGTCATAGAGTAGAATTTCTTTCGATCGATTGACCTTTATCAATGGGACTTTTTAGATCCTCTATTTTTGAGGAAAAGTATTCACCAGATGTAAGAATGGTATAAAGATCGTCTTTATGACTTTTGTATCCAACAATCATTGCCCTCGTGCAACACTCTCTATGATATCACATTACAAAATTATCAGGACATGAAGGAATAAACCTTGTTGTATTCTTTCTGTCCATCCTTACATCTCCAAAAATCGAGACTTCTAGTATTTGGAACCATCAACATTCTTGGAACATCCAATGTGGAATTCTTATTGAAATTATCTATTGGACCTTGTTATTTTGAAACCATTCCTTTCAAAAGTGATTACTCTAAGGTGAACAGGAGGTACAATTGTGAACCGTTGCACCAATATGAGATCAAAAAAAAAACCAAATGTTGTAATTGTGCAGCCAGAGCGTTATGCCGAGTAATTATTTAAAGTAGGAATAACATGTCGGGGCATACCACAAGGACCTTTAATATTAATGTGAGGAAGGTTATAAGAAATGATGAGGTGGTTGGGAGTACGCTCCTACCAACCGTTGTCAGGATGTTATATTAATGAATTCTGGAGTTACCTAGCCTTTTCCTGATCCAAGAAATTCAAATCGATTGCGATGTAAGACATATCGTTAGAGGAAACTAACATGGAAGTGAGATGGACAAGAAAGGAAGAAATATCGTGGCAAGAATGTGAAGCTTTACTTAGCTTAAAGGGATTGATGCACATAGAGAGACATAAAGTTTAAAAGGCCCCTAATAGAAAATGGATGCATGGATATATCCCAATGATCCTTCGAGATTACCACCTAATCAAGTTTATTGGGAATCGCAGCAGCATGCAGGCCTCGGACTGATTGGCGCCAGTTGTGAAAGAGGACGAGCGTATGACATCTTACATATACCATCGAGAATCGATACCCCTAACTGGAGATGTAGGAATTGTTGACCAGTTAAAACGCGTAGTTGTTTTTCAAAGATAAGGTTGAAAAGCGGGTTTCACCAACTCAAGATCGACCTCTGTACTGTGCCAAAGTTGGCATTTCACACTAATATAAACGTCATAAAATTATGGTAGTATCATTTGAGTGGACTAATGAGTCAGAAGCCTTTATGGATTAATGAACAAAGTTTTGGAATGAATGAGATATTAGCAACAACCTCGTTGTTAGCTATACTTGATGATAAAAAGAGGACTTTGAGAGTCACGATGATGCATCTTTCAAGAGTTTAAGAGGTGTGCTGATGCAGTAGAAAAGGGATGATAGCCTATACTTCTAAACAACATAAAGGTTACGGGATAGGATATACTAACCGTGAGTCTGGGATTAGTCATGATGGCGTTCACGCATAAAACTGAGACGTTAACTTTATGAGAAAAGTGTGAAAGTTTTCCACAAGTGCCATAAGTATATCTTCATATTAGAACTAAACATAAGAAAGAGAAGGTGACGAAAGGGAGCAGGGAGTATAATGGAGAAATTTGTTATTTCCCAGGAAAGGCCAGTGTGGTGGCCGATACCTATAGAAGGGATTATTCGAAATTGGAATTCAGTCAGTATTGACCAAGAAAATAGAGTATATACAATAAAGAATAATGTTAGAGGAAAGTGACTAAATTTTGGGGAAGGACAAAGATATATAGAGAATTAAGAGAATGTTTGGCAAACGGATATGAAGAATGGTATTGGAAAACTATTAAGTACAAACGCGACATGTCAAAAGTAGAATGATAGAGATCTAGTGGATTAATTCCGCCTGTAGAAACTCTTGAACGTGGACAGAATTATAATGAATTTCATAAGCAGGTCGCCGAAGACTGAGCCAAGAGGTGGCCCTAGTTGATTCACAATTGTTGAACCAAGTGATTTACCTGCGAGAGACTTTCCATATAGAAGATTATCGATTTATATACGGAAGAGATGGTGGTGTAATATAAAACTTCTGCAGCGATTACGTCAGATAAAGACTTAAAGTTAAACTTCGAATATTGAAGGTGCTTTCAAGTATATTTAATAAAGAGATTGAGCGTATGTACTAATTTGATCTGTGGCTGACGGACAGGGAAGAACAATTGTCCAGACGATCGAATTTATATTTAGTGTCGTGCCTTAGGTTTCACGGGGCAGTCGAGAATAAAAACTTATCCATGAAATGAATGTTGTTATCACGATCGTCACCATGCGAACGTAAGGATGTCTCTTGTAGAGCGTACTGCGAAAGAAGAAGTTTCGCTTTTCTTGCGTTACGAAGAAGTCAATGAACGAGGGACATAGTAGCTGAACTGGTTCGACGTATACCGAAGACTATACAGTATCCATAGCAAGTGGTAACGGCTGACGGGAGGCAACATATGCGTGCTAATCAAGCCAAGGAATATGAGGAATACCATGCGTATTGACGTTGCCTCAGATTATAAAACATGACCACAAAGTATTCACGGGCCAACGATACAAGGACTCAACACGGATACTATGAACAAGGTAGTAGAGGAATATATAAGTATTGGGATAGAAATTTTCATTCATAGAACCACCGATAAGGAATACAGGTCGAGGAGAGTATGCGTTGAGAAACAACATTAAAGCGTTGGTGAGACCCAGGAGAGAGAACAAAAGGGTTGAAGTGTCAACCTGAGAGTTGGAAAGGGTAAAGTTGGAATTGTATCCACAACTATTTTCCTTAGGTTCTTAAGATAGAATCCTTTTAAGGAGATGAGACTACAATAGCCCTAATTTTTGTGAATATTCGAAACCTGGATGAATAGTAATTTTATGGGTGGATAAGAAAATTTTGCAATCACGATATGTACGAATTATTAAATGAAGATTTCGAATTGATATTACGTCCTTACGGTACAGACGAGTGTATGTAAAAGTCATTAGTTTTTTTTACGAAACCCATTATTTCGAATGGTCAAATTTTATGAGATATCAAAGGAGTATGAGGTGGGAAACTTCGTGATGCTAAGGGTATCCCCTGGAAAGGATTGATGCGGTTTGTTAAGAAAGAGAAGCTAAGTCTGAGGTTTATTGGACCTTTTGAGATTTTGAGTCGTATTGGGAAGTTAGCCTACGAGTTAGCCTTGCCCCAAGCGTGCAGCAAATTCATAATGTGTTTCATATGTCTATGTTACGACCCTACCACACCGACTATCGGCATGTGATAGAGTACAACTAAGTGGACCTATGACCCGACTTGACCTATGTGGAGCAACCCGTGGAAATCATGGATAGAGAAGAACAAGTGCTGAGGAACAAGGTTTTCAAACTAATAAGGAATTGTGAGAAAATCAAGATGTGGAAGAATCCACCTGGAAGTTGAAAGAGTGAAACAAAGAAGGAGTAACCCCAGTGATTCCTAAACTGATTCCGGGACAGAATCCTTTTAAGGAGGGGAGACTGTAAGAACCCAAAATTTCGGTAGAATTAAAACTTTTCCTATTATGATGAAGTGCATCAATGAATAGTGATTTGGTGGATGAATAGTGATTTTGAGGATTAAGAAAAATTTTCATGCCACCTATGTACGAGACGTAGTGTGGATATTCCGAAGTTATACTAGTAATCTACGAAGTAAATAAGTGTATGTAAATGCGATCGGAATTCAGAAATTCCAAATTCTATTTTCGTGTAATATTTGACTGAGCAGTGAATTATATATCAGTAATATCAAGAAATGAGATATTTAATTTGAGGAATTGAGGAGTTAATATTTTGGAATTTTATTATAAGTGATTTGAGAATTTGGAACGGAAACCACTGAGGAAGTGAAACAAACGTTCTAGAAACCGCTGAAACTTTACAATGAGATTAAGCGATTGAGCGAACGAAGCATGGATTAAGGATATGGTATATTAAGAGTCCAAGGAAGGATATATTATGAGAAAGAAAGAGGATTGAGAATAAACTCCTAGAATTGAGAAATAGAGAATGCTTGAGAAATCGGGAGAACGTTTTCTGAGATAAAGAGAAATAAACAAGGGATGTTGGAATTAATATTCATTCGAGGTATTGTGCCATATTAGAGCAATAATATGCAAAGTATAAGTTGTAACGTATTAATTTTATTCACGAGACAACAAGGAAATCAAATTGTTGGAAAAGGAAACAAACCAAGGGACTAATATGAAAGAAACAAAAGATGAGGACTTTGTTGCAATTGTTGTGGATAAGAAAATCCAAGTGAGCCAATGAGGTGTTGACAACACATTACAAGAAGATGCATCCAAATGAGATAGATATATAATACATGTATTAGTCATTATTTAGCAAACAAAACAAAACAAACACAAGAAAACACCCGTTCTGCCCAGCAGAACAGCAGCTCAGTAAAACGGGCCGAGAGCCTTCATTACTCAATGGAATTTCGTGTTCTTTATATGGTTAGAAAGCTGTGAAGATGATCTACAACTCTCATTTAGAAGTCTCGATCAGAAAAGCTCGGTAAGGGCCTCGTTTTCCATGATCTTTCAGTCGGATTCTAATAACTCCGAATTACTAACTTTGTTTTCTTCATTTCTTTTGATCATCCAAGCTTACCCAAGGCTATACAAGGATTATACAAGGTTTAGAAAGATATTACACACATCAAGGAAGGTATAAACTCTCTCAACCCTTAGCATGACTTGTATATAGTTTATATTGTTAGATCTATAAGTTTTGGAGTGAATCTTGGTGATTTGAGTTGTAGATGATGAAATCTTGAATTTGTTGTGCCTGTTATTATGGTTGTAAGGCTTGTACTTAGAGTATGTAACCCCATGTATGCTATAGAGACAAGTCTTGGTGGTTTTGATGGTAGATGTGAGGTACAAAGTGAGTTCTTGAATATTTGAGAAAAGATGAGTGCTGTGTAAATTCCTGGGAGCATGTACTGTCTTGTAGGAGGGTTTTGAACCCATAAATCTTGTCACCCGAGGACCTCATTTATATGGTTGGAAAGATAATTGAATGTAGTTTCTAGAAATATAAGGTTCATACCCAGGAGATGTGTAGATCTTGAGTTATGGCCGGATTAGTGCAGTGTGGTTCTGGAATTCGGACTGCACTGTGTTGTCCACTTGTGAACTGAGTTAGGACCCCTTAAAATTATGCTAGTGTTATGAAAATTTGAGGGTAGTCAGATTATACAGTTGTGAAGGCTGTCCAAAAAGAATTGGAATAAAATTTTTATTTTTCAATTTTATAAAAATGTTAAAGCGAAGTGCGCGCGAGTGAAAAATCACCTAGGAGCTTAGTTTAACGTAGTTTTAAGAGTACTCACTTGTGTTTCAAGTTTGAGGGATGGATTCGAGTCGAATGAGTAATGAATGTGATAAAGTGATAACATGGTCATATAGGAGGGTTAGTTGTCACAAATTGGAGTCGTTAAGTTGGTCTAACATCCTTTAAAACCTTACGATTAAGTAGTGTTGTTAAGGTACTAACGTACGAATATTGATTATGTATAGATCTTCGTTCCACGTCGCAAGCTCGACCACCCCATCCTAACCAAGGCAAGTTTACTTTTCAAAACTTATATATAAGGATTTTCACTGTGGTGTTTGTAGCTTCCAAACGTATTATATGCTTATGCTTTACGAGATTATGTTGAAGTTTGAGATTTATGCATATGTGTTTGTACACCCTTGAACTTAGAATGAAAGTATTTCCTTCGGACAACGACTCTAGCAATAGAGGTCGTAGCGGTCCAAATATACTATTGACCGGGGAGCGGTATATTATTGTATCATGATTAAATTTCGAAAACCCGAAGAGTCATTCGGGAGGTACCGTATACTTAAGTATTTTTACGTTGTTAAAAATACTCAAAAATATCTATCTTGGATTAAAAGCTTTTTTTAATTAAATAATTATTTTATTAATTGTTTATATTAAATCTCAAAATATCATTTATTAATTATTGTTCATCATTTTAAAGACAAAACTAATCCAAGATACCTTCATCGTTTTCAAACTCGAACTCTTTCGAACCCAAAACATTTTCGAAAACCCCCGGTCAGGTTTTGCTTCTTGTACACTTTTCAAGAATTATCGGTCAACTGAGGTCGAACTTCAACTACTCGAATTTTCTATCAAAATGATTTTTGACAAGAAAGAAAAAAAAAAGGGGACTCTGGCAGGTGTGGGAATCGTTGACGAATGATTCCCGGGATGTGTAAGCGGCCGTGAGCCAGGCGGTCCATCAATTATTCCGCCCCAGGTGTTGCCGAAGGATGATTACGGATGTAGTTTTCATCGAGGGTGATTACGGATGTAGTTTTCACCCGAGGGTAGTTACGGATGTAGTTTCTATCCTTCTACTAGTAGAGAAGACCCGCGGATTGTTGGACTTGGTTGTGGCGACTGATCATCGTCAACCCTTGTCAGGTTTTTATGTTTTCTTCCAGTCCCATCCTCCACTTTGGAAAAATACTCAAACACTGCTCCTTGGGCCTAAGTGCCAAGTTGCCGATAGTGTGGTTTTTGATAAGAAAAATATTGACATCGTGCAATATCTAGAACTGCAAGATTTTTTATAAAGATTGGCACGTGTTAGTGCACTCTTGCAATTATTTCAAAGAATGAAATATTTTTGAATGAGAAACCTTCTAAGCTAATGGAAGGAAAGAGGTTTTGCAATGATGTATTCCCTGTACAGTATGTTAACAGTAGAGTGTTTTGCCGAAAATGATATACTCATATGTATATATTTTCAAACTTGCGATATATTGAAATGGGAACCTTATAAAGGGTTCATGTGTTATTCTTAAAGCTCTTTAGTGAGTATAAATGTTTTATTCAAACTCGGACATATATATTGTCCAATTATGTTTTGAAATCTGAGATATATACCCATACAGTTGGGAATGTTTTCGAAATAAACCACATTATTATTTTTCAAAATGGTGAACTTACTGAGCATTATGTAGCTCATTCTTGCTTTATAAAAATTTTTCAGAAAGAGAAGAATTTGGTCGGTTAACTCCGCACCAGCAAAAGAGGAGTAGAAGATTTACCCCGGAGATGATTCAGTTCCTGATAATTACTACAGAGTAAGTCTGATAGGTTTTCAACTGTAATAGTAGGACTTGTCTTCCAGTGTAGTTGTATAAGTGGAAGTGCGTAAGATTCTGGATTGTACAGATGAATTGTAATATTTATTGTTACTTTTGATTATCGTTTCTGAGACTCTAACTTGTTTGTGCGTAAGATTGAGGTCTCGATGGATGTATTGTTGAGTTGTAAAGTTAATACAGGTATGATATGGTTGGATGGTGATGTGACGACCTGAACCTTTGACCTCGGATTTGGGGGCGTCACATGTAAGTTGCAACTTCCAGTTTTCAGTTTTCGGTTGCATATAAGGTTGCATATGAGGTTGCATATAAGGATGCTATATAGGGGAGCAGACGAATTTCCGATTGTAAGTTCCAGTTTTCAGTTGCAACTTTTGCAACTTCAAGTTTTTAGTTGCAGCTTTTGCAACTTCCAGTTTTCAGTTGTAACTTTTGCATCCTCATTTACAACATCCAGTTTTCAGTTGCAACTTTTGCAAGCTCATTTGCAACTTTCAGTTTTTAATTGCAACTTTTCCAACTTTCAGTTGCAACTTTTGCAACCTCATTTGTAACTCATACGGCTAGCGCCGCCCTGAATTTACAAATGAGGTTGCAAAGGTTGCAAAGCGTATTTTTCAAAAAAGAATTTTAAAGAAAGGTATTTTTATAAATAGTTTTAAAAGTGGTAGTATTTTTAAAAAAATAATTTGAAGGACGGGTATTTTTGAAATTATCCCTAAATTAAGATTTTATATAGTACTAGATGATAACCCGTGATTCGCACGGACTTGGAGATTTATATTAAATAATTACTAATTTTTATTTAATTAAATATTTATAAAATTATATTACAAAAATTATAAAAGGAACTATGTTATTTGCATAAAAAAATTTATACGATTAACAAACTATAAACTTAGATTGTTTAATAGAAATGCATGGAAACACGTTTCGGTTGTTTTCATTGAAAAATATTTAGGATAATTGATCGTAAACTTTTTTATTATAAGTTTTAATAAAAAAAATTGCTAATACAATATAAGAATTATAATAATAATAAGATTTCGATTTTATTATGTTTTTTTAAAAAAAATAACATATAATCGCAGGGAAGAATGTTCTAGAGTAGTGTATAGAAACATGTTCTAGTTGTTCTCCTTGAAATTTTTTTTGGAAAATTGGTCGTATTATTTTTTTTATTCTAAATTATTATAAAAAAACTGTATTATAATAGAATTTTAATTTTATTATTTTCTTTAAAAAATAACATAGAATTGTAAGGGAATATGATTCTAGGGATGAAACTATTTTTTTTATTTAAAGTTGAAATAAAAATATTATAATTACAATAGGATTTCTATTTTATTAAAAAACATCATAGAATTATAGTAAACAAAGGATTATAGGGGTGAAACCAAAATACGGTGCGAACCAAAAGTGGTACCGTTAAAGGGGTGTTCCTTGAAAAATCTTTTGGAGAATCGATCGTATTATTTTTTGATTCTAAATTATGATTAAAAAAATTGTATTATAATTATAATAGGATTTCAATTTTTTATGATAAAAAAATTGTATTATAATTAAAATAGAATTTCAATTTTATTATTTTCTTTGAAAAATAACATAGAATTGTAAGGGAATATGATTCCATGGATTAAAAATATTTTTTTATTTAAATTTGTAATAAAAGAATTATAATTATAATCGAATTTCTATTTTATTAAAAAACATCATAGAGTTATAATAGAAATAGAATTATAGGGGTGAAACCAAAAATGGTACCGTTAAAAGAGTATTTCGCTTATTAATAAAGGTTATAGATTTATGATTTCAAAATTAACTATCACTAAAAATTACATTAAGACATCACACAAGTAATATACTGAACTAAAAAAAAAAAAGCAATGTACAAATATGTATAAGATTCAGATTTTGAACATCACATGCGAAGATATTGGTTCGTGTTCCATCGATTTTTATCCGATGTTTATTCCCATATTTTTAGTATTGGATATTTATTAATTTTCTTTTTATATAGTTACACAAATTTAGAAGAGATTAAAATTTGAACTATCACTTGCTAATTTTTTACAAGCACATTTATGTTTGTTAGTGAAAATATAATATTTGAATTTTTTATATCCGTTTAAATAAATTTGCGAATTTGCCGCGCATTGCGGTGATTGCAGATGTTGATGCTAAAATATGTCGTAGAATCGAGCTAGATGCAGAGGAGAAATTAGAAAGGTACAAAATATGAATGGCGAACAGAGCGACTGCAAAACTCTAATGCAGCAGCAGCCAGCAAGGCTATATTTAAAAACACTTTTTTTTTTTTTTTTTGTAGAAATTACAATTTACAAATAAAGAGTAGACAAAGTAATTTTCAAACTGAAATCAGTGGATTTTGTTGAACCTTTATAAAGACTTCATCATTTTCAGATTTTTGACAGATGACGGACGGAGATAATGTGCGATAATCCGGAGTGTGACGAGAGAATTCCGATAACATTTGAACCACCTCCCTCATTGTTGGCCTTTCAATACTATTGTCTTGGATGCAGAGCATGGATATGAAAAATAAGTGCATTGCTTCTTCTTGAGGCACCATCGTTAGTCTCTTATCAAATATTAGATTAGCTGCTTCTTTACGAAAATTTGTTGTGATTTTCACCCATTGAACAATGTCAACACCATCACCGAAATCTCCCACAGGGCGACGACCAGTGATAAGTTCAAGGAGGACGACTCCGAAGCTGTAAACGTCACTCTTCTCATCCACTCTTAAGGTATATGCATATTCTGCAATGTTAATTATGTAAAAAATGAATCAAATATACTAACAAATTCATGCATAATACATTGGTTTTATCTAAAAGATAAGACGAATGCGTGAATATTTAAATTTTTGTCACCGTTTATTTTCGTAAAAACAAATCATGCATATGTTATAAAAGTGGTTCTTGGTTTTCTCTGTTCTAGAGAGCTTTACAGGTTGGATGCATGAAGTATAAGTGACAATGGGCACATCAGTCACCTTTCACGATACCCGACATTGTAAGTTTAGACATTCATCCCATGTCAGATTCTGTCAGTGTAGCCATCAGATTTTCTGATCGTAAACAAAAACTGGGTCCCTCTATTCATTCAGTGGGGCTTAGATCTGGTGTGCTTACCCACAAAATGTACAGTTTTAAGAGTATTTTTCTTTACTTGCAACACCAAAAATCACGGGTGGTGTTTGACCCTGTCACTTTAGTGCAAACTAAGGGTTACAATCTGGTCCTACTAACTGATAGTGTTACTATGTACTCCACTTCTGAGTTTTGATAATCATTCATGCCAAGTTGGTATACATATTATGCATTTACACTTGTAACTTAAATTTATGTAGGGGTGGCTAATAAACCTTAAATGAAAATATCTCTTGATTCCTTAGTGATATTAACAATCCGGTGTAGTTAAACATGTAATTAAACTATTAGAACCCATAAATTGATAATAGACCATATGTACTTAAAACTACAAAAGGTCCATGAAAGATTGGAACGTGAATCATCATCCATGAGATAAAATGTAAAGAAAAGATAAAAATAAGATAAAAAACTGGGAAAAAAGAAGATGGAATTTGAAAAAATGGCAACACGGGTGGCTAATAATCCTTAAATGAAACAATCACCTACCTCCAATGATCCATTGTGCTATTCTACTCAAATTTGTTGGAACAATTGATCAGTGAGCAAACCTATGTTCCAGACCTCTACATCACTGTCATGTTGTATATATGTGCTTTTTAACTACTTGATATCGTCTAGATCACAAATCAAATAAGGATAAGACTATATGTACTGGGTACGAGTTACCGCTCGAAAAATATTATTTTGATTCGGATAGATAATGGATCAACAGGGGTAGGTATTCGAGTGGTGCTACTCATGCATGCGTAAACATAATTTGGAATCATTTGCTATGTCGTTTTTAAATGAAACTAGTTATCATGTTGTTTCTATCTATATCTTTTATATGATAACATGTTATGTATAGTTAGTTTCAAGTACCTAACTGAATAAATATGAATAAATTGTAACATTTTGTATGTACCTGGAGCAATGTAACCGTAAGAACCAGCAATTGCAGACATGCTCTCAGAGGCACCACCATCAATAAGATACTTTGCTAATCCAAAATCTGCAACATGAGCTTCATAGCTTGAATTCAGCAATATGTTGTTTGATTTTACGTCGCGATGAACGATTAATGGTGAACAATCATGGTGAAGATAACACAATCCTTTAGCAGCTTCAACAGCAACTTTGTACCTCAAATGCCAGCCCAAGATTCCACTTTTTTTCCCATGCAAAGCCTCTCCTAAGCTACCATTCCTCATGTACTCGTAAACAAGCAAATTCATGTCTTTGTTTGTGCAAAAAGCAATTAATTTAACAATGTTTCTGTGTCGAATATTGCCTAATGTACGAATCTCAGCTTTAAAGCCATGATCATGGCTGTTTGCACCAAATCCTACAAGCTTTTTTACTGCGATTTCGACCCCATTTGGCATTTTTCCATGGTACACAATACCAGCTCCTCCTCTGCCTATAACATTTCCATCTTTTATGCATTCCACGACATCGAAAACTGTGAAATCAAGCTTTTGGAACGCTGTCATTTTCCAAGAATGAGAGCCACGTTTTTTAAATGACCAGGCCTTGAACATTGCTGCAACTGCAAAAACTAGAGAGCAAAGCAATAGGCCTAGTGCAAATATTAGCTTGAAGTTTCTTTGGGATGTTCCAGCTTGGCTTGTGATTACAGTAGCATTACATGGATTGTTTAAGAAAGATCCACAAAGTTGAGGATTACCAGCGAATGAGGTAGCGTTGAAGAATGAAAATTGACCCAATTCAGGTAGTTTACCTGAGAGATCATTGAAGGCAAAATCAGCTGTTGTGAGGCTTTTCATGGAGCCAATAGATTTAGGGATGGTCCCACTCAAGTGATTTCTTGATAGGTTCAAGTAGTTAAGGATATGGAAATTTGAAACTTGAGGAGGAATTGGACCAGAAAGGTTGTTTTGGCTTAAGTCTAGGTAAGTCAAGTGAAAGCAATTTCCAATTTCTGGTGGGATTTCAGAAGAAAAAGAATTTAACTTGAGGTCAAGCTTTGATAAATGTTGAACTTCACCGAATGAGGAGGGAATTGGACCAGTGAACTTGTTTCCATTAAGTTGAAGGATTTGGAGAGATGAAAAAATTGAAAAAGAAGTCGGTAAAGAACCTGAAAGTTGATTGTTTGACAGATTCAGCTGTTCCATTTTTGATGGACTTGTGGAGAAGTTTCCGTTATCGGATAATGTTCCAGACAAGTAGTTATTTTGCAACTCTACTAAATTCAGCTGAGGCAAGTAGATGAAGCCCTTTGGAATGCTACCATTTAAGTAATTATCCCCCATTCTCACCCTAACAAGGGTTGAACATGTGCCTAACCCCTCAGGTATTATTCCAAAGAGAAAATTACGAAGCAAAATCAAGATTGTGAGCTGATTTGAAGCACATAAATCTGGAGGAATTGTACCAGTGAGTTTGTTTGTAGATAAATCAACCTCTTTTAGTTTCCTGTTCTGGCCTAAATTCTGAGGTATTATGCCTGTGAAGTTGTTCATCCACAGCCCCAGAACCTCCAAATTTGAGTAGTCTGCAACAAAATCTGGAATCGACCCATGTAATTTGTTCATAAAAAGATTCAGAAGTTTGAGCCTTTGAAGATGAATGAGTTCGTACGGAATTTCCCCGGATAATGCATTGGCTGAAAGATCAAGATTGACCAAGTTTGTTAAATTTCCAAGATGCTTTGGGATTGGACCTGACAATGCATTGATGTGTAGAAAAAGAGTGTCAAGTAACTTCAAGTTTCCCAACTGAGGAGGAATAGGGCCATCCAATCCACAAGAAGAAAGATCCATGTGGACTAGATTAACCAAGTTGCCAAACACCTTTGGGATCCCACCCTCAAACTCATTGTAATATCCCAAGTACATTTCCTTTAAGTTGGTTAAATATCCCAACTCATTTGGAATTTTTCCATGAAGATCATTGCCTGCAAGAGATAAGTACTCGAGCCCAATCAAACTCCCATAACTTCTGGGGATTTTTCCGAAGAAATAGTTTCCTCCCAAGTCTAAATACTTGAGTTTCTTGAGACTTGAAATCTCAAGTGGCAGTGGAGAAGTAAAATTGTTGTTATAAACATCAAGGACTTCCAAGTTCTCTAGGCTTGAGTAATCCCAATCCAGTCTCCCACTAAGCACATTATTCGATATTCTCAAAATTCGTAGGCTACTCAAATTCGATACCCTGATTTCTCCAGTGAAGTTGTTTCCATCAAGTGAGAGTTCAGTGAGCATGTCAAGACTTGAAACAACAGGAGAAACAGAGCCACTAAGACTCATATTCGACAATTCGAGAGAAACGACTCTCCCATTGTGGCATTTGATTCCAACCCATGAACAAAATGACCTTGGTTTTGAAGAATCCCATGTATCTAAGACTGGAGAAGTGAACTCAAAACCTTGCTTAAGTGTAACTAGAGCATGAAAGTCATTGTTTACAGAGGATGAAACAGAGGTATTCACAGTAGATAAGAGTGCTAGTACCAAAAAAAGTACCATTTTTGGTTGGAAGAAATATCTCAAGGAAGATGAGTTTGATGGACTTTGAGAAGAAACAAAGATTTGTAAGTGTTTGGATGATAATGGGATTTCTAAAAAAGGAATGGAAAGTTGAAATATGGGAAACTTCAAGTGTGTAGAGGCTTATTAAATCAAACATCTTCAAGAACAAAAGATGGCTTCAAGTTCAAGGAAGAAGCTAAGCCTCTCCTTTATCTTCTTTGCTTTTCCTTTCTAATTTTTCTTGTTCTTTCCTAGTCATGCTTAAGTGTAGAAGATTATAAATAAATTTATATAAACTGGATGGAAAGTGAAGAGCAAAGTGAGGGAAAATTAGAAAAAACAGAAATTTAAAGTGAAGGCTATTCTTCTCTCTTTTTCTTTTCATTTCTTTCTTTTTATTCATATGTCAAGAACACCCTTTATCTTTAACTAAAGGTTGCTCATTAATTTGAGTGCAAGAGGGTGGAAATCAACTTTCAGTAATGGTGAGCCAGATATATGGCAATCATTTCAGGACTATGGAAATTTATACTACATTTATACATACAAGAAGAAAAGAAAAAGGTCTATGAGCAACCTATATACTCCCTCTGTCCCATTTTATGTGAACCTCTTTTTTTTTTGGGACGTCCCAAAAAGAATGAACATAAAATACTTACTATTTTTGAACACTACTTTTCACTATTACACCCACTACTTCTATACTTTTTTATTAAATAAACACTATTACACCCACTATTTTCCTCCACTATTTCAAATCTATTATTAAATAATGATGGGTCCTACAACTTTACTCACTTTTCAACTAACTTTACTCTTTTTCTACTACAATTTCTTAATCTCCGTGAAGGTCAAAGTGGTTCATACAAACCGGGACGGAGGGAGTATATATATAATCATTGATTGCCAACTATTGCAAAGTCATTTTCTGTCACTGACTCTTAAATCTGATAATGACTCTGCCTGGGGATCTGATGAAAAATAGAAATCTTGGCTTCTTAAAAAGCAACATTATGGAATATTTCATTATACTACTGTTTAGGAAGTGAGATTAGAATGTGATAAATGACATATTATGCACATTTTAATTTGCTAAGTAAATTACGTATTGCACTATGTGGTTTTATTTACGAAAACAGTCTCTCTACTCGGGAGATGAGGTGTCCTGCATGTTTGCCGTCAGTAAGACTTGGCTGTTTAGTTTTGTTAATTTGGTGTTTTTTAGGTAATATTTTTGATGCCGTCGGATATATTTCTACCCCCAAAACCTAGCTCGTAGAGTGAGGACTTCAGTCACACGTATTAATCAGCACCATGCCGCTTTATCCTATTTGGATTGGGATCTGCTTTGATCCAAATGTTGTGAATACGTTTGTGATCTAAGGCATTCGATTTTTATAACATATCCTACTATGGTATGGTATTTTACAACATACGTCTGTCGTGGAGCAGGACTCCTTGTATTCATATCATTAAATCAAGTTTCACAAACTCAGATTTAACTAGCCATCCAAAGAAGCAATGAAGATGTTATTTCCAGATTTAACATGTGCCTGCAACCTACAGTGGATGCGTAAATTAAAAAGTGAAAAAGATGATTATTAATATATCATTACAATGTTTTTTACTTGAATGATAAAATAAAATATTCCTATCAATACTCCCTCCGTCCCATGGAGTTGTTTACATTTGCTTTTTGCACGGAAACCAAGATAGTGGGTGTAATATTGTTAAAATAAGTGAGTTAGTGGGTGTAATAGTGGTTTTATTGTTAAAATAAGTGAGTTAGTGGGTGTAATAGTGTAAAGTGTTGAAAAAGTGGAGTGAAGTAGTGGATGTAATAAAGTATTTTATTGTTAAAAGCTACTATTTTAGGAAACGTAAAGAATTGGTTGGGACATCCCAAAAAGGAAAGTGTAAAGAAATGGATGGGACAGAGGGAGTATATGATCATGGAATGTAGGAACCAAAGAAGCTTTTGCTCACTTTTTTCTGCTTTATTCCTTCTCTTCCTCAATTGCCCTACAGCTCTTTGGACTCGGACCAATTCTCTATGCTATGGTATTGTCTAATGTAACATTTAGGCTTTGCTTTACAATGAAGATGGAATAGTCTTAAAGAGCTGGCTGATTAAAAGTTAAAGGCATCTAATACATTTACTTTTGATCTTCTAATTGATGAAAAAGGGAAATAAAATTTACACATACAATCTCTGATTCTCTTCACATGAAAAAGAGTGCAGTTGTTGTATTAGCATCAACAACTTCTCCTACTATTTTCTTCAGTCTCACACACAGTCAAGAAACTAACTAATTAAAGTAGAAAATTAAAATCTTTATATGATCGGTATTACATGCATGGGAAAGTGTGCATTTGTATTTGTATATATATATCTGAGGTACTTGCTTGTTCTAACCGCACTCTGTGTTTTTGTGTGAGGTCCCACAAGTTTATTGTTGAAACATCATCAGCTTCTGGCAATGCAGAGAGACCTTGTGGTTTTGTTTTTGCAGGTTGGGACTTGAGAGGGGGCCTCCTTTGAGTTGTCATTGTCTACATAGTGGCCAAGTTTAGGACATTAGAGGGTCATTAGAGGAAGTTTAATGCAAAACTCTTTACCTATATTTGTCATGGTGTACATATTTTCCGGGTTTAGCTTAAAAATTCATGTTCCAACTGATTCCCAATCCCTTATAATTTTTAGGGGGTAAATGGACAAAATCATCACTGTACTATATTGAAATTTTGAGTTGAATTATCAATCCAAAAAAGCTTTCAAACGAATTACTAAACTCAATATAACTTTGAGTTAGGTCATTGTATATCAAAAATATTTTACTACCATTAATTTTTCGTTGACTTAACGGAAGTCCGTTAACTTTTTACACATCAACTGCCAACTCATTACACCTCAGCACCATATCATCATCCATGTCATCTATTTAAAATATAATATATTATTTATTTAACAAAATTGGTATATAATAAACTTTATTTAACAAATCTAATATATTAACTTATCCCACCCTTCACAAATTAACATCCATTCATAATAAACACCATACCCATTTCCCTCGGCCTCCACCAGCTTTTCTTCCGCCGCCCTCGACGTCTAAAATCAAACCCAAACTTTAAATTCGACACTAGAATCTCCAGTTTCGCTGTCCTCTTCCTCTTCGAAACCACGTCGTTCACGAGTCCACTCCGGAGCTTGGCTGGGGAATGAGTCAGAATCTGCATCTCCGGTGAAGAGGAGAGACAAGTGGGTTTGCAGTAGTGGGGACCGAACAAGGATTTTGACGGAGAAAAAACCGACGAGAGTGCAACTAATTAGGACATTGTTGTGTTTTGTTTATGTGAGTTCTAACTATGAGATGTTCAAAAAGTCTGAAATTCGAAATCCTGCCCGATCCGCAAAAAAGTCCGAAAAACTCGGCCCGAAAAAAACCCGGTTCGGCCCATCCTGAAACCGAAAAGCCCGGTTAAAAGTCGGGGCTTTTGAAAAGCCCGGAAAAAAGCCCGATTCGACCCGGATAAAAGCCCGGGCTTTTTAAGAAATTCGGATAAAATTCCAATTCTTTTTAGATAAAATCTAATTTTTTTTTATTATTTCTAATAAATTTCAAGAAAATTAAACTTAATAATAGAGGGGATGTAAAGGATCATGAGGTTAGGAAGAATCAACAATATGTAAGACAAATCCTTCTTTCAAAAAGAATTATTGAGTATAGAGGATGCTTCTTGAAGTGGTCATATACGAGGAGATTTATACGGCTTATGGCCGACTTAAGTCATAACGCAGATTATGAATAAAAAGTTCTTGAATTGCATTGCTGTTTTATGATAAAACAAGTATTATTCTAATAGTTTTTTAGTATTAGGTTTCGTGGTGTCTCTTCTTATGTATTCTACATTCTAGAAGTTCAGGAGTGTAGATCTTTAGAGGTTGTTTCTTTTGTAAGATTTTCTTTTTTTGGTATATTAATATATTAGCTTTGCAAAAAAAACAAAAATTATGTATATATAAATTTTTAAAAAAAAGGCCTAATAAAAGCCTGGCCGGGCCCGATCCGGCCCGGCCTTAGGGCCTAAAACGAGCCTCATATTTTAGAGAAATCCCGACCCGATTATTAAAAAACCCAGACTTTTTAAAGTCCGGATAAAGCCCAACCCGAAAGGCTTTTTTTGCATCTCTAGTTCTAACGTTTGAATTTGTTTGTGTTTTGGGTTTTTGATGAGGATGTATGTATAGGTTCGGGTCTGTATATATAGGTGGACTAGGGGAGGGGGTATATAGGTGGTCTGTATAGGGATAAATCACTATGTTCGATTTAATATATGGTTGACGTTTGGAACCCCCCATTATCCATATCAGTTTTCCGTTTGTTTTTTTAACAGAACCAACGGCAAAAATTCAATTGAAATGTTTTGTGTGTTCAAGTGTTTGACTGAAAGTTTTTTTTGGGCTGGTCACCGAAATGAAAGTTTTCGAATAGTACAGTGACAATTTTGCCTATTTACCTAATTTTTAGGTGAGAAAAAACCAAATTCCTTATTTTAGGGAGAGAAAAGCAAACCCGAGCATCTCCAATAAGGGTTGCCAAGAGGTTGCCAACGTTGACGTGGCATGGCACTCTGGGTTGCCCACCTATTGGAATTGGAAGGTTGCCAACCAAGATTGCCAAAAGTTGGCAACTTCCCAAATTAGCTAAAACTCATATAATTGTCCAAATATATATATATATATATATATATATATATATATATATATATATATATATATATATATATATATATATATATATATATATATATATATATATATATATATATAAACTCCTATTATCCGGGGAACTCGGGGAACTACATAATTATCAACATTTTTGTAATGTTAGTTGTCCTGTAACATGTTTTCATCATATCATTCAACATATGTCCTGTTATGTTCTCTAATTTATTTTTTTTTAACATTTTTGTAATGTTAGTATGTCATGTAACATGTTTTCATCATATCATTCAACATATGTCCTGTAATATGTTCTCTAATTTGTTTTTTTATGTTTTACACTATGTTCTGTACTACTAAAGTATGTTATGTAAAATGACAGTAATACAGAACATATTACAAAATATATATTTAAGAACATAATAAAAACAAATTAGAGAACATAGGTTGAATGATAGAATAGAGAACATGTTATACACTACACCAAACTGGCAAATTAGTAACAAATAAAAAAACCCATTAGTAACGGATATATCCGTTACTAATGGGTCAAATATCCGTTACTAATTAGCAACGGATATATCCCTTACTAATGTCTAAATCCGTTACTAATTAGTAACGGATATATTCCTTACTAATCTGTAACGGATATATCCGTTACTAATACCTTTGGTAACGGATTTATCCGTTACTAATTAGTAACGAATATATTCGTTACTAATGGGTAAGATATCCGTCAATAATTAGTAACGGATGTTTGCACTAATTCACGCAAGCGTACGCGATCACAAGTAATATATAAGGTTAAGTCCAAATTCGTTCCCACAGAGACTGGTTTAGGTTCAATACAGATTTGTGTACATATGCAACAATGTATGATTATTATTCACTGCTAAGACAATATCAAGGATGGGTTTTGATTATCTAAATTAACTAAGAAGTAATTTAACAAAACTAAGAATAACTTAACTAATGAGAATTAAAATCGAATTACTTATGAGAATTAAAACATGGGATCCTAACTTCATTAAATACTTGGTCTAGAGTTGATGCCTTTAATCAAAGTATGTGATGGTTATGATAACTGATCGGACAACACGAAACAATTATAGGCTACCTATCAGTATACGAATACCAAACAACTCATACATCCACAAAAGTGATAGAAGAGATGGGTAGACACCAATTATGTTTAGACCCTATATGTATATAAGATTTGAAAATATAACGATTTAAGTACAAGTTATCCATTGAGATCACATAGGGCAGCATAAGATGGTTAAAATTACGCTACAAATCATGATGTCAAAACATACATAATCCTATGATAGCATGGCAAGTTCTAAATCTCAAGATCCACTGTCGCTTCATAAGAGACTAACAAACAACTTAGATGTAAGCTACACATCAAAGAAGAATAAGCACAACCATACAAGAATATCAATAATTCATCACACACATATCTTTAAAACATCAAAATACTAAACTCCATAAATAAATCCGTCAGAATCCCATGACAACGATTAGTTCATAATCGAACGGCTCGTCATCATGTGATCTGATGAAACCATGGTAGTAAACAAAGTCTGAATAAAAATAATAGTACAAGTAAAAGAGCTAAGAAAACAAATCCGAAATCCAGAGTATCGCCAAAATAGAAGAAACAAAAAGTAGATCTAGATCTCCGTATGCTGTCACGTCCTTCCGGGAATCCTTCTCCAAGTCTGAATCTTTATCTCTCGACTCTCTCTGTGTTATTCTAAGTCTTAGTACGTTCAATGATGATAGAGTGTGTTTATATAGGCCATAGGAGTCTTTTTCAGAAAGAAACTAGCAAAACAGAATTAAAATAGAATTTCTGCAGTTCGGCACAAAATACGTTTCATAAACTGATTCTGCTTTGAAGGAAAATTCGTAACTGACTTTTCTTCAGTATTTCTGGGCTGTTCCAGTTGTATTTGGACATCCAGATCACTTTAGAATGAAAGAGAATTCCGTTATCTTCGCGTGGACTGTAAGATCGTCCAAAATGGACTTGTAGAACTCAAGATATGGCCCTAACAGTAAATCAGAAATTTTCCAAGCGGCCGTGCGCGCCGTAGCGCCCGATCCCGTGTCGTAGCGCCCGACTGAGACTTCCACCGCGCCGTAGCGCCCATCCACGCACCGCAGCGCGCCTCGCTTCTGCCGGAAGCTGATTTTTTGCTGTTTTTCTTCGTTTTAACTCCTTTTTCCGTCGTTTCTTTTTCAAGTTGTCATTCTTCACTTCTTGAACTCAAATCCACCATAAAATATGCAATTTATATCTTCCAACCATAAGTTAGCAACCCTGCACAATCTCACTAAAATGAATCAAAAATACGACATACTTGAGGTCAAGACACCAATTTAAGCCGAAATGAAGCGTTCCAAGTGGATGTAAAATCCACTTATCACACCCCCAAACTTAAATCGATGCTTGTCCTCAAGACTCGATACTACCTAATGCAATGCAATGCATGAATGCAACTAACATGAAAATGCAACGATCCCCTTAGATTAACCAAAACCAATCAACAAGCAAATATCTCAAAGAAATGCAATACGTCCAAACAGAGCTCGACTAAGTCCCTGTATACTAACAATACATGAACAGAAACGTGGGTGTGTGCGATGCTCATCAGATATACTCCTAACACTAGATCAAAATCATACCTATTCTTCGCCAAGACAATCACAAGTTTATCAATGGAATGAACGCTAGACACTTCAAAACCTAGAAACACTTCCATCATCATTTGAGTTAGACAGGAATTCATGCTTTATTACTAAACAAACTACGACATATAATACTATACACAATACGCATACTTATTTAACCGTGCAATGGATGAGACCCCTAAAGGCTTATACAATAATACCCATGTAGCGAGCGTTGGGTTAGTGGATCCCAGACTGGAGAAGTCTTAGGTCACTAGGCACAAAGTCCCCTAGAACTTTATTGCTCGAGTATTAAAGAGTTTACCCTGGTTGATTCTGCAAATTAACAATTCATACAACTCTTTTTTTTTCTTTTTTTTTCTTTTTTCCTTTTTTTCCACACACAACTAACTTGGAATGAGTGCGTTTCGCTCCATCTCATCCAACCCTAGACTACTCATAATATATGAGCGGCTACTAGCCTTTTGACACCTAACTTTTATTAACAACTAGCATGAAATCCTTGGTTTCCCCCAAACTTATATTTTAGTGCTCCTATGCCATTAAGGGAATAAAGAAAATTCTAAATATAAACAAGTGATTGAATCTCAAAACAACCAAACAAGTATGACTCGACCTATCCCAAAAGCAAACGATGAGTTGTGTAAAGATTTTGTTTCTAAAGCATGCAAGTCAATTTCATAAGAACCATAAATCAACCCGCTATTCATCAATACCACACTCAAATAGACATCGACCTACCAATCAGAATTAGCTCATCCTAAGGGATCATGAAAATATGCCATGAAATGCAACCAAATGGACTCACATGGTATACAAAAACAAAATAACAAAATGTCCTACATGAAACAAAGACTCATCTAACACTACTAATCCCCAAATCACCCCCAAACTTAAGATATTCAATGTCCCCAATGAAGGCAATAAAAGGATAGCAGAGACATACCTAACTATCAGTAGGGCCACCCTCCTCAGGTGGTGAATTTGGTGATGGATAAGTGGTGTGAGTTCCAAAAACAGGCCAAGTGACCTTTACACCCTCCGCACGGATATAGTAATCCAGAATTATGAAGAATTGGGGAAAATGCTCTTTTATTGAAAGCAGGAAATCCATGGGTTGCCTCCCAGGAAGCGCCTTTGTTTAAAGTCTTTAGCTAGACATGGCAATGGCTTTTTCTCTTGAAAATTTCTACACCGTATCTCTATATGGCCATTTAATTATCTTTTCCGGGGCTACATCTTTGATGACAAGTTTCAACCGTCTTTGCTCCTCAAAAGTGTCAGTAACATTGTTCTCTTCACTACCTGACAAGTTAGCAACAATAATAATAAGCAAAGTAGATGATTGACCCAAATATGCATACCTCAGGTGATCTGTTGGTTTAAGCTCGAGTTTGGAAGCTTCTTCACCATGATGATTTTCATTATTAACTACCAAAGACTGATCAAGAGTGGAAATAGACAGATTAGGAACGGAAGTGGGTGGTTCACCAACAGAAGTCTTAACCACAGACTTAGGATTAAAAGAACTATCCTCAAGTTGAATTTCATGCTTAGAACAAATAGCATTCAATTCCTCTAACATCTCATCAGAAGTAAAATTCCTATACAACTCATTAAGATCTTTATTACCCTCATACTTTAACAAAACATCTTTCTCAAGAAAAGACTCAATTGCACTATCCTCAAGATTTGACCATGAAACAACCTCATCAATCAGCACCTGAGAATCCCAATGATCAGCCACGCTTAATTCCTCATCTTCAGTATCAGAATTTCCTTGTAAAGCAACGTCTAATGGATTCGACTTCAACATCTGATCAAACGTTTTATTCTGGCCAATATCAACCCCTTCCACTCTAAAGCACTCTTCATTCTCCGCAGGAAATTTCATGGCCTTGAACACATTAAAAGAGACAGTCTGATCTTGCACTCTCATTGTGAGCTCTCTTTTCTGAACATCTATCAAAGTACGGCCAGTAGCGAGAAAAGGCCTTCCCAAGATGATGGGAATCTTCTTATCTTCTTCAAAATCAAGAATCACAAAATCCGCAGGGAAGATGAGCTTATCAACTTTTACCAAAACATCCTCCACGATACCTCTGGGATAAGTGATCGACCGATCAGCCAGCTGTAAAGAGATATTTGTAGGTTTAGGATCGGGCATACCATGTTGCATGAAAACAGACAGAGGCATGAGAATGATGCTAGATCCCAAGTCACACAAAAACTTGTCGAAAGATAAGTTACCAATGGTGCATGGTATGGTAAAGCTTCCTGGATCCTTAAGCTTCGGTGGCAATTTCTGCTACAGAACCGCACTACACTCCTCTGTCAAAGCAACAGTTTCCAATTCCTCGAGTTTTAGCTTCCGTGATAGAATACCCTTCATGAACTTTGCATAGCTCGGCATCTATTCAAGAGCTTCTGCAAAAGGTATGTTGATGTGCAATTTCTTGAAAACCTCAAGAAACTTGGAAAACTGCTTGTCTAGCTTCTGCTTCTGGAGCCTCTTTGGATAAGGAAGAGGATAGATCTGATTGTTCTTTATAGACTGCTCCAGAGAAGCTTTTTCAACAGACTTCTTGCTCTTTTCCACTTCACCAACCAACTGATCAGCCACCAAGTCAGATTTTTCAATTTCTGGTGCTGCAGATTTTTCAACCTGTTGATTATGAACTTCTTCCTCTTCCTTAGCTGCTAATTTAGGATCATTTGTAACCTTTCCGGATCTCAAAGTAACTGCCTTCACCTGTTCCTTGACTTCCCTCTTGCCTGGATTAGCCTCCGTGTCACTAGGAAGAGTTCTTTGCGGCCTATTCAACAACGCATTAGCAATCTGCCCAATCTGGTTCTCCAAGGTCTTTATCAAAACTGCTTGGCTCTTGCACATCAACCTCAATTCCTTCAGTTCAGATTTTTCATTAGAAGATTGCCCCGCATTAGCATGAGGCTACTGTTGAAATCCCGGAGGCTGAAATTGTTGCCTTGGAGCACACTGCTGCTGATAACCAGAAGGATTGTACGGCTTAGCTCCATACTGCTGACCCTGAAACTGCTGATACGGCTGATGTGGTTGCTGCATACCACCTTGATTGTTACTTCAACTGAAGTTAGGATGATTTCTGTTGTTGGGGTGATAGACGGCTGGAGCTGGTTGCGAAGGTCACTGAAAATTGCTCACAAACTGTGCCGATTCAGAAGAAATAGCACACTGATTTCGCATATGCAACAAGCCCTTTAAACCCCTAGGCAGCCCTAGTGGACGAGTGAGGTCTCGTGAGGGCCTATAGCGAATGTACCCACAAAATCCATCTAACTAAGTAATACATAAACAATGCAATGCATGAATGCAACTAATATGAAAATGCAATGATCCCATTAAACTAACCAAAACCAACTAGCAAGTAAATATCTCAAAGAATGCAACTAAATCCAAATAGAACTCGACAAAGTCCTCGTATACTAACAATACATGAACAGAAACGTGGGTGTGTGCGACGCTCATCAGATATACTCCTAACACTAGATCAAAGCCCTACCTATTCTTCGTCAAAACAATCACAGGTTTATAAATAGAATGAACGCTAAACACTTCATAAACTAAAAACGCCTCCATCGTCATTCGAGTTAGACACAAATTCATGTTTTATTACTAGACAACAACTATAATACAAACACAAATGCATGTTTCTTTGACCGTGCAATGAATGAGACCCCTAAAGGCTTATACAATAATACCCATGCAGCGAGCGTTAGGTCAGTGGATCCCAGACTATAAAAGCCTTAGGTCAATAGGCACAAAGTCCCCTCGTACTTAATTGCTCGAGTATTAAAGAGCTCACCCTGGTTAATTCTGCATTTAACAATTTAAACAATTCACATAACACTTTTTTTTTCTTTTTTTTTTCAATGCAATCTGGAATGAGTTTTCTCATCCAACCCTAGAATACTCATAAAATATGAGCTGGCTACTAGCCATTTGACGCCTATCCATTATTAACAACTATTAACAATTAGCATGAAATCCCTGGTTTCCCCTAAACTTAGACTTTATTGCTCCTACGCCATCAAGGGAATAAAGAAAATTCTAAATATAATCAAGTGATTAAATCTTAAACAACCAAACAAGCATGACCTCAACCTAGCCCAAAAGCAAACGATGAGATTGTGAAAAAATTTTGTTTCTGAAGCATGCAAGTCAATTTCATAAGAACTATAAATCAACCCTCTATTCATCATTACCACACTCAAATCAACATCGACCTTCCAATTAGAATTAACTCATCCTAAGGGATCATGAAATATGCTATGCAAATGCAACTAAATGGACTCACATGGAATACATAACAAATATGCAAACAAATATGCTCTATATGAAACAAGCATACAATAATATGAATGAACTACTACTAACTTGCAACATGATTCCTACATGAACAATGTCTCTACTACTAACTACTAATCCTCAAATCACCCCTAAACTTAAAATATTCAATGTCCCCATTGAAGGCAATAAAAAGGATAGTAGAGAACTTACCTAACTGTCGGTAGGGCCACCTCCTCGGGTGGTAAGTGGTGAGCTCCAAACACTGGCCATGCACCTCTATTCCACCCGCCTCAAGAACATGATCCAAAGATAAAGTGATATCCTCTTCAAATCTGTGGATAATCTCAAACCATGTATGGGGAACGCCGCCCGGCCATTCCTCCAATCTTTCAAGAGTAGCTCTATCAAATTCTGCAATAGGTGGTTGCATCTGCTCGTCATCAGCCAACCTCCAATGATCCAACAATGGTTTTAGCTCGAGTTTAGGAGCTACTTCATAAGATGGTTTAAGCCGCACTTGAGAATCCAAAAGATCGGTCAAGCCAAGCGACTCATATGGACTATTAAACCTCCTTTGCCAAGGGGCTGCATTCAACAGATAGACATTCTCTGCTAATTCCTCATTTTCAGTATTAGACTTTCCTTGTAAAGCATTGTCTTAGGAGTCCGACTTTAACAACTTATCAAAATCCTTGTTCTGTCTTGTATCAACCATTTCCATGCTAAAACACTCTTCATCCTCTGCTGGAAATTGCATAGCCTTAAACACTTTAAAGGTGACATTTTGATCTTGCACTATCATTGTGAGCTCTCCCTTTTGAACATCGATCACAGTTCGGCCCGTGGCTAGAAATGGCCTTCCCAAGATGATGGGAATCTTCTTATCCTCCTCGAAATCTAGAATAACAAAATCAGAAGGGAAGATGATCTTATCCACTTTAACCCGACATCCTCCACTATACCTCTCGGATAAGTGATAGATCGATCAGCTAGCTGTAAGGAGATGTTTATAGGTTTTGGATCAGGCAGACCAAGTTGCTTAAAAACAGACATCGGCATCAGATTAATGCTAGCTCCCAAGTCACACAAGCACTTGTCGAAAGATAAGTTGCCAATGGTGCACGGGATGGTGAAACTTCCCGGATCCTTAAGTTTAGGAGGCAACTTCTGTTGTAGCACAGCACTGCATTCTTCCGTTAATGCCACAGTTTCCATATCCTCCATTTTCAGCTTCCGAGATAGAATACCCTTCATGAACTTAGCATAGCTCGACATCTGTTCAAGAGCTTCCGCAAAAGGTATGTTAATCTGTAACTTCTTGAACACCTCTAGAAAATTAGCAAACTGCTTGTCTAACTTCTGCTTTTGAAGCCTTTTAGGATATGGAGGAGGGGGGTAGATTTGATTGCTAACTGTATTATGCTCTGGAATAGATTTCTCAGCAGACTTCTTGCTCTTTTCCACTTCACCATCTAGCTGATCAGCCACCAAGTTAGATTTTTCAATTTCTGGCACTGCAGATTTTTCAACTTGCTGATTTTGAACTTATTCATCTTCCTTAGCTGCTGATTTCTGATCGGTTATAACTTTTCCAGATCTCAAAGTAACTGCTTTAACCTGCTCATGGACTTTCCTCTTGCCTGGATTAGGCTCCGTGTCACTAGGAAGAGTTCCTTATGGCCTATTCAACAAGGCATTGGCAATCTGCCCAATATGATTTTCCAAAGTCTTGATTGACACTGCTTGGCTCTTGCACATCAACCTCAATTCTTCCAATTCAGATTTTTCAGTAGACGACTGCCAAGCACTTGCACGAGGGTGTTGCTGAAATCTCGGAAGTTGGAATTGTTGCCTTGGAGCATACTGCTGCTGATAGCCCTGATTGAACGGCTTAGCTCCATATTACTGACCCTGAAATTGCTGATAAGGCTGCTGAGGTTGTTGCATACCACCTTGATTGTTCCTCCAGCTAAAATTAGGATGGTTCATGTTATTCGGATGATAGGTGGTTGGAGATGGTTGCGAAGGTCGCTGAAAGTTGCTCACAAATTGCGCCAATTCAGAAGAGATAACACACTAATTCGTATCATGTGCACCCACACAAAGCTCACAGACACTAGCCACGTGCTGAATTCCATAGTTGGTCAGAGAATCCACCTTTATAGTTAAAGCCTTCAACTGAGCTGCTATAGTTGTAGCTTCATCCACTTCCAGAATTCCTACTACTTTGCCTTGAGATAGTCTCTGAGTTGGATTCTGATATTCATTGGCATCCATCGTCTCAATTAGATCATAAGCTTTATCGTAGCTCTTTGCCCATAAAGCTCCACCTGATGCTGCATCTAGCAAAGGTCTTGATTGTGCTCCCAACCCATTGTAGAAACCATTTATCACCATCCAATCAGGCATACCATGATGGGGACACTTTCGAAGCATCTCCTTGTAGCGTTCCCAAGCTTCGCACAAAGATTCTCCAAATTGATGTGAAAATTGTGTTAGAGCATTCCTAATCGCTGCTGTTTTAGCCATGGGAAAAAATTTAGTAAGAAACTTCTGAGCAAGATCCTCCCATGTAGTAATGGAACCGGCTGGTAGAGAGTGTAACCAGCCCTTAGCTTTATCCCTCAAAGAGAATGGGAAAAGTCTCAATTTGACAGCATCTTCCGACACACCATTAAACTTGAAGGTGTCGCAGATCTCAATGAAGTTCCGGATGTGCATATTAGGATCTTCCGTTGGAGCACCTCCAAACTTAACCGAATTCAGTACCATCTGAATTGTGCCAGGCTTGATTTCGAAGGTATTAGCTGCAATGGCTGGTTTGACAATGCTAGATTGAATGTCATTGATTTTCGACTGAGAATAGTCCTTCAAAGCCTTTGTTGCTGCTGCTCCTCCTACTGGTTCTCCCATCTTTTTAGCTGCTTCAAGTTTCTCTTCTGCCAATTTTTCCTCTCGAGTTTGAGAACGTGTTCGCATACACGCTCAAATACCTGAAACACCAAGCAACAAATATGTAAGAAACAATCCGAGTCAGTGAACTCTAACGACCACTGATGACAAGCACATAAACTAAAAATAAAACACCGATGATCCCCGGTAGCGGCGCCAAAAACTGGATTACACTAATCACGCAAGCGTACGTGGTCACAAGTAATATATGAATAAGTCAAGTTCGTTCCCACAGAGATCTGGTTTAGGTTTCAATTCAGTTAATGCACCTATGCAACACTGTATGGTTTTTATTCACTGCTAAGACAATTAACAATTTGGGTTTTGATTAACTAAATTTAATTAAGATGCAATTTAACAAGATGTAGATCTAATTAACTAATGTGATTTAAAACTGTTTTACTTATGAGAATAAAAACATGGGATCTTAACTTCATTAAATACTTCGCTTAGATCTGACGCCTTTAATCACTATATGCAATGGTTATGATATCTGATCGGATAACACGAAACAAGTATAGGCTACCTTTCAGTATACGAATATCAAACTACTCATACATCCACGAAAGAGATAGAAGATGAG
This sequence comes from Saposhnikovia divaricata, assembly GCA_036435485.1. Lineage (NCBI taxonomy): Eukaryota > Viridiplantae > Streptophyta > Magnoliopsida > Apiales > Apiaceae > Saposhnikovia > Saposhnikovia divaricata. Next base: position 112,994,316 of record CM071594.1, on the reverse strand, counting down.
TAGACACCAATTATGCTTAGACCCTATATGTCTATAGAATTTGAAAACATAACGGTTGAAGCACAAGTAATCCATATTAATCACATAAGGCAATGTAAAATAGTTCAAGTTACACTACGAATCATGTTGATAAACAATTATGAACCTATGCTAGCATGGCAAGTTCTAATCTCAAGATCCACTGTCGCTTCACAAGAGATTAACATATTAGATGTTAGTTATGCATCTAACAATTAAGCACAACGATACGAGGATATCAAGTATACATCACACACAGATCTTTAAAGCATCAAAATACTAAAACTCCATAAATAAATCCGTTAGAATCCCAAGACAATAATTAGTTCATAATCGAACCGCTCATCACCATGGGATCTGATGAAAATATGATATTAAACAAAGTATTAACGATTACAAATAAATTAGAATAATGAGTTAAGAAAACAAATCCGAAATCCAGAGTATCGCCTAATTTAGAAGAATACAAAAGTAGATCTAGATCTCCGAATGCTGTCACGTCCTTCCGTGAATCCGTCTCCAAGTCTGAATCTCTATCTCTGGCTTTCTCTGTGTTTTCTATCAATATATATCCATGATCAGATGAGAAGATGTGTTTATATAGGCTCGGGAGTCTTTTCCAATAAGTTATTACCAAAATTACGATTTACAGCAGAAAAATCAGGATTTTTAGGACAATTTCCGGTTTCGGCAGAAAGCTCTCCGCGTTGCAGCGCACTTGAACCTGTGCCGCAGCACACTCCACAATCTGTTCCGTACCACAGTGCACCCTCACGCGTCGCAGCGCGCCTTGCAAACTGCCAGCTTCTGGTTTTTTGCTCTATTTCTTCGTTTTTTCAACCGTTTATCCCGTTCCTTCTTCCGTGAATTGCCATTCTTCAAACCCTTGATTCAAAATCTCCTTAGTAACGTAGGTAGAGACTCCATTCTTAATTCCAAGCTCAAAATCCACACCAAGATCACGGAAATAGAAACCCCTAACCAACGATTTACAAACCTGCACAACTAAACGAAACACATCAAAAATACAACAAACTTGAGGCCAAGTGAATCAATTCAAGCCGATATGGAATGATCCAAGTGGATATAAAATCTACTTATCAATAGTCAACGCCTTCAACTGAGCTGCAATAGCTGTAGCTGCATCCACTTCCAGAATTCCTGCTACTTGGCCTTGAGATAGTCTCTGAGTTGGATTCTGATATTCGTTAGCAGCCATCGTCTCAATTATCTCATAAGCTTCCTTGTAGCTCTTTACCCATAAAGCTCTACCTCAAGCTGGATCTAGCATAGGTCTCGTCTGTGCTCCCAACCCATTATAAAAAGAATTGATAACCATCCAGTCTGGCATACCATGATGTGGACACTTCCTAAGCATCTTCTTGTAGCGCTCCCATGCTTCACATAGAGATTCTCCCGACTACTGAGCAAACTGAGTAAGAGCATTCCTGATTGCTGCAGTCTTGCCATTGGAAAGAATTTGGTGAGAAACTTCTGAGCAAGATCCTCCCATTTTGTAATAGAACCTGCTGGTAGAGAATGCAACCAGCCCTTAGCTTTATCCCTCAACGAGAATGGGAAAAGCCTCAATTTCACAGCATCTTCTGACACACCATTAGTCTTGAAAGTATCACATATCTCAATGAAGTTGCGGATGTGCATGTTAGGATCTTCCGTAGGAGCATCCCCAAACTGAATCGAATTCTGTACCATCTTAATCGTGCCAGGCTTGATTTCGAAAGTGTTAGCTGCAATAGCTGGCCTGACAATGCTAGATTGGATGTCATTGATCTTAGGTTGAGAATAATCCTTCAAAGCCTTAGTTTCTGCTGTTGCTCGATCACCCATCTCTATTGTTGCTTCAAGTTCTTCTTCTGGCAGTTTACGAGATTGAGAACGTGTTCGCATACACGCTCAAGTACCTGAAACACACCGAACAAACAAGATATGTAAGTAAACATTCCGATTCAGTGAACTTTAGCGACCACTGATGACAAGCACATAAACTATAAATAACACCGAGACCCCGGCAGCGGCGCCAAAAACTAGTTTGCACTAATTTACGAGCATACGCGATCACAAGTAATATATAAGGTTAAGTCCAAATTCGCTCCCATAGAGACTGGTTTAGGTTCAATACAGATTTAAGTACCTATGCAACAATGTATGATTATTATTCACTGCTAAGATAATATCAAAGATGGGTTTTGATTATCTAAATTAACTAAGAAGTAATTTAACAAAACTAAGAATTACTTAACTAATGAGAATTAAAATCGAATTACTTATGAGAATTAAAACATGGGATCCTAACTTCATTAAATACTTCATCTAGAGTTGATGCCTTTAATCAAAGTATGTGATGGTTATGATAACTGATCGGACAACACAAAATAAGTATAGGCTACCTGTCAGTATACGAATACCAAAGTACTCAAACATCCACAAAAGAGATAGAAGATGGGTAGACACCAATTATGTTTAGACCCTATATGTCTATAAGATTTCAAAACATAACGGTTTAAGTACAAGTTATCCATTGAGATCATATAGGGCAGCATAAGATGGTTAAAATTACGCTACAAATCATGATGTCAAAACATACATATTCATATGCTAGCATGACAAATTCTAAATCTCAAGATCCACTATCGCTTCACAAGAGATTAACAAACAACTTAGATGTTAGCTATGCATCCAAGAAGAATAAGCACAACCATACAAGGATATCAATAATTCATCACACAGATCTTTAAAACATCAAAATACTAAACTCCATAAATAAATCCGTTAGAATCCCATGACAACGATTAGTTCATAATCGAATGGCTCGTCATCATGGGATCTGATGAAACCATGGTAATAAACAAAGTCTGAATAAAAATAATAGTATTAAAGTAAATGAGTTAAGAAAACAAATCCGAAATCCAGAGTATCGCCTAAATAGAAGAAACAAAAAGTAGATCTAGATCTCCGTATGCTGTCACGTCCTTCCGGAAATCCTTCTCCAAGTCTGAATCTCTATCTCTCGGCTCTCTCTGTGTTATTCTAAGTCTTAGTACGTTCAATGATGATAGAGTGTGTTTATATAGGCCATAAGAGTCTTTTCAGCAAGAAACTACCAAAACAGAATTAAAATAGAATTTCTGCAGTTCGGCACAAAATACGTTTCCTAAACTGATTCTGTTTTGAAGGAAAATTCGTAACTAACTTTTCTTCAGTATTTTTGGGCCGTTCCAGTTGTATTTGGACATCTGGATCACTTTAGAACGAAAGAGAATTCCGTTATCTTCGCGTGGACTGTAAGATCGTCCAAAATGGACTTGTAGAACTCAAGATATGGCCCTAACAGTAAATCAGAAATTTTCCATGCGGCCGCGAGCGCCGTAGCGCCCGATCCCGTGCCGTAGCGCCCGACTGAGACTTCCACCACGCTGTATCGCCCATCCACGCGCCGTAGCGCGCCCGGCTTCTGCCGAAAGCTGATTTTTTGTTGTTTTTCTTCGTTTTAACTCATTTTTCCTTCGTTTCTTTTGCAAGTTGTCATTCTTCACTTCTTGAACTCAAATCCATCATAAAATATGCAATTTATATCTTTCAACCTTAAGTTAGCAACCCTGCACAATCTCACTAAAACGAATCAAAAACACGACATACTTGAGGTCAAGACACCAATTTAAGCCGAAATGAAGCGTTCCAAGTGGATGTAAAATTCACGTATCAACGGATATATCCGTTACTAAGAAAACCTATCAATCACTAATTAGTAGCGGATATATCCGTTACTAATTAGTAACGGTTACATTCGTTCCTAATAGCTTTAGTAACGGATATATCAGTTACTAATGGGTTACATATATGTTCTAATTATGTTTTTAAAATATTTATATCATAAAATCATACAAGTTAAGCTTGAAATTTTTTAAATATTTTAGTATAACACTAAAATGGTGAGATTTTAACATCCATACGGTTGGATCGTTGAAATAATATTTTAAAAATATTTTTTTGTGCAATCGGGACGATACTCGTTATCGTGAGTAGTGCTTTTTGGAGGTTTATATTATAAAATCATACAAGATAAACTTAAGATTTTTTAAATTTTTTTGCACATCACTAAAATGATGAGATTTTAACATTCGTACGGTTGGATCGTCGAAAATATATTTTGAAAATATTATTTTGTGCAATCGAGACGATACTCGTTATCGTGAGGTTTATATTATAAAATCATACAAGATAAACTTTAAATCTTTTAATTTTTTTGCACATCACTAAAATGATAAGATTTTAACATCCGTCTGGATGGATCGTCAAAAAAATATTTTAAAAATAGTATTTTGTGCAATCGATACGATACTATATTTATTACGAATAGTGATTTTTGGAGGTTTATATTGTAAAATCATATAAGACAAATTTAATTTTTTTTTAAATGCTTTTGCACATCAATAAAATGATGTGATTTTAACATCCGTACGGTTAGATCATCGAAAAAATATTTTAAAAATATTATTTTGTGCAATCAGATCTATCATTACTTTTAATAATGTATTCAATCAAATTTTGAAACAAATAAAATGAGATTAAATAAGGAAAAATTATGTATATTTTAGGTAATATTATTAGGTATGTTTTAAGTAAAATTATGGATATTTTTAAGTAAAATTATATATGTTTTTATATTATTTAAAATAATAATATTAATAAGTTTTAAAAATAAATAAAATAAAATAAATATAAAAAACAATTGAAAAGGACACAGATTTCCCCCCCTTAATTTTCAGACCTAATTGACTTTCCTCCTTAATAATTTTCAAACCTAGACCCCCAAACACTCTCTCGAATTCATCTCTCTGTCTGCACAATATGCCGAGCTCTCTACGAATTAATCTGACCTAATACGCCGCGCTCTCTATCTACTCTCTTCGCCGCAGAGAACAAACAGCTTCTCTGTCTCCTCTGTCTCTGAAACTGCGACTCCTCATCTCTAATTGTGCATCGACTCCTCAGCCTCATCTCAATTAGGTAAGTTTGATTCTTAGAAACTACGAACTCATCTCTAATTAGAAGTGCTGTTCTGAAGCTTCAATCTTTTTTCAGTTTTATTACAATATATGTATGTATATATGTTTGTTTGATTCATTTTGTTAAAGGGTCTTGTATTACTTTGTTTGTTTTAATTATTGCGACCTCATCTCTAATTAGCTAAGTTGCTTCTTGGAAGCTGTTAACTAATGGCATTAGTAACGGTATGTACAATATGTGTATGTTTATATATTATTGAGTTCTTCGCACGTGTGCTTCCTTTCTCATTAATTAATTCACACATATATACTAAATTATTTGAATAACTTGTAGTGAGTATCGCGAGTCTTTGCAATCTAGCAAAGGAAAAGGGATAGCAAAGACAGAAGTAGAGATACAAACAGATTTTATTGTCTGGTTATATACTAAGGTATTTGTATAAAAAATAGTACATTATGAGGGATACTTGTTATTTTCACTTGCTGAAATATGATTTCTTCTCTATGTAGTTGTTGAAGAACGGTGACACAAAATATTATCACTTGATTATAGATTTTAGGTTACAACCTAACTGTTATTGTTTGAGCAAAATATGAACCACGTAATTGTTCTGCTTATTTTGGAATCTGTTTGAGGTAACCTAACTAACCTGACTATTATTGTTTCTGCAGTAATGGAAGCAGAAGAAGGAGGTTCGAACAGTGTTTCTCAATCAGCCAGGAATACCTCAATAATAGGTCCCGGGGGAAAACTCCTTGTGGAGTTCTGGCCGAGTTCTGGCGATATTGTTGGGGCAAATACTGGACAATTCAAAACCGCCGTCGAAGATCAAGTCAGGCTCCATATTCCTATTAACATTCCTAATTTCCACAAAGTGCCATCTACCTTCAAGGATGCCATTTGGACATCATTAATGGTACTTACTTCTACTCTACTCTGTGAGCTTCTTTTAGCATGTACTCAAACTGAATTCATGATTTACATTATTGAGTACAATCATTGTACATGTGTGTCAGTTCGAATGCGTAATTTATGAACTGTCCTAATGAAATTATTATAAAACAATATACAAGAAACTTTGTTCATATTATGTGGTTATCTCATTAGGTACTTTAATCAGTTTATTAGGTACATTCTTTCTTTTATTCTTTTTCCTAATCAACTAGGTTTATGTTCTAAGTACAGGAGCAGTTTGAGTTTAGTGTAGAGGGCCATGTTGCTCACCCAATTGTGGAGGCACTTTATCCATAAAAACTTAGGACTGTTAGAGGCAAATATCGGACAGAATATTTGGCTAAAGCTTCGAACATAGAAGAAGCCAAGGCAAACGTCCCACCTGATGTCAGTGCCAATCTTTGGGTCCAATTTGTCGATCATGAGTTTAAGCCGGAAGTAAAGGCAAAAAATGCAAAATATAAGATCAATTGGAGCTTAAATAAAATGGGTGTGGCAGTTGGTAGGCAAACTTACTCACAGATACATTACAAAAAGGTACGTATCATTCTATGTTGATTACTAGTAATTAATCTATAACCAGTTTTAATTACCCTGGACCATTTTTGCGTTGACTTCATTAACTAAATTACTACCTGTCTGTCTATGTAGGAAAAAGAAGATCCTACGAAGAAGCGGTGTCGGGTTGATGATTGGCTCACTGGACATGAACACAAGGATGGAACTCCTTTGGAAAGTGCAAAGGAAACATATGTGAGTAGTCATTATCAACACATTTATTTGTATATAGGAGTCTATGTTGGTCCTTTTGGATCATAGTGATTTGTGTTTAACCCGTTTAATGATTACAAAGGGGGTTAGAAGATTTACCTTAATCGCTACGGCGCAAGCGATTCAAATCCACGATCTTCTATTGTATTCCCTTACTCCCTTGAACGAAGTGTGGCCTTCGATCCTCTAAGGATTAGCCTCCAAGCTCTAGAATTCCGAACCCTTATTCTTGGAGGCATAATGAGTATTTATAGGCTACAATAGGGATCAAGGAGTAAATTAGGTTGGGCCTTCTACTAATAACTTGGGTCAAGCCCTTTATCATTAATATTAATTAATTCCACTAAATAATTAATATTGCACCACCCACCTAATTCCGGTAAATTATTTAATTAATTAAATCGGCTCCTTTATTATTTGCTTATTAAATTCCCCATGTTTAAAATATCGCATGTCCATTAATTAAATAAATTACTGATAATTCATTTAATTAATATCTTTTATCCTTGATTATCTACTCAACCTTTATTTAATTATGCCGGAATAAATCCACCTGCAGGGTTTCACATAATTAAATCTTTTTGAGCTTTCAAGGGGACATCATTAACCCGAATATTATCAGGACATGGATTCCTTCTATAAATAATATCCACCATGTATATAATTCCATCACCCAAAATATAATGATATAATTCAAAAGAATTATTTCATATATAAATCAAAGCATGTAAATAATATACACGTGTCAATTACTATATCCGGATTAATAACCTAAGCATTAATAATATAAATTGTGGTACTCAGGTCTTGCCAACTCGAAGAACGGAGTGGGTATTCTTTTGGCGGAGGATCTAAAAGATAACGTTGTGGAAGTGAAGAGGTGCAACGACAGGTTAATGTCCGTCAGGGTTGTGGTTGGGGAGAAGGTGGTGAACGTGGTGTGTGCGTATGCACCTCAAGTAGGTCTGAACGATTCTGAGAAGGAGGCGTTCTGGGTCTGTTTAGATGAGTTGGTTGGCAGTATTCCTGACGACCAATTCTTAATGTTGGGTGGCGATTTCAATGGCCACATTGGTGAGAGGGCAGATGGCTACACCAGCGCTCATGGCGGTTTTGGCTTTGGAAACAGGAATGTCGGTGGGTCCGCCTTGTTGGACTTTGCTACTGCCCAGGAGTTGGTAATCGTGAATTCGGTTTTTCAGAAGAGGGAGGAGCACTTCATCACCTTTAGCAGCGGGGGAAATTTAACTCAGATTGACTACCTTCTTATGCGCAGGCGGGATGTCAGGACGTGCATAGATTGCAAGGTGTTCCGGAGTGAGGCGTGTGCATCCCAGCATCGGTTGTTGGCCATGGATCTGAACATGGGGGGTCGAGTTATCCGCAGGTCGCGAGAGTTCAGACCGAGAATCCTGTGGAAAGATCTGAAGGGCGAGAAGGCGGTCAAATTCAGGGAGTCTCTGGTCATCGAAGGTAGTTTTGCTCGTGATGGAGATGTTAACTGTAGGTGGACCAACATGGCAAAGGACATTCGGTGTGTGGCCGAGAAAGTGCTGGGGATTTCCTCGGGTAGGTGCAGAAGCCATAAGGAGTCATGGTGGTGGAACGTGGAGGTTCAAACTAAAGTTAAGGCTAAACGTGCGCTCTTCAAAGAGCTTTTGTCGATAAGTGTAGGGTCGGAGAAGAGCCGGAAGATGGAAGAGTACAAGGTGGCGAGACGGGAGGCAAAGAAGGCTGTGGCGAAAGCCAAAGGGGAAGCCTATGAGGGGTTGTACAAGCGCCTGGATACCAAGGAAGGAACGGATGCTATCTTTAAATTAGCTAAAGCTAGGGAGAGAGGGCGGCGCGACCTGGGTGCAGTTAAGTTTGTAAAGGATGATTCAGACCGAGTGTTACTTAATGAATACGCTATTAAGGAGAGGTGGAGTACGTACTTCCATAACCTTTATCTCCTTTATCTCCTTGTGAGCGTATTAGCGAGGACGAGGTCAAGGGGGCCATTAGCAAGATGGCGAAAGGGAAGGTGGTTGTTCTGGATCAGATCCCAATCGAGGTGTGGATTTGTCTTGGCGTAATTGGCGTTCAATGGCTAGTTAAGCTATTCAACGATCTCCTCCTGGGTGCTAAGATGCCAGCTGAATGGAGGCGTAGTGTTGTAGTTCCTTTTTTCAAGAACAAAGGCGATGCTCAGAGTTGTAGTAACTATCGGGGTATTAAATTACTCAGTCATACTATGAAACTCTGGGAGAGAGTGGTAGAAGGCCGGATTAGAAGAGAAGTTGTAATCCAAGAGAATCAATTTGGTTTTATGCCGGGGAGATCGACGACCGACGCCATCCATCTCATCAGACGCCTTAAGGAGAAGTTCAGAGAGCGCCGCAAAGACCTCCATATGGTGTTCATTGATCTCGAGAAGGCATATGATAGTATCCCCCGTGAAGCGATTTGGAAGTCCCTCGTAGAGCGGAGTGTATCGTCGTCGTACGTAAGAGTGATTCAAGACATGTATTCCCAAGCCACTTCTTGCGTCCGGACCCCAGTGGGTGACTCTCGTTTCTTCCCGGTGGAGATTGGGCTTCATCAGGGATCGGCCCTTAGTCCTCTTCTTTTCGCTCTTATCCTTGATGTCATATCTCGCGAGATCATAGATGCCGTCCCGTGGTGCATGCTCTTCGTTGACGATATCGTGCTAGTGGCAGAGTAAAAGGGGGAGGTCAACGAGAAGTTGGAACTATGGAGATCTACTTTGGAGTCACAAGGCTTGCGGGTGAGTAGAACTAAAACCGAGTATCTTTGTTGCAACTTCAGTGGCGAGGCCATCGACGAAGAGGTGGAGGTTAAGATCGAAGATCAAATTGTCCCGCGTACGGATAAGTTCAAGTATCTGGGGTCGATCATCCAGAAGGAAGGTGAGGTGGAAGACGATGTCAAGCATCGTATCAATGCTGGGTGGCTTAGGTGGAGGGCAGCGTCAGGGGTGATGTGCGACAAGAAGGTTCCTTTAAAGCTGAAAGGGAGATTCTATAGAGCGGCAATCCGGCCTGCGTTGTTATATGGTTCGGAGTGCTGGGCAGCGAAGAAGACCCACGAAAGCAAGTTGGAAGCAGCTGAAATGAGGATGTTGCGGTGGTCGTGTGGGCGCACGATGCTAGATAGAATCCCTAATAGAGTGTTTAGGACCGAGCTCGAAGTGGCACCTCTTTCTGCGAAAGTTAGGGAAGGGAGGTTGAGATGGTTCGGCCACGTCCGTAGGAGGCGGGCGGAAGCCCCAGTGAGAAGGGTCGAGAGTCTTTCGGTTGTTGGGGTGAAGAGGAGAGGCAGACCGAGGAGGTCATGGGAAGAGCAGCTTAGGTTGGATTTGATGGCTATGAATCTAAGTGAGACCATGATCGCTGACAGGTGTTCGTGGAGGCGACAGATCAGAGTGGTGGACTCTCTTCTAGGGGACGGCTCTGTAGTAGAGAACCTCAGAGTTGGGTTGTCTCGGATGGCCTTATCATAGGAGTTCGGCTTTTTCCACTATCTTTTTCCATTTTCATTTTTCATTTCTACTATCATATGTTTCCCGGTTGTGCAGGTGTAGGGAGCTTCGCTTGGTGGTATCTAGGGACATGGTAGGTAAGTCCCGTGTGGAGAAAGCCACGGGCTCAGGTATTGCTGTGAACTTTGGCACATATATTTTAGAATCCTTTGTCCATATCACTCACTGTATATGTCGTGCACATAGCCGAGGGTCTTCACGGAAACAGCCTCCCCACCCTAAAAAGTGGGGGCATGGTCTGCGTACAACCTACCCTCCCCAGACCCTGCTCTGAGCGGGATATACTGGGTATGTTTGGTTTGGTTTGGTTTTTAATCTTAGTTCTCCTTCTTAATCAGTATAAGGGAACAATTCTAAATTTGATCATGTTCAATATACACAAAGTATACTAGTATTATTTATTAGTCAATATAAACTAATCTAAATAATACTACAGCCATACCAGTGGATTGTCCAACACCACCTGTGCTGTGAACCTTATTATATTATATAAACCGTATTTAACAATCTAATATTCTGTATCCCATTTGATACTATATTGTCCACAATATATAATATTAGACAGCATGTAAACATTCAAATTATTCTCAATAAAACTGGCCAGAAATAAATGTATATACTTCAAATAAATATTTTTAGTATACACTAACAATCTCCCACTTATACTCAAAATGTTCTATGAGTATATCAGTGTTTATTTAATCCACTATTACACAGAAAACTATGTGTCCATCCATCTTACTCCTATCGCTTCCACATGCCTGTCAAAAACCTTGGCTGGCAAGTTCTTTGTGAAAGGATCTGCTCGGTTGTCTTCTGATGATATGTGAGCCACAACTATATCTCCTCGCTTTACGATTCCTCGTATGAGATGATTCTTACGTTAAATATGTTTAGCTACTTTGTGATCTCGCGGTTCCTTCGAATTTGCCACAGCACCAGTGTTATCACAATACACTGTCAGGCTCCAAGGCAAATTAGGTACCACATCCAAGTCCAAAAGGAAGTTCCTGAACCATACAACCTCCTTTGCAGCCTCAGAGGCCGCCACGTACTCGGCTTCCATGGTAGAGTCTGCAATGCATTTCTGCTTTACACTCCTCCATATAATGGCTCCACCTCCCAAAGTAAAAACATATCCTGAGGTTGATTTCCTCTTATCCCTATATGATTGAAAATCTGAATCAGTATATCCCAAAGGAAATAAATCTAAGGCCTTGTAAATTAACATATACTCCTTAGTCCTTCTCAGGTATTTGAGTATAGTTTATACTGCACTCCAATGTTCCTGACCTGGGTTTGATTGATATCTACTAACCATGCCTACAGCAAAGCAGATGTCAGGCCTCGTACATAACATAGCATACATTAAGCTTCCACATGCCGAGGCATAAGGAACTGCTTCCATGCTCTCTATATCCTTAGGTGTCGAAGGACACTGCTTCTTAGATAGAGCAACTCCATGCTTAAAAGGTAGAAATCCTTTCTTGGAGCTCTGCATGTTAAAACGAGCTAATACTTCATCAATGTAGGGCTCTTGAGATAAAGCCAACATCCTTTTCTTGCGATCCCTTATTACTTTGATCCCAAGGATGTATGCCGCTTCACCTAAGTCCTTAATGTCAAATTGTTTGAATAACCATGCCTTTACTGATGACAACATCTCAACATTGTTTCCAATGAGTAAAATGTCATCTACATATAGTACTAGAAAAACCACTGCATTACCCTCAAATCCATATGACTGGACTGCATGTTCAAAACGAATATTCCAGTTCCTAGAAGCTTGTTTAAGTCCATAAATAGAGCTTTTAAGCTTACATACCAGATGCTCTTGGCCTTCCTTAATGAATCCTTTTGGTTGCTGCATATAGATGGTTTCTTCAAGACTTCCATTAAGGAAAGCTATCTTGACATCTATTGGCCAAATCTCATAATCAAGATGAGCTGTTATAGATAAAAGAATCCGGATCGACTTAAGCATAACAACCGGCGAAAAGGTTTCCTCATAATCGATCCCTTCTTTCTGAGTATACCCTTTCGCAACAAGTCGTGCTTTCCAGGCTTTCACCTTTTTGACAGATCCTCTTTTCTTCTTGTAGATCCACATACATCCATTGGGTTTTACACCTTTGGGTAGTTCCACGAGCTCCCAAATTTGATTGGAATACATAGATTCCATCTCAGATTCCATTGCCTTTTGCCATAGATCTGCATCTTTATCTAGAATTGCCTCTTCGTATGTCCTGGGATCCTCATCATGTTCACCAGAGACCAAGTCCGAAGACTCTCCCAAAAACACGAATCTTTCAGGTTGTCGAACAACCCTCCCACTACGACGAGGCACTGGTACGGTACTAGTGTCAAGTTGTGCATTTTCTTGTGGTTGTTCTACTTGTACTACTGGCACTTGGGGATTATTTGTCCCTCCCACTAATTCCTCTAAAACAACACTACTCATGGGTTTGTGGTTCATCATATAGTCTTCCTCTAAGAATCTAGCATAGGTGCTAACAATGATATCTCGATCCCTAGGACTATTAAATGAATAACCTTTCGTTCCCATAGGATAGCCTACAAACAGCCTTACTTCTGTACGAGATTCTAATTTGGTCGCGTTCTTGTTCAGTACATGTGCTGGACAACCCCAAATCCGAATATGTCTTAGACTTGGTTTGCTACCAGTCCACAATTCTATTGGAGTCTTGGGAACCGACTTAGAAGGTACCAAGTTCAGAAGGTAAGCCGCTGTTTCTATAGCATATCCCCAGAACGACTTGGGTAAATCTGAATAACTCATTATCGATCTAACACTCTCTAAAAGAGTCCGATTCCTTCTCTCTGCAACACCATTCTGCTGAGGTGTGCCAGGTGCAGACAACTGGGATGTAATCCCATTTTCTGATAAATATTCCCTAAATTCTCCAAGCAAGTATTCGCCACCACGATCTGATCGTAGTGACTTGATACATTTTCCAAGATGTCGTTTCTCCGCGCTTGCTTTGTACTCTTTGAATTTTTCAAAGCACTCAGACTTGCGGCGCAACAAATAAATGTACCCATATCTAGAATAATCGTCAATGAAATTGACAAAATACTCATAGCCTCCTCTTGCTTGGATACTCATAGGTCCACATAAATCAGTATGAACCAATTCTAATAATTTTTTGGCTCTATTCCCCTTTCCTTTTAAAGGCCTATTAGTCATCTTACCTTCCAAGCAGGATTCACAAACTGGAAATGGCTCCACTGCCAACGAGCCTAATGGCCCATCTACTACCAGTCTTTGAATCCTTCTCAAGTTAATATGACCTAATCTTAAGTGCCAAAGATATGTTTGGTTCAATTCAGAAGGTTTCTTTCTTTTGTTTTAGCTAGAAAGAATGTTATTAGTTTCCTTTTGTTGCAGCATTGGTTGGATAGGATTAATAATATATAAATTGTCTTGCAGTGTACCAGAACATATAACTCGTTTATTCATCATAATAGAAACATTACGATCCAAACAAATATTATAACCATCCATGGCAAATTTAGAAACCGAAATCAAATTCCTTCTAAACGAAGGTACATAAAGACAATTGTTCAAAACCAAAATCCTATCATTGCCAAAAGATAATGTAATTATTCCAACTGCAACTACTGCTACTTTCGTAGCATCTCCCATGAACACATATATCTCGCCATCTCTAAGCATTCTGGATTACTGGAACCCCTGCAATGAGTTACAAACATGGTCAGTGGCTCCTATATCTACACACCAAGTGCTCGTAGATATAGCCGCTATGTATGTTTCCGTAACTAGAGAAAGAGACATACCAGTATTGTTTGTCTTCTTAGGAAGAGGACAATCCTGTTTCCAGTGACCTGACTGCTTGCACCTGAAGCACTTGCCCTTAGGCTTTTTCACACCACCTTGAACTCCAACTGCATTAGCAATATTTCCAGCTTTCTGTGTCTGAGACTTTTTGTTCTTCTTACCTTTCGGCTTAGATGAAGAAGCTTTCTCAGCCACATTCACTTGAACATTCTGTTTAAAGAGTCCTTCAGCTGCCTGAAGTTCTGCGTGACTATACATCCTTTTGTTCATGGTGTAATTCAAGCGGAACTGCTCAAAACTTTTGGGCAAGCTCATAAGGATGATATCGATCTGGGTTTCCCCATCAATATCAGTACCAAGGACCTCCATCTCATTCAGATGAGACATCATCCTGAGAACATGATCCCTTACAGGTGTTCCTTCAGCCATCTGAGTGTTCATTAAAGCCTTCATTGCTACTTGCCTAGCAGCCCTATTCTGTTCTCCAGAAAGTTCCTTGAGATTAAAGGGCATATCTGAAGTTGTGGCCATAGCCTGATGCTGATGCTGCAAAACACCCGACATTGCTGCCAGAATGTAACATCGCGACATCTCGTCAGCCTTAACCCACCGCTTATAATACTCCTTCTCACTTTCAGGAGCATCTTGAGCAGGCTGATCTAGCTTGGGTTCATAAGTGCAAAATTTGTACTCCTCAGCAGTCAACACTATGTCCAAATTACGTTTCCATTCAATATAGTTTGGTCCAGTAAGTTTGTTATCCTTTAGTATGGTGAATAGTAGATTAAAGCCCATAATGATCTAATCCTGAGAATCATACATGTAACACATAATCAGAGGGTTGCACAAATCTTAAAACCTATTGGTTTCCTCTAACAATTAATTAAAATTAATGCACTAATATTTAAACACCATAAGTATATGGTACGCCACGATGGGTGACATATATACCACTTAAATTCGTTTAAATATTACTTCGGTCCTATTACTAAATAATACGCCACGTTAAGGTGGACTATATATTATTTTTCATAGCTAAGTGTATACCATTATCAATCTTAAATTAGTCAAATCAAATACATCTGTTTGATATACTTATGGATAATTCCCAGGTCTCGGAGGAGTCACAACGGCCTCGCTTATTACCCAATTCCTAGACAGAATTCTCCATAGTCAAAATCAAAAGAGTATTCAATTTTCGTAACGAATTCTATGAGACTTGGTATGTCATGTTAGGGTGATCTATATACCTTTCAATATTCGCAATTTAATTTAAGAATTTTGTTATAGTAATTTCTACAACCTTTCAAAATACCGTAAATAGTACGCCACGTTAGGCGATCATATATACCATCTACATTATTTAAAAGATTATATTACATACAAAATAATGGAGACCGTGGGATTTAATTCCTAATTAATTCCCTCACCCACTTAGAATTTTTATTAAAAAATTGAGGAATTTTAAAATTAAATGGGGCCTATGTCGTTACAATTATGTCTAGCATGCATTCAAAATACACACATAATTTAACAACATATAACATTTAATTAAAGCAATAAATAAAAAATCTATGTCCATGTCGTCCTAATTATGTTAAACATGCAATTATAAATTACACACATAATTAACAACACACATAATAATTTATTTAAAGCAATAATTAAAAAAAATTACGGAATTAAAAATTTAAAACAATAATTAAATCCACTATTATGGCCCCAATAATTAAATCCATTCGTTACTGTTGCTGACCACGCGCTTGCATTTGTTGAAGAAGGGAAAAAAATTTCTGCCTGCCACGCCAGTCACGCATCTTCCGGCTGCGTTACCCAACAGGATTACACTGTTACGCAGGCTGGTAATGCGCAACACCCGTTTTACCTGGTAACGCATGGATGACCTGCGTTACAGCCTCTGGACAGAAATTCTACACGCGCCTGCTTCCTATTTCTGTCGAATTTTTCTGTTCAGCTTATTCAACACGACAGCCAACATCAGTCTTCAATAGCTTGCGCAGCTGAATAATTTTGGTCTCCGTTTTGAATTTCGATCGCACGTAATTGTTACAAAATACCCGGATTTTTACAAAACCCAACAAACAATTACAAAAAAATAGATCTAATACAAAACTAATTTTGTAAATCTATTCTAACACGATTAACCCTAATGATTTACAACCACGATAAAACACGTGGAAACCAAACAAAAATTAACCAAGATTAAACCACGTGGGATCCAAACACATAATTAAAACTCATGGCCATAATAGTGGATAACAACCTGCAAAAAAATTAATATCCAAGCACACCACTATACATACATATCCAATTTTAATTACGACATGGACGTCATCAAACACAAACACAAGTCCACTAAACCTCAGGCTCTTGATGCCAATTGTTGGTCCCTTTGGATCATAGTGATTTGTGTTTAACCCGTTTAATGATTACAAAGGGGGTTAGAAGATTTACCTTAATCGCTACGGCGCAAGAGATTCAAATCCACGATCTTCTATTGTATTCCCTTACTCCCTTGAACGAAGTGTGGCCTTCGATCCTCCAAGGATTAGCCTCCAAGCTCTAGAATTCCGAACCCTTATTCTTGGAGGCATAATGAGTATTTATAGGCAACAATAGGGATCAAGGAGTAAATTAGGTTGGGCCTTCTAATGATAACTTCGGCCAAGCCCTTTATCATTAATATTAGGTTTAATGACCTTTTAGCCCTCGAAGTTTTATACGAAATACCTATCAGCCCTCAATGTTTCAAAACGTTCCTTTTAGCCCCTGAAGTATCCGTAAAGGTCCAATTAACCCTTGTACCAGTACGAAAAATTGTAACGGTACGTATCGGATGGGTAAAATAAACATTACATGTGTCCGTTACAAATATTTTTTTTTAATTTGTACCGGTATAAGGGTTAATAGGACATTTTCGGATACTTCAGGGGCTAAAAGGTACAACGTATTAAACTTGAGGGTTTGATGGGTACAAAAAGTCATTACTATATCTTCTAGTTTAATTCAGCCACCACTATCTCCATACCCCTCGAGTAAGACTTACATACACTTTTCTCTCTTTGCTTACCACTACCAAAATAAATATAGGGAATTCATAATGCTACATCCTATAAGCAGATCGAAGCAGAGGCCAGTGCAAGGGTGCTGAGCTTGAATTTAACTTAACTAGTCGACTAAGCCGCGCTTCGCGGCGGCCTTATAATTTTTTTTTCAAGAAAAAAACCGAAAAAAATATTTATATAATATTAATATAAATTGGTAAACACAATATTGTATAAACTAAATATATATAAATAATAATATAAAATATTCATATATTTTCCTATACCAATTTTGTCTTACGATTTTTTAGGCCGACACCCGTTGTATATATTATAAAAATATTTGCGTACACAATAATAAAAATTTAAATACTAAAATACTCTTTGACTTTGATTTACCGATTTTGCCTCACAATTGTTTTTAAAATTTTAAATATATCTAAAATATAAATATAAATTGGTGAACACAATATTGTATAAATTAAATATACATAGATAATAAGATAAAATATTCATATATTTTTCAAATACCGATTTTGTCTCAAAAATTTTTGGGCCGACACCCGTTTGTATATATTATAAAAATACTTAGCATACACAATAATAAAAATTTAAATACTAAAATGCTCTTTGACTTTGATTTATCGATTTTGCCTCACAATTTTTAGGCCGACGCCCGTTGTATATATTTTAAAAATACTAAGTATATACAATATAAATCGAGTAAATATGATTATAAACATGGTGAAAAAATTTGATTATTAGAAGTAATGATTGTATATATATAAGAATATAAAATTTCTTTTCTATTTCGAATATATATTATAAGAATATAATATTTGTTTTTCTATTTCGAATATATAATTTTTTCTTCCCAACAAATTCGAAAACTGAAAGGCATATGAATCAGCCTATTTGTAGTTCAAGGATCCTAATCAACTTAAACCAAATTGTAATAAGTAAATATCCGTATGATCTGTTACAGGAATCTCAGGAAGCAATATCTGTTAGAAGAAAGAAGGAAGTCAATCTATAGTTTTGATGTTTCACACTGGAAGACGTATCAGGTATCTGATCAAGCCTCAGTATAACATTGAAGTGAATGGATTCATTTACAGTGACAGAGATTTTTCGAGTGATAGATTGAAAATCAATCAAAGTACAAGAAAATTGAGAGAAGAAATAAACCACAGCTTAAAGCCATAAGTGAAGAAGCATCATTGAAGTTAGTCGTTCATGAACCAGACAGTACATCGAACGTCAACATAAGTCAGTGGTAATTCTTTATTATTTTCCGTGGTTTGGGAGAATTAAATTAATTAGTTATTGATTTAATTTAATTCATTTGTAATTGATATAAATCATTTAATTGATTTAATTAATGAATTAATTCTAACAGAATTAATTTATTTATTAAATTAATTATTGTATCAATTAATTATGAATTGATTAATCATTAATTAATTAAATGGACCAATATGACTTAAATAAGGCTGAATAGATTATGTCATGACTGAGTTTGGTTCGGTATGACTTAAGTTAAGTCACACCGACATGAATTAAGTTTAAGTCATACCGAGCTGATGCAACCGAGCTGATGCAAGGAATTATGTCTTACCGACCTCAAAGCTGCTAGGTCATACCGAGGGAAATAATTCATACCGAAGCAAGATATTTCTGGAAAGGTATTAAGTCATACCGACAAAAGTGGTTTAGGTCATACCGACCACACTGTTGAAGATTAAGTCATACCGACAGAAAATAAGTCATATCTAAGGTTTAATTATGTCTTGGAGCAAGATTAAGTCATGCTGACAGCTGATTTAATAGGTCTTGAAGCAGTTTAAGTCATATCTAATCAGTACAGACCTATATAACATAGCAGAAGCAGCAGAATGAAGACAGTGCAGAACACATCAGAATTCCTGGAAATACACAGCAGCTTTCTCTCTCAAATATCAAGAACACCAAGAACAAATTAATTCACATAAATTCAAGTTCATCATCTTTGTAATATTCTATCCGATAGAACTTGTCTACTTGTGATTCTTGTATTACTAGCGAATTAAGTTTCCTAGTACTTATCTTGAGATTTATTAACTAAATTAGAAAAGTTCATGTCGAATTTTCTAATTAGTTATTAAACACTTGATAATAGTTTGGATTGATTTTGTAACACCACATCAAGTTAATATACAGTTATATTCAACTTGAAATCAGTGTCAATTTATTCCGCACAAAATATTCGTTTAAGTGAAAATTATTTAATGAATAAATTTTGAGAAATTGATATAGATTGTATTCAACCCCCCCTTTTACAATCATAGTGGACCTAACAATTGGTATCAGAGCCTATTGATTGATACACAAATCAAGATCCTAATTTTATTCCGTCAAAAATCTATCTCGAATTTTTAACTCACTTAAAAATTCATCATGTCTTCAAAAAGCATTGTTAAGATTCCCATGTTTAACAAGGACAATTATTCAATGTGGAAAAATAAAATGGAGTTGTTTCTTGATTTCGCAAATTCTAAATATTTGGGTGTTCTACAGAACGGACCTATAATTCCAAAAGAATATGTATCTGAATCTATTGTTGGAGGAATTGTTGTAACACCTGCATCATCTTTTCCAAAGCCTGCTGCTTCTTTTACTCCTGATGAAAAAGAGGACGCAGGACTAGATAAGAATTTGAGACTTATTCTAATAGATTCCATGGATGCTGTGATGTACAGTCATGTGATAAATTGTAAAACTGCAAAACACATGTGGGAAACTATTGAGACTATCAATGAAGGAACTGATGAAGTCAGGGAAAACAGACTTCAGATTTTAACCTCTGAGTATGAACACTTTAGAGCTGGCCTTAATGAAGGTATTCAGGAAGTGTTTGAAAGGTATAACAAAATAATCAACAACTTGCAAGTTCATGGCAAGCAATATACACAGAAGGAGATTAATATGAAGTTTTTGTTGACTATGCCCACTTATCTTGAACATAGGATTACAGCCATCAGAGAATTAAGAGATTTGAATAAGGTTTCTCTTGAAAGGTTGTTTGGTGTTCTGAAAACCTATGAACTGGAACAAGTACAGCAGAGGGAGGTCTCTGGTAAAGGAAGAGTGCCAAGTTCATCTGCAGCTCTTGTAGTTGAGGCACCTAAGGAAGTGGAAGCTAAGGTTGTTCTACCTTACAGCTCAGACAAGGAAAAGACTGAAGTAGAGCTTGGTCAGACACCACCTACTCAGGATGGTGGAGACTTTTACTCATTAGAAGAGCTAGATCAACTAGAAGATGAATCCCTGGCATTGATGGTAAGGCAATTTGGCAACTTCAGATTCAGAAGAAATCCAAAGTACAGGTTCAAGTCAAATAACAGATTCCAAAGAGGAGGCTCTTCTTCCTCTAGTAACAGGGGAGGATACAAAACTGGAGCTGTTGACAGAAGCAAGATTCGTTGCTTCAACTGTAATGAATTGGGGCACTTTGCCACTGAATGTCAGAAACCCAAGAAACTCAAAGAAGCGATTTTGCTGCTGAGAAGAAGAAACCTGGAAAAGCCTATGTTGCGGCTGGTAAGAGTTGGGATGACACGGACAGCGAAGATGAAGAATATGGAAATTTTGCGTTGGTAGCAAATGATGAAGCATCTGATCATCACAACAAACCGGTAATTGTTACTGACACTGATTTGATTCATAGTCTATATAATTCCTTAGATAATTCATAAGCTGGATATAATAGACTAGATCTGCTAAGCACTAAACTTGGAAATGAAGTGTCAGAATTGAAAAAGGTGCATATTAATCAAGCTCAACAAAAAGATGAAATAACAATGCTTTATAAAAAGGAGAAAGCTATTCTAGAAGTTGTAGGCAAACAAATGGCTAGAATTACTGAACTTGAAACACAGGTCAGGGCTTGTTATAATTCTGTTAAAGTTTCCAAAGAGTTTTTTAACAATCAAGTTGTAGAACGAACAACAGGTATAGGGTATGGTTACAATGAAGCTGTTGGATCGTTGGGCATAAATTCCCCTAACCCTGTTAGTGCTAAAGAAAGGGGAATACCACATGTGCTCAAAAATGTTAAAGAACCTCTATTTAAATAATCTGATGTTGGACCACCAGATATTCTTTCTATGGTTATCCAAGAAGAAATGAGAAATGAGGATAGTGCAAATGGCATAGTCCTTGTTAAGAATAAATCTGTAAAGAACGCTAATCCAAAGAATGTTTCATCCAAGAAAGATGTCACAGTCTTTGTTAAGGCTAAATCTGTTGAGGACACTAATACAACGAATGTTTCATCCAAGAAAGATGTACCTAAAGTGCCAGTCAAAGTTGTTGAAACAGCTAGTTCTTCTAAGACTGGATAGGTGGTAATAAGTTGAAACAGAAAAATACCATGCCTATCATTGATTCTAATCATAAAGCATGTGGTGTTATCAATTGTATGTCTTGTACTTTTAACAGTATGCGTGCTTATTTTAATGGTAGTTATGCATGTGTTAAACAGACTGCTCCTCGACAGCATATGAATAGGAACAATAATGTTCGATCAAAGACTGCTTTTTCTCCTCAAGTTAGGATAGAGACATTTGTACCTAAGACTAAACAAAAGGTTACCAAGAATGTTTACCAGGTCAAATGTCCAGTCAATGACACAAGTGTTATTGCTGCTACAGAAACATGGATACCCAAGATAAAATGAAAGATTTTCAAATCTGTTTATAAGGTTAAATGTTTATTGACTAAAGAGGTTAAAATTAAAAATGTTGTTTTGCCTGATAAAGGTCAATACTTTAAATCCGCAGGACCCAATCAAATTTGGGTCCCGAAGAAGGTTTAATCCATTTGTCATTGCAGGGTATTGAACAGGTTGAACGAGTAACCTGGATCTTGGACAGTGGATGTTCAAGGCATATGACTGGAGACAGAACCCTGCTGACAAATATGGTGGAGAAGGCCGGCCCAATAGTTACCTTTGGAGATAACAGCAAAGGTAGAACTGATGGATATGGCAGACTTGAAGCTGGAAATGTTATCATTGAAGAAGTGTCCTTTGTAAAAGGACTTGAGCATAATTTGCTTAGTATCAGTCAATTCTGTGACAAGGGATTTGAAGTCTACTTTAACAAAAATAATTGTCTGATTACACACAAAAGAAGTGAACAACCATCTCTGACGGGAGTCAGAAAAGGAAACTTGTATGTAGCCAGCATGAACACTAGAAGCACTGAAGAAATCAATTGCTTCTATTCTAAAGCATCCACAAATGAAAGTTGGCTATGACACAAGAAGCTTTCTCACCTAAATTTCAAGACGATGAACTCTATGGTGAAGAGAGAATTGGTGAGAGGTTTACCTTCTATGGAATTTACACAGGAAGGACTATGTGATGCCTGTCAAAAAGGCAAACTAAAAAGAGCAACTCACAGAAGCACTGATATGTCTTCAATAACTGAACCTTTACAGTTACTTCACATGGATCTATTTGGTCCAGTGAATATGATGTCTATGTCAAAGAAAAGATATGCTCTTGTGATTGTTGATGATTTTTCAAAGTTCACATGGGTCTTGTTCCTGAATTCTAAAGATGAGACTCCACAACTGGTGATTTATCACATCAAGTTAATTGAGTTGGATTCCACGTATCCAGTGAGGGCTATAAGGTCAGACAATGGAACTGGATTCAAGAATGCAGTTCTGAATGACTTTTGTACTGAAAAAGGTATAACCAGACAATACTCAGCTCCAAGAACTCCTCAGCAAAATGGAGTAGTTGAAAGAAAGAATAGAACCTTGATTGAAGCTGCACGTACTATGTTAAGTGAATCAAGGCTTCCATTGTATTTTTGGGCTGAAGCTGTCAACAGTGCTTGCTATACTCAGAATCGAACTCTTATCAACAAAGACTTGATGAAAACACCCTATGAAGCTATGAATGAAAAGAAACCAACACTCAAATACTTTCACGTATTTGGAGCAAAATGCTTTGTACATAAAGAAGGAGATGATCAAGGTGGAAAATTTGAAGCCAAAGCACATGAAGCAATTTTTGTTGGTTATGAAAGAAGAGCTTATAAGGTGTATTTGATTGAACATCAGAAGATGATGGAAAGTGTCAATGTTACATTTGATGACACTAAACTCCCTAGTATCCTAACTGAAGATTCATCTGAAAAGCTATCTTTTGAAGATTTGACAGATCTAGATTCAGATGATGATAGTCCACCTGATGTTTTTGCTGATACAAATGACAACAATGACAATGATGAGTCTAATCAGAATAATAGTGGTGAAAATAATGATAATATTGAAAACACCACTCATACTTCGGAACACTCATCTAATCATCCTGGCAACAACTCAGGGGGAGCTAATGAAGGATCTACTAATCATACTCAACATCACAATGAAGAACAAGGCGAATCATCAAGACTAAATCTTCCCAGACAGACTGTTTGGAATAGAGCTCATCCTGTTGAGCTAATCGTTGGTGATCCAGATGTTGGTGTAAAGACTAGAAGAGCTTTTCAAAATCAATGTAATTATTCAGGGTTTCTATCTGAAATGGAACCTAAGAAAATTGAAGAAGATCTTTCAGATCCTGATTGGGTGATTGCTATGCAAGATGAACTCAATCAATTTAAACAACAAGAAGTATGGAAGCTGGTACCCAGACATACAGATAGAACAGTGGTTGGTACTTGGTGGGTATTCAGAAACAAACTTGATGAAGATGGTACAGTAACAAGAAATAAAGCAAGACTGGTAGCAAAAGGTTACTCACAATCTGAAGGCATTGACTATGATGAGACCTATGCTCCAGTGGCTAGACTTGAGGCCATTAGGATATTCTTGGCATTCGCAACATTTTCTAACTTTAATGTTTATCAAATGGATGTCAAGAGTGCCTTTCTGAATGGATAGCTGGATGAAGAGGTATATGTAGAACAGCCACCTGGTTTTGAAGATCCAGATCTATTGGGTTATGTTTACTTTCTCTTCAAAGCCATTTATGGTCTTAAGCAAGCACCAAGGAAATGGTATGACACTCTCTCTGAATTTTTACTTGAAAATGAATTTACTAGAGGTGTCATAGACAAAACTCTCTTCACAAAGAAACATAAGAATGATACAATATTAGTTCAAATTTATGTGGACGATATAATATTCAGGTCTACTAATGATCTTCTTTGCAAGAAATTTTCAAAGTTAATGCAGGGTAAATTCGAAATGAGCATGATGGGAGAGCTGAAGTTCTTTCTTGGATTAAAAATAAGTCAAAGGCAAGATGGTATATTTATTTGTCAATCCAAGTACATCAAAGAGCTTCTCAAGAAATATCAAATGGAGGACTCTTCTTTAGCAAAGACACCATCATCCACAGTTGTCAAATTTGGAGCATGTGAAAATTCTGGTAAGGTAGATATTACAAGCTACAGAGGTATGATAGGCTCATTACTTTACCTTACTGCAAGTAGACCTAATATTATGCATGCTACGTGCTTGTGTGCAAGGTTCCAATCGGATCCTAGAGATGTTCATCTCATTGCTGTTAAACGAATTCTAAGATATCTTAAGGGTATGCCTAATTTAGGTATCTGGTACCCTAAAGATTCTGGTTTTAATCTTGTTGGATATACAGATTCTGATTATGCAGGAAGTGTTGTAGATAGAAAAAGCACCTCTGGGAGTTGTCAATTCCTAGGTGGTAGATTGGTTTCATGGTACAGCAAGAAACAACAAACAGTTTCCAACTCTACAGCCGAAGCTGAATATATAGCTGTTGGAAGCTGTTGTGCTCAAATCTTGTGGATTAGGAATCAACTGATGGACTATGGCTTTGTATTACAAAATATTCCTATTTTGTGTGATAATACAAGTGCCATAGCAATCTCCAACAATCCTGTGCAGCATTCAAGGACAAAGCATATAGATATCAGGTATCATTTTATTAGAGAGCATGTCATGAATGGTACAGTGCAATTACTATTTGTACCCACTGAAGAACAAACAGCAGATATTTTTACTAAGTCGCTCGACGAATCCACATTCACCAAAATTGTTGGTGAATTGGGTATGTTGAACAGTCCTAGTAATTAATCTAGTTAATATCTGAGGTTTGATCTTTAATACTTAACAAGTGATTAGTTTGTGAATATTTGTTGAATAAAATCACTTGTTTAATTATTTTATCAACTTGTTTTTTCTTGATTGTTATTGTATTTATCACTTTGTTTAATTAAATATTTGTTATTCCATATTTCTATAATTTTAGAATAATTGTATGTATTTATTTTATTTGTTTAGAATATTTTATTTAATGTTTTGTAATGTTTGTCCTGTTAATATTGTTTTATTTCCGTTAGCAGATTAATCTATATTAGTTATTTCTATTTTTATTATTTGTTTGATTTATAATATTATTTTTAATATATTTTTCTGTATTAATAGTTGTAAATATTTGTGTGTTTAAATAAGAAATATGTATTTACTTTAATTTATTTTGAGTAGATATGACTTAAATTAAATCTAAACTATATTATGACTTGTTTTTATTCTGTTTTCTGGTCGATATGACTTAATTGTTATACTGATTAGATTTAGTCATATTCGTTAGTAAATATTTAAGTCTCATTAGAATTAAGTATGTTTTGTTTTAAGTCATAATCGTGTCTGTTTGTATATAGTTAAATAAGTCTTAGTTTAATTTTAAGTCTTATCGAGTTATGTCTTAATAATATAATAAGTCATTTTCGTTTATTTCTTTTATAGATTTAAGTCATATTCGAGTATTAAGTTGTATATAACAGTTAGTATATATTAAGTCATAATCGATTTAAGTCATATTCATACATTAGTATATATATAACTGATTAGAAAGTTTAAGTCATTTTAAGTTTTAAGTCTCTCTCATGTTAAGTCATAGAGAACCTCTCAGTTGATACATACATATATACACGACGTATTGTAACGAATTGCTGCCCAATTTTTCACTCAAATCTCACTGTAATCAAGCTCTAAGGATTAATAATCGATTCTCTATTCGATTCTCTTCAAAACAACCAGTTAATCGACCGATTTAGTCGAGTTTTGAAGATTTTTGTTTTCGAAAAATCGAAATTTTGATCTAAAATTCCAGTCGATTGGCTTTGATTTTGTAAAATCTAAAAATATTGGTGTGATTGTGTGTGTATCAAGATCATTGTGTGAATTTTTCAGAATTTTTGAACAACTTTGATTATTTTCGAATTTTTAATTAATTATTAATTCGAAATAATTCAATTTAGTTAATTAAATTGTAAAATCTGAAATTTTTCAAAGGGTTAAAATTTGATAAAAATGGCTGGTAATAACAATGATCGTTTTGAAATAGTTAAGCATAATTTGATCGGATATTTTGATCCCGAAAAATGTTCACTCGAACGTTTTCGACCGTGGATTCGATTTTTGAATGATCATTCACTAGTTCGCACTGCTTTGAGTTTAGATACTCCTTTAAAAATTGAACCCTTGCGAATTATGTGTACTACTGCTGTCGTTTCTAACGATAACAAATCGTTTGTTTTCACTCTTGGTGACAATCAGTACACAGTGGATGAATCTGTCGTAAATACGGTCTTAAACTTTCCAAATGACAATTTTGAGGACTTTCCGTCAGATGAGGAATTAACTAATTTCTTTGCTGGTATTCATTATCAAGACAGAGCAGATCTTCCTGTCTTGAATAAAAAGTTTCTAGTTCAGGAATGGGATTATGTGTTCGACACACTAGCCAAGGTGTTTGCCAATTCTACAAAAAGCAACTTCGGAGTATTACCTTCCTTTATGCAGCATATTGGATTTGCAGTTGCTTATAATCGAAGAATCAACATTGGCAGCCTTCTGTGTGGACCTATGGTTAGAAAAGTAATCAATGCTAAAAGGAATTTTGACAGGGGCGATAAAGTTCAATGCTTTTACCCAAGATTCCTTTCTTTGATTTTTAATCATTTTGTAGAATTACAATATCATGCTCCATTTCTGAATAGTGAAGCAATGGTGTCGGGTAAACCTTCGACAAGATTATTCACTGAGTACGGTGTCAAACCTAAATTTTCAAATGTGCCAGTAGTTGTCACTCAATACATGTCAAACTTTATACAACTACCCATCATTGCACCTGTACCTTTACCCGAGGAAAATGAACCACTACCTGAGCAAGCAGAACCAATAGTGGAACCTGAAGCTGAACAAGAGGTACCTATTCAGCAAATTGAACCTGTTCAAGAACAACTGGTTCAAACCACTCAAGCTGCAATCTCTTCGACACCTGCTGACCAGGTATTGACTTCTAATCTCTCTATAACTTCTATTGCTGAACAATCTACTTCTGGAACCAAAGTGGTTGATAAGGCTGACCAAGGGATTGTAAGACCGCAATCTCGAACCCCGGTCATAGAGCCACACACTCAATCTACATCACTTAAAACTTTCCATTCCAGAAAGAAAATTCCCTTTCAAAGAGCAAAGAAGAGAAGTAATATAATGAGTGAACCCACAGCTCTGCCTCTACAAAAGAAAAGTAGAACTGATTCAGAGGCAACTGTAAGCCCATCCGTATCTTCCCAACAAGATATGGACATTGATATGGCCATGCAACAGTTACTAGGATCATCCTCTCAACAGGATGATACTATTGAAATTTGCCATAGGGCCATGGCATCCTGTAACGTGTCAAGCACAACCCCTTTGTTATTACTAACAATGGAAGAACATATAGATTATGATGAACATAGGGACACATTGACAGGAGAGCACATCGAGTCTGAAACAGTGCCTACCATAGTTACGGTAGAAGAGTCTTCACAGACTTATGAGGGAAATCTTGGTTCCTTGCCAACTTTAATGGAACCGTCATCTCCCCTCCTAGGAGAAACATTCCTAGATCCCTCAAGGGAGTTTCCACTCGCAGTTTCGACTGGAGAAAGTGGAAGGAAACTTGATCAATCTACTACTGAAGCAATTCAGATTACAAATCCAAATGTACAAGTAGAATTGATTGAGGATAGGGATTTACGAACTCCCATTGCACCACCACTGACCTTCCCAGAGGAGGCTAGGGTGATTTTAACTGCAGGTACCGTTTCTGGAGAAGCTAAGGAAATTGAGAGGAGTGATGTGAGGATCACCACAAAATTGAGTGATACACATGCACATCAGGTGAGTGAAATTCAGAGTGAAACTCAGGTGAGTGCACACACAGACACATACACTCTCTCATTGATACAAAAGATACAAAATCTGGAAAGGGAACTGGAAGCAAGTAAAGCTGAAGCTAGACTACTTCGAGCACAAGTGGATTAAAGGTCTTCTCCATCCACCTCTGTTGATAATCAGCTTACTTCGATAAAAGGTGACATTAACAACTTGAAGACATTCTTCACTAATAAAATCAACACTCTCGAACTTTCTTATGAAAAAGCTCTTGATGATTCTGATGAGGTTACTGTGGCACAAGATAAAATAATTGCTGAAATCTCCAACAAGGTTGACAATCTACAAGAAGAAGTACATGAAAATCGGCGTTCTACTGATTTTCGACTAGATCAAATTGAGAAGCAAAATGCACATCAAGCTAAAGGATTAAGGCATTTGTTTAATCTGATAAGTCAAAATCGCACACCAACAACTGAAGAAAGAGAATTCTTTGCAAGAACAGGTGGTGATGATGATGAGCGAGATCCTGGAGCTGGTGCAACTGGTAAATCTGTAGAGGATTCATCAACTAAGGGGGAGAAATCACAACAGCAACAGAAATCACAAGGGGAGAGAGGAGAAAAATCGAAAGAAAGAGAGGGAAGAGATAAATCTGATACAGACAGTGAAGACAGGAGGAATAAGTGGAAGAAGAAAGTTGTTGTAGATGATCAAGTCAAAGACACAGAATATTACTACACGGGTGAACCGGATAATTTTGATGTTTTTGATGACTTTGATTTTTCTGATGAAGGTGAGAAATTACCTGAACCAGATTTAAGTCACTGGGAAGGAGAAGAACCAGTGACATCTGAATATGAAGCTCAACAAGCAGAGAGAGAATCTAAAGAGTTATTTGCTCAGAGGGAAGCTAATTTGCTGATGAGAGAAGAAAAGCTTCAAAAGTCATTAGAGCAGATTGCACGAAATGAAGAGCTTCAGAAAGCTGAACAAGAAGCACTGCAACGATTACATGTTATAAATGTTCAGAAGAGAAAGACATATATCAGACTCAAGAGCGGTGACAAATGGGAACGTGCTCAAAAAGCAATTGATTCACCTCAGAGTTCTGATTTTGAAGATCGTCGTCTTGGAGAAATTCTCGAGGAATTCAAACTGGCAAATCCAATTCATGATATGTATATAAGGGCCTTAAAGGTAGAAGTCATCAGGATAACTACTGCATTTGACCCCAAATCTGATGAGCTGGTAATATTTGTGGATTGTCATAATGTTTGAACTTTCAGAGTATCTATTCAGTTCTTTTATGACAGATTGCTGACAGAGATTTGGGTACTTAGGCCCAAGGTGAGAACATCGTCTGAGCTAGGTGTTTTGCTACATGAAAAGTTCAAAGAATTTGCTGAAAGAGCTGGACCAGAAGTAATTAAGAATCCTCCACAAGTAAAATTTCTTAAGGGAGAGGTACTTCATTCAATCAATCTTCAGACAGATGAGTTATATGAACATCATGCAAAACACTTGGTATATGCTGAATATGCTCTCAGAAATCATGGATTCTTGACTGAAGAAAAGGTAATAGCTGCAGATCACATTCGATCCTATGCACAAACGAATATAAAAGATTACAAGAAATTTCAAGGTGAATTGAGAAAGAAGCTTGGAATTCCTTTAATCTTACCTCAAGGATTGTCATCAAGAAGAGATCGTCTTGTTGATTCTGATTTGCACAAGAAACTTCAAGTCACAGATGAGCCAGAAGAAGGAGAATTTAGACGAGAAGGCAGTAATTGAAGATCAGCTCTACATGTATTATCTTTAGAGCTAGATAGGTCAAGATAGGAATATGTTAAATATGATCAGGCTAAAGGATCATCTATCTTGTATTTATCATTTTGTTTGAATCTGGAAATGTTTAATATAAACCAGAACTGTTTGATATTTTCTTTACATTTAATATTTTATCTTTCATTTGGTTAAGTTGAATTAGTTGAGGTATCCTCTAGGTATTTGGTTGTAATTGTCTAACAAACAAATAAGGGGAGATTGAAAGGCATATGAATCAGCCTATTTGTAGTTAGAGGATCCTAATCAACTTAAACCAAATTGTAATAAGTAAATATCCGTATGATCTGTCACATGAATCTCATGAAGCAATATCTGTCAGAAGAAAGAAGGAAGTCAATCTATAGTTTTGATGTTTCACACTGGAAGACGTATCAGGTATCTGATCAAGCCTCAGTATAACATTGAAGTGAATGGATTCATTTACAGTGACAGAGATTTTTCGAGTGATAGATTGAAAATCAATCAAAGTACAAGAAAATTGAGAGAAGAAATAAACCACAGCTTAAAGTCAGAAGTGAAGAAGCATCATTGAAGTTAGTCGTTCATGAACCAGACAGTACATCGAACGTCAACATAAGTCAGTGGTAATTCTTTATTATTTTCCGTGGTTTGGGAGAATTAAATTAATTAGTTATTGATTTAATTTAATTCATTTGTAATTGATATAAATCATTTAATTGATTTAATTAATGAATTAATTCTAACAGAATTAATTTATTTATTAAATTAATTATTGTATAAATTAATTATGAATTGATTAATCATTAATTAATTAAATGGATCAATATGACTTAAATAAGGCTGAATAGATTATGTCATGACTGAGTTTGGTTCGGTATGACTTAAGTTAAGTCATACCGACATGAATTAAGTTTAAGTCATACCGAGCTGATGCAAGGAATTATGTCTTACCGACCTCAAAGCTGCTAGGTCATACCGAGGGAAATAAGTCATACCGAAGCAAGATATTTCTGGAAAGGTATTAAGTCATACCGACAAAAGTGGTTTAGGTCATACCGACCACACTGTTGAAGATTAAGTCATACCGACACATTTTCTAAGTCATACCGACAGAAAATAAGTCATATCTAAGGTTTAATTATGTCTTGGAGTAAGATTAAGTCATGCTGACAGCTGATTTAATAGGTCTTGAAGCAGTTTAAGTCATATCTAATCAGTACAAACCTATATAACACAGCAGAAGCAGCAGAATGAAGACAGTGCAGAACACAGCAGATGTCCTGGAAATACATAGCAGCTTTCTCTCTCAAATATCAAGAACACCAAGAACAAATTAATTCACATAAATTCAAGTTCATCATCTTTGTAATATTCTATCCGATAGAACTTGTCTACTTGTGATTCTTGTATTACTAGCGAATTAAGTTTCCTAGTACTTATCTTGAGATTTATTAACTAAATTAGAAAAGTTCATGTCGAATTTTCTAATTAGTTATTAAACACTTGATAATAGTTTGGATTGATTTTGTAACACCACATCAAGTTAATATACAGTTATATTCAACTTGAAATCCGTGTCAATTTATTCCGCACAAAATATTCGTTTAAGTGAAAATTATTTAACGAATAAATTTTGAGAAATTGATATAGATTGTATTCAACCCCCCTTCTACAATCATAGTGGACCTAACAAAAACCTTTTCAATTTCGAATATGTAATTTGAATTCATCTTCCCTACAAATTCAAGAACCTTTTCTATTTCAAAGATGTTTATGTTAACGTTTACATTAATGTTAAAAAAGGAAGTTTTGATTTCTTCCCAACAAATTCGAAAACCTTTTCAATTTCGAATATGTAATTTGACTTCTTCTTTCCTACAAATTCGAAAACCTTTTCTATTTTGAAGATGTTAATGTTAATGTTAAAAAAGGAAGTTCTGATTTCTTTTCTAAAAAATAGGGCCTAAAGAAGGAAGTTTTGATTTTAATTATTTAAAATAGAGGAATATATAAATTGTTTATGAGTGTGAATTCTGAATATAAACAAAATATAACATTTGATGAAGAAGGCTTGCTCCACCCGACCATGATCAAAAGAAGAAGAATATTTAGACTAAAATTACTGAAGAATAGATTGATTTGTGAAGAAACTAGCATCCAATGACGGTGTTTATATAGTAGATTATGCATTAAATTCAAGCTTAGCACCCTCAACATGCATTGGCCATAACAGTAAATAGTAAATTTTCAAGGCATTCAAAGTTGTAACTACCAAGATAGTTTCAAATATCTATAAAGATAAGACAATGCAAAAATGAAAAATAGTTGGACCTTAATTGAATAAAAGGTATTCAAACTGATTACATGAAAATTATACTAGTATGCACCAAGCATGTATACTTCAAAAATTTCTCAGTTTCTACTACATCATTTTCAATTTAATTTTCACAGCCTCCATGGAGGCTTAATACCCATTCATGCCTTCCTTGCATTGGCCTCTGCTTCGATCTGCTTATAGGATGTAGCATTATGAATTCCCTATATTTATTTTGGTAGTGGTAAGCAAAGAGATAAGAGTGTATGTAAGTCTTACTCGAGTGGTATGGAGATAGTGGTAACTGAATTAAACTAGTAGATATAGTAATGACCTTTTGTACCCATCAAACCCTCAAGTTTAATACGTTGTACCTTTTAGCCCCTGAAGTATCCGGAAAGGTCCTATTAACCCTTATACCGGTACAAATTAAAAAAAATTGTAACAGACACATGTAATGTCTATTTTGTCCATCCGATACGTACCGTTACAATTTTTCGTACTGGTACAAGGGTTAATTGGACCTTTACGGATACTTCAGGGGGCTAAAAGGAACGTTTTGAAACATTGAGGGCTGATAGGTATTTCGTATAAAACTTCGAGGGCTAAAAGGTCATTAAGCCTTAATATTAATTAATTCCACTAAATAATTAATATTGCACCACCCACCTAATTCCGGTAATTTATTTAATTAATTAAATCGGCTCCTTTATTATTTGCTTATTAAATTCCCCATGTTCAAAATATCGCATGTCCATTAATTAAATAAATTACTGATAATTCATTTAATTAATATCTTTTATCCTTGATTATCCACTCAACCTTTATTTAATTATGCCGGAATAAATCCACCTGTAGGGTTTCACATAATTAAATCTTTTTGAACTTTCAAGGGGACATCATTAACCCGAATATTATCAGTACATGGATTCCTTCTATAAATAATATCCACCATGTATTTTTCCATCACCCAAAATATAATGATATAATTCAAAAGAATTATTTCATATATAAATCAAAGCATGTAAATAATATACACGTGTCAATTACTATATCCGGATTAAGAACCTAAGCATTAATAATAACATAGAATCTTAGTTCTCCTTCTTAATCAGTATAAGGGAACAATTCTATATTTGATCCTGTTCAATATACACAAAGTATACTAGTATTATTTATTAGTCAATATAAACTAATCTACATAATACTACAGCCATACCAGTGGATTGTCCAACACCACCTGTGCTGTGAACCTTATTATATTATATAAACTGTATTTAACAATCTAATATTCTGTATCCCATTTGATACTAGATTGTCCACAATATATAATATTAGACAGCATGTAAACATTTAAATGATTCTCAATAAAACTGGCCAGAAATAAATGTATATACTTCAAATAAATATTTTCAGTATACACTACAGTATCCACATAAAAATTTAAAAGCTAGCATTTGTGTGTCCTTTTGCATCAGTTTATTTCTCTTTAAATAACTTTTGTAAGCTTGTTTCCTGCTTGAATAAATGCAGGAAAAAGTAAAAAAAATTCATGTTAAAATGCTTGAATCTGGAGTCCCAACGGATGATATCAGTTCCGATGCATTGAGCCAAGTACTTGGCGAGGAAAAAAAATCGGGTTCGAGGAGTTTGTTCGTGTACCACAAAGAAACAACTATATTTAGCTTCTCTTGCACTTGCTTCGGTCAGCCCATCACAATCACTTGGAGCGGAAATGGCGGGACTTAAGGCAGACATGGAGGAGGTCAAAACATTGCTCAAGGTCAGTTTGTTTGTTTAAAAATATGTATCCTGTGTCTAATAAATTTACATTTGCTTTCATGTTCATGACATTGTTTGAATTCGATTCAAGTCCAATTCTGAATGCTTTAATTACACTCACATTATCTGCATTTTTGTATTATTACATTGAGTATATTTACTAAATTTGTTTGTATTGTACTGCACAGGCAATGTCCCGATGTACTCCAAGCCGATGTACTCCAAGGACTGAGGCTGGTTCAACTTCCGGTAAACATCCAATGGAATCCTCTCGTGAGATAGTTAATGCTTTTGGGTCATCAAGTGACCAACTCAAAGTCACATTGCTTAGTAGAGATAAACGAGAGGTTGCTAAGGGGTTTGTGCACGACAGTGTAAATATGTGCCATGGCAGAGAAGTGTCTCCTGGAGAAAGAAGAGTTTACATAGAAGAAATTATGGATCCTGAAGCTGCGGTATATGATGGTCCCCAACATGGCAATATGACATTAAATGGCTGGCTTGGAGGAGGGTTTATTATTTGGTTAGCTGGACGATTGAAGTATGATTTGTAGGTTATTCCTGTATTTTTCCAATGGTTGGTAGTATGTTTGGTATTTGATTTGTAAATTTGGATTGGTGTTTTTTTTAATAGTTGCAGCAGGTTTTTTTAATATTTGCAGCAATTTTTTTTTATTTGCAGCAGGGGTTTTTTTTTTAATTTGCAGTAGGTATTTTAAAACGTTTTCAAAAAATTTTTTTCTCATATTTTATAATTAGTAACGGATATATCCGTTACTAACATAAATATCTGTTACTAATACAAATATCCGTTACTAATTAGTAACGAATATATCCGTTACTAACATAAATATCCGTTACTAATTAGTAACGGATATATCCGTTACTAATATAAATATCCGTTACTAATTAGTAACGGATCCGTTACTAATATACGAAAAATCCGTTACTAATTAGTAACGGATATATCCGTTACTAATTTAAAAGAAAAACAATTGTGACAGACATATAGTAACGGATGTATCCGTTACTTAGTAACGGATATATCCGTTACTAAAGACGTGTTTGGGTGTAGTGATAGGACATACTAACATTAAAAAAATGTTTATAATTATGTAGTTTCCCGAACGGAATAATAAAAGTTCCCAGTTAAAGAATGATAATAGGGGTTATCCTTGAAGATGCTCTTACACAGCTCTTTTAAGGGTTCACAGTGCATGCAGACATGGATCTAGAAAGAAAATGAGCATCGTACGAAAAACAAAATAAATAAATAAACTAGTATGAATGTATGATATGCATATATGTTATATAAAACCAAACCAAACCAAACATACCCAGTATATCCCGCTCAGAGCAGGGTCTGGGGAGGGTAGGTTGTACGCAGACCATGCCCCCACTTTTTAGGGTAGGGAGGCTGTTTCCGTGAAGACCCTCGGCTATGTGCACGACATATACGGTGTGTGATAAATACAAAGGAATCTAAAGGATATACGACAACGTTCACAACCATACCTGAGCCCATGGCTTTCTCCACACGGGACTTACCTACCATGCCCCTAGAAACCACCATGCGAAGCTCCTTGCACCTGCACAACCGGGAAACATATGATAATACAAATAATAAATGAAAAAGGGGAAAAAAAAAAGGCGGCATAAGCCAAACTCCTACGATAATGTCATCCGAGACAACCCAACTCTGAGGTCCTCCACTAAAGAGCCGTCCCCTAGAAGAGAGTCCACCACCCTGATTTGCCGTCTCCACGAACACCTGTCAGCGGTCATGGTCTCACTTAGGTTCAAAGCCTTCAAATCCAACCTAAGCTGCTCTTCCCATGACCTCCTCGGTCTGCCTCTCCTCCTCACCCCATCCACCGAAAGACTCTCGACCCTACGCACTGGAGCTACCGGCCGCCTCCTACGGACGTGACCGAACCATCTCAACCTCCCTTCTCTAACTTTCTCAGAGAGGGGCGCCACTTCGAGCTCGGTCCTAAACACCCTATTAGGGATTCTATCTAGCAACGTGCGTCCACACGACCACCGCAACATCCTCATTTCCGCTGCTTCCAACGTGCTTTCGTGGGTCTTCTTCGCTGCCCAGCACTCCGAACCATACAACATCGCAGGCCGGATAGCTGCTCTATAGAATCTCCCTTTCAACTTCAAAGGAACCTTCTTGTCGCACATCACCCCTGACGCTGCCCTCCACCGTAGCCACCCAGCATTGATACGATGCTTGACATCGTCTTCAACCCCACCTTCCTTCTGGATGATCGACCCCAGGTACTTGAACTTATCCGTACGCGGGACGATCTGATCTTCGATCTTAACCTCCACCCCATCGTCAATGGCCTCGCCACTGAAGTTGCACCAGAGATACTCTGTTTTAGTTCTACTCACCCGCAAGCCCTAAGACTCCAAAGTTGGTCTCCATAGTTCCAACTTCTCATTTACCTCCCCCCTAGACTCTGCCACTAGCACAATATCGTCAGCGAAGAGCATGCACCACGGGACGGCGTCATGTATCCCGCGTGACATGACATCCAGGATAAGTGCGAAAAGGAGAGGACTAAGGGCCGATCCCTGATGAAGTCCAATCTCCACAGGAAAGAAACGAGAGTCGCCCACTGGGGTCCGGACGCAAGAAGTAGCTTGGGAGTACATGTCTTCGATCACTCTTACGTACGACGACGATACACTCCGCTCAACGAGGGCCTTCCATATCGCTTCACGAGGGATACTGTCATAAGCCTTCTCTAGATCAATGAACACCATGTGGAGGTCTTTGCGGCGCTCCCTGAACTTCTCCATTAGGCGTCTGACGAGATGGATGGCCTCGGTCGTCGATCTCCCTGGCATAAAACCAAATTGATTCTCTGAGATATCAACTTCTCTTCTAAGTCGGCCTTCTACCACTCTCTCCCAGAG
Source organism: Saposhnikovia divaricata (assembly GCA_036435485.1). Classification (NCBI taxonomy): domain Eukaryota; kingdom Viridiplantae; phylum Streptophyta; class Magnoliopsida; order Apiales; family Apiaceae; genus Saposhnikovia; species Saposhnikovia divaricata. The sequence goes on along the minus strand of CM071594.1, from coordinate 112,957,072 downwards.
TTTCATAGTATGACTGAGTAATTTAATACCCCGATAGTTACTACAACTCTGAGCATCACCTTTGTTCTTGAAAAAAGGAACTACAACACTACGCCTCCATTCTGCTGGCATCTTAGCACCCAAGAGGAGATCATTGAACAGCTTAACTAGCCATTTAACGCCAACCTCGCCAAGACAAATCCACACCTCGATTGGGATCTGATCCGGACCCACCGCCTTCCCTAACGCCATCTTACGAATGGCCCCCTTGACCTCGACCTCGCTAATAGGCGCACAAGGAGACGAAGGGGGGACCTCTAGTTCCCCACCGGCCCAACTCCTCCTATTCTCATTGAAAAGGTTATGGAAGTATGAACTCCACCTCTCCTTAATAGCGTCTTCATTAAGTAGCACTCGGTCTGACTCATCCTTTATAAACTTAACGGCACCCAGGTCGCGACGCCCTCTCTCCCTACCTTTAGCTAGCTTAAAGATAGCATTCGTTCCTTCCTTGGTGTCCAGGCGCTTGTACAACCCCTCGAAGGCTTCCCCTTTGGCTTTCGCCACGGCTTTCTTTGCCTCCCGTCTCGCCTCCTTGTACACTTCCATCTTCCGACTCCTCTCCGCCCCTGAACTCATTGACAAAAGCTCTTTAAAGAGCTCACGTTTAGCTTTAACTTTCGTTTGAACCTCCACGTTCCACCACCAAGAACAAAAGCTCTTTAAAGAGCTCACGTTTAGCTTTAACTTTCGTTTGAACCTCCACGTTCCACCACCAAGACTTCTAGCATATGTTATATGCTAGAACAAATAAAGAGCAGTTTCGACCCACACATAGTCCAGATTCTTGCAACGATAGCTGGCTAGTTTAATTTATTTTCATGATTTTCGAAAGCACCGATTAAACAAGGTGTTTTGGTGATTATTTAAATTTTAAATTATATAAGAAAATGTGAAATATCTATACATGAACGATATGTATAGTAAAGGGCATCAATATATTAAACTATAATGTTTTTCTTCTCCAATGTGAGTTTGCCTTTTGATTTTTGAGCGAAATGTCCAATACAATCCGCTTGCATTTCACAAAGACATCAACATAATCGTCGAGCAAGCAAATTTATTACATGTGTTGATTTTTTTTTAATAGTTAAACACACGCACACTCCAGAAGTCGAAACATGTGTTGATTTCGTTGAACTGTACAGGTGGGTTTTCTATTCTTTTCCAGCAATGGGTTTGGATGAGGAATTGTAAATTTTATAGTAGAGTTTTTATATGGAAATCCTGCTTTCTTTACTGCTTCCTTAGAACCATTTGTCTGAAACTATACATATAGAGCTTTTATTGTACCCTGCAACCATAACAACGTATAGTAGCGTTAATAACATGATTTATTCGATGAGCATTGTTGCTGAGCTCGAAGACATTCCTATACTTGGATTCACATTTTTAATGATACAAAACATATCTTGAACCTTTTTCACTTTTACAATTGTTTTGCTCATGATTAAGGCAGACCAATGTATCATTTTAGTATAGTGCATTTCGCTATTAAGCACTTGTCAAATTGCAGGTATGACTCGATCGAGAATCCCATATCGGAGTGGTCTATACTGCTTTTTGATGATTCCAACCGCAGTATGATGCAGAACAAATTTGTTGGTGTCATCTATAATATCAGCACCAGTCATATGTATCTTGGATTTTTCTTGACTAGAATTACTGCAACTACATTATTATCCTGTTTCCAAGATTGTCCTCGGGGATAGATAAGTATATTAAGTTAAATATGTACACACAAGCATATGCTTCCTTCTTAATTGAAGAAATCAGGGGAGGCATCAGGTGCCAGCACAGTATGTTTGGTAATGTAGAAAGTTGTTAAAAACATCATTCACAACATGTATGGCTGTATTTTATTACCTAAAGCAAATAGCTTCAAGCCTTCAACCATCATGCATCAAGTACAGGAGTATGGAGAACCACGACAATAACAGGACATTAGATGTACCTGAAGATCCAAGGGAAACACTGACTTAGACAATTACATGTCAAATATTTTAGGACTGTCTGAATAGCATGAATACGAATCAAACAACCAACTCAGATAACTTCATTAGTGATCTTTGAAAGCAAGCATTGCATCTCGAAAATACTTTTAACAATGATTATAAGCCTGCATAATCAGAACTCAGACGACCTTTCTCAAATGACATACTAAAACCATACTAGCAGATAAAATAAACAACAAGATCATGTAGGGAAAGGAAAAATCACCAAATCCTTGTTGCTGCTGATTCCCATCCCAGGCCTAGTTGTGTTGGTCCTATTGACCTCTGTCCAAACCAAGGCAGCGGTCAGCATGGGGGGATACATTAAGAATCAGTACGAATCAAGTAAAAACGAGTCACAGTTCCAGTTTGGCAAAAAACAAAAACAAATCATCATATACAATGCACATTTTGAAACAAGTCAAAGGGAGAGCTGAAACATCAAGGTGTCAAGTAAGCCATGTGCAAAACCACTAGTACTGAACAGAAAACATCCTGGAAATTGTAACAACTGCATATACGATCATTATGCTGGTGCTTATGTTGATAAAAGAACTTAAACTGTTACACAGATCTACATTCATGAATCCCCTGTCAAGGCTTCACTGGATTTAAGTGTCGGGGCAGTGCTCTATAGCATCCAGAAGAAGTGATAACAAGGTTTGCATCACTAACCACGAAAATAAAAATATGGAAGATTTATATATCTCACCATAGTAGAGTTATTAGATGGTTCATTTCCTGAATCTACCGGAATGTTGAGTTGATTAATTTTCTTATGTCTTTTTAAAAAAAAACCCTACTTGCCCAACTCAATTACAAAACTTAAAAACTTGTTCATTTAAATCTCACTAAATAAGTTCAAGCTGACCTAGGTTTGCCGTAACAAACTAATGACTATAACAGAGTAAGCAATCTTACCCAACTTACAACCCTGTACCTACCTAACAATGAGTTAGAAAGTCCACTTTCATGTATGTATCTAAACAATCATACACACCACTTGCAACTGTGATTTGCAATCTTAGTATCTTACTAAACTTAAGCAGGTTGACTTCATTAACAATATAGACTTACAGCAAACCACCACAGTCATCTCATAAATTAGCTAAAATCACAATTAAACCAAACTGTTATAAATTTAAAGTAATATTTCTGAATAATTATCACCAAAGATAAAAGAGAGAGAGAGATGAAAGAGCCACATGAATAACAGTAATGCTTTTATTTCTATTTTCTGTGTGTCCCCAAAACAATGTGTTACAACTTCAATTTATAGGCAAATGATGCCATGTACAAGTGTGTATTGACATGTGTTGTAGTGTGAATAATAGAAAGTAATTCTAGCCTACAATAAATATTCCGTGTGTTGGTACTACAATTTGCGAGTTATCTTGTGTCATTCTAGAAGGAGTTGAAGTTTACTTTGACAATCATCATCATATTCATATTATAACACTCCCCTTGATTGTCAAATGTGAGTTATTACAAAGATTGACTGCCTCGTTAAACCTTACAAGGAAAACCCAGTGGGATAAAAATCTTGACGAAGGAAAAAGAGTACAGTCTCCCTCTGAATAAAACGTCTCACAATTTGACATTTTGATGTATCAAGTTCCTCAATCTTCGCATACCAATATTATTTCACAGCGTTTCAAATGTTGAAGTGGGAAGAGACTTTGTGAGTAAATCTGCCAAATTATCACATGAGCGAATTTGTTGTACATCAATGTCACCCTTCTCTTGTAGTTCATGAGTGTAGAAGAATGTTGGTAAGATATGTTTTGTTCGATCCCCTTTGATATAGCCTTCCTTGAGTCGTTAAATACAAGCTGAGTTATCTTCAAACATAACTGTAGGATTGTCTGAGATACTTGATGGACCACATGATTCTCGAATATGTTGTATGATAGACCGTAACCAAATACATTCTCTACTTGCTTCATGGATTGCAAGTAACTGTGCATGGTTAGATGAAGTTGCCGCCATAGTCTGTTTTGTAGACTTCCAAGAAATAGCAGTGCCACAATATGTGAATAGGTAACCTGTTTGAGATCGCCCAAAATGAGGGTCTGACATGTACCCATCATCCGCATATCCAACTAGTTGCGATTTTGAATTGTTTGGGAAGAATAGTCCAAGATCAATTGTCCCACGAAGATATCTGAATATATGTTTGATCCCATTCCAATGCCTCTTAGTTGGATCAGAACTGAATCTCACCAACAGGTTCGCAGCAAATGCAATATCAGTGTGTTATTTGCAAGATACATAAGAGCTCCAATTGCACTAAGATATGGAACTTCAGGCCCAAGTGCATCTTCATCTTCTTTTCTGGGACGAAAAGGATCCTTCTCAACTTCTAGCGATCGAACAATCATCGGTGTAGTTAATGGATGAGCTTTGTCCATGTAGAATCGATCAAGAACCTTTTCTGTGTAGGTTGATTGATGAATAAATATGCCTGAAGATAAGTGCTCTACCTGTATACCTAAACAGAATCTTGTCTTTCCAAGATCTTTCATTTCAAACTCATTTTTCAAATAGTTAGCAGCATTAGTAATATCTTCAGAAGTACCTATAATATGTAAATCATCCACATATACTGCAATAATAACAAAACCTGATTGTGATCTTTTGATAAACACACATGGACACACTTGATTATTTATATACCCATCATGCAACAAATATTCACTAAGCCTGTTGTACCACATACGACCAGATTGTTTCAAGCCATATAATGATTGTTGTAGTTTAACTGAGTATAAATGTTAAGGCTTAGTTTCCTCTAACTTTAATCCTTCAGGCATTTTCATATAAATATCACTATCAAGTGATCCGTAAAGGTAGGCTGTCACAACGTCCATAAGACGTGTTTCCAATCTTTCCATACAAGCCACCCATTAGAAAATGAAAAGTGACTCCATCCATCACGGGAGAGTAAGTTTCCTGTTAATCAAATCCAGGCCTTTGAGAGAATCACTGGGCTACCAACCGGGCCTTATATCTCACAATTTCATTTCTCTCATTTCGTTTTCGTACAAACACCCATCTATTTCCAATGGGAACCACACCAGCTGGTGTTTGGACTGCAGGTCCAAATACATTTCTCTTGCGCAAGGATTGCAATTCTTCCTGAATTGCAATTTTCCATTTTGGCCAATCATCTCTTTGTCGACATTCTTCCACACTTTGTGGTTCAGGATCGGAGTTCATAATAATATCACATGCCACGGAAAAAGCATACACATCATCAACCTCACTACTCCCCCGATCCAATAATTTTTCGTTATGTACATAACTCATTGAGATCTCATAATTTTCAGGCACCTTTACTTCTATGGAAGCATGTGCCACTTCAGGGGCAATATCCTCTTCTGGAGGTAATACCACTTCGGGTGGTTTTGTCACAGCCACTTCAGGGGCTTGATCCTCTTCAGGAGGTGATACCACTCCTGGGGTACTTTCAGGAAAATTTGCCACTTCAGGGACAGGTTCATTCAATTTCCGTTTTCGTGGTACAACATCTTTCGCACCAATAGGTCTACCACACTTCTGGCATGGTTTTGAATCACCAATCAATTCTTCAGGAATTGATTTATGAATAGGGATTTCAACCCTGGCCGGAGCATTAATAGCGGGTATATGAGATTTTATAATAAGTGTGGAATCTTTAAAAGCATCTGGCATTTGATTAGCAATATTTTGCATATGAATGATTCTTAAAACCTCAGATTCACATTGTTTAGTACGTGAATCAATGGCATTTAATCCTGATGCATTCCATGATAATTCAGAATTTAATTTATGCTAAACATTATCTCCCCCTAATGGAAGGAACACAGACTCCTCAAAATGACAATCAGCATAACGAGAAGTAAACACATCACCAGTTAACGGTTCAAGATATCTTATGATAGATAGTGAGTCAAAACCAACATATATGCCTACTCGTCTTTGTGGACCCATTTTGGATCTCTGTGGGGGTGCAATGGGAACATACACAGCACAACCAAAAATCTTAAAATGAGAAATATCAAGAACTTGACCAAGAAATAACTCATGAGGAGATTGTTTGTGGTAAGCAGATGGTCTTATCTTAATAATGTTTGATGCATGAAGTATTGTGTGACCCCAAACGGGTGTAGGTAATTTGGTTCTTAATAGTAAGGGACGTGCAATGAGTTGAATTCTTTTAATTAGAGATTCTGCTAAGCCATTTTGTGTATGTACGTGAGCTACAGATTGTTCGACTGAGATTCCTACTGACATACAATAATCATTGAAAGTTGCAGATGTAAATTCAGCAGCATTATCTAGTCGAATTGATTTAATGGGATGGTCTGGAAATTGGGATCGCAATTTGATTATTTGAGCAAGTAGTTTGGCGAAGGCTGTATTTCGTGTAAAGAGTAAACAAACATGAGACCATCTAGTTGAGGCATCGATTAGAACCATGAAATACCTGAATGGACCAGATGACGGATGAATAGGACCACAAATGTCACCTTGGATTCTTTCTAAGAAACTTGGAGACTCGGTTTGAAGTTTAACTGGAGATGATCGAACAATTAGTTTTCCTAAGGAACATGCTGAACAAGGAAGTTCATTATGTGGAATGACCTTTTGTTCTTTAAGGGATGTCCAATAGAATTTTCTATAATACGACGCATCATAGATACTCCTGGATGACCAAGTCTTTCATGCCAAAGGGTGAATGATTTTGGGCCTATGATTTTCGGAATGGTGATACTATGAGACTCATTCACTATAATTTGAGTAGCATATAATACAGAAGATATTGACTGTAATTTTTCTAAGATTTTCTTTTGATCTGAAAAGGTTGAAGTGATAAGGAGATATTCCTTTTTATTCTCACTAGTAGTTTCTACGCGAAAACCAGTAAGACGAATGTCTTTAAAACTCAAAAGATTTCTAGTGGATTTACTAGAATATAAAGCATTATGTACTTGAATTTGTGTCTCGTTTGGTAGGATAAAACTGGCTTTCCCAAAACCTTCTATTATATTTGAAGTGCCCGAAATGGTCAAGACATGTGAGTTGGTTTTAGTCAACTGTGAAAAATATTTCCGATTTTGTAGAATTGTGTGAGTGGTGGCGCAATCAGCAATGCATATATCTCCCATATTTATACTGTGCACAAATATAAGTGAACAATAATTTTATTAAAGAAAACTCAAGTTCAAAAAACAAGAACATAAAACAAGTACATTAAAACATGAAATCAAAGCAAATACATAAGGCACAAGCATTTAAAGTGATACATATAAGAACTAGTCATCTAAGCCGTAGTAAAGATTAGTACTATTATCAAGTTCAGTTGGAGTCTCGTTGATTGGTTCATCGTTAAAACTAGCCAAATTTGTTTCCACCCTTTTCCCGTTCTGTTTTTTAGATGACTCGTAAAGATCTACAAGATGTCTAGGTGTGTGACAAGTACGAGTCCAATGCCCATGAGCCCCACATCTAAAATATATATCTCTAGTATCTCCTTCCTGTGGTGCCTTCCTTTTATTTGACACCTCATTTTGCCACTTCTGGTGACTAGAATTGTTGTAGCCTTCACGCTGCCACTTCAGGTGGTCAGAGTTATACTGATTTCGAAATCGACCACGAAAATTTCCACGCCCACGATTTCGTCCATAGCCTTGTCTTCCTCTATGCCCTTTCGCACGCTCATTCTTCTGGAATGACGTGTTATGTACTTCAGGTAACTGGGCAGAGCCTGTGGGACGTATCTGATGATTTTTCAGCAACAATTCATTATTTTTCTCAGCTACAAGAAGGAGAGATATCAGCTCACTATATTTCTGGAAATTGCGTTCCCTGTATTGTTGTTCCAAGATCATAGTGTTGGGGTGAAAGGTCGAAAGGGTCTTTTCAATCATCTCAGCATCACTAACTTTCTCACCACACAAGATTAGCTTTGAGCTTATTTTGAACAACGCAGAATTATATTCAGCAACAGATTTAAAATCTTGTAACCTCAAATTTATCCAGTCATAACGAGCATGTGGTAGACGGACAAGTTTTTGGTGGTCAAACCTATATTTGAGATTGGTCTAAAGGGTGTGTGGATTTTTGACTGTGAGGTATTCAGATTTTAAGTTTTCATGAATGTGGTGCCTAAGAAAAATAATTGCTTTGGCATTTTGTTCAACAGTTGGGATTTTTCCTGTTTCTATGGTATCCTTTAGTCCGTTGGCACTAAGGTGTAATTCCGCATCGAGCACCCAAGACAGATAATTATCCCCAGACACATCCAAAGCAACAAAATCTAATTTTGCAAGATTCGCCATTCTGAATATAAAATAAATATTTAAAACATGCTATAACAATATGGCACATTAAGGCATGAACAACTAAACATATATTCTATAATTTAGCAAAAAAAAAAAAAACATATATTCTATAATAAAATTTGTGACATAAAACAATCGATTACATAAAAATTAAAATTACATAAGTGTAATTAACATTTAATTTAAACAATAATATTAATAAATTTATAAATAAAAGGCATGATGATAACAACGTTTATAAAATAAATAGGATTAGATCGTACCTTATTGATCAAACAAAATTTGGACAAAACTTCAACTAAAATAGATTAAATTGGATTGTACCTCCTTCGTCGGATAAAGCTCGGGCAGAGACTCGTGCTGATAACGTGTTATAAATTTAAAGTAATATTTATGAATAATTATCACCAAAGATAAAAGAGAGAGAGATAGAGAGAGAGAGAGAGAGAGAGAGAGAGATGAAAGAGCCACGTGAATAGCAGTAATGCTTTTATTTCTATTTTCTGTGTGTCCCCAAAACAATGTGTTACAACTTCAATTTATAGGCAAATGATGCCATGTACAAGTGTGTATTGATATGTGTTGTAGTGTGAATAATAGAAAGTAATTCTAGCCTACAATAAATATTCCGTGTGTTGGTACTACAATTTGCAAATTGTCTTGTGCCATTCTATAAGGATTTGTAGAAGGAGTCGAAATTTACTTTGATAATCATCATCATATTCATATTATAACACAAACAAAGATATAATCATATTAATTATAATCATGCAACCGAATCCAACTGCATTCGTTCGAAACAAAAAAAAACAAGACAACATAGTGAGCCTATCAAAAACCAATATTTCATTAAGTTTCACCAGATCTACGTAAGTTCCAACAATATGATAACACAATAAATCTAAAATTCAACCACTGCAAGATTCAAAGACCGTTAAATTCAACCACTAAATAGATATGCAAATCAACTCTAATGCCTAATCTCACACATCAAAAATCAAATTCTTCAGCAAAATATATGTAAAGAACTAATAAGACGTAAAAAGATAAAAATTTAAGCAAAGGGCTGATGTTGGGAAAAGGTCAACAATACCTCTTTTTTCTATGCCACCGACAAGAATGCCAGGTGCGCTGACATATGGCCAAAAGTACCGATCTGTTACGCATTTTGAGAATGCGTAACATCTGTTACGCATTTTCTAAATACGTAACATAAATATTTTTTTTTAAATAATAACTTATTACGCATTTGGAAGGAGGGTAATACTATTTTATTACGCATGTATGGAATGGGTGAAGTTATTACGCATTTGTTAAACAGGTAATGAATGAATATTTTTTTTTATATTACGCATTTCATACATGCGTAACAGGTTTATTTCTTTTTTTTTGTATTACGCATCTGCTACATGCGTAATATAGGTAGCAGTTTTTGTTTTTTGTATTACGCATTCGGTAAATGCGTAATGCACTGGTAGTTTTGGCCACCCTCCCCGAAAATCGTTATTTTGGTAAGAAAATTAAAAATTTGTGGTAGAAAAGTCATTTTTTCGCACTGGCTCGAGATTCTTCTTCGGATCATTATCGCCCCAAAAATCTTTCATGAGTGAACTACATAACAAAGCCCAACTCCTCAAACTCAAAGCCCCTTTTTTCCAAATTTTTACCCACACACATAAATACACTAATTGTGGACAGTTTGTTTTAAAACCAAGATAAATAAAAACCTAAAAAGTCGGGTTGGGTCGGGTCGGGTCTTAGTTGGAGCATCCAATAAAAATAGAGCCGTTACAATTACTTGCTCCCCCGCCTGTTATATACATACATGTACACATCCCCTTCCTTCCTCTTCTCAACATTCAACGAAACAAATTCATCAACACCCATATTCTAGTTTTTCTGAGGAATTATTATAATCCAGCTAATATACCCATATTCACAATTACAAATTACAACTCACAAATATAGCCGTTACATTCTCTCTCTCTCTCTCTCTCTCTCTCTCTCTCTCTCTCTCTCTCTCTCTCTCTCTCTCTCTCTCTCTCTCTCTCTCTCTCTCTCTCTCCCCCTCCCTCCCTCTCCGATTCTCCGATTCTCCCTATTATCAACAATTTCATAAAACCCCAAATTTTCGTTTCTACTCAGTTTCACAAATAAACCCAAATTATTGATTCTACTCAATTTCTCAAAAAAACCCAAATTCTTGACTTTTTTAACTATGGAGACGATGAAGTCTCTTTCAAATCTCAAACTATATACTACTGCTTCAGTTCCAATTCTTGATCCCTTTACGGGATCTACTTACCGGCTTTCAGGACCGATCGGCGAAAAACTCACCAACTCCGGCGACTCTATTCCAATGTTTAAGGCTATAAAGTTTCCTCCTTTGTTTATCAAGAATGTGGAGAAGAAACATGTGGCTGTGGAAGCAGTGCTCTACAAAAATTCGTTTGAAGCGAAAAGAATCAAGAGCTTAGAGGTAAGTCATGAGAATATATTGAAACTAGGGCTTTAAATGAACCGGTACACTCGCGAACGGCTCGACGTTCGGTTCGGAAAAAGCTCGATTCGGATTCGGTTCGATTCACGAACGAGTCGATCTTGAACATGATTTTAAGGATCGAGTTATAAACGAGATGAACTTGATCACGGTAAAGTTCGACTCGATAGCTCGCGAATATGATTGATTAACGTGCTCATGAACATAGTTCGTGAACAGGCTCGTGAACATAACTCATGAACATGTTCGTGAATAAGTTTGATAATTGAGCGGTATACAAGTTCATTACCGGTGCATAAAAAAATTCGATAAATAACCTCGTATATATAATACATGTTTGATTATTAGAATATACTCTCGAAACTCTTATGAATTGTACACCATTATTAGAATATCTTATATAGATATTATAATTGTTTATTTTATAATTTTGATTAATTTTAATAATAATAATAATAACAACAACAACAACAACAACAACAACAACAACAACAACAACAACAACAACAACAACAACAACAAAGTCTAACTAGTTTATATTATTCAAAATATGTTATCAAATTAAATATTACATTATTTTACGTGCTAAATTTTAATATTAAATATTAGTGATGTATAAATTTATTTATACTACTTAAATATACAAAAAGATATTAATATATCTTAATGATGGTGTAAAATTTAAAACTAAAATAACTTGCTATACCTGTAAATATTTAATTCAAAGACCAAAATGAGTTATTTTAACACAACAATTATATTAATAATTATTTTTTCTATAAATTTGTGCTTCGGACTTATAGAATATCATGAGATAATATAGTAAATGTGTAATATGTGTCAAAATTTGCATTTAAGATTGTAGTTTCTATGTAAGAAAACTAATATTTTTATATGATTATGATATTTTTAATAGATTTTATGTAAGACAAACTAGTATTTTTATATGATTATGATGACAATAACGATCAGTAATATTTTAAGTTTACAATATATAAATTTAACTTAATTTATATTATTTTGTAATAAAATTGATATTTTTTTACGATGTACAAAAAAATGAGTCAACTTTTAAGTAGATTACAAGTTTCTCGTAAAATATTAATCAGAATATGTTTCTCAAATATTTAAGATTTATTCGTTAGTACAATTTCATGAACGAGCTTATGAACAAAGTTAATGTGTTGTTCGAAGTAAAAGTTCGTGAGCAAGCTCATGAGACATGTTCATGAGTTGTTCGTGAACCGTTCGTGAACAACAATTTTTCTTAACGAATCGAGCTCAAACACATTTTTTTGGCTCGATTTAAGTTCGAGCTCGAGTTCGAATTCGATAATTTCTTAACAAATGATACATGAACATTCTAAAGTTCGGCTCGACTCGGCTCATTTACACCCCTAATTGAAACTCAAATCTGATTTTATTAATTCTGAAAAATTATATGTTGCTGAGTATGAATTGATGGAGACATCATTGAGAGGGTTGCTTAATGATTATTATGAAAATGGGATTGGGGAATCGATGGTTGCTATTGTTCTTAAAGAAGTTTTGAAAGCGGTGGATTACTTACATGAGGAAGAAGGACAATATGTCTATTCGATAAGTCCAGACACAGTTTATATTGAATCTCAAAAACCCTCGATTAAGATTGGATTTGCTTCTTCAATTTATTTCCACTTCACAAAACCACACTTTAAAGTCCACAAAAACCATCTCTCACCTGCTCAAATTTGCGAATGGGGCTGTGCCCCCGAAATTGTTGAGGATTTAAAGGAATATACCACAAAAGCAGAGATTTGGTTGATTGGTATTTTGGGAGTTGATTTATTGTTGGGTGGGATTAGGGTGCAGAAGAGAGAAGATTTGTTGGACCTGTTGAAGAGAGTTTTAGTCCCAAAGATTCCAGTTAGTGCTAAAGGGGGGAGGAGGCAGAATAGGCAGGGCATGGGGGGTTTCTGTTTTTCTGAAGCTTGTAAAGATTTTTTTAAGATTGTGCTTTAAACCAAGCCCCTACCAAAGACCGTCTGTTAGTGATCTTCTAAAGCACAAGTTTATCAATTCTTGTGGAGATGTGATGGATTTCCAGCATAATGTACAAGCTGCGAAGAAGCAACAAAGAGCTCGAATTGGGTGATGAAGAAAAAGACTCGTCTTATATCAGTTTTTCATGTTTATTACTACAACATTGTCATTTTTGTGTTCTATAGTGCTTAAGTCTAAAACTCATAGGAAAGGCACTTTTCTATCTTGTTTGCTAATGTGCTAGGCTGTTGAGTTGAGGGGTTGGAGTATGTTCCTCCCTATTTCTTCCTGGGGTATGCCCCTTGTAGAGGTGTAGAAGAACAAATATTAGCATAAATAAATGCATACTTATAAATAAATGCTGTTGAGTTGAGGGGTTGGAGTATGTTCCTCCCTATTTCTTCCTGGGGTATGCCCCTTGTAGAGGTGTAGAAGAACAAATATTAGCATAAATAAATGCATACTTATAAATAAATGCTGTTGAGTTGAGGGGTTGGAGTATGTTCCTCCCTATTTCTTCCTGGGGTATGCCCCTTGTAGAGGTGTAGAAGAACAAATATTAGCATAAATAAATGCATACTTATATCTACATCTATCAAATGTTGTTGTTAATGCATCTTTTCAAATGAGATGGATGATCCTACAGTAAACTGGGCAGTAGAAAAGGTGTAATGAAATTGGGTCAAAAATGACACCATTATTAAAGTATTCTGGTTACAATGTAAAGAAAGATGTCCAGTTTCTACCAATTTCTGGGCTTCATGGTTCAAATTTGCAAACAAGAGTGGACAAAAGTGTGTTCATGGTGGAAGGGTGCATGCCTCTTTGAAGTCCTTGATGCCATTGATGTTCCCCCTCGTGATCCAAAAGCCCCATTTAGGCTGCCTATTATTGACAATTTAAAGACATGGTTACTGTTGTTATGGGCAAAGCAGAATCTGGTAGCGTGAATAAGGGTGATAGCTAAATGGTCATGCCAAACAAGGCTCATGTGAAAGTTCTTGCTGTATATTGCGACGAAGATAAAGTTAGGCATGCAGGACCTGGTGAGAACTTACGGGTCAGATTATCTGGGATAGAGGAAGAGGCCAATACCTGTTGTTACTTCTTTTATTGCCCAGTTACAATTCCTTGGTTCTGGACAATACAATTTACACTGCTGGCTACAAGGCAGTATTGCATTTTCATTCTGTTGTAGAAGAATGTGAGATTGTGGAGCTGATAAAGCAGATTGACTTGAAAACTAAGAAACCTATGAAGAACAAAGTACTATTTGTGAAGAACGGCATTATTGTTTTGTGCCGCATTGAGGTGAACAATTTGATATGTATTGAGAAGTTAGCAGATTTTCCATAGCTAGGATGGTTTACGCTCGGCATTGAAGGAAAAACAATTGCAATCTGGAAAGAAACCGAGCTTCCTTCATCAAGTAGTAGTTCTTCAGCAATTTTGGAATGAGACAAACAGAGTTTGAGTATCTATTTAACCGGGATTAATAATCTCAATACACATCCAACTTGACAAGATTTAATCCTCTCTGGAGATACAGTTAGAACAGGAGACCAGCAAGAGACCTTTATCACTGTGATATCTGATGATAATAACTCTATAACAGCTGATGACTCAAGATTAGTTCTTATACCAACTGAAAAGTATGGTTACATCATGAAAAGGTATAAGTCCCAGAGATGATCAGAACTGATAGGCTATAAATAGCCCAAGTAATAATCAAAACCCTCATTCATTCATTCATTTTTATAATAACTCTATAATAACAGCTGATGACTCAAGATTAGTTCTTATACCAACTGAAAAGTATGGTTACATACTTATATCATGAAAAGGTACAAGTCCCAGAGATGATCAGAACTGATAGGCTATAAATAGCCCAAGTAATAATCAAAACCCTCATTCATTCATTTTTATATTACTATAAATAACATGAAATACTTAGCAAAAAAAAAAAAAAAAAACATGAACTCATGAAAATACAGAAGAAAGTGGATGGAAAGAGAAAGTATGTTATGTCAATTTATTATAAAATAGCGTAAAAGTCCGTCCAAGGCATGAATATTAAAATAATATTTCGATTGAAAATGTACATGTATTAAGATAATTATGTAATTAAAAATACGATAAATGATGAAATTTCGATTTTATCTAATATTTTTATAGTTAATTTTTAATATTGTATATCAAATTCATGAACCAAATATTTCATAATTTGATTAGGTTCCATAAATTTGGATAAATCCATACTATAATAATCACATTATTACTTTTAATTGTTAAAATATTATTTTTGTTTTCAAAATGTCGTGAAATTAATTTTTCAAATTGAACATTTAAGTATAATATTAATAATTTTTTAGAAAAATTTTCCATGTGTAACATAGGCGCATGTTAACTCATGTGATTTTAATATAGTCTTAAGAGACATATTACAAAATTCTTAATATTATGTAAAAGTCATCTTTGGGTTTTCACACTCGTTTTTCCCATATATACATACATTTTTATATACTTTTAAATTCAGATGTTTAATTTAATCTAATGTTTATTACACAATAATGAAATTTATTTTGAAAAATTAGATGACCTTAATGACTTGTGCATCTATATGATATCTTAGATCAAATTTTTTGGTTTTATGGTATATTTTTTTTAAGTATATGTTACAACTCAACCGTTATATAATATATTTTAAAATTGATCAATTTACTATATTATATAGAAATTCATATATTTCATTATCGAGTTATAGTCTAGGCTGTCACTATTACCATTATTGCAATTTTGTAATATTTATGACTCAAAAACCATATCTTCTTTCATTCAATATCAAAAATTAGTTACGTTATTTTTTTTATATAATATAGTTTCATTTTTAGAATTCTCATCTTTTTAGCATAAATTCTTATATTTTTAAATATTTATGTTATTAGACCAATCAAACATTTAAATTGCTGAAAGTGTAAATAGTTGGTTGACCAAAAATCTTTAAATTTAACTCACATATTCAAAATTTTATATACCTAAAAATTATGTGATGCAATTATTAATTATGTATGCTTTGATAAATAAAAATAAATATTTCTTAATTTTAATAATTTAATATTTACTTGGAGACAAATGTAAATAAATCCATATTTTTCTTCCCAACTCATTTATATTTTTGTATAATCCAAAATTTTATTTTTAATTTCAATCATTTAACACTACCCCATATATGGGTTATGGCTATGCCCAAAAAAGTGTGACTATAGGCCAAAAACTGTCGCTAAAAGAGCCTGCAACCAGCTAGGCTACACTTTGACCAAATTTGGGAGTGTTACAAAATCGGCTGCTACCATAGGGGTCTATGCTAACATTTTTTCGATTTTTGGTAAAATGGGAGAAAAGTGTAGGCTTAGACCCCTATGCCAACACCTTTCTGATATGTGACTACACCTTATAAGATGTTGCTATCGATCTATGGCTACACCATTATCTTTATAGTAACACTATTAAAAGTGTTGGTGTAGACCTATGCCAACACCTCTTTATTCCCACTGTAACATCAAATTGTGAAACACTTTGGTGTTTTTACCAACACTAACCACTATGCCTACAGTTGTTTATTAAACATTTTTGCAAGTTCTATACCAACATTTTAAATAAAGAAAGACAACATATGAAATTGAAAAATAAAGATTTCCATTCAAAATATTGTCAAACATTCCAATACATAAAGGCTATCCAAAAGCCATTCCAATACATAAAATCCCATCCAAAATAACTACATATAACAAAAATTTCTAAAGTTACTTAGCATAACGTAAAATGATCTAACATTGTCATCTCCATGGGACACTTCGGTTGATTTCAAGTTTCGCCATTAACGTGCATCAAAGATGTAGTTTTCAGGAAGAAAACGTGCTAGGAGATTCCCCAATACATGCGATGCAGAAAAGAGACCAGTAATCCAACTAAAACCTTCAACATCTGCTTGAGAAGCAAAACAAAAAAGTAATCTACAAGTGTCCTTAAACACATACAAGAGTAGGATATCAAAAAGTCTTACCACGTAAGCAACCGCTATGCAAAAAATAAACTTGGGGTCCTAGATTATCCAATATAAAATTCACAATTTAATATAAAACAATGAAGTGGCAAAAGAAAATTGTTTAGCATACTCAATCGATTAAAATATATTTTGTAATTATATATACTATGCTATATTTTAAAAATAATAAAAAGCAACATTTGTTTAGTAAAAAAAATTGAAAAAAAATGGGATAAAGGAGAAGGTGTGTTTTATCTAATAAGATTTTTAAAGCATAATCAAATCTAAGTGTAACACAATGGTTGTGGCATGAGTTTGAGAGGTGAAGTTCAGGATTTCGATTCACAACACAAACATAGTTTAATCTAATTTTTACATAAATATTAAAATGGTTGCTCTTTTTTTTTTTTTAACAAATAGGCGTAAAACAGTAACTTCACAATCAATAAAATAACACTTTTGCCCTCGTGTTGAGCTTTAATATATAGTAATAGAATATTGTTTAAGAGCATCTCGAAGAGACTTTTAGTTGCTCTTACAAATATTAAGAGTCTCTTCCCTCTACTCAATTTTAAGAGCACAACTACGCTCTTAAGTAGTATTATATTATATATTCACGACTATATTCTCTTTGTGTCTCTATTTCCTTATAAAAATATTAATTGAAGAGTCAATATAAAAAATATTGTTAAAGATCAGCACCCACTAAATCACTAAGAGTAAATAATTTATTTTATTTATAAAGAGTGAATTAAGAGTCTTTTGGAGATACTCTATGTAAGAACCGCGAGTATTAAATTTATGTAATCACTTTTGTTTTTTCGTAAATTAAGAGGAATATATTTTAAATTATTTTATTCCATTTGACGAGTCAAGATGTTAATTGTTGATCGGTATCGGTGGATAAGTGTTAGAATGAATGAAAAGATCTCCGTATGTGTTTGTTATGTGTTACTGGATAAGATCAAAAGCCTTTTTTGTAATTCGTGCAATCAATTCATCCTTATCCGTTAAATCTCATTTTTAAAATCCCAATTTTAAAATCTCTGGGCTTCGCTCTAAAATCATTTTCGTATCAAAATCGATCAAACAAATTTTGAATTATTCGAAACTCGTGTTTTATTCGTTTCGCAGTCTTTACAAATTATTCGTATCATATTCGTTATTTTTCATAAAACATTTTTTATTCGTAGCGCCCTGTAATTAAAGTAATTGGTACTTCGGAGACCAATTAACAGTTAATTAGGGTTTCGATCGTTACGAGGGATATTATTTTCTCGTAAATATAAATATCCAATACGTCTTTTTATTTATTTATTAAAAATCATAAAAATCTTTAAATCAAAAAGGAAAATATATTTTCTCTCTTCTGTTCTTGAGGATCGAAGCCATATGTTAGGTCCAATCTGTTTGTAGAAGGGGGGGTTGAATACAAACAGTACTGTTTTATCGAAATTTGTCCGGATAATTTAATTTATATTTTGACAAATTTGAGCGGAATTAAATGAAACAAAATTCAAGTTGAATATAAAATTATATTAACTTGAGGGGTTTGTTACAAATACAGTACAAAATTTATATCTAGTTAATAAAAACAAATTAGAAAATTCAACATGAATTTTTCTAGATTTGTTAATAAAAATCAAGATATAGATTAGGAGTAAAAACTCGCTAATAGTACAAGAGTATGAATGAAATCAGTTCTATCGGATCAGATATTAAAAATAAGATGAACTTGATTTTCTAAATAATTTTCTGCTTCTTGTGCTGTGTTCTTGATGAGAGAGAAGAGAGAATTCAGTTCTTGAAATGTAATATTTTCTGTGTTGTTTTTCCTCACTGATTGCTTCTGTCGAGATGTCTTGATATATATAAATCTCTGCATCTTTATCTTCAATTATAACTATCAAGACAATCTTCAATACAATTTCTTCTTCCAAGACAACCAGTTTTGTATTGCCAAGACAATAGGCAATACAATCGTCAAGACAATCAGGTTCTTCCAAGACAATCGTCAAGACAATCAAATTCAGATATCTTTGTCTTGCTTTATCAAATTTATCATTCTGTCTGAAGCTTTTTCTTTTTGATCATTATCAAGACAATCAAATTGAACTGCCAAGACAATCGTCAAGACAATCAAATTAGATTTTTATTCTACTTTTCAAAAGCTATTCAGACATTATCATTATCAAGACAATCGGCAAGACAATCAGGAATTGTCTTGCTTTATTGATTTCTTCACCAATACAATCGGCAAGACAATCTCCTATTGTCTTGCTGTTCTGAATTTAACCTTCAAGACAATCGGCAAGACAATCAGGGATTGTCTTGCTAGTTCATTTTTTTCAGAATTAATTAAAATTGATTAATAAATAATCATTTTAATTTATTCTTACTTAAATAATTAATCTGACTTAATTAATCTAATAATTAATTTAATTAAAGAATTAATTCAAGATGAATTA
Source organism: Saposhnikovia divaricata (assembly GCA_036435485.1). Classification (NCBI taxonomy): domain Eukaryota; kingdom Viridiplantae; phylum Streptophyta; class Magnoliopsida; order Apiales; family Apiaceae; genus Saposhnikovia; species Saposhnikovia divaricata. The sequence continues at coordinate 112,937,678 of CM071594.1, read as the reverse complement.
ATTAATTAATTAAATTGACTACTTGAATTAAATTAATTAAACAAGAATAATTATATATCCTTGGATTGTCTTAATTCTTTTCTGAATCACTGAAAGTAATAAAAGAATACCACTGAATATTTTGTTGACGTTCCATGTACTGTCTGGTTCATGAACGACTAACCTCAATGACTGTCCTTTAATTTTCACATTGAAAATGTGATTCATTTTTTCTTCTCATCTCTTTCTCCTTCTTGTACTTCACTGTATACTGTCTGAAACTGTTACTCTAGAAATCTCTGTCTTAGAAATAAATCCACTTCTTTGATGCTATACTGAGGCTTGATCAGCAATCTGAACTTCTTCCAGTGTAAAACATCAAAACTATAGATTGACTTTAGGGTTTTTCTTCTGACAGATAGTACCTCCTGAGATTCCTGTGACAGTTAAAGTTATTTACTTATTACAAACTAAGCTTAAGTTGAGTTGAGTCCTCGAACTACAAATAGGCTATGTCATATGCCTTTCAATCTCCCCCTATTTGTTTGTTAGACGATAACAAGCAAATTCCTAGAGGATTACTCAACTAACTCAACTTAACTTAGTAAAAGATAAAACTTTAAACACAAAGTAAATAAACGAAAAGTTCTGGTTTATATTTAAATTTTCCAGATTCAAACATAAAAGATAAATACAAGATAGATGATCCTCTAGACTGATCATATAATACATTTTTCTATCTTGACCTATCTAAGCTCTAAAGATATTACATGTAGAGCTGATCTTCACTTTGAAGTTTCTTCATCCCTTATCTCTCCAGGTTCAACTTCATCTTCTTGCTCCAGGAATCTTCTGATATTCTCTGTGTCAAATCGTTCTTGATCATCCAAGGTTTTGATCAAATCCTTGTCAAGTACACGTTCATAATCTGACATAAGACCTTTAGGTTTCTTAGGCAAGATTCCAAGGTTACCCCAAAGCCGATTCCGAAGAATGTAATATTTCTTTTCAAATCCAGTTAAAGCATATGATCGAATAATGTCAGCAACAAAGATACTTTCTTTATCTTCGAATCCTTTAGTCCTCAGCATATGTTCTAACCATACCAGATGAGATGCAGTGTATAACTTCATTGACTTAGAATCAAGAAAACAAGAGTGTAGTGTATTACCCTTGAGAAACTTAACATGATGTGGAGTTTGAATAACTTGTGGACTATTCCTTTGAGCAAACTCCAAAAGTCTTTCATGAAGTAAAATATTCAGTTCAGAAAACCTTTTTACCTTTGTAGACATAATCCACAGTTCCATCAAGCTTCTCTGTTGAAAGATTTGAAGTGACACATAGAGAGAACCCATTGTACGAGAGTCAATCTGAATTATCAATTGATCTGCACATCTATCAAATCCAGCAACTATCCTTGAAATTTCCAGCATCAGTGCATCCATATATTGCAAGTAATTTGGATTGGTCTCTTGAAACTGTTGAAGTAGTTGGAGTAGACGTTCATCATCATTAGCAGTGTTCTGAATAGAATCAAAAATCTCTCTTGCTCTATCCCACTTTGGACCAATCTTCAACTGAATATCTCTTTTCCTTTCCTGTACACTGATTGCATGTAGCTTTTGTTTCTCTGCATCTTCAGCTTGCTTCAGCTTCAATCTTTCATTCACTACCTGTCTGGTCTTCTCAAGCTTAGCTTGTCTCATCAGACGATCAGCTTTCTCCTCTTGCAGTTCCTTCTCAAACACAGGATCATCTTGCCAGTTTGAAAGATCTTCTTCGATATCATTTAATTGATGAACTTCAAACTTACTATTCCTGAGATCAAAATCAAACTCAAATGCATCCTGATCATGAGCTTTTTCTTTTCCCTTGGTAGACTTCTCCTTATGCCTCCCTTGAGACTTACTACCTCCTGCTTCACCAGTACTACCTCCTGCTTCTCCTCCAGACTTACCTGCTCCATCTCCAGACTTCTCCCCCTTAGTTGAGGAATCCTCTACAGACTTCCGTTGACTGTCAGGCTCCCTATTTGCATCATTATCCCCCTCATTATCATCATTATAGTCTTCAAAGTATGCTCTTTGTTCTGGTGTGATATTATGAGTAGGTTTAACAATTTTGTATAGATGATCAAGTCCTTCAAACATGTAATCATACTTCTCTTCAAGATTTGCAAAGGTTGTAGCATATGATTGAGCAGATTCATGCATTTCCACTTGAAGTTCATCCACCCTATTAGACAGTCTGTCAATAGCATTTAGTATGTCTGTTCTTTCTGTAGATGCCTGGGAGTTTGATTGTATCAATGTATTGATTGCTGGAGTGAGTGTAGTCTTTATATTGTGGACATCGTCACGAATGATCATGAGCTGATTGTTGACAAAGGTGGAAGAAGAAGATCGTTCATCCACTTGTGCTTTCAAAACTTGTTTTTCAGCCTCAGTTTCCATCAATTTCTTTTGCAGTTCTTTGATTTGAGCCATTAGAGACAAAGTGTTTGTGTCAGTGTGTGCACTCACCTGATGTTCACTCAAGGATATGTCACTCTCCTTTCGTGCATGTGTTTCACTCATATTTAAGGTGGTCCTCACATCACTCAACACTAGCTCCTTTCCTTGAGCTGTACCTGCATAAGAAATCACCCTAGCCTCTTCTGGAGAGGTCAGTGGTGGTGCAATGGGAGTTCGCAATTCCCAATCCTTAGTCATCTCTATCAATTCATTTGGATTTGATAACTGAATTTCTTCAGTGATAGGATGACCAAGTTGCCTTTCACTTTCACCAGATAAATCTGCGAGTGAAGAATCCCTTGAGGGAGCCAGGAATGTTCCTCCTGGGAGGGGAGATGATGACTCTATTATACTTGGCAGAGAGTCAAGATTTCCCTCTGAAGCCTGTGAAGGCTCTTCTACCGTAACAATGGTAGGCACAGTAACAATCCTATCGTGCACTCCTTGCTCAGTGTCCTTAGCAACATCAGATTCTAAGTTAATGTTTTCCCCCATTGTGAGTAATAGAGGTGTGCTTGACTCTGTACAAGGTGCCACGGCCCTTTGGCGAATTTCAATAATTGCATCCTGTTGAGAGGATGAAATTAGTAACAGTTCATCGGCCATTTCAATGTCCAAATCCTGTTGGGAGGAAATGGATGGGCTAACAGATGCCTCAAGTAGTAGGTTTCTTCTCTTCTTTGGTGGAGGCAGAGCTGTGGGATCACTCACATCATCACTTCTTCTATCAGATCTTTTTGTCATCAACTTGCTTCTGGCTTTAGGTTTAGAGATTTGGTTAGACACAGTGTTTGGCTCTAAGACCTGGGATAGAGGCTGTGGTTCTACAACCTCTTGGTCTGACCTATCAGCCACTTGGGCTCCAGAAACAGTTTGAGAGATAGAAGGTAATACCTGCTCCATTGATGCAGTAGCTGTACCTGAAGGAATAGATTGTTCTATTTGATGTTGATGTTCAGGGACAGGTACATCTTGAGGTTCAGGTTCAGGTGCATTCAAAAGTCGAGGAATGACAGGTAGATTTATGAAGTTAGACAAATATGGTGTAATATACACTGGCACATTTATCAACTTTCTATGTGTATCAAGGCTAGTGAATATTTTCTTGGTTTGCCTGCCTGATACCATAGGGTTGTCATTCCTAAAAACTGTTTGTTGACCAACAGGAACAAGATGATTAAATATCAGAGTTAAAAATCTAGGATAATAACATAGAACTTTCTTACCCTCATCAAAATCCTTTCTGGCCTTAACAATCCTGTTAATAATAGTATTCCAAAGTAGATTACCAATATTGATTCTACGGTTGTTAGCAACAGCATAACCAATAGTTTGTAACATAGAGGTGAGTAAGTGAAAATTACCTCTGGCTGAATTAGCAAATACCTTGGAGATCGTGTCGAAGAATGCATCCCATGGTTGAACCAGATTCCTTTTGCTCAGGTTGTTCATATCAATTACTCCATGATAATTAATATCAATGAAGAATTGATAGAGTTGCTCACTGGTTGGAAATGGATCATAATTATCCGCCGGGAGACCCAAAACAGTAGTTAGGGTTGATTCTGTCACGACGTGGTGTGTACCATCAAAATCAAACGAGAATGAGGTCAAGTCTTCAGACACCACAGATTCTGTGCAAATCAATCTCAGTGGTCCTATCTTAATTGGGGCTTCAATCGAAATGGCAGTTCGGATAATTGAATCGTCATTCAAAAATCGTATCCAAGGCCTAAATCGATCGTAGGGACAATCGTTCGGATTAAAATAGCCAACCAAATTATGTTTCATTATCTCAAAATTATCAGCCATTTTTAAATACAAAAACACACTTTAATTTTAAGAAAATTAAAACAATTCGAAAATTTTCAGAATTAATAATTAATTAAAATTAATTAAAAATTCGAATTAATTCAAAGTTGTCAGAAAAATCCCAAAAATTTATATGCTGTTCTCTTGATCACTGGGAGTCTCAATCTATTTTTAGATTTCTCAGAAAAAATCTGAAACTCTTAAAACTTGTAAAATCCGATTCAACTTTTTGAAAATTGATTTTCAGAAACTTTAACCAAATTCGAAACTGATCGGTTCAAAAGAAAGACAATCACACGATCTATTCGAATCTGTTCTTGGATTTCAGTTTTGTTGAGAAAAAATCGAGCAGCGTTTCTTTAAAAAAACGTGTGTATTGTATGTATATATAAAGAGAACTCTGTGTAAAGACACGAGAGTATTGATTGTATTGACTGATGTTTGAGATTGTGATTTCTGTTTTTATTTTGTTAAGTACAAAATAACACTACAAGACAATCGGGTTGATTGTCTTGCCGATTGTCTTGGTAGTGTAAATACTATCAAGACAATCGTTTACAATTCTAAAAAAAAAATAAAAAATGAAAACAATTTTTTTTTTTTTTTTATTTTTATTAAAATATATACTAACACTACAAGACAATCGGTTTGATTGTCTTGCCGATTGTCTTGGTAGTGTAAATACTATCAAGACAATCAATTATTTAACAGAATAATCAACAAATTTACACACACACAATTTTTTTTTTTAATTTTGAAAGTAAAGAAAAACACTCCAAGACAATCAGTTGATTGTCTTGCCGATTGTCTTGGTAGTTCAAAACTATCAAGACAATCGTTTGTTTTGAGTAAAAATAAAATGAAAACATAATAAAAATCTGAAAAATATTTTATTAACAACAAAATAACCTTCCAAGACAATCTGTGGATTGTCTTGGCGATTGTCTTGATATGATAATCACAATCATAACAATTAATTAAACTGCTAACTAAAATGTTAATAAAATACAAATAATGTGCAAAATTAATCCAATTAAAATACACTCTAATATTATTAAAAATACTAAAAATAAATATTTTACAGAAACATGGATTAATCTTTTTACGAGAACAAATTTAAATAACAAAAGGACAAACATTACAAAACATTTAATAAAATAATTATTAAAATAGAAATAAATATCTACAAATATTCTAAACATATAGAAATATGGAGTATTTAAATAATATGAATAAACAAAGTGAAAAATAACTAAACAAGCAAGAAAATTAGTTGGTAAAATAATTATACAAGTGATTTCAAACAACAAATATTCACATAATAATCACTTGCAAAATTATTAAAGATCAAATTTCAGATATTAACGGTATTAATTACTAGGACTGTTTAACATACCCAATTCACTAACAATTCTAGTGAATGAGGATTCATTAAGCGACTTAGTAAAAATATCTGCAGTTTGATCTCCAGAGCCTACAAATAGTAGTTCCACTGTACCATTCATTACATGCTCTCTTATAAAATGATACCTTATGTCAATGTGCTTTGTCCTTGAGTGCTGCACAGGATTGCTGGCGATTGCTATGGCACTTGTATTATCACATAAAATAGGGATATTTTCCAATACAATGCCATAGTCCATTAATTGATTCCTAATCCACAAGATCTGAGCACAACAGCTTCCAGCAGCTATATATTCAGCTTCGGCTGTAGAGTTGGAAACTGTTTGCTGTTTCTTACTGAACCAAGATACCAGTCTTCCACCTAGGTATTGGCAACTCCCAGATGTACTTTTCCTGTCTATAACACTTCCTGCATAGTCAGAATCTGTATATCCAATTAAAGTAAAACCAGATTCATTAGGGTACCAGATGCCTAAATTAGGCGTACCCTTTAGATATCTTAAGATTCTTTTGACAGCAGTGAGATGTATTTCTTTAGGGTTCGCTTGAAACCTTGCACACAAGCATGTGGCAAACATTATATCTGGTCTACTAGCAGTTAGGTAAAGCAAAGAGCCAATCATACCTCTATAGCCTGTGATATCTACCTTGGCAGAACTTTCACATAAAACAATTTTGACAGCTATAGTTGATGGTGTCTTTGCTGATAAGCACTCCTCCATGTGATATTTCTTGAGGAGTTCCTTGATGTACTTAGATTGACAAATAAATATTCCATCTTGTCTCTGACTTATTTGTAATCCAAGAAAGAATTTCAGTTCTCCCATCATGCTCATTTCAAACCTACCCTGCATTAACTTAGAAAACTTCTTGCATAGAAGCTCATTAGTAGACCCAAATATAATATCGTCCACATAGACTTGGACTAGTATTATATCATTTTTATGTCTTTTAGTGAAGAGAGTTTTGTCTATGACACCTCTTATAAAACCATTTTCTATTAGAAATTCAGAAAGAGTGTCATACCATTTTCTTGGAGCTTGCTTAAGACCATAGATAGCTTTGTAAAGAAAGTAAACATAGTCCAGATGATCTTGATCTTCAAAACCAGGAGGCTGTGCTACATACACTTCTTCATCTAGCTTACCATTCAGAAAGGCACTCTTGACATCCATTTGATAAACTTTGAATCTTGAATAGGATGCGAATGCCAAGAATATTCTGATGGCCTCAAGTCTTGCCACTGGAGCATAGGTCTCGTCATAATCAATGCCTTCAGCTTGAGAATAACCTTTAGCTACCAGTCTTGCTTTGTTTCTTATCACAGTGCCATCTTCATCTAGTTTGTTTCTGAATACCCATCTTGTGTCCACCACTTTTCTATCTTTAGGTCTGGGCACCAGCTTCCATACTTCTAGTTGCTTAAATTGATTGAGTTCATCTTGCATAGCAATCACCCAATCAGGATCAGATAGAGCTTCTTCTACTTTCTTAGGTTCCATGACAGACAGGAACCCAGAATAGTTACATTGATTCTGATAAGCTCTTCTTGTTTTCACACCAACATCTGGATCACCAAGAATCAGCTCAAAAGGATGAGCTCTATTCCAAACATTTTGTCTGGGAAGAATTGATCTTGACGATTCGCCTTGTTCTTCAGTATGATGTTGAGTATGACTTGTTGACCCTTCATTATCTTCCCCTGAGTTGTTGCCAGTTTGACTTGTTGATGGTTCAAGAGTATTAGTGGTGTCTTGAAAGTTATCATTGTTTTCACCAGCATCACCTTGATCATTACCACCAACATTTGGATTATTATTATCAGCAACAACTTCAGGTTGATTGTCATCATCTGAATCTGAGTCTGACATGTCATCAAACTTAAGCTTTTCAGATGGATCTTCATTTTGGATACTTGGGAGTTTTGTGTCATCAAATGTAACATTGACACTTTCCATAGTTTTCTGTTGATCAATAAGATACACCTTGTAGGCTCTTCTAGTATAACCGATAAATATTGCTTCATGTGCTTTTTCTTCAAATTTACCACCTTGATCTTCTCCTTCTTTCAACACAAAGCATTTTGTCCCAAATACATGGAAGTACTTGAGAGTTGGTTTCTTGTCATTTAGAGCTTCATATGGTGTCTTCATTAAGTCTTTATTGATAAGAGTACGATTCTGAGTATAGCATGCAGTGTTGACAGCTTCAGCCCAAAAGCTCAATGGAAGCCTTGATTCACTTAACATAGTACGTGCAGCTTCAATCAAGGTTCTATTCTTTCTTTCAACTACCCCATTTTGCTGAGGAGTTCTGGGAGCCGAGTACTGTCTAGTTATACCCTTTTCAGTGCAAAAGTCATTCAGAACTGCATTCTTGAATTCAGTTCCATTGTCTGACCTTATAGCTCTTACTGGACGATTAGAATCCAGCTCAATTAACTTAATGTGATCAACTACCAGTTGTGGAGTTTCATCTTTTGAGTTCAGAAATAGTACCCATGTGAATTTTGAGAAATCATCAACAATCACAAGAGCATATCTTTTTCTTGACATGGACATCACACTAACTGGACCAAACAAATCCATATGGAGAAGTTGTAATGGTTCAGTTATTGATGATATGTTAGTGCTCCTGTGAGTTGCCCTTTTTAACTTCCCTTTTTGACAAGCATCACATAGACCTTCCTGAGTAAATTCAATCGAAGGTAAACCTCTCACCAACTCTCTTTTCACTAGAGAATTCATTGTTTTGAAATTTAGGTGAGAAAGTTTCTTGTGCCATAACCAACTTTCATCAGTAGATGCCTTTGAATAAAAACATCTAATTTCTTCTGTGCTTCCAGAGTTCATATTGGCTATATACAAGTTTCCTTTTCTTACTCCAGTCAACTGTGGCCTTTCATTTCTCTTGTGTGATATTAGACAATTATTCTTGTTGAAATGCACTTCATAACCTCTGTCACAGAATTGACTAATGCTGAGCAAATTGTGCTCAAGGCCGTTCACAAAAGAGACATCTTCAACGATAACATTTCCAGCTTCTAATCTGCCATATCCATCAGTTTTACCTTTGCTGTTATCTCCAAAGGTAACGACTGGGCCAGCCTTCTCCACCACATTTGTCAGCAGGGCTTTATCTCCGGTCATATGCCTTGAACATCCACTGTCCAGAATCCACATGACTCGTTCAACCTGTTTCACACCCTGCAATGACAAATTGGTTAGACTTTCTTCGGAACCCAAATTTGATTGGGTCCGGAGTACTTAAAGAATTGACCTTTATCAGGCAAAGCAACACTTTTTATTTTAACAACATTTTCTTTAGGTACTGGACATTTAACCCTGTAAACAGCTTTAACTTGTTTTGGTTTCAGCTTGGGTAACCATGTCTTCACCATATCCTGAGAAGGACTTGGGGTCCTAATCTTAGAATTAGGTGATGTTACAGTCCTGGATCTTACATGTTTATTTCTGCTCATTTGCTGTCTAGGAGCATTCTTATCAACACATGCATGATTACCGTTAAAGTAAGCAGACATTATATTAAAAGCACAAGACATGCAATTAGCAGCATCACATTTCTTATGAGCAGTATCAATAACAGGAATAGCATGCATGGTAGATTTGTTGTTGCATTTATTCATGTTGTTACTTCTGTTACTAGTTTTCAATGAACTAGTAGACTCACCATCTCTTTCTGCTTTTACAAACACAGTCTTTCTATCTTTATCATTTTTAACAACTTGATTACTTTCTAAGACTACGCCATTAGCTACATCCTCAATGCGCATCTCTTCCTTAATGATTAAAGATGTTGTATCCAAAGGTTCTGCTATGGATTTCTTAAAGAGTGGGTTACTAACACTCTTAAGCACTAATGGTATACCCCTATCTACAGCACTGACACGATTAGGGGTATAAATGCTTTTTCGTCCAATAGCTTCATTATAATCAAACCCAATTCCTACGGTTTGATTAATTGCTTGTTGGTTAAACAACTCTTTAGCCACTTTACAAGAATTAGAAGTAGCACTAACCCTTATTTCTAGTTCAGCTATTGTTTCACGTTGTTGAACCACTATCTCTGCTAGAGACCTCTCAAGTTCTTTTAGTATTCTTATTTCTGATTTTTGTATAACATGGCAATTTTGTACATCATGTAATTCTGATAATTGATTACTAAGATCTGTATTTAACAAATTTAGCCTTTCAATCTCTCTATTAGCATTACCTAGTGTATCAGTAAGTTGATAAATATATTGACTTTCAGTACATGATACCTCAGATGATGTACCACTGGAGTTATCAGATTTTGCCATCAGGGCAAGATTGCCATACTCTTCATCTTCAGAGTCTGTATCATCCCAACTCTTTCCAGCAGCTACATAGGCTCTTCCTGTCTTCTTCTTCTCAGATCCAAAGTCTTTTCTTTGGTTTTGTTTTGGCTTCTGACATTCAGTAGCGAAATGTCCAAGTTCATTACAGTTGTAGCATCTAATTTTACTTCTTTCAACTGTTCCAGTTTTGTAACCTCCTCTGTTACTTGAGGATGAAGAACCTCCTCTCTGGAACCTGTTATAATTAGATTTGTACCTGAACTTGGGATTCTTCCTGAATCTGAAGTTACTGAATTTCCTTACCAACAAAGCCATGGACTCATCTTCCAACTGATCTAGTTCTTCTAGTGAATAGAAGTCACCTTCATCTGGAGTAGCATTCGTTTGACCAACTTCAACTTCCAGCTTGCCACTGTCAACACTACAGGGTTGAATAATCTTATCTTCCACTTCCTGTTTGTTCTCAACAATAAGAGCTGTAGAAGTATTAGCAATTCTTCCTTTTCCATAAATCTCCTTTTGTTGAGATTGTTCCAGTTCATAGGTTTTTAAAACACCAAAGAGTCTTTCTACAGTAATTTCACTTAGATTCCTCGACTCTCTGATAGCTGTAATTCTATGTTCTAGATGAACAGGCATTGACAATAGAAATTTTCTGTTGATCTCTTTCTGAGTGTAGTACTTGCCATGCATCTGTAAATTGTTGACAAGTTTGTTATATCTTTCAAACACATCTTGAATACTTTCATTGTATGCTGATCGAAAGTGTTCATACTCAGATGTCAGAATTTCCAGTCGATTCTCCCTAACTTCCTCTGTTCCTTCATTCACAGTTTCAATGGTTTCCCACATGTGCTTTGCTGTCTTGCAGTTAATCACATGACTGTACATCACAGAGTCTAGAGAATCTATTAAAATCAGTCTTAAATTAATGTCAAGTCCAGCTTCCTCTCTTTCAGCAAGAGTGAATTCAGAAGAATCTTTTTGTACAAGCTTTGCAGGGGTAACAACTTTTCCATCAGTAACAACTTCAGGAGTTAATCCAAAAGGTATTATTGGTCCTTCTGATAAGACTTTCATGTATTTAGGATTTGCAACCTCGAGGAACATTAACATTTTGTTCTTCCACATATCATAACTGTTTTTGTCATATATGGGAATTTTCACAGTTCCGACTTTAGAAGACATGATGAATTTTTTAAGAGAGTTAAAAAATTCAGGGATGATTTTTAATCGAGTAAAATGGAATCTTTGGTTTGTGTATCAACCAACCAGCTCGGATACCAATTGTTAGGTCCAATCTGTTTGTAGAATGGGGGGTTGAATACAAACAGTACTGTTTTATCGAAATTTGTCCGGATAATTTAATTTATATTTTGACAAATTTGAGCGGAATTAAATGAAACAAAATTCAAGTTGAATATAAAATTATATTAACTTGAGGGGTTTGTTACAAATACAGTACAAAATTTATATCTAGTTAATAAAAACAAATTAGAAAATTCAACATGAATTTTTCTAGATTTGTTAATAAAAATCAAGATATAGATTAGGAGTAAAAACTCGCTAATAGTACAAGAGTATGAATGAAATCAGTTCTATCGGATCAGATATTAAAAATAAGATGAACTTGATTTTCTAAATAATTTTCTGCTTCTTGTGCTGTGTTCTTGATGAGAGAGAAGAGAGAATTCAGTTCTTGAAATGTAATATTTTCTGTGTTGTTTTTCCTCACTGATTGCTTCTGTCGAGATGTCTTGATATATATAAATCTCTGCATCTTTATCTTCAATTATAACTATCAAGACAATCTTCAATACAATTTCTTCTTCCAAGACAACCAGTTTTGTATTGCCAAGACAATAGGCAATACAATCGTCAAGACAATCAGGTTCTTCCAAGACAATCGTCAAGACAATCAAATTCAGATATCTTTGTCTTGCTTTATCAAATTTATCATTCTGTCTAAAGCTTTTTCTTTTTGATCATTATCAAGACAATCAAATTGAACTGCCAAGACAATCGTCAAGACAATCAAATTAGATTTTTATTCTACTTTTCAAAAGCTATTCAGACATTATCATTATCAAGACAATCGGCAAGGCAATCAGGAATTGTCTTGCTTTATTGATTTCTTCACCAATACAATCGGCAAGACAATCTCCTATTGTCTTGCTGTTCTGAATTTAACCTTCAAGACAATCGGCAAGACAATCAGGGATTGTCTTGCTAGTTCATTTTTTTCAGAATTAATTAAAATTGATTAATAAATAATCATTTTAATTTATTCTTACTTAAATAATTAATCTGATTTAATTAATCTAATAATTAATTTAATTAAAGAATTAATTCAAGATGAATTAATTAATTAATTAAATTGACTACTTGAATTAAATTAATTAAACAAGAATAATTATATATCCTTGGATTGTCTTAATTCTTTTCTGAATCACTGAAAGTAATAAAAGAATAACACTGAATATTTTGTTGACGTTCCATGTACTGTCTGGTTCATGAACGACTAACCTCAATGACTGTCCTTTAATTTTCACATTGAAAATGTGATTCATTTTTTCTTCTCATCTCTTTCTCCTTCTTGTACTTCACTGTATACTGTCTGAAACTGTTACTCTAGAAATCTCTGTCTTAGAAATAAATCCACTTCTTTGATGCTATACTGAGGCTTGATCAGCAATCTGAACTTCTTCCAGTGTAAAACATCAAAACTATAGATTGACTTTAGGGTTTTTCTTCTGACAGATAGTACCTCCTGAGATTCCTGTGACAGTTAAAGTTATTTACTTATTACAAACTAAGCTTAAGTTGAGTTGAGTCCTCGAACTACAAATAGGCTATGTCATATGCCTTTCACCATATTTGGAGGTGTTATCGATATCGGATTTTGGAGATGAAGTACTCAAATCGAAGCTCTTGGAATATACTTTGTAAATCCTTCGACAAATTTCAATTTTGGTAAATTTCTGATTTTATATCGAATTTCTTGTAAATCTGTGTTTTAAAATGTTTAGGGTTCTTATTCAAAAATTAGGGATTTTTAATTTAGTGATTGTTCAATTGTTTTGATGATTTGTAAAGCTTTTCAAGGTTGTTTGGAGTCGAATTGTGTGGTTAATTGTTATGATTGTGTTCGTCTGTGTATAAAACGAAGTAGAGGTTTATGGTTGAATTTAAAATCGTGTGATTGTTCATAAAATTGAGGTGAGGGGAAAGATTTGTCGTTGCTTAAGCTTCATTTTAATATATAAATCACAGAGTTTGGTTTAGTATTTAAGAAAGTCCATGTTCGTCGGAGTTCATGGCGGTTCTCCCCGGAATTGTTCGAATTTTTCGGTTTGTTGACCGTTTGCTTGTATCAGAAGGCATCAAGCTGCAGAATCGTGTGTTTGTGCTGTGTGTGTATGCCGTGCAGCGCGTTTTGCAGGCGGCCGGAGTTCTTACAGATGCCGGAAATATCCAATTTCTGCCGGATAATCTGCAGATTCCGGCCATGTTCATGAATTATCCGACCATGTTCTTCATATTGGGTCGTTTGATCTGCTGGTAGCTATGTGGTGAAAAACAAAACTGAAATTGGCTATTTACTGTTTTACATTAATAATTAACTAGCATGATAGCCCGTGCAAAGCACGGACCATATAATAATTCATAGAATTTTCTCGTATTAGTCTACTTTACGTATTTCAATCTATTTAAGATGTTATAGTTTCAAAATATTATTAGATTCTGAACCGCGAAAGTTATATTTTTAGTTATTAAACGGTCAGTGTAAAAAGAATGACCGACTGAAATCTATAAGTAGGAGTTAATTAAATGCCAAGTATTTCCACAATAATCTTGTTGTATTGAAATACATGAGAAAACAGCTGGCTTATTTATTTTGGGTGGATAAGAATTAAATATTATATTATTTCTAATTTAATATTGTAAGAAATAATGTAATGTGACGAAAAAATAAAAGTAATAGAGTCATATAGTTCTGCTAATAAAATCTCAACGCATATTTTCAATTTTGGATTTCAGCGCACATTTCCAATTTTGCCTTTTCTCCGACCAATTTCGGAAAACAAGGAGAATAACAAATTTATTCTAATAGTTGTGCACGTTCAAAATAAATATGTGATGTGTGCTTTCTAAGATCATGGTATTTGACCATCGCAGATGTATCCTTTCAATACCAAATTGACCATAACAAAATCTTTTCTTCAACTACATTGTACTATATATCTATTCTCAGAAGTGAACTTTCAAAACCCCAAGGTAATATCTCAAATTTCAAGACAATCCATATTTAGACATGTACAAATTCAACAAAATACACGAGTAACTAAAATTAAAGTGTCATAACTCATAACGGGTTTTAAAATAAGATGTGTTAATGTATGCACCGAATGAATTATGTTGTAAAAGTTCATATGTACAATAAAATTCAATCTATGAAAATAAGATAGACATAACTACGATAATGAAGCATCCCGAATATCATTTTAATTTGAGGTAACAACAAAATGATAGCCGAAAAATAAAAAAATACACATACCACATCCGTGATCATAAGACATTGTATATATCAGCAATTTTCGAGTTTATTAGTCTCACACCGAGTTGAAACTCGCATTGGAGTTTAAAATTCAAGTGAAATTGGTATATTACTATCTTATATATGGTTGTAAAACTCATTTTGTGTGAAGTTAATAACATTAGTTTATTACGAAAATGCTGCAAAAATAAAGTGCGAGGGACAATAGATATCAAAACCATATTGACATTTTTTTACCAAATCCAAATCCCATATGTAAATTATTTCTTATTTTTAATATTTTAATCTATTTTGTTAATCAATCTATAAATTACCCGATGATAATAGGATTAACCGATATAGTGCAAATATACTTAAAATAAAATATTATAATGATATCGAGTATAAATATGTTTTACACCTTATTTATCATTTTTTGTATTCTGGCCATTCGATTAATATAGACATAATTGTTAAAAGAGAGAAATATTATAATAAATATTTATATATCTATTTTCACTTCCGCCCGTTTACCTACTTGAGATAACTTCTACTAATTTTCCGTCACCTACCTCCGCACTTAGATTTTTTTTACCAATTTTCGGCCACCTCAGTACCTTTCATACATAAACTAAAATATTATAATGATACCGAGTAAAAGTATGTTATACACTTCATTCATCAATGTAACAATTTAATAATAAACATAATCTGGCCATTTGACTAATATATAGATATAATTGTTAAAAAAGAGAAATATTATAATAAAATTTTATAGATTTATTTTCACTTCCGCCCGTTTACCTACATGACATAGATGTCTACTTATTTTCTGTCACCTACCTCCTCACTTTGCTTTTTTTTTTTTTGACCAATTTTCAGCCACTCAGTACCTTTCTTAATTCTGACTTCGACGACATCATATTTGTCAATTTATATTTTCCCTCCCCGACTACCATTTTTTACTATTATATGTGCAAATATTTTAATGATTTTATCCCTAATAAATCATAAAAATAAACGTGAGCATAAATTTATGAGTATATGAATGACATAGTTTTAATTATCAAAATTCAAATTATTAAAATTAATAAAAATTATGTGGGCAATTTTATCTTGAATAAATTATAAAATAAATATTTCTAATAGGTGAGTTATTTGAGCATGTAGTGAATGAGTTTAAAAAGTTGCATAAAGAAGTGATTTGGTTTAGTGGTTGAACATGTGAACACAAAGTTACAAGTGTTGGAAGGTCATGGGTTCAATTCCTTCCAACTTCAAAATTTTTAACATTCATTTAAATTTAATGACAAATTAGTAATTTACTAAATAGGCACAAAATCCATGTTGGCCTATAATAGATATAAAGGATTACCTTCTTACATTAAAGGTAATTTTTTTGTGTTTACAAAATTGTTTTTATTTTAATGATTTTATATAAAATCTGAATTTTTTTATTTTAAAAATTCAGAATTTAATTTCTAAAATTATATTTTAAATTCAGATTATTTCTGAATTTTTTAGGGCTTTTTTGAAAAATAAATTGATAAAAGTAAATTTTTGCACATTTACTTTTATTAATATTTTAAGAATAGCTATTTGCAAATTTACTATCTTAATTGTAAAAATACAATCTTTTCTCTTTTAACCTAATTTTATTTTATTTTATTTTTTTAAAAAAATTTTATTAAAATAATTCAGATGACTTGCTTGCTAGTTGCATGTGGTTGCATATGCCACCGGATGCAACCTTATACGCAACTAAATGCAACTGAAAATTAAAAAGTGAGATTTTCATTTTTTTTCCAACTTACAGTTGTATATAAGGGCGGCGCAGCCGCATATGAAAATTAAATTTCAATTGTGTATAAGGTTAGTTATATGTGGTTGCATATGCAACTGGGATGCAACCTCATATGCAACTAAATGCAACTGAAACTGTAAGTTGCAACTTCCAGTTTTCAGTTTTCATTTCAGTTGCATATGAGGTTGCATTCAGTTGCATAAGAAATTTCCATTTTTCAGTTGTCATTTTCGACCAGTTTTTTGATATATATATATATGAGCAAGAGAGAATGGAAAGAAACTTACATTATTTCACAAAATGAAGCACACCAAATACTGATACATATCTCTCATTATATAGAGAGTAAGAGGCACTGTGAATGCAGGCCTTAGCACACCAAATAATACAAAAGTCAAAAGAAGACAACTAACTTTTGCAAAAGTAGACATTATTGTTGCCGGGTGCTCAATGGGCCCCATCGTCACAATAATAATGCTATCTTACAAACAACTTTAAAAATACAAACAACAAACTTTAAAAAAGCATTCAATAATGCTCCTTCCCACTACATAAAGCAGATTCCATTATCTGCAAAATTCTTCAAAGCTGAATTATTCTTCACAAGGCAAACAGTATTGCTGATGACTCATCCTGTCAAATTAGCAGCTTTAAGAAGCATCCATCTCCGAAAAGAGAATTTACCTCTAACTTCTCTTCTTCTGTTACACATTCTTTTGAGAGTTTGAAATCTGCATAAATTTCTAAGGCAAACCGATTTCTTCTCTCCATTAAAGTAGCTTGCTTATATTTAAGATCAATTTTGTCAATTTGATTGTCAAGATGAAGGAGCTCCCTTTCCTCCTTCTTTAATTTTCTGAATGCCTTAAATAATGTAGACATTTGCTTAATTAGCTGGACCTTTGTCTTTGGACCTTTGAATTGCAGTCTGAATTAAAGAATCCCAGAAATCTCCTAGGGTAGGCTCTTCCTGAACAGAATCTTCCGCTTGAGATTCGCCTGCTAGACAATTAAAATTATTAGAATCCAATGATCCCTGTGATGAAGAAGTCTTCATAGATTGATCATCATCCCTTGAAGGTTGTGAAGGGAAAGAACTAAAAAATTGTTCCTTCATGAAATCCAGAACCCGAACCATTATTTGCTGTTCTGTTTCTGTAGGATATTTCTTTTGAAAGTATTTTTTCAAACTGGCTATTGAGGGTTGCTGAGACATTTTCTCTTTAGAAGCTTGACCCTTCTCAGAAGCAATTGTGGTTTTAATAGTGCTTATTTTATTATGAATATCTTTGATATCCATATTATTCCACCATTTGTAAAAGAAATTTCTTTGAAGGATAGGAATATCCAATTTATCTTGGGAGACTGAAATTGTCCACCTCCAATTCCATGGGATTTGAAACTTAACGAAAAATATAAAAGGGCATTGTCCTTTGATCATTCTTTCCGCCGTTACCTTTATAGTTAGAGGACTATTATCACACCAGGGAATGTATAATCCTTCATTTCCTTAGGTAGAATCTCTAAAGATGGTCTGAATTTCGCCCATCACTGGTAAAACCAATTGGGAACCGGCTTATTGAGCACTCCTGGATCAATGCTAAAAAACCAAGAATGCTTATTCTTAGGATTTTGATAATAAAAAGCTTTTGTAAAAGCTTCAATATAATCCCAATAATTGAAGTAAATATATTTTCCTTCTGCTATCTTAACAGCTCTATCCGCATTGGGATTAAATCCCCATTCTCTTGGAAGGAGAATTTTAGTAATATGACATTTACTAAAATTTATAAAATTTTCAGGATTATTATTCTGATGATGATAAGTGATAGTTACCGATTCGGTAATCTTTAGCAAAATTTCTAAATTTTGTCTAGCTTGATTATTCAAACCAGCACCATCCATCATTTGGAGCTAGATCAATATCTTCGTTTTCAAGAAACAAAATAGTTTCTGTGACAGGATTTTCGAAATATTTTTTATCCTGGGAAGCTTCAGTAACAGCCACATCTTTATAAGTGGGGGCCTTACTAGTGGAAGGTATATCTTCCTTTTTTGGAGGGCCAGGCAATTGCTACAACCTTGATCTATGATAATATACTGTCCAATCTCCTATTAGAGGAACAGTTTCTTGCGAATGAGGCAACATATTGTTACTCCCATGACCTCGACCGCGACCATAACCGCGACCTCTTCCCCTATTAGGAGTTGTCATTCACCCTATAAAAATTCACGGGTTAAATAATCAACAAGAGAATTATTTCCTCCTTTTATATATTGAATATCAAATTCAAGGGCTGAAAGCTGAGCTTGCCATCCTGCAAAAATTTGTTTTGCTACAAGGTTTTTAACATCTTTTTCAATAATTGATTTTGCTAAACTACAATCAATTCTTAGCAGAAATTTTTGATTTAACAAATCACCTTGAAATTTAGAAATACATTTAATTATAGAAAGCATTTCTTTCTTAACAGTTGAATATTTCAACTGAGTAGGATTCCATTTTCCTGAGGTAAATCTTACGAGGACTTCTTTTGAAGTTTCGGGAATTACTTGTTTTAGTATCCTACCATATCCTATATTAGAGGCATCAGTTTCAACAATTTTAAAATATTTTGGATAAGCTAAACATAAGCAAGATAGACATTTTACCTTGGTTTTAATTTTCTGAACAGCCTGAGAATGCTTTTCAGTCCAGGGTTCAGGCTTTTTCTTAAGTCTAGAATATAGTATTGCTGTATCTTGTGCCAAGTTAGCATAATGGTCTGAAATATAATTAAGACTTCCCAAAAATCTTTGTAATTGCTTTTTATCAGTAATTTTATCAGGAAATTGTGAAGCAAATTCTATACTTCTATCTATATGAATAATTTTTCCTTGATTAATCATATGACCCAAAAACCTAACTTGGGTTTGAAACAATTTCATTTTTGGGGCAGATATGACTAAACCATTGTTCTTTATTAAACTCTTAAATATTTTTAAGTGTTTAATATGTTGATCTATTGTTTTAGAAAATATTAAAACATCATCTATATAAACAATTATAAACTCGATGTAAGGATTAAATATATCATTCATGGTTCTGAAATTCAGAAGGGGCATTCTTCTGTCCAAAGGGTAGGACATTCCATTCATAATGACCAAAGGGAACGTAAAGGTTGTTTTATACCTATTAGATTCATTAATATGGATTTGCCAATATCCCGATTTCATATCAAATTTAGAAAAGATTAAAGCATCGCTTAATCTGTCTAACAGATCTTTTTTGTTAGCGATTGGATATCTAATCCATTTTAACACTTTCTTAAGAGGTTTATAATTAATAACTAATCTAGGGACACCTCTTTCCTTTTCAGCAACATTATTAACATAAAATGCTGTACAACTCCAAGGAGATTTAGACTTTCTAATTAAGCCTTTTTCTAAGAGAGAATTAATCTCTTTTTTGCATAATTCTAAATATTCCTTAATCATTTGAGCTGGTCTAGCCTTTGTAGGAATTTGGTTTTCATTAAAACCGTCTATATATGGAAGAGAAACAACATGTTTCTTTCTATTCCAAAAGGCATTAGGAAGGTCATTACAGACTTCATCATTGAATTGTTTTTCAATGATTTTTAATATCAGGTTTCTTAAACTGCTCATTTATGCTTAAAACTTTTATTACTTCTTTAAGAAAACATAATTGATTTTCTTTACTAAGAATACGATCTCTAATTTCATTAATAACACGAGTTTGAGGATCTGTAATAAATTCAAATTTTATTTTCTTACCTTCTATTATGGTAAAAATCCCATTTTGATCAACATTATTGATAGGCATAATTTTATGTAGGAAAGGATTTCCTAAGATTATTCTATGGTTCATATTATTTATTAGAATAAAAGATGTGGGAGGACAAACATCGTCATTACAAATATATGTATTAGGTAACTTATAACTAACTTGAAGCTTTTCTCCAGCTGCATGGGATATCGATTGGGTAGTTTTCTCAAAATATTTAGTAGGAATTATTCCTTCTTGAATACAATTCAAATCTGCTCCACTATCTACTAGAGCTATCTCATCTTTGAGAATAAAATCTCGACTTACCACTAGGGTAACTTTGATATACCATCTCTGGGAGGTCACTTGCTCTAAAAGATTTAAATACTCCTTAACCTCATTTTTACTAGTAGATGGGATATCCTTGAGTTCCTCTGTTATAGTAGACTTACTTTCTAATAAAGTAATCCTTTGAGATAACAGAATGTTATTCTGTTTAATCTGACTAATTTCAAATTTTAATAAATTGACTTTTTTTTTTCAAGTCATTTAAAGAAACAAGAGTCTCTTTTATAGTAGACTGCTGAAATATCTTTTTAAAACCTCACTTAATTGGTAAGGTGCTTCTATGACTATAGAAGCTTCCTTCTCCTTATTGTCTTTAATAAGGGCTTCAAGCATTTGTTTTTTAAGATCAAAATTCGTAATGGAATCTATAATCTTTAAGGCTCGATCTTGATCAGCCGTTAAAACATTTAATCCATTCATATCTACTATGGATTTATAATAATTCATCTCATTACACTGACAATCATTATTACTAGAACTTTGTGAGTCGGATTCAATTGAGCTCTCATATATTAAGGCTAAGTCTCCATCATTAGAAGATTCTCTTTCTTCCTCAAAACTATGAAGCATAACCTTCTCTAATTGTGAACGTAATTGCTCATCCTCTATCTCATTGAGAGCTTTCTTTGTCCAACATTGATTAGCATAATGACCAATTTTGCCACACTTATGGCAAGTTATGTCAAGCCTTTTGGCTTTTCTTTTCCCCTTATTAGGGACAAAGGGTTTTTCCTTTGATTTATTATAAGATTTTCTTTTATAGTTCTTTTTATAAGAATTTTTACTAAAAGAATATTTGGATTTATAAGAATTATTCTTATAAATATTATTCTTATTGTAAGCAATCTTTTGCTTTTTCTTCTCTTGGTATCTAGGAATCTTTCCTATGTCAAAGGCGAACTAATCATAGAATTCACCTAGTTGATGTTTTTCTGAAAGTTTTTGTTTTTTTTAATTGATTTCTTAACTTTATGTCATTACATAGAGCTAATCCTTCATTAATACAATGACTAACAATTTCTCCATGCGTTAAAGAGACATAATTAATATTTACTCCATCATTCTTGTTTTTCAAGGATTGTCGAACCCTTTCAGCAAAAAATATGGGGTAAACCGTCTACAAATTTAGACTTCTAATGAATGGAATTAGGGTCATTAAGTTGATAAACCCTAGATAGAAAGGTATCTTTATACCTTTCTGCAACAGGGACATTGGTTCCTACAAAATGTTGTACAATTGCAATACAAAGAGTATAAACTGCATCTTCTTCTCCAGTAGTGATAATGCCATTTTCTACCTTAACTATTTTTCGATGATTAAGAATTTCTAATCTGTGATCTAAGGTAAGATAATGATCCCACCATCCTCTGATTTGTCCTACAAATCTCGTGGATATAAAGGATGCTATTGCACTATCAGTGCTACCATTTTGTTTACAGACGGTGGAGTACATCATTATTCGGTGTATAACATCGAAAATTTGCTTTTCGTTTAAGCCATCAATATTCCATTCATAGATAGCTTTTCCTGAATACGAAGTCTGAATGTATTCTGGTTCTTCAAATAGAAGATCTTGGGGAGAAGGTCTTTGATAATAGAATTTTTCTAAAGGTTTAGGAGCATAAATAGGATTTATCTCGCATTACTAATTTGTTGTTTAGCAAACATAGTTGCTAATTGGTTAATATCCTCTATATCTTCAACAGGTTCTGACGTTTTAGATTGCTAAGAAGAGTCGTCTTTAGACAAGACTGCTATATTCATGCTTTGAAACTTTTGTTGAAGAATTTGCAAGAATTCTTCACCACTAGTTTCCATTTTGAATCCCTTTATGGGAATTGGAGGTTGAATCATATGAATATTGTCCTTTGAAGATTCTGATAAAATGGTTGGAGACTTTTGCTTCTCTATAGATTTCTTGAGAGAAACTAATTCATTTTCTATGACTTGCCTAAGAGAAACTATCTCATTTTCTAAAGCTGTAAATTGGTCACCTAAACATGTAAGAAAGGTATTGGTATAATTTTTTAGTTTAACTATGGTATTTAGATCTGTAACAGTAACTTGAGTATTCTCAAGTTTCTGGAGACTAGAATAAGCTGTTGTTTCTACTGTATTGCTTAAGCAGATTGTTTGCTCCGGAGGAAATGGAGAGTTAATATTTTCTCCTTTCGCAGTTTTCCAAGGTTTTTGTAACACTAGAATTTCTTTATTCGTGTTACTAAGGTAGGCTTTCATAAACCAATAGACAAAAGATACATAATCTTCTGTCTTATTTAGATAATCATAATATTCATCCTTAAATCTTTTTAGGTCTTCTGATGAATATTTTTCAAAATAACATTGCCTAAATTGGGCATGTTTTTATTGCTGAAATTCCTTATTAAGAATTTCTCTCATCTTGCTGCCTGGGGATAAATCAATCATTTAAATGGAAGCTCATGTCTGATTGAGTAGGGGATTCCCTACTCTTTTCATAAATTCCTTCGGGAATTCTATTTTGACTAATTCTTATTTCGTTTACAAACTCTATTTCTTCTCGTAATTGAGAAGTAGAGGCTCTAGATGAAACGCTTGAAGCTAAAACATTTGGGACTGTGATATATTCACTAGCGGCAGAATACCTAGCAGACATTGTCCTGGGTAGTCTAATAGTTCTTTAAGGAGTAAATCTAATTTCTACATCCCCTTCCGTTATCTGGATAATCTGATCAATATCTTTATTGACCTGTGGTTCAGGCTCTAATTCTTGAGGTAGAGACAAAGTTTCTGGAAAATCAATCTCTTTCCCTTTTATCAATCTATTGGTTGCAACATTTGAGCTTAATAAATTGGTTTGAACTACTGTTGTAATGCCTTGGAAAGAAAATTGTTTGGACTTGGGATTCAAAGTATTTAAAACCTTATAATAAATTCTATATCATATTGCTATAACCTCACTTCCTGATTTAAAATTATAACCATTAGTATGTATTGTTAGTTGCATAGCATCTAAAAAATGACTATCACATAAAGATAGTGTCAAATTTGGATCTACATCAAAATAGACTGGTCCATGACATAAACTGGTTTCTATTAAAGCAGCTAGAGATTGTTTAAAATCTCTACATCTACCATCCCTAACATGGGCCATAATACTGGAATTTAAACCCAATAAAGTTAAGGGTTTGAAGGCTATTTGAACTAATCCAATATGGATAAAATTATAGCTTTTATAATAACCTAATTGTTTGATTAGTGTCAGAAATCCTAATTGTTTGTTCCATCGTTTTGATGACCTGACGAGATTTAAAATCAAACATACCAATAGTATAAATTTGGCTATATGGAACAGATGGTATAACCCATTTATTAAGCTTATCCAAATTCTTTGGATATTCAACTAATTCAACAGTCTTAATTAAATCATGTTGATGATCATTATCCAGTTAAAAAGAAGATGAGTAGATCTAGTGGTCTTGTGAGCATTCATGTTCCTGCAGCGAGAGTGATATTCAGCTTATGGACTTTGGTCGGGTAATGGTTTGAGCTTGTCAGAGGTTTGTTAACTAGTTCAGTAGATAGACTTAGTTGTTATCAATTTGTATAACAATTTTATTCTGAGATTGGATTTTTAACGATGTAATTTAATAGTTTGTTTCATACCATAACCTGTATGTGATCTTGGATCAGGGGTATTTTATTATTATATTTGGTTTAAATTCAGGTATGTATTGTGTTAATTGAGGTCCGTGGTCCCAAATCTGTACCACGGATTATGGAATGTCTCACTCTAAAAGTGGGAAGTAGCTTTTACGGTCTCTTGAAACAACAATTTCATTCTTTTTCCTCAAATTTTAAATTAAAAGCTACTAATATAAGGAAATTTTTGCAGATGCCGTTAAAAATAGTTGCTCCTAGAAATAAACTAAGCAATTGCATTTAACACATTCAGTTGTCTTTTTACAGCCAATCTATCTATCTATTATATATAATACATCAACAAGGGGTTTCATTGAGCAAATTTAATCATAAATACCCTTATTAATATCTATAATATATATTTTTTAATCTAATTAGTATCATTAAAATACATAAAATATTTATTCAATTTAATTACTACTCTCATTAATATCTACAAAATATTTATTTTATTTATCTCTTACATTAATATCTATTAATAGATACATTAATACTAACTCATACTAATAATTATTAGTAATATTTAACTTGTTATTATATATCAATAAATTTTAATTGATCATTAATATACATATAAGATATTACTTTAATCAATGTTTCTCCATTTTTATTTAATAATAATTACATAATTAATCATTGTAATTATTTCTAATCCATTGTAAGTATATTTTCATAAGAATATGTGAATATATACACCAATATATACACATGGGTATACACCCTTCATAAAAAAATACTCTTATATAAAAAATACGGAAGAACAATAATATAGCACTTTATTTTTTAATGAAAAAATGGATACTTAAGATTATAATCACAAAATATAATCATCATTAAGTTTAACATATCAAATATTAAGTAGGATCTCATAAACTTCTAAAATTAAAATTATTGTAAAATTTAACGTAATATTCATACATTTTTGTAATATGATCATATAATGTTTATGTTAATTTCATGTTAAATTGAATATTTGTGCAAGAAGTAGCTTAATTAATTAGAGATGTTAGAATCTAAATGGAATCTTATGCAAGATTTTATCGTATTTTGTATATATAGACATACATACATACAAACACATACATATATATATATAGGGGTGCGTTCCACAACCCCCTACAGATATGTATAGTTGTTTTGTATTGTTCATAGTGAGTAGGTGTGACGCCCCCAAATCCGCCCTGTCCGGGGACCCGGGTCGTCAAATCTGTCTCAGTACCCTGCAGCACACGTTAGCTCAATAATAAACAAAATATTGATTACAACGGAGCAGGGAAGTCCCACTCCACAGATCCAAGATCGGTCTCGCGCCTTATTACAATACGATTTATTACAACTCTGAATAATATCTTACATAAGTTCACAAACATAGTAAAATATAGGATCCAGCTGGATGGTCTAATCTCTATCACCGTAGCCCGGAGCTTTCTCCTTCCCTTTGTGCCTCTGGCTGGATGGCTTGACTTTTTCCTTCTTGACAGCTGAACAAATGTTGTAAAGCAAGAATGAGTAACTATGGTGCTCAGCAAGTTCTCTTCTTGATCGGTACATAAATATAATAAGATTTACCGAAAGAAATACTCGAAATTTAATGAAAAATCTGATATCAGCAATTTGACATTTGACTCAAGACTCGTCTCGACAATATAATACTCGAAAGACTCAATCAGTGTAACTCTGATGACTCATGATAAGTGAATGAACTGGTCTTCCATCCTTTCGGTATCTTGGCGGGGCGATCAACTATCCGACCGGGAATACCGTTCTACTATGACACCGCACTTCGCCCGATCATGGCTACAATACGATATCAACGAAATATAATATATAGGTATGAATGCTAGCATCATAATGGGTCATTAAGTCAACCCTGGCAACATTGTGCCTAAAATATTCTCGTGTCCATATAAAGGTACACAAGTCTCTCTTTCTCTATAATGGGCCTCTTTCCCAAAATTGACCAGTAGAATACCGAATTCCCGAACATTTAACGAACTGATATTTTGAGATAAACTTCCAGGAAAATATTTGTTGATCCGACGGACTGCCAGTTTTACTCGAATGTGCCACCAGTCCGAACAATGGACTGATTTAAACTTTCAATAAACATATTTTATTGGTTGACACGAACAAAGTGTCAACCCTTGACAAGAAAGGCAACTATCTCAAAATAGTGAGAATAGTCTTAAAATTAAATATATTGAGTCGTACTGAACAAATAGTATGATAAGTGGATTTTATATTCACTTGGAACGCTTCATTTCGGCTTAAATTGGTGTCTTGACCTCAAGTATGTCGTGTTTTTGATTCGTTTTAGTGAGATTGTGCAGGGTTGCTAACTTAAGGTTGGAAGATATAAATTGCATATTTTATGGTGGATTTGAATTCAAGAAGTGAAGAATGACAACTTGCAAAAGAAACGAAGGAAAAAGGAGTTAAAACGAAGAAAAATAGCAAAAATAAACTTCCGGCAGAAGCCACGGGCGCTGCGGCGCGGCTACAGGCGTTACGGAGCGGTCTGGCAGCAGTATGGGCACGCTGTGGCGCGGCGAGGTGCGCTGCGGCGCGGGTCCTATTCTGCCAGAATTGCTGATGCATTGTTTTGGCCATATCTTGAGTTCTACAAGTCCGTTTTGGACGATCTTACAGTCCACGCGAAGATAAAGGAATTCTCTTTCATTCTAAAGTGGTCCAGATGTCCAAATACAACTGGAACGGCCCAGAAATACTGAAGAAAAGTCAGTTACGAATTTTCCTTCAAAACAGAATCAGTTTAGGAAACGTATTTTGTGTCGAACTGCAGAAATTCTATTTTAATTCTGTTTTGGTAGTTTCTTACTGGAAAAGAATTCTAGGGCCTATATAAACACTTCCTATCATTATAATTCGGACCAATACCCTCCATAACACAGAGAGAGAGCTGAGAGATAGAGATTCAGAGTTGGACTCAGAAATTCTTCTCCTGTCAACTCTGATCTTCTTTCTTCCATGACTTGTTCCTGAGAGCGGCGGATCTTCTCGAGTAGCTCTGGTTGAAAATGAATGCTGTAAGCTCTTTCATTGTTTTGGATTGAATCCTTGGCTTCTAACTCCATTTTCTCGAATTCCCTGACTACTTCTTCCAAGGTTGTCAACAGGTTGAGTCTTTCCTTTCTACTTAAAGCATCAGCTACAATGTTGGCCTTCCCTGGGTGGTAGTTTATCGAGCAGTCGTAGTCTTTGATTAATTCCAACCATCTTCTCTATCTCATGTTCAATTCCTTCTACTTGAAGATGTACTTTAAGCTCTTGTGGTCCGTGTAAATCTCACATTTCTCTCCATACAGGTAATGTCTCCAAATCTTGAGTGCAAATATAATAGTAACAAGTTCTAGATCGTGTGTCGGGTACCGGGACTCATATTCCTTCAGCTGTCGAGAGGCGTAAGCTATTATTTTCCCATGCTGCATCAGTACGCATCCTAAACCCTTGTGAGAAGCATTGCTGAAAATCACGAAATCGCCCTTTTCATCAGGTAAGGTCAAAACTGGGGCAGTTGTCAGTCTCTTCTTCAATTCTTGAAAATTGTCTTCACATTTGGAGGTCCACTCAAACTTTTCACTTTTCCTGGTAAGTCGAGTTAGTGGCGTAGATATCTTTTAGAAATCTTTCACGAATTTGCGATAATAACCAGCCAGTCCAAGGAAACTTCTAACCTCTGTTGGAGTCTTGGGTCTCTCCCAATCTGCTACGGCTTCTATCTTAGCGGGGTCTACAGAAATTCCTTCGCCGCTCACAATGTGTCATAAAATTGAACTTCTTTCAGCCAGAATTCGCACTTCAAAAATTTTGTGTGCAACTTTTCCTTTCTAAGTGCTTCTAGAACCAAACAGAGGTGTTCTGCATGTTCCTCAGGAGACTTCGAGTATATCAGAATGTCATCAATAAATACAATCACGAACTTATCCAAGTATCTCTTGAATACACGATTCATTAAATCCATGAAAGCGGCTGGAGCATTCGACAATCTAAAAGACATCACTAGGAACTCATAATGGCCATATCGGGTCCTAAAGGCAGTCTTAGGAATATCCTTAGGCTTGATTTTCAATTGATGATATCCGGACCTCAAGTCGATCTTTGAAAAATGCATAGCTCCCTTAAGTTGGTCAAACAGATCGTCGATTCGTGGCAGAGGGTACCTGTTCTTGATGCTGAAGTAATCTTTTAGCTTGAATTATTGACAGAAAATTTTTAGTCGATTTCCGTCCGCGAAACGGGATTCTTATACCATTAAGTCCACTTAAGTTCACTCTCTTCCGACGATAATCTATTTGGGCATCGTAACGTGCTAACCAATCCATCCCTAGGATTACATCGAATTCCCCTAACTTAAAAGGAATGAGGTCTGCGTCAAAACGTTGTCCTTGTATCTCTATAGAACAATTCGGGCACAATCGGTTCACTGGAATGACCTCATGATTCGCTACTTCTATGTTCAAAATTCCCTCTAAGGGCACAGACGCAAGATTAAGCTTATTCATGAAGTTCTCAGAAATAAAAGATTTGGTAGCTCCAGAATCAACTAGAACACATGCATCCTCAGAATTTACTAGAAGCATACCTGCGATCACATCGCTATCATCAATGGCATCTGTTACAGTCATGTTAAAGGTCCTTGCTATCGGCTTGTTGTTAGGAGGTGCTGTCAGTCGAGGCACTGGATTTTCCTTAGCAGGTTGTGGGCAATCTCGGGACACGTGACCTTGCTTTCCACAGTTGAAGCAGGTGACAGATTTATCCTTGCAATTAGAAGCATAATGACCCTTCTGTCCACAGTTGTAACAATTCATGTTGGCTTGATGATAGGGTCCAGGGTGTTTCTTCCCACATGTCTTGCATTCTGGCAATGGTGGTCTTCCTTGTATCATGTTCACTGTCTGCTGAGGTTTGGACCTCTGATTGCTACCTCTGGTGTCATGATTCCCAATCCTTCTTGTATCAATGCTCTTGTCTTCCCTCTTCACAAAAGGTTTCTTGTCGCTTCGATTATCAGATCTCTTCACAAAGCTGCTTCCACCACTCTGAAACTTCCTCTTCTTACCATCTCTATCCTTCGGGTACAATTCAATTCCACTTTCTACTATCGCCGCCTTCTGAACTAAGGTTGCATAAATGGTGATTTCGAACATGGCGACCCTATTCTATATCCATGGATTCAATCCTTGCTGAAAACACTTGGCTCTCTTTTCCTCTGTGTCCGCATGATAGGGTACAAACCTTGAAAGTTCTATAAACTTGGCTTCGTAGTCCGCAACAGTCATCGCTCCTTGCTTGAGTTCCAAAAACTTGATTTCCATCTGATTCTCCAGATACTTGGGAAAATACCTCTCTAGGAACAATGCTGTAAATCTGGCCCACAGTATAACCGCGTTACCTTCCATAGCTCTCTTCGCTTCCCACTAGTAGTTAGCTTCACCCTTCAACATGTAAGCTGCAAACACTGTCTTCCTGTCTTCTTCCACTCCAACAATCTCAAAAGTCTTCTCTATCTCTCGTAACCAAATTCTAGCCTCCACTGGGTTAGTGGTACCTTTAAACTCAGGTGGATTCAAAGATTTGAACGATTTGAAAGTCACTGTAGCTTGTGTCAGTTGAGCTGGAGGTGGATTTCCTCCTATAGGATTTGGGTTCTGTTGAGGTTGAGGGTTCTGGGTGTGTTGAAGAAGAAAGTCCAGAAGTAAGTTCATCAGGTTATTATTCTGGTTTGGATTTTGAGCGGGCTCTGGTCCCGGGTTTGGAACTGGGTTAGGAATTGGGTTCCAAGGTGGAACCTCATTATCTCGATTCACCTCAGGTTGAGGATGAGGGTTTCTTGGGGGTCTTCCTCTTTTGGGTGGCATCTTTTTCAATTAAGAGCGAAAACAATAAGGTAGGTTATATCACATGTATGCAGTTATATGACACCATTTCTGGCACAGTTATGACAGGCATTCATAAATATTTACTTGGTAAAAAAATTTATGGTTTCTCAAAATAAACCATACTCAAAATCATAATTCTCTCTCTTGTCTCTTTATAAAACAATTACTCTTCCTTATTATAAAAAGGTTTAGGGTACTCGTAAAAAGAAACTATTTCAGGTTTTACTGGTGATTCTCATAAAAACTTTTAAGTTCAAAAACTCAATCATTGTTTAAATCTTGGTTTTCGAAAACTTTTCTCTCTTTTTTTTTGAAAACTCATTTTAAGTTGTAGGTTCTGAAATGTAGTTGTTAACTATTTCAGGGGCAATATGGGGAAACAATTTCACATGGTATTCTAATATAACACAAATCTATCACAGCTAAAATGAGATAGCGGTACTACTAGCAGATCATAATAATATATAAAACAAGGTACCATACTGGTACTGCCCATGACATAGTACTAAATACAACCATCATAATAGTACAGCTTGATATCTGAGAATAAGTACATTGTGAAAATATCTAACTGACATGCTAGTACGAGGAGATAATAAAGAGCACTACCCAACAGGCTGGACATAAAGTCAACTACATCTAGTCAAATACATCGATCATCAGAATATGTGCACGCTAATACAGAAAGATCTATCGCGACGCCATCCAAAAAGTGGGTCACCACTAGCTATCATATACATGCTAACCAAAAGATGGGAATGCGCAAGCATACATATATGTCATCCCCTAAAACTAAAAAGACTATGCTAAGTCAACAGCAGCAGCAAGTCATCACGGGGTGAACTTCTCACCCACTCTCCTATGAAACTCTCTGATGATATCTGCAATCATGGTAGCAACTCTGGTCTGGTCAATCTGCCCGGTACTGGATGATGGCAAGGCAGCAAGGTCAGTCTGAAGTCCGGTCAGAACAGTCAGGGCAATCTGATGCACAATCTCCATAGGTATGTCTCTCACCAACAAACTCCCTCCATGATGCATGGCGGTAGGATTTGGAACAGACAACAGTCGAAGAATACCATCCCTCGTAGCAAAGATCTCCTCATAACGCGCCCACAACCAGCGGTAATGCTGAAACAGGCTTTGGTGAATAAGCCAAAGAACCATCTCTCCGGCCACCACAGTATGCTCAGAAGGAGCAGGTGGCATAGCAGCAGTAGTAGCAGCCAAAGGGGACTGAGCAGGAGCAGGTATAGTAGGTGCAAATGGAGCAGTAAACAAGTCAGTAAAAGCTGATACTCAGGTGGGTGTATCAACTCTGGACACTGGAGCAGACAGGCTAGGTATAACCTCGGTGTGGATGGGTAAAAGCTGGCCCTCATCGATCGGCTCAGAAGTAATGGGCTCGGGTGTCTCATATCTGAACATCTCTGGAGTAAATAGAAGTGGAGTCTCTGTCATCACGGTAGGAGCCGGAATCTGAGCTGGCTGCTCAATCTCTAGAGTAGGAGTCTCTAGGTCAATCACTGGTATCGGTGAGTCAGCAACAACTACAATCTGATCTGGAGAATACACTAAGTCTATCATATGTGGAGGAGAAGGTGTAAGAATCCGGATAGAAGAATCCTCCGTATCACTGTCAATCGGCATAAACTCCACTGACGGGTCGCTGTCCGAACTTGAGCTGGGATCTAATGGTCCCTGAGGGTAAGGTGTAGGAGATCAGTCTATAGCTGATCGGAAATCATCAAGTCCTGAAGTAGACATCTACAAAAGTACAAGGAACTTCGGTCACAACAGGTTTGAATCGACTAGATATAAATATATATATACATATATAAGGGTGTAAGGCACTTAGTGCTAAAATCTCAACATCGTAATATATCTCTAAACTCTCACGTCGTGTTATAATTCTAGGCTTGTACGATTCCTAAAAATATAACTAACGCTCTGATACCAACGCTGTGATGCCACCAAATCCGCCCTGTCCGAGGACCCGGGTTGTCAAATCTTTCTCAGTATCCTGCAGCACACGTTAGCTCAATAATAAACAAAATATTGATTACAACGGAGCAGGGAAGTCCCACTCCACAGATCCAAGATCGGTCTCGCGCCTTATTACAATATGATTTATCACAACTCTGAATAATATCTTACATAAGTTCACAAACATAGTAAAATATAGGATCCAGCTGGATGTCTAATCTCTATCACCGTAGCCAGGAGCTTTCTCCTTCCCTTTGTGCCTCTGGCTGGACGGCTCGCCTTTTTCCTTCTTGACAGCTGAACAAATGTTGTAAAGCAAGAATGAGCAACTATGGTGCTCGGCAAGTTCTCTCCTTGCTCGGTACATAAATATAATAAGATTTACCGAAAGAAATACTCGAAATTTAATGAAAAATCTGATATCAGCAATCTGACATTTGACTCAAAACTCGTCTCGACAATATAATACTCGAAAGACTCAATCAGTGTAACTCTGATGACTCATGATAAGTGAATAAATTGGTCTTCCATCCTTTCGGTATCTCGGCGGGGCGATCAACTATCCGACCGGGAATACCGTTCTCCTATGACACCGCACTTCGCCCGATCACGGCTACAATACGATATCAACGAAATATAATATATAGGTATGAATGCTAGCATCATAATGGGTCATTAAGTCAACCCTGGTAACATAGTGCATAAAATATTCTCGTGTCCATATAAAGGTACACAAGTCTCTCTTTCTCTATAGTGGGCCTCTTTCCCAAAATTGACCAGTAGAATACCGAATTCCTGAACATTTAACGAACTGATATTTTGAGATAAACTTCCAAGAAAATATTTGTTGATCTGGCGGACTGCCAGTTTTACTCGAATGTGCCACCAACCTGAACAATGGACTGATGTAAACTTTCAATAAACATATTTTATTGGTTGACACGAACAAAGTGCCAACCCTTGACAAGAAAGGCAACTATCTCGAAATAGTGAGAATAGTCTTAAAATGAAATATATTGAGTCGTACTGAACAAATAGTACCACTCGAATGTTTATAATACTCATAAATGATGATCGTTGTATAGAATGTTCTTCACTTGATCAATGAGTAAAACTCTAACGATCCTAATTTTATAACTCCTATTTGTTGATTTGAAAGATGAATCAATTAAAAGATAATCAATAAGTGTTATCGAATTCGTACGATGAATTCGACTGAAAAGAATGAATTTAACTATCTCGAACAAATGAGACTAGTTCCACTGAATCAAAGTAAATAGTCGTCTCGAGTTAATGAGATCGACCCGATAGCAACGAAATTGCTTCTACGCTTAAAGGGGATACAATTCGCAAGTAAACTAATTTTAATAGTAAGATAATATTTAACGAGAAAATAATACTCAAAATGAAATTATTGCATCATAAGGAGCAACAAATAAATCTCATAATTGATAGTTCGAAAATAAATATGAAGGAAATAGAAATACGAAATTTCCGAGATTTAGGGTAGGAATGAACTTGCCTCTGTCTCGACGCTACAAGTACCGAATATTAAAAAGCGTTACCCACGAGCGATTGTCTCAAGTCTCAGAAAGAAATTCTATAATTAATTATCAAAATGATTTCAGTACTCAGGTAAGAAATTAATCATGAAAAGTCAAATTACTCGGTAATCATGTCCTTGATAATCAAGTAATTCTCGAAATATAAATTTAAAACATACCTGAAACCTTAATATTTCACTAACGTATCATTCTCGAATTATTAGCTTTAACAATGGAGGCTCTATCCGTTTTTCCTATTAATTTTAATAAATCAGGTTTTATGACATTGTATGATCCAAAATAACATTATTAGTAAGGAGGGAACTTCTCAATTTCAAGGTCTCTAATTATTGTTAAATAAATGGCACTAATTCATTTATTTAACAACGTATCTCGAATAAGATAAATAAGAAAATGTTCATACAATCAACATAAATTTTTTTTCTATAATTCTCGTTTTATAACAAGATTCTCTAATCTATTATATATATAATACCACAACATGTCACATTTTAATCCATTTGGAAATGGATTAAAAAAAAATTAAAAAGTTGTTGCCAATAAGAATCGAACCTAGGTCTTTCCATTCATTTGCACACCACCTTACCACTAGGCTAACAAATCACATGTGTTGTAAGTCATAAATATGCTATGTATGGTGGGTGATGAATGAAGAATATTTGGTATTTTGATTTCTAAGATATTTTAATCATTTTTCTTCATTTTACATTTATATTTTATTATGTTATAGTTTAGTATAAATGAGTGATATATGATATTTAGTGAACTTAGATATTTCGGAATTATTCGACTTAATAAAATAATATTAATAATTAGTATTTGCAATACATAGATAATTATAATAAATTTATTAAATTTAAATGCATGTTTTTTTAAAAAAAATGGTTAATGAACACGTAATAATCTAAACACTTAAATGCATACCACAACATGTCACATTTTAATCCATTTAGTTTTACAAAAATGCCCCTAAATGTCAAGTTAAGTAAAAAAAAAATATTATGATATAGATGACGATCGAACCTTTGACATAAGGAATCTACTAATCATGAATTCAAATTCACCATTATGACCATTCAGCTACATGTATATTTGATTAAATTTTATGATTCATTAGATACATTCACCAGTATCAGAGTGTCCTATATTATGTCCTATATTATTTACCTATCAATCATGTGTTTTTTTATCAATATTTGTTTTATAATTTTACATATTATTATTTGTATATATACAAAAATCTCTATGTCTACTAATATTTAAAGGATATTTTGTGGAAAAAAAAAATCATCATTATTCTAATTGTTTATGAAAGCACCAATAGAAATGTAAAAATTATTAAAGATATTGTATAATTTTATAATTTATAATATCCGGATTAGAAATGTGATAACAAAATCTTAGTACTCATTTAAATTCTGAGTGATCTTATTTTTTGTTATTGCTTGTTTTCTTAGAAAATATATTTTTTACAATATTTTCAAACTACCATCCTAACTGACCGGCGCATCGCTTTCTCCCGAATTTTTTTGGGAGATTCGAATACTTAATCGATACATGTGATGTGAATTGCAATTTTGGAGAGTTGGTTACTAAAACTAGTGGATATGAAATGATAAATTATGATAGGGCGACATGTCACATTTTAATCAATCAAATTTTACCATTATGTTTCTCAATTTGTTATGATTTACCATAGCATCCTCTGAAATTAAAAGCTACAATATATTAAAATTGCGTCACATAAGTGAGAACTGAACCTTTAACATCTATAACAATAACCTTATTTTTATTAATTCATATTTTATAAATCCATAAACGAATTATTGAAGCTTCAATAATACTTAGTAGTAGTATTAAATCAAAAGTCACATTCATATAATTTCATAATATATAATTGAATGCAAATATAACAGTTCAATAGATTAAGAGATGATCATCCTAATAAACTTATGAAAAATGTTGAAAGTACATTCGTCAATTATTTTTCTAACTCTAATCGCAAGAAAGGCATCAACATTCCAAAAACAACAATAAAAAGATAGAGACACAAAATATCGGCCTCTTTAGGTACATATTTCAAAAAATTTATGCATACCTAAAATGATTTTTATCGTCACAATACGAACATCGAACATTAACATCAATGCACAATGAAAAAAATTAAATAAAAACTCTTATCGTAAACTAAAGCAATCCCTTGGCTTGCACGGGTATTGAAGCTAGTTTAATTAATTACTTAACTCACACTTCTAAATTAATTTAGTTCTAGTAATTCACATCTCGAAATTAAAAGGCATTTATAAAATTCTCTTTAATTATCTAAAATTCTCAATTTATTTAAATTTATCTAATTCGTTTAAGTCCATTTTAAAGGAACAATAATATGATTCACTATTTATTCTCAAGATAAATAATTCAAGAATCAAATTTTTACCCGAATTCAAATCCATAAATATTATTTCTACTTTTAGCAACAATGTAATTTTATTGAAACAATTCTATTTTATTAATCTCACAATGCTAATTTCCTTCCCATTTTAATAATCATCTTAATTTAAAACGGTGTAAAAACTCATTTTTTTTATCCGGCTAAATCCATTACTATTATTTCATTTTTAACGAAACATAAGTCCTTTAATAAAATTCTACTTTGATTACCTCATCATTTTAAATTCCTTCTTGCCCAGTTTTAATATTCCACTAAATAAAACACATTTCATTTTATTTCCCATTTTTAATTTTCCAATATATTTATTATTACAATTTAATCCATTCAAAATATTCATTCTCTAATTTATATATTTTTATCAAGATTATTACACTTAAACAATTAAATACCCCCCCCCACTCAACTGCTTCTCCTCCGCTGTACACCACCGCCGACCGGCGGCCACCGCCGGACCACCACCTTCCTCCGGCGTGACAACTCTCTCTCTCTCTCTCATCCTCTCGTCTCTCTCTCTCTCCCTTTCTCCCTCGATCTCTCATCTCTCTCTCCTTCTCCATCCCTTCTCTTTCTCTCTCTCCGATCGTATCTCCCTCTGCTCATAACCCTCTCCGCCTCAATCTCTCGCCACCTCCATCCCCCTCACTCACTGTCTCCATCTCCCTATCTCTCCTCGATTCCATCTCTCTCCGATCTCTCGACCTCCGACCACTCCTCCTTCACCACGACCTCCACTCACTTCTCTCTTTCTCCCCCTCGCGTCTCCGTCTCTCTCTTTCCTCTCGTCTCTCTCCCAAACCCCCTTCAATCTCTCTCTCCTCCCAAACCCCCTTCAATCTCTCTCTCCTCCCAAACCCCCTTCAATCTCTCTCTCCTGCCCTCGAACGCACCATCGGCCTCCTCCGACACGGCCATCGCGGTGTCTCCTCCGCCACTCCGACATGCAACTCCCGATCCTCCCCAAATCACAATTTCAACACTTAATCCCTAATTATCTTTTTTCTAAGACATTGATTAAAAGTAAATCAACCATAATTTAGAGTAGAAATAAAAACCCTCATTTCAATACAAATATTTAGATCACAATTAAAATAATAAACATTGATAACACAAAATAAAACAATATAAAGAGATTTTGGTGGTATGAATTCATACCCTTTTTGTGAAAAACCCAAATTTTAATATGTGACTACCAAAATCTTTCTCAAAACCCCTTACAAAAGGATCTCAAATTAAAAAGCTTCTCGAGAGCTAGCTAATAACGAAATTGCATGTATGATCCGACTAATAATCTAGTTGAGATAAGCTCTCAAGATTGAGTTTTAATGGAGGAAATACGTGAGAGGTGTATTTTTTTTTTCTCTCTCTCTCTCTCTCTCAATTTTTTTCTTTCTCTCGGGTTAGTAAAATGAGGTAATGATCTTATTCTTTTTGATTTAATCCCTTAAATAGATTAAGATAGAACCACACATTTGGGCTCTTAATGGGCCTACTATAACTACACACTACATTTAATTAAATGCATTTGAATAAATTTTCCAATGACTAATTGAGTTCACACTTGACCCATTACTACTATACTATATTTATTCTATGCTATAAGGATGACAATAATATTAATAATACCATAATAATAATAGTAACACTAATAATAATAAAAAAATATAATAATTATTATTAAAGTCTAGTAATGCGCTAAAATAAATAAATACTCGCAAGCGCCCCTAATAATAATTTCCACAAAAATCTTAAATCTTACGATAATTTATTAAGACGAGACTCGAATTATTATAAAAATTTTATGGTTATTACAGTAGGACTACTTGGGTTTTTTTAATTTTTTTCATTTTTATCAAAATTTTGGCTTTTTTCATATATTTATTTAATTTTTTTTATTTTCTAAAGTACTTCAAAAAGGATGGAAAATCAAATTATTAGAAAATTAGTGGAAGTAAGGTAAAATTCATCACAATATTAGTCAGTATGACTACTTGGTTGTGTGCGAATTTTAAATCAAATTTTGACTTTTTTCCAAATTTTATTTAATTTATCAAGTAATTCTACAAACTACTTAAAAACAAAGAAAAAATCAAATTATTATAAAATTTGTTAATATTCATCACAAAAATAGTTAGCATGATTACTTAGATGTGTATAATTTTAAATTAAATTTAGTATGTTTTTTTCCTATTTTTAATTAATTTTTTGACTTTTTTTCTATTTTTATTTAATTATCAGAAATCGTGCCCGCAATGTTTCACTGCGGGCACCTGCAATGTTTCACTGTGGGCGCCCGCAATGATTTATTGCGGGTGCCCACAATGGGGGATATACACGAAAGAATGCCCAAAATACCCACTTTTTTACTACCCACTTACCAAAATACCCGTTTTCAAATATGCTGCCCAAAATACCCACACCCATGGGATACGCCATTTCCATTGGCGTATCCAAAGGCACTGTAGCTCACCAGAAAATGACCAACTTTCCAAAAAATTGGGGAGCTTTGTGAACGTCAACTTCGGCGACTTCGACCTTCTCGTCGATTCCCCAGACTTGCGTCGTCTCCCACCCTCCAAATCATCACCACAGGACCAGCTACTCATCGCCTTCATCATCCCCCTATCTGTTTGTCTCAACTGGCCCCGCAGGGGCATGTAAAGCTCTCGTCGAAAAACTTGAATCAGAAAAAGTTTTGATTTGGGCATTTTTAGTCTGGCAAACCAAATGGTTTGAAATTGGTGTAGTTGTGTAGAGGATCGAGAGACGATTCGAATGATATATTGGAGATGTATTGAAAATCGGGGAGGTGAATGAACAGAGTGAAAGAAAAAAACGATTTGAATCGCCATTGTCGCGATCTCTGGAGACGACGAAGATGACGTCACATACGTTGTTTCAACATGCGTTTCTCCTAAATACGTCTATTGCAGAGGCTTTTGCGTCTGTAGCATAGGCGTATCCAACCACTTCCGCCTGTAGCAGAGACGTATCCAAGCACTCGCGAGCTCTGTTATAGGCGTGACACCACATATGCCCATGCCAGTGGCATATGTGGTGGGCATTTAGGGCGGTACTTCCCGAATATGGGCATTTTGGTTATGAAACAATAAAAAGTGGGTATTTAGGGCACTCCTGATATACACCGGGGCTCCTAACCAATTATTTAAATATAGAAAAAAGAGATACGTTTTAGCTGAAAAGAGAAATTTTAGTTATGGATAAGAGAAAAGGTAACATACATTGGTTGAAAAGGGTAATTGATCAATTAATTTAATAGTAATTATATTAAACAAAATTGCTCATAGTGTTTTTAAAAAAAGAGAAATTTTAATTAGATAAAATATAATGTGCATGTTTTAGGTGAAAAAGGTAATTGATTAGTTTATAATAATTATAATTTAATTAAGTTATTTTACTAAATAAAATTGCTCGTAGTTTTTTTAGAAAAGGAGAAATTAATGTTGCCCGTGATATTTCTAGAAAAAGAGGGATTTTAGTTAGAAAATATAGAAAAATGATACGTTTTAGATGAAAAGAGAGATTTTAGTTAGAGAAAAGAAAAAAGGTAACATATTTTGGTTGAAAAAGGTAATTGATCGATTAATTAATAGTAATTATATTAAACAAAATTTCTCGTAGTATTTTTAAAAAAGCAAAATTTTAGTTTAATAAAAAATCATCGGTCATCTGATTTAATGAAATAAACTAATAATATTATAATTACTAATAACTAAATGATTACTTTTTTAGCTAAAAGGTAAAATCTTTTCTATATTTTAATATCTTTTATATATTTTTTAACTAAAATATCTCATTTCAAACTTACTTTTTTTACTTCTTTTTCGGCTATTATATTTTCTAACTAAAATCTATTCTTTCCAAAACTTGTTTTTTTACTTCTTTTTCAGCTATTACCTTTTCTAATTTTTCTGAATCTATTCTTTCTAAAAATATTATGTTTAACCTGAAAAAAATTGATTAGTTAGTAGGATGGATTTTATATGTAATTAAGTAAGGGTAAATAAGTAAATTCAACAGGTACCGTAACGTACCGACCGACCAACCAAACTTGTTTCGGCTTTTATATAGTAGTATAGATAGTTTGAATTAATTTTTTTAAAACATGAATGACTTAAATTTTTCAATAAGATGATTTGATAATAATTATATATATAAATGTTATCCGTGATATTTCTAAAAAAGTGGGGATTGTAGTTAGAAAATATAGAAAAGGTGATAGGTTTTAGTTGAAAAAGGTAATCGGTTAATTATTAGTATTATAATACTATTATTTTATTTTATTAAATAGAACCGCACGTGATATAATTGGAAAAAGAGAGATTTTAGTTAGAGAAAATAGAAAAGGTAAGGTGAAAATTAAAAAGGTGTCATGTTTTAGGTGAAAAAGATAATTAATTAATTCATAGTAATTAGAATTTTTATGTTATTTTACTAAATAAAATTGCTCGTAGTGTTTTTAGAAAATGAGAAATTAATGTTGCGCGTGATATGTCTAGAAAAAGAGGGATTATAAAATATATAAAAGATGATACATTTTAGCTGAAAAAGGTAATCGATTAATTATTAATATTATTATTTTATTATTTTATTTATAAAATAGAACCGACTGTGATATAATTGGAAAATGAGAGATTTTAGTTAGAGGAAATAGAAAAGGTAACGTGAAAATTAAAAAGGTGACATATTTTTGGTGAAAAAGGTAATTGATTAGTTTATAGTAATTATAATTTAATTATATTACTTTTTTTTATAAGCCAATATTTATTATAATAAAACTGAGTACACTGATTAGGCAGCTGCGAGTCTTATGCTGAGAGCGTAGTGGTCTACAG
The DNA here is from genome assembly GCA_036435485.1 of Saposhnikovia divaricata. NCBI lineage: Eukaryota > Viridiplantae > Streptophyta > Magnoliopsida > Apiales > Apiaceae > Saposhnikovia > Saposhnikovia divaricata. Next base: position 112,896,729 of record CM071594.1, on the reverse strand, counting down.
TTAAAACTCCTAGCAAGACTAAGCTACTACTAAAGCTTTCCCTCGCTACTACTACTGCTACCAGTAGAAAATGATTGAACCAGACTCAAGAGGAGCTGCTACCTAATACCACGCAATACATTCAGTCTATATCCCCTAGAGGGGGATCACTTGCGAATAGATTTATCCCATGATCTGCATGATGAACCTCTTCCCGAAGGTCTCCAACGTCTAGCTGCACTTCGTCTTCCTCCATCTCCATGACAACTTCCCTAGGAGCATCTTCTTGGCCTAGGCCTAGCTCGTCTACTTGATCTGATAACACCAGGCCACCTTCAAAGTCTACTGGGTCAGGAGCGTGAATACGTATTGTGACATCGACGTAGTCTGGGTGATCTATGCCTAACCCAAGGTCCCAGTCAAGAAGTTCTTCTATTCCACCAACAGGGTGGTGAAGCGTGTACAACCTGTCACATACTTCCATTGCGAGATTTGCTGCATAACGTGCCGCCTTGTTACGAATGGCGAAGACAAACCCTATCATGCATAGCCAGGAGTTGTTACGAAGGAGAAGGTCAATTTGGTTCACGATATGGAATATGGGGGGTGGAGCGCCAACGTTGAAGCTCTTAATGGTTCTGAATGCTTCAAGGTTATCGGTTTCTATGATCACATTGCGATAGCCCTCTTTGAAGGCTCGTCTCATTGCACTGTAAATTGCCCATAGTTAGTTCCCAATCCTTGAGAGGCGAGGAACCACTCTGATCGTGATCAGTTTGAACTGACCATTTGCTCCTATTCCAGTGTTGTTGTCGTTCGGAAGTGGGATTGTCGAGTGAGTGTCGTGCACATTGACTTTCAGAGCTCCTGGGGGCGGGAGGATCCAGTGGAAGGGCATTTTAGCTGGACGAGAGTGATAGTATGCAAAAGTTTGAGGCTGAGGATGATTGAGAAGTGAGCATGGCTATATATAGGCTGAACATAAAGTCTCTACCTCCCTTAATGAGCATTTTTGGAAGGTGGAGTTAGTTGATGGTGATTAAGACTCATTAATAGTTGCTTTGAATGAGATAGATTTAAGACTCACTAATAGATGCTTTTAATGAGATAGATTTGGGCTGCTTGGCAGGATTTGCTGGGTGATACTCAATTAATAGCCGCCAATGAGATTGCTCCATGTGTTGGACAAGATGGATGTTGCAGAGCTATTTAAGGCTATTCTTCTTCCCACTCTGCTAAGGCTCCTGAATTTACAAACAGTTTGGCTTCTAGGTTGGCAGGAAGCTCCAAAATCTTTTCCAGATTTGATATTCTGCTGTTAATAGGGGAGATGATTTGACCCTTGGAGATATGTATGTATTTAATAGCATAATACCTAACTAGATGCTAGAGGTGAGCCCTTTCTAAAAGATTCTACCATTTTGTAGAATATTTTAGAGACCCACTAGTAACATCTATTTCGAGCCATGACCAGCACTTCTCTGTGTACTTGGTTCCCCTGCATTAATGACTTAGAGGGTGGAATTTAAAAAATGCCGATGGGAAGACCTCTTGGAGGGCCTGTTGGTTGTCATGCATGACTAACCCATTTCATATCCAGCCCGAAACTATAGACCTTCTTTGTGCACCTTGTTTTGCTAGGTTATCAGCCTCCATGTTGAGGTGTCTTTCTACATGCACTAGTTTGATTTTGTGCGCCATAATTTCTGCTGACCTGCTCGCTGTTTGAAGAGAATTTCTGAGTGAGTGAAATTTCATCGTTAATTGTTTGGAATCAGTGAAAATAGTGGTGCTACTATCCTTATACTTGCTAAGCTCCAATTGGCCCATTAAGAATAGTAGGGCTGCCCACTCTGAGTCAAAAGGGGAATTGGCATTTGAAGGGCCTAAGAATAGAAAGACTAAAGAATAGGTTTTATGCATTAAGAATCCTCCTATACCTGCCTTAGTATATCCCGATGATTCTCTTTTCCATGAACCATCTATGAACCCTATTAGTTCAGATATTTCTGACTAGTATGATATCATGCTTTTCTTAGCTAATCGAATGTTAGACTTAAGAACTGAAGAAGGATGGTGATACCAGATATTTTGTTGACTCTGATATACCAGATTATTTGCCAATCCCCAGGAGAAGGAGTGATGCTTAATGAAGTGATTGATCATGTCCTCTGTCATTCTTATATTATTGAATATCAACTCATTTCTTGTTTTCCAGATCGTCCAGAACATCGCTGATATGCACATTCTCCCTCCCATTTGGCTTGTTCCTTTTATTAACTTTTGAAAGGAGTCCTCTAAGTTAGGTGGTGCTGAAGTATCAATGCTAATTTCCCACCATTTGGAGATGCATTTCCATGCTATTTTAGCTAGGGAACAGTTCCAAAATGCGTGTGCTGTGTCTTCTATCTCTTCTCCACACCATTTGCACAACGCTGAGTCTACAATGTTTCTTTTGAGTAAAAAAAGACAATGTTGGTAGGCATCTGTGAGCTAACTGCCAGCGGAAAAGCTTTATTTTAGAGGGGATTTTTAATTTCCATATTAGTTTCCATGGTCCCTCGAAGCCACTAGTGCTCACAAGGCTTCTGTAGCATAGTGAAGTATCAAAATTCCCTTTAAAAGGTCCCCATGACAGAATGTCCGCTCCCTTTCCTAAGTTGATTGACTGGATTAACGAGCTTAGAGCGTTTGCCTCGCCTTTTTCCTGTTCATTGAGGGATCTGGTCCATACGATCAGCTCATTGTTCATCACCAACTGCCATTTGTTTTTCATTTCCTCTAAAGAGCAGTGTTTTACCTTTGCCAGGTTGAACTAACACCCCTGAATCATGCCAATGATCATTCCAAAAATCTATCAACGAACCATCTTTTGCCTTCCATTTGAAATCATTGGAGAAGATTGCTGCATTAAGGGGGTTGGCGGAGATTTGTGTGAGGCTTTGCATTGTTTCTGAGATTTTCTTGAAGTCATTTCTCCCCAACCTCCACTCTGCCATGGATTCTTTACCATATTTTCCCATCACGATCTTATTCCACAAACTTTTTCTGTCGTGACAAAATTTCCATCTCCATTTGGCCATCAGCGCTGTATTTTTAATATTGATATTCGATATACCCAGTCCTCCTAAGTCCTTTGGAAGTGCGATTTTATGCCAGCCTACACAGTGAAGTTTTTTGTCCTGTTTTCCGAAGTCTGATATCTCATTCCAGAAGAAATCTCTGTTCGTTCTCTCTAATTGGTCTATGATTGATTTGGGAGCTCTAAACATTTGAAACCAGTACGCTGGAATGCGGTTCATTGTGGATGATATCAGTGTCGCTCTGCCAGCCTTGTTTAAAATGTTACATTTCCATTTTGTCAGCTGCGTTTTGACCTTTTTAACTATGGGGAACCAAAATTTTTGCTTGCGTGATGAACACCCTAAATTTGCTCCCAAGTATGTTAATGGCCATGAGCCCACTCCATAGCCTAAGATATCCGCCCAGTTTTTTGCCTTGGAGATGTCTTTCTTAGAGGTGTATAAAGAACTTTTTTTGTAATTGATGGACAGCCCTGACATCAGTTCGAAAATCTTCAGTACTATCTTAATGCCTTTACACGAGTGTGAAGAGTTCTCGATGAATATAATTGTGTCGTCAACGAACTGTTGATGAGTTAGCATGGGACCACTTCCTAATCGTAAGCCTTTGATTATACCCAATTCATTTTCTCTTTCTAGTAACAGGTGAAGAACTTCAGCCACCATATTGAACAGCATGGCCGATAGGGGGTCACCCTGTCTCAACCCTCTTCCAATCTTAAATTCTTCCGATGGGCTGCCATTTATCAGTATCGACATCTTTATCGTGCTGAATATTGTATTGATCCATTCCACCCATTTCGTTGAGAATCCTAGGAATTCAATGGTTTGAAAGAGAAAACTCCATTTTACCGAGTCGAAGGCCTTGGCAAAATCTAGCTTTATTATCATACCCTTGACTTTGTTGTTTCGAATGCTATGAATGATTTCATTGGTTACTAGTACATTATCTGCAATGCACCTTCCTTCTATAAATCCCGTTTGAACTTCCGAGATTATTGAGGGAAGTACAGTGCTCAATCTGTTGGCTAGTAACTTTAATAGAACCTTCAATGAGCAATTTATCAGGCTGATTGGCTGGAAGTTAGAAACTGATTCTGACTTATCCTTCTTTGGAATGAGTACGATGAAAGAAGAGTTTGCTCCTGGGGGAAGGATGTTAGAGTTGAAGAAATTCTTGATCATCAACAATAAGTCTTCATGTACTACTGCCCACAGTTTTTTGTAGTACTCCATGTTAATTCCGTCTGGACCTGGTGCTTTGTTCGAGTTCATGGACATTACCACTGCATATAATTCCTGAAGGTCCACCTCCTTTCCTAAGAGTTCTGTGTCTCTTTCTACTAATGTGTTTTGCACCAATGACCTGAAAGAGAAGATGTCTGGTCCCTGTGGGACATTGAAAAAATTTGAGAAGTGACTTTTGAAGATTTCCTTGATTTCCTTTGGATTTGAAACCCAAGTTCCTTCTATTCTTATTCCCTGAATGCTGTTATTTTTCAGTTTGTGTCTGACTATTCTATGAAAGAAACGTGAGTTGGTGTCACCTTCTGCATCCCACTGTATCCTCGATTTCTGTTTTAGGAACTCTTCTTTTTCTTTATAGGCACCCTGTAGGTTTAATTCCACCTCTCTCTTCTCCAGGGCATTTCCAGAGCTGTCTGCATCACACTCAGCTAGCCTTTTCTCTAGGCATTCCACTTTTTTGAAGCAATCTCCAAAATTATTCTGATTCCATTCTTTTATGAAAAGTCTAGTGGACCTAATCTTTTCTTGAATGTTTAAGTTTCTAACTTGTAATGATCTCCAATGGTTTGAGACTCCGTTGAGAAATTTGTCATCTCTTAGCCAGTGATTGAAAGCCTTGAGCGGCCTTGGTCCCCAATTTTGTTCACTTGATTTCAAGAGTAAAGCCAGATGATCTGAAGATTTGCGGCCTAGACCTTGTATCCACCAGTTGCTTTCCAAATCCAGCCAAGCTAAATTTAGCAGTGATCTATCTAGTCTGCTACTTTTACCATTTGGTCCGAACCAAGTGTATTGGTAGTTTACTAGTGGTGCATCCCATAAGTCATTATCCAGTAGAAATGAATTGAAACCTGCTGTGTCCGTTCTTCTATATGAACAATTTGCCCTTTCTTTTTCGCTCAAGATGCTGTTAAAATCTCCCATTAGGCAGAAAGGTTCTCCTTGCTGAGATAGTAGAATGTTGCTCAGCTCTTGCCACATGAACCGCTTGTCTTGTAGTTCATTCGGGCTATATATGTTGACACAGTTTAAGATCTCTCTTGTGTTACTTAATTCCCCTCTGATCCAAATCCAAGAATTGCTAACACGGGAGGAGAGCATATTGAAATAGCTATTATTCCAGGATATTAACAAGCCCCCTGATTGACCATTAGAAGCGGAAAACAGCCAAGAGTGGTCTTGCAATGACCAAAAATATTCTTTTATATTATCTGTTAGTGTTTCACATTTGGTCTCTTGCAATAATAGAAACATTGGATTACGAGACCTTAGAAAGCTGTGAAGATTACTACGCGCAATTCTGTTGTTGAGACCTCTGATATTCCAACTTAGTAAAGTAAAAGAATCCATCAAGAAGTGTGGTACCTGATTTTGAAGTGAAGACCTTGTTTATTGGTCTTCAGAGAGGTGGGTTCTGATGTCTTGCAGTGCTTCTTTTCTATTTTTTAGTGGGATTAAACCCATCATTATTCCCATGTCCAACACTTCTGATGCTAAATCTTTCTTGTCTGCCATTTGAAAGCTCAGCCCTCCCCTTCCAGAGGCTTTTATAGCTTTTTCTTTTTACCTTTGATCTCTAGGAAAGTGAATTTTTTTTGGTTTTTTCTTGGTCTCCCTTTTTTCTTGCCTAAGCTTATGTTGGCTATCTTTGACATCATGTTTTTCTCTGTGGAATCACTATCTTGACTTGTTTCCTCTGTTTTTATCTCTATCGATGCCTTGTCATGTGCTTGGATCCTTTCGTTCATTGTCTGATCTGAGGATGTTAAAGAATCTGAAGAGATTCTGCCTCTCATTTCCCATGTTTTCGAATTTTCTTTATGAAGGTTTGGTGGAACATCTTCCTCAATTTCTTTATTAGTGTTTTGCAGATTTACACTAATATGCGTGTTATCCGATGTTCCGTCTTGGCCTTCTTTATCAATTTCATCCATCGTGGACGGCGATATATGATTCCTGTCTTGTGTATGATCGATCTGTTCTTCTTCATCCGATAACTCCAATGAAGATTCTCGTTCTTGTCCTTGTGACAGTGACTCGGCTTTTTTGTCCGATGGTTCAGCTAAGATATCTGTCACTATTTCCTTGAACTTGACCCAGAAGTTTTTGCCTTCAATGAGGACTTTGACTGTTTCTTCAATCCTTTCCACTTTCCTCGTGGACACACAAAGTTTTAATCCTTGGTACATGCCATTTTTCATTGGTTTCAATTGTTCTGTCATGAGGTATCCCCAGTCTCCAATGATGTTGCTCCAATTTTCCTTGTTCCAAGCTATTATTGGTAAGCCATCACACCATACCTGTAAGAACCCAGATTTTGGGTGGGATTAAAACTTTTATGTATTTAATGATGTAAGAATGAATAGTGGTTATGACTGCGATGTAACGAAGATCTATTAAATAAATGGAACGGATTTGAATTCAATTACTTACATGTCATGCAGAATACTTTTGGTTGACGGCATAGGTAAGAATGATCTATCTCCTAAGGATATAAGTATATTACTTCAAGTAAGATTATTCTTGTGTCATCCAAATCAATATCTATTATAAGTCCAGCGGTTCCGTAAAAAGGTTAAGAAGCACTCGAGAGTGAACCAGGTTCATTTTCCTAATTATAGGAATTAAATAAAAATAAGTGATGAATAGTGATTTTGGTGGAATTTGGAATATTATTATAATAATGATATACCCGGTATTCGGAACGGATTTCTGAGTTCGTATTAGTGATCCAGGAAGAAAATAAGTGTATGTAAAAGCCGTCGAATTCAGAAAAAGAGCACTTTTATTTTCTCCGAGATTTCCCTGGACACTACAAGACTTAAGGAGTTATAAAAGGGAATTAAGGAATTTAAATTCGAGAAGTATTAAGTAAGATGAAGAATAGTATTAGAAATATTAAGAAGGTTTTCGGTAAAACCCTAACTAGAAACGAATGAGTTATTCCCTCGAACGATCAACGAACAAGCAAGGAAATTGAGTAATACCCGGACAAAGGAACGAATAAATAACCAAGAGACAAACAAGTGCAATTGGTGGGAAAAGGAGAAACCCAAGTAACATCCTTATAAGTCAACTACAAGATGAGTGGTGTAATTGCATTCTTGCAAAAATGGAGTTGTTTGTTGTAGTGCCAACACTTGGCCCAATGAGGAAGCAACAAGTGGCACCATTGGATTGCCAACAACACATTAAAAGAGATGCATCCATTATATATGCAAGGGTTATACATGTATTAGCCATAAATCACCAAAACAAAACAAACCACCACCATTTTTCTCCATTTCTTCATAAAAATCTGCCCATTCTTAGCTAATTGGAAGTCCAACTTCCAACCATCACTTGTTCTTCAAATTTTTATGGTAAGTACTACATATCATGGTAATGATCTCCTAGAAATTTCAGCTTCAAATTCATCTTTTATCATTTTCAAATAAATCATCAAAGATGATGATGAATAGTGTTCTTTATAAACTAACTTTTATTTCTTGATTTCTTTTGATTATTCAAGCTATACTAAGGCTAGATAAGGGCTAAACAAGGCTTGATAAGTTCATACATACACCAAGGAAGGTATACCACTCTTGAAAACCAAGCTCTTAGTTTAAGTTTTGGTATTTTAGATGAGTTATATGGATTTAATGCATGTTTAGGACCTTAAGATTATGATTGGGATTTATTAAATGTGAAATTAGTTTAGATGAACGGAAAGACATTGCTTGGTCTTAGTTCATGGTTGAATAACATGTAAATGTTGTTTGGAGTGGAAACTATAATTATTGGATGGTTTGAAATTTGGAAATCATGTAAACATAGCCGTCGTAATGCCCGATTGTCGTTAGCCTTAAGAAACCGTGATTAGCAGTAGCATGAACACACTGTCCAGTCTCGGATTTTGCCATGAAAGGCTAGATTATGTTATAAGCTTCGTTTTGATATAAAGATCACGTGAAACGGACTTACGGTTTAGGATTTATGACTAAATTACTAAAAGTAGTTCGAATCCGTAAACAAAAGTTCGTAACTGAAATTGAACCCTCGTAAGCAATGTAACGTCATGGCGAATCTTGGTAAATAAATACTAGGGGTAAGAAGGAAGGTGTGAAAGAAAACCGTATGTCAAAAAGAGCATTTTTCGATTTATTAAAAATGTTCGAGTCAAGGTTAAACGCGAACGAACCCCTAAAAGACGACTCTTTTGTAACTTTGGTAAAACACTTAGAAAACGGGCGATAAAACTCGGAGTATAATATTGGTTCGTAACGATCAACCTTAGAACTCGTATGACTCAAGTATGTCCCAAGTATAAGTGCAGTGACATGTCGTATTAACGAACGAATGTCGGGTCGGATCAGTGATAATTAGTAATCCACTAATAGGGGTATAACGAGATAACTCGAGAACGTGTTTCGATTTAAGTATAACTTAACTTTTAATATGTTAAGTGATTAATCCCGAATGCCTTGGCTATTTATAGATCACCAGGCTGAACCGGGACCCGCTACCACTACCCCTTACCGTACTCGACTACCAGGCAAGTTTCAATTTCCTTCTTTTAGGCTGTTGTTGTGATTGAATAAATATATATATATGATTGCTGATATACATATGCCATTGCATGCATGCCTACTTTCAAGTTGAATTGATATACTTGTTCCCTGAATGTTATTGTTGGCTTATAAGCTAGATAGTGATATATCAGTTATAAGCCGATTATTATAAGACCCTCATAGAAGGGCGTATATATCTTATTAATCAAAAATAGACCGGGAGTCAATATTCCTTGATATATCGAGATTACCTCGGAAGAAGATATTTAAGTAAATATTTTCTATTATTTGGGCGACGAATATTATTTGAATATTCGTTCGAGACTAATTATTTTAACGATCCTTACTTCAAATAATTATTTGAACGTAACTATTCAACGAATAATATTTCTCAATATTCATTCAGAGTCGAACTGATTATCGACTATTATTTCGAATATTCTTCTAAAGATGAGACTATTAAATGAATATTATTTTGGATATTCTTTTAGATTATTATTTTATTAAATCAATATTACTTTTGAATATTCATTTAAGATATTAAATACTTGATGAATATTATTTTAATATTCATCTGAAGCTTGATTTAATTATCGAATATTATTTCGAATATTCCTTAAGGCTTGGATTACTAAATGAATATTACTTGATATTCATTTAGGATATTATTCATTAAATGAATATTACTTTTGAATATTCATTTAAATTCCTAATTAATCATGAATATTACCTTAAATATTCTTTTCAGGTCTTATTAATTAATGAATATTGTTTTGAATATTCATTTAAATATTTATTTATTCAATAAATATTCTCCTGATATTTCTTCAGGGATTATTTTGAGAAATACTCTGATTAAAAATATTCTTTCATATTCCCAAATATTCTTTCAATATTTTAACTCAATAAATATTCTCTGAATATTTATTCCATACTTAGAATAATCTCGATAAGGTTAATCTTCTTCGATTATTACAGAAAATATTTCGAAGTCATATTATTATTAATCTTATATCAAGAAAGGTTCCCAGACATCATTCATCTTTGAGTCTATCTTCTTAATAATAAGGGAACCTTACTTGGAAAAATGTTATTTATCTTGTCCACTTCCCGGTCATAAAGTATTCCCTTCACCCGCAACTCGGGTGCCGTTGACTTATTAAGTCGTTGTTTACCTTCTCATCTTTCGAGGGGTAAGATTACTGGAACAAGTTGATATCCGTTACCAAGTAATAGCTTGGGAGTTATTGGTAAATTTTCCTTTCCAACTAGATACGACTACTTTGTGGAGTCTTATCAACAAGTATTATACTTGGGGAAAGGGGGACGAACGTTATATTCAGAATCATGAACTCTATTTGAACTAGGAGTCCTGTAAGAGGCCGAGTAGCGCCGGTCCATCCCCTTGGCCCAACCGTTGGCCGGGGAGAGCTAGCATGGCGGTATACAAGTAAAGCCGTCAGTTCTTCCTTCTACCGGTAGTAAATCTAAATTGAGCTGTACGATCTCGACTGATCATCAAGATTGGAACATCGGGCGCGGTGAATACTCCATCATTGGTTCATCATCCAAATTCATTTATTTCCTGCAACATGATTACTGTTGGCAGAGTTGGAAAAGAGTCATAACTGGAATTGCAACCCTTTCTTGCAAGTTCCTCTTCTTAATAACGATAATAATATCTCGCTTACTTTGATGTAGCAGATATTCCTTCAAACAAATACTTTAAGTTACCTTGTAACTTCATCGTTCATATTATACTGGCATCATTTCCGTAAATGCATGGCATATGGTTTAAAAGATAGCTTTGAACTGTTTTAAATTATCGTTCAGTTATATATTTGTTGGTGGGCTTTCGCTCACCCTTGCTTTGTTTATATTATGTCACAACAACAGCTAGGACAGATGGCTCGCGTCAGGCGCACTCGGCGCAAGCAGGTTACCCGACCCACCGGACTACCCGCTGAGATGCTAGCCGCCATTGCTGAGGTAGCATAGTTAGACAGCTTTTGTTTCCTGTTTAACTATATGTATAATTAATGTAATCAACGGCAAAACTTTTAAACCTATGATGTTATCCTTTTGGGATTGTAATAACTTTTATTCGTAACCCTTGAATGTAAGACTTATTTCAATTTCATCTCTGGGACTATAACTGTTGTGTGTGTGAGTGGTAATTATTGTGGGGTCACAGCATGTGATTTATTTATTGTGGACTCAAGTCAAGTATTATGAATGGATGTAAGACCGTAACCACCAGATCCCTGACCCCGGATCTGGGGGTGTTACAGAGATGGTATCAGAGCGAGAGTTATATATCCCAAGAGATGATACGACGTTATATAATAATAAATTCAATAATATAATAAGAACCCTTGCCAGGTTCACCTAAAACCCTTACGGGAACTTTTTAAGTATCATGATAGTAACATAGTTCGTCTTGTGTAGGCGAGCGACTTGTCGGCCCAGGAGGCAGCTGCGAGACAGCATGATGAGGACATGTTCCGGACTAGGGACCCATACTATGAGCACTTGCCTGAGGATGATACTGAGCCTGAGGAGGAGGACGCTGAGGAGGTCCAGGTTGAGGCTGATACTGATGTGATCGAGTCTGAGGAGGAGGACCCTGAGGAGGTCCAGGATGATGCTGACACAGATGTTGTTGAGACTGAGGGGGAGGAGGACCCGGAGGGGGTCCAGACAGGACAGGACGCTGAGTTAGTGGTTGAGGATGATGATTATTGGGTTATGACTGAGTTCAGGACTATGGGAGATGACACTGACATGACCACGGATCAGGTGGTGCCGGTGGATGAGGGTGTTGAGGGAGATATAGATGAGCCAGTAGTTGGTGCTGTAGGGAGTCCTGGACTTTTTGTGCCACTCCTCCCTGTTGAGAGAGCCCCTACCCCACCACCACTACCTGTGAGCCCCTACCCCGACGAGTTTGAGGAGCTTACCCCAGAGCCCCAGCAGACAGAGACTGCCGCTCCAGCTGAGCCATCCACCCCACCTCATGCCCCGATAGGAGGAGTCCCAGTATGTGTTCACAACTTGATTTTGAACGGGCTTTATAGAGAGTTGTCTGTGGCAGATGCCAGGTTGGCAGAGTCTAGGAGTGAGTTAGCAGCAGAGAGAGCCGCCCGGATGAGGGTGCGGGGCAGGAGGACTATCAGTGACAGAGTTGGGTATAGGGCTGTGACCCGCATCGAGCTGAGGGCTCGGGTGAGGGTGCGACAGTTGCCTACTGATGGGCATGGTAGGGTAGACAGAGCAGCGGCTAAGGAGGTTTTCCGCATCGCCATGGGGAGGGTTCGGAGGATGTTTCGTCGTGACGGCTGATTTCAGATGTAGTGATGCAGTGGTCTAGTTGTCTAGTCATGTACGGACATAGTGGTGCCGGCTTTTGTAGGGATGGTTTCCTTGTACTTGTTTTCCCTTTTTGCAGACTAGACAGATAGACAGCATATTTCACTTTTGACTTGTTGTTGTTGTTAGGATGGTTGTACTTTAAACTATCGTTGTAACTCGGATGTTGTACCTTTTCGGTACCTGGTATATATTTGTTTCCATTTCAGTCATTACAATTTTGTTGGGATGTGATCACGAGTTTATTAGCATATGTATTACTTTTCGATTAAGTTGCCATGAGATATAAAACTGTGGGATTTTAAACCCAATCATGTAAAGAAATGTGCAAGGAAAAATCCTCTAAAACAGATCAGTGAACCTAATGTATAACTTTCCAAATTTTCAGTAAAATGCCTCCAAGACGAATGGGCACTAGGGCTAACCCCCGCGAATCTACTGACCAAGAAAGTCACAACCAACACGAGGAAAACCGTGGAAGTAGTGAGGAACAAGATCAGGACTATAATGAGCAAGAAGATTCCCAGTATGGAGCAGAGGATGAACCCCTGTACTCTGAAGAATTTGAAAGGGAAATAGAGGGTGGAGAAACTGAAGTAGAACAGGAAGGGGAGAACCAGGGCGGAAACCCCATGGGCCAGTTTATGGATCTACTTAGGCAGAATTTGAACCAATACCCCCAACCACCGCCAAGCAACAACACTTCAGTGGCAAATTCCTTTAGGGCCTTTAAGTCCCTTAAGCCCCCAGAGTTCCACGGATCGGCTGATCCCGTTGAGGCGAGGGCCTGGATCAAAGAAATGGAAAAGTCTTTTGAGATTCTGAGTATCAATGAGGCTCAGAAGACTGTTTTTGCTACTTACCTACTAAAGGGAGAGGCCAATTATTGGTTGGAAGCCAAGAAAAACATGGAGACTGATGCTGTCATAGCCTGGGAAAGGTTCAAACAATTATTCCTGGAGAAGTACTTCCCGAAGTTCATGAAAACCCAGATGGAACTTAAGTTCTTGGAACTGAAACAGAACAATATGTCAGTGGCTGACTATGAGGCTAAATTTACTGAGCTATCAAGATTTGTGCCAGAGTTTGTAGACACAGAAGAGAAGAAAGCTAACAGGTTTCAACAAGGACTGAAACAGTGGATCCAGAATAGGGTGGCTGTTTTAGAGATTACAGATTATGCCACCTTGGTGCAGAAGGCAACCATTGTGGAGGCTGGTAGTGATCAGATGCAGAGAGAGAGAGAGAAAGGGGGGATAAAGAGAAAGCATGTTAGTATGGGCGGAAGATCCGCTGGAGGAAAACCCCCAACCAAGTTTAATCGAGGAGCGGTTTCCCTACCAGGGAGGAGTGTAGGGTTTAAACCATCTGCGAGTGTGAGTGTGAGCCAGGGCGGCCACCAATCAGGAATGTCCCGTTCCAACCCTTCTCGACCTCCATTGCCATTGTGTGCTACTTGTGGGAAGAGGCACTCCGGGGTGTGCAACCTGAAGCAGATAAACTGTTATAAGTGTGGGCGAGCTGGGCATTATGCTACCGCTTGCACCACGGTCATCCCTAACAGCACAACCTGTTTCCAGTGTGGACAGCGAGGGCACATGAGGAAGGATTGCCCAAAGAGCAAACCAGCAGCATCAGGAGCAAGCAAGGTTGCCTCAAATAGGCCACCAACTGCTAGGACTTTCAATATGTCAGTACAAGATGCCGTGAGGGACACAGATGTGATAGCAGGTACTTTTTCTCTTAATTCAGTCAGTGCAAATGTCTTATTTGATTCAGGAGCAACTAAGTCTTTTATATCTAGAGATTTTGCGCATAACTTGAAACTTAAAACCCAGCAACTAAGAGATTCCTTACAAGTAGAAATAGCTAATCAGGAAATCGTACCGGTTAATCAAATTCACCCCGATTGTAAGCTAGAAATAGGAGGACGATCCTTCTATGTCGATTTAATTCCTTTTAAGCTAGGGGAATTCGATGTCATTTTGGGTATGGATTGGTTGTCTCGCAATGATGCGCAGATAGATTGTAAAGGGAAAAAGGTTAAGTTGAAAACCCCAGGGAAGAAAGAAATAGTGTTTAAAGGGATGCGACAGACCCAGAAAATTCTGACCATGGCGCAAACCAAGAGATTGTTACGAAAAGGGAACGAGGCTTATTTAGCCTACGTTATAGATACTCAGAAGGAAGTGCCAAGATTGCAGGACATTCTGGTAGTTAATGAGTTCGAGGACGTGTTCCCACAAGATCTTCCTGGACTACCACCTGATAGGGTAATTGAGTTTGCCATCGAATTAGCCCCGGGGACGGCGCCAGTTTCGAAGGCCCCGTACCGACTAGCCCCAGTAGAAATGAAGGAGCTAGCTAAACAATTACAGGAATTGTTGGATAAGGGCATGATAAGGCCCAGTGTGTCGCCTTGGGGCGCACCAGTGTTGTTTGTTAAGAAAAAGGATGGAAGTATGAGGTTATGCATCGACTACAGAGAATTGAACAAGCTAACCATAAAGAATAAGTATCCATTGCCCAGGATAGACGATTTGTTTGACCAGCTAAGAGGAGCTGAATACTTCTCTAAGATTGATTTGAGAACGGGATATCACCAACTGAAGATCAAACCTGAAGATATCCCGAAGACTGCATTCCGCACCAGATATGGACATTATGAGTTCTTAGTTATGTCGTTTGGATTGACCAACGCCCCAGCAGCCTTCATGGACCTAATGAATAGGGTGTTCAAGGAATATTTGGACAAATTCGTGATAGTTTTCATTGATGATATTCTCATCTACTCAAAGACAGAGGCAGAACACGCTGAACATTTAAGGGTAACCTTAGAAATACTCAGGAAGGAGCAGTTATATGCCAAGTTCTCCAAGTGTGAGTTTTGGAAAAATGAGGTACAATTCTTAGGGCACGTGATCAATAGAGAAGGAGTGTTGGTTGACCCCTCCAAGATAGAAGCAGTTTCAAACTGGGAACGGCCAACTACTCCAACCGAGGTGAGGAGTTTCATTGGACTGGCCGGATATTACAGGAGATTTGTCCAAGACTTTGCGAAACTCGCAGCTCCATTAACTCGACTTACCCGTAAAACCGAGAAATTTGAATGGACTGAGAAATGCGAGAAGAGTTTCCAGGAGTTAAAGAAGAGGCTGGTGACAGCCCCAGTGCTGGCATTACCTGATGGAAAAGGAGATTTCGTGATTTACAGTGACGCTTCGCATAAAGGACTGGGATGCGTGCTTATGCAGCACGGCAAGGTAATTGCGTATGCGTCTAGGCAATTGAAGGATTATGAAGTCAGATATCCCACGCATGATCTAGAACTAGCAGCCATAGTCTTCGCTTTAAAGATTTGGAGACACTACCTGTATGGGGAAAAATGCGAGATTTACACAGACCATAAGAGCCTCAAATACATTTTCACTCAGAAAGAGCTTAACATGCGCCAGAGGAGGTGGTTAGAGTTAATCAAGGATTACGACTGTGAAATTCGATATCACCCGGGTAAAGCCAATGTGGTGGCTGACGCCCTTAGTCGGAAAGAGAAGCTCAAGATGATAACTTCAGAGAAAGAGCTAGTGAAGGATTTTGAGAAGTTGGAAATCGAGGTTAAGTTACCTGAAGAGGGCCAAGAAAAGTTGATGGAAATTAGAATCCAACCTCCATTGCTAGAAAAGATTAGACTGTGCCAGGAACGGATGATGGAGGAAGAAAAGAACTCCACAGAAGAGCTAATGACCGGGGAGGAAATTAAGTGCGAAAGAGACAAGGAAGGGATCATGAGGTACACGTACAGGATATGGATCCCAAATGTTCAGGAGCTCAAGGATGAGATTTTAAATGAGGCACACAACTCAAGATACTCAGTGCACCCCGGTAGCACTAAAATGTATAGGGATTTGAAGGAGTATTACTAGTGGCCCAATATGAAAAAGGACGTAGCAGAGTGGGTAAGCAGATGCTTGACCTGCCAACGAGTGAAGGCAGAGCACCAGAGACCCAGCGGACTTCTACATCCCTTAGAGATTCCAGAATGGAAATGGAAACATATAGCCATGGATTTCGTAGTAGGTTTACCCAGGACCAAGGCTAATCATGACACCATATGGGTAATTGTAGATCGACTGACGAAATCGGCTCACTTTCTCCCGATCAACGAAAGGTACACGGTCGATAGACTAGTGGACATCTACTTAAAAGAGATAGTGGCGCGACATGGAGTCCCAGTCGCAATAGTATCCGATCGAGATCCTAGATTTAACTCCAGGTTTTGGAGAAGTTTTCAAGAATGTGTAGGGACCCGGCTGAACATGAGCACAGCCTACCACCCCCAGACAGATGGGCAAAGTGAAAGGACCATCCAAACACTAGAGGATATGTTGAGAGTCTGCGCGATAGACTTCAAGGGGAGTTGGGATGATCACTTGCCATTGGTTGAGTTCTCCTATAATAACAGTTATCATTCAAGCATTGGGATGCCACCTTATGAGGCCCTTTATGGAAGAAGATGTCGATCTCCCTTGTATTGGGATGAAGTTGGAGAGCGAAAGATGCTCGGGCCCGAAGTGGTCCAACGAACTAAAGATGCAGTAGATCTAATCAGAGGACGGTTGGTAGCAGCCCAGGATCGACAAAAGAAATATGCCGACTTAGCTCGGAAAGGCAAGGAATACGAGGTAGGGGACCTAGTGTTCTTGAAAGTGTCACCTTGGAAAGGTTTAATGAGATTTGGGAAGAAAGGAAAGCTGAGTCCCAGATACATTGGACCATTTGAGATCTTGAGACGGATTGGGGAACTAGCTTATGAACTCGCATTGCCCCCGAATCTACAGCAGGTGCACAATGTGTTTCATGTTTCGATGCTGAGGAAGTATAATCCGGATGCAAAGCATATTGTAGAGTATGAGCAAGTGGATATGCAACCAGACCTGACCTATGTGGAGCAACCTGTGGAAATCATAGACCGGAAAGAGCAAGTGCTCCGAAACAAGGTCATTCAGCTAATCAGAGTTTTGTGGCAGAACCACAATGTAGAAGAATCCACCTGGGAACTTGAAAGCGCAATGCAAGAAAAGTACCCCCACTTGTTTTCAAACTGATTCCGGGACGGAATCCTTTTAAGGAGGGGAGACTGTAAGAACCCTGATTTTGGGTGGGATTAAAACTTTTATGTATTTAATGATGTAAGAATGAATAGTGGTTATGACTGCGATGTAACGAAGATCTATTAAATAAATGGAACGGATTTGAATTCAATTACTTACATGTCATGCAGAATACTTTTGGTTGACGGCATAGGTAAGAATGATCTATCTCCTAAGGATATAAGTATATTACTTCAAGTAAGATTATTCTTGTGTCATCCAAATCAATATCTATTATAAGTCCAGCGGTTCCGTAAAAAGGTTAAGAAGCACTCGAGAGTGAACCAGGTTCATTTTCCTAATTATAGGAATTAAATAAAAATAAGTGATGAATAGTGATTTTGGTGGAATTTGGAATATTATTATAATAATGATATACCCGGTATTCGGAACGGATTTCTGAGTTCGTATTAGTGATCCAGGAAGAAAATAAGTGTATGTAAAAGCCGTCGAATTCAGAAAAAGAGCACTTTTATTTTCTCCGAGATTTCCCTGGACACTACAAGACTTAAGGAGTTATAAAAGGGAATTAAGGAATTTAAATTCGAGAAGTATTAAGTAAGATGAAGAATAGTATTAGAAATATTAAGAAGGTTTTCGGTAAAACCCTAACTAGAAACGAATGAGTTATTCCCTCGAACGATCAACGAACAAGCAAGGAAATTGAGTAATACCCGGACAAAGGAACGAATAAATAACCAAGAGACAAACAAGTGCAATTGGTGGGAAAAGGAGAAACCCAAGTAACATCCTTATAAGTCAACTACAAGATGAGTGGTGTAATTGCATTCTTGCAAAAATGGAGTTGTTTGTTGTAGTGCCAACACTTGGCCCAATGAGGAAGCAACAAGTGGCACCATTGGATTGCCAACAACACATTAAAAGAGATGCATCCATTATATATGCAAGGGTTATACATGTATTAGCCATAAATCACCAAAACAAAACAAACCACCACCATTTTTCTCCATTTCTTCATAAAAATCTGCCCATTCTTAGCTAATTGGAAGTCCAACTTCCAACCATCACTTGTTCTTCAAATTTTTATGGTAAGTACTACATATCATGGTAATGATCTCCTAGAAATTTCAGCTTCAAATTCATCTTTTATCATTTTCAAATAAATCATCAAAGATGATGATGAATAGTGTTCTTCATAAACTAACTTTTATTTCTTGATTTCTTTTGATTATTCAAGCTATACTAAGGCTAGATAAGGGCTAAACAAGGCTTGATAAGTTCATACATACACCAAGGAAGGTATACCACTCTTGAAAACCAAGCTCTTAGTTTAAGTTTTGGTATTTTAGATGAGTTATATGGATTTAATGCATGTTTAGGACCTTAAGATTATGATTGGGATTTATTAAATGTGAAATTAGTTTAGATGAACGGAAAGACATTGCTTGGTCTTAGTTCATGGTTGAATAACATGTAAATGTTGTTTGGAGTGGAAACTATAATTATTGGATGGTTTGAAATTTGGAAATCATGTAAACATAGCCGTCGTAATGCCCGATTGTCGTTAGCCTTAAGAAACCGTGATTAGCAGTAGCATGAACACACTGTCCAGTCTCGGATTTTGCCATGAAAGGCTAGATTATGTTATAAGCTTCGTTTTGATATAAAGATCACGTGAAACGGACTTACGGTTTAGGATTTATGACTAAATTACTAAAAGTAGTTCGAATCCGTAAACAAAAGTTCGTAACTGAAATTGAACCCTCGTAAGCAATGTAACGTCATGGCGAATCTTGGTAAATAAATACTAGGGGTAAGAAGGAAGGTGTGAAAGAAAACCGTATGTCAAAAAGAGCATTTTTCGATTTATTAAAAATGTTCGAGTCAAGGTTAAACGCGAACGAACCCCTAAAAGACGACTCTTTTGTAACTTTGGTAAAACACTTAGAAAACGGGCGATAAAACTCGGAGTATAAGATTGGTTCGTAACGATCAACCTTAGAACTCGTATGACTCAAGTATGTCCCAAGTATAAGTGCAGTGACATGTCGTATTAACGAACGAATGTCGGGTCGGATCAGTGATAATTAGTAATCCACTAATAGGGGTATAACGAGATAACTCGAGAACGTGTTTCGATTTAAGTATAACTTAACTTTTAATATGTTAAGTGATTAATCCTGAATGCCTTGGCTATTTATAGATCACCAGGCTGAACCGGGACCCGCTACCACTACCCCTTACCGTACTCGACTACCAGGCAAGTTTCAATTTCCTTCTTTTAGGCTGTTGTTGTGATTGAATAAATATATATATATATGATTGCTGATATACATATGCCATTGCATGCATGCCTACTTTCAAGTTGAATTGATATACTTGTTCCCTGAATGTTATTGTTGGCTTATAAGCTAGATAGTGATATATCAGTTATAAGCCGGTTATTATAAGACCCTCATAGAAGGGCGTATATATCTTATTAATCAAAAATAGACCGGGAGTCAATATTCCTTGATATATCGAGATTACCTCGGAAGAAGATATTTAAGTAAATATTTTCTATTATTTGGGCGACGAATATTATTTGAATATTCGTTCGAGACTAATTATTTTAACGATCCTTACTTCAAATAATTATTTGAACGTAACTATTCAACGAATAATATTTCTCAATATTCATTCAGAGTCGAACTGATTATCGACTATTATTTCGAATATTCTTCTAAAGATGAGACTATTAAATGAATATTATTTTGGATATTCTTTTAGATTATTATTTTATTAAATCAATATTACTTTTGAATATTCATTTAAGATATTAAATACTTGATGAATATTATTTTAATATTCATCTGAAGCTTGATTTAATTATCGAATATTATTTCGAATATTCCTTAAGGCTTGGATTACTAAATGAATATTACTTGATATTCATTTAGGATATTATTCATTAAATGAATATTACTTTTGAATATTCATTTAAATTCCTAATTAATCATGAATATTACCTTAAATATTCTTTTCAGGTCTTATTAATTAATGAATATTGTTTTGAATATTCATTTAAATATTTATTTATTCAATAAATATTCTCCTGATATTTCTTCAGGGATTATTTTGAGAAATACTCTGATTAAAAATATTCTTTCATATTCCCAAATATTCTTTCAATATTTTAACTCAATAAATATTCTCTGAATATTTATTCCATACTTAGAATAATCTCGATAAGGTTAATCTTCTTCGATTATTACAGAAAATATTTCGAAGTCATATTATTATTAATCTTATATCAAGAAAGGTTCCCAGACATCATTCATCTTTGAGTCTATCTTCTTAATAATAAGGGAACCTTACTTGGAAAAATGTTATTTATCTTGTCCACTTCCCGGTCATAAAGTATTCCCTTCACCCGCAACTCGGGTGCCGTTGACTTATTAAGTCGTTGTTTACCTTCTCATCTTTCGAGGGGTAAGATTACTGGAACAAGTTGATATCCGTTACCAAGTAATAGCTTGGGAGTTATTGGTAAATTTTCCTTTCCAACTAGATACGACTACTTTGTGGAGTCTTATCAACAAGTATTATACTTGGGGAAAGGGGGACGAACGTTATATTCAGAATCATGAACTCTATTTGAACTAGGAGTCGTGTAAGAGGCCGAGTAGCGCCGGTCCATCCCCTTGGCCCAACCGTTGGCCGGGGAGAGCTAGCATGGCGGTATACAAGTAAAGCCGTCAGTTCTTCCTTCTACCGGTAGTAAATCTAAATTGAGCTGTACGATCTCGACTGATCATCAAGATTGGAACAGCGGGCGCGGTGAATACTCCATCATTGGTTCATCATCCAAATTCATTTATTTCCTGCAACATGATTACTGTTGGCAGAGTTGGAAAAGAGTCATAACTGGAATTGCAACCCTTTCTTGCAAGTTCCTCTTCTTAATAACGATAATAATATCTCGCTTACTTTGATGTAGCAGATATTCCTTCAAACAAATACTTTAAGTTACCTTGTAACTTCATCGTTCATATTATACTGGCATCATTTCCGTAAATGCATGGCATATGGTTTAAAAGATAGCTTTGAACTGTTTTAAATTATCGTTCAGTTATATATTTGTTGGTGGGCTTTCGCTCACCCTTGCTTTGTTTATATTATGTCACAACAACAGCTAGGACAGATGGCTCGCGTCAGGCGCACTCGGCGCAAGCAGGTTACCCGACCCACCGGACTACCCGCTGAGATGCTAGCCGCCATTGCTGAGGTAGCATAGTTAGACAGCTTTTGTTTCCTGTTTAACTATATGTATAATTAATGTAATCAACGGCAAAACTTTTAAACCTATGATGTTATCCTTTTGGGATTGTAATAACTTTTATTCGTAACCCTTGAATGTAAGACTTATTTCAATTTCATCTCTGGGACTATAACTGTTGTGTGTGTGAGTGGTAATTATTGTGGGGTCACAGCATGTGATTTATTTATTGTGGACTCAAGTCAAGTATTATGAATGGATGTAAGACCGTAACCACCAGATCCCTGACCCCGGATCTGGGGGTGTTACAATACCCATGTGATCCTTGGTACAATTAAGTCTAGATATGTAACTTCCTTTATCGATTTGAAGACGTTTAGTAGGGCCTCCTTGCAGGTATTGTTGATGTCCTCTTTTTTTGCAAATGTTAATAAGAATTTTTTGTGTGAGATGCCCCTTACTGTTATGCCATAGAGGTCAAGACAATGTAGTCTTTCCTGTAACATATCCGCCCATTCACATTCTGCCGTGATGCCTACCAAACTTCTATTTAACTCTTCTTTGAGCTCATTGTTAACTGCTGCTTTCAATGTTCTGTGTAAAGGTTGTTGTACCAAGGTAGCCTCAGATTTCCTCTCTCCTTCTTTTGCCACCGGTGGAACCTCTTGCACCGCTCTCTTCATTGTGTTATTGGGAGGTGTTATTTCTCTTTTGGATAATTTAAACAGTAGCTTTCTCCCTTGTAGCTGTGAACCATTGAAGCGCTGTATTATTCTTGCAGCATGTTGATGATTCCTTACCATCACAAATCCTATGCGGAAGTTGTTGACATCTCTTCTTTTGGGGAGAATTATATCAATGACCAGGTTGTCTATGTCCAGGAAAGACCATATTACTTTTGTCGATGCCTGTTCTGGTAGATTATGAATCAATACTGATACTCTCCTTGAAACTTCCTTAGGTGCTCTTGTTCGTTCATCTCTCATCGACTTCCCTTTGGCGACTATTTCAGCGTAGGAAGGCATTTCATCATTTGAGGGCCAGGGATTGATGATTGGTTTGGCTTTGAGTTTTCCGAATCTTGACGATCGCTGCATTTGGAACCACTGTTCTCTATCATTCCAGTTGGGTTTTGCGATAGCATTTTGAATTTTCAAATTTGAACTTTGGAAGTGGATTCTCTCACCTACTCTCTCTCCTACTTTCTCTCTCATACTTTACTAAATAAAATTGCTCATAGTCTTTTAGAAAAGGAGAAATTAAAATGTTGCCCGTGATATTTCTAGAAAAAGAAGGATTATAGTTAATACGTTTTAGCTGAAAAGAGATATTTTAGTTAGTAGGAAAGAAAAAAGATAACATATTTTGGTTGAGAAAGGTAATTGATCGATTATATATAATTGACGTAAGGAGGTTTAGGTGGTCGTCTGGTCGTCAAGGTTAAAAACGTCAGGGTTAAAAAAGTAAGTTTAGTAGAAATTAGGAATGGGCCAGAGAGTTGGGCCAGGGTATTGATTTTAAAAACTATCTAAAACTATGCTACCAACTAACTAATTAATGATAATTTTAATTTAACAAATAAGTAGATCAAAAAATAATGCACTAAAATAACACATGATAAAACGGGAAAAAATTAAAGTTAAGAAAATTCACTGTAAGAAACATAACAATTATTACCAACAAGCAGTAGGAATTCACTGTAAACTGAATGTGGAGCAGAATTATTAAGAAGAGGAGTTGAGGAAACAAGAAAAGTCACCTTTCACAATCTCTGGAAAAGAAATAGAGTGCGATGTGATCCTCATTGAATCCAGTTTTCTCAAATTGTACTGGACACGCACTCCAACGAGGCACTTCATTCAGATGCCACACTTGGTTCATAAGAGATTTGTAATAACAAATCCTAAGCAATCCAAGGGGAGAGAGAAATAGAGAGAGGTGTTGCTTGCATCTTCTTCTTCTCATCCTTCTCTCTTCTTGGTTTTTATTCTTATTATGTTTAACTAAGATTAATATAAAGATATTTTAGACTAAAATTTAAAATATAATTAAAAAAACCTTACCACAAAATATTGTTTCAAGAAAACCTAATTATTAAAAAAAGCCATTAAAAATTTTAAATTTAGATTTTACAACAAACATGTTTTTAAAATTTATACTAACAAAGTCAACACAAATCAATAAATTAACATTTTATTATTTTGCAAATATTATATATTCAGTACTAAAGTTGTAAATAAATTAAAAACAATCCAGAAATCCAAATTTTTTTTATAAAGAATCTAAATATAATATAATGCACTAAAATAACACATGATAAAACTATAAAAAATTAAAGTTGAGAATTATTGTTAACTAAAATTAATACAAAGATATTTCAGACTAAAGTTTAAAATATAATTCTAAAAAAATCTTACCACAAAATAGTGTTTCAAGAAAACCTTTTTGTTAAACAATTTGCTTTTAGATTTTATAACAAACATGTTTTTAAAATTTATACTAACAAAGTCAGCACAAATCAATAAATTAACACTTTCTTATTTTGCAAAGATTCTAGATTCGGTGCTAAAGTTGTAAATAAATTAAAAACAATCTAAAAATCCAAAATATAATAATTTATAGGGAATCTAAATATAATAACCACAAAAGATCTTTTAATAATTTAATAATTTAAAAGTTACAAAGATATTACATTTCATCAACAATAAAATTTAAAGTAAATTATTAAAGAATAAAACTAATAAAATATTCATTATCAACTTAATTAATTATTATTATAAGTTAACATATTTTCCTTAATAGTTTTAGTATATATATATATATATATATATATATATATATATATATATATATATATAAGTACAAAATATATGCATATTATTAATTTATTATCATTAAAAATTAAAAAAAACAATTCAAAATGTTATAAACACTACTTTTGACAAAAAAATTCATAAGAAATATTCATTATAAAAGATTAATAAATCAATCCGTGCATAAGGAATCAAAAAACATGTCATTGGAAATGACATGAAATTAAATTCAACAAAATATAATTTACAAAATAAAAGCTAATTCAAAAAAATTGATTTTAAAAAACTAAAATTAACAATAAATGTTAATATAATGCACTTAAAATAAATAAAAATCAACACAAAATATAAAAAATAGTATAAACTTTCTTTAAAATAAAGTACAAATGTAATGTATGTTAAATTATAATAAGTTTCCACATGTCTAAAATATATTATATAAATTCTAATAAATAGAAAAAAACATGCAAAAAAATATGAAACATTAAATTATAGGTTAGACTAAACCTTGAAATATAATTTAGGAAAAAAAATTTTACCAAATAAAAGTACATTTAATTAAAAAAAATCTTTAAAAATTACATGGTAAAATAAGATATTTAAAAAGTAATAAAAAAATGTCATAATTGGAAATGACATCAAAATTTAACAAAATATAATCTACAAAACAAACGCCAATTTAAAAAAAAATCTAAATTTAGAAAATTAAAATCAACCATAAAGTTTAATATAATGTACTTAAAACAAATATAAACCAACAAAAAAAATTAAAAAAATAGTACATATTTTCTTTTAAAAAAGTACAAATGTATATGTGTTCACAATTACATAAACACACACGCATACATATATATATATATATATATATATATATATATATATATATATATATATATGTATATATATATATATATATATATATATATATATATATATATATAAAGAATAGTTAAATAAATAAGTTCCCACATGTCTAAAGTATATTAAATATATTCCAATAAAATTGAAGAAAACATACAAAAAAATGAAATATTAAACTATATGTTAGGCTAAACCTTAAAATATAATTTACAAAAACATATCGTTTACCAAATAAAAGTGGTTTAAGAAAAAATAATTTTAATTAAAATCATTAAAGATTCTATTTTTAGGTTTGACAACAAATATATTTCTAAAATTTAAATTAAAAAAATATGAGCACAAATCAACCAATAGACAAATTATTACTTTGCAAAGAAAAACTTTAAATTAAAAAAAGTGAACACAAATCAATAAATGAACATATTTTAAATTAGAAAGCAATCCAAACACCCACAAAATAAATTTATATTACTATCTAAATATAATACAACATAAAAACCACTAAGATTACTCTAAATAATAACACATAATAAACACCACACATGGAACAAATATAAAATTAACATGAAAAAATATATTCAAACAAATAAAAAATTTAATATCACACATATTTCCAAAAACATTAAAAAATTCTTTTAAAAACTATAAAAACACTATAACAAAAGATCTAAAAATTTTAAGATAACCATTAAATTAAATAATCAAAAAGATAAAAGAAAAATTACACTAATATAGTACGTATATGTTTCAAGTATATCATATGTAATCTAATAAAATTAAAAAATCAAAAATAATTATAAAATACTAAAAAATATGTTAGCCTTGAAATATAAATTATAGAAAAACCATTAATTACAAGAGGAAAAAAAAACAAATGTAAACTACAAACCATATAACATATGTATTATTATCATTAAAAGTAAAGATCAATTATTCAAAATGCTATAAGACTAACTTTAAATTAAAAAATTATAATATAAACGATACTACAAAATATTAATAAAGCTACCCGTGCATCGCAGGGGTATAAAGCTAGTTAATAATAATTATATTAAACAAAATTGTTCGTAATGTTTTTAAAAAAGGAGAAATTTTAGTTAGATACAATATCATGGGCATGTTTTAAGTGAAAAAAGGTAATTGATTAGTTTATAGTAATTGTAATTTAATTATGTTATTTTACTAAATAAAATTGTTGCACGTGATATTTCTAGAAAAAGAGGGATTTTAGTTAGAAAATATAGAAAAGATGATATGTTTTAGCTGAAAAGAGAGATTTTAGTTAGAGAAAAGAAAAAATGTAACATATTTTGGTTGAAAAAGGTAATTGATCGATTAATTAATAGTAATTGTTGTGGAATAAAAACTAGGTTGAAATTATTGCGGCTGGGGATTGTATATTTAATGCTAGGGTTCGTGAGCTTCGTGCTTTAATGGCTGCTTCTGCGTTCGAGACTTAAACGGTCCTCACAGAATGCCTACGTATCTCTGTAAATTAGAGAATCAAGCCAATAAAACGTAGTTCTGAGGTGAGGGGTCTGACCCTTTATATAGGCTGAGAAGCCTTAGAATTATGGTAGGATTTGGAGACTTGGTGGGCAAGTCTTTGAGGAATGTTCTAGATCTATTCATTGTAGGAATCAGTTTCCATATTGAATAGGATGCCTTATTGGATAAGTCTGAAGGGGATATTATCCTTATCCAACTCTTATTTGCTGAGCTGTTTATTACCCTTAATATTAATTACGAAATTAATACTATAATCAGGGTTTTGGGCCCAGCTGGTGGGCCCCACGTTTGGACTAACTTCGGCCTAGTTAATGCCACATTAAATGTGTCTTTAAGGCTCATTTTCAGCCCATATCATTTGCCCCCCAACTTCTAAGGAAAACTGATCAGGTTTTCATAGAAGTTATATTTGTCTTAATCGAGACTCGGGGTCATTTTTATCCCTTACCTGGGACTTCTTAATTACCCTTATATGGGAATTTTGGTTTACACTAGTGTTTCACAAGTATCGTCTTGGTTGTAAAGTGTGGAGCGACCTACACATTTACGACGATTTGCCTTATTCGAGGCTTTAATTTGTGCTTGCTTTTAGCAATTTCGGCACTTTCATAGAGTTTTTATGCATTATTAACATAAATTACTGCTCAATCTGTCAAGAAAATATTTCTATAACTTTCCTCGTATTTTTCTGTACTTTTCCTAATATTTTAGGAATTTTTATGTACTCACAGGTATTTTTGTAATTTTTCCTAATAATTTAGGAATTTTTATGTACCAACAGGTATTTTTCGTAATTTTTCCTAATAATTTAGGAATTTTTATGTACCAACAGGTATTTTTCGTAATTTTTCCTAATAATTTAGGAATTTTTATGTACCAACAGGTATTTTTGTAATTTTTCCTGATAATTTAGGAATTTTTAAAGGATTAACTTTAAAAAAGTCATCCTGGCAAAAAATGCTTCCTGGGCGTGGGTACCCCCGCCAAGGACACCCTCCTTAGGCACGCCTAGGGGGTTTGGTCTCCTGGGCGTGGGTGTATCTTTGCCCTTTGAAATGCTTCCTGGGCGTGGGTACCCCCGCCAAGGAGACACTTTCCTTAGGCACGCCTAGGAAGTTTGGTCTCCTGGGCGTGGGTGTATCTTCGTTCCTTGAAATGCTTTCTGGGCGTGGGTACCCCCGCCAAGGAGACACTTTCCTTAGGCACGCCTAGGAAGTTTGGTCTCCTGGGCGTGGGTATACCCTTCTTTAAAGAAAATCGAGCTGGGCGTGGGTACCCCCGCCAAGGAGACACCTTCCTTAGGCACGCCTAGGAGGTTTGGTCTCCTGGGCGTGGGTATAGCCTTCTTTAAGGAAAGTCGAGTTAGGCGTGGGTACCCCCGCCAAGGAGACACCTTCCTTAGGCACGCCTAGGAGGTTTGGTCTCCTGGGCGTGGGTAGAGCCTTCTTTAAGGAAAGTCGAGTTAGGCGTGGGTACCCCCGCCAAGGAGACACCTTCCTTAGGCACGCCTAGGAGGTTTTGGTCTCCTGGGCGTGGGCATGTCCTTTTAATTGGGCCTCCTGCCTTTAAATTCTGATGGGCTTTTATCCTATTTTCTAAAAATGTCGTAGAACATTCTAGAATTATTTTTAAAATTTGAATTTCATGGGCTTCCCGCCTATTCAAAGGCCCAGTCACCTGTTGATAGCCCATTTACTGGATATAACCGGTTGAGTGACCAACCGTGAACTCTATAAAAGAGTAGTGTGCATCCCTCATTTCTCATTTCACTATTCAGCAAAAATTATCTCTCCCTTATCACAAATACTTTTCAAAAAAGCTCTGCTAGGGTTCTGTCGTGAGGCGATTTCCGGCGTCTTTCCTCCGCCCTGTTTTCCAGTTTCTGTTTGAAGATTGTTGAATCTTCATCTTCTTCACCCTCTTTTTTCAACATTTCTGGGTTTCAAGCCTTCAAGGGAAGCATATCAATGGAGGACTCTAGCTCTTCAGGCAAGTCACAACTTGCTAACACTTCTACCACCGCTCCACGGCTTACAAGGGGTAAGAACCCTAAAACATCTCTTGTCCATGCCAGTGTTTTTTCCCTTAGAGATCTTTTAAATGAGTTTGGTCAAGCTTTTCCAAATATGCTTCATTTAGATGCTTATGAATATAAATCGAAATACAAACAACATAGGGTAGACATTCTAGCCCAACTTTTTCATATTAATGGGCCTTATAGGGCCGTTGTTCCGGCCTCAAACGAAAGGGCTTGTCACCCAAAGCCTGGGGCCATTAAGATTTATAAAGAGACTTTTTATGCTGGTTTTCGCCTACCTCCTCCTCCTTTTGTTTATCGTCTTTTGGCTGAAGCCCGGGTTTGTCCAACCCAACTTATGCCAAATGCATGGCGTTTTATCTATTGTTTCTTGGTCCAATGTAAGAAACATGGGCTTGAGCCCAGTATTTCTGTTTTTCGATATTTATTCAAATTTGTCAATTCTTCTGACAATTCGGGCTGGGTCAAAATCCAACACCGTTCCTTAGCCCGTTCTTGTTTTGTTTCGGATTCCGCTCCTGATTCCCTTCCTAATTGGAAGAGGGAATGGTTTTATATCTTTTTGGATGGGGATGACTGGGACAACTATTTTCGGCCCAACTTCTGTAGAGCCGTTGATGGGCCTGTCAGGAGTTTAAAATTGGGCGTGGAAGAAGAGGCCGCCATAACTTTGTTAACATCCGATAATTTGCATCAATGTGCAAATTTGATTTCTGAAGATTCGTTGCAGGCCCACGGGCTAAGCGATTTGGGCCCTGAGGGTAATTCTCACCTCTTGCTTTGTTAACATTTTATGCTAGATATAATTTTCTAACTTTCTTGTAATCATTTTGCAGCCAAAACTGCTCTGGGAGCAATTTTTAGGCAGAGGGAGACTGCTGCCACTGCTAGGGTGGTAACAGAGAACCCTAGGGCCAAAAGGGCCAGGACAGATGAGGCTTCTCCCGCGGTGGAGCGTGTTCCTGCTTTTCTTCAAGAAAAGCCAGTTCCTATTGAGGAAGACCTCACTCCCTTTACGGTGGGATGGGGTTTATGCAATAGGGACACAGCCGTAGGTGATTCTAGGGCTGCAGCTGAGTGGTCCAGGAGCGTGGTCACTCCACGGGATAGGATTCACATTGTGGAGTCCTCTGATGACTTGCAGATTGTGCTTCTTGGGGCTCAAGCTGTTGCTTCGGTAATTTCTTATTCAACTTCTTTAATTTAATTGCATTTACTTTTCCCTTATTCACTTGTTTCCTTTGCAGATGAACGCCTACCTTCAGGCCGCTGTTCATAACCTGAAGGAGGTGCGTGCTGATAAGACCATTGCTGAGAGGGACAGAGACAGATACTTTGATGCCTCTGAGGCAAACTTTGCTCGTTTTAGGGAGGTGGAGAAGGAGCTGGCTGCTGAGAAGGAGAAGAACAGGAAGCTACAGCTGGAGGTGCAGCAGAACAGGGAACACATCATTGCTGATTACAAGGCTTCTAAGGACTTCCAAGATGTCCTGAATGCCGAGTATGATGCAAACTTTCCTGGCACCTTCAAGGAGTGTTGGGAGGGGATCATCGAGGAGCTGAGTGGGAAGATCGAGGGGGTATCCCTGGAGAAGTTCCCGGTACCTGCTATCCCTGGATTGACAGATACTCTGGAGGTTGCTACTGAGACAGCAGTAGATGGGGACTCTCAACCCACTCATGATCCACCTTCTTCTCCTGGAGTAGAGACAGCAGATCCTTCTTCTACCCAGGGAGATGTTGTTATTGAGGACTTAGATGCATAGATGGCCCTGCGTGGCTTATTTCTGTTTGTCTTTATTCATTCTGAACTTTTGCCCTTCGGGGCTTATGACTTAACTTATTTATGTAGTAGTTTCTTTTGTTTCCACATTCTCATTTTTTTTTTATAGTTCGTTAAACTTTTAGAATTTCTCAAGTACTTGGCCTCCTGGCTGGTACTAAACTCACAAGCTAGTCCAACATTTGCCTTTCGTGTTTATTTTAACAAAGAGAAATAACTCATAGAGAAAATAGTATAAATTCCTTTATGCTGTCAAAAGATATCAATAGAATGGGTTCAACCCTTACATAAATATTCTATCTTCTACTGGGAGCAACATGCTCTAAAATGGTTTCATTCGAACCTTATTCTTAATAAATAGGTAAAAGTCCAAGCCTTTGTCAAAAGGACTTAGACATAATAAACTTTGAGGTTCACAGCATGCCAAGTTCGGGGCACCTCAACCCCGTCCAAGGTTTCTAACTTGTAGGATCCTTGCCCTAACACCTTTCTGACTAGATATGGTCCTTCCCAGTTTGGTGCTAACTTCCCTTTCTGGCCAACTCCTGAGGCTTCAATCTTCCTTAAAACCATGTCACCTTGTCGAAAGAATCTTTCTTTAACTCTCTGGTTGTAGTGAAAAGATGCTCTCTTCTGATATTCAGCATTCTTTGCATTAGCTCCATCTCTAACCTCATCAATTAAGTCAAGGGCAAGTCTCATTCCTTCGTCATTAGTTTCTGGCTCATATGCCTCAACTCGAGGTGATGCTTGCATGATCTCTAAAGGCACAACTGCCTCGGCTCCATAAGCCAGCAAAAATGGGGTTGCTCCAGTCGTTACCTTACAAGTGGTACGATATGCCCAAAGTATGGGTAACAATTCATCTACCCAAGTATTCTTAGAGCGTTCGACCCTCTTTTTCAGTCCATCAAGGATAATTCGATTAGCTACCTCAGCTTGCCCATTGGCTTGAGGGTGTGCCACCGAGGTAAAACGGAGCTCAATCGCATTCTCTTCACAATACTTCTTGAACTCTTCATTATTGAACTGTGTCCCATTGTCTGTTACAAGGATTCGTGGGATTCCGTATCTGCAAATTATGTTCTCCCAAAAGAACTGGGAAACTTGCTTGGTGGTTATCTTAGCCAGAGGTTTAGCCTCAATCCACTTAGTGAAGTAATCGATGGCCACTATTAGGAATTTCCTTTGCGCAGAAGCCATGGGAAAAGGCCCAAGTATATCCATTCCCCACATTGCAAATGGAATGGGAGAATTAATTGAAGTTAAGATCTCAGGCGGTTGCCTCACAATTGGGGCATGCTTCTGGCATCTCTCGCATCTCTTGACATAGTTTTGTGCATCAGCCAACATCTCCGGCCAATAGAACCCTAAACGAATTATCTTGTGAGCTAGGGCTCTGCCCCCCAAGTGTTGGCCACAAATCCCTTCATGAACTTCTTCCAATGCTTCTCTTGCCTCTTGAGGCCTTAAACATTTCAAGTATGGGATGACAAACGACCTCTTATACAAAATGCCTTCAATCAAAGTGTATCTCAATGCTCTTACTGAAAGTTTTCGTGCCTCCAAGGCATTGTCTGGGAGCCATCCGGTCTCAAGGTGTGCCTTGATAGGGTCTATCCAAGAGCCTCCTATATCGATTGGTGCCAATAATTTTGAATTAACGGTCGGGGCCTTCAAGACCTGAAAATAGACACTCCCAGCATAATTTTCTATCTCGGAAGAAGCAAATTTAGATAGGGCATCGGCCTTAATGTTTTCCTCTCTTGGAATGTGCTCAACATAGCACTCCTCAAACTGGGACATAACAGCCTTTACTACTCTCAAGTATTTTGCCATAGTCTCATCCTTAACCTCGAATTCACCATTTACTTGTGATACCACAAGCCTTGAATCTCCACAAACTTTGAGATTCTTGACCCTCATGATTCTGACCAAGCCCAAACCAGCTATCAATGCCTCATACTCCGCCTCGTTGTTGGTAGTAGGGAAATCCAACTTTAAAGCGTACTCAACTGTGAACCCATCGGGGCTTTGCAAAACCAAACCTGCACCACTAGATTTTGTTTTTGATGCTCCATCAAAATAGAGCACCCAATATTCCTTCAGTTCGGGTGTAAGTTTTTCTTCTTTTTCCTCTTGCCCAGGGGTAGTCATTATCTCTTGCCCCCCGACTTCTTGGTTGTTAATAGTGCATTCAACCACGAAGTCAGCTAATGCCTGAGCTTTGATAGTTGTCCGAGGCTTGTATGTGATGTCAAACTCTCCTAACTGAATCGCCCATTTGATTAGCCTTCCACTGGCCTTTGGGCTATGCAATATGTTCCTCAACTGCTGGTTTGTCAGAACTTGAATCTTATGTGCCTGAAAGTAAGGCCGCAGCTTTCTTGAGGCAGTTACTAATGCCAAAGCAAACTTTTCTATGGGTGAGTAATTCAACTCAGCCCCATGCAACACTTTGCTCACATAGTAGATAGGTTTCTGGACCTTCTCCTCTTCCCGAATAAGGACAGCACTCAGGGCTTGTTCGGATATCGCCAGGTATAAACTAAGAATCTCCCCAGGACTTGGTTTGGTCAACAACGGGGCTTCAACCATGTACTTCTTCAGTTGCTCAAAGGCCTCTTGGCTCTCAGGTGTCCACTCAAAATTTTTCACCTTTTTTAACGCTTGGAAGAAAGGCAAGCATTTGTCTCCAGACTTGGAGATGAATCTTCCTAAAGCTGCAACTCGACTTGTCAACCTCTGCACATCTCTTATAGAGCGTGGTGGCTCCATGTCTAAAATCGCCTTGATCTTGTCAGGATTGGCCTCAATGCCTCTTTTTGAAACCATCAGCCCTAAAAACTTCCCAGATCCAACGCCAAAAGCACACTTGGCGGGATTCAACATCATCTTATGGTGCCTCAGCACTTCAAATGCCTCTCCGAGGTGCTTGATATGATCAGCCTTAAGTATGCTCTTGACTAACATGTCATCAACATATACCTCCATGGTTTTTCCAATCAGATGGGCGAATATCTTATTCACCAATCGTTGGTAGGTAGCTCCTGCATTCTTTAGACCAAAAGCCATGACAAGATAACAGAAGACACCAAAGTCAGTTATGAAAGATACCTTAGGTATGTCATCCTTGTGCATCTTAATTTGATTATAGCCGCTGAATCCATCCATGAAGCTTAACATCTCATGTCCAGCTGTGGCATCTATCAACATATCAATCCTCGGCAGGGGAAAACAATCTTTTGGGCATGCATCATTCAGGTCAGTGAAGTCTATACACATTCTCCACTTCCCATTTGCTTTCTTGACCATGACTGGGTTCGCTAACCATTCAGGAAACTGAATCTCTTCAATAAAACCAGCTTCCAAGAGCTTATTCACTTCTTGCCTAATGGCCTCTTGCCTTTCCGGAGCAAAGTTTCTCTTCTTCTGCTTTATTGCCTTCCTTTTGGGATCAACATTTAACTTATGAGTTATGAGTTGGGGGTCAATCCCTGGCATATCGGCTGCTGTCCAAGCGAACACGTCGCTATTCTTCTGTAAGAATTCTATTAACTTGCCCTTTAGGGGTTCTTTCAGAGATGCTCCAACATAAGTAACTTTTTCATGATCATTAGGTTCTAGAGGTACGGGAATCAAATCCTCTGCTGGCTTCCCTCTATGCTCTTCATCATCGCGGACATCCATGTCTTCAATCGGAAGGACCTGCCCCCCGACTCCATCGGCCCTCAGTGCGGCCACATAGCAACTTCTTGCCATCTTCTGATCACCCTTTTGTTCTCCGACACCATTCCGTGTCGGAAACTTAATTTTCATATGATAGGAAGAGGCCACAGCCTTAAACGCATGAAGTCCAGTCCTTCCAAGGATTGCGTTGTATGTTGATGCTGCCTTGATCACCAAGAAATTCAACATCTGAGTCGCCTCTTTAGGCTCCTGCCCAATAGTCACGGGTAGCTGAATAGTCCCTTCAACGTTGGACTCCACTCCGTTAAACCCGTATATAGGCATGTTTGTAGGGGTCAGTTGAGAGTCGTTGTAACCCATCTTTACAAATGCATCATGAAATAAAATATCCACAGAAGCCCCATTGTCTATCAAGACTCGTTTTACTTCTGAGTTTCCAATCACGGGAGTTATGACCAGCGGGTTGTCATGGGGGAATTTCACCCCTTCCAAGTCTGAATCATCGAAACCAATTACCATCTCGGTTTTAGCACGCTTCGGGGCTTCTCCCACAATGTGCATTACTTCTCTAGCATAAGCCTTTCGAGAATTCTTAGTCGTGCCAGCTGCTGTCGGACCTCCCCAGATCATATTGATAACTGCCCTTCGGGGCTGTGGATTGCGATCATAGTTGTCATCCCTTCTATTATTATCTCTCCTTTCATTGTCCCTTCTGTCATTGTCCCTTCTCTGGTTCCCACGGTCATCACCCTTGGTGAACTGACTTAGTTTTCCTCTTCGTATCAAGAACTCAATCTCATCCTTGAGTTGCCTACAATCGTCGGTGTCATGTCCCACATCTTTGTGGAACCTGCAGTATTGCTCCTTATTTCGCTTAGCTGGGTCTCCTCTAAGTGGCTTCGGCCATCGGAAGTCCTTTTCCTTTTCAATGTCCAACAGGATCTGGCTTCTTGGAGCATTAAGTCTGGCATACTCGGAAAACCTTGGACCCGAGTTCTTTTTTGGAGCAGATTCAGAGTCTCTGCTAGCTCGGGGATACTTATCCCTAGCATCGTACTCTTGTTCTTGCTTCCGCTTGTTCCCTCCATTGCCCAACGCGGCTTCTTTCTTGATGCTGTCCTCAGCTTTTATATACTTGTCCGCCCTTCGTTGAAGTTCATCCATGCTTTCAGGGGGGTGTTTTGCCAACGACCTCTTAAAAAAGAGATCCGTGGTTCCATGCTGCAAGGCTACCATGGCCACCTTATTTTCCAAATCGGTGATATTCAGGGTTTCCTTAGTGAATCGCTTAATGTAATCTCTTAAGTTCTCATTCTTTCCCTGTGTTACATACATAAGGGATGCGGAGCTTTTCTCGTGAATTCTTCCGCTAATGAATTGACTGACAAAAGCGGTACTCAACTCCTTGAAAGAGCTAATCGAGTTTGGAGGTAAACGACTATACCAACGTTGCGCCATGCCCGACAGGGTTTGGGGGAACGCCCTACACTTAAGGGCATCGTTAGCAGGCTGCAGTAACAATGCGCTTGTAAACGTTCTCACATGAGTTGCGGGATCCCCCGTTCCATCGTAAGCTTTGATCGTGGGCATCTTAAACTTTCGGGAGATATGTGCATTCATCACCTCCTCAGTGAATGGAGGGGTCGGATCATCCAGATCTCCTTGTAGCATCAAATCTCTAGGATTATTCTTGGGGAGTTCCACCCTGGTAGTTCCTCTGGTTGGGGCTTCAGCCCTTCGGTGTCTCCTTGAAGACCTCTCCAGATCTATGAAGGGAATCCCTCCTGAAGTCGGAGGAGGTCGAGTCTGATCAGGGTTCTGTCTCTCTAGCTCCCTTGCTTGGTCGTCCTTCAGCTTCTGAATCTCGGCTTCATAAGCCTTAATTTTCTCTGCAATTGTTAAAGGACCATCTCGGTTTGATGGATTCCTCCTCAGAGGTTCCTTACTAGCGCGTCGCCTCCTTGGGGCTTCGTCTCGATCATCGTCTTCAGATGACGAGTCTCCGGTATAAGGACCAGAGTAATCATAGTATCCTGGTTCAGGAGGGGCCGGGCCTCTAAGATAAGGGGATTGTTGTTGCCCATGGATCAGCCGAGCATGACCGCTTGGTCCTGGATCCCTTGGATCTTGGGGGTAATTAGGCAGCCCATACATTGGGTTGGTGTTGACAGGGAGCGAAGAAGTGGAGAGACTGTGAAGCGGCGGGCGGCTACTCAGAGGGAGAGGAGAGACCACCATCTGGAGCGGGTTAGTCTCCTGTCCTAGAGGGACGATTACAGGTTGAGATCTTTCAGCGGGGGGATCCGTCCCTTGTGGTTGCGAGGCCTGACTACGAGGGTTTGTTTCCGTCAATGGGGGTACAGACCCTGGCCCTGTACCAACAGGAGGAGCAGCGATTGGTGGAACGATGGTTCCAGAGGTAGCCTCGGTTGAGACCGGTGTTGTTCTTCGAGTGGTAACCATGGTTGATGTCTTGTCCCACAGACGGCGCCAAATGTTGTGGAATAAAAACTAGGTTGAAATTATTGCGGCTGGGGATTGTATATTTAGTGCTAGGGTTCGTGAGCTTCGTGCTTTAATGGCTGCTTCTGCGTTCGAGACTTAAACGGTCCTCATAGAATGCCTACGTATCTCTGTAAATTAGAGAATCAAGCCAATAAAACGTAGTTCTGAGGTGAGGGGTCTGACCCTTTATATAGGCTGAGAAGCCTTAGAATTATGGTAGGATTTGGAGACTTGGTGGGCAAGTCTTTGAGGAATGTTCTAGATCTATTCATTGTAGGAATCAGTTTCCATATTGAATAGGATGCCTTATTGGATAAGTCTGAAGGGGATATTATCCTTATCCAACTCTTATTTGCTGAGCTGTTTATTACCCTTAATATTAATTACGAAATTAATACTATAATCAGGGTTTTGGGCCCAGCTGGTGGGCCCCACGTTTGGACTAACTTCGGCCTAGTTAATGCCACATTAAATGTGTCTTTAAGGCTCATTTTCAGCCCATATCAGTAATTATATTAAACAAAATTGCTCGTAGTATTTTTTAAAAAGGAGAAATTTTAGTTAGATATAATATCATGGGTCGTCTGATTTAATGAAATAAATTAATAATATTATAATTACTAATAACTAACTGATTACTTTTTTTTCAACTAAAAGGTAACATCCTTTATATATTTTATAACTAAAATATCTCATTTTCAAACTTGCTTTTTTTACTTCTTTTTCAGTTACCCTTACTTAGTTATTCTTTACTTATTTTATATTTCTTAATAACTAACCAATTACATTTTTCAGTTATTACCTTTTGTACATTTTCCAATTAAAATCTCTTCTTTCCAAAAATAACATGGGTCGTTCTATTTAATGAAATAAACTAATAATATTATAATTACTAATAATTAATTGATTACCTTTTTCAGCTAAAAGGTAATATCTTTTCTATAATTTTAAACTAAAATATCTCATTTTCAAACTTATCTTTTTTACTTCTTTTTCGACTATTATCTTTTCTAACTAAAATCTATTCTTTCCAAAACTTGTTTTTATCTTTTCTAACTAAAATCTATTCTTTCCAAAACTTGCTTTTTTACTTCTTTTTCACCTATTACCTTTTCTAATATGGATTTTATCTATAATTAAATAAGGATAAATAAGTAAAATCAACAAGTACCGACCGACTAAACTTTTAATGTTTCGGCTTTTATATAATAGTATAGATATGTTGTTTGCGGGAATCGAACTTTAGACCTCTGTATATAACAATTTTTAGTATTTTGTATCTAACGGTCATGATCTATTTGAATTGAAAATCTAACGGTTGTGAATAGTTTGGTTAACCAAACTACAAACTACAAACGATCTCTAGTTTGCTTATAATAATATAGTAAGTATAGAAGGATATAATTATTATTTTATTTTATTAAATAGAATGCCCGTGATGTGATTAGGAAAATAGAAATTTTAGTTAGAGAAAATTAAAAATGTAACATGTTCTAGATTAGCAAAAAAAAATGTAATATGTTCTAGGTGAAAAAGGTAATTGATTAGTTTATAGTAATAATAATTTAATTACGTTATTTTACTAAATACAATTGCTCGTAATGTTTTCAGAAAAGGAGAAATTAATATTGTCCGTGATATTTCTATTAAAAGAAGGTTTTTAGTTAGAAAATATAGAAAGGATGATACATTTTAGATAAAAAAAGGTAATAGGTTAATTATTAAATTTATAATATTATTAGTTTATTATATTAAATAGAACGGTCCGTGATATAATTGGAAAAAGAGAAATTTTAGTTTAAGAAAATAGAAAGGTAACGTGAAAATAAAAAAGATGACATGATTTATGTGAAAAAGTTAATTAATTAGTTTATATTAATAATAATTTAATTATGTTATTTTACTAAATAAATTTGCTCATAGTTTTTAAAAAATGAGAAATTAATGTTGCCGGTGATATTTCTAGAAAAAAGGAATTTAATTAGAAAAAATACAAAAGATGTTATGTTTTAGCTGAAAAGGTAATCGGTTAATTATTAGTATTATAGTATTATTATTTTATTTTTATTAAAGAGAAACGCTCGTGATATAATTGGAAAAAGTGAGGTTTTAGTAAGAGAAAAGAAAAAAGGTAACGTGTTTTGGCTGAAAAAAGTAACTGTCCATGATATAATTGGAAAAAGAGAGATTTTAGTTAGAGAAAATAGAAAAGCTAACGTATTTTGACTGAAAAGGTAATTGAATAGTTAATAGTAATTATAATATAATTATGTTATTTTATTATACAAAATTGCTCGTACGGTTTTTAAAAAAGGAGAAATTTTAGTTAGATAAAATGTAAAATATATTGTATTTTATCTAAAAAAGGAATTTTTTAGTTATTGAAAAATAGAAAAGGTAATATGTTTAACCTGAAAAAGGAAATCTTTTAATAAAGAAAAATTTTTAGTTAGATAATATATAAACGATATTGCATTTTAAATAAAAAGGAAATTATTTAATTATTGAAAAATAGAATAGATAATATGTTTAACCAGAAAAAGGAAACTGATTAATTAATCGGATGGATTTTATGTGTAATTGAGCAATGGTAAATAAGTAAAATCAATAGGTATCGTACCGACCGACCGACCGACTAAACTTTTAATGTTTCGGCTTTTATATAATAGTATAGATTTTATTATAATTATTAATATTTTATTATTTGTATCATTAATATTATATCATTTTTACTACTCCCTATGTTTTTTAATATTTGTCGTTTGACTTTTCTGCACGTATTTTAATGTGCTTTGAACGTTTTTATAAATTTTTTCTTTTCTGAATTTTAATATAGACTATCTATTTTTATTCAGAAAAAAGAAATTTTAAAAATAATTATTTTAACTAGGTAGTCAAAAGACTTAGAAATGTGTGCAGAAATGGTAGGATTCGGAGACTTGGCGGGCAAGTCACCTTGAGAAAGGTTCTAGATTGTAGGAATCAGTTTCCATGTTGAATTGGATGCCTTGGAGGCTAAGTATGGCAGGAGTAGTATCCTTATTTGACTCTTATTTGCTGAGCTATTTATTATCCTTAATATTAATTATGAAATTAATATTTAATTAAGGTTTTGGGCCTCGTAAATGGGCCCCACGTTTGAACCATATTGATCTAATTAATGCCACATTAAATATATCATTAGAGCTTACTTTTAGCCCATATCATCATCAATTTTTTTTATTATTATTATACATACAATAGTTATTAATATTTTATTATTTTATTATTTACTATACCATTAATATTTTATCATTTTTACTAGTTAGAAGACATAATTTTTGCAAGGTTACATCATAATATTGGAGTTGATTTCCTGTCCACATTGCACAGGAGCTCATGTCATATTCATCATATACGGTGATTCAGATTGTTAACTATTTTCCTTTATCAAAAAATAAATTAAATTGTACTATGATTTATGATAGTAGAACCTCGATAAATGAATATTTGATGAATAAATAATCTAATCAAATAAATAATTTTTTCGGTCCTGACATAATAGAAACAATTATTTTGATCTCGATAAATAAATAATCTCGATTAATGAATAAAATTTTCTGGTCCTAAGCGTATTCATTTATCGAGATTTAACTATAGTTGATTTTAAAATTGAAGTCGCACGTATAAACCCAAAATCGTATTTAGGAAAATCAAATCACACTAACAATATTTGTTTTGGTTTTGATTTCTAATTTTAAAAGCAGCACAATTTTGGTTACGGTTTGGTTTTAGATTGAAATTACATTTGTTTGTTTTTTGTCCCAAATTGTTTTAAGAATTAAATTTTATTGTTTATATTTTGTAAAATTTCAAATAAATTAAAATTTTGTATTTTTAATAATATTTGGTAAAATTGTATGTTCAAAAAATGTTACATGTAAGTAAATAATAATATAATATTATAAATACAATCAAAATGGGAATAGGATTGGTGGACCGCTGGCTACAAAAATGTCTAATTCTAAATGGAACAGGATTCCTGTACTATGGCAAATACATACGCGGTTTCTTAAAACATTATAAGTACACACGCGGTTTCTTAAAACGTTTACTCACTCCGTCCCATGGAATTGTTTATATTTGCTTTTTGCACGGAAACCAAGATAGTGGGTGTAATATTGTTAAAATAAGTGAGTTAGTGGGTATAATAGTGATTTTATTATTAAAATAAATGAGTTAGTGGGTGTAATAGTGTAAAGTGTTGAAAAAGTGGAGTGAAGTAGTGGATGTAATAAAGTATTTTATTGTTAAAAGCTATTATTTT
Organism: Saposhnikovia divaricata; assembly: GCA_036435485.1. Lineage (NCBI taxonomy): Eukaryota > Viridiplantae > Streptophyta > Magnoliopsida > Apiales > Apiaceae > Saposhnikovia > Saposhnikovia divaricata. Next base: position 112,855,626 of record CM071594.1, on the reverse strand, counting down.
AGAAAACGTAAAGAATTGGTTGGGACATCCAAAAAGGAAAGTGTAAAGAAATGGATGGGAGAGAGGGAGTATAAAATACACACGATTATACATTGGGCAAACTGCAAACAACGTTGGGAGAGGTTAACACAGAGTTATGACTAAACGCGTAAAAAATCGTCTCTGTTACATAGAATCATGCTCGATTGAAGTAAAGTTGAAGATTATCGAAAATTTGTGCAGCAAGGACCTAGCGAAATTGGAGTGTGTTGATTCTGAATGGCAGCAGTTGCTGAATAACAATGATTGGTGGTGGAAGAACAAGTGTTTTTCCGATGATTTGTGGTTGAAGATGTGGAAGAATACTTTATATTCAAGTTGCGTGCGAGCGCAATTAATTCACAATAAGGATAAGTGTATACATGTAGATTATTACGGTGAGAAAGTGTGGGATCAGTTTTGTAATCAAGTTAAGGACGCTGCCGATAATTTGAATTTTGTTGGGGAATTACCTGAGGGCTGGACGTGGAAAGAGTTGTACAATTTATGTATGGGATGTAGCTGAGAAACATGAAGAGGGGTATTTAGAGTTTATGTCTGATAGAAGTATTCATGGTGAAGGGTTAAAGAGTTTCGCAACTTTTGTATCCTATCTACACACATCTAATTCCATCCGAATTCTGCGTCAAAAATCACGCCTAGTAGCTTGGAATGATATTAGGTACCCATTGTATGCATTTGATGATTCATTCCAAAAACTTCTGGATGTTGAACCAAATTATGAACTAGAATGGGACAGGATCTGGGACAAAGATCATTGGATGATATCAGAAGATTGAATCTATTAGAGATCACTGAATTTGAAAGGGAGAGTATCTCTTGTAATTTTTTTTATGTACTTTCTTACGGATTAAGTACAATTCTGTTTGAACGCATTGTAAAATTCGGATTTGATATTTAGTAATATATTCCTTTTTCTTTAATTCATGATTGTGTTGATTTTCTTCTATTTTGTTATTGTTATTTTTACATGATTAGTTTAGTTGTCTCTGTTTCTTTGTTTTCAAATCGTCACAATTGTTTGTTAAGCCGGGCTTTCCTAATATTGTTAGCTGAGTATAGTTAAACAAACAAACAAACTGAGAGAGGGAAAAGTCCTTTTACATCTTACAGCGATTGTCAGAATCATAAAACCAAGTAACCAGACTCCAAATTACTTTGGATTAGCTTTAAACTGATAAAAATGTTGAGCGACGGAAAATGAATTGCCAGGTAATTAGTAACAGAGTTGCCAATGCATTGCCTTGCATACTTTTCAGTTTTAGTTTGGGGATGTTTGGTTGATGTTAATGAGTCCGGTTAACTGAAATCGGAACGTGGTGTTTGGATTAGTCATATGATTAAGTGGAATGCGAATCATGGGTGGCTAAATTATACCCTTCTCATCTTTTGAGTTTCCATATCACTCCCATTCCCCTTAACCCCATCCTCATGACCTCCATTCTCATTCCCGATGTCCGTCCAACAGCTCCCTTAGTTGATTTCTTTTAGGCTATGTTTGTTTCAGAATTTGGTAATTACAAGTGCATCCTATGTCTAACCCTGCCCCAGGTCACCCCATAAAGCTCCAATTTCGAAATATGGTCTATGGTGTTACAAAAGGGTAAAGTATGGTAGAATACATTAGTAAAATAAGCTAATATTTAGGGGATTATAATCCCATTAAACAAACATCGCCTTAATGTTTTAGTATCATGATTTTGCATTTAGGTGAGGGCTACGTATGAGATTGTAATTTTGGAGCGGTCAATTTGCCCAAAATGTAAGCGGTTTAGTTTTAGCTAAATTTTCAATATTTTGAAAATCTATATTGATGCCAAGATATTTACTATATTGTTGAAATTAGTCTTTAATATATGTATAAAATTGGTCATTTGTGTTGCATACTCAAACTAAGTGTACAGGGTGGAGTAGGGATTGATTTCTGTTACATGGATGGCATTTAATCATATCTGCATTAAATCTGATCCTAAGGTCGTCTCATTCTCTTGTACAATGCTCTGTATACGTTTACCGTCTTCTCGAAGCTCAGATTTTCTTACTTCTAATTTTCTTCACCATCTGTTGTATTCATATGTCATTCCCTTGCATCAAAGTGAAGGTCATTACTGGTTATTTGGGACTTGGGAAAAATTAGAGGTGATGATATAGTGAAAGTGCGAATGAAGTTATGAGGTAAAAGAAATCGGATACAAGAGAGAATAATGTGAAGTGCAATAGAAAAGATTGCAGAAAGTGGGAGATTGGATAGTTTGAAGTTGTTGAATGTAATGGGAGAATGGATATTTTTTAACAATGTCACAACATAGCACAAATTTCATTAATTAATGCCCGACTTGTTGCTTTTCCACCTTACCAAACTTAACCCAATTACTTTGGCTTAGTGTTCTGTAACACTGCCTTGCTCTTCTCTTCTTTGGCTATTTGATCCTCATGCTAGTAAAGTTAAAAGTTGCTGTAAGTTCTCATATTCAACTGCTTAAAGTTAAAAGTTAAATACCTCTGGTTGTTTTAAGTGTATCTACTTTTATGTTATAACTTTTGTTGGTCAGATTTAGCAACAACAAAAAAAAAAAAACATTTTGTAGGTCAGGCAACCAAATGCAGTTGGTTTACTCAAACATATTCTACTGTGGAGTTAAAATGTCAATAATGAAATAAAATATTCTGATTGGAATATTGGATGATGTACTAAAATTGAAAACTAGACAACTTAATTTTATGACTAAAAAAAGGGGGCATTCCAAGAATAGAACTCGGGACCTCTTGCATCCAAAGCAAGAATCATCCACTGGACCAAATGCCCAGTTGTTGAAATGTTTTGGTCGGTTAACTGACTATTGATCCTCCTGATAAAACCATGTGCTGCATTTCTGAGCATTAAGTATGAATATTGTTATGCTTACTGGACTTGCAGTAGTTGCTCCTAATAATAAAATCTGATGTTACGTTTGCTTAGTTGATAAATCTCTTGTAGGCTATGTTTGTTTCAAGTATTAATTATGGAATAGGGTTAATTGTCATTTTGGTCACTCAACTGAAAGGAAACTTGCAATCGGGTCATCAAACTTAAAAAGTTTTCAATCACATAATTGTACTTTTAAAAATTTTCATTCAGGTCACTAGCCGTTACACTCCGTTAAAAATTTGACGGAAAGTTGACTAAGTTTTGTGAGTTAGCTTGAATAAATCCATTGTGGCATGTACAGTCAGCTGAAGTAGCGTTTTGATCACTGAACTTACTAGAAACTCAGCTGACTGCACATTAGTTGTGTGACAAAAAATGCCGCTTCAGCTGACTGTACATGCCACGGTGGATTTATTCAAGCCAACTTACCAAATTTAGTCAGTTTTCCGTCTAATTTTTAACGGATTGTAATGGCCAATGACCTGAATGAAAATTTTTAAGAGTACAATGATGTGACTGAAAACTTTTTGAGTTTGATGTCCCAATTGCAAGTTTCCAGTCAGTTGAGTGACCAAAACGCCCTTTAACCCTTATGGAATACGACAATTGTGCTCTAATCTATAATATACTTAATGGCTAAGTAATCTCAAAATCAACCCTTGTAAGGTTTTAACTGCCCATCTTCACAATTTAGGTTATGTGAGAGGTTTACAAGTTGGGTGGAGAGAGTGAGATTGTGTAGTTCCTCTCGAAAAGTAGTGAGAATAGTAGATAAAATCATGTAGAGGACTAAAATAGTCCTTAATAGAAATATATAGTGCCTGTTTGGCATAACTTATCCTAATGACTTATGGACTTATTTTCGGATAAAAATTTTATATTTTGATAATTTTTTTTATACAAGTATTTAATGTATGTTTGAGATTCAATAAGTTGTAAAAATAAGTTGAAAAATAAGTTGGAAAGTTAGAAATCTCTAACTTTCTCTTAAAATAAGTTGACTTATTCTGAAAAAAAAAGTTCCCCCAAACATCCCCATAGTCTTAGTCTCTTAGAGCTTAGAGCATCTCCAAGAGGCTCTCTATCGTAGCTCTTAACTCAAAAAATGAGAAGAGAGAATAAAAATCAAGCTCCAAGAGACTCTTAGAGGCTCTTTAAAAAGTTAAGAGCTTCTTCTCTCTCCTCTATTTTAGGAGCAACTAGTAGCTCTTAACTTAATATTTTATTAGTAAAATAGTGGTTCTTCTCTCTCATCTATTGATTGTTTGTCCAAATGTAATTGAAATATGAATAAAATATAAAATAAAGAGCCATAATAGAAAGCATTGTTGGAGTTGACACACAAATCAATGTAATAACTTACTAAGAGCTTAATTGTTTATAATATATTTAAGAGTGAGCTAAGAGACTCTTGAAGATGCTCTTAGTTAACTTTTGACGGAAATGCATTTAAGTGAGGGTCACGAATTAGTATTAGTGCTGATATCGTGAGTTTTCATAGTCACTCGGCACAAAATGTATGATTTGATTTTGGCTAAGTTTATGGTTTACTAAAATGTAAGTTTAATGCAAAGATTTAACTATAAAATCATACTTTTATATTTTTGAAATTAGTCTTTGAGATAATATTTGTCATTTGGAGGTACAGGGGGAAGTACTGAAGTGGGGATTGATTTTGGTCACTTGGAGTCTTGGATGACATTCAATGTTCTGTGCATCAAATTTACACTGAAGGTTCTTTTATTCCCTAAAAAAGTTAATCTTTAAGTAATTCATCATCTTTTATACTCTATCTCAAACTCTTTAACATTCATCTTCCCTTCACAATTTATGTAATTATTCCATGTTATTACATTTATTCCAAGTGAATGTAACTGTATTCACTTGCACCCAAAGCAAATTTATGAATGAAACTGGAGACAGAAGAAAAGGGATAAAAAATTGCGAAAAGGGATGTAAGACTAAAAAGGGGGCATTCCGAGAATCGAACTCGGTACCTCTTGCACCCAAAGCAAGAATCATACAAATAGACCAAATGCCCAGTAATGAAGGCCTTTGTTTTCTCTTCCTACAAGATTGGTGCTTCTGCGCTTCTGAGAGTTCAATACTTTATATATGAAGGTCATTATTCTAGAGAGTACCTCCTTATATAGAGAATATGAGAGAATCAATCTAAACCATTTATTTCCATTTATTTCTTAGGGCCCCGCCAGGGCACCTTCACAAAAAAGTCTTATAATTCTACCCTCTATTTATTTATAAAAAAAAATTACAAAAAAATTAATTTTTTTTAAAAAAAATGATGACATGGCAGCAGTTTTTTTAATTTTTTAAAAAAAATTAAATTTTTTTTATTTTTTGATAAATGGATAGAGGATAGAATTATAAGATTTTTTTGTAAAAGGACCCCGCCATTGGGCCTTATATAAAGGGCAATTTTAATACATTTTAAGTGATTCTCTCCTATTCTCCATGTAATAAATTCTCTCCAGAAGGGGATATATGATATATGATGATTTGTTAAAAACCAAGGTGAGCTTGTCAAAAAATAAAACCAAGGTGAGATTACCAATGCTGTAAAGCTGTCATTTCTCTTCTTCTGAATGTTAGCAAGGTGAGTTCAATTAGTTGAGTAGGCTCGTTGGTCTAGACCATGTCAGCGGACCAAATTCTCTGATTTGGTCTAATAAAAATAAGTCTAGGATAATTGCACCTCTTCAGAAAAAAAAAAACACCAGACCGTATTCTGCGATTTGTATATTTTGCTAGTTGGATAAAATCCTTATCATACAGTCCTCTTGCAGCTGTGCTCCTTCTATTTGCAGTACATAATCGAAAACTTATTTTCTCCCCTCCTCACCCTTGCAGTTGAAATCTCTTAACTTGTAGGAAACAATTCTCGTGATAAATCAGCCAGAGGAAATAAACTTTATGCTAATGGACGATAGAAGAAAACTATTCAATATAAAAAAAGCATTCACTGGATTCATTATGTAATGGATAATCTGGCCTTGTACAAATCCAACAGGTATCTTCTATTCATGACTCTCAAGTGTCAATAATTCATGTTGCATTCTTGTTTTACTCCACACTTGATGGGGACTACACAGATAAAGTTTTCATTTTACAAAAACATTTTTTACACACAGATGAAGTGTAAAAACATTTTATACTTGTGTTTGTATGCCTGTATTTGTTCACAGACCAACTTGCAAACTAATCTCTATGCAGTTGAGAAAGGCATTCAACAAAATGGGGCATTCCGAGAATCGAACTCGGGACCTCTCGCACCCAAAGCGAGAATCATACCACTAGACCAAATGCCCTGTGATAAATGATAAATCTTCCTTAAATATGTATTCTTCGGAAACTTTGTTGACTTCATCCCTTTAATCTTTAAAACCCAAGAGAAGATGCTACCGCTATATGAATGTTGGCTGTGGAACTTTTAATTGGTCAAGTTTGCTCGTTTCATGAATCTGTATGAATGTTGGCCGTGGAACTTTTAATTGGTCAAGTTTGCTCGTTTCATGAATCGGGTTACCGTAACACAATTTTTGATCGAGTTACCATAGCACATTTTTTGATCGGGTCTCTGTCAAAATTATATAGAGTTGCTCCGATTTTTGCAGCTGGAATTGGACTGAAAAAACACCTGATCGTGTCTGATTTATTTCTGGTTTTGTTATTTAAGATTGTGAGAAAGATAACTTATTTTCCTCTCCTACCTCTTGCAGTTGAACTTCTTTTCCTCTCCCAACTCTTGCAGTTGAACTTCTGCACACGTACATGGTTTCCTGTGCTTATTCATGATCTTTGCTTAAGAGTGAAACTAGTCAAAATGTTACGAAAGAGGAAAGAGATACGCTTTCCTGTGCTTATTCAAAATCTTTGCTGAAAAGTTGAACTTGTGGAAGGATTGCGAAGAGGAAAGAGATGACCAGTTAACGCGACAGAAGAGATTCATCCAAGAACCATTGGCAGTGATTTATATGTAACGGATACTCTGGCCTTGTAGAAGTAAATAATGTATGCATACTGTAATTCATGCTTATTCGTGGCTGACGTTCTATCTTCTCTCCCAATATATCGCCATACATATCTAATCATTCGATACGTGATTATCAGTTATATTTATATCAAGTTATCTTGTTTTCTAAATGGTTGAATTTGGGAATCTTTCTATAGATCAGAGAAGAATTTTAGAATGTGATTGATATCTCCAATATGTTTTTTTTTTTTTAAAAACAAACGAAAAACACATGGTAATGTAGCTTAAAACATTATCAATGTGACTGCCCTCTGCAACAACTTAAAACTTCATAAAAATGATAACAATTTTCTTCACCGGAAACGCTGATACACGTACACTTAAAACAAGTAGAAATAACAACATGAATTGCGAAGGATCAATCCCCATTGCTATAATCATACAAAACAGCTCAACTGTAGCAAATAAGAAGTCGCAGCAAGTGCGTTCCTAATTACATACATTAAATACAGTAATCTTTGAGAATTTACAAACCTACATCAACCAAAACTAAGCAGAGACCTACAACAAGAAACAGTACGGAGAAAAAATTTCCCGGTCTTAGTGTAAGTCATCTATCAAGGTAGAGGTATAGACAGAGGACCCTCCTGTAGACAAATTCTTCAAATAATGAAAGCTTATTTATTGCCGGTTCTTATCAAAAGCAAGCGTCAAGGAGACAACAACAGCAAAGTGCAGCCAAACTGCATAGTTTATTAGGTTGGTTAGAACAAAACATCATTAAAACACCATCAATACATAGTTGTGCATATGAATACAGCTGTTATATTCCAGAACATCCTTGTGATTAATCCTTAGTTCAAAACCATGTGGCAGAAATCACTAAGTTGTTTTAGCTGTGGGATATAACATTGTACAGGGAAAAAAACAAAAAACTTCACAAAAGATCAATAAAAAACAAACAGTTGGTAGCAAACAAACAATAAACTTTAGTCGCTCGATTATAACTATGTCGAGATTTAAGAACGTTACAGCCTGGGTTGAACTGGCTTCTCTATTTCGGTATATCTGTAAAATTGACAGCAATTTGGTATTTTGATTGAGACTTGAGAGTAGAGACAGAGCGGGATTTCCTGAGTATGTTTAGTCTGAGAGTAGTATGTGATCTTGAGTCTACGACAACACCATTAAAAAAAACTTTGATCTACTCGTCCAATATCTTCAACTCTTGGACAACATTAAAGGAATTTGATTAAAAACTACCATAGAGAATGTTATTTATACAAAGAAACACATTTTAAGTTCTTTTCTCTTTCAGTTAAAACTCTAATCATATCAACCTTTTACATCCATATCTACCCCAAAACTAAAGATACAAAACCCCCCATTTTAATCAACTAGTGAGACTCAACCTCTTTTTTTTAAAGTGTCCTTTTTTAAACATTGTTTAGTAAAGGAACATCACACAAGATACCAAAAGTCAAAAACTAAAAGACAACTAAGGGGAGCAAATGACAACATCTAGATCAATGCAACTCCTAAGAAATTAAAAAAAAAAAAACACAATTATTGGTAGACTATTTTATCAACCAAAAAATAAATCGAGCGTACCACAAATATAAATCTAAGGACACAAAGACCAAAATGCCACCAACTATGTAATTGTCAAGTGGTCAAATTTAAAAAAGCAACCAGTAATTTTCATTTCACATAATATTTGATTTCTTATTTGTCATTGACTTGACAACCTTATACCAACCGAATTGACCCGTTCACAACCCAGATAATCCCATCCCTAAGTAAGATCATTCATTAATTCATCTGCCGAGATTTTGACAAAACCAAATCATGCATGCAACATGCAAAAGCTAACGCACACATATACACATTGTGGCGAAACCAGGATTCAAATTGACTCGGGGCTGATATAATAATTTTTTTTACCGACTTTCAAGATCAACCGAAATTTCTACATATTTTTTATGACCAAATGGATATCTAAGAGACTTACCATCCTTCCATGAACCCGCCGTTTTTCTTATGCTGCTGCTGCTGACCATATTGAGGAGCATAACCAGCCTGAGGATAACCTTGTGGTGCATAACCCTGAGGCGGATAACCTTGAGGAGCATACCCTTGTGGAGGATAACTTTGTGGAGGATACCCTTGTTGAGGATAACCTTGAGGAGGATACCCTTGTTGAGGATATCCTTGTGGAGGGTAACCTTGTTGAGGGTAACCTTGTTGAGGATATCCATTTTTAGATTGATCTTGTAGAGGATAACCTATACATGCACACATAAATAAAATTAACAAAAATCTAATCATGAAGCAACACAAAAAATTTAAAAAAAATTTTTTAAAAAAAAAGAAAAGATGATGAAGAACTGAAATTAACCTTGAGTAGGAGGATTGCCAACAGGAGGATAACTCATGATTATAGATTTTGTTGTTGATCTGTAATATTTGAGAAATTAAGGATGAAGAAGATAAATTATATCTGGGTTTTGGTATGAGGGTGGGGGAGGAGTTCGTTTCCTCAACTTCCACCTTCTCCTACCTTGTGATTTAGCTGCCCAGCAATTTATAGGGGATGAACAAAATAATTAAAGGACTCTCTCTTGTATGGTTAGAAATTAGCGTGCAAAGCCAGGTACATAATTTGTAACATTATTTTACTTATTATATATTTATAATACTAGTTTATTATAATATGATTTTTTTAATAATTTGAATAATTTTTTGATGATATAAATTTGAATAAATTAGAGGGAAGGACAAAAATACCCATTTTTTTAGATAACAGTAACAAAAATACCCATTCTTAAAATTTTTGACAAAAGTATCCGGTGGTATACGCATTTGCCAAATGGGTATCTGGGATACGCATTTGGCAAATGCGTATCCGTCACAAATTCTTTTTTTTTTTAATTCTGGTTGGGATACGCATTTACCAAATGCGTATTCAGTGAACACGCATTTGACAAATGCGTATCTCAACCAAATTTTTTTTAAAAAAAAGGAATTTGTGAAGGATACGCATTTGGCAAATGCGTATCCCAGATACCTATTTGTCAAATGCGTATCCCACATGGTAGTTTTGCGCATTTTTCCAAAAACGGGTATTTTCATCATTTTTCTTCAAAAAACAGTCGTTTTTGTCATTTTTTCAATAAATTACAGAGTGATGGCTGTATTTTATACCAATTTTCAAAATAGTGGTCATATTTTCAGATTCTCAAAAGAATGGTCAAGTTTTCTTTCCGTCTTTCAAACGAGTGACTAATTTAATATAAATTTAATTAATAATATGCATGGCTTAAAACTTATATTATAAAATTTTAAAATAAATATGTCAGTTGATAGAATTCGAACCTTGAAATTTTAGTAAATTAATTTAATCATATAATATATTAAATCATTAGATCTAACGATTCTAATTTTTTACTAAAAATCTGATGGTCTATACGGATTTCTATTATATTTAGTTAGTGATTAGAAGATATGGTGTGATATTTTTGGGTATATATTAATTATTGCTAGATTATTTTTAAATTAAAACTTAACGTATTTTAATTAGAAAAGAAATATTATTGATTGAAGTATATGATATTTTAGGTATTTAAAAAAAGTAATATCATCAATTTAATTAAAAAAAAGTAATCGGCTAATTATCATTAATTATATTTTTTTATTATTTATTTTAATAATTAGGATGACTGTGCCGAAAATTGAATCGACAAATTTCAAAACCCGTGCAATGCACGAGTTCTTTTCTTATATTATAAATTTTATTTAATATTATAATTATGTTTTTATTTAGTCATTAATTTTAATAATTTTTTAATTGGAATTTAATATAATTTAATATACTCATGTTTACGGATTATACTAATGTTTCCCTATTATAGACAAAGTATACGGTTTTTTAACATATTTTATTAATAATTAAAAAATATGGTGTGATATTTTTGGGTATATATTAGTGATTGAAAGATTAGTTTTAATTTCAAAAAGGTAACATGTTTTAATTCGAAATGAAATATTAATGATTCGAAGATATTATATGATTGATGTTTTTAGGTGTTTATGAAAGGTAATATCTTTAATTAAAGTAAATGTGAAAAAGGCATTCGAGTAATTACCATTAATTATATTATGTTATTATTTATTTTAGGTGTTTTAATTGTATAAATATCGTATATATTTTTTTTATGATTTAGGGTAAATAAGTAAATTCACGAAATACCAAAAAATAGGTACAAACATTTTTAATGTTTCGACTATTATATACCACCTCCGTCCCACTTCTATTGTCCACTATTTCCTATTTTTCTTGTCCCAAAAATATTGTCTAGATTTAATTAATATGGTAAAATATGTGTTAATTATATTAATTTTTATGAAAAATAATATAGTTGTTTGGTAACCATATTTTTAATATAATTTATTAATTAATAATTGAAATAAAATATGGTGTGATATTTTCGGTTATATATTAATGATTGTAAGATTAGTTTTGAAATAAAAAGGTAACGTGTTTTAATTTGAAAGAAAATATTAATGATTGGAAGATATGATACGATTGATGTTTTTATGTATTTATAAAAGGTAATACCTTCAATGTAAATGTGAAAAAAGGCAATCAACTAATTACCATCAATTATATTATGTTATTATTTATTTCAGGAATTTTAATAGTGTGGATATCGTAAATAATTTTCTTTATAATGGAGGGTAAATAAGTAAATTCACGAAGTACCAAAAAATAGGTACCAAAATTTTTAATGTTCCGGTTATTATATAATAGTATAGATTGTTTGTAGCAAGTCAAAGTATGGATATCCGAATTTTTATTGATGAAAAGTTGTAAATAATTACATATAATTTAAAGCATTTATCTGAATTATAGATGGTGAACAAATTTTTATTCACGGAAAGTAGCTAACATTTATAAAGTGAATGTGTGTGATGAGATATCTTTTCGATTCTTGTTTTATTTAGGAATTATTAAAGTATAATATTAATCTAGAAAGTTATGAGTTTATTTAAAAAATTATGTATTTTATATGAATTTTTAAAATGTGATTGTGCAGGGATATGATCTGATTATCGCATCTGAGATGTGATTTTAGAAATTAAATGGTAGTCCAAATCCGAAGTTGCAACTTTAATGGAAAAGGGTCCGAAGTTTTGCTTTTGCATTAACTTTTTCTCTAGTTTTTAAAATGTAATGATCTCACAGAGTTCCATTCCATCAACAAAAACTTAAATTTATATTCTCTGGATACAAATTTTTCATGTACACCAACTCCATGTTCATTTGTTAAAAAAATCCGTCGGGAGATTCATTTTACTTTCTGGACGAATGAATATGGTAAATAAACTTGACTTGTGTTGACATTGGGGAGAGCGGAATAACAAAAAGAATATAATTAAGAATTGGAAATAACGAAGTACTGTACTTGTTAAACTCTTATTCTAGCAAAATCGTGCTATGATATTATGTTAGACTAGCTTATAGCCCGTGCAAAGCACGGGTTATTTTTAAATATTTTTTAAAAATTATATGATTAAATAAAATAGAGTATAATAATTTATTATGGATATAATTTAATTTTGTAATTAATTAATAAAATTATTAATAATAATAAAAGTTATTTAATAAATGATATGCATTGATTAGAACTAATAATATAAAATCTTAATGTAAATTTGTTTTTGACGAGATTCGAACCTTGGATCTTTAAAAGAGGAATTTAAATATAGAATATTCCTTATTATTAGATCTAACGGCTATCATCTATTTACTAAAAATCTAACAGTCAATATTTTTAGATGATTGAACCAAGTTGAACCAAACAACTAAATTATATTCTGTTTGATTATTATATAATAATACTAGCTTATAACCCGTGCGAAGCACGGGTTTATTTTAATATCTAATAAATTTTAATTAACATTATAATTATGTTTTTATATAATCATTATTTTTGAATAATGTTTTCTAAATTTTAATTTAATATAAATTTAAATAATTATATGCATGATTTAAAATTTATATTGTAAAATTTTAAATTAAATATCTCGTTGACCGGTTCGAACCTTAAATGTTTAGTAAGTAATTTAATCATATAATATATCTTATTATTAAATCTGACTATTCTTATTTATTACTAAAATAATGATTTGAATATATGGTGTGATATATTTGGGTGTATATTAATGATTGCAAGATTAGTTTTAAATTAAAAAGTAACGTGTTTTATTCAGAAAAAAATATTACTAAAATAATGACGGAAAGATAAGGTGTGATATTTTGGGTATATATTAATTATTGTAATATTAATTTTAAATTAAAAGATAACGTGTTTTAATTAGAAGTGAAATCTTTGGAGAAGATTGGTAATTGAGTTGTCATAGTAAAGAAAAGAATCCAAACGGGTGGAGGAATTTTAATTGTAATATAATTACCTTAACATTAGTAATTAACTTTGTGAGATATTATTTTTATTATATAATAATATTATTATTTATTTAATAATTAGGATAACCAAACCGAAAACCAAACCAACCAAACTTTCAATCTTTCGGCTTTAATATATTAACTAGCCTATAACTCGTGCAATGCACGGCTTTCTTAAAATTAAGTTATTTTTATTTATATTTTAATATTTATTTATCTAATATATTTCTTAATATAATATTGACATAATATATATTATTAAATAATAATCGTTTAATTATATGATATATTTATTCAAATTATGACTATATTTTGTCATAATAATATAAATATAAATGGAAGTGTCGTATATACTTACATTCAAATTTTTGTTGATATTATCTTATTCAAATTATGATTCCATAATAATACATAATGTAATATTTGTTTAAAATAGAATTTAATATTAAATTTGTAATTGTGTGAAATTTTTATTGTTTATTATATAGTTTTGGCGTGTTTTCACTTTGTCGATTTATAATTTGTTGTAAATTTGTTAATAAACATGTGATAATAAAATTATTAAAATTTATTTTGAAAATATTTGGTTTCCAAGTAATTTAAAGAGTCTAAAAAAGTTGGGTGTAACTGAAGAATTTTAACTCAAATATAACCAAAAGAGTGTGTAATTGAATATTAATTGGAGTGTAATTAAAGAGTTTGTTATTAAGTTGAATATGTGGTTTATTTTTTGTAAAATAAAATTTTATATGTATTTTATTTATTTTTTCCATTTTTGAAAGGTGTTAGCAAACCTTTTTGAAAGGTGTTAACCGACTGACCAACCAACCAATTATACATTCAAATTATGATTTCATAATAATCCATAATGTAATATTTGTTTAAAAATATAGAATTTAATATAATTTGTAATTGTGTGAAATTTTTATTATTTATTATATTATTTTAGATTGTTTTCAATTTCCTGATTTATAATCTGTTGTAAATTTGTTAATAAATATGTGATATTAAATTATTTAAATTGATTTTGAAAATATTTGGTTTCCAAGTAACTGAAAGAGTCTAAAAAAGTTGGGTGTAGATGAAGAATTTTTACTCAAATAGAACTAAAAGGGTATGTAATTGAATATTAATTGAAGTGTAATTAAAAGAGTTTGTTATTAAGTTAAATATGTGGTTTATATTTTGTAAAATAAAATTTTATATGTATTTTAATTTATTTTTTCATTTTTAGAAGGTGTTTGCAAACTTTTTGGGAAGGTGTTAACCGATCGACCAACCAACCAATTATACTCTGTTTCGCTTATAATATGGTTCGGTTATGATAGTATAGTATAGATAGTATAGATTTTTTGAAAAATAAAATTTTATACGTATTTTAATTCATTTTTTCAATTTGGAAAGTGTTAACAAACTTTTTGAGAAAGTGTTAATCGACCGACCAACCAACCAGTTATACCTGTTTCGCTTATAATATGTTTAGCTTATAATAGTATAGTATAGATAGTATAGATTTTTTGTAAAAATAAAATTTTATATATATTTTAATTTATTTTTTCATTTTGGAGGGTGTTAACAAACTTTTTGGGAAATTGTTAACCGATTTGTAATTGTGTGAAATTTTTATTGTTTATTATATAATTTTATTTTGTTTTCACTTTTTTGATTCATAATTTGTTGTAAATTTATTAATAAATATGTGATATTAAAATTATTTAACTTGATTTTGAAAATATTTGGTTTCCAAGTAATTGAAAGAGTCTAAAAAAGTTGGGTGTAGATGAAGAATTTTAACTCAAATAAAAAGAGAGTTTGTAATTAAATATTAATTAGAATGTAATTAAAAGAGTTTGTTATTAAGTTAAATATATTGTTTATTTTTTGTAAAATAAAATTTTATATGTATTTTAATTAATTTTTTCATTTTTGGGAAGTGTTAGCAAAATTTTTGGGAACCGACCAACCAACCAATTATACCATGTTTCGCTTATAATAGTATAGTATAGATCATATAATTTTAGTTTGTTTTCACTTTTATTGTTTATTATATAATTTTAGTTTGTTTTCACTTTTTTGATTTATAATTTGTTGTAAATTTGTTAATAAATATGTGATATTAAAATTATTTAACCTGATTTTGAAAATATTTGGTTTCCAAGTAATTGAAAGAGTCTAAAAAAGTTGGGTGTAGGTGATGAATTTAACTCAAATAAAAAAAGTGTATGTAATTGAATATTAATTGGAATGTAATTAAAAGAGTTTGCTATTAAGTTAAATATGTGGTTTATTTTTTGAAAAATAACATTTTATATGTATTTTAATTTATTTTTTCATTTTTGGATGGTGTTAGCAAAATTGTTGGGAAGGTGTTAACCGATCGACCAACCAACCAATTATACCCTGTTTCGATTATAATTGTATAGTATAGTATAGATATAGATAAATATAAATAAATAAATTACAGTGGAGATAATACAAAAACATAATACAATCATTATACTTACACTTTAATGATATATAAGGTGTTGCAAAAGAAGAGAAAAGCCGAAGAAACTTGTGTATTGAATTGATGAAGATTGTGTAAATTAGGTTTAGAAGAATAGAGTTCTTTGCGTAGTGTTCGTGAAGGCAACGGAGGTCTTAAGTTTACCTGTATTAGTAATGGTGTAAATATAAAATACTATTGTGTCTTTAGGACTGTATCCAATAACGGATTAAAATTGATTTATTTTATATTTAAAATTAATTAAAAATTAAATTAACCAAACCGAAAACCAAAATAAATAGGATAACCAAACCGAAAACCAAAACTTTCAATGTTTCGGCTTTAATATAATAGTATAGATAGATATCAATCTTATATTATATTTTAACACAATAATTATTTAGTTAAATTTCAAAATCACATTAATGCAGTAAGGGCTGTGCCCTTTAACTATACATGTGAGATCTATTGTTCCTCTCCTCGCATCCATTAGATCTTATGAACTAATTGGTACATGTAAACAGATCTCTTCGCAAAAAATAGTTACCAGAAACAAAACATGACAAATATTGTAGCTGTTTGGCCCAGCTTATAAGCTGGCTTATTGGACATTAAGTCCAGTCCAGCTTATTTATAAGTGTTTGCCTACCAATTTATTTTAATGACTTATGATCTTAGAGCATCTCCAAGAGTCTTTTAAATCACTCTTAAATATATTATAAAATAATGGCTCTTAGTGATTTAATGTTGATTCATCTCCAACAATGCTTCTTATTTTCACTCCTTATTTTGTTTTATATTATTAAAAATAAGCTACATCCAAAAAAGTACAAAAGGAAGTAGATAGAGAGAGAATGTTGTCTTTAAAATTAATAATATAATATTAGTTAAGAGTTGCTAGTAGCTCTTAAAATTGAGGAGAGAGAAAAGAATTTTAGTGAATTTAAGAGTCACTAAGAGTCTCTTGGAGCAAAAAATTTCATCTCTCTCCTCAAATCTCAAGTTAAGAGCTAATTTAAGAGTCTCTTGGAGATGCTCTTATAAGAGCAACTCCAATGCTCTTCCCTTTCCTTAACCCTTAAAATAGGGATTATTAAAAATATAGGTAATGAAAATTACGACCCTATATTCATACCCAATATTTTAAAAGAAATTTTTAGTGTAGTTTTTTGAAATTTAAATTTTGAACATTTTTATAAATTAACCAATGGGATGGGTGGTAGATGAGGTGGAGGATATAGGGGATTTAATTTTGATCCCTCAAATAAGGGGTTATATTTTCTCTCCCCTAAAAAATAAAGGGGATGAGGGGTAGGGTTGGAGCTTTATTTTTAAACTAAAATCCCTATATTTGTCCACCTAGGCACATTATAGGTAAGGAACATGTATGGTTGGAGTTGCTCTAAGTTCATAAGTTGAAAGTTAGAAAGTCCCAACTTTTTTCCAGCTTATTAACTTATTTGTACTATTCCTAAATCCCTTCGTTTTTAATTTGTTTTTTCCCGTCAATCGACGATATTTTTTTCAAATCTGTTACACATACAACAGAAAATGAGAATAATGAGAAATGAGCTTTATGTCATTGTGAGTCTTCAACACAGCTGGGATTGATGAGGTGGCAAGTTAGTTATGAGTTTGTTACAACTTGTATAGATATATAGCTTTAGTCAGTAATGTTTAGGATGGATGTTAGTTTCTTTTCATTTTAGCTAAACTACTCTAGCTATACATTCTTTTTCTGTATCTGTTCTTGTATATGAAGATGTATCTTCATCTTCTTGATTGTAAACTCTGATTGTAAACTCTGATTCATTCATATTAAGCTTCTTCATTCTTGATCTTGTAATTGTGTCATGGTATCAAAGCACAATACGATCATTCTTGATTCCTGTATATTGTTCATCAATCTTGTTCTTGTTCATCTCTGTTTTTTGTCATTTTCATGAGTAGACGTACATATTCCGCTGCTGTATCGTCTAATCCAATGGCTAATCCAATCAACAATGCGAATTCAAGTGATAATCAGACTCAAACTACAACGATAATCGACTCTTATCATCCTTACTACTTGCAGAGTTCTGATAATCCAGGTATCGCACTTGTTACTCAACCTTTAACTGCTCAAAACTATCAACAATGGAGTAGATCTATCAAATTAGCACTATCGGCTAAGAATAAAGTTGGATTGATTGATGGATCACAATCTAAACCTGTTGAAACTTCACCTCTTTATGCTTTCTGGCACCGATGTAACGATATGGTATTATCTTGGTTGTTAAACTCAATCTCTGTTGAAATTCGAGATAGCGTTGTTTACTTTAGCACTGCAAAAGAAATTTGGGACGATTTGGCTATACGTTTCACTCAAGGCAATGTGCCTCGTATTTTTCAACTTAAGAAAGATCTTACAGGCTTGAATCAAGGCAATATGTCTATTACTGCATACTTTACTCGAATGCGTACTTTAACTGATGAGTTGAACGCTTTATCTCCGATCCCTAAGTGTACATGTCTACAGAATTCATGTACGTGTGGTGTTAGTACTAAACTAGAGGCTTATGAACAGATCAATAGTCTAAGTCAGTTTCTAATGGGATTGAATGATTTGTATACTGGTATTCGTGGTCAAATGTTAATGATGAAACCATTGCCAACACTGAGTCAAGCCTATTCTCTGTTGCTTCAAGAAGAGAGTCAACGTGCCTCTCCTGGTTTGGTTGAAACTGTTGCTATGAATGTGAAATACAATGGATCTAAATCTAAGCCTTATCCTGCAAGTTCGTTCAAGAAAAGTTCTGGTGATTCCTCTAGTGAAATTTGTGATTATTGTCACAATCCTGGTCACATGCAAGATAAATGTTTCTTCCTTCATGGATATCCAGACTGGCATCGCCTGTATGGTAAGCCAAAACCAAAGCTAAGACCTAAGAAGGCTGCTCAGGTCACTGTTAAGGCTACAGATGCTGAGGAAAAAGCAAGTGGAAACTCCAAAGATATTTTCTCAGAGGCTCAATGTGAGCAAATTGCTAAAATGATACAAACAAGCATGAAGTCTATTTCTGGATCTATTGGTTCTATGTCTCAGTTGGCAGGTAAAATTCACAGTGTTTCACTGTCTCATACTGCTTATAGTGTGCAAAATTCATCAAATATTACTTGGATCTTAGATTCTGGAGCGACAGATCATATAGTATCTAATGTGAATCTTTTGTGCAACTACAAACCTATCTCTTCTGTCTTGCATTTGCCAAATAACACTACTGTTCAAATCACTCATGTTGGAGAAGTTCAATTAAACCCTACAGTGTTGTTGACTGATGTACTGTGTGTTCCTTCATTCCATTGCAATTTAATTTCCATCTCAAAATTAACTTCAGACAATTCTGCTTCTGTTCTTTTCTCCAATCACAACTGTATTTTGCAGGTCCCTTCCCAGAAGATGATGGTAGAGATTGGTAAGGCTGAAGCTGGTCTATACAATCTTTCCATGTCTTCTTCTTCTGAGTCATGTTCATCTGTTAATCATCTTTGTTCAAGAATCCATGTTGAACCATCTGCTGAAGTTCAACTTTGGCATGCCAGACTTGGTCATCCTGCTGCTTCTATTCTAAACAAAGTTTCAATTACTCCATTTGTAAATAGTAATCAATTTACTACATGTGATGTTTGTCTTAGAGCTAAGCAACAAAGGTTGCCATTTCCTGTTTCTGATAACTCTAGCTATGGTTTGTTTGAGTTGGTTCATTGTGATCTATGGGGCCCTTATAACAAGAGTACTCATGGTCATTGTAAATACTTCCTTACTATAGTTGAAGAACATTCCAAATGTACTTGGGTTTACTTGATATCAGAAAAATCTCAAGTTCCTTTACTTCTACAGAATTTCATATGCTTAATCAAAAATCAATTTCAGTCCAATATCAAGACTATTAGATCTGATAATGGAACTGAATTTACTAATCAAACTCTTCAACAATTCTTCAATGCTTCTGGTATTGTTCACCAGACCAGCTGTCCTTACACACCCCAACAAAATGGGGTGGTGGAAAGGAAACATCAACATATTTTAAATGTTGCAAGATCTTTAATGATTCAAGCAAATTTACCTAAGTCTCTATGGGGTGATTGCATTCTTACTGCAGTACATCTTATTAATCTGTTACCTGTTCAGCAATTGCAATTCAAGTCTCCTTATGAGATTTTGTTCCATAAACCACCTGATTATACATTCTTGAAGGTGTTTGGATGTTTGTGTTACATTGCTGATGTTTCTAGTTCCTCAGATAAGTTTAGTCCTAGAGGCCTCCAGTGTGTGTTTCTTGGTTACCCTTATGGAAAGAAAGGTTATAGGGTTATGCATCTTGCTTCTAGGAAGTGCTATATATCAAGAGATATTGTTTTTGTTGAGAATGTATTTCCTTTTAAGGAAACTGTTCCTATCATATCCAATACACCTTTATTTCCAGCTATTAATTCTGACCTGCCTATTACTGAAACTTCTCCTCCTGTCTCAATTGTTTCTCCTCTGGACACATATACTTCTGAAACATCTGAAACATCTCAGTTTGATCATAGTCCTAATAATTCTGATTCTACTAATTCTGAGACTGTATCAGATTTACCCACTAAAACTGTGTCCACCAGGCCAGTGAGACATAAAACATTACCAACAAAATACAAAGATTATACTGGTTTACCTCAGAATGCTACAACTGTTGGTTCTAAGTCTACTGCTCTGTGTCATTATCCTTTGCATAAGAGCATATCCTACAGTGTTTTTTCACCTACATATAATAAATTTTTAGCCAATATTACTAAAGAACCAGTTCCTTATACGTATAAGCAAGCTGTAGTTCATAAACACTGGCAAGCTGCAATGGTGGCAGAAATTAGAGCTCTAGAAGATAATCACATATGGGATATAGTTCCTAAACCATCAGACAAGAATATAGTTGAATGTAAGTGGTTATTCAAGGTTAAGTATACACCAGCAGGGACAGTTGACAAGTACAAGGCTCGTCTTGTAGCCAAGGGGTTCACACAAACAATAGGAGTTGACTACTTTGAAACTTATGCACCAGTTGCTAAAATGACTACAGTTCGTGTAGTTCTTGCTTTAGCAGCTAAATACAACTGGCACATACATCAAATGGATGTAAATAATGCCTTTCTACATGGTGAGTTGACTGAAGAAATTTATATGAAATTGCCTCCAGGTTTTCAGCAGTTATCTACTACTTCTATTTCATTCTCAGAAGGTGTTGAGCTTGTCTGTAGATTAAGAAAGTCAATTTATGGGTTAAAACAGGCACCTCGAGTTTGGAATAAAAAATTAGTTACTGCCCTGTTACAATTTGGTTTTTCTCAGGCTATTTGTGATCACAGTTTGTTCACCTTCAAGACTTCATCTGGATTTGTCTTAGCAATTGTATATGTCGATGATATTTTACTTGCTGGAAATTCTACAGAGTTGCTAACTCAAGTTAAGACTTTTCTCCATTCTAAGTTCAAAATAAAGGACTTAGGCCCTTTGAAGTATTTTCTTGGTCTTGAAGTTGCTCGATCTACTGCTGGCATATTTGTTAATCAACGTAAATATGCACTTGATATTCTCAATGACACAGGTATGACTGCTGTCAAACCTTCTTCTGTTCCAATTGAGCAAAATCACAAATTAATTGACAATACCTCTTCTTTATTGGCTGATAATGAGATTGCTGTTTATTGACGGTTGGTGGGACGTTTACTTTACTTAACAATTACTCGACCAGATTTAGCATATGGTGTTCATGTCTTATCTCAATTCATATCATGTCCTAGAGAAGATCATTTGAATGCAGCTTATAAAATGGTCAAGTTTATTAAAGGCTCTCCAGGTCAAGGATTATTTTTCTCTGCTCAATGTCCTTTGCAACTCACTGCATACAGTGATTCTGATTGGGGAGGATGTACTGAAACTAGACGTTCTCTGACTGGTTACTGTGTCATGTTAGGCAATTCTTTAATATCCTGGAAATGTAAGAAGCAACCTACTGTCTCGAGGTCTTCTGCAGAATCTGAGTATCGTGCCATGGCAGACACTTGTTGTGAGGTTGTATGGATTGTTAATCTACTCAAGTGTCTACAGTCACCTTCTGTTTTGCCAATACCTTTGTTCTGTGACAACAACTCTGCTTTGCATATTGTTGCTAATCCAGTTTTTCATGAACGGACAAAACACATTGATATAGATTGTCATCTTGTTCGTGATAAGTTTCAGTTTGGTTTAATTGCTCCTGCTCACATCAGTACTTCAATTCAACCTGCTGATATGTTTACAAAGGCATTGCCCTCATATCAGTTAGCATTGTTACAGTCCAAGCTTCATGTTGCTAATCTGTTTGCACCATCAAGCTTGAGGGGGGATGTTACACATACAACAGAAAATGAGAATAATGAGAAATGAGCTTTATGTCATTGTGAGTCTTCAACACAGCTGGGATTGATGAGGTGGCAAGTTAGTTATGAGTTTGTTACAACTTGTATAGATATATAGCTTTAGTCAGTAATGTTTAGGATGGATGTTAGTTTCTTTTCATTTTAGCTAAACTACTCTAGCTATACATTCTTTCTCTGTATCTGTTCTTGTATATGAAGATGTATCTTCATCTTCTTGATTGTAAACTCTGATTGTAAACTCTGATTCATTCATATTAAGCTTCTTCATTCTTGATCTTGTAATTGTGTCAAAATCTAACTTCACCATATTTTTCTCCATCTATCAACGATCATTTTGTATACCATATGTGCTATATTTCGACACGATTTAGAAAAATTATATTAAAAATATGTGTTGTACAGTAAACTTATAATTTCCGATTTACCAAACACTTTACTAACTTATAAATTTTGATTTACTTATCAATTATAATCAACTTATTAATTTAAATCAATAAATTACTTTTTTTAAGTTACCCCAAACGACCCCATTATAAGTCACTAATTGAGGTAGAGCGCGCAAGTTACTTGACAAAGTTCGAGTCCTGTTACACTCGTTCGAGAAACGTTCAACTCATGAGTTTGGTTCCAGGATTTACTCGAACTGAATTTTCTTTGGTCCAAACCATGTCTTCAATTATTTTGTGTGCTTTTCATAGTTGATTTTTAAGGAACGTTTATATTACTTTTTATTGTTTTCACTTTTCAAGTTAGTTAGTAATTCTTAAAGGGTAATGGCCAAAAATGCCATTTTTTCAAGATTTTATTACACAAATACCAGTTTTAAATTTTTTGGCCAAAAATACCAACCTATTACGCATTTTTAAAATGGGTAATGCTATTACGCATTTGTGGAATGAGTATCATTTAAGAATTTTTCAAAAAAATTAAAAAAATAATAATTGTGATACGCATTCTGGAAATACGTAACACCCCAATTCTGAAGGTGTTACGCATTCCTGAAATGCGTAACACAATTAAATATTTTTTTATTTTTTTTACTTTATATGTATTACCCATTTGACAAATGCGTAATACTATTATCAATTTTTGAAATGCGTAATACATTGGTATTTTTGGCAAAAAAAATCAGAAATGATATTCTTGTTAAAAAGTTAAAAAAATGGTAAAAATGTCATTATTTCATTCTTAAATTATGAAATTGAAATATTTTTATAGTCCTTCATTCGGCATCTGTTATGTATCTAATAGCATCGTGAAATTGCTAAATTATTTCTCGTATATTATATTAATGATAAAAAAAATATTCCTAATGTGAATGAATCACTGACCTCCAACCTAGAAGTGAGATTTCTCACAGCTATGATGGAGATCAATTTTGCTTATATTATAAAACTCTTTATTAATAAATCTTGAGACAATTTAATCATAATAGAGCCTTCGTTATTTAGAACTCGAAAATATAATTTTAAGGTAGTGATTAGAAAATATTTGCTTAGCTCGTCGTATATATAGTTTGATCCATTCAAAATTAATAAGCCTACAAAAATTTTATTTAGCTAATTATCATGTTGTTGATATTTATGAAATTAACTATCATGAAATTAAAGTTTTAAGACACTTTCCAAGGAATATTTCTTACAAATAACATTCGTTATGATTGTAGATCCTGATGTAAAATGGAAGAATGTATATTTTACAAATAACATATATTGTTAAAGTGTATCATAACAAAAATTGAAAGATTGCCTTTATTATTATGGTTATCAAAATTGGGAGAATTTCGTTGTGTGAAATATCTCATACAAAGGTTTTATTACCCGTTGTACTGATAGTATTTATACGACGGTGAAAAATATATGTATAATACTCCCTCTGTCCCTCTCATTTCTTTACAGTTTTTTTTCACTGCTTGACACGCATTTTAAGGTTCCTAAAAAGTATAGTTCCATAACTTATTTTTAAAATTTTCTTTTTTTGTATAAAAATAGAATTCACAAAATCCATCTTAAAATCCGTGCCAGAATTATGTCCTCCAAGATAAAGAACCAAGGGGGACAGAGGGAGTAGTAGTAGTAAAGACGACGGTTCAATAGATAAGGGAAATTTCTGTAACAGACAACAGTTGAAAAGTGGGGTTGTGACTTAATTTCTGTTATAGTGACCGCACACAAGAAATGAGACACACACATACATAAAAACTGTGTTAGGTGGGACTTTATGTATAAAATAAAACGGATGGCTGTGATAGATATTATAGAAAAAGCACAATAAGAATGTAAATAATAGGCATGATTATGTTTTGAATTAATGATCAAACATTTGAGTTTCGGGCCAAATGAAAAAAATTACGGATATGATCTAAATGATTGAAAATGAATATTAGAACTAATTAGATTGATAACATGGAGCTTACAAATCAAAGATAATTTTATTATAACCGTGATATGCTAGAACTTTAATTGTAATAATAATTACGACCGTAAATTTTATATTAATCATTTAAGAATTACTAAATATGTTGATATGGGTTAGAAATAAAATTCTAAAAATGTAATTAATACATCATTAATTATGTAATAAATGAGACCCAATAAGAAGACCCAGAATCTTAGTTGGACTTGAATTCTTATACATGGATCAAGAACGCAGTCTGTATCGGGGATGCCCAATATAAGGTCCGTTTCTAAAATCTTTGATTTGGAACTCAGAAATCTACAAGGAAACTGAATTCTTGATTGACACAAATTAGAATCACCGACTTTGAGGAAGACTTAGCCTCCAAGACGCCCACTTCAACATGGAAATGAACTCCTGCAAGATAGGATCTGGAACCTTATCTAAGGAGGTGACTTGCCCACTAATTCACCTAAAGTTTCTCAAGCCTATATAAAGGACTAGATCCCTTAGCTCAAAACTATGTTTTTTGGCTTGATTCTCAATTCCGAGATACGTAGGTACCTTATGAGGACCCGAATTAAGTCAATAAACACAAACGCAACCATGAAAGCTTGAAACTCACCAACCCTAATGGCAATTTGATAACCTATATTTTGTCCCACAACCTATGTCAAAGCGTGCAATATATCCCTTCTACTTCGAAATAGTTATCTATTTTTGACTGAGACTTTTATCAGTCAAATTATTTAAATTTGCTTGAAATTTACATTAATTTAATAAATATTTTTTTTTAAAAAAAAGATATCATTGAAAAGGTATGTAACTCTCAGTCAAATCTTGGTCAATTTGATCGACAAAAGTTAAAAGTGGACAATTATTTTTTTAATACGAAGGAAGTATTATATACTGATGCGCTTTGTATATTAATATTGCTGATTTCTTTTGTGAATGGAATCTATTTTTTTAAGTGTACATCATTGTGTTCGAACGTGTTAATCTTTTTTTTATTTTATTTTAATAATTAATTTGTAGTTCTTTTGTCTATCATGGACATAACAGATGTACTAAATTTTAGACAAGGGTATGAGAGCATCTTCAATGGTATTCGTTAAATTAGTTGGCTAAAATGATATAAAATAGTGATTATGTAAAATTTATTGAATTTTTAAGGTGTTGTACTCCAATGGAGTTGGCTATAATGATTAGTGATATTTTAAAAATAGCAAGTTATTATTATTTCAAATTGCTAAAAATAGAATGTATTATTTTAATATGGTAATATTGATGATGTGGAGTTTTATTACAGATCTCTAGAGGTTCGACAAATATAGCCAATATGATAGGATTTTAGAGGATTATCTAAAATTTTAGATGATGATTTTTTTTTACACAATATCTAAAATTTTTATTTAAGGCATGTTTGACACACTTTTAGCTAAGGGGTTTCCATGGTTGGAGATGCTCTGATATTGTGCTAAATTTTAGACAAGGATATGATGTTGAATGACTGATTTACAAGTCATGTAAAGATGTTTGTCTTGGGGGCATGATAGCCTCAATATCATTTTTGTTTGTAAGTGCTACTACGGCTCAATATGAGAAGTGTCTTGTCTATTTAACCTAAATTTTTGTTTATACACTGCATAATGTGATTTGGTTCTACAGTAGAACCACTGTTTATATATTTAATGTATAATTTGTTTATTTATCATGTTTTTTTTTGCATATTTAAGTTTGTAGATCTGGTTCTGTTGTAGAACCATGATTTTTGGATATTTAAGTTTTTTTATTTAAATTTAATAGAACTGATTCTGTAGTAGAATCATGGTTTTTGCATATTTAATTTTCTAATCTATTATATATCTAATAGCACAACATGTCACATTTTATTCAATATAATTTACATTTTTGCCCTCTAATATATTTTAGTTTTACTATTAAATCCCTTATAATAAAATTTTATGAAAAAACATAGAATCTCTAGGCAATGCTAAGGATCGAATCCATGACATATCAATTCAACTAAACTTAAGTTTCGCATCATAATCATTGAGTTACATGTATACTTTGTTAAAAAGTAGAATTCATAACCTATATTGCTCAGTGTTTTTATCTATTAATTTGATTTTTCTTTATTCAATATGTAATGAATGCTTCATTTCTCATGCTATTCTTTATTGATTGTCTTTTTGTTATTTTATGTCTCTTTACATACCTAAAGTCACATGTCTACTCTATTAATGACTTATTATTTTATTTCATATGAATGATTAAAACTTCAAACATTTTCTTAACTTTTGTGTCATACTCTAAGTACTGATTATTCAGCAATTTCGAATACAATAAAATACTTGATTCCAAGTACTTGAGAAATTTTTTGTTTGAGAAAAATAAAATTAAAATGCTCACCCGAAAACTATTACAAAAATGAGAATCTCGGGCACGGGACAAATCAAACATCATTTGAGAAGAATGCGACACATTAAATTTCGTAATTTATTATTTATATGCGTGCATGAATTCAAATTAAATTTTTTTGATACATTAGTATATGAGTATACTAAGCAATGAATAATAATTATACATATACTCGTAAAATTCGAGAATCGGGAGTAATATATCGGGTTCTCGATCAGGAATTTAAATAGAAAATCAGGAATTAGCCACAATATTAATCAGATTTATTTTATTAATAAAGTACTAGCCGCTCAGAAAATGTTTTCCTCAGGGAAAATTAATAAATTTGCAAATTTTTAAATGAATTAGTGATTTGAATTAATCATTTTTTAACAAAAAATCATCGATCAATCGTTATCGTTGATATTATAAATGAAAATAATATCATTATAAAATCAATACTTTATAACTTAAATTTGCACAAAAAATATTCTAGCTATAACAATAATTTGACATAATCTTCACATCTGTATGGTAGGATCGTTGAAAAAATATTTATTAAATACAATATAGGCTAGACTAATTGAAAAATTTTCTATTGAATCTTTAAAAATTCCAAGCCCATACATCTATACAATTTTATAATAAGCAAAAATACGTACATTTTGTAGTTTGGTTAATCTTTTATTTTTCGTTATACCCTCGAATTTGATTATCCCTTTCATTTACAAACCGTTAGATCTTTAACTCAATTAGATGGTGACCATTCGATACAATATTAAAAGTTGTTATACATAGAGGTTCAAGGTTTGAATCCCACAAACAATATTTTAATTTAAAATTAATACTAAAAGAGGTTATTCGATTCCCATCAACAACATATTAATTTATATTTAATACTAATAATTTTTATATATAAAGGTCTAAGTTTCGAATATTTCAACAACATATTAAAAATGAAGTTACAAAATGATGTGTTATTGGTGTGAATGCAAGAACCTTTATATTTAATTTAATTGAGTTATGAATAATGCTAGGTACCCCGAATTAGATCCCAAATTTTTTCACAAATTACACGTGTCACTATCTGATTGGTTATAACTGTAATGGACTCGCCAGGGTCATATCAATCTCACCAATTAAAATCTTCCATAAAGCCAACTCATCCATGCCACATCATTTGGGAGCATTTTTTGGGTACCAATTTGGGGTACCTAGCATTACTCGTGAGTTATAACCAATCAATAAATATCATTTAGTAAAATTTTTTGTAACTAAATGCTAAGGATCGAACTCATGACATATCAATTCAACCAAACTTAAGTCACAACCTTTAATCATATTGAAATAATATATTTTATTTATAACAATCTATCTATTATATATATAATAGCACAACATGTCACATTTTATTCAATATAATTTACATTTTTGCCCTCTAATATATTTTAGTTTTACTATTAAATCCCTTATAATAAAATTTTATGAAAAAACTTAGAATCTCTAGGCAATGCTAAGGATCGAATCCATGACATATCAATTCAACTAAACTTAAGTTTCACATCATAATCATTGAGCTACATCTATACTTTGTTAAAAAGTAGAATTCATAACCTATATCGCTTAGTGTTTTTATCTATTAATTTGATTTTTCTTTATTCAATATGTAATGAATGTTTCATTTCTCATGCTATTCTTTATTGATTGTCTTTTTGTTATTTTATGTCTCTTTACATGCCTAAATTCACATGTCTACTCTATTAATGACTTATTATTTTATTTCATATGAATGATTAAAATTTCAAATATTTTCTTAACTTCTGTGTCATACTCTAGGTACTGATTATTTAGCAATTTCGAATACGATAAAATACTTGATTCCAAGTACTTGAGAAATTTTTTGTTTGAGAAAAATAAAATTAAAATGCTCACCCGAAAACTATTACAAAAATGAGAATCTGGGGCACGGGACAAATCAAACATCATTTGAGAAGCAATGCGACACATTAAATTTCATAATTTATTATTTATATGCGTGCATGAATTCAAATTAAATTTTTTTGATACATTAGTATATGAGTATATTAAGCAATGAATAATAATTATACATATACTCGTAAAATTCGAGAATCGGGAGTAATATATTGGGTTTTCGATCAGGAATTTAAGTAGAAAATCAGGAATTAGCCAGAATATTAATCAGATTTATTTTATTAATAAAGTCTTTGACAAATTTGTCGTATTTGTAACAAAATATAAATAATAATTATATAAAGATGCTCGAAAAAATCGATAATATATTGAATTTTAAGAATTTTTTTTTCTAATTCTGAATGAATGAAGTCGGTACTTTAATAGAAAAATAATACATTATTCTATCATTGAATCAAAGAATGATCATTGTCACAACGGAATCAAGTAACATTAATCATAAAATCTAACAACAAAAATAGCTATAAAAACCGTAAATTAGAACAATAGAGGAATCATCTGAAAACTATTATAAAAATATGAGATCTCGAGAAAGGAGCATACCAAAAGTTACTTAAGATTTAAGAAAGAAAGAATGTGATGAATTGAAAAATTTTAATCGTCACAACGGGATCAACTATCAGTAATATAAAATCCAACAACAAAAATAACTACAATAATGTAAATTAGAACATTCCAAAGATCATATGAAAACTATTATTAAAAAAAAAGTTCTCGAGAAGGGAACATATGTAACACTCCTAGATCCGGGGTTGGAGATGCAGGCTGTCACTCTGTCCTTAATTCCCATTTTAATAAACATTATTCTTATTCTTTAATTTCAACATACTTTGACCCCTCATTCAAACATAACATTCACATATTATAGGCTCAGAGACGAAATTAAAACATTACTAAGGTATTACAACCATCTTGAAATAGTTATTACAACCCAAATTGTCGTTATCTTAAAAGTTCATACTTAAAAAAGAATTACCATCTAAGGTGGCACTTGCATCCAAAAAGAGGTTCGGTATTCAGAAACTTACACAAGTAGTGCTTGTAAATAAATCTAACCAACCTAAGCTGTAAACCTATCCAACTTAGTCTGCTCACCTATGGTAATGCTACTGGGTGCTGTCCTGGCACCTGCCTCGTAAACAGTCTCCTAAACTGCTGACCGGTTAACACGCTTTTGCAGAGGGTCTGCCTTGTTCTTGCCATGAGTATCTGTTGTTGTATGGTGGTATATATGAAAGAAAAGTAAGAGTGAGCAATACAGTTCAGCCATATAATAATAGTTTTCAAAGTACTTTTATTAACATAAATCATATGCCATATTGTATACTGATATTGTACCATCATTAAATATTTTTCATTCTTTATCCAGAAATATAGCGAAGAATTTCTGAGGTACTTTGAATAATTCATCATTCTGTCAACACTATCGGTAATTGAGCACCTACGCTTTCATTACAGTGTTGCAGTACAATTCCAATTGAAAGAATGGGATTATGCTGGAGCCTCTTCCACGATATCTGGTGATCAGCCAATATATCGTGCCTCTGCTTCTCTACTAGTAGAAGGACGACGTTCCCTTATCGGGTCGCACCCTGACCGCATATGGGCCTTAATATTTGGACTATGCCCGAAGGCGATGTCCCCTCTTCCTCCAATCCCTTAGAGAATTCTGTGCATTAGGAATAGAATTTAATCCAGTTCCCTCAAGCACACAGCTTGGTGACTGGTTTGGTAACCTTTACTTAGCTTTACTTCCAGGAATAATTGAGGAAGTAATTTTAACATGTGGGTTGACTTTAGTCAACAGATTTCGATTACTAAGAATCGCCTCATCAACATAACTTGGGAGTGGGTCAGAGTTTTTGAGTGCTTAGTCAAACCTGAACCCCTCCTTACTAGGTAGGGTGTGTTTCTTATTGATAGCGAAGGGGGAAAACATTTAATATTGGCTCCCAAAACCTTGTGTTCCCGAGTTTTGATAAGTTTGAGCGAGGTAACGATACTTTTCGATGAGTGAAGCTATAATCAGTGATTCGTCCATTTTAAACTGGTTTCACTAAAACGAGCATTTCTCATAAACCGTAAATCGTTTCAAGTCGATTCAAATTCTCAAATACACTACAAAGTCAGATCTTCAAGTTCTTAAGCAGTTTTTCCATAATTCATGCTTTAACCATTCGTGAGTTTCTGCCCTAGAGATCTAATGGAAACTTGTCATTATAACGACTATAATCGATCATTTCTAAATTCCATAAATTCCATTAAATCACTTAAAGCAACCACACCACATCAAGATCATATAAACATCATCTAGGGTCTGTAAGACCAGTGGTATTATCCACTTATCACTACCCAAAACTTTACCCATACTTATAAAGCTTAAAACATCACAATCCCCTTAAACATGTACATACTTGCATCAACCTTTCAAATCACTTATAACTCATGAAGTTTAAGGTGGGTGTGAGTGTTTTACCTTCCTTGTGGTCTTAACAACCTTAACCAAACTTAACTTTCTGTAAAAACCCCTTAGATAGCTTTAACAACCTTTAACCTTCAAGACCTAAACAACCAAGTTTAAAATTTTCGGAGTCAGCATGACCTCTCTTGAAAGAACTGGAAAAACGAGGATCTTACCTTACTTATCTGAATGAGGCTCCTGAATAAGAGTTTTAGAGTATCTCAATACCTTTCCAACAAGCTAAAGAACACAAAATTTTATTGAGAAATGAGGGAGATATGGCTATTTTACTGGGCTGTTGTCTATTTGGCCGAAATGGAGAGTTCTTTGGGTTTTGCTTGCTTCAATCATGGCTACTACTTGTTTGAAATGGTTGTAATGCCTTCTATCATAACTTAGTTGGTCCTTTAGCAGATAAATCAATTACCCATAACATAATAATTATAGTGATTTACTTTTGCTAATGGTAATGGACCTTGTCTCCTTAATTGCCAAGTTGACTTCCTTGATTGCCAATTAGCTTCCTTGTATTCTCTTCCATTAACTAATGGTATAATACACCACTTAATACTATAATTCATGGTATGCATATATGTATTTTATTTATTTACTCTACATCATACTATTCTCGCGTATTCCCGGTACAATATTTATTCCTTAATTTCCATGCTAATCTTCAATAATCCTTAAAATGTTTTTGGTTCAACATTCTAATTTCTTTATCCTAGTACTTTGGTTGCATGGTCATTTTCAAATTATATAACTCTTGGGCTTGTTATAGTACTCTTATTTATCGATAGCTCATGAAACGTAGGTCGTTAGAGAAGTAGGATTCTTCGAATTCCGGCGACATTTACATACACTTATTTCACTTAAGAAATCATAATATGAACTCGAATCTTAAATATTCACCATACCTAAGTGGTGTTTGGAATCATTTCCTTTAAGTAATAAAATTACTATTCATTCAAATCGTTTTACAATAGTACAAAAAAATCCGGGTTCTTACAACATACCAAACATTACTTGAGAAAGAAAGAAAATAACAAATTGAATATTGTTTATCGTCATAACGAAATTAATTAAAATTAACCATAAAATAACAATAAAAACGATTATAACTAACCGTAAACTAGAACAATCCCGTGCCTTGCACCGGTATTGAAGCTAGTTTAAGTTTAATAGAACTAGTTCTGTAGTATAATCATGTTTTTTTTGCAAATTCAAGTTTTGTAAATATGCTAATAGAAGAGGCATAAATGCATATCCAGATCTCGTATATGAATACTAATATTGATTATAATTCAAGTTTTGATTGAATATGAATACTAATATTGGTATTATATAATTTACAGGATGATTTAGATGCAGAGATGAGAAGACTTAAGCTGGAGCTCAAGCAAACGATGGACATATACAGTACAACATGTAAAGAAGCACTCTCGGCCAAACAGAAGGTATGTAAAGTTGATTCATCCTTACACTATCACAACTCGACAGCATTGTTTAACATTCTGTTTATAGGCAATGGAGCTTCAGCGCTGGAAAATGGAAGAAGAGCAGAGATTAGAAGAGGCATGATTTGCTGAGGACAAAACATTGGCACTTGCAGAAAGAGAAAAGGCCAAGTCCAAGGCAGCTATAGACCATGCTGAAGCTGCTCAGAGTCTTGCAGAGATTGAAGCACAAAAGAGAATCACTACAGAAATGAAAGCGTTCAAAGAAGCTGAAGAGAAGAACAAGGCACTTACTTCAATGGCAAAATCAGATGTAAGGTACAAAAAGTACACTAGTGAGGAGATAGAAGAAGCGACCGAATTCTTTGCCAAGTCTCGTAAGATTGGTGAAGGTGGTTATGGGCCAGTATACAAATGTAATTTGGACCACACACCTGTTGCGGTTAAGGTTCTACGTCCAGATGCAGCTCAAGGAAGAACACAGTTTGAACAAGAGGTACACACAAATGTACAGAAATTTAACTGTTCCATGTGTTTGAAATGATCACTGGTTCATTTCACAAACTGAATAGAAAATTCACATGACATATACAAGTAAAACATTATGATACTTTTAAACGGGGAAAACCAAAACGAATAAGGAAAATTAATTATATAAGAAATGTACAAGAACACAAGTGAAATTTATCAGGGACCTCAAATATTCAGCAGTCACTAGGTAGAAAATTACAAGAATTGTATTTACTCCATACAAGTTCTATCTCATGCATCTAAAAGTTCAGATTTATACATTATGTATGCCTTCATAAAAATCATATATAAAACAGCTTTTCTCTTATATATTTGTTACTTCACATGTAAATCTTATTGCATGGTTCACAATCAGTTTTAGTTTTATTTTTTCTTACAATATGAAATGTCCATGGCCTCTCCTCGGTTGAAATACTGTGCTGCATACGGCTTCCTAATATGGTATTACTCCTTGGAGCTTGCCCCGAGTATGGGTGCTTAGTTTATGAGTACATGTCAAATGGAAGTTTAGAAGACCGTCTTCTTCAGAGAGGAAACTCGAAACCTCTCTCTTGGCAGCATAGGTTTCGAATTGCAGCCGAGATTGGAACAGGGCTCCTTTTCCTTCACCAGACAAAACCAGAACGACTAGTACATCGTGACCTAAAACCTGGAAATATCTTGCTTGACCGCAACTTTGTTAGCAAAATTGGTGATGTTGGATTGGCCAGGCTTGTCCCTCCATCACTTGCAGATACTGTTACCCAGTATCACGTGACATCCACAGCTGGAACATTTTTCTATATAGATCCAGAGTATCAGCAAATAGGCATGCTTGGAGTAAAGTCTGATATATACTCCTTAGGAATCATGTATCTGCAGATGATTACTGCCAAGTCACCGATGGGCTTAACACATCTTGTTGAAAAGGCTATTGAAAAGGGAACTTTTAATGAGATTCTAGATTAATCTGAGCCTGATTGGCCAGTTGAAGAGGCATTAAGCTTTGCCAAGATATCTCTACAGTGTGCTGAGCTACGGAGAAAAGATAGACCAGTTCTTGGCACAGTTGTCTTGCCAGAGCTTCAGCGATTAATAGAACTTGCTGAAGAGAACATGACGGATGCAATGTTGTACGGGACTGGTCCCTCGCCCACCCAAAGTCAAGCCTCCATGTCTCAAGTAATTGACATTGTACATATTCAAACTACAATTCTTGCAGCAAAATAGTCATTGTATAGATCAGAATAATTCTTACAAACATGCTAAGGTGATTATAGAATCACATAGAGATGCTAACTTCAACATAAGGAAATTAAATTCTGGTGGTAACTACATTATTAAATTGAAGATAAGCCTTCACAAACTGGAGAGCGAGTTGTAATTCTTAGTACCGTGGTAAAGACTTATTATAATTTTTGTGATCACTCATGTCATGCCAAAAAAACAGTATAAAAAAAAATGAATCAAGTAATGCGAGTGTCAAGTTGATCAGAAATGGAAGCACAAGTCAAAATTAAGTTATAATCTACAAGGATGTTGGAAGCATTTACTGGTATTTTTATTTTATTATTACAGTGTATTCATTTATACTGTAAATGTTTCATTTTAACTATTTGATATTGTACAACTAAATAGTGAAGTTCCGAGACATGATTTCATAACATTAGTTCATACTTCATATGAATAAGGGAATCTTGGTTGAGTTCGTTTAGGAGAACCGGGTCACAAGTATTGATTCGTATAATTTGCAAACAGATTTCAAGTATGCATCAAACAACTAGGAACATCATGATGAATCTGATATTAGATTCTTATGAGATCTAACAACTTTCTAACTGAATTATGAAGGCGTGTTATCCGCAATCCACCTATACCTCCAACGGTAGAACAAGCACAGGTGATTAATCAGCAGAAGCAAGCCAGTGAAAGAACATATAGAAAGTTGAAAGAAGGAAGATATCAAACCCATGTGCAAGCTTCATCATATAACATATTATCATAGTCTATAAGGCACAGCGGACTTCGACGTTTCCAGTTCTCAACTGGTGCCATTGTAACATCTCTCTGTGCAGTTGGATTAGAAAAGGTGTGAAATATGAATGGATATAATATCCCAGAGAAGATTCTGTATATATAATATCGGTTTCTTCATCTCTGTTAATGGATGTACAGTTCTTTTCCCGAAAGTAGCTCAAAGTCGTATAATGATTTATGTAAATGATAGCATTCGCTACAATTTTGGCCAGATGAAAGAGTGTCTTCAATTGCTGTTGGTAGTGTATTTTAATTTGATTTATTTATATTACAGCAGCATGTACTGCAAGCAAATTTTCGGAATCTGGCCGTAGGTTTTATCTAATTTGATCCAAAAATAAACAAATGTAAACTAGTGGATCTTTAAACTTAACAGGTTTGATAACTGAAGAAAAATCAACAAACATTTCCTCTTTTTATATCATCATTAACAGCTAGAGTTGAAGTTACAGGCAACCAAAAGGAGAGTCCAGGCCCAAGTTCAATTCACAGATCCTTGAAGTACTCCTTAGAGAGCTGATAATTACAAACAACAGGAGATAATTTAAAGAAGTAAAAAAAAAACTACTAAAGATAACTTAGAATTACAGTGTCTAAAACAAAATTAACTACTCTTGAGAATCTGGCAAAGTTGGTCAAGAGTGTGGGTATACTTTTCTAAACATGTGATTAGCTCATTGCCTTAACGTCTCACATTAACAGCTTGAGTAGTCTTGGCACTTTCCGGATCAGCCAATATGCAGTCGACTTCTTCTACAAATTTTCCTTTAAGTACAGCATTGATTTGTTCTGCAGAATTTAGCAGCTTCATTGTCATCCTTTCTACCTTCTCTTCTTGATTACTTTCTTTCTTCTCAATCTTTACAACTACACTCTCTTCCGGACATTATACTTCTACCTTAACTACTGACAAGGTTTATCAGTCCAATCTCTATTAAATTAATCATGGCAGTGCATATAAATGTACTTACACCAAGTAGTGCCAACTCTCCATGTTGCTACCTGAGCAAATTAGTGACCAAGTGTCTAGCAATCCTTAGATTTAGTTTAAGATTTATGTTCACCAGTTTAAAAACTAAGATCATGGATCAATACAAAATTTCAATACTGAGAAGTCTGGAAGTAGAACATTTACCAAACATATCCAATTACTTTGATTGCACAAGTAGCCATATTGGACGAGGGATCAAAATTATCATCTTCACAGTCTTTTCTCTTCCTCTTCCATGCACCCCTGCATCTTTTTAACATGGAATAAAATCAAAATTTTTGACTAATTACTTTTGATTCTATAATAGAATCAGAGAATTGGATTGGAATACACAGTACATTCAAAATTAAGATAAATATAGAGTGAAATCAACTTTTCAACTCACTAATTTGATTATATAACAAAATATAAAATCAGATTAAAAATATACAATAGAATTAAACTAAAGACGAATCAATAGTAGAATCAACTTTGTAGTTTTTGCAATTTAAAAAAGCGAAACAATAAAATACTAAATAAATTTTGATTCTACAGTGGAATCAAAAAATGCAGGAGATAATTAGTAATGCAACGAACTATGTATAAACAGTTGTTTTGATTCTACAGTAGAATAAAAAAAATCATTACAAGTTGAAAACATAATAGTTGTTTGTGCATATAGATTCAATATAGCTACTACAAAAAACAGAAATTCACCCAATCCATGTATTTTGATTCTTGAGCGTAAATGCTTCATCTATTTTTTGAAATTGAATTGAAAAGTTAATCAGTTTCCTCTTGTGTCTATGTCCTGCATTAGATGTACTATGTTCAGTGAGTATTGATGAACTGAAAAACAAACAAATGAGTGTAGCTAACTCCTGATCGATCAGCTGCAAGAATAGTCTGTTACTAGAATAAGTTTCTGATACGGGGCAATTCCACTAAAGACATTGCATATCAAAGAATTTTTTTATTAGCTGAAAAAAAAATATTAAACCAAGGGCAGAATTAGGATTCTCTTTCAGGGATCCAACTTAACATATTTGGAAATACACTATGTACTCTTTATTTTTCAGGGTTGCAATATTTCTCCTCAGCAGGTTTCTCAGCCACATTCTTTACAATTGTGACAAGGGTGTTGAGAGCTCTTTGTTGTTGCTCAACAAACTATCAAGTAAATAAACAAATTATAACGTCAATTACAACAAAAAAATCAGTTTGCATGATTTGCTTGTCTTAGGACTTCAGAACAGATCCTCTTTCCTCTAATATAATATTTCCATTTTATTATACAATATATGAGATATTTGATATACATTTTATTATACATTCTGTGCATTTGTTATACATAACCACCCCCCTGGTGGATGCCTCTGTGCACAGGCCACGTGATTGTCAAGTTTACTAGGAAAGAACTTGACTAGCTAAGGAGAGTTTTGTAAATAGATAAGAAAAGAAGGAAGACTTGCTAGATATGATTTCTTCAACTAGATTCAAGGATTCAAAAGGTGCAATGCAATTTTGAGTTAGGTCAACATGCCTATAAGTTGAAGATATTTTTGACTGAATTGTTGTTCCAATAATGTTGCCAGAATAATAAGTCTGAGTTGTAATATTAGAATATGCCTTGAGTTGTAATATTAGAAAATGCCTGCCTGTGATTCTAAGTCTCTCTTCTTTAAAAGTTTTGAAACTTTCTGAAAGGGGCCAGAAGCTTTTTTTCTTTGACAGAGTTAACTCCTAGTGACAAGGGTCATAGTTTCACTTCAGCTAAAGAGTATAGCCTTTCTAAGCTCTCTTACTCCCGAGAACTTACATTGTTTAACTAATATTTATGAGAAATTAGTGATGATACAGATCTCTATAATTTTCTTGGTTGTACATTCTAACATAACATATCCACTGAACACTTTATCTGATAGCTAGATACCTGCAGGATCTTTATAAGGCAGAAGCACAATATCCTAGATTAAAAACTTGCATGCCTTAATTCTGGTAGTCTCTAACATCAGCGATGGAGTACATCTTGTAC
This sequence comes from Saposhnikovia divaricata, assembly GCA_036435485.1. Lineage (NCBI taxonomy): Eukaryota > Viridiplantae > Streptophyta > Magnoliopsida > Apiales > Apiaceae > Saposhnikovia > Saposhnikovia divaricata. The sequence goes on along the minus strand of CM071594.1, from coordinate 112,817,040 downwards.
AACATCCTAAACTGTGAAGTCCAAAACAGTTCTTAAATATACTCAATGCATAAAGGCTAAATTTTATAATTTGATTCTACTGTACAATCAGAATTTATGCAGTAAAACAAACAAAATTAAATAAGTTCTAATTTGATTCTATAGTAGAATCAAAATGCCTATCTAAAATTTTGAGCATTAGATTTGATGTTTATGAGTAATTTATCCGATTCTGGAATAGAATTATTTTTTATTAAAGAAAACTATAGCACACACACGTTTCGATTGTATTACAGAACCAATAAAAAGTATCCACCATATGTTCTACATGTGTTATACACAGCTACGACGACTAATATAACTAGCTCAACTGTTTTGATTCTATTACATAACCAAATAAAATACATAATTTAAAGATTACATACACTACACTCAATATTTACTCCCACTAGACAAAATAGTTTCTACTGTAGAACCAAAATAACAAAACAACATTAATTAAAAAAAAACTACATGCTTAAGAAAACACCTGTTTCGATTGTATTATAGAACCAACAAGTATACATACAAATCAACAGGAAAAATCTACAATAAATCATACTACACAAAACTACACAAAACAAAATATCATAAATTGAAAAAAATGAATTGTACCTGATATGGACACAGCTTCAACATAATCAGAAATTTGAGCTTGATTCAAAGCAAAAACACCTTGATTTGAAGAATCCATCTCAAATTGACACATTTGAGAGAGAAAGAGATACGAGAAAGATATACAGGAGAGATATATGGGAGAGAGATATACGACAGAGAGAGACGAGAGAGAGAAATTCAGTGAGAGAGAGAGGTTAGAGAGAGAGTGTGTAGTTAGAGAGAGAGTATAATAAGTAATAGCGATAGTTTTTTAATATATATTTTTTTTAGAGGAATATTATCAGCCATCAGATGTGTTTTAGATCTAATGGTCCAAAATGGGTCTTCATTGGACTCCATATAAAATGGGTCTCTATGGAATAATGGCCTATATATATATAGGCCATTATTCTAGAGAGAACCTCCTTATATAGAGTATAGGAGAGAACCCTCTCCATTAATGTGGACCGTACGATTAAAAATTATCCAATGGCTAATATTAATTAAAAATAGAAATTATTCTAACAAAAGATGTAGGCGGCTTCTCTCTGTATCTCTCCTCTTTCGCTCGCACTCCACCCCCCCCCCCCCCCCCCCGCTCTCTCTCTCTCTCTCTCTCTCTCTCTCTCTCTCGCTTTTTACTCACTCTTGCTGTTTTTGATTTCAATTGAATGTATTGTGTTTTCTTCAAATCAAGCTCAACTGTGTGATTATGTTGACGTTCAATCTTCATCAGGTTCGATTTATAAAATCAATTGTCAATTTGCATTTGTTTACAGCTTTTTTTATTCAATTTCGTGTATGTCTTCTCCGTTTGTTTGTAATATATGCTTTGTATGTCTTGATTTTGATGTGTGTGTGTTAATGAAGATATGTGATTTTGTTGTTTTTTTGTAGAAGCTAAGCTCTGTTGTTTTTTGTTTTTTGTAGTAGCTATATTGAATCTATATGCACAGATAACTATTATGTTTTCAACTTGTAATGAATTTTTTTTTTGATTCTACTTTAGAATCAAAACAACTGTTTATACATAGTTCGTTGCATTACTAATTTCTCCTGCATTTTTTTGATTCCACTATAGAATCAAAATTTATATAGTATTTTATTGTTTCATTTTTTTAAATTGTAAAAAACTACAAAGTTGATTCTACTATTGATTTGTCTTTAGTTTAATTCTATTGTATATGTTATGCCCTAATTTGGCATAAGTCCTAAGCAGGCCTAAATGGGCTAGAATAATGTTGCATCATGCATAATGGGCCTAGGAAAGAAGAATGGGTCATTAAAGTTCATCATCGTAGAAGAATTCAGGAGATTATTCGTTAGGGCGGCATCGCTAGCGATCCCAAAGGGATGGGGTCGCAGTTCACGAGGCCTAACAAGGCCTAGGGGTCCAGCGTGGCCTAGAGTGTACTTATTATGAAGGCTTACGGTCAGGCCCAGCGAGGTCGCGTGAGTGCGGTTATCTCCATACATCACGGATCGCCTCGCATGGCAAACCCAACGAGGTCTAGGGATGGGTATCGGGGCACTTCGGGGCCGGGGAGTGCTATCCCCGCCCCCATCCCCGAATTTAAACCCGATCCCCGTCCCCGGCCCGATCCCCGTCGGGGATTATTTTTTATTCCCCGTCCCCGGCCCGAACGGGTAACAGGGATCCCCGCGGGGAATCGGGGAATTTCATTTTAAACAAAAAATAACATTGTAAACAATTTTAAACACTAACTAGCAAGTTTTAAACAATTTTTTAAGCACTAAATTAAGATAAAAAATATTACTTAAATAAACAATTATAAATAACATGGAAATGAAGTTATTTAACTACTAGAAAGACAAACATATAAGATTAAAATATAATTTTATTTCCAATATAAAGTATTGGAAATTCGTATATATTAATATATGATTATATATATATATATATATATATATATTAATGTGATGAAATCGAGTCGGGGACGAATCGGGGCGGGGGTCGGGGATCAGGCCGGGGAGACATAAAATCCCGGCCCCGGCCCGCTCCCCGATTTTTTTTGAAAATTGTCCCCGCTCCCCGGCCCGTACCCGAAAAAATCCCCGATTCCCCGCCCCAAGCGGGGCGGGGATCGGATCGGGATCGGGCGGGCCGGGGTGAATGCCCATCCCTAGCGAGGTCGCATGCGATGTTTAATCAGAGCCAGTTCCGCCAGTAGCGATGTTTAATCAGAGCATCATGCTAGCCATGGGTGACCTTTTATGGGCCATGAGTCATGAGCAGGATAAATGGGTAAATATATCAGCCCAAGGAGACGTCTAGTGGATTTTGGGTCAAGTTAAGCCCATAGAAACCCTAGCCCGTCTAGATAACTTCTTCTCCAAGAGAACTACGTATGGCTTGATCCCTATAAATAGGGTACGTAGGCATCTTGTAAAGTATGAGAAAACAGTTCACCACTGAATATCAATAGACAAGACCAGCCACAAACAGTTACAAATCACCTCCGTGTTCTTCGGGTTCATAGCAAAATATCAGTATTTTGCTCCATAAATCCAGCAACCTCCAAAATATTGTTATACAATATTCTCCCTATAACATTTGGCGCTAGAAGGAGGGCCATCTCCATACGCTTCGCTCTCGGACAGGGGGTGGTGTTTTTTCCTTCTCGAACTCGGCCTCGGTCCCATCTCCATACGCTTCGCTCTCTGGTGAATCCTTCCTTTGAGGGTCGTCTTTGTTTTTCTTGTGCGACCTCGAGGTCTCCCCCACTCCGTTTTTCTTCTTGTTCGATTTAGTCATTGTTCTCCCAATTCAACGACTAGCCCCTCCTTCTAGCGCAAAATTAGGCTCACGTCGCGAGGCCACTCTACTTGGGATCATTCCGTTGGAAATTCAAAGTAAACCAAGCGTTCCGGAGGAATTTGTTCTGGAACTAGCGAGCCAGGGGTCGACATGGATGACCCCTATATGGGAATATGTCAAGAAGGGAGTTCTACCTCAAGAAAAGAAAGAAGCGAGGAAGGTCAGATGTCAGGCAGCTCGCTATGTGATTTATGATGAGGTGCTATATCGAAGAGGGTTCAATACACCACTGTTGAGGTGTGTAGATGGCGAAGAATGCAATTACATCCTAAGGGAGGTCCATGAAGGAATATGTGGCAATCACTCGGGGGGTAGTTCCCTAGCTCAAAAGATCTTACGACAAGGGTATTTCTGGCCTACATTGAAAAGAGATGCTTTTGAATTCGCCAGAAGGTGTGATAAGTGTCAGAGAAATGCTAATTTCAGTAATGCTCCAGTAGCGAACCTCACCTAGCTAATGAACCCCTGGCCCTTCGCTATGTGGGGGATCGATCTTATTGGTGAACTCCCCAAAGCCAAAGGAGGAGTCAAATATGCAGTTGTGGCCGTGGACTACTTCACCAAGTGGGCCGAAGCTGAGCCCCTCGCTACCATCACGGCTAAAAAATTGAAGGACTTTATGTACAGGGCTATTGTATGTCGCTATGGAATCCCATATCAGCTCATATCAGATAATGGGAAGCAATTCGACAGTAAGGAAATGAAAGAGTTTTGTGAAAATCTGGGGATAAAGAAAAGTTTCTCTGCTGTGAGCCATCCTCAAACAAATGGTCAAACCGAGGCCATTAACAAAATAATTAAACATACCCTGAAGGCTAAATTAGAGGAGAGTGAGGGCAGTTGGCCTGAGGAGTTACCAAGGGTCCTGTGGTCATACAACACGACCCCAAGGTCTACCACCGGAGAGACCCCATTCTCTTTGACTTATGGATGCGAGGCCATGGTGCCTGTTGAAGTTGGCTCGGGCTTGTTCAGGCGTGAACATTACGACCCCGAAGCAAATGAGGTCAATCACAGGCTATATTTAGACATGATTCAGGAGTCAAGGGAGGAAGCACAGTTAAGGCTCGCAGCTTATCAAAGAAGAGCTGCGAGGTATTATAATGGGAAGGTTCGTGTGCCGCATCTTCGTGTGGGGGACTTGGTGCTTAGGAGAATGATGCCTAACACCAAGGTCTCAGCTCATGGAGTCTTTGGAGCCAATTGGGAGGGGCCCTACAAAATCTATGCTGTTATCAATGAGGGGACTTATTATCTAACAGATATGGATGATAAGGTCGACCTCGAGCCTGGAATGCAGAGCACTTAAGGAAATACTATCAGTAGAGGCCTCGCCCCTGGTAGTCTCTATCTATCATTACTTAGCATGAATAAATTCATACAAAGTACTGGGGGGTAGTGATCATATAGACACCTCCTCTTTATGATGTAATGAAAGCTGGGCATCGTCCCTAGTATTTATATATGACGTTTGTTCTCTAAAAAATATTGTGCAATTTTATTCTTTCTGTTAGCATTTTAAATTTTCAGGACTAGGCCAGCACAGTGTATGCGAGGCCAAATCCCCCTCAGGTCAAAGAGGATGCGAGCGTACATTTACTGCGACCTGAGGGACTGTCCTCGAAGATTAGTTATTGAAAAGCATGTCTACTCAAAGAAGTTCAAAATGAAAGAAGTTAAGGGGTGAACTCAGCCTCGGGATCGTGTCTGCGACCTCGCAAGGAAGGCACCGCATGTCATGATTCCAAAGGGGATGAGGCACACCTTGAAGTTTATAAAGGAAATCTAAAAGTTACAAGAAAAAGGAAAGCTACAAATTCAATCACAAAGGAAGCTTCGCAGCTGCGAGGCTAATCTACTTGGCAATATTTCAAATATACAAAGGATGAAAGCAATAATGACTCCAGACAGAGTGGACACAATATATTTTACGAGGAAACGAAGACATGTAACATGAAAGACGTTATGATAATTATCAAAATTTCAACAGTTAATGGGTCGTTGTGCGAGCCCAAATAAGTTATCAGGACAGTTAAAAAATATTACATGCTGCGAGACATACAAGGGGTGTCCGCATCCCCAATTCGGTACTTAGAAACAAAAGAAAAGAGTTCATTGTTTTGCGGCTTCAGTTGTGTTGGTCTGAGTGGCTTCGCTAGCAAGCCTGGCTGCCTCCTTCGCATCTTCTTCTTCGATCTCTTTGCGAAGAGATTCTGCAAATTCAGCATTACCAGGCCCGAGCCTTTCCCAGTCGAAGTCAGGAATTTTTCTGATGAAGCCCTTCATAAATTCGACCTGGGCGGCCTCCACCACAGTGTCGTGATCAAGTTTGGCAGCCTCGAGCTCCTTCTTCAGTTTGCCCAGCTCTTCCCCATGCTCCCTCTTAAGAGTCTCCTCGAGCTCCTCTGCCTCCTTCAGAGATTTGTTGAGAGTATTCCTCTCATTAGTGATCTTCTTGAGCTCGGATCGCAGGGTGGCAGTTTCCGTTTCAAGGGCTAGCCTATGAGTCTCCATCAGCGACCTCTTGTCTTCTTCCTTTTGGAACTTAAGGACTGTGACCTCCTTCTCCAGTTTGGCTTTGACAAATGCAAGGGTCTTCAATTCCTTGAGATGTGAAGTTTGACGAATGAACGCCTCAGATAAACACTTGGAAAGAGATTCGGCATTGTCAATCAGCTCGGCTCCCACCCAGCTCGTACACTCCTCTTTAGTAGCATGATTATATCCATGCTTCGCAAAGAGGTGATGAACAGGAGTAGCAGTTGCTGGGTGCTTAGGAACAGGAAGCACGGGTTCATCCCTTCTAGTTCTCTTAGAAGCATGTTCTTCAGGGGTACCCTGGGCTCGCTGAATAATTTCGATGTTTTTTGACGATGGTGGAGGAGGTGGCAGTTCAGTAGTCTTTGGCTTGGGGGGGACTGTAGCAGTTTTCGCGACAGGGGCGGCCCCATTTTTTTGGAGGAAGGGAGGCCTGCGACCGCTTTTACCCGACATACCTGAAAAGTGGAAGTGAAATACAATTAGAAGCATAATAATACAAGTTATACAAACGCGAGAACAGAAAAGATGAAAGCAGTGTTAAAGTTAGCGAGGACGGAGTAATGGTCATGTTGTGACGAGGAGAATACCCTCACTAGTGGTAACTACAACTCGAGAGAACGAGGCCTCCTCACGAGCTTTCCTTTTTAATGAAGCCTTCTTCGCATTTGAGGGCCTCGTTTGTGAAGGAAAACCAACTCCTTCTTTCAGGAAGCCGCACTCGATTAGATTTTCAAGAGAAAGAAGGGTTCTAATGTTGCGGGCCTCTCGTGGAGTTTTCAGTACATCGTCAGCACGTTTCTTCTCTTCGCCCTTCAGGACGGTTAGCACTTGACCAACTGCGATCTCAGGAAGGATGAATTAGCGTACGGATTGAATGAAAGGGGGGTGAAGTTAAAAGGATAGTTCCATACCTGGGAGATAGTTAAAAGAAGTCTTACCTCTGGGCACCTCGTGGACATAGAAGTAAGGACCTTTCCACGAGCCTGCGTTACTTGGAGCACTGTGATAAAGTTCTTTTTTGTTAAACGCTGGCCACATTGAGAAATAGACGTAGCCAAAGTCTGAGGCCCCGCATCGCTTCAGCTGCAGAAAATAACCCATGGCCCTCGCATCCAACTCAGGATAGTTAAGTTTATGGTAAAGAACGTAGAGGGCGATCATGGCTCTGTAACCATTGGGATTTATTTGAATCGGGGCCAAATGGTACGTTTAACAGACATCCCTAATAAAAGGATGGAGGGGAGAGGAGACGCCTATCTTCATCATTGACGAGGTCAGAACCATTCGAGGCACTCTACCACCATTTTCTTGATGATCAAAGCGGTAACATCGCATTGAAGACTTGGGGAGAATAATTTTGCCTTCTGGCCTGAAAATGTCAACCGCCTTAGCTAGAGATTCTGTATCTAGGGTCGTTGATAGATCCTTGCAGGCTAGGACGCGAGGCTGGCCGGGTTTCACTTTCGAACCTGGTTCGATATCTTCAGGATGAGGACCACCAACATATATAGTCCCTTCTAGCTCAGGTTGGGGAGTTGGTTCGTAAGGTTGGGGAGAAACTTCCGGTATATAATTGTAATCAGTGAAATTGACGACCTTGGCTACTTCATCGAGGCCGCCATCATCAGAGGAAGGCTTCTCATAGTCAGAATCATCGGAATTGGCCTCGTTGTCATCTCCACCCTCATGCTCATAATAAGCAGTACCTAGCAAGTTTGTAGAGGAGTCGCTAGCAATATCTATGGGGGTCGGAGGAAGAAAGTTCTTGTTAATAGGAGAAAGGAGTTTGGGGATACTGGAGAAAAGTTGATTTCCCTTCTCCAAAAGTTCATTCACTTCGTCTTGAATAGATGAAGGAATTTGTGGAGACGGTTGATTCTGTGAACTGGAGGGGACTCCGACAGATGTATTTTGCGAGGCAGACGGGTGTTTGGTTTTCCAGGAGCATAAATCAGTTTCCCGAGTGTATTCTTCATTGGACCAATGGTGATCCAAATACAACTTGAACGAACTGTCACTGGCACTGGTAGCTTTAGCAATGTTAGCGGCCGCTTGCTCGCTTATTGTGATGTGGGGAAGGGGTGAAGGAGTCCCTGAGCTATCGTCGGTAGACATCTGTAAAAGTGAATTATTAGTGTGTGCACTTACAGAATATCAAGGGGATTCAGAAATATAGAAGGTTCTAAGTGTTCTCACATCGCACACGGTGAAAGGGTTGACTTATATTCTTAAGAGGAAAGGACTGTTTTGTATCTAAATGAGGGATCGCATTTTCTATCCTAGCGGGGCTAGGCTCGCAGTGTCAAATTATAAAGGAGGGGTCGCATACATGTATAAGTGATAAAAGAAGGAATTATAAACTATGCATGCATTTAAATGAATTAAAAATGAAGAACAAGGGAAGAAATCTTACCGTTGATTGAAGAAAAGTGTGAAGATCTTAGAAAAGTTCGAGGTCGTTCTTGTATGAGAGCGATCCGGTTCTCTGTTTGATCTGGGAGCAAATTGGCAGCAATTCGTTGTGTTGTTTATAAGGAAAGTGACAAATGATTGGGAAATCTGAGTTTATATAGTGGGCAGGAGAGAGAAAGATATGTTACACGTGTCATCATCCTAGCAACCCAGAGCGGATCTCGAGACGTGACAGCTGTTAGAAACCGTTCAAATTCATTGGGCCAACGAAGAGAGGCCGGAAATGATGAATAATGGGCCTTGGCCTCGCGCCAGAATTTCTTGGAATTGAGTCTTCAAAGTCCACATTGCATTTCCAATGACAATATGGACTCGGGGGTAGTTGTTATGCCCTAATTTGGCATAAGTCCTAAGCAGGCCTAAATGGGCTAGAATAATGTTGCATCATGCATAATGGGCCTGGGAAAGAAGAATGGGTCATTAAAGTTCATCATCGTAGAAGAATTCAGGAGATTATTCGTTAGGGCGGCATCGCTAGCGATCCCAAAGGGATGGCGTCGCAGTTCACGAGGACTAGCAAGGCCTAGGGGTCCAGCGTGGCCTAGAGTGTACTTATTATGAAGGCTTACGGTCAGGCCCAGCGAGGTCGCGTGAGTGCGGTTATCTCCACACATCACGGATCGCCTCGCATGGCAAACCCAGCGAGGTCGCATGCGATGTTTAATCAGAGCCAGTTCCGCCAGTAGCGATGTTTAATCAGAGCATCATGCTAGCCATGGGTGACCTTTTATGGGCCATGGGTCATGAGCAGGATAAATGGGTAAAATATATCAGCCCAAGGAGACGTCTAGTGGATTTGGGTCAAGTTGAGCCCATGGAAACCCTAGCCCGTCTAGATAACTTCTTCTCCAATAGAACTACGTATGGCTTGATCCCTATAAATAGGGTACGTAGGCATCTTGTAAAGTATGAGAAAACAGTTCACCATTGAATATCAATAGACAAGACCAGCCACAAACAGTTACAAATCACCTCCGTGTTCTTCGGGTTCATAGCAAAATATCAGTATTTTGCTCCATAAATCCAGCAACCTCCAAAATATTGTTATACAATATTCTCCCTATAACAGTATATTTTTAACCTGATTTTTTATTCTGTTATGGAATCAAATTAGTGAGTTGAAAAGTTTATTTCACCCAATATTTATCTTAATTTTTGAATGTACTGTGTATTCCAATCCAATTCTCTGATTCTATTATAGAATCAAAGTAATTAGTCAAAAATTTAATGATTGTTAGCAACAATGTAATTTCTAAAGAGATCAGAGTGTAGCTTAATTAATTAATTTTTGTGTAGATGTCGGAAGTTGAATATGTTGATATTATGGCCATGAATGGATTTGTTTGTATATTCAAATGAGCAAGCCAGATTTGCAATTGTGCGTTAAAGTAAATACTTTGAACACTTCTTGATTTTACATTAGACTTGGGTGCTTGACACCCTGTGGCATGTTAAGGAGTAATTGGAATGCAGAAATTAAAATGAAATACTCTGGATGTTCCAAAATGCCAGAGCGATTGATGACCACAATCTACAAATTGGATTCTTTTTCTACCTTTTCAGGGACGGTGGCTTTTGGAACGGATCTTGCAAATGTATGAGGAGGTGTTTGCTTGTAGCTTGGCATGACACAAATACTAGACAAATTTCTATCACTAAATTCATCAAGGAATGTATGCAATGTGATAGTTTTTCTGATATTTTCAATCACTGTAATAAAGGGAAGCATTTCAATCATTTGTCCATGATCTGGTATAGATCCTTTCTACAGTAATCGGGAAAGTAAACAATCAGCAAGATGATGACAGGTCTCTACAGTTAGTTTTTCTATTAAAAAACAAAAAAGTGGCAAACATAAATCTATACATTCTGTTCTCTAAACAGAGATGTGTAGATTCCATCTCAAGCTAAAGAAAGCAGAATCCAGGATAAGCTATTTGCATGCAGGGGTAATAGAGGTATAACGCGAATGAGACCTTCTTATTAGTGCACTTCTACACTGTTGTGTCACGGGCTACAACATTATCAACTGAGAAGAGAAAATGAAGGCAAGTCCTCGAGCCTAGTAATATTATCTTGCACAAGCACTGCCTCTAGCTGACGACGAGTTGCTTTCATCACTGCATGTTGTGGAAATGATGTCACATAAACACATTTAAAGAAGGATTTACTTGTACATTTACTCAGGTGTTGCACAGACTGGGAAATATTTAGTTCCAGAAGACTTGATTTACTGATATGCCAGTACACAAAGTAACTTAGTCACCATTTATGGAGACATGATAAAGAAAAGAGAACATACTTTTCATAAGAACCTTTATTATTACAAGAGATTAAACCTAATGTTATCAATGATGCATGGTATACCTACTTCACAAGTTATTAAAAGATAATGCGCAACTCATTTCTGACACTGAAACTTTTCCGTATAGGGAAACCCCATAAGGCCAAAAGTGGTCATATATTGAAGGTGGTATGATGAGGAACCTAGTACATGTACAAAAGATACAATATATATGTGTGCCGTAATATAATTTAAATTGCTTGCATATCAACATTCTGATCTGTACTTTCCTCTTACACATCTTGAATTGCTAACTCACATCTAGATCTAATCTTTCTTTCCTCGAACGTTTACCCTTTGTATAATAATTGAATCCTACTGTTAGTAAAGCATTTCTACCCTAGAAGATATGCCCACATCAACATAGGTATAACCATTATATTTAAAACACTGCAATCACATCAATATTCTGCACCAATTTCTCTCAGTTACCCGTCACATAGATAATAGGCTTACTTCATAAACATGGCCATTTCCTCGAAGACAAAGAAACAGATTAATTTTACATTAATCAGCACAACAAGGATGCACACATACATGACTTGAATAAAAATATGATACATGATACTCCACTTGTCACATTAAACATCTTTGACTCGAGAAACATACATTGAAGTCCATGTACGAAGCACGCATGCCAAGCCACAGATGGTCCATCAGCTTGAAAGTGATCCAATATAGAAGATCAAATGCGGATTCGTTTTCTGACCAAAATGAGGTGAAAATTTGAAGTTAGAACCAAAATACAAAAAAAGAACATAGACATAAAATTTTATAATCGTCTAAGTAGAAATAAAACTTAAAAAAAATGTAAACAAGCTTGCAGAATGATCTCTGGGTAATCTAAGATTAAAGTCCTAGTGTTCAATTTCAATCTAATTTTTTTTTGTACCAATGCAAATCAGATACTGCAAGAGGTTAGAATTCCATTCATAGAGAAAGGTGCAAAAATAACAAGGCATCACCTGCAAGAAACTTTAGAAAGGTAGCTCCCACAAATGTCCGCGGTTTAACTGGCACTTTTCTATTTGAGAAAATTCCAACATATATATGTTAGAAGGATAACATACATACATTTTATACAGCTATCACCCTTTTGTTTGTTAAAAATCCAACTTAAGCTTTGGTGAATATAACACGTTTGCAGAAGAGAATCATTTCCCATGATTTTAGCATGTCCACCAGAAAAGGAAGAGTTGTTTAAAAGTAGGTGGTACAAGCCAATTAAGAGTACAACCAAAGTTGATATAAATGGATCCTATGAGCCCTTAATCGGCAATACTAATCGAGAAAATGATAAATTTTCCTCCAATTACATAGATAGAGAGATGGATAAAACCATTACAAACCTGCTTCAAGATCAAGTATCTGAATAGGCATACATGTGATGTTGATGCCAGCTACAGCAAATGGATATTCTCACAATACCTTCTCACCTTCCTGCTTTCGGAGAAGTACCTAAAATGATTTTTGTAGGGAAGAATGAACACTTATATATTAATACTTGGGGGAATGAGAGCTACTTCGAAATCTTGAAAAGAGCTTAAAAGAAGCAGCAGAACCAGTGTGTCTTGGAATTACTAAAAAAAAAGACTAGGAGAAATGTCTGAATGAGTCTGTATTTTCAACCACTTTAACGTTCATAATAGATGATAATGTCAAAGATGAGTCTTGTGAATGTGAAGAATACAAGGACGATGATAGTGGTTCAGTGAGTATTATCAACCCGAGTGACCATATGTATCCACTAGGCCTCCTAGACCATTTGCTTCGAGCTTTTGTACAAACCGGTTTTGGTAAATCAAGGACCGTAAACTTCATGGCAACCGGTTCAGCCCTGTTCACATCGAAATTTCCAACCTTCTTCCTTGGATTTCTGGGAAGCAATGAGGACATACTAGAGACAAAATCATCTATGAACTGAGATAGCCACTCAAAGAGTCCAATAGAAGCATGGAAGGACTTCTTGATTTTATTAAATAAGAAATCAACACATATGTTTCTATAGCAGCAACACATATGTTCATAGATAACAAATCCACATGTTTTTATGGTAGAATCAAACACATAAATACAAATACACATATGTTTCTATATTAGAATCAAAAAACTAGAACAAAAATCTACAACAATAAAACTACACAAATAAAATTATGCTTCTAACTCATAAAATTATGCTTCTATAGTAGATTCCAGAACAGAAAAAAATAAAAAAAGAGTTTCTATTCTAGAATCAGAAAAACTCAGAAAAACTCAGAAAAACAAAGGCATCTACAATTTATAGAACCTCCTTATAAACTAGAATCAAGTACTTGTCTTAATTAGTTATGCATCAATTTTAGTAGATGTTAACATCAATTCACTGTAATGATGGGCTACTTGTCAAGCTGGTATGCTGTCAGGCAACACTTTTGTGTGTCATTTAATAACATTTATTAAATGATTTTTAGTTTTACATTAGCAATCGCAGAATCACACGATGATCAAGTACTATATAACTTAAGTGGAAAGTTGCCTTACATGGCACCAATGTGACAATTCTAACACGCCAAAAAGTATATTATACCTAAATTGATGAAGAAGACGTTAAATTCATGACGTAAATATCAATAAAACAAAAAACATAAATATCTAATCATGTGTAAAATACACAAAAACAAATAAAAGACAAAGAATATCAACATAAATATGATTCTGTAGCAGAATCAAAATACAAAATACATAATTTATTCTGTATATAGAAGAATTAAAATACACAAAACAAAATGAAGCCAAAGGATATCAAAATAAATACAATTCTATAGCAGAATCAACATACACAAAACAAAAAAATATATCAGATCTGATTCTGTTCTATAGTGGACCGAGAAAGTTCAATTACCTATTAATTTTGCATTCTACTACAAAATCAAAGTTTAAAATTACATATACATCTACAAAATACACATGCATATAAATTTTTTAAATTGATGAAAACGTTAAATTCATGACGTTGAATTAAAAGGTACAGAGAAAGCTATTGTAGAACCAAAACTCTTTCATAATAAAATCAAAACCTATAAACAACATAAATATAATTATTTAGTAGAATCAAATTACATACAACAATAAAAAATACAAATATGATTCTGTAGTAGAATCAAAATACAAAAAATAAAATCAAGCCAAAGGATATCAACATAAATATGATTCTATAGCAGAATCAAAATGCACAAAACACAAAAATATATCAGATCAGGTTCTATTGTACCATAGAATCAAATTATTAGCAAATAAAGTTCAATAAACTATTAATTTTGCATTCTACTATAGAATCAAAGTTTAAAACTAGATATACATCTACAAAATACACATGCGTATTGATTTTTTAAAGCAAAAAAGCTAATAATACCTATTTTCCTCGAAAACATCTTAATCTCTCTATTCGATTGAGCTTAACCTGAAAAATAACAAAAATGCTAATTAGATCATGAATTAAAGTTGAAGAAGTTATAGAATCGTTACCTTTTGACGAGAAAAACTCGAATTGAAGATGAAATCTCAATTTGAAAATGAATTTCTCCGGTGAGGTGAAATTTTTATGTATAGCGTGTGTATATTTGCATATTTGCAGAGTGAATGAGTGAGATGTGTGTATATTTGAGTGAGGCGTATGTATCTGTGGATCGAGATATGGTGTAACGATATTTTTAGTTAGTTAGATAATGTCTCTAATGTTAAAGTAATTTACAATTTTATCATTTTTAATCTGGACCATTAAAATAATTTAATGGTTAAGATGAGAGTTCTCTCTAATTCTCTATATAATATGTTCACCATAGAGTGGGACTATATATATATATATATATATATATATATATATATATATATATATATATATATATATATGTATATATATATATACATATATATATATATAATATAAATTAATATGGTTGGAATCGGAGAATTTTATTAATTTAGAAAGGTATTAATTAATCAAAAAATTATTAATTATTAATTTATAGAGAATTTTTGATACCAAAGAAAATTAATTTTCAATTATATACATTTAAATAGAATGAATTATACAATTTATGTTTTATACTTAATTCAATTAATTTAATATACATTGTTTTACAAATTCAATGAGTATTAGCGATATTCAAAGTAAAGTTTCATGTATTTAGATGATATCAAAGATAATAAAACATTTTTGTAATCTTTTGCACGTAAAGAAGCACTCAAGATATCAAAAATATTGATTTATAAATTTTTAATGCTTTACGAAATGTCACATTCGAACTTTTGGATGCAACAAAGAGGATTAAGGATGAGTTTCATATAGATTCAAATTTTAAAAACCCTATAATCATATTTTATAAAAGGGTAATACATAATTTTTTTTGATTATAAAGGGTTTAATAATTTATAATATTATTGAGACCATGTATTTATATATGGATTTTTTAAAAAATTATTATCTTATTATTTTATCGAAATTGATGTTATCAGGCCGGAGAAAATTATTTTTTTGATGATGATAGCTGATTTGTCCCTTAAACTTAGTGTTGTAAAAAGCAAAAATCGAACTTAATCGGTAGAGACACCGAACAGCGATTAATCGGCGATTAATCCTGATTAATCCCGACCAATACCGATTAATCCCGATTTGAACAGGCACCCAACAGCAATTAATCGACGATTAATCCCGATTAATCGCCACTTTTTAAAATAGAACTTAAACTCTATCATATGAGAGGCAGATAGCTAGGTTTGTGGGTAGGGAATCCTAAATATTATGCAAGGTCTGTGAGGTTTATAAATGTAGGCTAGCTAACAAAATTTGGGGCAGGGTTTCCTAGATGTTGTGGAATAGGCATGTCAATGGATTGGAGATCTGACTTGATTTGATCCGTAACTAAATTGGTGGGTATGGATTCTTCCAAAAAAAAATCCGATTTGTTAATGGTCCGATCCGATAAGTAGCGGATATGGATTTTGTATGATCCGATTCGATAACAATTCGATCCGAATATATTATATTTATTTTATATTTTATATATTTATGTAATATATAATATAAATTAAATATATATATATATATATATAACATATATTATATATAATATATAATTTTTTTTATAAATAATATTATTTTGGAATATAAATTTGGATTTGTCAATGTATATGTCATAATTTTTATTTTTATTTCGTCAAAAAAATTTAAATACAATTTTTTAAATTAAAATATAAAAAAATTAATTTAGGATCCGATCCGATAATCCGAAATCCGAACGGATCGGATATGGATCGATCTAAAAAATATCCGATCCCGGATCCGATCTGATCCGAATCCGAAAATTCTTTCGATTATGAATTTAGGATAATCCGATCCGATTCCAACCCGTTGACAAGCTTATTTCGGAAGAACCGGTAGCTGTAGGTTCTTAAAGAAGGACAAGAACTTATTACGAGGAACTGACGTCAAACTTCGTTGTTAGGCAGAGGAGTGAACATATTTGACAACTGAACAGCACCATCCATAAGTCCATAAGTGAAGTACAACGACAAATGTGGACCAAATATTAGAAAATCATTTTAGATGGTTTCATACTGTCTAATAATTGGGAATATATTGCGTTAAATAATTAATTTATCTAAAATTTTAAAAAATAATCAGTTTGCCTAAAATTTTAAAGTTTAAAAAAAAATCCCATAAAATTTTATATTATTCAATATTCTCTCAATCGTTAAATATGTTTCCTTACGATTGATCATATAGATAACATACAATACTCTTCCTCAATCGTATAATACATTTCTTTGCGATTGACCAAACAAATGAACAAATAAATATTCAAATTAAATAAACGGGATTGGTAGAACTCGAACCGGGATTCCCTACCTAAACCAAATCAATATATTCTAAATAAGTGCTAGCATTAGCATTGTAAAATTACATAATCTATCCTTCTTCTTTTTACTCATCCTTTATATTTTTATAGGCTTTTTGGTCATTTCACATTAAAATTACCTAATCTATCCTTCCACTTCTTAAACATCCAATATATGTGTACAGGCTTTTTGGTCATTTAACATTCTACTAGGTCATCCAAATCAAAATGAGTCATATCCATATCTATCTAATTCTAACTGCGTCAGTTTTCAAAATATTGTTATGGTAACTTCTTTTCAAAATCTTCCTATAATCCTGTCGTCTCTTTATTTCTATGAATCAAGCTTTTAATGATTTTTCCAGTTTCCATTTGTTCAAAATTAAATCTTCAAATCGGTGTTCATCACTAATTTCAAAATTAAACCTACGCGTTATCATCTTCACAAACTTCCATCGTCACTTTTTCCATTGCCGGATCAGGGAGAAATCAGGTGTGTAAGTTTGTAAGTTATATTACATATTGTATATGTAAGCTATATGGATAAACAAATCGGGTCATGGATTATCCGTCGGGTATGGGTAATTATATGTATATTTATATGTTTTGTACCAAATGAATAAGATACATATAACCAAATCCCACAAATTAAGCCACGATTTGTATGATTTCAAATTTAAATCCAAGATGATAGGCAATTAGGTTAATGGCTTCTATCAAAAGATTACTATTATCTAATTGTGCTTTAATTTTGAATTCAAAATATGGTGTTTTCTCTTTTCATCTCAATTCATATTCATTTATTGGTTATATTGTGTGTGCAGAAAGATGGATTTGTGTGTGCCACGATCTAATTTGGTTTTTTTTGCAGGTTACATGTGTTCTACATAGCTTGGTATTCTTGATGTTGTTGATGATGATGATGATGATGATAATGGGATGATGAATCTTAAATATGTATTTACAAAGTCGGTAAATCGTTAATCCATGTATATTTAATTATATAATTATTGAAACACATGTATATACATGTTTTTATAGGCTTTAATTTTTTTTTTTTTTGTAATTGTGTTGGTATGTAGAAGTTAATTGATATTTGATTTGATTATGATATGTGTTTTATATGTTTGTTATATAACCATACTTCTTTATATTTATTGTTTGCCCATAAATGAAAATGAAGAAGTGAATTTTTTGGATTATGATTATTGGTTGATTTACATGACAACCAGTTTATCCGCTTGGATTGAAGAAGCGGGTGACATGAGATATCGGTGAGCATAAATTGGTTGATATTTCTTTAAAGATGGTTGTGAATAAAATGTGACTTTACTTTTTTGGCAGGTTGGATTAATTAGCATTTGACAATGAGCCTCCTTGGCGGAAGAATTGTATGCAGCTCATGGGCCATTACTATTTTTCATGTACCTCGCTTACCAGAAATCTGAACCAAGATTGTACCAATTACTGGTATATGTCATTTCTACATACTCTTCCCTATTTTCCAATATAATTATCTTAATCATTATATGTTAAGAGCGATTTATTGCAGATAGAATTGTCACGACAAGTGAGACAACCATAAGAGGATTCTAAGACAATCACTTAAGTATAGATTCTTTTACGTGTTTTGTTTTTTGCGTCACTTAAATTGCAACTTAAGTCCCTACCTAATTGATTTGTATATATATAAATTATCTATAGGCATTGGATTAGTATTTTTTAATAGTTTGAGTTAATATTTGATGTAGTACTTGCTAGCTTTACTCTCTGTTGCTCCAAGACTCCAAGAACTGGACCATGTCGAGGCTCTCATAGTATGAGAAATTAAAATTTTGCCTTCTTATAATCTTTTGATTTTCTTGCTGAATATTTATAAATGCATGTGCAATTTTAATAGTAGTCAAGATCTTAATTATATAGTGGCTTACAAAGAAAAGATACATGCATTATTGCCAATTAACTACCGTAGTATTTGTTTTTTATAAATTTTTTAATGAAACTTCACCTTCTCATGCTGTCCTATATTTAACTTTCTTCGTCCATAAAAAGAGTTCACATGCCTCATTGTGCAGGTTCATTTTTAACACCCAAAATTGACACTCTTCGAAGCAAATCAAATGTATGGAGTCAGAATCCACAATTAATATTGTGTATTTGTATTTTTGATCTATATTTGATTCACAATTACTTTCCCCCAATTTCAAAGATGAAATTAATGTAAAAGGATACAAAAATATAACTATTGTTTTGGGATCTTGTTATGATACTAATTGCAGTACTATTTCTACTTCAGATTGTATTTGTTAGTGTGATTTGCTGTTGTAGAATTTGTACAGCAACTTCGTCCTCATTAGCAGTTAGTTGCTAACACGAAGTTGTATATTATTCTGTGACCATAGGATCAACATCTGGTATACGCAGCCTATTGAACCAGTTAGAGGATCATAACTCCAAAAATAAAGTACTTGCAATTCCTTTACGGATAATAGTACAGGTAGTACTCAAAAAATTATTTGTAAAAAGTACTTGCGACTCCTTTACGTAATTTTTATGTTTTAGTTACTGTTTGATTAACTTATATTTGTATTATCTTTTGTTCATATAAATGGTGTATTTTATACGTGATACTTTTTCATTCTTCATGTGGGTATAAAATTGAGGGATGGGGATGAACAATGCACCATACCTGGTGCTAATATGATAAAACTTAATATTGATGATGCTATTTTTGCAGCAAAAAGAAAAGTTTGGTTCAATCCCAAAGTCATCCTAGATTAAGAATATATAGTGAAAAATTTGGTTCAATCCCTTCCCGAGAGGATTTTTCTTATCCTTGGACATGCATTCCATTTCAAAAGCTAAGTTTCACTATTGACAACATCCTAGATTGCCTCAAAGATGAAAATGTTATCGGGAAGGGCTGTTCTGGAGTTGTTTACAAGGCAGAAATGCCCAATGGAGAGTTGATAGCAGTAAAGAAGCTTTGGAAAACAAAGGGAGATGAAGAGGCAGCTATAGACTCTTTTGCTGCAGAAATTCAAATTCTTGGACACATTCGGCATAGGAACATTGTAAAGTTGTTAGGGTACTGTTCCATTAAGAGTGTCAAACTCAATGCTCTACAATTATATCACGAATGGAAATCTCCAACAACTTCTGCAGAGTAACAGAAATTTAGATTGGGAGACGAGGTATATAAAGTTGCAGTCGGAGCAGCCCAGGGTCTTGCTTATCTTCATCATGATTGCGTTCCAACAATTTTACACAGAGTTGTAAAATGCAATAATATTCTGCTGGACTCTAGGTTTGAAACTTATCTGGATGTTTTCGGACTGGCCAGGCTGATGAATTCTCCAACTTACCACCAAGCAATGTCCAGGGTAGCTGGTTCTTATGGATACATAGCCCCAGGCAAGTGACTTGAAACTTCCTTATCTTGAATACATTTTAAGCATCAATAGCTAATTACACATCATATATTCATTGTCATACCAACAGAAAAAAATGCTGTCTGGCATACTGGTTTATAAATTTAGTCATTTTCTTAATTGGTTAATTACACCATTTATTAATATCATTTTATGGATTTGTTTTTACTAAATGCTAATGTTATGTTTTACTATTAATGCAGAATATGGATACACCATGAACATAACAGAAAAGAGCGACGTCTATAACAGAGAGGTTTTGCTAGAGATCCTAAGTGGGCGTACCGCTGTTGAATCTCGAGTAGGTGATGGATTACACATTGTCGATTGGGTAAAGAAGAAAATGGGAAGCTTCGAACCAGCTGTTACAATTCTGGATTCTAAGCTTAGGGGATTCTCGAGTAGTTGTAAGTAGAATAAACTGGAATTGGTATATTCTTTTAGTTATTTTTTTCCTTATTATATCATAAACTTGAACATATCAAAATCATGTTCCTTAGTTTCATTTTGCTATCGTGATTAGGAAAAAAGGTTTCAATTGTTTAACAGTGTGCGAGTTTGTGTTTGGTTTTTTTACGGACACTATATCCATATTACTGGATCCTGCTGTTGAACACTATATCCATATTGGATTAACTCTACTATATCCATAAATTTTTTGTTCAGGTATCATTTTCATCGTTTTGACACGTGAATTAATTTTCTTTTGTACTTAATTTAATTTCATTTTCCTCAAAATTTGTATTGCCTAAAGGTTTGATTAGGATATTGTGAATAATTTTAGAATTTAGAATTTATAAAGGTTTAATTAGGATATTCTAAAGGTTTGATTAGGATATTGTGATTAGGAACACTTCAATTCAAAGAAAGAGCAAATTTGTATAGGCGATGTTACCGATGTTCAGTCTCAGGCTCCCTTATCGGAGCATCTATCATCAGATGTTAAGTTTGGATTTTCTAAGCCAAAAATACAGGAAAAACTTGCAAAGAGTAAAGCAGCACCAGCACCTCGCAAAAAGATTCTTTTCTATGGGATTTGTGTGTCTATGGTAAGCAAGATGACATCTTTATGAATATTATCTGTGACCTATTATAAAACTGATAATTGCATGCACATATGAATTAGGTATTGAAATTATCTATCTTTGACTTTGTAGGAAAGTCTGGGATCAGGTTGGATCGGAATAGATGACTTCGAATAGCTCTGGGAGCAGCCAAAGGTTTACATTATCTACATGACCAAGCCAACCCTCCAATCATACATATAGGGACACCAAATCTAATAATATCTTGCTGGATGAACACTTAAAACGTAAAAGTTGCTGATTTTGGCCTCTCCAAGCCAATGGCTAACCGTTCAAGAGGCCATGTCACTACTCAAGTCAAAGGGACAATGTTTAGTAAAGCTTCCCACATCCTTACTCTTTGCCCCCATTAACCAGTTTCTGTTTGAGTTATTTTATTTGTATGACACTTAATTCTGTTAAAAAGTTAATATTGCCATCATCGACCATTGATGTGTTTTGTAAACATAATTTTCGTGTTCGAGTTTTCGGTTTATTTTGAGGAAGAAGGATCAACTTTTAAGTTTACATGTAAGACAGTATATATTAAATTTTACAAAATTGTTATATGTTTCTACAGTTCTTTTTAGGTCGATGATATGAACCTGTTTACGTGTGTACTTTGACACTGGTGTAATGTTTCCATAATTTAATGCTAATGGACATGGAAGTTCAGGCAACTAAAAAGTTGAACTGCAAACTGTGACAGATCCAGAATAATGGTTAATGTATAACGATGAAGAGACAGGTTTGTCCTCTGCTTTTCTTGCAGGAACGAATTTTCACTTCTTAAATTTCCCATTCTAATATGAATCATTGCCTTGCATTAAATCTGGCAGTAACATAATCAGCGTCTCCGCAGCCCCTCGCATTAACAGCCTGTATTTATAATGCATTGTGAATTGAAGCATTATTATTTGCATGGAACGTGCATCGAATGAACATTAACCATTGTGTTTCCAGAGAAAGGAAGCCTCTGGAATACACTGCCGTGCATCGGAATCAATCCCAGAATCTGGATAATATGAAGTTATGGGTGTGTTAAGTAATCAACTCATTAGGAGGATATTATCCTAATAGGGTGACAATTTCGGATTGCATCTACCTAACTATTTCTTTCGCGTGCTGCTTTTTCACTTTTGTGTGCGTGCTTTGTGTATGCCCAGACCAGCCCATCTATTTTAGTCACATAGCAAAAGATATACGAGTAATGTATAACCCAGTTTTGCTCTATACAATTCTGACACCACAATTACACAATTTTAATTTTTGAGTAAATATACAGTCCTCAAAACACAACACAATGGCTGTTGAAAATGGCTGTGCATGTGTAATTACACTGACACAAATATATTTTTTTTAGCAAGGACACAAATATATACAATGTTTTGAAGTGTTAGTAGTTAACTTTGAATGTAAGGTTGATTAAAGTAAAAAATTAAAATGAAAGGTTGTGCCAAATTAATATGAATAATTGGAATGTCTACTACTATCAAGCATGTACAAATGAGGATATTCTTTTAGCTGTAGAGAGAAAAATAGGGATCACGAGAGACCTGCTTCCTTCCTTGGCTTTGCCATCTCCGTAGCACATCAATGATCAAACCATTATGAATAACAAGTGAAGGACGAAATCAGGCTTGGACTGACCACCAAAATAGTTAACATTTTATGTTTGATTCCAGAATAAAATGTTAAAATTGGTGGGGGTTGTTTAGCAAAAGAAAATTGGTGGGGGAAATTGTCATGTTAAAATATGTTTAGTAATTAAAGATTGGGTAATTTGCGATCTTAATTTAAATCATTTTTATTTAGTTTAAAATCTGAAACAATAATTTTAATTGGACTGACTGATTCTAAACACCAAATGACTAAAACTACCCTTCCTAATTTCATTCTATTCACATACATTCACATAGTTTTTGGTTTTTGAACCCTCATCCGGGTCATCTAAGTAAAAACGGGTCATCCAAATAAATAAATTCAAATTTAAAATTCAATCATATTTTAAAGTGTGTTTGTATAAATATATGATTGAAGCATTATTCAATATTTTATAGAACAAAAAAATGATCTAAAAATACGTGGAATTGAAACGAAATCAAATACACAAAATTTTATATGGAATAGATTCAATAAATATTATTATAAAAAATACGAGGAATTACAAAACTTGGAATTTTTTTATAAAATTATGGAAATTATATTTTATCACGATTTTTTGGATCTCATTCGTTCAAAACTTGGACAACTAAATCAAATGCACTAATATTTATATGTAAAAGATTTTATCAAGATTATTAAAAGAAGAAGAATGTTGTGCATTGTTTGATAACCTATATTTCATAAAAAAGGATTGATCAAATTATTATTTTTTTCGACTTATTTCTCGACAATGTGTTTTTTCGATATTATGTTGTATTTATACTAAAATTATAAATTTGTCAGAATTCGAATTTGGATGTTCAATACTTTTTTCTATTTTTTTCACTGGATCCTTTTTATTGTACCTTTTTCAAAATATGGCCATGATCGACAAGCCTAAAATTATTTTTGATAAATTATAATCTATGACATTATATTATTATTTTTAATATTTTAACAATATAAAATAAATAGGTATCAATATAGACTCAAATAAATCATAATTGTGTGGATTAGCATGTCCAAAATGTATATAGAAAGCAAAAGGAGATATTTTGTTATATTTGATTTTTAAAAAGTTAAGTGAAATTTTAAGTTAAATTGGATAGAAATCTAAAGGTGATATTTTGTTAAATTGGATGTTTAAAAAGATAAAAGAAATTCTAACTTAAATTGGATATATTATGCTTAATTTTTGTTAAAATTTGTAATTCCATTTTCAGCAATTCATTTCTTATAAAAAAAATAAATAGTTTGGTGAAAATGTTTCTTATATAGTAAATCCATTATAATATAATATATAATATTTTCTATAATAAACAAAATGCAACATCGAGAAATCGCCAATATATAATTTAAATTAATTTAATATCATTTTGGACATTATAATTATTATACACCCATTATACATTTCAAGAAAACATATACGTTTTTTATATATTCAAATATTTTTTATTAAAAAATGTATTTTCTATTTTTTCGAAAGTACATATGTAAAAATTTAATATGGAAGGTAGGACAATTTTATTCTTTTTTAGATAGTGTTTTTCAATTACAAATCGTCAATGAATGTGCTTAAATTTAATATGGAATGTAGGACAATTTTATTCTATTCTAGATAGTGTTTTCAATTACAATGTTCAAAATGTGGGGCGTCATCGTTAGTCGACCAAGAGAGTTCTTTAATTTTACCCAATAGATTATTTTAAAATAATAAATGACATAGTATTTATTCTTTAAATATTTTAATATATTTCAGTTTATAGTTAGAAAAAACATTGATAATGATAAAGACTTTGTTAGACGGATTAACATGCCCAAAATGTATATAAAGATCTAAAGTTGATATTTTGGTAAATTCGAATTTTAGAAAGCTAGATGAAATTCCATGTTATATCGGGCTTAATTATTCTTAAAATTTATGATTCTATTCTTAACAATTAATTCCTTAATTAGAAGATGTTTGTTTTGTAGTACAACTATCATAATATAACATAGAGAAAAAGGACCCTGAGATACATCTCAGAGAAGTTTTCTAAGATACACACAAAACTAAGTCTTAAATTTACTGGGCCCGCAGGACTAATTAATAAAATTTTAATTGAATCATGATTTTACAAAAATGCCCTCCATATTTACATACAAAATTTGTATATCTCAGGGAACTTACCTGAGATATATCTCAGGCTCCCTACACTTTATAACATATTACCTTTTTTAACTAACAAAATGTGAGGACGACGCTCAGAAATTCCAAATAAATAATTTAAATTAAAATTTTCTCATTGTTTGCATTATAATAATTATTTACCTTTTACACATTTCAAGAAAACATATATGTTATATATTCAAATGTTCTATGTTTAAAAAAAGTATTCTGTGATTTTTTGAAACTATACATGCAACCGTTAATAATGTAACATATTATTTGTTATACCTCCTTTTGTTAACAAAATGCGAGGCATCGTCGAAGACGGCGCCGAGAAATCGTTAATAAATATGTTTAATTTTAATATGGAATGTAGTACAGTTTTAATCTTTTTCGTTAAAGCATTTTTTATTAAAATATCAAGGATATGCAAATACATATTGATGCTCCAAGCATTAATGCTGGTGCAGTGTCGAGAATGTTGCATTTGGGTTTACGTTATCGCTGTTGCCTCATCAATTTTCTCTAAATTTAGGAAAAATTAAGAATGTTGTTACATGGAATGTTGCATTTCGGTTAACCCGTTTCGTTGTTGCTTCCTCAATTCTCTCTAAACTTATGATAAATTTTCGAACATGTTTTGCGAAATGGATGTTCTAACCAAGTGGTGGTAAGGGCTTATCCTCTGTTGTCCCAGGACCTGGGTTTGACTCTGACTCAATCCGAGAATTTTCTTAGAACAGATACTCAATTGTAAGGCTATAAGCCTAATTATTCAAAAAAAAAAAGTAACTTAAATTACTTAAATACTCACAAAGTTAAGAAACAAAATTAAAATAAAGCGATAGTTTGTGGTATAATGGTTATCACAAAACCAAATGCAATGAATAGGTTTCTAAACTAGAAGGCAAGTACAGGTGTTTTAAATGCACCAGGAATTTCCCACTTCCTCAGAAGAGGTATTAGTTTTAAATTTTCAAGTAAATTCTCAGGTACCAAATTGTTGCCTGTTGTTTTGATCTTTGCTTTATTTATTTTGATCTTTCTACGTAGTTACTCTATCAATTACAAGATATGATATATCAATTGCAAACAACTTTCAGTACATATCTCAATTGATAGCAACGATCCTATAAATCAGCAACTGACATATCAATCTATAATATTTTAGTGGACTAATAGATATAAGCTAATACTGACAAACATCCAGTACTGATCAGCTTCTAGATCCTGATGTCATTCTTCGGATAGTAATGAACTCCAATACCGATTACGTCACTCATCAATTCCTGATCAGCCTCATACAAATTCTGATTACCATTGAATAAGTATTTCTAACATGTTTATTTTATTATCATGTATAGGATTATTGTGTTGGCTGAAGATCATACTGAAGCTTTGAACTTTTTTCTCTTGGATCGTGCAGCGAAACGTTTGATTATTGTTTCATTGGTGTTTTATCTTAAATATATTGGTAAGATCAAACATTTATTAGAAATTTATAAAAACAATTAAAACATTAACGTTTTAAAACATTCGTCTAAGTAGTAACGAGTGCATCGATTTTAAAAAATGAATGGACAACAAAGAGTTTTCGTGTGCGAAGCACGGGCAATATATTAAAATTATCATGATTTACTTAATTTACATATAAACTAGATATATGTCTAAATCAACACAAGAATAATTTATCCAAGTGTTTTAACTTTGCAAATTCATAGCTAAAGCTTTTCTTCCTGGCCTGTATAATTAAAGTTATTCCAAATTTAGGTTATATAACAGGTGTGACGATAAATCAGATAAGAAATCTTCTGGTAATGACAGACCACATTCTTCAAGACAAAGGCCAAGGGTACCAGCCTTACAGAAGGACGTCGAAGTTCTTAAATCTGAGCTGCTGACATTCATATCAGCACATTGACAGGATGGATTTATGCCCATGAGAAAGCAACTTCAAAAGTACGGGAGGGTCGATATTGAGAAGGCTATCACACGAATGGGTGAGGAGAAAATTTTAATTTGTTTCTTTGTGTCATTTCAATTTTAATTGACGTCCTATTAAAATATTACATTTTTTAAAAATTATAACATGAAGATAAATCAAGTATATGTGTTTTTTTCGTTAATATAAACGCACCGAGGGGTCGCCGTGAGGCGACGCCGAGTAACTTTTACCAATATATAATGGAGTATTGTATTGAGTTCTTGATGTATTCAGTACTGTTTAGGAGTATTGTATCCTAGAACTCTACAAGGTAAACCCTTTTTCTCTTTGTATTTGGAATTTGATGTAGATGTAGAAACTATTATGACAATCCTAAGGCTGTAGGAACTACTATCACAATCTTAACTCAAACTCATTTAACATGACAATATTCATTGCATATAGTACAAATAAAACAAGTTATGAGGAAGTTTGATTTGCTACCTTTGTATGATGATGGTCCGTAATTCCCTGCAATTCTGCATTTTAAAAAAAAAGGTACATTCGATTAAACTGATAATAATGAGCAAGAATATGTTGACTAATAAATTAAAGACCAGTTCCCTCCATTGGCAGAATCAAGCTGCAAAACAACAGGAAACAAAAAAAAATGAATTAATATAATGAATTTTTGTGTCATAGTTACCAAACCGTTACCTATTATTATCAAACAAGTTGTTTAGCAGTTAGCACTTGCCTTGACGCCTTATAAACTACATCATGCACAAAGTTGCCAAAATATTTTTTGAAATGCATTCTTAAATAGATTAGAAGCATACCAGAATCTTTCCCCAACTGTATAATTTGTAGAAATCTTGATCAGTGACACCCTGGGGTGAAAAAGACCATCAGATGGTATCAAATTACAGGCCAGACACTTACACATCCTTCTAACTTCATTATTTTATAATTTAGGTTATATATTTTTTATTTTTCACTAATGTTTTTCTCTGTGTATGTGAGAAGTGTTAAAAATGCAAGCTAAATTCAGAAATTAATACATTCTATTAAAGAATGCCTTTTTTCTGATAGACTTGATGAAGAAGGTTATGTTACAGCAGAAAAAACTGCAGATTCCCCAACACAATCTTATACTGTGTCTGCACCTGCAACTGTGATTCAAACTTTAACTTTGAAGGAATTAAGCGAAAAAACAAGCACTGATTTCCTTAACGTATTATAAGGTTCATTTGTACTTGCACGTTAAAGAGCATGTACAATGTTAACAAAACATCACATGGAGTGGTAAGTCATAAAATCAGAATTACCTATTATTTGTTATAATAAACATTTGCACTGCATGATTGTTCTTATTAAGTTATTATATGGTTTTGCAGCATATTCCTAAAACTATCATTCCATATGGTAGACAATGGATAGCTGGTGAAAAGGTTTTGATGAGGACTCCAAATGAATCTTGGTCAGTTGGAATAGTATACAACCATAAAATTCCAAGATTTTCTGCTGGGTGGAACCTTTTTGCAAAAGACAATGGATTACAACAAAACCAAAATTTAGTCTTTAATATGTTCAGTTGTCACTCAACAGTTAATCATACCATTATTTTTACATGTTTTCTAGCAAAATTTTTTGTACGAAGTTAAAGTGAATAAGGTAGAAGAAGCTGATTGGTTGTGGTACAACGGCTGTCACAAAAATAAATGCAATGAGGAGGTTTCTAAAATTGGAAGGCAAGTACAGGTGCTTCAAATGCACCAGAAACTTTCCACTTCCACAAAAGAGGTAGTATTTCTAATTACTATGTAAATTATCATGTACCATAATGTGACATTTTTTTTCAATGTTTGTTTTTTTAAATGCATTTATATATGATTATCAGGTATCGGATTGTTGTATTGGCTGAAGATGATACTGAAGCTTTCAACTTTGTACTATTTGATCGTGCAGCAAAAAGACTGATTGGGAAAACGGCAACAAAATTGATTGCTGAGGGAATTAATGTAAGCTATATCTCTAGGTTTTAAATATCTTAGATGGTTATATAAGATTTACAACTAATTTGCATTATATCTTTCATATACATTTATAGGATAACACAAACAAAACATATCCTCCTGAAATCAAGGAAAAATTCGGCAAAGAAGTAACTCTACAAATTGAACTGAATGATGACAACATTCTACTCAATAGTAATGTTTATCATGCTACTGATGCATATGAAGCTGGTAATGCTAATCCATCAAAGTCTGAGACAATAGTATCCGGTTTTGATTCTTCTACTTTCGACAATATGAGTTTGGAATTCATTGGTTTAATCTATATACATATTGACAAATTCATTTCAAATTCAAGATGCTTATTGTAACATGTCAATTGATTAGTTATTATATGTTCTATGTAGACTAAGATCATTGAGGTTCAAGATTCTGTGAATACGCCAGGTTCTGCCACATCATGCACAAAGAAAATTAAAATGGTTACATATATTTTTCATTATCATTATTATACTAATTGCTTCAGCAAAACATTTCTTTAGCCTGATAAATCATTTTATATTGGCAGGAAAATTTAAGCGAAAGTTAGCTATAAGAAGTAGTGCAGTTATGGAGTCAGTAAGGAAGAATTTGGCCAGAATTTCATTCTGAGCATTTGTTTATCATTCTGTTAATAAATAATTTGTTATTAGCTTACAACAGACGTTGCGTTTGATTTACTTCTGAATTTATATTCTATTTCCAAGGCTTTCTTAATGTTTTTTTCCTGGTTTTAAAGCACGTTGGATGTTTTTTAAACCTATGAAAAATTGATTTATCTCCGTTCATTATCAGTTCAACACTTAATCGTCCCTCTATGTTTTTTTTTCTCATTTTTAAAATGTAGTCGTTAAATGACTATATGTACTATACGTTTGAGACATGAATCGCTTAGTAGTCATTCATGGCTATTGACAATGTTTGTGTCAATTGCAACGAGCTTATCAAATTTCAAAAATGAATAGATAGAAAAGAATTCTCGTGTGCGAAGCACGGGCAATATTCCTAGTTTTAATAAAATGTTTAATAATAAGTTGATCCAAAATCTTAAGATTTTGGTGGAAGATCTCGGAGCTGAAATCCCTGGTTTTAATGCCATAGTTTATCCAAAATCCCTGGTTATACTAATGAATAGAAGAACAAAAAAATTATATATTTTTGGGATATTCTAAATGGTACCACTGTACAATTGGCTTTTTCATTTGATACCATCCAACATTTTTGACTTCCAAGTGGTACCACTATACTTTTGGCTTCATCCATTTTATACCATTCTATCAAGCAAAAGTTAGTCAAGCGTTAGATTATTCTTAATGGTACCACTATACAATTTGTTTTTCCATAAGGTACCATTCAATATTTTTGACTTCTACGTGGTACCATTTTTCTCTCACTAAAATCAATTTTTTCTTGGAATTTTTACAACTTATCTATATGCATTGTCTGTAATAAGTCATTGATTCTCTAACTATCACTGTTTATGATAAACAATCAAGTCATTCATTAGACTCGAATCCAATTGTCCAATCTTAATAAATTTTGATCAATAGTTCAAAATATTAAATTAATATATAATATATAGAATCAACCCGTATGAACATATACATATATAATGTGTGCTCGGATCTGTCCAGGAGCTTCCGGAGGGTTTATTTTGACCGATAAAAGCGTTTATTATGATAAGACAATTGGATACGAGACTAATTAATAACTTAGATGCTGATCAGAAAAAGTAAGAGAATCAATGACTTATTATAGAGTAAAATGTATAGATAACTTGTGAAATTCAGAGGAAAATTTGATCTAAGTGAGAGAAAAATGGTACCATGTAGAAGTCAAAAATATTGAATTGTACCATTTGGAAAAACCAATTGTATAGTGGTACCATTAAGAATAATCTAACGTCTGACTAACTTTAGCTTGACAGAATGGTATAAAATGGATGAAGCCAAAAGTATAGTGGTACCACTTGGAAGTCAAAAATGTTGGATGGTACCAAATAGAATAGCCAATTGTACAGTGGTACCATTTGGAATATCCCTATATTTTTTTAGGGGTACATCTATATATATTATAATGCCAGGAGATCGGAAATGCACCAGAAGCGTTTAAAATATTTTTCTTAAATTTTCAATTTTCTGGTTTTTTTTATTTAATTTTTTCTTGCATTAAGTAGCATCTTAAGGACATCTTAATGACATCTTAATAATCATTAATTATGCTTATGAATATATATATATATATATATATATATATATATATATATATATATATATTAAAATTTACTTCATATTATCATTTATATAAAAGATTAACAAATTTTATTTGAGCATTATAACTCTTATTCAAATTTAAAATATTAAGTATATGTATAAAACTAAGATTATTTTCATGTAAATTAATAACTTAAAATTGTTCCAATTGCATCATTTTTTATTACATGTTGAAGATTTTTGCAAGTTTTTTTCGGACAAGTGTAGGACAAACGATATTAACTTCTCAAACAATTTTTTATCATTAATTATGGAAATCATTATAAGTTATGGAAGTATAATCTTTTGGTTAAAATCTAGAATTTGTATAAAATAATATTGACTGCTTTTTTATTTTTACATAATAAACTCAACCATTTTATTGATCGATTAAGTCGATAAAAATGTTATACACATGTTGTTTCATTATATTGTGTGAAAATAAATTAATATTCTTATTACATGAATTTTTATGCTATTATTGAGTATGTATGTTATGAGAGGGGTGTCGGCTTTCAAAACGTTATTTAGTAATGTTTAATATTGTAATTGTTATTTTTCATATTTATGATATTTTTAAGATTATTAAAATTTTTGATATATAATGAGAGTATTATTCCAACTAATAATTCATACAAACTATTTTAAATCATTTTTTTAGGAAATTTTGAAAATGCCAGTTAATTTTTATATACAATAAAAATTAATTTATCTATTTTAGTACCTAATAATAAAAATTTATTAACCGCGCGAAGCACGGCTAAATTGCCTAGTTTTCTTTAATAAGTGCAAATAAAATTAAAAATATAAAGAGACACAGAGAAAGATAATATCAGGGTCACATTCTTTCAAAAAAGCACAAAAAACAGTTCGAGATGCAAGGAGCACCTAGAAATAAATCGTCGTAATTATTCGATTTTAATTAATTGTTGGACATAAAATTTTAATTTACTTGGTGATTTCAATTTTCAGGACGGGCCTTCTAGATCCTAACAAAATTTTGTCCTATCGCACATCCTACTACAGTATTTTATTAATTGAATACATACATACCTGGTTACAAACATTAACTGGGCTCAAAACTCAAAGGGTAAGGTAGATCTTGGCACATTCAGTTTTCACTTTGTACATCTTGACAGTCACCTGCCACATGCACTTTGGGCCGCCTCTGTTAGCTTTATATACACTGATTAGAGGAGGTTCATGGCACAAAGACAAGGACAGGAAGCCATTTCCATCTTCTCTGGAAGAAGAAAAGAGTGTTGTCATGAGAACTGGAAACAGTCCTAGGTGAAATTTTGCGTTACACAATGAATAGTGTTAATTTACACAAGAGTCCCTACACTTACACGGACAGAAAGGCTTAGTTTTTTTTTTTGTTGAAGAAAACGCACTTGCATTAAAACAAATGCAAACTGAGCACATGAGTAAGAAAACTAGATGGAGTGACATACCACTCCCCTCCGTCTGACATAGAATAGACAGCTCGTGCAAGCTATTCGCAGAACGATAAACAAAATCAACTAGCACTGGACAAACGTGCTTAAGCATATGGATACAATCCATGACAATAGTACCAAAGTAAGCCTCTCCCGGACTACCATTACAAGCTTTAGCTAAGACATACGAGTCCGTCTCAAACACACATTGATTATAGTCTTTGTCAATGATCCAAGACAAAGCTTCCTTAAGGGCAATGGCTTCTGCCTCCCGAGGATTCCAAGCTCCTGCAATTTTCTTTGTTTTGGCTCCTATAAAGTTAGCTCGATCATCTCTAATAATAGCACCGACACCAATACTACCATCAAGGAACACAGCAGCATCGATGTTTACTTTAATCCATCCCTCTCTTGGTGGAGACCAGATTTTGCTACCTAGATGTCCTCTAATAAGCCGATTCTCATCCTTCGCCTGGGCCTCCTTCCAATCTCTGAGCAGGTTTATAGCAGCGTTTCTAACGCCAAAAACCGAACCATTAGCACGGTCCCAGACCCATTTATTTCTTCTACTCCAAAGGCTCTAGCAGATAATAGCAATCTCGCAGCATTGATCCTTTGTACATGTCGAGAACACTCTTGTGAGCACCTGGCTAGGACTGTCATATATAGAGCATTGCACCAGATGGGATAGGCCTGAAGTGAGCCACACTGTTTTTGCAAACTCACATAAAAACATGACATGAATATCTGTCTCTGAGTCATAGTGACACCATGGGCTCCGCATATCGATATCAATATGTTTAGATGCCAATGCGACATTTGTAGGCAAACATCCCTTACACATCCTCCAAACCATATTAGACACCTTATTAGGCAGCTTCAACTCCCACAATTTTTTCCAAAGAACTGAAGAATCATCCCTACATTCTCCTTGAAACTATTTGTAGCAACTTTTAACGGTTAACCCTCCACTTTCATCCAGTAACCAGTACCACGAATCTCTGGTATCTGTTATAGGAATTGGGATTCTCTTGATCAAATCAACATTCCTAGTACAAAACAAGTCATTTAGCAAATCAACATCCCAGGTTTTTCCATCAACAGTCATCAAGTTACTCACCCTAGCATTTCCTAACTGGTTATAATCATTAGTAGTAATGAAACCATTTGCAGGTTCTGGAAGCCAGGGAACCTTCCACACCATGGTATCTACACCATTACCAATCTTTCTTCGCGCACCAGCCTTAACTGCTTGCAGTGTTTGAAAGATCCCACGCCACACGTAGCTAGGATTACTTCCCAGTTGTGCATCTAGAAAATTTGTACGAGGATAGTATCTCGCTTTCATCACTGCAGTAACCAACGGGTTTGCTTCAGTCAGTAACCTCCACCCTTGTTTCGTAAGCATGGCCATATTAAATTTCTTTAACTCTTTCAACCCTAAACCCCCAAAGTCTTTAGGCATACACATCCTTTTCCACGACATCCATTTTACTCCTTTACCACCTGTTCCTCCACCCCATAAGAACGCATTCATTTTCTTCTCTATTTCATCACAGATAGAATCTGGAATTAAAAACAAACTCATCCAAAAGTTTGGAGTAGTTTGTGCAGAAGATTTAAGCAAAGTTAATTTCCCTGCCCTGGATAATTCCTTGTTGCACCAAGATTGGACTTTATGCTGGATTTTGTCACTGAGAAAACCAAAAACGTCCTTTTTGCTCCTTCCAATACTCATAGGCATACCTAAATATTTTCCTGGCTTATTCACCTCTTTGACTCCCAGACAATCACATATCCTTAGTTTTTCTTCTAACCCTGTGTTAGGACTAAACACAATCTCTGATTTATTGTAGTTTATCACTTGTCCTGACAACAGTTGGTATTTCTTCAAGATGTCTCGCATATTAGTAGCTTCCATTTGAGTAGCTTTAAAAAAGAAGTAACTGTCATCTGCAAAAAGCAAATGACTTATACTTGGAGCCCCCCTAGCCACTTTACATCCATGAATTAAGCCACTTTCCTCATACTTACGAATAATCCCAGACAAACCTTCTGCACAAAGGATATAAAGGTACGGGGAGATAGGATCTCCCTGTCTAACTCCTCTTTGAGGTTTCACATCTCCAAAAACTTTACCATTCCTCAGAAAACTATACGAGACTGTCTTCACACATTTCATAACCCTTTGAATCCAAATGCAAGGGAATCCAAATTTTTGAAGAATAAATTCAATATAGTTCCATTCCAACCTATCATAATCTTTAGCCACATCTATCTTCAAACCTGCCACTCCATCTCTTCCTTGTGATTTTCTGTGAATATAATGGTTAATTTCGAAAGCAATTAGCACATTATCTGTGAGGAGTCGCCCTTCTATAAAAGCACTCTGATTAACGGATAAAATTGAATCTAAGCACGGCTTCAACATGTTAGCCATTACTTTTGAGAGGATGCGCATTAACACATTACACAAGGATATAGGTCTTAGATCAGACACTTGTTTAGGGTGTTTAACTTTAGGGATGAGGCACACAAGAGTTCTATTGACATTAGGAGGCAGCTCTCCATGCTCGAAAAACTTTTTACAAAACATAACAACATCCTTTTTGACAATATTCCAGTAAACTTGAAAGAAGCAAGGATTGAGACCATCAATACCTGGGGATTTCTCAGGATACATTGCAAAGACAGCATGTCTAATATCCTCTTCAGTCACAGTTTGCATAAGGGCATTTCTTTGCTCATCAGTAATTCTTTGAAACATAATTCTATCAGACATACGCTCCTCTGTCGACATAGCAGTGAAAATAGTTTCAAAGTAATCAATAATAGTGCTCTGAATTGCATCATCCGTTTCTTGCCATTCACCATTAGCATCCTTCAACTTCTTTATTTTATTATTCTCTTTCCGCATAGATGCAAACTTATGGAAAAATCGAGTGTTATTATCTCCATCTCTAAGCCAATATTGCTTGGCCCTTTGACGCCAAAACACTTCATGCTTTTCCAACAATCTTAAATAATTCCACCTTGCTTCCTGGTACAAGCGAACCCCAGTAACATCTCGTCTAGACCTCAATCTTTGCATATCTCTTCGATAATTAGACATTCTGGACTTTAAATCTTTTATCAATCCTCCACCCCACTCCTCCAGACTAGCACAACAAAGAGCCATTTTATCCATAATTCCTCTATTATCCTCCCCTTCCTAACAATTCTGAATAATATTTCTGCACTCATTATCTTTTACCCACATATTTTCAAAACGAAACCGTTTACTAGTAGGAATATAGACTTGTCTATTTAGCTGTAAGCATAGAGGAAGGTGGTCCGAAGTAGACACTTCATGGACTATGATTTCTGCATCTGGGAATAGATTTCTCCAATCTGTCGTTGCAAGACATCTATCCAATCTTTCTGAGATCCATCGATCAGTACCTCTACACCTTTCCCACATAAACTTATCTCCCATAAAACCCAAATCACATAAACCACACTCCATTATCGTGTCAGAAAAGCCGTTCAACAAAGCACGAGGATGAGCATGACCTCCTTTCTTTTCGTCCTCTGTCATAAGATCATTAAAATCACCTATTATGCACCAGGGTAAAACAGAGTCTGAAGACAGGCGCCTTAACATTCTCCAAGCTTCACTTCTTTTACTTCTCTCGGGAAATCCATAATAGCCAGTAAACCTCCATCTGCCAATCTGATCATGCATTACTTCTAAATCAATGTAATTTAGACAGCTATTAACAACTGTAACTCCCCCCTCATTTTTCCACAGTAAAGCAATACCTCCACTATGGCCATTAACGTCAATAGAAAAACAACCCATAAAACCCAACTGTTTTTTAATGTTTTCAACTCTTTTATTTTTAACTAAAGTTTCACTTAGAAATATAAAACTGGGCCTATAACGATTATTTAACTCCTTTAGGAGTCTAACTGTTCGTGGATTAGCCAAACCACGACAGTTCCAAGCAATGAGACTCATAATTCTTGGCGGGCCTGGGTTACAGGACCCGCCACTTGCAAGTTTTTTGGCACCTCAATTTGGTTTTTGTTGACACAGCTAATTTCCTTCTGATTTCCCTCCACAATTTCTGCCAGTGTATGCTCCACTCGCTTTTTTTTTGACTCAGTCACTACTTGGTCACTTTCCATAATATCCTCCCCGACATCTTCATTTGTTTGACTGTGAATACCTGTTGGCATAGTTATACTCATCCTTTCTTTAATACTATCTTCCCGCTCTTTTACTTCAATGCTACCAGATTCCCCGTGATTAGTTCTAATCACCCCATCCACATCCATGAAACCTTGATATTCCTTACTATCACCAGGCACTTTTGTCGACGACGTACCCTGATCATTCATTTTTGTCCATGGTTTGTTGACATCATTTGTATTACGAAGCCACCTAGCTCCAATATTGAATTTAGCAGCATTCTTTGTTGGTGCTCGCAACCACACACCATACGCCCTATCCACAACCTTATCTGGATTCTTGTAAACAACACTACAATCCCGTTCAGAGTGTCCCAGAATCCCACAAACGAAACAAAATGTCCCCAGACGTTCATATTTGAAATTTATCCAACTCCAATTATCACCTTCCTTCTTTATTTTCATTTTCCTTCTCAGCGGTTTGTCTATATTGATTAAGACTCTAATACGTATAAATGGTTTCCAGACACCATCAAGTGTATTTGAATCCATCCTAACAAACTTTCCCATCGAAGCACCCACACTCTTCAATATGTTTTCTGACAGGAGCCCTCTTGGTATGTCATAAACTTGCACCCACATCTCGACATTTTGCAGCTTAATCGTACTTGGATCCTCACCATCTGCAAGCTGCTGCAACACCAATGTAGCCTGCTCAAAGGACCAAGGTCCTCCTTCAATAACTTTCTGGATATCCATCTTATGAAAGAACGTAAATGAGTATCTAAAACCTCCAATATCATGCACCTCCATCCCCTCTTTTGGCCTCCAAAGTGACGCCATTACATTTTGCATAGCATTAAAATTGACATTCTTTTCTGTAAGAAAACTACCGATCAGCACATACGCTTGCTTTTGTGGCACTACTTGACCGCTTGTGACTACAATTCCTTCTTCATCATCTTCATCAATGACCATCTTTGCATACACATCCTCCAAAGTATCATCTTGTCTAGCCATAATACTCAAAACTATGAGATTTGATGCTGAGAGAAGAAACTAAATGATGAAGAGTTAACACAGAAAGGATAAGTTTTTCTTAATCAAAATAGATACGCACGTTAATGATAACAAGGACCAAACGAATAAAGGAAAAAGGAAAAAATAGAACTGTCAAAGGTGACAGAGAGAAAAACTGTCAAAATGACAGACAAGTTTAGCGGCAGAAAGGCTTAGTTTTGGTGGTAGGTAGTGGGACAAAAATGTTACTTCCCATGCTCATTTGCATTCCTTCTTTGCATGCATGATCAAGTGACTAAGATCTACGCTATACATATCCCTGGACTAAAATGGTTTACATCAAGACATTAACTTTTTTTTATCTTCAACCCTTTCTCCTCATGTATAAAATTTTAGATAATTTGTTTCAAGTTGACTGTATATAGCCAACATCTAAGTTTTTTAATACAGTATATAGCCAATCATATTTTACATGGAATACATTAGCTAGATTACATGTTCAACAAATTTAAATAATCACTATTTTACGCAAATATTATATATAATATTATTTGAATGTTATTGGAGATGTTCTAACACTGACCGAGTGGGATTAGTCAAATCTAAACATTTGGCACACTAAGAACATGGAATCGGACGATATTCTAATGTTGTGTTTGGTTGGGATGAATGAAATTGGAAGGAATGAAATGAGATTTCAAGTATAAAATGAGTAGAAATTCAAAATTTTCATTCTTTCCTCCATTCCATTTCTAACAATTGATATTATAATTCAAGCATCTCATGTTGAGAAGGACTACTCCATTCCTTATTACCCCCATTTTCTTCACAATTCTTATCATAACAAATTTGTACTATATCAATTTTTTTCATATCTTCTCACTAATCTTCACTAATTTCCTTTAATTTCACCCATTCCATTCCATTCACCCCAACCAAACACAACATAAGTATATATATCAACGCCTCCCATTTCTTTCTTCATTAAACATGTTACATGTGCTCCCTCAGTACCAACTGATTCTTTACTTTTCAGAATACACTTTTTGGCACGCATTTTAACACTTTTTGGCACGCATTTTAAAATGCATTTTAAGGATAGTTATATAGCTTATTTTTAAATTTTTTTTTTGTATAAAAATATAAAAGAATTGGTTGGGACGAGAGGGAGTATATTTTATGGAAGCTGTATTGACTATTTAGTATTACAATCAAGGGAGCAAGAGACATATAATTTGGGGTGCCCATGGGTAGGGTTAACCCGACATAACCGACCATACCCGAACCGAATTCGGTCGACCCAAACCGAAAAAAATAAAACCGAAAATTGATTGGGTTAATTATTATCAAACCCGAATTTAATGGGTTGGTTAAGGGTTTGGTTTATTTTTAATCTAACCCAACCCAACCCGGAATATACATATGGGCTGGGCCTCTTGTACTCCTTACTCTTAGATATTTGTCTACTATAATGCAATAACCTTAACTCCTTAACTGCATATTTGATAAATATTAAGTAAACTGTTGCTTCTCTACTGAGTTCTCTCTGCTTTTATTAGACTAAATGTGAATACTCCACTTGATGTTAATTTTGTTTCATAGTTATGTACTCCAAATATGCTGGATTAAAGGCACTGATGGTTCGGATTACATAGCTCTAAGGGAATGTGACATAATGGCTGTGCTATCATAGTTCAACATTGTAATGTAAGATGTCAATGGAAGTCATTGGAAATATTTTGAAGTCTTCTCCATGAGTTGTTAACCTAACTCGACCCCGACCCAATCCGAACCAAACCGAACTAATTGGACTAGATCGGGGTTGGGTTACATAATATTTTTTTAATTAATGGATTGAATTTTTATCAAACCGAATTAATTGGGTTGGGTCAAGGTTTGACCAAAACCCGACCCAACCCAGCCCATGGGCACCCCTATATAATTGTACTTGGCATACAAGTCTAAACAGTGACAGCTCCTGAACAATTATATGCTAAACTTAATAATAGATTAATAATTAGAGTATTAGACCTTTCAAAATGAGAAAAATATGTTAATATTATATAAAATAAGGCATGTTGTACTGGGTCAGGAAGATCTGAGGCAGGATCTGTAAAAACTTGAAAAAAGATGCATATGAAATATTTTCTTTCCACTGATATGACTTGCCATCATGTATTCTATCTTTCATCATTGGGATAATTTTACACGTAACTTTGTTTCATTAGGGAAACAAAACAGTTGTTTCATTCCTTGTCTTAAAATTATGAGACATCAATGCGGGTGTTTGGGAGAACTGACAAAACTAAAGATTCATAAATTTTTTTGAAAAAATTAATTTTTTTTTGTGACTTATAGAATTTTAAATATACATTAAATACTTGTATAAAAAATTTATCAAAATATAAAATTTTTACCGAAAATAAATCAATAAAAACTTATTTAAAATTGGGGCCAAACAGGCCCATTGTCTTGTCCATGTAATATATTTAAGACCTTCCATTTCGGCCGTCTTGTTTAACATTTTTATACTTACTGTAATTATTTGACCTAATTTTGGGTAAAAATTAAAATCATTTGTTCACATTTTCAAAAAATTAAAAAAAAATTAAATTTTTAAGTAGATTCGAATGTCTATCCAATGTTATAATTTTATAATTTTCTTCAATTATATGATATAAGTAATTTTTAATAAATTTTGGTCAATTTATTTGCTAAAAAGTCTAACATGATAATTAATTTGGAATTGAGAGAGTATGTAGAAAATAAAAAAAAATAAGATTTTTTTTTACTTACTATAGATGAGACTTTCCATCTTTTGATTTTAAAGAATCCTATACCAAATTAAATCGATGTTGAATGCTCTGTTTATGTTTCATATTGTTATGAAACAGAGCATTTGACTTCATAGAAACAAGGGCAATGCAATATTACACAAAGAGATTACCCACAAAGTACTTAAATAAATTGATGTAAACACTATTCACTGACAAGAAACTCATATTCTGAAAACTTTGGAAACATTCCTCCTTATTTTTTGCTTCTCTCAGATGTTTCCTCCCATATTGACAGCAAATCAGCTTTGTTGTGAATTTCATCTTCATCTTCATCTCATTCCCACCCTCTTCCTCTCAATCCACCTGTTACGAGACAAACAGAAAAACTAATCTCCTCATTGAAACTTATTTTTTTCGACAAAATAAATTGTAGTAATTCAGTATTTTAAGAACAATTAGTTAAAAACCCTCCACTCAACTGTTCTTTTTGCAGTCTTATTTCTGATACAGGAGACTTGCATGCAGAAACTATAATGCTCCTGGAATCTAGATTTTCCCTGCAAGAACTTACTTGTGGCAGCTTGTTTAGACATACATACTAATATTTAGATAAAACCTGTGTGTATTCGCAAAATCACAACAGAAAAACTGGGAAAATTTATAATTCAACTGCGTACCTCAATTTGATTTGAAGAGTGACCGTGCAGTGACAAGTCCAGCATATTATCCGTAAAAGGTTGGTTGTTGGAGAGTGCTAAATTATCCTGTTGTTACATAAATTATATCATGGTTAATGGATTAATCCGACGAAATACAAAGCATAAAAGCTTAAAAAACCGAGCTCGTGTGAAACTTACATTAGAGCTAGCAGTATCATCAAGAAAGGAAATATGTTGTTTATGAACATAATTTGGTCGTGGATCATGCTTGTGCTTTTTCTTGCTCTTGCCATCGTTTAATATAGCAGCACTTGGTGCATGAATATATAACGCATTGCTGCTTAACTCATTTCCATAGTAGTTTTCATCGCAAAAATGTGGTGGTCCTGAGGATGCATCGGACACCATTGACAGGTCTTCTTCATCATCACCTTCGTCTATTCTGATATAATTATTGCCACTCTTTTGATTGCGATAGGAAGAAAGAAAAGAATCTTCATGTTCAAAATATGAAGTCCAACCAGATTCACATCCACTGCTACCTTCTTTATCAAACGATGGATTCATTGTTTTCCGAATGAAATTTTAAGACTGAGTTTTTTATTGAATAGATTGATGTTGTACTACAAGTTATTTATTTATAGTGCCTATGTATAATGAAGAGTTGATGTCCAGTGGGGTGTTTTTATTGTGTAGGGTAAGGTGAGAATTAAACTTAACTGAAAAAAATAAGGAAAGTCTAAGAGAGGATCTTACTAGAATCTATAACTGTACACATTGTCCCGGTTCACTCGTACGTTCTGTTCTCCAAGCTAGCTAGTGAACCAAAATATGCCAGTTGGGGGATGTTTTTGTGGATATGACTTGTGTGTTTTCATAAATATATCTACATTTACATGTTTCTGTCTGTTCATGGCTTTCGCGAAACTTCTATGATTTGCACGTAAATATGTTTTGTGCTGATTTCTGCTATTACTAATATAATTCCATGTGCCTGATAAAAAAAAATTTAATTCCAGGTTGGTGAAACAAGTAAAAATGAACATTATTTTCAGGAGTCCTGTGCACTAGTAGGCACATTATATATGTTATTCAATACAACCGTAGTTTTTCATTCATCGCTAGTATATGGTTAGAATATCTGCATATTTTTTCAATTACTATAACCAGGATAGCAATCTGATACATCAACCAGTAAGTTCACATACTTGTTAATACATACACATATATATTTACTGAATTGAATGCGCGTGAATCTGAAGACTGTATAGTGTGAAGTCTGGAGAAAATGGGTGAAAAAAAACTGGGAAGGACGGAGCCAAGGTTAGGGGCGGAACTAGAAATTTAATTAACCCGAAACTGAAATAATTAATTATAAAGTTTTGGTTGATTCTTAAAGATCAATCAAGACCATATACTTTCGATCCCAACCAGAGGAATAATTTCTCACATGCTACACAGTAGACGGCAATGGACCATGTACGCCCTTGACCAAAAGGTACATGTCCATCTTTGCTCAGGGTTTGGACACTTATCCCCCGCGCGCGCACACACATTCCTGATTACAAGCGTGTAATAATAAACTATCACCACATGCCTATATTTACATTATTGTAGCTAAAACTTGGAACCTTATCTACAGAGGGCCTCGATAAGTCAATGTTAGTGTTTAGTGGGGTGTATCTGTTGAGTACTCTATGGGTTCTCTGTTTTCTAATGCATCAAAGTCTATCTATTCAAGCGCTGAATTCCTTGGAAGCACAGTACAATTCAATGTCACACCAATTATGTCTCATCTCGTAAAAGGTTCTTTAGTTTTAAACAACTGATCCTAATTTTGGTTTCTTAGAACTCAAGTCATTTTCTTCACGTACGTATCACCAATTACTATGTAAATTTAGTAAGTTACTACATTTCTGTATGTCCATTTTGCCTTGAGTACTGTATCAAACACTTGATACTCGGAAACATACAAGTTAATTGTATAAAATTGAAGGATTGAGCTTTAATTTTTTTGCATTAAAATGGTTCATAACTTCATATATAATAATAGGCACCCGCATGATTGAATTTTAAATTTTTTAATACATGATGGCATTCCGTTAAGTCTATTTTACAGGGTTAAAGTTGGAGTATTAAATTGAACAACTATATTGATACATAATACTCCATCTGTCCCAAAAAGATTGACACACTTTTCTTTTTGGGAAGTTCCAAAACTAATGAACCTATTATACTTACTATTTTTGAACACTACTTTTCACTATTACACCCATTACTC
This sequence comes from Saposhnikovia divaricata, assembly GCA_036435485.1. Taxonomy (NCBI): domain Eukaryota; kingdom Viridiplantae; phylum Streptophyta; class Magnoliopsida; order Apiales; family Apiaceae; genus Saposhnikovia; species Saposhnikovia divaricata. Next base: position 112,773,486 of record CM071594.1, on the reverse strand, counting down.
CATTTTATAATTTTTTTTACACTATTATACCCACTACTTTCCTCAATTATCTCACATCTATTATTAAATATTGATAGGTCCCACCACTTTATCTACTTTTCAACTAACTTTACTTTTTTTACTACATTTTCTTAATCTCCGTTAAAATCCATTTTATAATCTTTTTTACGCTATTATACCCACTACTTTCCTCCATTATCTCACATCTATTATTAAATATTGATAGGTGCCACCACTTTATCTACTTTTCAAATAACTTTATTTTTTTTACTACATTTTTATAATGTTCGTGAAAGTTAAAGAGGTTCAAACAATTCGGGACGGAGGAAGTATTGAACAACCGCTCCGCAATTGTTTTATCTAATAAAGACCTAGAGTGATATTGTGTTGATAATTCCCACGGCCGATTAGAGGCTTCCGATCACTGTTCCGGATGCTTTACCGGAAGTACTTCACCTGGGTCTGGGGTGCCTGCAAAACAATGCTTGCCCGGGGGTGGTGGCCGTCAAGCACCTCCGGCGTGAGAATCAGTAATCGGAAATAATAATAACCGGGCTGGTGAAAATATATCGTATGTGAAGAGTATTGTAGAGAGTTCTTATGTGTCTGAGAGGATTGTATCTTTTCTGGTGTCTTTTTTCGGATCCCTTTATGTGTGTGTAGAATGGGGGTATTTATAGGTTGGGTTTTTCAATCACTGTTGCCCACTAGTTGTGCCGTTAAAGCTACAGTGAGCCACTATTGGAACAGTGATTGATGTCCCCTTAAACATACCTTGATTCTGCCACTTGGACTGCTTTGATCAGAATCTGTCTTTTGCACATGGGTGTCTTTGAATATTATATTGCTTCTTTGCCTTATGGAGTAAGATACCTTTATGCAAGTGGGCATGCAAGTGGGCAAGTGGGTGTACCTTTATGCAAGTGGATAAAGCAAGATATTTTTGTGCAAGTGGATTAGTATGATGATTTGAAATACTTTTTGTGGGTATTCTTTTGTATTTGGAATAATACTTTTGAAATTAGATATACTTTGTCAAGTATTCCAGAATTGTGTTTTTAGAGGGTTGTTTTTAGAGGGTTAATGTTTTTACTTATTAGCGGGTGCCCGCTGATGGCTATCAGCGGGTACTTATCATTGCCCCCCACTCCCTCTAGGCGCGTTTGCGGGTAGGGGGAGGAAGAGGAAACGGTAAGCGGAAAAAATGCAAAATTACGGAATGTCTGTGCCCCCCAAGTGTTGGCGGGCAACACTTAGGTGGGCAGAAAGTTTTGTGCAAAAAATGAACCCCGCAAGTGTTGGCGGACAACACTTAGGAGTTAGAATTTTTTGTGAAAATGTGCCCCCCAAGTGTTGGCGGACAACACTTAGGAGTTAGAATTTTTTGTGAAAATGTGCCCCCAAAGTGTTGGCGGACAACACTTAGGAGTTAGATTTTTTTGTGAAAATGTGCCCCCCAAGTGTTGGCGGACAACACTTAGGAGTTAGAATTTTTTGTGAAAATGTGCCCCCCAAGTGTTGACGGACAACACTTAGGCGGTATGCGGTGCTTGACGTATGTGGAGTTGAAAAGTTCTTTGTTTGATATGCGTAACTGTTATGCGAATAAATGCTTATTATTTGCAATTAATGCAAGAATAATATTAAATGCCAATAATAAGAGAAATGATAAGTGGCAGTGCGTATTAATGAGTGAAGTGACCTTTGGGTGGAGAGAGAGTGTACCTTTGGAATAATATGTAAGGAGACGTGGGGAGTTATTACCAAGTGAGTAGTTGGTGTTTTGTACCGAGGTGTTTACTGTTGTGCTTTTGGCGTGGACCAATAAGAATCCGCCACGTTGCGTGTGATAGTGGTTTCCCCTTTTCACGCGCCTCACGTAATAAAAAGGGGTTTGGTCAGTTATTTTCTCTCATCTTTTTACTACCTTCATATCTCTTGCCATTGAGTGCTTAGTCGATTGTTTTTTGTGGTGGTTATGATATTCCGGTGATCGGCGAGGTTTATAAAGCCATTCGTATCTCCTGCTTTGTGGTAAAACTCGTTGTTCTTTCCTTGCCTTTCTCTTTTGTGATATCTGTTGCATGGATAATCGTGCTATGTATGTATTTATAATCTGGTGATGTCTGGTTAGGTTGATGTTTGTGTTCGTGGTTTTGTGTTTGGTTTTTGTTTCGGTGGTAAATGGGTATTTGTTGTTGATTTCCTCTTTTATGCAAAAGAGTTCGATCTATGTGCTCGATAGGTTTTCGGTCAAGATTTTCGGTGGTGTATTGTTTGTTGTTCATAGGTTACGAGTTTGAATAATGTAATCTGTGAATGTTTAGGCCAGTAATGGTGTATGTATAAGTGGTAAATGTGTTGTAAATTGGGTTTGTGATGGTGTGTCTTCGATGTTTGTGGAGGGAAATGGAATATGAATCGTTTTTCCTATTTTTTAGAAAAAAGGAAATTGCTGTGAAAATCCCCGTGTACCTTGTTTGTTGTAAGCGGTTTATGTGTCCGTGGTAAAGGAATTTTACTTTTGAGTTTGTGTAGATGGGTGACGAATTTACAGATCCTGGGACCGGAGAGAAGAGGCCGCTGATAAATGGGTACGGGCGGTGGGCAGATATTGGGCAACTGACCTATCCAGCGGTGCTTCGGAGAAATCGGTACAGGTACTTTGAGAGTAGTGAAAGTTTGTTCCGGGCGACCAATGTGGCCCCGACAGCATATTCGAAGGCGCAGATGGATACCGTCTTTTCTAGATTTCCTCACCTTCAACATGACAGTACGTTTCTGAGTGAGGAGTGGTCAGCGTATGTGAGTAGGATGTTCCGGATAGAAGATGGGTATTTCTGGAGGCGGGCGGAGCCGGGTGAGAGGTTGTACCACCGTTTTGATGATGGTTCCGTTTGTCTCCCCGTTAGTCATTTGAAGGCTGGTTTCCGGGTTCCCCCGCATAAATTTATCATGGATTTATTCCGTGTGTACTTTCAGTGCCCGTTAGCTCAATTCGGTCCCAACTCCATAAGGGCTATTAATTGGTTTATAGCCAGTTGTGAAGCAATGGGTAAGCAGCTGACTTTCAGGGCCTTTTTCTGTCTGTTTGATGTAAAAGTGAGTCGTTCGAAGCCTTTCTATGAGCTGCAATTTGTGAAGCCAAATAGCGTGATTGGGAAGGCCTTGGAAGGATTTCGGCCGTGGGTATTTCCCAAGGGTATGGCGGGTTGGGCTGAGGAGTTTTTGGTTATTGGTGGCGGTGAGTTTGCTTGGCAGAAGAATTTCACGAAGAAAGTTGAGTGTTCTTATAAGGTAAACCGCAATCGATTGAGCCGTGCTGAGATTGATATTTTGGTGAGGCTTGTGAAGGCGTTAGGCGAAGTGTGGACGGAATCCAATTTTGTTGAACCGGCCGATCTAAGAAGACACTGCTGTAAGCCTTTGTTTGTTGTAGTCTGTTGTTTTCGTTGTATTTGCTATTAACCATATTGTTTGTTTTTGTGTAGTATTGGATCCTCGTAAACCGGAGCTAGATGTGCACCCGACTTTGGGTTTGAACGAAGCGAGGTTGTATGCGAAGTTTATATTGACAGTGCCCCCCAGACCAAACCGGCTTCGTGGCGGGCAATTTTCTGCTGCAAATATATTAGATGCCTTTGATTTGTCAGGTGCAAGCAGAGGGGCTGGGCCTTCTGTCGGTTTTGAAGACCCAGAAACCGCTGTGGAGGAAGATGCGGAGGAGGAGGAGGAGGATGAAGATGACATTGATTCGAAGGCCGAGTCACTATCTGAGGAGTTGCTAGGTGAGCAGTTTTTGGGTGGGGAAGGCCAGTCATTTGAAGAAAACATTGAGTTGGAGTTTGAGGGGGAAGAAGCTGCACAAGGGGAGAGTGAGAGGGATGAGGTTGAAGTGGAAGTTGGCGGGGCCAGTGTGGGGGTTGTTGAAGCTGGGGGTGATGAGCCCGCTAATGCTGAAGAAATGGCCACTGAAAGCGGAGGCAATAGTCCCGGTACTGTGGCAAGGTTATATGCTGCCAGCGTAGAAGTTGATGAGCACGAACCGGACATTCTTTCCAAGGAGTATAGAGCATCCATTCGAGGAGTTGAGCGGGGTGTTTCTAATATTCCTGAAGCGGTTGGTGGCCCTGGGAGCAAAGAAGTTGTTGACTTAGATTCTGAAGAGATTTTGGGGGCTGCAAAGGAGGCTAATGTTGGGGCGGAAAAACAGGTTGACATGGCGGGTGATGTTCCGCCGCCCAGTCTGAAACGGAAAACTATTGATGATGCTGGTCCGTCTAAACGTAGACGGGTTGAGCCTTTCAGGGTAAGTGATTATGTTCCTCCCATCGCGGCTGTTGATGAAAGTGGAGGTACCGCATCTGATGGTACTGGGGAAGAAGATGGTAGAGATAGTGGAGAATCGTCGGAAGAGATTGTCCATTATACAAGTAGTGATGATGAAGTGAATGATGCCGAGTTTGGCAGTAGGCCCCGATATGGTTTTCTGTTCAAGTCAGGGCCTAATACTTTTACAGCGGAATCTATGACTGATGATGATTTGCTGAGGATGAACGAGCTGAGTTGGGGGCGGATGTGTCGCCTTTCGCAGAAGTACGCCGCTCGGGTATGCACTTGTCCAGTAGTTTGGTGTTTTCTCTTACTTTTGCTTGGTGGTGACTCGCTAACCTTTGGTGCATTTGTTTTTTGTAGAATCAGTGCATGTATACGGGTTTGATGGCCCGGGGTAACATGTACCGCAGCAGCAATATATCTTCAAGGGAGAGAGTGAAGGTGCTTGAGCGGGAACTAGCTGCCGAGAGGATAATGAAGGATAATGCTGCCAAAGCTTTGTTTGAGATTGAGACCGAGGAAACCGACATTAAGGCAAGCTATGCTTACAGTTCTGAACTTCGAAGATTTTTGGCGGAGGATAAAATTGAGCTTAAGGCCGAGAAGGCGGCTTTGACGGAGCAGATAAGGAACTTAAATACCTCACTGAAGTATGAGAGGGACCGTGCAAATGATGCTGAAAGCCACCTTGACTCCCGTCCGACGGAAGAGGCCGCGGTTAGGAAATTTAAGAACAGTGCCGAGTTTGCCAAAATTTTGAAAGAGGAAGCCACGAAGATGCATGTAACGGTGCCGCAAGGTAGTGCAGAGATTGACCGGCTGAGAACCGAAATGGCTAAACTGAAGTCTAAGGCCAAGAGAGCTAAGCGTAAGGTGAAAGCACTGAAGGCCCGTCTAGGGGAGACGGTCAGAGTTAGTGTTGGCTGTCAAACAGAAGCCGTGGCAGGTGAAGTTGATGTGCCAGTTACTGAGCGTGGAGCGGATGGAGGTGAGGTTGATGTTGCCACTCCGTTGTCGGCCATAGCGGCCGTTTATGCCGAGAAACCGGATGAGAAGGGGCCGTTGATAGGCGAGTCCGGGTTGGAAGAGTTAGACGCCGTAGCGCCGTTGTCTGCAATAGCGGCCGTGTATGGCGAGGATTCGGGTGAAGATGAAACCTTAGTAGGTATGTCGAGCCCGCTGAGAGCTTCCCGCTGGGGATAAAGCCTTAGTCCGGGCGCCCGCTGCTATTTGTGTTTTTTGAAGTTGCTCTGCGGGTTTGTCCGCATTGTGACTTGGAAAAAGATTTCTATTTCTCGCATTTGTAAAGTCTGGAATATTTTGTGTTTGGTGGGACTTATTTTTGAATTTCTGTTGGCGAAATATTTTTGCATTGTGTATATTTGTGTTTGTTTGTGAAAAAGGGAAAATAAATATGTGTTTGGGAAATGTCACCTTGACTGTGGGGATTAGGCACGAGCATTAAATGCTGCATGGAAATCACGTTGTTTTGACCGTGCTTTTACTGCAGTCTGCATGGGAATAGATATTTTTGACTGTGTGCGTTGTATTCCGTAGCTTGGAAATGGCAGTATTAACTGCGCACCTTTTGACTTGCTTTTACCCCCCTATAAAAAGGGTTTAACGTGCTCAATGCTGAGCATATTTTTTATTTCCCAGCTTTCTTCTTGCTCGTTCCTAGCTATCTGGTCATGGATCCCCGCGTGATGATGTACGACTACGACAACAACAAGGTCATAATCGATGGCATGGTGTTTGACGGGCCGGAGTCTGAGGCCGATTTTCCTGAAGTGTTCAGGAAAATCGAGGAAGCCTTGGCGAAGCGCCGGGAAGAGAGGGAGGTTGCCAAGAACCCACCCCCACCAAAGAAAGATGACGGTGGCGGAGAAGGTGGAAGCTGCAAGGCGTAGACTAGGGATTAAAATCTTGTATACCGTCTAGCCTTGTAATAATAATAAAAATGAATAAAATGGCCCTTTTTCTTTTTCCGTTTGAACTTGTTTGCAATTTTTCCTTCTTTGCGTGTCTTTTGCATATCTTTGATACAGCGCCTCGCTTGAATGCTTGATAACTGTTATTTCTTGCCTTTGCCCGTTTAGGGACGTACTATTTGTTTTTGTTGACGGAATTCCATAGGATGATTGCCCGCGTAGATTGTGTTGAGTAATAGGATGGTTGTCCGCGGGGGTGACTTTGAGATAGAATGCTTTGAGTAGGCCGTGTGTCCGCTTAAAAGACTTTGTAATAGAATGTCTGTCCGTTTAGTGCCTGTCCGCGTAGAGGACTGTGTAATAGAATGCTCGCCCTTTTAGGGGACTTGATAATAATAGGATGCTTGTCCGCGTAGAGGACTGTGTAATAGAATGCTCGCCCTTTTAGGGGACTTGTTAATAATAGGATGCTTGTCCGCGTAGAGGACTGTGTAATAGAATGCTCGCCCGTTTAGGGGTCTTGTTAATAATAGGATGCTTGTCCGCATAGAGGACTGTGTAATAGAGTGCTCGCCCGTTTAGGGGACTTGATAATAATAGGATGCTTGTCCGCGTAGAGGACTGTGTAATAGAATGCTCGCCCGTTTAGGGGACTTGATAATAATAGGATGCTTGTCCGCGTAGAGGACTGTGTAATAGAATGCTCGCCCGTTTAGGGGACTTGTTAATAATAGGATGCTTGTCCGCGTAGAGGACTGTGTAATAGAATGCTCGCCCGTTTAGGGGTCTTGTTAATAATAGGATGCTTGTCCGCGTAGAGGACTGTGTAATAGAGTGCTCGCCCGTTTAGGGGACTTGATAATAATAGGATGCTTGTCCGCGTAGAGGACTGTGTAATAGAATGCTCGCCCGTTTAGGGGACTTGATAATAATAGGATGCTGTAGACAATTTGTTGGTAAAAAAGTATTCCATTCATGACTGTTGCGTACAAGAAAGAGAAAGTACAGATTGATCGATTGTCTACTGGTAATACTTTCTCAATTTATCCCCGTGCCAAGTGTTGTTGACTTCGGTGCCATCCAGGCGTGCTAGTTTGTAAGAGCCCGGCCTTAAGACCTGAATGATTTTGTATGGGCCTTCCCACTTTGGCATAAGCTTTCCGGTGTGTCTAGGGTCAGATGCCTCAGTTGCCCTGTTGACTAGATCGCCTTCTAGAAAAGCCTTGATTCTGGCTCTTTTCCCGAAAAATTCCTTTGTCTTTTCTTTGTAAGCAGTCATTTTCGTGACAGCGGCTTCTCTTGCCTCGTCTAGTAAGTCTAGGTTTGTTTTGAGTCCTTGATTATTGGGCTCTTCTTCGAAGTTGACAGCTCGGTAGGATGGGGATCCAATCTCGATTGGAGCAAGAGCTTCCGTGCCGAAAGCTAGTTTGAACGGGGTTTCCCCTGTACTTGCCGTAGCTGACGTCCGGTATGCCCAAAGGACGTTAGGCAACTCATGAGGCCATTTCTTTTTGGAAGTAGTCAGCCTTTTTTCCAGGCCTCGAACAATGGTGCGGTTAGTCACTTCGACCTGTCCGTTGCTCTGTGGGTGGCAGACAGAAGCTTTCTTGTGTTTGATCCCGTGGTCGGATAGGAATTTTGTAAATTTCGATCCAACAAACTGTGTCCCGTTGTCGGATATGAGTACCACCGGGATCCCGAACCTTGTGATGACTTGATTCGCGACAAAACGGATTGCATCGTCCTGTGTGACGTTCTTAAGTGCCTTTGCTTCAGCCCACTTAGTCATGTAATCGATGGCGACCATTACGTATTGTAGGTCACCCTTGGTTTTAGGGAAGGGTCCCATTATGTCGATGCCCCAAACCGCAAAGGGTATTGGGGACAATATTGCTGCTGGAAGAGCTGGCGCTTTCCGGGACATGTTGCTGAATAGTTGGCATTGGTGGCACTTCTTTGTGAAAGCTTTACATTCTTTGTGCATCTTGGGCCAGTAATAGCCTTGTCTGAGTATTTTATGTGCTAATGCCTTTCCAGCCATGTGGTTGCCACAGATGCCTTCGTGGACTTCCCTCATGCAGTATAGAGCCTCTTCTTCATCAACACACTTGAGTATGGGAGAATCAAAGCTCCTTTTGTACAGAGTGTCTTCTTGCATAAAGTACTTTACCGCTTGAGATTTGAGTACCTTAGCTTTAGTGTTGTCATCGGGCAGGGTGCCATCTTTTAAGTACCAGATATAGGGAGTCATCCAAGTATCTTGTTGCGGGCCTATCTCCATTACGGGTAGACTGTTAATGCTGGAAGTTTGCAATTCCTCGAAATAGACTGTGTCGCTACCCGTTTTTTCTCCTTTCGTTAGTTTGGATAACATGTCCGCCACTGTATTATCTGTTCTGTCTATTTGTTCGAGGGTATGTTTCTCAAATTGGGATAACATAGCTTGCACCCTTTCCTGGTACTTGCCGAGGCTTGTATCTTTGGTAGAATAATCCCCCGTCGTCTGGCGGACTATGAGCTGTGAGTCGCTGTAGATAGTGATTTCTTTGACTTGTAAATTTCTTGCCAATGCTAAACCAGCGAGGAGTGCCTCATACTCTGCCTGGTTATTGGTCGCTTTAAAGTTTAGCTGTATGGCCTGTTTGACTTGGAAACCGTTGGGGCTAGTAAGGATTAATCCTGCCCCACAGCGGGTGTTGGTGGAAGAACCGTCCACGTATAATTGCCAATTGTTATCGGCGATGACCCCGCTCTTCGTTAGTACTGTTTCTTCCCTTGCGGTGAATGAACATTCGGTGACAAAGTCCGCTAATGCTTGTGCTTTGATTGCGGTTCTTGGCTTGTATTTTAAATCGAATTGACCAAGCTCCACAGCCCAATTGATTAGTCTGCCCGATAGGTCCGGTTTGTGCAGTATTTTTCTCAGCGGTTGGTCTGTGATAACCTGGATTTTCCTGCCTTGGAAGTAATGTCTTAACTTTCTGCTTGCCATTACCAGAGCCAGAGCAAACTTTTGAACATTAGGATAGCGAATTTCTGCGTCTTTAAGTACTTGGCTGACATAATAGACGGGCTTTTGCTCGGCTTTTTCTTCTTTGATCAGTACGGCTCCTACAGCCTTGTCTGTTGCAGATAGGTATAGTGATAGCGGTTCTGAAGGAGCCGCGACCGTAAGTAGAGGAGCAGAGGAGAGATAGATTTTAAGGTCCTCGAAGGCTTTCTGGCATTCTTCTGTCCAGGAGATTGCCTTTGTTTTTGTTGCTCCCTTCAGGGTATCAAAGAAAGGAAGACATCTGTCGGCCAACTTTGCTATGAACCTTCTGAGGGCTGCTAGTCTCCCTGTTAACTTTTGTATCTCCTTTAAGGTCTTCGGCGGCTGCATGTCGATGATTGCTTTTATTTTTTCGGGATTGGCCTCAATGCCCCTGTGAGATACCAAAAATCCCAAGAATTTGCCCGCATCTAGTGCGAACGCACATTTGTCCGGGTTGAGCTTCATATTGTGTTTTCTGAGGGTTGAGAAACATTCCTCCAAGTCTTGTAAATGATAGGTCGTTAAGAGAGACTTTACTATGAGATCCTCCACATATACCTCCATGTTGCGGCCTATCTGACTGCCGAAGATTTTGTTCATTGTCTTTTGGAATGTGGCGCCCGCGTTGATTAACCCAAAAGGCATGACTTTGTAGCAATAGACCCCTCTGTGTGTAATGAAGGCTGTTTTCTCTCTGTCTTCCGGCGACATTTTTATCTGATTGTATCCGGAGTACGCGTCCATGAAACTCAGCATTAGGTGACCCGCTGTTGCGTCAATGAGTTGATCCATTGAGGGGAGGGGGTACGGGTCTTTTGGGCATGCTTTGTTTAGGTCGGTGTAATCCACGCACATTCTCCATTTGCCGTTGGCCTTTTTTACCAGTACTACATTTGCGACCCATTTTGGGTAGGTGACTTCGCAAATTAAGTCCGCGTCCAAAAGTTTGTCAATTTCGACGTCAATTGCCTGTTGTCGCTCAGGAGCGAAATTCCTTCTCTTCTGTATTTTGGGGGCCTTCTCCGGGTCCACATTCAGTTTGTGGATTGCTACCGACTCGTCCAGACCTGGCATGTCTTTCGGGCTCCATGCAAAGACATCGGCATATTTTCTTAGGAGGTCTGTGAGGCCAGCCTTAAAGACTTAATCTAAGCCCGTTCCCACACTTACACTTTTGTTTGAGTCTCCGGGCACAACTTCTATTTTTTCTGTCTGCACCGCGGGGCTTATTGGCGGTTTCTCATCCCGTTTGAGACACTTCAAGAGATTGGCATCTATTCGTTGCGGGTCGGGCCCGTCGATGAACTGTACCTCTTTCTTTCTTTTGCGGTTATTTTGTTGATGTTCAATGTGTCTTTGTCTTTTTTCCCTTTTCCTCTTATTTGCCTTTTCTCTGCGGAGGTTGCTGGGTTCAGTCTTACCCAGGGTGAGTGCTATGACGTAGCATCTTTTGGAAGTTTCGGAATCCCCCTTGATTTCTCCCACCCCGTTCAGAGTAGGAAATTTGATCTTTAGATGCGGGGTGGAGGTGACTGCTTTAAGTGTGTTCAGTGTGGGCCTCCCTAGAATCATGTTGTAGGAAGATGCGGTATTGATGACATAGAACTTTATCGTTCGACATACTTGCCGGGGTGATTTGCCGAAATAAACGGGTAGTCTAGCAATGCCCGCAATTGGGACAGCATTGTGGCCAAAACCGTAAAGTGGTGTTTCATCGGGACAGGGTTCGAGTTTCTCGCCATTCAACTTGAGCCTATCCCATGTGTGTTTGAAACAGATGTCGACTGAGGATCCATTATCCACAAGGATTCTCTTTACCTCGTTGTTGGCCACGCCCAATGACACAACTAGTGCCTCAGTGTGATTCGGGTTAATACCCTCATAGTCCGCGTCAGTAAAAGTAATGATATTCGGGGGTCCTTCGTATATCTCATAAATGTCACGCTCCTCTCTTGGCGGAGAGGATTGTCCGCCGAAAACGGTATGTACGATGTTTCTGTCCTGCCCTTGAGACGTGGCTGCCCCTTGTATTTGTCTGGGCAAGTATTGGGATAGGTTGCCCGCTTTTAATTGCCTTTCCAGGAAGTATTTGAGGGACAAGCAGCTCTCTGTAGTGTGGCCATGTGTTTCGTGATAGTCGCAGTGCTTGTCCTTCGGTCTGTCTTCAGGCAGTGTGTACATTGGGGCTGGTGGTAGATAGAAAGGCTTTCCCCTGATTTCTCGTAGAATGGTTGCCCTGGGGAGTGTGAAGTCCGTCCATTTTGGCTCGGGACGCCTATCTGTCCGCGGCGGGTTTGTTGGCCCTAAGCGGTCTCTTACTGGGATTGCGGGCTGTGCCTTTTGGGCGGGTGGTGGCGGCCCGTGAGTGGTTTGTACTTGATTTAGGGCCGGTGTTTGCCTTTGGTAGGGCGTGTATCTTTCCCTTTGGAAGTAGGATTGAGTGGGCGATGCCCTGGATTGCCTAAGCACATTCAAGGATTCGGCTTCATTGATGGCCTGTGAAGCCAGGTCATATGCTTTTGCCAAGGTGGTAGGTTTGGCTTCCATGAGTTTGCACACATACTTTTCACATTCGTAGGGGTTGAGACCTCTTCTTAGGTGAACCAGAGCTTCTGTCTCATTTACACAGACGACCTTGTTAACGGCCTCTTTGAAGCGGTCGATGTAATTCTGCAAGGTTTCTTCGTTGCGTTGCGCGACTGTTTCCAAAAACATGGTATGCACCTCGTGTTGTTGGTTTGCTTTGAACTTGTTTAGAAAAAGTTTCTTGAATTCCAACCAGGTGTCGACGGATCTGGCGGTCAAGCGACAGAACCATCTCTGGGCGTTACCGCGGAGAGTCGCGACGAAGAAACGACATCTTGTGAGATCATTATACTCGTAATGGAGGGCTAGTTGGTCGAAATAGCTGAGATGTTCCTCCGGGTCGCCCAGCCCGTCGAAGGAATTGAAGCTATGGTGCTTGATGTCTTTTTGTCTAGGCTCCGCTTCCAACCTTGCGGTAAAGGGTGACCCGTTTGTTTCTGGTTCGCTTGTGCCCTCTATTTTTCTCTTTAGCTCCTTAATGGTGTGCATCATGTCTGCATTTGAGGGTTGGGTATTCTCTGTTTCGTGCGGGCGGATGGGGGACCGTTCTCCCCGTCCTTGGCTATTATATTCCGCTAACACTTTCTCATATGCGGTCTTCTTGTCGTTGATGATTTTTCTCAGGTCTCTTTCTTTTCTATTCTGTTCCCATGTTTCCGGCCTGTGGTGACCTTTTCCGTGTTTTTTGTGGTTTGTGTTCTGAGAAGAGCCTAGTCGAGAGAAGGCCGAGTTGGCCTTCCTAGGCTGACTATGTGCCTCTTGGTCTTGGTCGTTGTGAGATCGGACTTGGGAGCCCTGTAGCGGTTGCCCTTGCTGCGGAAAGGCTGAAGCTATTTGCATGATTAAATCTACTTGCTGCTGGTTGAATCCCGCGAGGTTCAGGCTAAGCGGTTGCTCCTGGTTATCTTTGTTGGGGGGGTGATTTGTTAACTGATTACTTTGCGGGTTTGTGGGGGGGACGTTTGTGTTTAGTTCTCTTTGCTGCTCCTCTTGGTTATCTGTCATGGTTTTGGATCGGGTACTCAAGGCTATTTTGGGAGTGCGTGTGTGTTTGGTTTCTCTCGAATGCGAGGTTCTTGTGTTGGGATTTTTGCCGTGTTGGTTAGAGCAGGTGAGGGAATTTTCTTCAAGAAAATAACCCCCTCCTTCTAGCGCCAAATTATAATTCCCACGGCCGATTAGAGGCTTCCGATCACTGTTCCGGATGCTTTACCGGAAGTACTTCACCTGGGTCTGGGGTGCCTGCAAAACAATGCTTGCCCGGGGGTGGTGGCCGTCAAGCACCTCCGGCGTGAGAATCAGTAATCGGAAATAATAATAACCGGGCTGGTGAAAATATATCGTATGTGAAGAGTATTGTAGAGAGTTCTTATGTGTCTGAGAGGATTGTATCTTTTCTGGTGTCTTTTTTCGGATCCCTTTATGTGTGTGTAGAATGGGGGTATTTATAGGTTGGGTTTTTCAATCACTGTTGCCCACTAGTTGTGCCATTAAAGCTACAGTGAGCCACTATTGGAACAGTGATTGATGTCCCCTTAAACATACCTTGATTCTGCCACTTGGACTGCTTTGATCAGAATCTGTCTTTTGCACATGGGTGTCTTTGAATATTATATTGCTTCTTTGCCTTATGGAGTAAGATACCTTTATGCAAGTGGGCATGCAAGTGGGCAAGTGGGTGTACCTTTATGCAAGTGGATAAAGCAAGATATTTTTGTGCAAGTGGATTAGTATGATGATTTGAAATACTTTTTGTGGGTATTCTTTTGTATTTGGAATAATACTTTTGAAATTAGATATACTTTGTCAAGTATTCCAGAATTGTGTTTTTAGAGGGTTGTTTTTAGAGGGTTAATGTTTTTACTTATTAGCGGGTGCCCGCTGATGGCTATCAGCGGGTACTTATCATGTGTGTACATTTGTCTTTCAGACTTCGTTTCCGAGTTACTCGGCATCGTAATCTGTCATCCAATATTGTGTTTTTACATCTGTAACTTTTAATTGTTTTATCTGTCACATTGCTTAGACTGCGGTCAACCACCTCATGACTTCCTAGTGAAATGCTTTCATCAGAGCTACAAGCCTACAAATGTTAATTTTAGTTGCAACATTTGATTGCAGGGGCCATTCCATTGGCAGAACTGTATCCCTGCTTGAAACAATAGGTAAGCACTTTGTTTTTGTTAATTTAGAACGACTAGCAGGGGAGATTTTTCATTGCACGACGTACATACTTGCCTTAACACATCTGTTGTTGCGCGCAATGATTTATAAGTCCAATGGTATAGTTCTAAAATAATCTATTAAAATTCTCTTTTAGTTCTCGAATTTTAGATTCTGACAAAATATACAAAATCTCTACCACCTAGATCCATTTCCCTTCTTCCTTGACAATGTTATCCAAATGAGATATAGGATTTCAAGAACATCAACCTTTTTAAACAGTACAGAAAGAGTTGTCAGATTTTTTTTTAATTTTTTGTTTTAAGTTCGAAAGTTTAAGTGCCTCACACAAGCGGTCATGAATTTACCAAATGATGATGCCCAATTTCTTGATATAGATTTTTCCGGTACACATTTGTTCTTGGAGCTTAGGGTTTGGTTATATGTTTGACACTATATTCACAGCTCAATTTGTATCGAAACAACTATTAAAATGTTATATTTCCTACTTTACCCTGCAAAAGTAACATTTGTTAGACAGATTTAAGGAATGCAGTCGTACACTAAAAAATTTATAGTTCAATCATGCGGGTGCATATTATTATTTATGGGTCATTTTCGTGCAAAAAGATTATAGTTCAGGCCATCTTACTGCAATCAGATGTATTTTACATCTAATACTATTATTAAGATTATCGAACATATCAATTAAGAAATTAAACATCTCATGTGATCGACCAATTCTGAATAAGGGAAAGGAGATAGTACAATTCATCATGTATAACAGAATACTCTTGAAGTATAAACTTAACTGAAAAAGAAGAAATATGAACCAAGACAATAATGAGGAAAAAATAAAATTATTAATATCATCTGAATGTTACATGTATTCAAAGAAAGTGCACAACTAATTGTGTTACTCATACTACAAGCTAAATAGATATATTAGAGTTGACCTTGTTGACTTAGTTTGTTGAGAGTTAGTTAGAAATGTGACTACATTTCTCTGTATAAAAACAAACATCTCTGTATCTTATTCATTATTCATTAAGTCAATAACAATTCTCTTTACATCATTCTTCATCTTCTTGTTTAGCTATGTAGTTTACAGATTTGACATGGTATCAGAGCATTAATCGCTCCGTATCTCTCTTCCGCAACTCTGTATCTATCATTCTATACTTACAATTTCTTCATTTCTATACTTCGTAACATCTATATCTCTATCAGTTTGAGTTTATTGTGTTGATTGTTGCAATTGCTTTGTCATTCAATTAAAAATTGTTATCAATCTACATATTGCTCACAATCTGTTTGATTAGTGATCTCTGTGAACTTTATCATGACAACTTATGCTGCAGCAACAATCGGAACATCTTCGAGTTCATCATCAGCCATCTCAACTGTGATCGACGTGAATCATCCTTATTATCTGCAGAATTCAGATAATCCAGGTACTCCGCTTGTTACTCAAGTGCTTACTGATCAGAATTATTATCAATGGAGTAGGTCTATCTCTATAGCTTTATCTGCTAAAATGAAGCTTGGTTTAATTGACGGTTCACTACCTAAGCCTGCTATCACTTCTAGTCATTATGCTATTTGGTCCAGATGCAATGATATGGTTCTTTCCTGGTTGTTAAGCTCTATGTCTATTGATATCAGAAATAGTGTTTCCTATTTCTCAACTGCTAAAGAAATCTGGGACGATCTTGCTGTTAGATTCTCTAAATCTAATCTTCCTAGGGTTTTTCAATTGAGGAAAGAATTAGCTTCACTTCAGCAAGGAAATCTGAGTATTACTGCTTATTTCACAAAGTTTAGAACATTAATTGCTGAAATTGACAATCTCAATCCCTTGCCTAAGTGTGCTTGTGTTACTCGTTCGTGTAACTGTGATAATGTTCACAAATTAGAGAAATATGAGAACACAATGAAGCTTAGCCAATTTCTTATGGGTCTTAATGACCTGTATACTTCTGTGAGAGGTCAACTGTTAATGATGCAACCAACACCTACTATCAGTCAGGCCTTCTCTTTACTGATTCAAGAGGAATCTCAACGTGAATTTGCAAAAATTTCTCAATCTCCTCTTGCTGAAAGTGCTGCTATGAATGTCAAATACAACAATTTGACAAAGTTTAAGTCCTCTAATCAGCAAGGCTCTGTCTCTACTGGTTCTTCCAAGAAATCTGAAAATGCAACTGCATATTGTGATTACTGCAACAATCATGGTCACACCAAGGACAGGTGCTTTTGTCTTCATGGCTATCCAGAATGGCATAAATTGTATGGCAAACCTAAGTCAAAACCAAAGAGACTGAGTAATTCAAACAATCACAAAGTTGTTGCTCAAGTCTCCTCTGCTTTAACTCCTATGTCAGATTCTGTTACTGATTCAGCAGTGATCAAAGATGGTATGGGATTTACAGACACTCAGTGTCAGCAACTATCAAAAATGATTAAAGAAACTATTCGTCAAACTAACAACTGGAATGTCTCACCTGTTAGTTCTCAAATGACTGGTATAACCTCTCACTTCTCTTGTTCTACTGTTACTATTCACTCAGTACTTACTCAAGGTAGTTCTTCTATTGACACTTGGATCCTAGACTCGGGTGCCACTAATCACATTACCTCTCATAGGAACATTATGACTGATGTAATTTCTTTGAATGATAAGCTGTTTTTACCTGATGGAAAAACTGTTCTTATCACACATATTGGCAATGTTCAATTAACACCAGACATTTTGCTCACTGATGTTCTGTGTGTTCCAGACTTCAATTGCAACTTAATTTCTGTTGTCAAATTACTCACCAATCCTTCTTCTGTTATCTTGTTTTCTGCAACTTCTTGCTTCTTACAGGACCTTACCTTGAAGAGGGAGAGAAAGATTGGTAACCTACTGGATGGCCTGTACAAGCTGCATGTTCCTACTTTAGTTCAATCTAAGTCAGTGTCTAGTACTTCTAAACCTTGTGTAAACTCTAGTATATTCAGTGATTCTGTGCTCAGAATTAATGACAGACTTCAGTGTAATGTTGTTCCAATTGATAATGCAATACTTTGGCACAATAGATTGGGACATCCATCTGTTGGTATTTTAAACAAAATTCCTAGTGTTAACACTTTGTCTCATACTTTTGCTGATTGTGATGTCTGTCATTATGCTAAACAACAAAGGTCACCCTTTCCATCTAGGGTTCATACTTCTACTGCTAGTTTGGAATTAATTCACTTAGATGTGTGGGGCCCTTATAAACAACCTACTCATAACAACTTTAAGTATTTCTTAACTGTTGTTGATGATTTCTCAAAGGCAACTTGGGTTTTTTTATTTACTCAGAAATCTCAAGTTCCTGTGCTTATTTAAAATTTTATCAATTTTGCTTCCACTCAATTTCACAAAAAGATCAAAATTGTTAGATCTGACAATGGCACAGAATTTACAAATTCTGTTGATATGGGCTAAAAATAAGCCCTAAAGACACATTTAATATGGCATTAATTAGACCCAGCATGGTCCAAACGTAGGGCCCATTATTGAGGTCAGAATCTCTATTTTGATATTAATTTCGTTATTAATATTGAGGGAAATAAACAGCTCAGCAATAAGAGTTGGATAAGGATATTATCTCCATCAGACTTAGCCACCAAGGCATCCAATTCGATATGGAAACTGATTCCTACAAGGAATAGATCTGGAACCTTCCTCAAGGAAGACTTGTCTACCAAGTCTTTGACTCCTACCATAATTCTAAGGCTCCTACAGCCTATATAAAGGGCCTGACCCCTCATTCTCAGAACTACGTTTTTGGCTTGATCTTTGATATTCATCGAAGTACGTAGGCATCTTGTGAAGGCAGATTCAGCCACGAACACAAGAACAGCCATTAAAGCTCGAAGCTCCCACAAACCCTAGTAGTTAATACGCAATAAATATACCCTACTTTTTATTCCACAACATTTGGCGCCGTCTGTGGGAAGACAACATCAACCATGGTTCAAACACGAAGAACAACACCAGTTGTAACTGACGCCGTGCCACTCAGCTCTGCTCCACCCCTGACCGAACAGGCTCCCCCAGTATCAGGGGCGATCATCCAACAGACTCCCCCAGCATCAGGGACGATCATTCAACAGGCTCCCCCAGCATCAGCTGTCATCATCCACTCTCAAGTTTCTCAGCAACCAGGGGTGATCCCCCATGCTGAGATTACGTTGCCTCTGACCAATCAGGCAGGACAAGCGACCAACTCTCTCCAGATTGTTGATCCGAACAACCCGCCACCAGGGGTACAGATCCATACTACGGATCTCCCCTTGAACACTAATCCCAGGCACGGTCTGCCCAACTACCCCCCGATGACTCAAGGTTCAGGACCAAGTGGTCATGCCTTACAAATCCGGGACCGAGATTATGATGACTACTCCGGCCCTTATACTGATGATTCATCGTCTGAGGATGATGATCGTGATGAAGCCCCGAGGAGACAACGTTCTAGAAGAGAGCCTCAAGGAAGGACTCAAGGGATCCATGATGGACCTCCACCAACGGCTGAGGAGAGGATTAAGGCTCATGAGGCTGAGATCCAAAGGCTAAAGGATGACATAACAAGGGAGCAAGCAAGACAGAATCAAACTCGACCTCCTCCAACCTCAGGAACGATTCCCATCATTGATTTGGAGAGGTCTTCAAGGAGACAAAGAAGGGCTGATGCCTCATTCGGAAGAACAACCACAAGGATGGAAATTCCCAAGGGAAACCCCAAAGATCTGATGCCTCTAGGAGATCCTGATGATCCAACACCCCCGTTTACTGAGGAGGTGATGAATGCTCATATTTCTAGGAAGTTTAAGATGCCGACAATTAAGGCTTATGATGGAACGGGTGATCTCGCAAATCACGTCAGGACGTTCTCGAACGCACAGCCTGCAAGTGATGCCCTAAAGTGCAGAGCGTTCCCCCAAACCCTGTCGGGCATGGCTCAGAGATGGTATAGCCGATTGCCTGCGAACTCTATTGGCTCTTTTAAGGAGTTGAGTGCCGCCTTCGTTAGCCAATTCATTAGCGGAAGGGTGCATGAGAAGAGCTCCGCATCTCTTATGTATGTGGTGCAAGGAAAGAATGAAAATCTGAGGGATTACCTCAAGCGATTCACTAAGGAGACCCTGAATATCACTGATTTGGAAAATAAGGTGGCAATGGTAGCCCTGGAACACGGAACCACTGACCTCTTCTTCAAGAGATCATTGGCGAAGCATCCCCCCGAGAACATGGCTGAGCTCCAACGAAGGGCTGATAAGTACATTAAAGCTGAGGATAGCTTGAAGAAAGAAACCACTGTAGGTGGAGGAGGAGGTAACAATGACTCCAAGAAGCGAAAGCAAGACCAAGACTATGATGATCAAGAGTATGATGCTAGGGACAAGTATCCCCGAACTAGCGAGGACTCCGACTCTGCCCCTAAGAAGAACCAAGGGTCAAGGTTCACTGAGTATGCAAGGTTGAATACTCCTAGGAGTCGAATCTTGTTGGACATTGAGAATGATAAGGATTTCAGATGGCCGAAGCCACTCAGGGGTGATCCCGCAAAGAGAAACCAGAATCAGTATTGCAGATTCCATAGAGACGTGGGGCATGACACTGACGATTGCAAACAACTCGAAGATGAGATCGAGTTTTTGATCCGTAGAGGGAAGCCGAGGCACTTCACTAAGGGTGAAGACCGTGGTAATCAGAGAAGAGACTATAATAGAAGGGATGACGATCAAGATCGCAACCCACAGCCCCGATGGCCAGTAATCAACATGATCTCAGGAGGCCCAACTGCGGCCGGGACAACTAGGAACTCTCGAAAGGCTTATGCCCGAGAGGTGTTGCACATCGTGGGAGAGGCCCCGAAGCGTGCAAAAACTGAGGTAGTGGTTAGTTTTGATGACTCAGACTTAGAAGGGGTGAAGTTCCCCCATGATGACCCGTTGGTCATAACTCCTGTGATTGGAAACTCAGAGGTGAAGCGAGTCTTGATAGACAATGGAGCTTTCGTTGACATTCTGTTTCATGATGCGTTTGTGAAGATGGGATACACTGATTCTCAGTTGACCCCCAATAACATGCCTATATACGGATTTAATGGAGTAAAATCCAAAGTTGAAGGGACTATTCAGCTGCCCATGACGATAGGGCAAGAACCTAAGGAAGCCACCCAAATGTTGAACTTTCTAGTAATCAAGGCGGATTCAACGTACAACGCTATCCTTGGAAGGACTGGACTTCATGCATTCAAGGCTGTTGCCTCAACCTATCATGTGAAGATCAAGTTCCCTACCAGGAATGGTGTTGGAGAACATAAAGGTGATCAGAAGATGGCACGAAGCTGTTATTTAGCCTCGTTAAGGCCTGATGGAGTCGGGGGGCAGGTCCTTCCGATTGAAGACATAGATGTCCACAGTGGTGAGGAACACAAAGAAAGGTCAGCAGGGGACATCACACAGAAGCCTCGGACAGCAATTGAGGCTAAGGCGTTAACTGACTTTGTGGTTGAGTGTACCATTAGCAACCAAGAAGTCGGGGGGCAGGAGGTAGTACCCCAAGCAGGAAGTGAACTTCAGAATAAGAATGAGGAGACCAGAAGGAGTGGTGGGTGCTCTATTTTGATGGAGCATCAAAAACAAAATCAAGTGGTGCAGGCCTAGTCTTGCAAAACCCCGATTGGGCTTAAGTTATTCTAGTAGGACTTAGCTTCATATTTATATAGTAGAAGTAGAAATAAGGTTCATTAAAACCATTGCAGAGCATGTTGCTCCGAGTAGGACAGTAGTACTCTATGTAAGGGTTGAACCCATTTCAAGTTATTAATGCAAGATTGTTTTCCATTCATTGATTGTGATTTTATTTATGTGCCAAGCACCTGATGTGTGAGTCAAAGAAGACCAAGTACCGAAAATAAAAGAATACACGAATGAAAACAAACGAATGCATACCTCGAATGGTAGAGTTAGGTTACAGCAGATAAGAGTTTAAGTCCTTGAAGGATCCTGGATAAAGATAAACGTTGAAGTCCTGATGGAACACCCGCTGAAGAAACATATTGCATAGCATGAAAGCCAATGGAAGGCTCATCAAGTGGGCAATCTAACTAAAAGAATTCGATGTTAAGCCTAGTACGACCATCAAAGCTCAGGCTCTAGCTGACTTCGTGGTTGAATATACCATTGACAACCAAGAAGTCGGGGGGCAGGAGGTAATAGACCGGGAAGGTCAGCAAGGTGAGAAACCCCTGGAAGAGAAGAAGAAATATTGGATGCTCTATTTTGATGGGGCATCAAAAACAAAAAGCTCTATTTTCATGGGGCATCTAAAACAAAAACCAGTGGTGCAGGTTAAGTTCTGCAAAGCCCCGATGGGTTCACACTCGAGTATGCCTTGAAGATTGGACTTCCAAACAACCTGCAACGAGGCGGAGTATGAAGCTCTGATGGTCAGCCTTGGATTGACGAGAGCCCTGAGGGTGAAGAACCTGAAAGTTTGTGGAGACTCAAATCTGGTAGTCTCACAAGTCAATGGAGAGTTTGAGGCTAGAGAAAAGAATACGGCCAAACACTTGAGGATTGTGAAAGCCGTGATAGCCCCGCTCGATAAATGCCATGTTGAGTATATCCCAAGAGAGAAAAGAACATTAAGGCCGAAGCCCAGTCTAAGTATGGCTCTTCTGAGATAAAGAATTATGCAGAGAGCTTTTGCTTCCAGGTCCTGAAGACCCCACCATCGAATCAAAATTGGTAGCACCAGTTGATGTAAGCTGAAGGATAGACCCTCTTCGAGCTCATCTCGAGACTAGTTGGCTCCCTGATAACGCCTTGAAGGCACAGAAACAGTTAGTGAGAGTGTTGAGATGAGAGGTCCTTTTGTCATTCCTTACTTAAAATCTTGAATCTCAAATCCCGAAATAAAATTTTAGCCTTGATGGCCAAAAAGGCTGTCTGCCTCCAATCAAATTTGTCATTTGAAGTTTAAGGACTTGAATCAAGAGCCTTCAATCGAATATAAACCAAAGCAAGGTCCTGTGAGCATAAGAAGAAGGTTGGAAACCTAGAATCAAGAAAAGAAGGTTAACAACCAGCCAAGACACACCGGACTTGAAGTCAAACGCTGAGGAGCAAGTGAACTCCCTGAACGATCAACTGAAAAGTAAGA
The DNA here is from genome assembly GCA_036435485.1 of Saposhnikovia divaricata. Lineage (NCBI taxonomy): Eukaryota > Viridiplantae > Streptophyta > Magnoliopsida > Apiales > Apiaceae > Saposhnikovia > Saposhnikovia divaricata. Next base: position 112,751,234 of record CM071594.1, on the reverse strand, counting down.
CCTCCTCCGTATGAAGCAAGGGGGCAAGAACTAAGGGACTTCATCATTCCTACATCTTAGAATGAGAATCAAGGGAATCAAGGGTTGATAATAACCTTAAAACCAAGGTCTCAGCAAATAAGTTAAGGCCCGGAAGGTCACAAGTCAAGGTTCACGAAACCATTTAAGGCATAACAAACACCTCATATTGACCTGAAACCTCGTGTTGGTGATCTAGAACACCAACATCAACCTTAGAATCCAGGCCTTGTGTTATAAATCAAGGGCTAAGGAACTAAGTTGAAGCCTTAGAAGGCCAACAAAGCTATCAGATCCAACCTTGGATCAAGAGATTCGTGAACAACTCAAGAATGAGTAACTGAATCAACATTCCAACAAGGTGGATGAAAGGTTAAAAGTAATTCTATGTAAGATTAGGCAAGCATGAAACCTTTGAAAGGATTTTGAAGCTTTCTCGTGGAAGGTTTGGAAACCCATTTACTATGACACCAAGGTGCTTCATGAAGCTGACCTGAATCACTCCGCTATAGAGAAGTTTGCTTTAGGCACGGTCATGGGTTCAAGAAAATTGAGATCTTACTTTTTAGTCACGTAAAATCGAGGTCTTGACAGACCAAGCCATTAAAAGGCCATTAATTCGACCAGAATCCTGGTCGAAATGACCAAGAATCCTGGTCGAAAAATTATTCGACTGAGCCACGAAAAAGGCCATTAATTCGACCAGAATCCTGGTCGAAATGACCAAGAATCCTGGTCGAAAAACTCTTCGACGAGGCCACGAATTTGGCCCTTAATTCGACCAGAATCCTGGTCGAAATGACTAGGAATTCTGATCGAAAATTCGTTCGACTAGGAGAAATTTTGGACCCTTAATTCGACCAGAATCCTGGTCGAAATGACTAGGAATTCTGATCGAAAATTCATTCGACCAGGAGAAATTTTGGACCCTTAATTCGACCAGAATCCTGGTCGAAATGACTAGGAATTCTGATCGAAAATTCGTTCGACCAGGAGAAAAATTGAGACATTATTTCGACCAGAATCCTGGTCGAAACGACCAGGAATCCTGGTCGAAAATACGTTCGACCAGGAAAAAATTGAGACCTTATTTCGACCAGAATCCTGGTCGAAACGACAAGGAATCCTGGTCGAAAATCCGTTCGACCAGGAAAAAATTGAGACCTTATTTCGACCAGAATCCTGGTCGAAATGACCAGGAATCCTGGTCGAAAATCCGTTCGACCAGGAGAAAAATGAGACCTTATTTCGACCAGAATCCTGGTCGAAATCCTGGTCGAAAAATGTTAAGCTCGACCCCAGCCAGGGGCTCTGCCCCTTGGACTCCGCCAGGGGCTGCCGCCCCTTGGACCCCGCCCGGGGGCTGCTGCCCCCGGACCCCCGCTAGTGCCGTTTAGAACCGTTTAGAATCGCTTAACATTGTTTAAGTGTCGTTCAAGGCTCGTTAGTGCCCATAAGCACCGATTAAGTGCCGATAGCACCGTCAGTGCCGATAAACACCGATTAAGTACCGATTAGCACCATTAGTGCCGATAGCACCGTTAGTGCCGATAAGCACCGATTAAGTGCCGATTAGCACGGTTAGTGCCGATAAGCACCGTTCAGTGTCGTTTAATGCCGGTTGGCGCCACTTAAACGTTGTTTAAGTGTCGTTTTAGGCTAGTTAGTACCGTTTAGTGCCGTTTTGTGCCGTTCAACGTCGTTTAAACATTGTTTAAATGTCGTTAAGGCTGATTAGTGCCGATTAGCATCGAATTAACATTGTCGTAAACGCGTCGGTCGCTCCACGCTTTACATAAAGACAATACTCATGAAACACTAGTGTATAAAGATGAACCCTGACCCGAGTCTTGGAAAGGACCGTTAAAACTTCAAGGAAAACCTGATCAGTTTTCCTAGAAGTTGGGGGGCAAATGATATGGGCTAAAAATAAGCCCTAAAGACACATTTAATATGCATTAATTAGACCCAGCATGGTCCAAACGTGGGGCCCATTAATGAGGTCAGAATCTCTATTTTGATATTAATTTCGTAATTAATATTGAGGGAAATAAACAGCTCAGCAATAAGAGTTGGATAAGGATATTATCTCCATCAGACTTAGCCACCAAGGCATCCAATTCGATATGGAAACTGATTCTACAAGGAATAGATCTGGAACCTTCCTCAAGGAAGACTTGTCTACCAAGTCTTTGACTCCTACCATAATTCTAAGGCTCCTACAGCCTATATAAAGGGCCTGACCCCTCATTCTCAGAACTACGTTTTTGGCTTGATCTTTGATATTCATCGAAGTACGTAGGCATCTTGTGAAGGCAGATTCAGCCACGAACACAAGAACAACCATTAAAGCTCGAAGCTCCCACAAACCCTAGTAGTTAATACGCAATAAATATACCCTACTTTTTATTCCACAACATCTGTAATTCAAGAATTTTTTTTCAGTCTCATGGTGTTATTCATCACACCTCTTGTCCAGCTACACCTCAACAAAATGGTCAAGTTGAAAGAAAACACCAACACTTATTAAATGTTGCCAGAGCTTTAAAGTTTCACTCCAATTTACCAAATGCTTACTGGGGTGATTTTGTTCTTACTGCTACACATATTATTAATATGTTGCCAGTAAAATCTTTAAACTTCAAATCACCTTTCTCAATTCTTTATAACACTGAGCCAAATTATATGCAACTTAAAGCTTTTGGTTGCGTCTGTTATGCCACTCAACTACATGTTCCTGATAAACTAGCTTCTAAAGCCATTAAAGGTGTTTTCATTGGTTATCCTTTTGGAAAGAAAGGTTACAAAATTCTGAATTTACAAACTAAAACTTGTTTCTATTCCAGAGATGTTCAATTTGTGGAATCTGTCTTTCCTTTTCATACAAATTTCACTCAATCTCAATCTCATACACATTCTCAAACACTATTTCCTTCAGTCAATATTAATGCTGATGATATACCTGCTTCTCAATGTCCTGTTGTTGCTCCATCTCCTTCTCAACCTTCTGTCATATCTGAGCAAGCAGATTCTCCATCCAATATCTCTGTTCCTTCACCTCCTATCTCTGTTCCTATTTCTACCATTACTGACACTACAAGACCTTCTAGAATAAAAAAATTGCCTGCAAGGTTTGCAGATTTTACAGGTCTTCCATCAACCCATGCAGTGTTACCATCTTCATCTCTCTCTCCTACTACAGGTAAGTTCTCTACTTCAATTACTTATCCCATACAAACTCATTTGTCTTATACTGGATTTTCTCCTAAATATCAAGCATATATAACCAATATCTCAAAAATACCTACACCCTATACTTTCAATCAAGCTGCTCCTCATTCCCAATGGTTTCAAGCTATGAAAGCTGAACTTACAGCTCTTGAGGACAACCATACTTGGGATCTTGTCTTAAAGCCATCTGATGTGCATATTGTTGATTGCAAATGGTTATTAGAGTTAAGTACTTACCTGATGGAACAATGGAAAGATACAAAGCAAGATTAGTTGCTAGGGGTTTTACTCAAACTCATGGAGTGGATTATTTTGATACATATGCCCCTGTAGCCAAGATGATTACTGTAAGATTGATCTTAGCAGCTGCTGCTGTTAATCATTGGCCTGTTTACCAACTGGATGTCAACAATGCCTTTTTAAATGGAGATCTTTTAGAGACTGTTTACATGAAGCTTCCTCCTGGCTACTCTTTCTTGTCATCCAAGTGTCCTGTTAATTTTACTGAGTATGTGTGCAAACTTGTTAAGTCCATATATGGGCTTAAACAAGCACCAAGAAGGTGGTTTGTCAAACTCTCTTCTGCCTTAAAGGAGTATCAGTTTCAGCAATCCCATAGTGATAATAGCCTCTTTACTTTAAAAAGGGGTGATGCTTTTGTTGCAATGCTCATCTATCTAGATGATATTCTCATCACAGGATCTTCTCAATCTCTAATTACTGAGGTGAAGACTCATTTAAATTCTCTTTTCAAGCCTAAGGATTTGGGACCACTCAAGTACTTTCTGGGTATAGAGGTAGCCAGATCTTCTCAAGGTTTTTACTTAAACCAGAGGAAATATGCTTTAGATCTCTTAAGAGACACTGGTCTTACAAGTGCCAAAAGTTCTGTTGTTCCAATGGAACAGAATCATAAACTACTTGATAATCACTCTGATTTGTTATCTGAGACTGATGATTCGACTTACAGACAGCTAGTGGGTCGTTTGATCTATCTAACCATCACTCGACCTGATTTGTCATATTATGTTCATGTATTGTCTCAGTTTATGAGCTCTCCAAGAATTGATCATATACATGCTATATTCAAAGTACTCAGGTTTATTAAACAATCACCAGGTCAAGGGTTGTTTATTTCTGCTACTGCTCCTTTGAACTTAACAGCTTATTGTGATTCAGATTGGGGTGGTGATCCTCAAACAAGGCATTCCTTAACTGGATATTGTATTATGCTGGGAAATTCTTTGGTATCTTGGAAGTGTAAAAAGCAACATACCATTGCAAGGTCATCTGCAGAGGCTGAATACCGTGCCATGGCTGATACTTGCTGTGAAGTGTTATGGCTTGTTGCTGTGCTTAAGGATCTGCTAGTGTTTCCTAAGCTTCCTGTGCAGTTTTTCTATGATTCTCAGTCAGCCATTTACATTGCTTCCAATCCTGTATATCATGAGCGCACCAAACATATTGAAATTGACTGCCACTTGGTTCGAGAAAATATTGAAAAAGGCTTCATTGTACCAGCTCATATTTCTACTTCTATGCAGCCAGCTGACATGTTTACTAAGGCTATTGGTGCTTCTGCTCTATCACAATTTAGCTCCAAGTTGAATGTCTGTGATATGTTCCAGACATCCAACTTGAGGGGGGCTGTTACTCATACTACAAGCTAAATAGATATATTAGAGTTGACCTTGTTGACTTAGTTTGTTGAGAGTTAGTTAAAAATGTGACTACATTTCTCTGTATAAAAACAAACATCTCTGTATCTTATTCATTATTCGTTAAGTCAATAACAATTCTCTTTACATCATTCTTCATCTTCTTGCTTAGCTATGTAGTTTACAGATTTGACAGTTCAGATTTATAAGAGACATCCTTTGGAAATTTCAAGATCTTCAACTGATTCTTCGTCCTTGCCCAAACAAATTACCAGAGAAACTCATCAATCCCTCTCCCCTGCCAATACCATCAAACTAAAATTTGAATTCGATCTCAGAAACCCAGAAAGCTTCTCCAGGATCCTGAAAAGGGACATCTAAGAACAGATACTAACTGTGATTTGTCCAAGCTAAGACTTCTGATTGTTTATGTACATTCTTAAAGAGATTGGTCGAGTTCAGGTGGTCTCTGAGAGGATTAACTTCTGAATCAACCAAACAATCTATGTATGTATTACCGTTTTTTCAACCAACAAGCACAAATTGTACAAAAATTTCCACTTCCAATTATACCACTCGGGCAACTTCTCAACCAAATTTAAACTATCAGCATCCTTCTGAACTTTATAACACATCTCATCCCACACTTTCTTTTCGTAATAATTTTCGTACGTGCACATCTGCCGGTTATGATTTATTTTGGCCTGCATACATCTGTAATATACCATATTCTTCCACGTCTTCAACCACAAATTATCCGAAAAACACTTGTTCTTCCAGCATGATTCGTTGTTATTCAGTAACTGTCGCCATGCAGAATTGACGCACTCCAACTTTGCTAGGTCCTTGTATTAATTGTGAGTGTATTAATAAACAAGAATCTAAAACTAAATTGTATTGATATTGAAGACTACATTGTGTTGAGTAGCTTAATAATATTACATGAATGAAGAACTAACATATAGAGAAATTTAGTACATAAAGTCTAAGATTGGTTGGTGAGCTCTTGGTTGGTGTATTTGGAAGTCCAAGTTTGCTGCTGCAATGGTGAGCATTGTGAGCTTGACTTTAACACCCCTCCTCAAACTTAAGATGGTTGAAAACCAACTTGAGTTTGTAAACAAAATCAACTGGATCCCTTGAGTAAATAGCTCACTTGAACTTCAAGTCCTTCAAACAAGATTGCTCCCTTGAACTTTAATTCCTTGAAGTGCAACTTCCTGATGAATTCGTTAGTTTCACTTAAACAATAAATTCTTTGAAGTCCGTCTTCCGATGAATTCCTAGTTCCCTGAACAACACTTGTATTCTCGAACAATGAGCCAAGATCCCTTGCCACTTTGGAAATAAGCAGATATATATATATATATATGTATGTATATTACTGTGTGATGTGTATATATATGTGTGCCATGTTGTGATACGTTGAAATCACGAGCGAATATATATGTATACCACAATAATATGTATACCATAATTGGATTTTGAGGGTTAAATCGAAGGTGTTTGGTTGTGCCAATAAATCATAGATTTATTATGTGGCTCAGGTGGGCTAATTTTGACGTGGCCCAAATATTATTATTAGGCCCAACTAAATAAAACCAATGGGCTCATAAGTTGGCCCAATAGAGAAAAAAAATGATGAAGGTGGGGAATTAGTGTGGGAGAGCAATAATTGGATTACCACCAATCACGTATACAAACATCTTTCTGTCTCATCCATCCATCACTTAGCCCCCTTCAAATTATTCCTTCTTATTACCCAACGCCAACTAATTAAGGGTAAAACCTAACATGCAAGTGCCCTCTCTCTCTCAATAATTCCTTTTCATCTGCTTCAAAACTAACACACTAAAGCATCTAATTTCTTGCCTGAGATCCGCCGCCTTTGATATTTCCGACGATGTTAATTCTGTTTTGGTTCAGTCGAAACAGAGGTGGCTGTGTATTTTATTCGAAGAGGAAGGAAAATCGAACGAAGAAACAAAGGAAAATGGCGGGTTCAATCGAAGATGGGAAGGGGGAAACAGAAGGAAACTGGAAAATGGGTTTGTAGATGAAAATATGAGCTGGGTTTGAGATACTCACAAAGAGTTGGAGTTGAGGGATGTGGCTGGTGTGTGTATATTGTGTATATATGGTTGTATGACTTGAAACACGCTTTCTGTGGAGACTCACAAAGTGTTTGTGTAAATGTCTGAGAGAAAAAATTGGGTTTACGACGAGTATGTTGACTCGAATGGTGGGAATGAGGTTTGGTGTTTGTGGATATGGTGTGGTTGATATGAAGGTTGTAACCTTGTTCGAGATGAGTAACCCACCAAGTGTTTGGTGAAATGACTCAAAGAGAAGGGATGCTTCCCGGAATATATGGTTGTCACCGGAAACAATGGAGGTTGGAATAATGAAGGTCGGGAGCTTAAAGTGCAGCGGAGAAGTCTGATTTGAGGTAAGGATCTTAAAGCTCTGATACCATGTAGAAATTGTGAGTGTATTAAAAAACAAGAATCTAAAACTAAATTGTATTGATATTGAAGACTACATTGTGTTGAGTAGCTTAATAATATTACATGAATGAAGAACTAATATATAGAGAAATTTAGTACATAAAGTCTAAGATTGGTTGGTGAGCTCTTGGTTGGTGTATTTGGAAGTCCAAGTTTGTTGCTGCAATGGTGAGCATTGTGAGTTTGACTTTAACAGTCCTTACTGCACAAAGTTTCCAAAATCTTCAATTTGATCTCAATCGGGCATGATTCTATATAACAGGTAGCCTTCTTTATACGTTTATGCATTACTACTTCTTAATCTCCCCCGTACAATCAATTATGTTATTTGCACTTTGTACAACGTAGGTGTTAACACAAAATCACGCAAGTGCACGTGGTCACAAGTAATATTCGATAAATTAAGTTCGTTCCCACAGAGACTGGCTATTTCTATATAAATATGCTCAAGCAACAATGTATGATCAATTTCAATTGCTTAGACAAGTAACAAATTTGGGTTCGAAATTATCTAAATTAACTAAGAATTAATTAACTAACAAGAATTGGAATCGAATTACTTCTACAAGAGTAACATGGGATCCTAACTTCATTAAATACTTCGCTTAGATCTGACGCCTTTAATCACTATATGCAATGGTTATGATATCTGATCGGACAACACGAAACAAGTATACGCTACTTCTCAGTATACGAATACCAAACTAAACATACATCTACAAAAGAGATAGAAGATGAATAGACACCAATTATGCTTAGACCCTATATGTCTATAGAATTTGAAAACATAACGGTTGAAGAGCAAGTTATCCATAAAAATCACACAGGGCAATATAAGTATTTTCATCTCATACTACGAATCATGTTGATAAACAATCATGAACCTATGCTAGCATGACAAGTTCTAAATCTCAAGATCCACTTTCACTTCACAATAGATTAACAAATTAAATGTTAGCTACGCATCTAACAATTAAGCATAACCATATGAGGATATCAGATATACATCACACACAGATCTTTAAAACAATCAAGATACTAAAGCTCCATAAATAAATCCGTTAGAATCCCATGACAACGATTAGTTCATAATCGAACCTCTCGTCATCATGGGATCTAATGAAACCATGATAAAAACAAAGTATGATAAGATACAAATAAAACTAAGTAATTGATATGTAATGATGTTACAAATTACAATGGTAGGATGTGTTTAAATAGGCTCTAGAAGTCTTGCCCAGCAAGGAAACTACCAAATCAGAATTAAAATAGAATACGTTTCCTAAACTGATTCTGTTTTGAAGGAAAATTCGTAGCTGACTTTTCTTCAATATTTCTGGGCCGTTCCAGTCGTATTTGGACCTCTGAACCACTTTAGAATGATAGAGAATCTCATTATCTTCGCGTGGACAGTAAGCTCGTCCAAAACGGACTTGTAGAACTCAAGATATGGCCAAAACAGTGAAAAAGGGCAAAATTGTAATTTTTCAGCAACGCGCGCGCAGCCTGCGCCCAGCAGTCTGTTCCCCGCACTGCCTGCGCCCAGAATTCTGTCCAAGGTTGTAGAAAATCTCCCAAGCTTCGCGTGAGCTGTAAGATCACTGAAAACGGACTTCTAGAACTCCAGATATGGCCAAAACAGTGAAGACTTCGCAACCTATCCAGAAAATCCGAATTTTACACAAATTTACTCCTTTCTCCTCCGTTTCTTTTGCATTAGCTAACATCTTCAATAACATGACACATGTAACTCCTTGGTAGCATAAAACAAGTGTCCAATCTTCATTCCAATGCTTAATTCCACTCTATTATCGATTAGAAACACCAACACTAACCAATAGCTACAACCCTGCACAACTACACAAAACACATCAAAACTAAAATAAACATGAGGCCAAGACAATCAATTTAAGCCGATATGGAACGCTACAAGTGGATATAAAATCCACTTATCACACCCCCAAACTTAAACCGATGCTTGTCCTCAAGCATAAACAATTACAACTAACTAACTAGTACCACTTCCGTAGGTGATCACGGTTACATTTGGCATATGCAACAAGCCCTTTAACCCCTAGGCAGCCCTAGTGGACGAGTAAGGTCTCGTGAGGGCCTATAGTAAATGTACCCACAAAATCCAATGCAATAACAATGCAATGCAGGAATGCAACTAGTATGAAAATGCAACGATCCCCTTCAAACTAACCAAAACCAACTTGCAAGCAAATATCTTAGAGAATGCAACCAAATACAAATAGAGCTCGACTAAGTTCCCGTATACTAACAATACATGAACAGAAACGTGCGTGTGTGGAATGCTCATCAGAAATACTCCCAACACTAGATCAAAATCATACATGCTCTTCGTCAAGACAATCACAGGTTTATAAATAGAATAGACTGTAGACACTTCATAACCTAGAAACACCTCCATCCTTATCCAAGGTAGACAGAAATTCATGCTTTATTACTAACTACTACGACACATATATACAAGCATGCTTATTTAACCGTGCAATGGATGAGACCCCAAAAGGCTTATACAATAATACCCATGTAGCGAGCGTTAGGTTAGTGGATCCCAGACTAGAAAGCCTTAGGACACTAAGCACAAAGTCCCCGCGAACTTAATAGCTCGAGTATTAAAGAGCTCACCCTGGTTAATTTTGCATATAAACAATTGACACTTTTGACTTTTTTTTTTCTTTTTTTTTTCTGCTTTCTTTTTTTCTATGCAATCTGGAATGAGAATGCTAAATTCCAACCCTAGACTACTCATATAAATATGAGCCGGCTACTAGCCATTTGACATCTAGCAATTATTGACAATTATTTACAATTTAGCATGAAATCTCTGTTTTTCCCCAAACTTAGACTTAAGTGCTCCTACGCTATAAAGGGAATAACGAAAATTCTTAATATAAACAAGTGATTAAATCTCAAAACATCCAAACAAGCATGACCCTAACCTAGCCCAAAAGCACCCAATGAGACTATGTAATTAGTTTTGTTTCTGAAACACATAAGTCAATTTCATAGAAACTATAAGTCAACCCTCTATTCATCATTACCACACTTAATTAGACACCTACCTACCAATCAGAATTATCTCGTCTTAAGGGATCATGAAATATGCATGCTATGCAAATGCAACTAATATGAACTCACATGGTATAAAAACACTACATGAAACAAACATGCAATAATACGAACAAAACATGAATGAATTACTACTAAGCATGCAAAACATGATATCTAAATGAACACAATGACACAAACAACTACCACATACTACTTATCCCCAAACCACCCCCAAACTTAAAATATTCAATGTCCCCATTGAATTGAAGGTAATATAAAGAAAAGTAGAAAAACATACCTACTTGTCGGAATATGCAAAACAAAATGCAACACAAATGCGTGGGTTGCCTCCCACGAAGCGCTTGTTTAGAGTCAATTAGCTTGACTATGCCATGCTTCCATTAAGGATGATAATAGTTGGCCTGGTCTTCTCTTCGTGAGACTTCATCATCATCACGGTGGCACACTTTCTGCCCCTTCTTCTCGCTTGGCCTATTCGTATAACAACTATGTCCCGTTCCAATGCCTTCCTCGGTTGACCCAAAATCTGTCAATTTGTAGAACAACACACATTCACGAGCTTCGCTTGAATATAATGGAGGAGGGTAAATGTAAGTTGCTGAAGCCTTTGGTTCCTCAATGAAAACTTCCTCCATTGGCTCTAATGCGCTACCTCCATCTTTATAATCAGTGTCTGTCCCAAATAGTGCCCTTTCCAAAGCATCCACCTCACTAGCATGATCAAATTCCTCACATGGGTTACGAATGCTCACCTCTCCTTGGAATTTGTCTTCCTCAATAATGCATGTAGTACCTTGCTCCAATTCACCATTATTTTCTGGAATTGCCTCTGGTATGAATTGCTGATTCTCTTGTTCCAAGGCACTCCTAACTTGAGTAACTATTGTTTCCAAAGATTTGATAGACGCCTCGTTACTCTTTACACGCATCCTAATCTCCTCCAGAGTCTCTTGTTCCAATGATCTCACAGCTTGAGCAACTAGTGTCTCCACAGATTTTAAAGACTCCTCGTTACTCTTTACAAGACTCCTAAGCTCCTCCATAGCATCAGCCTCATCTGATTGAAAAGTAGGAGTAGGTTGCTGATGTTGAAACTCTTCACTACCCAAAAAATATGACATACTTGGAACATCTTGCTGGTACTGTTGAGGATGGTACTGAAAATATGGTTGTTCCTCATAAGTGACATATGGATCAACTCCTTCGTAGTAACAATATTGTGAGGTCTCATGAACGCCCGAACATAGCTCACATTGCTGAGGCATGGATATCCTCGAATATGCCCACCATGGCAACTGCTCACCTGCCATTTGAAACCAACAAAGAGAAACAAATAAAAAAGAAAAGTGATAAGAAAAGAAGTGTCCAAGTCAAATAATTTAAACTTCCACTGATGTCAAGCACATAAACACCAAAATAACACCGAGTCCCCGGCAGCGGCGCCAAAAACTTGTTAACACAAAATCACGCAAGTGCACGTGGTCACAAGTAATATTCGATAAGTTAAGTTCGTTCCCACAGAGACTGGCTATTTCTATTTAAATATTCTCAAGCAACAATGTATGATCAATTTCAATTGCTTAGACAAGTAACAAATTTGGGTTTGTAATTATCTAAATTAACTAAGAAACAAATTAACTAACAAGAATTAATTAACTAACAAGAATTGGAATCGACAAACTAAGAATTAATTAACTAACAAGAATTGGAATCCAATTACTTCTACAAGAGTAACATGGGATCCTAACTTCATTAAATACTTCGCTTAGATCTGACGCCTTTAATCACTATATGCAATGGTTATGATATCTGATCGGACAACACGAAATAAGTATACGCTACTTCTCAGTATACGAATACCAAACTAAACATACATCTACAAAAGAGATAGAAGATGAATAGACACCAATTATGCTTAGACCCTATATGTCTATAGAATTTGAAAACATAACGGTTGAAGAGCAAGTTATCCATAAAAATCACACAGGGCAATATAAGTATTTTCATCTCATACTACGAATCATGTTGATAAACAATCATGAACCTATGCTAGTATGGCAAGTTCTAAATCTCAAGATCCACTTTCACTTCACAAGAGATTAACAAATTAGATGTTAGCTACGCATCTAACAATTAAGCATAACCATACGAGGATATCAGATATACATCACACACAGATCTTTAAAACAATCAAGATACTAAAGCTCCATAAATAAATCTGTTAGAATCCCATGACAACGATTAGTTCATAATCGAACCTCTCGTCATCATGGGATCTAATGAAACCATGATAAAAACAAAGTATGATAAGATACAAATAAAATTACGTAATTGATATGTACTGATGTTACAAATTACAATGGTAGGATGTGTTTAAATAGGCTCTAGAAGTCTTGCTCAGCAAGGAAACTACCAAATCAGAATTAAAATTGAATACGTTTCCAAAACTGATTTTGTTTTGAAGGAAAATTCGTAGCTGACTTTTCTTCAATATTTCTGGGCCGTTCCAGTCGTAATTAGACCTCTGAACCACTTTATAATTATAGAGAATCTCGTTATCTTCGCGTGGACAGTAAGATCGTCCAAAACGGACTTGTAGAACTCAAGATATGGCCAAAACAGTGAAAAAGGGCAAAACTGTAATTTTTTAGCAACGCGCGCAGCCTGTGCCCAGCAGTCTCTTCCCCGCGCTCCCTGCGCGCCACAGGCACAGCCTGCGCCCAGAATTCTGTCCAAGGTTGTAGAAAATCTCCCAAGCTTCGCGTGAGCTGTAAGATCACTGAAAACGGACTTCTAGAACTCCAGATTTGGCCAAAACAGTGAAGACTGCGCAACCTATCCAGAAAATCCGAATTTTACACAAATTTGCTCCTTTCTCCTCCGTTTCTTTTGCATTAGCTAACATCTTCAATACCATGACACATGTAACTCCTTGGTAGCATAACACAAGTGTCCAATCTTCATTCCAATGCTTAATTCCACTCTAATATCGATTAGAAACACCAACACTAACCAATAGCTACAACCTTGCACAACTACACAAAACACATCAAAACTACAATAAATTTGAGTCCAAGACAATCAATTTAAGCCGATATGGAACGCTACAAGTGGATATAAAATCCACTTATCAGTAGGTGTACAAAACTGATCTTTTACGTCGCCTAATATACGTCGGTTATGCTTAAAGGCGACATATATTCCACCATTATACGTCGGTTCCGCCTAAAGGCGACGTATATTTGAAATTTTGAGTACCTTTATATGTCGGTTTTGCCTACAGGCGACGTATAAAATACTTATATACGTCGCCTTTGTTTAAGGCGACGTATAAAATATACTTTTTACGTCAGTTTTATTGATGGCGACGTATAAGATATGTATTTTTACGTCGGATAACAAAGGCGACGTATAAGATATACTTTTTATGTTGGCTATATTGAAGGCGACGTATAAGATATGAATTTTTTACGTCGATTTTATATAAGCCGGCGTATAAGATGTATCTTTTACGTCGTCTTAAAGAAAACAACGTATATATGTTTTTATGGACATAAAACGTGATGATAAGTCTCATATATACGTCTCCTCCCTTCTTCACCAACAGCCGCCGCCCCTCACCTCCTTCACACCCTTCTTCACCCACCCTCACATCCTTCGTCCACAACCCTCCTGTCGTTCACCTTTCATCCTCCACCCACCTTCTCTTCCTCTTAGCATATCGTATAAATCAATACTCAACAAGATCTATACTCTCTTCATATCTCTTAATTTTGTTCAAAATTTCACTCCGATTAACCTGAAAAATGGTGTGTTCGACAGCGACGAGCGGCGTGTACATCCAAGTCATCGAAGATGTTAACAAGATTCACGATGAGTTTGTTTCGAACGGTGGGCCCGACGATGTCGTTCTTCTCGAGCTTCAAGGAGTAATGTTTTAAACCCTAGATTACTGTTTGTTGTTTTATTTTTGTGTTTGAGTTTCTTAATTGAGTGATTGTGTTTGTTATGAATTGAGTTTATTGTGTTTGAATTATGTGAAATTAGTTGATTAGGGTTAATCAGGGTTTGGTTGGGTTCTTTTTTTTTGAATTAATGTGGATGACATTGTGGGTTTTGTGGTAATTGAGTTTTGTTTTGTGGAATTTAGCTGTGGGAAGCCAAGATGATGCAAGCTGGTTCGATATTGGAAATCTCTTGACCAGGTGATTGTGTGTTTGAGTTCTGTGAGGACTTTTATCAAACAGGTGGTGTGCATTCTTGTTTATTGTGGTTTTTTTTATTGTTTTTCCAGCATTATATGTTGAATTCTTCTATCAATGGCAACTTGTAGCTGCGGCGGATGTGAAGGAAGGAGATGTGGTTCTAGAAATTGGGCCTGGGACTGGGTCTCTTACTAATGTTCTTGTTGAGTCCAGGGACTGGCTCTCTACTAATGTTCTTGTTGAGTCTGGTGCCACTGTTCTTGCAAGTCCCTTTACTAATGTTCTTGTTGAGTCTGGTGCCACTGTTCTTGCCATCGAAAAGTTTTGATTTTTACCTTCTTTTTTCGTATGATGTTAGCTTATGGTAAGAATGCTGCAGTAATTGTTACTGAATAACCACTAGACAGGATTAGATATCATATATGTCATGCTACCTACATTTGAACTTTTAGGCATATGAGTAAGTTTTGAGCTTGATAATTTAGTAATATGGTTTTACTCAACGACGTCTTTCTAATGGAATCCCCGTAAATTACAAGGTATTTGCCCAGGACATCTATTAAGTTACTTGCAAACTCTGCATCTTTCCTCCGAAGTGGAACTAAAGTTGAATCCAGACTTAAAAAGAACCCTTATGAAATTGTGCTGTGACCCGAAGACAACTATTGTTGTTCTTATTGGTAGAAAAAAAAATGTCTTAGATAATGTAATTCCTTGTCAACATCTTTTTTATTTACTCTTTGCCTTCTGTTACTATCATGTTGATGCAAGTGAGTACATTTACAGAACTTCTGTGAATAAAAAATGTGGTTGGCCGCCGAGAATGGGATTTTTTTGCGGTCTACAACGGGAAAATGGATGACAAAACTACCAGAGAACTTAAATTTAGATTGGATTGACCGCATAAAGGTATTCAAAGAGGGTTTACATCTCTTTCCAACATCAGTCTGTATCGTGTTCTTATATTTTCTTTCCAATAAATCTACAGCCTGTCTTTGAGTATTTCACTGAAAGAACGCCACAATCACAGTTTGAAGTCAGAAATGCTTCACTTGTATGGAACTACAAGTATGCAGGTATATTATCTGGCTAATCCTTTATCCTTCAAGTTGAATTTTGGCTTCTTTCCAAATCATCTGTACCATTTTTCAGAATCTTACTATGATTGCAGATGTTAAGTTTGGTAGAGTTCAAGCTATAGACCTGCTACAGCATCTCTGTGCTGGCCTTTCAAAAGCACGTTTTGATGTTATTCAGGGCAGTTGTTTGGTTGAGGTCAGAGCTGTTGGTGTTACTAAGGTGATTTGATTTTTATGATTGTTGATTCATGTGTTTGCATATCTCGAGTCAATTAGATGATAATATATGTGTATATCAATTAGACCATTTTGTTTCTCAAAAAAGGGCGCAGGTATTCACCGAATACTTGGAGACATTGCATACAATTCATATCCAACACAAGGCCATCAAGGCCAGCGATTACAATAGTTTTCCCGTTATCAAGCAAGAAGAGGGACTAATTAAAAAAAGGTTAAGGTTATATTTTGTTAGACCTGATATGATTGTACTTAAAGAATTTGACACTTTTTCTTTTAATAATAAGTTAGGAACACACTGATTGTTATTAGTTTCTTTTTAGTGTCTAATGATTTTTACAACAACACATGTTTGCTGAATTCAAGGATGCCTGCATTATAAATTCCTTTTGTAGTATTATATGATCCAAAGTTGTACAGTAATTATCATGTTTGTGGGGCAGATATTTAGAAGATGATATAACACTTGTAACTAATACTAGAGTTGTTGTCCTCTCTTGTTTGGATTCTTAAACACCCTTTTATTCTTTTTTCTCCTTAGTGTTGTTTGTTGGTTAATTTGTTCAGTTCCCACATGAAATCCTAAATTGCAACACGGGGAAACAGTGAATATATGTTTACTAACTCTTATGTCGCATACTTGAGTGTTTATGTGGGTCTGAAATCTTCACTATCTTTCTTGTTATTTGCCTCTGGAAGTTATGTGGAGGGCAAGGTGTAGAAAGTACTTCGTAGAACTTGCAAATATAGTGTTTGTTTTATACGATGAATTTGTAAATAAGAAACTTACCTGTGTGGGTAGTTCGATGCTAAGACTATATTAATTTAACCCTAGAAGAAATTTCTCATTTGGTGTTTCTTCATCATATTTGTATGTTGTATCATTTCTGACTTTTTTACATTTCGCATCTTGATGTTCAACTGTTATGTGTGTTATGTAGGTCATGATTATGAAATTTAAGATTGTGTAAATATTTCATGTTGAATTCATATATATGTAACTATATCTTTTTATCTTATTTAGATCACAGCAGTTCTGATGGTTTTTTATAGTCTTTTCTGGCAGAAGCTCAGCGTATAATTGCTATTAGATTCCTCGTATTTGCCTGTTTTTTCTATAGTTCTATGATTTAAATTCGCAGTTTTGTTGAACCTACTTATTAAAGCTTTACCCCTGATCAATTTTCACTAAATTGATCTTATATGTTTTAACCCTTTAATTGCTTGACAATCTTTCATTTCTTCGATTTTAATGCCTTATACTCCCTTGGAATAATTGGTTCACCAACCCCACGACCGCCTAACATGTCCCATTTGAACGTCGCTTAGCTAACTAAACCATCCCACTGTCTATTTATATCTTTGTACATACATTTATCCATACATAACCTATTGATTAATTTACAGCAATTTATCACTTCTTTCTCTTTTTAACAAAAATGGGCAGCTTAGAAGTGGAGAGAAAAACAACAGGATGGGCTGCAAGAGATCCTTCTGGAGTTCTCTCACCATACACCTACACTCTCAGGATTCTTGAAAATATCTTTTTGCTTCATTCATTTAAAATTATTTCATGTTTTTGACTTTTATTTTTGGTTTACATGTATGAAATAATAGAGAGACAGGCCCTGAAGATATATTTATCAAGATTACTTGTTGTGGGATTTGCCATACTGATGTTCACCAGGTCAAGAATGATCTTGGAGCTTCCAAATACCCCATGGTTCCAGGGTATGTTTTCATTTTATTAATATTTTCTTATTGTTATAAAATATCGTTTAAGCAAGACTTAAACGATAGTATGATCTTGTCCGTTTAGTATTGACGAAGCCCACTTCTTTGACGACCTTTATGATTTTTATTGCAAGGTAGCTGATAATGACGGGAAAACTATTGTAATCGCTGGCCTTGATGGCGACTACTTGAGGTGCTAATCCTATTCATTCTTCTTGTTTTCTTTCTCCGTAATTATCTTCTCACGGTCATCTATTTGTCTTTTTACCATTTTCGTGGTACGAAACTTATGAAATGTTCATTTTACAGGAAGAGCAGTACATAATACCCATTGCTGATACGGTAACTAAGTTGACAGCTCGATGCGAACAGTGTGGCAGAAAAGCATTTTTTACGTTAAGGAAGACTGCGGAGACTCAGACAGAGCTTATAGCTGGTCCTGATGTATACATGCCTGTATGTCGCCAACATTATGTTAATGGACAAGTTATTGTTGGAGCTGCGAAAGTTCAGAGTGGTCATACTCTGGTGCCAACTGCAATTAATTAATAATATATATATGTATCATCATCAATATCTTGTGCATGATATGCTTGACCCATTAGTTTGAGAATTTGTGAACATTTTGGATGTATTTTTGTAAGTGTATAACAATAATTATGTTATTTAATGTATATTTGTGTTCAAATCGAATTGAGAAATTTTAATTATTGTAGGTTTTTCATTGTACAAAATTTTATTAAAGCTGGTTATTTTGATTGTTTACAAGGTTTTTGGGTATAGGCACGGAGAAAAAAAAAATTAAAATTTTGTGGACAATATACGTCGGTTCCCACATGGGCGATGTATAAAGTATAATCTATATACGTCGGCTTTTTGGACATTATACGTCGGCTTTTTGGACATTATACGTCGCCCTTCTTTGACATTATACGTCGCCTTTCTTCAACTTTATACGTCGCCTTTTTAACCGACGTATATTAAACTTTATACGTCGCCTGTTTAACCGACGTAAAAGACTAGTGACTTTATACGTCGCCCCTCTATACGTCGCCATTTAACCGACGTATAAGACCTATTTAACCGACGTAAAAAGCCAATTTTGTACTAGTGGCGCTCTCTTTTTTATGTTTTTATAATGCTTTTTTAGGTTTTTATAATGCTTTTAGGAGTTGATTTGGCCTACTAGGAATCCTATGCCTAATAGAATATGCGTACGGTTCCTTTTTTTTAATATCTATAATTTTATTAATTTTTTTAATTTTATATGTTATTAATTTACATATTGAATTGTTATAAAAAAAATTGATATATATATAACGATTTAATATTTAGAATCTTGCTCCATTTAGAACCTCTTATTATGAGAACTATGAGAACCCACGTTATGATGATGTCATAAATATAATTTAAAAAAAATTGAAAAGAAAAATTTTCGAAAAAAAATTTTTTTTCGAAAAAAAAATCTGAAAAAAAATTTCGACGTCATGTTGACGTCATATTGGTGATTTTTGTTGAGTTCTGGTGATTTTTTACGAAATCCGGTGATTTTCCAGATTTTGTAAAAAATACCAGAATTCAATAAAATCACCAGATTTTGTAAAAAAATCACAAGTATGACGTCAGCATGACGTCAGATTTTTTTCCCATATTTTTTTTTCAAAAAAAAAATATTTTTAAAAAAAAATTATATTTGTGACATCATGATTACATCATCAGGGGATGGGGTTAATGTGTGTGAAGGTGTAGGTTATTAGTGTGGGTGCTCCTAGCGGGACAGTTAGATTAGATTAAAATGAAAGAATGAGATTAGATCTCATATTTCACCAAAATAATAGGTTCTCACTTGAGCAAAAACCTTAATATTTATACTCTATCTTGAATTTTTAAAATTTGATTTGGAAATTACATCCCACTTGAAATTAATAAAATAATCTTTAATTTAGTGATGGTTTAATAATTTTTTTCTAATTAAATCTACGGAAAAACAAAGAAAAAGAAGAAATTGACTATTTTTTACGCTAAAACTTCTATTTGATTTTGGAATTATACTTATCATTCGTTTTAATTATCAAAATAACTTCGTAATCATTTGAAGATAGTTCTACTAACAACCAAATGTAATTTTAATAATAAGTGTAAGAGAGATTTTGTCCAAAACTTTAATAATCGGTAGTCTGGTCCTCCGTACGATAATGATCTTAAAATAAATAGATGAAAACCGTTGGATTTAGCTTAATTTTTTTTTATATATTAATATGTTATAAACTAAAAAGTGCATTTGTATTGTAATACGGAAATGTAAATGTTAATGATTTAAATCATATATAATGAGAGTTTCTACATGGAATAACATTATCAATGTAGGACTTTTACATTGAATAGAATTAATGTAAAAATTCGTAATTATATTTTCACTTGAGATTCTGAGTATTTCCATTTGAATAATAATTATTAAATGATCACTAATTTAAAGATAATTTTATGAGGTTCACGTGTATTGTAAAATTGACAAGGCTGTCGCGTGCCTATCAAATAATAATATCAAACAGATGCTTCTAACTATGTTGTAGGGTAAGTCAGAATCGTTCCCACAGAGACAAACGTATCAATCACTAGTAATTTTTGACTCAATTCAACTAAGCAAGTAACATAATAAAATTTTAAGAGATTATTAAACTAAAGTTATATTAAGGCAAATCTGTTGTATTTATCAATTAACTAAAAACATCCAGAATTAAGTATCCACACTAGCATGAATCAATGCAATTACAATTTCTCACCCCAACTAATCATGTACTACTCAAGAGGAAAGATGCACCCTATAAAATACCAATAACCTCTCTCGAGTATTAATGGCTTCTCTCAAATACACTCAAGCCTATTTACATGGTATCATGCAATTTAGAGACATTAAACACAGCATCCTAAATTCCTCACAATCCGTTCTACCTATTTTCATGGAGAAGTTCATGTCATTATTGGATAAATCACAACCATCTAATTCCAACTTTCATTGATAAATAGATATTTGGTTCAAGTAATTCACATAATCACGTCTGACGTGTAATTGTTAATTAAATACAACTCAATAAACAAGAGCGCATAACATAACTAGATTGGGGGATTGGGAAAATCATACATCAATCATAACTAGGGTTCAACTTAATCCTAGATTAAAGATCTACTCGCTCATAATTAAACTAACAAAACACATAATATAATAAGTACACATAATATTAACAAGAATAGAGAAGAAAACCTTCAATCTTCAACCATAAAGAAAAGTAAAAGTCTCTCTCTCTCTCTCTCTCTCTCTCTCTCTCTCTCTCTCTCTCTCCCCCCATCCTAATATGTTTTTATATGTCTCTCATAAAAATATGTTAATGCCTTGAGAAAATTACAAGTATGTTTCCTAAACTGAATAGATTTCTAAGGAAAATTCGTAGTTGACTTTTCTCCGGTAATTCGGGGCCGCTCCAGTTGTTATTTGACACTTGGACCACTTTAGAATGAAAGAGAATTCCGTTATCTTCACGTGGGCTGTTGAATCATCCAATTCTGACTTCTAGAACTCGAGATATGGCCTAAATAGTGAAGTGCGCACGTGCAGCCCAACAAATCCGAATTTCCTTCTAATAAATCTCAAAATTAAGCTCTTTATTCTCCAATCCTTCCAAGTTTAGAATTTCCTTGATTCCTACAATAAAACATTAAAATCTAATAAATAAAAATCCAAGTAAATGCAAAATACAATAAATATGAGGAATATAATCATGTAAAATCTATACTATTATATAAAAGCCGAAACATTAAAAGTTTTGGTACTAGTTTTTTGGTACCACTTTTTTGGTACGTCGTGAATTTACTTATTTACCCTTCATTATAAAGAAAAATATATATGATATCTATACTATTAGAGCATCTCCAAGGGCAATAGCTAAAATGGTTAGCTAAAATAACATAAAATAATGGTTAGCTAAAATTTGCTGAACCTGTAAGAGATTGTGCTCCAATGGTGTTAGCTATAATGATTAGCTATAATTAAAAAAACAATATTTTATTATTATTTATAAACCTCAAATACATAAATTGTAAAATCTTTGCTACTCCAACCGTGTTTATGTATCCTGGTTATGTAGAATTAAAGACAGAGATGACGTGGCACAAGAATAGAAGATATGTAAATTTTTTAGAGGATTTCTAAATATAGAAGATATGCATCTTGTTTTCTAAAATTTTGCCTAACAATTGGTACCGTTGGAGGACAACTTTTCAGTATATTAGGTAAAAAATTCTGCCACATCAGATTTATGGCTAAGGGGTGGGGATGGTTGGAGATGCTCTTAAAACTCCTAAAATAAATAATAACATAATATAATCAACGGTAAGTAGTCGATTGCATTTTTTCACATTTACTTTTAATTGAAGATATTACCTTTTATAAACATCAATCATATCATATCTTCCAATCATATCATATCTAGCAATAATTAATATATAACCAAAAATATCCATCATTTCTTCTATTCACTAACAAAATATTATATAAATCCGTATACTACAAATAATAACCATTAGATTTTTAGTAAAAAATCAGAATCGTTAGATCTAATGATTAAATATATTATATAATTAAATTAATTTACTAATATTTCATTATACAAAAGCTGAAACATTAAAATTTTTGGTACCTATTTTTTGGTACCTGTTTTTTGGTACGTCGTGAACTTATTTACCTTTCATTATAAAGAAAAATATATATGATATCTATACTATTAAAACTCCTAAAATAAATAATAACATAATATAATCAATGGTAAGTAGTCGATTGCCTTTTTTCACATTTACTTTTAGTTGAAGATATTACCTTTTATAAACATCAATCATATCAATCATATCATATATTCCAATCATATCATATCTAGCAATAATTAATATATAACCAAAAATATCCATCATTTCTTCTAATCACTAACAAAATATTATAGAAATATGTATACTGCGAATAATGACCATTAGATTTTTAATAAAAAAATCAGAATCGTTAGATCTAATGACTAAATATATTATATAATTAAATTAAGTTACTAAAATTTCAAGGTTCGAATTCTATCAACCACGTAGTCGATTGCCTTTTTTCACATTTATTTTTAATTGAAGATATTACCTTTTATAAACATCAATCATATCATATCTTCCAATCATATCATATCTAGCAATAATTAATATATAACCAAAAATACCCATTATTTCTTCTAATCATTAATAAAATATAATAGAAATCCGTATACGAATAATGACCATTAGATTTTTATTAAAAAATCAGAATCGTTATAGATCTAATGATTAAATATATTATATAATTAAATTAAGTTACTAAAATTTTAAGGTTCAAATTCTATCAACGACATATTTATTTCAAAATTTTATGATATAAGTTTTAAACCATGCATATCATTAATTAAATTTACATTAAATTATTAATATTAAAATTAAAATAAAATATTGTAAATAATGATTATATAAAAATATAATTGTAACATAAAATAAAATTTGTTGCATATAAAAAAAAATTCATGCATCGTATGGGTTATAAGCTAGTATATATAAATATACATTCTATCAAACATCCCCACACTTAGCATTTGCACGTCCTCAGGCAAATAAAGAAATAAAAATTATCCTAACTAACTAACATCACTTTCGTAGATGACACGATTGCATTGAGCGTATGCAACAAGCCGTTAAACCCCTAGACAGCCCTAGTAGGACAAGTTTTGTCTCGTGAGGGTTTATAGAAGATATACCCACAAAATCAAATATTTTCAATCACCAAGTCTCTCAAGCATGCAACATATCATAGTACTCCACACATTGAAAATCTCAATCACATAACAACCTGAAAGTGTCTGAAAGTACAAGTACTCTCACTTTAAGCATCATTAACACAAAATAATCCAAGTATGCACACCATGTCTAGATAGACAAAAAAAAAATCATGAAATAGACCTCAAAGTCGCTTTCAATAAGTAAGCATGCTATGGATAAATATCTCACATTGCTCTCAATTCACACAAGTGTATAAGTGTAAGTGTTTCACTCAAATTCAATCAATGTACATGCGCTACCATATGCTTGGTTGTCCATCAAATCTCCACTACTTTGTATACATGCATTACATGAATCAAAAGGTCTTTGTTAAAGGTTGTAACGGGGCCTAGGTAAGGGTAGGATATCAAGAAATAGGCTAACTAGTGGCTAAACTTGATCAACCAATAGAGCATAGCGTTCACTTTTAATTAAAGCACCCAACATGTAAAGTAGATCATGTAAAAGTTTGTCAGACTCTCACAAGCATTAAACCCATAAGCACATATAACCCATGTACTTCCCCTCTTTCACATTGTACAAACCAATGAACACAAACTCTACTTGACCTTTTTTTTTTTCCTTTTTTTTAAAACTCCATTAACCAAGGGCAGTGAAAAGTCACCAAGAATAATTTCTAGTACAATGCACTCAATACCAGCACATGTACATGGATCGTCCCTTTCATATGAAATTGCATTTACCACCCACTGGTCTCAAAGGAGTACCTAGCCTCTCTTTTTTTTCTTTTTCTTTTTTCATATTGATTCCCACCAACTGAACACTTTAGCAAAAGAAATCCCCACACTAAATATTCACCAACCTTGAAGTTGAATCACTATGCTCTACCAGTAAATCAAGACAAGAATAAATAAGTAGGCTCAAAGATTTATAGAGTGGTGATAATTGAAAGAAACGGATATAAGCTCAAGGGGGTTCACTAAGGATATAATTCATAAGGATAGTGTTTAGGTCAATGAGTTTAATCCTAGTGCCTTTATCATTTTCATGCACACACATAACATGTAGTTTCAAAACGATTTAAAACAAGTTCTAGAGCAACATACCAATGATGAACATCACACAACAAAAAAGTGGATTGATATAAAATGTATCAATCATAAATTAGGCTCAAAATATCACAGGGTGAAAGTATGCTTGACTCACTAAAATTGACTAAGAAGCATCTCAAGTTTTATAATTTTAGCAAGCACACACAAGGAATTACCAAGTATCAAATGATTTTTCATGGATATGACACTCAGAATTATTCATGCAAAATTAATCTACACAATGTGTACTTATTCGTGCTAACATACTTTTGAGACAAGGCAATTATATACACAAAGTTTTTTTTATCATATATAATTTTTTTGAATTTTTTTAATACATTAAGAGCGCATCCCCACACTTAAATGGTTCATTGTCCTTAATGACTAATTAATTTAATAACATTATATATAAAGAATTAAATTTATTCTAATAAATAAAATAATGAAAAGAAAAAAAATAAAAAATTATAAAAAGAAAAGTTAGAAAGGCTCCCCCAAATATGCTTGCATGAAAAAGAATAAAGTGTTGGCTAGTTGGCTCCAAGCTATGAAATTCAGTCCAATGTTCTGGATATTAGAATTGAAGCCCATATCCTATCAGTAAAAGGAGCTTAACACAGCTGGTTGAGCAGTCCACATAGGAATTTTCGGCACAAGCAGTAGGTCATGGGATCAAATCACCTTGCCAGCTCCTTTTTTTCTAATTAGAGTGCATTTACAGGACCGGACATCAGCAAATGGGCCAGAGCCAAAGAAAATGATGGGCCAACAGCAGCAGATTGGCCTGCCAAGAAATGGCTGGACTGAGCATCAGGATTCGCGAAAAAGGTTCGCGCAGGAGGCAGAACCAAATAGTGAAGCGTCGGGTGTTTGAACAAAGCAAAAGTTGTGAATGTCCACGCGCGCAAGTGCTTGAAGTACAGGGAACTAATACCGCGGGTTCAAGAAATATAAACCCCGATATTGAATCTTTCACTTATTCATCAAATGAGCAGGGAAGTAAAATGCCGGTACAGGAAAATCATAATTGCTGCTCTCCTTCAGAAAAATTATACCACCAGCTTCAGTCACAAAACCGTGGGCTTCACTTATTTTTTCTCTTTTTCCTTTTCCGAGATTTTATAAAATTCGAGATAATTATATCCTGAAACACTTCAAGCAATTCATCAAGGCACCTTGTGGGAATAAAAAAAATGAAATAAAAATTATCTACCTCTAATAATAATAATAATAATAATAATAATAATAATAATAATAATACAAAACTTACAATAAGCTTGGGTTGCCTCCCAAGAAGCGCTTTTTTTTAAGGTCATTAGCTCGACCTCATTATCAATCATTCCGAAGAAGGGATAGAAAGCGGAATATCCACTTTCATGTCAATCAAACTCCCCTGCTCTATAATGTTTCACTCTTTGCCCATTCACCTTAAATGATTCTCCATAGGTATCCAACAATTCAACTGCACCATATGGAAAAACTTTTCTTACCTTAAACGGGCCAGACCACCTAGAGCGAAGTTTTCTGGGAAAAAGTTTCAGCCGTGAATTAAAAAGAAGAACTAAATCTCATTCCTTGAATTCTCTTCATAATAGCCCTTTGTCATGCCATCTTTTTGTTTTCTCCTTGTAAAGCTTAGAACTTTCATAAGCTTCAAAACGAAGCTCATCTAGCTCATTAAGTTGTAGAAGTCTTTTCTCACCTGCTGCTAACAAATCAAAATTAAGACCCTTGATAGCCCAAAATGCACGATGTTCCAACTCAACTGGAAGATGACATGCTTTTCCATAAACTAATCTGTATGGAGTTGTCCCAATAGGTGTCTTAAACGCAGTTCTATATGCCCAAAATGCATCATCAAGCTTCGTAGAGCAATCCTTCCTTGATTTTGCGACCGTCTTCTCCAAGATAGTCTTTATTTCACGGTTAGAGATATCCACTTGACCACTAGTTTGGGGATGATAAGAAAGTCCGACCTTATGATGAAGTCCATATTTCTTCAACATAGCTTCAAAGCAATTTTCCAGAAAATGCTTTCCTCCATCACTAATTAAAATTCTTGGCACTCCAAATCTAGGAAAAATCGTCTTCTTAAAGAACTTGCTTACAACACGAGCATCATTAGTGGGGGATGCAATGGGTTTAACCCACTTTAAGACGTAATCAATAGCGACCAAGATGTATTTGTTCTTAAAAGATGGAGGGAATGGTCCCATAAAATCTACTCTCCAAACATCGAAAAGCTCCACTTCAAGTATGCTATTGAGAGGCATCTCGTTTCTTCTTGAGATATTTTCAGTTCTTTGACAACGATCACAAGAGTGAACATATTGGTGGACATCTTTAAAAAGAGTTGGCCAATAAAAACCACACTGAAGAATCTTCGCAGCAGTTTTAGTAGTACTTGCGTGACCACCACTTGGTAAATTGTGACAGTGCGAGATTACAGAGGCAATCTCATTTTCAGGAACACATCTTCTAATGACTCCATCTGCACAAGATTTATAGAGAAAAGGATTATCCTAAAAATGTTTCTTCACATCATAGAAGAACTTCTTCTTTTGTTGCGATGAGTAACCATGAAGAATAGTACCACTAGCTAAATAGTTAGCTATATCAGCAAACCAAGGAACCTCTATCCTTGTAAGAGAAAGTAGATGATCGTCAGGTAAAGAGTCATCAATTGGAAGATTTCTACCACCATCATCATCATCAAGAGTAAGGCGTGAAAGATGATCAGCAACCACGTTTGGCCCCTTTCTTGTCTTTAATCTCTAAGTCAAATTCTTGAAGAAGTTGAATCCAAAGAATCAGACGAGGTTTAACATCCTTCTTACTCATCAAATATTTCAGCGCTGCATGATCTGTGTGAACATTAACCTTCGAACCAACGAGATATGATCGAAACTTTTCCATAACATACACCACTACCAACAATTATTTCTCAATTGTTGCATAATTAATCTGAGCTCCATCCAAGGTCTTGCTTGTATAATATATAGCATGAAGCTTTCCATCTTTCCTCTGGCCTAAGACTAGACCAATAGCTTGATCACTAGCATCACACATGATCTCAAATGGCAAATTCCAATCCGGTGGTTGTATGATTGGAGCAGAGACAAGAGCTTCCTTTAACCTGTCAAAAGCCTCAACAGAAGCATCATTAAAAGCAAAAGGGACATCTTTGCCTAAGAGTTCAGTTAGAGGTCGAGCAATTTTTGAAAAATCTTTTATAAAACGGCGATAAAATCCCGCATGACCAAGAAAATTTCTTACTCCCTTAACCGAAGTTGGAGGTGGTAAGCGCTCAACAACCTCTACCTTAGCTCTATCAACTTCGATGCCTCTTTTTGAAATAACATGACCCAAAACAACTCCCTCTTTTGCCATAAAATGACACTTTTCCCAATTTAAAATTAGATTAACTCCTTTACATCTATGAAGCACCTTTTCCAAGTTATGTAAGCATGCATCAAAAGAAGTTCCACAAACAGAGAAATCATCCATAAAAACTTCCATTATATCTTCAATAAAAACTGAAAAAATTGGCATCATACATCGTTGAAAGGTGGGAGGAGCACAACATAATCCAAATGGCTATATACGATATGCAAACGTACCATAGGGACATGTAAAAGTTGTTTTTTCTTGGTCACTTGGATGGATGGGAATTTGTAAGAAACCTGAATATCCATCCAAATAACAGAAAAAAGAATGTTTTGCCAACCTTTCAAGCATTTGGTCAATAAAAGGGAGAGGAAAATGGTCCTTTTTAGTAACTTTATTCAATTTTCGATAATCAATGCACATTCGCCATCCTGTCACAGTTCTAGTAGAAATCAACTCACCCTTATCATTCTTGACAACAGTCATTCCTCCTTTCTTTGGAACTACGTGTACAGGACTGACCCACTTATTATCAGAGATAGGATAAATTATACCTGCATCAAGAAGTTTTAAAACCTCCTTTTTGACTACCTCCATCATGTTAGGATTAAGTCTCCATTGAGGTTCAATAGAGGAGGCTTGCTCATCCTCAAGAATAATCTTATGCATGCAAAATGATGGATTAATGCCATTAATATCATCCATGGTATACCCAATAACATTTTTATATTTTCTTAAGACTGTGAGCAATTGCTCAATTTGAATGTCATCAAGCTCAGAATTAACAATGATAGGATATGATTTATTAGGGCACATAAACAAGTATTTCAAAGATGCAGGAAGGGGTTTCAGTTCTACCTGAGGAGGCGTGGAACTCTCCTTAACTTCCTCATGATGTAGCACATTGGAATGTTCAATCATAAATGTAGGTGTTGCATCCAAAAGTTTCTGGTAACCCATACACTCTTCATTTTCTTCATCCATGTTACCCTCAAGAACAACTTGAAGTGGATCCTCACATGATAAAGTATTGGCTTTGATGCTGATCGCTTCTTCTAGTGCATCCACCCTGTTTATTGTTTCATCCATAGAAGGATGTCCCATTGTGTTTTGAAGCTTGAATTCCATCTTCTCCTCTCCCACTTGAAAAGAAATTCTTCCATTTTTCATGTCAATTATAGCTCCAGCTGTAGCTAAGAAAGGCCTCCCAAGAATAATAGGAATATTTGCATTTTCTTCCATTTCCATGACAACAAAATCACATGGAATATAAAACTTTCCTACCTTAAGGGGTACATCTTCAAGGATGTCAAGTGGAAATTTCACACTTCTATCTGCCAGTTATAGAGAGATACCTATGGGTTTCAGTTCACCCATCTGAAGCTTGTCACAAATTGATAATGGCATCAGATTGACACTTGCTCCAAGATCACATAAGGCTCTTTTGAATTCGACATCCTCGAGTTTGATAGGAATAGAGTAGCTACCTGGATCCTTTAACATTTTAAAAAATTTCATTTTGCAAGATGGCACTGCACTCTACCATTAATGAGATATTGGAACTTTCTTCAATTTTTCTCTTCCTTGACAAAATATCTTTAAGGAATTTTGCATAAGAGGGCATCTCAGATATAGCATCCATGAATGGAATATTGATATGTAGCTTTTGCAAAATTTCAAGGAATTTACCATACTTCTTCTCTAGCTTAGATTGTGGCAACCTTTGTGGAAAAGGAACAGGTGGCACGTATAGTTTAACAGGAACAACTGATGATTCTTTCTTTTCTTTTTCCACTACCTCTTCTTCTACCGATCTTTCAGCTACAATTTCCTATTTGTGTTCTTCAGCATTCACAACACTTTTGATTGCAATCAATTCTAGCTCTTTCAATTCTTTACCACTCCTCAAAGTTAAAGCATTGATATGGCCCCTTGGCGGTTGCTCAGCTTGGCCAGGAAGTTGGCATGAAGACTTGTTAATTTGGCTCAACTGTTGAGAAATTCCGTTAACTTGTTGTGAGCCTTCATCTCCTTGATACTTGCGTCAACATCCTAATTCTTCCTTGCTTGTGTAGAGATAAATCCTTCCAAAAGATTCTCCAAGTTAGATTTTTGCGGCTGAACTGGTTGAAAACCTGGCGGCTGAGAAAATTTATTTTGTGGAGGTTGAGCTTGAGCCTGGTAATTCCTGTAGGAGAAATTAGGATGATCTCTCCAACCCAGATTGTACGTGTTGGAGTAAGGATTATATTGTGGCCTTTGATTTTGGTTGTAAAGAGCATTTGCTTGTTC
The DNA here is from genome assembly GCA_036435485.1 of Saposhnikovia divaricata. Lineage (NCBI taxonomy): Eukaryota > Viridiplantae > Streptophyta > Magnoliopsida > Apiales > Apiaceae > Saposhnikovia > Saposhnikovia divaricata. The sequence goes on along the minus strand of CM071594.1, from coordinate 112,720,861 downwards.
CACTGCCATTCCAGAGGGATTGTACTGACAAGCATGTTTAGTGTGTCCAACAACACCACATATCTCACATGAGGCATCCCCGAGTTTGTTAGGAATAGAGTAGGTACCTGGATCCGCTAACATTTTAGGAAGGTCATTTTGCAAGATGGCACTGCACTTTGCCGTTAATGAGATAGTGGAACTTTCTTCAATTTTTCTCTTCCTTGACAAAATATCTTTAAGGAATTTTGCATAAGAGGGCATCTCAGATATAGCATCCATGAATGGAATATTGATATGTAGCTTCTGCATAATTTCAAGGAATTTACCATACTTCTTCTCTAGCTTAGTTTGTGCCAACCATTGTGGAAAAGGAACAGGTGGCAAGTATGGTTTAACAGGAACAATTGATGATTCTTTCTTTTCTTTTTCCACTACATCTTCTTCTACTGATCTTTCAGCTACAATTTCCTCTTTCTGTTCTTCAGCATTCACAACACTTTTGCTTGCATTCAATTCTGGCTCTTTTAATTCTTTACCACTCCTCAAAGTTACAGCATTGATATGGCCCTTTGTCGGTTGCTCAGCTTGGCCAGGAAGTTGGCCTGAAGACTTGTTAAGTTGGCTCAACTGTTGAGAAATTCCATTAACTTGTTGTGAGCCTTCATCTCCTTGATACTTGCGTCAACATCCTCATTCTTCCTTGCTTATGTAGAGATAAATCCTTCTAAAAGATTCTCCAAGTTAGATTTTTGTGGCTGAACTGGTTGAAAACCTGGCGGCTGAGAAAAGTTATTTTGTGGAGGTTGAGATTGAGCCTGGGTATTCCTGTAGGAGAAATTAGGATGATCTCTCCAACCTAGATTGTACGTGTTGGAGTAAGGATTATATTGTGGCCTTTGATTTTGGTTGTAAAGAGCATTTGCTTGTTCCACTGCCATTCCAGAGGGATTGTACTGACAAGCATGTTTAGTGTGTCCAACAACACCACATATCTCACATGAGGCAACCGTGGATGAAGTACTTCTGGAATCAAATTGCTCAATCTTCTTAACCATTGCCTGCAGAGTAGAATTCAACATAGTTAGAGCATCAACATCATACTTACCACCCTTCTTAGGATGATTTCGATCATTGTATGGATAATTATCATTAGACGCCATCTCGTCTAACAACGCTTTCACATCCTCAGTACTCTTCTTCGTAATAGATCCACCAGAAGATGCATCAACAAAGTTTCGGAACTCTTGTGTCAACCCATTATAGAATGTTTGGATCAACAACCAGTCAGGAATTCCAGGGTGAGGGCATTGTCTTTGAAGTCGCTTAAATTTTCTCCAAGCATCATGAAGTGACTCGTCATTGTCTTCACGAAAATTAGATATTTTATTCCTCGGCTTTGAAGTCTTCTTCTGACTGAAGAATTTAAGTAGAAATGCCTTTGCAAGACTATCCCAAGCAGTGAACGTGTTTGGTCCTTCATCTTTCAACCAATCTTTTGTTGCATCTCGAAGAGAGAATGGAAATAAACGTAGCTTTATTGCATCATCACTAACATTGGTCAGCTTTATTGTATCACACTTTTCAAGAAAACTCTCAAGATGATCAACAGGATTTTCAGTGGACAATCTTGCGAAAGAATCATTAGAGATGAATTGGATGAACTGAGGCTTGAGTTCAAAGTGTGTAGCTATAATTGTTGGTCTGACAATACTAGAGAGTACACCTGTAGCATCTGGCATACCATGCTCCCTGAGAGCTTTCGCTTGCGTTTCACCCATAACTTCCTTGTCCTTGTTTTTCATTCGCTTGCCTTCTTGCTGTAGGTTCAGTTTCAAGATCAATAGCAATTAAAATTTTAGTACCTGAACTTCGAGTGTGCATGCAACAAGAGAACTAGAAACGAAGATCAAATAACAAGGGAATAATAGCCGAAGCAACTAAACTCAAAGACTTAGCTAAATTAACTCAAAAATTAACTAATCTAACACTGCTTCGTCCCCGGTAGTGGCGCCAAAAATTTGACAAGGCTGTCGCGTGCCTATCAAATAATAATATCTAACAGATCCTTCTAACTGTGTAGTAGGGTAAGTCAGAGTCGTTCCCACAGAGACAAACGTATCAATCACTAGTAACTTTTGACTCAATTCAACTAATCAAGTAACACAATAAAATTTTAAGAGATTATTAAACTAATGTTATATTAAGGTAAATTTGTTGTATTTATCAATGAACTAAAAACATCTAGAATTTAGTATCCACACTAGCATGAATCAATGCAATTACGATTTCTCACCCCAATTAATCATGTACTACTCAAGAGGAAAGATGCATCCTATAAAATACCAATAACCTCTCTCGAGTATTAATGGCTTCTCTAAAATACACTCAAGCCTATTTTTATGGTATCATGCAATTTAGAGACATTAAACACAGCATCCTAACTTCCTAACAATCCATTCTACCTATTTTCATGGAGAAGTTCATGTCATTGTTATATTAATCACAACCATCTAAGTCCAACTTTCATTGATAAATAGATATTTGGTTCAAACAATTCACATAATCACGTCTGACATGTAATTGTTAATTAAATACAACTCAATAAACAAGAGCGCATAACATAACTAGATTGGGGGATTGGGAAAATCATACATCAATCATAACCATGGTTCAACTTAATCCTAGATTAAAGATCTACTCACTCATAATTAAACTAACAAAACACATAATATAATAAGTCCACATAATATTAACAAGAATAGAGAAAAAAACCTTCAATCTTCAACCAGAAAGAAAAGTAAGAGTCTCTCTCTCTCTCTCTCTCTCTCTCTCTATGTATCTATCTCCCCCTCCTAATAATAATAATAATATCTGATGTTTTTATAGGTCTCTCATAAAAATATTTTAATGCCTTGAGAAAATTACAAGTATATTTCCTAAACTGAATAGATTTCCAAGGAAAATTCGTAGTTGACTTTTCTCCAGTAATTTTGGGCCGCTCCAGTTGTACTTATTTGACACTTGGACCACTTTAGATTGAAAGAGAATTCCGTTGGAGCTATTGAATCGTCCAATTCTGACTTCTAGAACTCGAGATATGACCCAAATAGTGAAGTGCGCGCGTGCAGCCCAACAAATCCGAATTTCCTTCAAATAAATCTCCAAATTAAGCCCTTTATTCTCCAATCCTTCCAAGTTTAGAATTTCCTTGCTTCCTACAATAAAACATTAAAATCTAATAAATAAAAATCGAATTAAATGCAAGATACAATAAATATGAGGAATATAATCATGTAAAATATATATAAATATACATTCTATCAAAAATCATCCAAATCTGATTTCTAAATATAAAGATAAAGTCCAAATACTAAATATGAATTTTTTAAATACTAATAAAAAATAAATAAAATTCAATTCTAATATAGTTTTTTTAAATATATCTTTTTCAGATTATAATTTTTTTAAAAAAAATCCGTTTTAATACAACCTTTTTTAATTATATCCTTATTAGATTATAATCATTTTTTAAATTACTTTTAATGCAATCTTTTCTAATTATATCCTTTTTTGATTGTAATTTTATTTTTATTGTGATCTAATTTTGATCGTCTATTTTTAATCCAACGGATCATATGACTGTGACCAAACCAGACCAGAAATTTGGATAAGACTTATTAATACTAGCTTATAACCCCGTGTAACGCATGCTCCTTTTTTTAATATCTATAATTATATTAAATTTTTTTAATATTTATATGTTATTAATTTACATATCAAATTGTTATTAAAAAATTGATATATATAATATCAATTTAATATTTTTGCTCTATCTTGAATTTTTAAAATTGATTTGGACGATTTTATAGCTCACATGAAATTAACAAAATAATCTTTAATTTAGTGATGGTTTAACAATTATTTTCCAATTAAAATAAGCAAAAATAAAAAAGAGAAGAAATTGACGATTTTTTTACTTTGAAAATTCTATTCGATTTATGAAATCTACTTATATTCCGTTTTAATTATCAAAATACCCTTCTTATTATTTGAAAATAGTTCTTACAAACAATCAAATACGATTTTAATAATAAGTATAAAAGCGATTTTATCCAAAACTTTGGTAGTTGCTAGTGTGGTCTTCAGTACGACAAAAAATTTTATTTTTTAATACCACACGTTCAAATTTTATTAATATTAATTGTTTATTCCTATTATTAATACCTCTATAAATGAGTTACACTATACGAATAGCACCTTATATAAGGAATAAAAAAAACATCATTATAATACTTTATTTTTTATAAAAATTGATTTGTTATAATTAGATACATAAATTTTAACAACAATTAAGTTTAACATATCGAATAGAATTTCATCTAAATTTATAAATGAAATGTTATATAAAATTAGTATAGAATCCACTACATAATATTATATATATATATATATATATATATATATATATATATATATATATATATATATTTTAATAATAAAATTATGTGTAATCATGTTATGTTTGATTCTAATTTTTTGTTAGATTCAGTTTTTATTAATAAAAAGACATTTTCGATGTGAAAATTAGAATTTATAAAATTCTATAATGTCTTTTACATCTTTCATGTTCTTCATGGAGCAATATCTATACTCTTTATTAAAAGCAGAAACCTCTTTAAATGGTATGCCATGTATACCGCGGTATGTACGGTATGCCACTAAATATTAATTAATTTAATTAATTAAAATTGTAATATTATATAATAATTTATTTTAATAATGAAATTGTATAATATGAGTTTATTAACTAAAAATTGAAATAGAAGTCATGAATATAGTATCAAATAGAACTTAGGACTCCTTTAATTAATAAAAAATCAGGAATATAGTATTAAATAGAACTTAGGACTCCTTTAATTAATATTTAAAAGTATCTATAATAGATTAATAATAAATTCAATTAATAATATAGCTACTCTTATATTATATTACCAGAATAAAGTTATGTAAATTTAATTAATTAAAATAACAATATTAAATATTAATTTAATATTAAATATTATATTACAACTTGGTGCTTCAAGATTTTATTTCATTAAAAAAAGTTAAAAATTAAAAATTTAAGATAATTTATTACAAGATCCGTGCTTTGCACGGGTTATCGGCTAGTATCTATAAATAGTTCAATTCTTGAAAATCCAAGTTCAATGGATTTTATGTAATTGGGGTTCTCAAGTACATGAAGATCCAAGTTCTCTTGTTACTTTAATATAGTAGTTCTTGTGTAATCTTGTTACCTTGCTCTGTTCTATTTTGATACAGAAAAACCAGTGAGTCCGTGTTTGTAAGATGTTCTCCGCTTATGTGTCAGTCGGATTTTGAAACATATATATGAAATGCAGTTTTAGAGGGTATAAAGGGCCTTAGTTTAATAGTTTTCAAAGTCAGTATATTGGGCCATTCGTCTTCAAATTTTAGAACTCATTACGATTATATATGTGGATTTCTTATAGAAGTAAAAGGAAGCGCGCACAAATTTTAGAACTCTTGAGCTCTGTTAAATTTGATGGATTCTAGCTATGGCATGGTTTCCTTGATCATATGCTTTTGTTAGAATATACAATATATGATCCTTAATTCCTGGCAAATCCTCTCCTTAGTAGGATCATATATTATATGTTCTAACAGCTATATCACAATGCTATGCACTGACTAAAGACCCAATAATTACTTGCAAACAACACAGTAGTTAAGCTACGAATTGATTGATAAATACGAACAATAACTGGCAAATAATAAGAGTTGCCTCACTTTCGAGAGGTGAGCGGCTCTCCCATAAATTACAATTCAGCAAATCATTTTTCAAGATAAAACCCTAGATCCCCAAACTCCTCTTTTAATATAAATTAACTGAACTACCCAAAATGCCCTTTAACTTATTACATTATTCCTTCCTTGCCCTTCGCTTGTACGATATCAATACTGGAGCCTCTGTTTCATTCGTAGCATTACCCCCTGCCAGAAGGGACACCTTGTCCTCAAGGTGAAAATCAGCAAAGTGTTCTGCAATATTGGAAAAAAGTTCCCAAGTAGCCTCGTTTTCTGACAAGCCTTCCCACTTAATCAACACCTCAAAATCCGAGTGGTTGCCTGTGACCTTGTTGCGAATCCCCAATACTTTCTCCGTCTTGCATTCCAAATTCATGGACTCAGTCAAAATAGGAGGGAGTTGTGAGACCAAGTGCCCATCTCCAATCACCTGTTTGAGTTGCGAGACATGGAAAACTGGATGGATCTTAGCATGAGATGGAAGAGATAATTTATAAGCCACCTTCCCTATGCGCTGTATAATTTCAAAGGGACCATAATAACGAGCACTGAGTTTGTCGAATGGTCGCCTAGCCAAAGATTGTTGACGATATGGCTGTAGCTTCAATAAAACTCTGTCACCTACCTGAAATTCAACTTCCCTTCGATGCAAGTCTTCCTGTGTCTTCATTCGATGCTGAGCACGAAGGAGGTTTGCCTTCAAATCATCGAGCATGGCATCTCTTTCGATGAGTTGTTCCTCCAACGAAGACACTCCTGTGCTCCCTGGTGTAAACTTCACCAACTGTGGTGGATCACGGCCATACAAGGCCTTGAAAGGAGTGATCCCAGTAGACGCATGACACGCCGGATTATAACAATATTCAGCCCATGGTAACCATACCGCCCACAGCTTGGGCTGATCAGTAATAAAACAACGTAAATAAGCTTCCAATGACTTATTAACCACCTCCGTTTGGCCGTCGGATTGCGGATGATACGCAGTACTATGGCACAGTTTCGTACCCTGTAGTTGAAATAGTTCGGACCAAAATATGGACATAAATACCTTGTCCCTATCTGACACAATGGTAGCTGGGAATCCATGCAGTCGCACCACCTCCCGAATAAAGATTTCAGCCACTGAACTAGCAGAAAAAGGGTGCCTTAAGGGAATGAAGTGTGCATATTTTGTTAATCTATCGACAACCACCAGAATTGAATTTGCTCCTTTTGATTTCGGCAATCCCTCCACAAAGTCCATCGAAAGATCTTCCCACACTTGGTCTGGGATGGATAATGGTTGAAGAAGCCCAGCAGGGCTCAAAGAAGTGGTCTTTTGTTGTTGACAAGTCATACAGGCCCGTACATACTCTGCCACTTGCTGTCGCATGTTGGGCCAATACCAATTTGTGGCCAACCTCTGATAAGTTTTCAGGTCACCTGAATGGCCTCCTAATGGCGAATCATGGTACTCGTACAGCAAAGTTGTCACTATCGGAGAATTCCTTGGTATCACTACTCTGCCTTTGAATTTCAATACCTCATGTTCGAGGTGGTACCCTTTTGGTGTTGGGTTTCCAGCTTCCAAATCCTTGGTCAGTTGTTGAATAAATGGGTCTTGTTTTATTGCCCCTTGAACATCACTCCACTTAGGCCCCCCATATGATATCAACACTGAACACTCCACTGCCCTTGGAAATTCCCGAGATAGAGCATCTGCTACTTTATTTATCGCCCCTGGTTTGTAATGAATCTCGAAACCGAACCCCATCAGTTTACTAACCCATCTCTGATATTCAGCCCCCACCACCCGTTGTTCCAGCAAGAATTTTAGGCTTTGTTGATCGGTCCTTATGATAAATTTTCTCCCCAATAAGTAATGTCGCCACTTAAGCACAGCCAAGACTATAGCCATCAATTCCTTTTCGTAGATAGATTTGAGACGAGCCCTACACCCTAATGCTTTACTAAAGTAAGCTATTGGGTGACCCTCTTGAAGCAGCACAGCCCCCACTCCGAAGCCCGAAGCATCCGTTTCCAAAATAAATTCCTTCGAAAAATCTGGCATAGCCAATATAGGGGCTTGCATCATTGCCCTCTTGAGATTTTCAAATGACTTAGTAGCCTCCTCTGTCCACCCAAATTGATCTTTCTTTGTTTGTTCGGTTAGTGGTTTAGCAATTGTGGCGTACCCCGCAATGAATTTACGGTAGTAACCTGTCAACCCTAGGAAACCCCTCAATTCTTTGAGATTATGTGGAATGGGCCAGTCAACCATGGCTCGAATCTTTTCTGCATCAGCTGCCACTCCTTGATTTGAAATAATGTGGCCCAAATAGGATAGTTGAGTCTGGCCAAACACGCACTTCTTCTCATTTGCATAAAGCTGGTGGTGAGCAAGGGTATCCATAACTACCTTAAGGTGTTCGACATGCTGCTCCTCCGAAGGACTATAAACTAGAATGTCGTCAAAAAAGACGAGAACAAATCTTCTTAGAAACGGCTTGAATATCTTGTTCATTAAAGCCTGAAAGGTTGCAGGACCGTTCATCAACCCAAATGGCATTACGAGGAACTCGTAGTGCCCTTCATGTGATCTAAACGCCGTTTTGGAAATATCCTCCTCTTTAATTCGAATCTGATGGTATCCTGACTTTAAGTCCAATTTGGAGAACACACGAGCACCATAGAGTTCATCTAGCAGTTCATCAATGGCTGGTATGGGGTACTTATCTGGAACGGTAGCTTTATTTAATGCCCTGTAGTCGACAGAGAACCTCCAGGAGCCATCTTTCTTCTTTACCAAAATGACGGGGCTGGAAAAAGGGCTGTTGGACTCTCGAATGATTCCAGCCTGCAACATGTCACGAATTAATCTTTCAATCTCGTCTTTTTGTGACTGGGGATAGCGGTATGGTCGTACGCTGATTGGGTCTGTCCCTTTTTTAAGGTGGATGGAGTGGTCCTGTTCCCGTAATGGTGGTAAACCAGGAGGCATGTGAAAGACTTCTCGAAACTGCTCCAAAACTGGTTGCAGGTAAGGTGCCACCCCATTTTCTTCGTTATGTCCCTGAAGCTGTTTCTCCTGGCTCACTCCCAAGTGATTACACTCCACTATATAACCATCCCCCCCTTTTTTGAGCATTTTGACCATAGCCTTAAGTGAAATCAGAGACCTGCCCAACGACGGATCACCTTTCAACATGACACTTTCCCCTCCCAATTTAAACTTCAATGTTTGTGTTTTCCAGTTAGTCGAAACAGTTCCCAGTTTCTCGAGCCATTGTACCCCAAGGATAACGTCTGAATTTCCAAGGGGCAAGGGCAAGTAGTTCTCAATCACTGTCACCCCTTGTAAGTGTAAGACCACTGATTTACATTCTCCCTGTCCTTGTACATCGTCTCCTGTGCCTAACGAAACATCAAAACCCCTGGAGTGTATCATAGGTAACCCCAACTTCTTTACCGTTTCCAAAGATACAAAGTTATGTGTAGCTCCTGGATCGATCATCACTACTACCTTCTGGCCTGCTATCTCCCCTACCAATTTCATAGTCTTTGGACTCGTGATACCCACTACAGAGTTCAAGGAGATCTCTGGCTTTACATTGTCCAAAATATCCCCCTCGCTTGCCTTCTCCTGTACCTCTGTTTCCACTTCACCTTCTCCCCCGTCGCTAGCCTCACCATTCATTAAAATCACACTCAATTCCCTGCGTTTACACCTATGTCCAACCGACCACTTCTCGTCACAACGGAAACACTCTCCTTTTTCTCTTTTCGATTGTAACTCTTTTTCCGTCAACCGTTTAATGTCCCTCACAGGTTTAGCCACAGGAATACTAGTTGTTATCCGTGAGGGTGAAGAAGCTGTGTGTGAATAAATAGAAGTGGAACGTGTCGACGGACTCACAGACCCTGACGAATTGTAAATAGATGTGGGACTCGAATTACCTGAATAAGACGACACGGTGCTCTTCCTACTATCCCACCTGTAACCACGAAGATGCCCACTATTCAATTTCTCTTCATCCTTGACCGACAGCTCCATAGCATGGTCTAGACTTCGTGGCTCGAGTAGTCTAACTTCCGCCCTTATATCCTCTTTGAGCCCCGTTAAATACTGTCCCAGGGCGATCTCCTCTGACACCCCCACCAATGGAGCCATTAATTCTATGAATCGCCGCCTATAATCCACAACACTTGTGGTTTGTGAGTTATTCAACCACTGTTCATACAAGCTACCCGAAGAAACCGGCCGAAATTGGCGCAACAACATCCCTTTAAGCTCCTCCCATCGCCGAATTGGCCTACGTCCATGCTCCCATTGATACCAAAGTAAAGCATCCCCGTCCAACGACACCACCGTTGCTTCCAGTTGTTCCCCCTCAGTTAATTTGTAGAAACTAAAATATCTTTCCGCCCGTAGAATCCACCCGTCTGGATTGTTACCATCGAACACCGGTAAATCCAATTTTTTAAATCTCCAATTAGTTCCCTGGGTCGAATTTCCCCCAAATTCAGAGAATGATTGACCCGACCCGAAATTTCCGATCCGACCCGGCCCAACACTTGACCCACCGGGTCGACCCGAATCCACCCCAACATCTCCTTCTTGACCCAAAATCCCTTTCCCCGACTTATGCCCAACTGACCCAACCTCCACACCTCCTGAGACCCTTTCACTAATTCTGAGTGATGAAAGAGAAGAACGCAGCTCCGTTTGAAAGCGCTCTTGATCGGCTCTCATGATATTCAACAACGCATCTTGTTGTTCTTTCGCTTGATTAATCTGACCTACTACAGAACGTCGCATCTCATCCGCCACCCCATTCACCGCCACAGAGATTTGCTCAATCATGGTCGAACGAAGGTCATTCAAACCTTGCTCCAAAACGTCAATCCGATGTTGGTTTGAAGGCGGCGCCACCATACTTCCTCCACCGATCGTGCCGCTCTGATACCACTTGTTATGCACTGACTAAAGACCCAACAATTACTTGCAAACAACACAGTAGTTAAGCTACGAATTGATTGATAAATAAGAACAATAACTGGCAAATAATAAGAGTTGCCTCACTTTCGAGAGGTGAGCGGCTCTCCCATAAATTACAATTCAGCAAATCATTTTTCAAGATAAAACCCTAGATCCCCAAACTCCTCTTTTAATATAAATTAACTGAACTACCCAAAATGCCCTTTAACTTATTACATTATTCCTTCCTTGCCCTTCGCTTGTACGATATCAATACTGGAGCCTCTGTTTCATTCGTAGCACAAAATCACCTACAGTGAGGTTCACACTAATATTTCATATGAGCCACAAAAAAAGTATTCAGCTTTCAACGAGGTCAGATTTGGTCATGCCACTTCTGACAGCAAGAACCAGAGATTCACGCTTAAGTTACTATGCTAGGCATATGATTCTGGATTAATGTGTTGGAAGCTGATAGTGTATGGTTATTTCAGTTGATACTGGTAGAAGATTGACGATTCTTCAACTACCTCTTCAATTTTTTCTTTGTAACCATGCTGGACACTCGGCACTCGGAAATGATTAATGATAATTTTATCCAAAATATACATAATTTTCAAAGTAAATCTTTCATCTTGGGGACAAGAATATTTTCCCAGGATTTTTTATGAAAGTTGATATATCTATGTGATTGTTTCGACAGGCTTCACATTCATGGCATTGCCTTTTAGCCGATTTTGGGCGAGTACCTTAAAGAATACATGCATTGAGCATGGAGATTCCATTAGTGTCTTGTTGAATTAAATTTCTTTCTTGTAAAATTAACCTAGTAATGTACTACTGCGGTAATTCAGTTCATATATGTGCATGGCTCAGTCTCTATGTATACTACAACTACTGCTAATTCCTGGATTTTAGAAGGAAGTGCATAACTGATTGCCTGCCTCTAAAGCTTTGCCCTCAAGGGAGAATCTCGAAATACAGAAAGTGCTGAGGCACATTATTAGAAAGGCCCCTCACAGTATATTACATATCCAGAGTTAGCGCTTGACTGTTAATATATGAGAACGGACAAGTAACAATTCATGTGACTCGTGCAATTGATGTCCGGGGTGAGTTGTGTAAATCTTTAATACTTTAAACCACAACCCCCCTGACTATCTAAAAAATTCTCTGTACTTGTATTAATGTTACAGTAATCTTAATCTTATTTGTAGAGTACCAGTAGTCTCGAAAGTATAATATACCTACTTGTACACTAATTTTTTTAAAAGAAGTCAGTTTTTGACACTATATAAAAATGTAAAACAAAAAATGGGTTGATTATTAGAGTGGTCACAAAGTCGACTCTCGGAGCTGGTATTAGGGGCTACATAAAAGACTAGTCAGGAAAAATCCTCTTTGTATTCAGTACCCCCTACAGGCCCCAATCCTTCCGAAGCCGAACAAGAAGCAGTTCATTTATCACGAAAATCCTGGGACAGAGGCTGAACTTATTACTTAATGGCTAAAGCACTAATATGCGAATGGATTCAATGGTTCTGAATCAGAAGATCCGCAAGTGTGAAGGCGGGCAGACATTGACAAACAAACAAAACTATTTCTAATGCTTACTTAAAAAGCATCCTAATGATAGGCACAAGTATGGAACTGGAACTTAGGAGAGGGCCACAAACTGTTTGCCTTTCTTAAGATATCTACTTTGTAGTTTTGGTGGATTAGGTCAGTTGGACATTTTTGATCAATACTCTTGTCTTCATATCCAATGTACCTCTTCTAAATTTATGAAAAACTGAATATTCTGAATGTCGGAAAAAAAGACGGACTGTAAAAAGGACATGAGAACATTGTTCTGTCCAGTCCTGCTTTTAAAACTCTGCTCAGTTTACTAAAGTTAATTGATCTAATTATTTGAAAGTCTATTACTTATAGTTCGAGCCAATGTACAAGTTCGTAGTAGTGATTTGACCTTGGTTCAAAAACAATAATGAAGTGATTGAGAACTATGAAGTAGCTCAAGCTACACTTTCTATTGTGGATTTAAACAGCACGGAGGATATACTGATTGGGACTATGTCCAACCGTCAGGCTGTGACCAACCCAACTAATACAATCTTTGGAACTAACAGAATGAGTAAAAGGCATTTAAATTATCCTCAGCCATGGGGATGCTTCGGTTCAGATTTATGGAAGGCAGTATTCCCTAAACAAGCCACATCTTAATAGTAGTGTAATAAATACTGAAGTCACACTAGGGTTGGCAGAATATGGATTTGGTCACATCCTGTTCAACCAATGCACAAGACAAGTAACTACAGACATAGGGAGAACAGGTAATAACTGATCAAAGATTGCTGCAGTCTCAATGAACCAACTGATATAAACCTTAGCAGATTAATGAAAAGACTTATGCAAGACAATAGATGAATATGGAACGACACCCGCCCCCTGTGCAAAAACTGAGTTGGTGAGACAGTGGAAGGTTTGAAGAATGGCATTCCAGGGGTAACACTGAGCGAATCGCTGAAGAGCCCCGGCCACTGGGTCTTGTCGCTTGGCTAGCAGATTTACATACCTGTGTTGGCCATGGGGCTGGTCGGCAGGTCCCGGAATAAACCCGGGCAGGCCTAGGGTGTCCTGTAATTCACCTTTTGAAGAATGAATATGGAACGAATCAACATGGACAAGACAATATGTTTAAAAAGACGAAGTAGCCATCAGCTCATAATTCAATTAAGAATTGCCTCCGTTTTAAAAATTTGTCCTAAACAAGATGATAACCACATAACTTTCACAAGTAAAACTAAAACCACCACCACATTGTTTCAGTATGCAATATGATAACCAACTACTTAGAATCATTTTTAAGGACATCTTAATCTCCTTTCCATGTCTTACGCATTCATGGTCCTCTCTCTCTTTCTTACCTCCATTGCAACTTGTATTGACTTCTTGAGATATGCAAGTTCCTTAGATCTAGCAATGTATTGATGCCCTAATAGGAACTCAGCGGTAGGCCTCTCATGGTAACTGGGCCTCAGACAAATCCTTAAAAAATCTCTACAAGAGTAAGATAAGTTAAAACCCCCCTGTTCTGCCTGCTTTCTCTTCAAACCTCTTCCTCGCACCACAGATGTAGTCAAAACCTTTTGGATCAAATCAAGAAAATCTTCTCTACTCTGCACCCTAATTCCGCCTAACGAAAGGTCGACGCCTAGTACCCCTATCAACCAAATTTCAGCTTTTTTCGAGTAATTCCCGTAGTTATCATAAACTTCAGGGGCACAGCCCCAATCACAAATCTTTCTGGTAGGCAGATGCTTCTCATGAACTTTCTTGTGCGCTTTTGAATAATGAAGATACAGAGATGCTGCATATCCAATTTTAATATCAAGCCCATCGAGTTTACAATAAACAGAATCTGATCTGCATTTAATGTGTAAATATACTGTGATGCATCCTCATGCAGATAATTCAGTCCATTCAATGCCTCCTTCAACACAATTGCAACTAGATCATCCCTCATACCATACTGATAAAAATTATTCATAAGGCCCCTCAAAGATCCATTCATCAAAACGTACTCAGCAACATAGCCATTATTAGAGTCAATGAAATCATGATCAAGATTAAGTATATTCTTGTGACTAACCTCTAAACTTTTTAATCTTTTGGAAACAAGTGATCCCGGGTCATATTTGGTCACTTTCAGAGCTACTTCGGAATTTGACACATTCCTCACGAAAGAAGGTGGTATCTTTATTGCCCTGTACATTGGAATGTCATCGTCAATGCTGGAAGTGACCGCACATCCAATCTTGTTACAAAGTTTGTAGGTATAGCCTGTTAGAGGATCAAGAATGAAGATTGTTGCAAAGTTTTTACGGAATTTATGTCTATAGAGGACCAATGGTGGTCCCTAAATGCCACATAGTTAGTTTAGAACGGTAATATTGAATGTATGCTAGTTCATCTATCCATCATTACTGTTAAACTCTAACTGCACCCAGGCTAATTCTTTATCATTGTCATAATATGTAGATATATGCATATACATAATACATACATACATATCTATAGTTTTAGTCTTCTAGATTCTCGTTGCAATATTTTTTTTGACTAATTTGCAAAGAGGTTTTGATTTTGCAAAGGGGCTTTCATTAGAAGGCGACGTTAATTCTAATAAGTTTACGACACATGTAAAGGTGAAAAAGCTCACAAATTTGTGAATGATGGAAAATTGTGTATCAAATATATTTCTCATTTTTAATTCTATGTTCTTTCTTTGATTAATTACTGGTTAGATTAAAAATTGTTCAATTTCCTCTTATTTGGTAAGATTTTAGTTCTCCTCTGTTTGCCTAGGAGTACCATATATGAATTATCTTGTTGCTGAATGTCGAAAAATCTGTGTGTTTACAGTATAATTCTTTGAAGTTGAAATTTGTTAGATTTGGTGATATCTAAATTTTACCAAGTCTGAAAGTTTAAGAAGTTTATATGTTTGATTTCTCATTATCAATCATACTTAGATATATTGTTTGATTTACTATTGTATTACTTACCTTAATGTGGCTTTGATAAGTAGAATTCCAAATTAATTTTATTTCTTTTAAGGAACTTTTAAAAATGAGTGCCCTTCTGAACTAAATGTGATGTGCAGCTGTAGTGGTATTTTTCTGAATCGGATTTAGAGATTGAAGTATGGAAATGCAAGTGACATGTTCTGGAAATAAAGTAGTTTCACCAACTCTCCACTGGATATTAAGCGAGGATGCTGATTCATGCACAACCTCTATACCCTGATGTTCACAACATTTATGTCATATGAATGAGAAATCCTGCAATTGCTCATGTGTTGTCTCGGTAAGTTATATACAAGGCGACTGATTCAAGTCTTTTTCCTTCCAGATCCCTTTGGTCCCTTGTGTGATGCTGCAGTACATCGGGCACAATATTCGTTCTCATATTACATTGTACCATTGTTATTAGGTACTTAATCTTGTGATCCTTTTCTGTAAATTGTCGAAACAAGTTCACCTTCTACCCCTAAGCATTTAGAGTTTACAGTTCACTCGATGGTAATATGTTATCTGCCTCATCTGCACATTTCACTGAATTATTTTATAGTAAGACAAAATCAAAACTGTGTCAGCTAGATTGTTAACTAAGTTTCAGTTTTCCTTGTAAGTTTTCTTATGTGCAACTTGGGCATGCAAAATGTATAGTTTATGTTTACTGGAAAGGTGACTCTTTACACCATTGAAGAAACTGCTAAAAAGTCTTTTCAACCCTACTGTGATCAATGTCGATGTACCGGTAATCTTTTCCCCCAATTTTTGTTGATTTTGTACTTGGGTATTTTTTGTTCTTGACCTAGGGTTTGTGTTTTTGGGGTGAATTTGTGAAATAAGGGCAGTAATTGTACTCTGTGTGTTTGTGTTTGTGTGTCTTTTATATGTAGTAATATCTTGTGAGTTGTGCCACTGTAGCTGCTTCATCGGCTGCAAGGTTGGATCAAATCCTATAGCAGCTTATCAAATTAATATAAAGGTTCAGAAGACATCCTTCCTTCTTGATGGTTTGGCTGGTGCAGGACAAAAATTCCTCTTTCGTTTAGGTTGCTCAAAATTGCTATGTTGTGAGCTCTAGTAGAAACTTGTTGGAAATTAATCCACCAAATTAAGCATTCAAACAATCTCACAGATAATATATGCATCAACAACTCACACGCATTATGTTATTCATTCTTTGTCCATTTGTTGAGAAAGATTACCAAAAGGTGAACTATGATAGATTGCAGTACTATGTGACAAATTATTAAATCTTCTCATAATATTGTAAAACTTCAGGGGGCAAGCGCGCGCACAAACTACGCTCCGGTTATGAACTATACTTTGTTCAAGGTTTAGGTTCGGTAAGCTGGAATGAACTAAGATGCATTATCTCTTAGAAGATCGATGGTAAAAGCTGAAACCTCGTACCCAGAAATCGCATAGTTTTTGGCAGATTTTTTTACAGTGTAGAAATAGTATGGAATGATTGCATGCCAGTAAATTTTACCTAAAGTTCAATAGATGAAGGCATGAAGCGATAATATAGTGCAGAACTTGAGGTTTTTTTCTTGACAAAAAATCTTTTTTATGATTGAAAGAACAGCCAAGGGTGCAAAACATGTTCGAAACACATATTTCTCATTCTTTTCAAAAGCAGAATAAGTGAAGGATACAAATATTTGATATAACAGAAGAATGTACTACAGTAATAATTTACGAGGGATGACAAGATTTCTACTCTGAAAGTTTGCAAACAAAAAACATTAATGTCTAAAATTTGTCTTAATTTTTATATATGTCATTTATAATGTTAAAAAAAAATACACATTGTTTCCTTTGCCAATTTCGCAATTATTCACACTCTAAAATAGATGAGGAATTAAAACCGAGTTCCTATCTATAAACGAAAACAAAAAGATATATATATAGGTGGTCGTCCATTCTTTATACCTCTCTTTCATTATGGATACAGTTGGTTGAAAATTGGGTGAATGTCTAGTTGCCGAGGACCATACATTTAATGTTCAATTATAGAGAAAATAATTGAAACCAGGACTAGTTTCTAAGTTGATTCAATATGGTCCTTTGTAATTTGCACTGTTCTACCTATTGCATGATGTCTTCTACCAAAGTGCATTTTCTGCTATGGATAATTTGTTACTTGATCTATATTCAACCTGCAATGTCTTCTGATCTCTAACTACCCGATATTCGTAAATTTAGAAGTTGTAAGATTGATAAGATATATCAGTTTGGAGCTTCTTTTTCCGACACTCGAAACCGTATAGTAGAGGTCCCGTCGATTCCATCCTCTAGGCTTCCATATGGCGAGAGTTCTTTTTTGGGACCAACTGGCCGTTTTTCAGATTGTCTGCTGATGATTGATTACATTGGTAAGGAAAAGCTCATTTTAATTTGTTGTGTAGCACACTCACGCACACTTTGTCTTCACTGATACTCAAACCGCTGACCTTGGAAGACAAAAGTCGATACCAATGGAGCAGTTTTTCTTCGGTTTGATATATTCATATCTTAATGTTGGGACACTTCCAATATCTCTTCATAATTTTTTGTTTTCATTGTTAAACAGCATTGGCAGCTGGTTTGCCACTGCTCAATCCCTACTTAAAGGACAATGCAAGCTTTAGCCATGGCGTGAACTTTGCGGTTGCTGGTGCTACAGCATTGTCACCAGACGTTTTGGAAGAAAAGAACATAACGGTATATGCTTCGAAAAGTTACCTTGGGGTTCAAATTGAGTGGATGCCCAATTATTTCGCTACACAATGCAACACGGACATAAGTATGTAATCTCGCCAAGAATTAATGTATACAACAGCATTTTGTATATTAGACTCTGCTCATATTTTGGCGAAAAATTGGTGCATACATTTCGCAGACCGTATTCATGGAAGTCTAAATAACTCTCTGTTTTTGGTCGGGGAAATTGGAAGAAATGATTACAGTTTTGCATTCTGGCAAGGCAAAACTGTTAAAGAGGCCCAAAATATGGTGCCTGAAGTTATTGAAAATATAAAGAATGCAGTGAGAGTAAGTTTGTTTGGTGAATTTACAAGATTGACTGCAGTGTGATCTACATTTTCAATTTTGATATTTTTTTCCTTTCTAGTACTGATTTTGCTAAATTTATTTCCTCAGAGAGTTGTGGATTCAGGGGCTGCACAAGTAATTGTTCCAGGAGTTTTTCCAATGGGCTGTCTTCCATCGATCCTGGCGGAATTCCAAAGTAATGACAAATCTGCCTACGATGAACATCAATGTCTGAAAGAGGTCAATGATTTTGTAGCATTTCACAACGAGTATCTACAGAAAACGTTAATGGCATTGCAAGAAGAAAATCCCCACACTACAATTGTGTATGCGGATTACTACAATGCCTACAAAGAGCTTCTACATAATGCTCCCCAGCTAGGTAATTGTATTATAGATAGGATATGTGAAATAGCTGTGCACAATACAATTATTCCGAAAATGAAATCTGGCCGTGCAGCTCGAAAGGACAAAATATCGAAGTTCTCATTCCTCTAGTAGGAATCTAACGTTTCTACCCGAGCTCTATCATGTACAACATTCAGTATAACAAAACAAAAAGAGTCGCCCTATCTTGTTGTAAAGAGCCAGATAACCATTTTGGTGCTTAGTTAATTGTAGAAATTTAAGTACTCGCAGAGTCACACATTCAAGCTTCCTCTAAATAGGGTTATGAATATAATCATTGATGGACATATCATTAATGTTCACCGAAATGTTTATATTTTATATGTTCTGTGACAGGATTTGATGCAGCATCCGAATTAGAGAGCTGCTGCGGAAAGGCTGCTGCTTCCCCAATTCACCGTTGTGGGGGCTCAAATGCTACCGTATGTCCGAATCCTAATCGATATATCGGCTGGGATGGAGTGCGTTTCACACAAAGAGCCCACAGTGTTCTGGCCACTTGGGTCGTAGCAGATATGATACGAAAGCTCAATTGTGCTGTTCAAGTTGAAGATTATTAGTCGGGCAGCATCAATCAAATTTGATTTCTTACACTGAATTCTTAATATTTGTAAACACACATTTAGTGCACTCACTACTAAATTCTTAAAATTTAATCTAGTAGTGACTGCTCACCACACACAAGACATGCACTCAAGCAATTTCTCCTCTCTTGTCAGTTATCAACATGCCAGAGGAAGTTACAAAAATGTATTAACATCTATGAATAAATACAAAATATGATAGATCAAGTGATAGGTATTTTATTTCTTGTCGTTCCAAGTCCTTTCCGTTGAAAGCTTCGCCAATCGCCATTGTCTATATAAATACGAATTAGGAAAAAAAGTCTGAATTTTGTTAAATTTTCATAGCTAATTAATAGCATAAAACAAGGATAAAGATCGTGAGTAGCTCTTCTAAACCATCTACCAAAATATGTCAAATAAGAATAGGTTGCGAAACGTATTTATAAGTTGATCGGATACGTATATATGTCAAACTGGCAAATCCGTACTCTTTAGATGACAATTTAATACGTAGATTGATCGGATATGCATGTCATATCTAGCTGTGAGTTTGGAAAGAGGGGGAGATTGTTAGGCAGCTTACCTTCCATTCTTCTTTCCACCCACCTCACCTTCACCAACCCCTCCCCACCTACCACATATTACCTACATATATACCCCCTCCCCCTTCATTAGTTGTAACACCAAAATCTCTTCTTCCTCTCATACTTCTCATTATATATACCTGCTAGATAGTCCGTTTAGTAGAAAACTTACCTGTGGTAGTTTCAAGCAGGTCAGGATAGGGGGCCCTCGTGCTACTCTATTCTTTCGTTTCGAGGGAGTTTGTGTGAGTGTCAGGCTGCACCCATCGGAATTTGTCCCGCTGCAGTATTAGGAGTTCGTCCAACTGTTGTAGTTGCTACAAAGGGAGTTCGTCCAGGTTATCCGGTCAAGTACCGAAGGAGTAGGAAATCGTTGTATTTCTATTCAGTTGTGCCTCAAGTGTTACTTCGTAAACTTGAGAGAGAATATTGTAACCATTGTTATCATTATAGTGGAAACATTCGGAGATGGTCCCGTGGTTTTTACCTCTTTACTTTAAGGGGGTTTTCCACGTATAAATCTTGGTGTTCATCTGTCTTTATTATTGACTGTTATAATCTTCGTATTTAATTTACGTAAAGACAGGAAACGGGAATTCCTAAAAAGTGGTTTGAGAGCTGGGGCCCACGTTGTTGGTGTCTAGGAAAGTGCTTTGTGCGCAGTGGTTACTTGATAACGCGCCGTACTAATACGGAAGGCTCCCCAAACACATCCACTTTCCTGGCCAACTTGTGTGGTTCTAAGTGAGATTCCCATAGTCTTTGGCAAATTAAAAATGGATGATTCTTCCAGTGTAATGGTAAGCCTAACAGCTTAAAATTATCCGATGTGGAAAAGCAGAATAAAGGATTTGCTTTATAGTAAGGACTTGTTTGATCCGGTGGAGCTGAAAGGAGTCAAACCTACAGCAAAGTCTGATGGTAACTGGAAGAAGATGAACATGAAAACTATCAGTCTCATTCATCGATGGATTGATAATTTGGAGTATCATCATGTCTCTGAAGAAGAAGACGCTTATACGCTTTGGACGACATTAGAGTCTACATTCCAAGAGAAAAGTTCACAAAATGTAAATTTTCTAGTTCGTCAGCTGGTGAACATGAGGTACCAGGATGGGAACAACATGTCAGAGCATATGAGCGAATTTCAAGGGTTGTTAAATCAACTATCAAATATGAAGATGGAGTTTGAACAGAAATTCCAAGCAATATTTCTTCTCAACACTTTATTATCCAGCTGGGATACGCTAGTGGTGACGGTAACTAATGCTGTACCAACTGAGCAACTAACGTTGCGATCAATTAAGCAGAGTATCCTTAGTGAATCCATGAGAAGAAAGGCACAAGGAGTCAACCACGATACCCAGGCTCTTGTTACTGAGAACAGGGGCAGAAGCAACTACAGGGAGACAAACCGAGGACGTAGTAAAAGTAGGAATTTTGGTAATTTCGGTGGCAAATCAAATGCCAATGTTGAATGCTACTATTGTAAGAAGAAGGGTCATTACAAAAAGGATTGTAGGGCCTGGCTCAAGCAACAGAACAATGTCCAGCAAGGGAAACATGTTGAGAAAAGTACAACAGCTGCTATGACAGAAGATGTTGTGATCCTTTCTTTTGGGGAAGAAGAATGCTTACATGTTGATGATCAGAAGGTCGAATGGGTGATAGATACTGGAGCAACGTATCATACAACACCCACTCAGGAATTCTTTACGACGTACAATTCAGAGGACTTTAGTACTTTAAGAATGGGTAACTCAGATCAATCAAAGATCGCAGGCATTGGTGACATCTGTATTGAGACAAACACGGGTTGTTCAATGACTTTGAAAGATGTCAGGCATGTTCCGGACTTACGGCTCAACATGATTTCCGGCATGGCGCTAGACAAGCAGGGGTACGTATGTAATAACCCTAACTTTAGCAATGCTACAGTGATCACATGAACAGTAAAATTTGAGGATTTAGAGAAATGGTATGTAGGTACTCTATACTTGAAACATAAAATGAATAAATGGAAATCATATTAGTGATGTACTATTAAAATAAGTGACTCGAAATGACGATGGATTTCAGAAATTCCTGAATATGGACTTTAAGGATTTTCGATTTCGATTGAGACTCTATTGAATGTGATATTAAGGAGTATAGAAATGTTAAAGGGTTTATATCTTGAGGAAATAGTGAAATTAGGTTAAACCAAGGAGTGATCAAGTCAAGAAATGCCAAGGGAATTTAGATTGTTAAACGAGTTTGAGAATGCTTGAGAACCCGAGAGATAACCAGGAGAGCAACTTCTGAGAAAAAGAGAATATACCAAGGATATTGGATCTAATACCTACTTGAGGATTAGAATCACCCTAACACATTAATATATGATGTGGGAAAGGATAAAATATATTTAAGAGATTTACAAGAGAAAAACCACTGAGACGATCGCAGAAATCGTTCGATGAATCAGATGACGAGAGAACTTTGTACAAAACCCAAACCAAAAGCCCAAATTCGACCCAACCCAAGTATGGAGCTGATATTAAGTGATATTAGAGTGTAAGGGAAGGAATCCCATTGGTGCAAACATTAAAACCAAAGTGGAAGAGGAGTAAACTTGTCAAACTTGAGTACTAAGTAGCATTTTCATGGTAAGGTGTTTAGATGATCAACAATTGGCTCTTTGTCATTGGTGGACTTCAAAGACTTTTATTATAAGACTACACAACTGATATATATGATAGATAAAAGGTGAAAAACGTTTGTAAAGGGAAAGAAGCAAGATAAACACAAAGCTCTCCAATCTGCCAAACAAGAACACAACTCAAAGAAAAATTCATATTTCCATTTCTATCCATGATAAAATCACCAAATTTTAACCACAACCTCTCCCCTCCATGGGCATGATTCGCTCCAAATTTCATAGCAATCCAAGTAGTATAGCCTAGTCAAATCCATGCTCAACGTGGGAGAACCAAACCTGTCCAGTATCTGTCCAGCGGAAAGATGGAGCTCAAAACCATAGCTAGGAAGCTTTGATTTTGGTGATCTATAGCTCAAATCAAAGCTTATACAGAGGCCAAGATGTGGTAAAAAGTTGAGAGACAAACTCTTATTTTTCGATTTGTTATGATTTTTACAAAAGTGATGATGAATAGTAACTTATATGGATTTTATGTTTTGTTTTGAAAGATTAAGGTGTGTTAAGGTTGTTTAAAGGTGTACTAGGGACTACAAGCATATATTAAGAGTATTAAAGCTTCAAAGAAGGTATAATCTCTTCACCCCTCTTGAGTTTTATGATGAATATTAATGGTATTAGTGGTTAAGTGGTTATAAGTGATGAAATCATAATTATATATGTGCTTAAAAGTGTTTTTATGGTATATGAAAGGAGTATGTGCTTGTAACCATGGTTGGTAAGATGACCACATGGTGTAGGTGATGGTGTATAAGGTGGATGATGGATTTGGAGGAGTTGAATTTTGGAAAGTATGAAAATATAGCCGTTATAATGCCCGATTTTCGTTAAACCAAATAGATACCCTGTTTTTGGTCCCCATATTCGTACGGTAGGTTTCTGTCCAGAGCCCCCACTGATCATGAGAGGGTAGAGCTTGGTTCATAGATCGTTTTGATATAAAGTACGTTAAAATCTGATGAACGGTTTAGGAGAAAATTCAGTTTTAGTGAAAGACGTTCGAGAACCGAGAAAACGTAGTTGTACCAACTTCGAGGCTATAACTACCATACTTAGACATTTTTAAAAATTATGAAACTTTGGGATGTTATAATAGGGTGATCAAAGAACCCTTACCAACTGACCTTGTGTCAAATTGTGGAATTTATGAATTATGAGGATTTTTACAGTCGAGAGTGGTTGTTAAGGAAAGAATGTAAATCGTTAAGAACTTTAATCGGGAATAAGAATGGTTAAGTCCTCAAGACCTTTTGAGATAGTAATGGGATATTATAAGGGTGTTATTATATGAGCGTAGGTGGTTAAGTGGAATATGTTCTGATAATGATCCTTTTTGTGTTTATAGAGACTTCGGGAGAGCCACGAGCTATACTTCCGACTTACAGAGATCGAGGCAAGATCCTTCTATCCCTACTTTGAAAATTATTTATCTTTGGAATAAAAATGATATCATGGAATATATATATATATATATATATATATATATATATGTGATGTTATTGTTGCTATGTTGCAAAGAATATATTTCCTTGATTTTGGGAAATTAAAGAGAGATGGATATGATTTATGAAATATGGATATAGAGATGATTACGAATGGAGCGAATATGCTCTATGGTAAAAGAGATATGAAAGGGAATGGTATCAGTTGTTATCTAGGGTTATATGGTTTATAATACTATAATAAAAATATTCTTTTTGAGTATCAGTGGTTTAATAAATATTATTTGATTATTATTTACCACTTTTAAAATAGACGGAATATTTTATGAATATAAAAGTATATTTGATTTCTTGAATATGAAAGAGATGTCTGGATCATAATCAAAGCATTATATATATATATATATATATATATATATATATATATATATATATATTTATTTATTTTATAGAAGTAATGTGCGAGAATGGAAATCATATTAGTGAATGATATGTGGAAATGAAAGCGAGAAAACGGAAATGTGGAATGATATTTTATAAATGGAATAATGATTTGACAAAAAGGGGGATTGCAACAGACTTGCGTAACTGGCTGTGTAAGGGCTGTGTGCGACACAGTCCAGCATTTATTATTTTTATTACGGCACGAAGATGCCAAGGGAGGATGTTAGCAGGTGGCCTTCCTCCAGGGATAATCTTCATTCCTTCTACCGGTAGTAAGAAGAGAGCAGGTACGATTAGGCGACTGATCATCGTCCTAACGTATCAGGCGACAGCAGATATCCCCAATGTTTTTGAAAAGAAAGTGTGGACAATGGTTTTCAGATTTCTATACTGAAAACAGAATAATGATATGAGATGATGGGATTATGGTTACAGATGAAGAGAAACTGATATTATATTATTTTAGATTTCCTTCTTATAATAGTAAGTGGATGATGTATTATTAAATAAGAGCTTTATTCTTCCTTAAGGATTATAATTGATTTCTGCTTATATATGCATATATATGTATACCTGTTCACATTTTAAATTCTAGTTTACAATATTATCTTGCTGAGCTATTATAGCTCACTCTTGCCACTTATGTATATAGCAGCTAGGTCCCATACCGATTCTACGCACTACACCCCGCAAGAGGGTAAGGGAAAGGCGACCTTTTGAGCGAGTGCTGGCGACCATCCCCGAGGTAGTGACAAGCGAAAGGGGCTTAGTAGACTTATGTAAATTAAGTGTGTAAGTTTGTAATAAACTTTTGGTTGTTGAAATGCTTCCTCTAGAAGTATTATTCAACAATGTACTTAGTAAGGTTCTGGGTTTGTAATACCTGTTTAACTCTAAACTTTTAATATTGTGGATGTTGTTCTATGAGCATATGACTGGTGTGTGTGTGTGTGTGTGTATTAGTGTGGGGTCAATTGCATAAGTATTAAGTTTTTTTTAAAAAAAAAGACTCAAGAGATATGGATATTGATCGGAAATTGGACCGTGATGACCTGGATCCTTGACCCCGGATCTAGGGGTATGTTAGATATAATTGATGTAATGTTTCATTGTTTAAGTGTAACAGTGATATATCAGAGTTTAACTGGAAGGAAGTCAGAGTTTGGTAAAGTCTGACTGACGGAAGCTGGACAGAGTTTAGTAAAGTCTGTCTGGAAGCAGGGCGTACAGAGTCAACAGAAGATATTAGAGATCAATTGAAGATTGATATGGAAGCGAGATCTTTGGAGACTGGATAGCTATCAAAGAGATCGAGTTGACTTAGGAGACGTGTGACAATCTGTAATTGATATCATTGTATAGCTGATTATTAGGAATATCAATTAGAGATTGTATCGAAGCTGTATATTTTATAAATACAGTTAGGTTAACCCTAGAAGGGTATCGTGCATCGAACTATCTTTATTTTGTAACCTAGCAGCTCTTTGTGATAGTTTACATCACGAAGAGGGTTTTTAATATCAGAAGATTTAAAGTGCATAATCGTCTTACTTGTTAAACTCTCATACGAATTTGATTATTAATTGTGTATTCGGCCTAACAAGTGGTATCAAAGCTAATCTGTTACTTTATTACAGGTTAAAATCCAAACACAACAATAATCATGTCAGCAATTCCTCCACCAACATCTACTAGTTCTGAAAATGCTCCTACTACTGTGAGTCGTTATGAACCAATCAGGGTTCCTATTCTCAGGCCATCAGAGTATGCCATGTGGAAGGTCGAGATGACTATGTTTCTGGAGGCTACAGATCCAGAATATCTTGACAGGATTTATGAAGGCCCTCACAATCCTACAAAGCTATCTGCTGCAACTGCTGGTGAAGAAGCTAAAATAGTTCCAAAGGAAAAGAAGGACATGACTCCTGAAGATCTATCATCAATTGCTAAGGATGCGAAGGTTAGGCATTTACTGCATAGTGCTTTAGACAATGTTATGTCTAACAAAGTGATTAACTACACCACTGCAAAAGAGATATGGGATGCTCTTGAAGTCAGATGTCAAGGAACTGCTGCTATTAAGAAGAATAGGAGAAACATACTCACACAAGAGTATGAGCACTTTGAGGCTAAACCTGAAGAGACCATGACAGAAACATTTGATAGATTCTGTAAACTGATCAATGATCTGTCATTGGTCAACAAAGAGTATGATCTAGAAGACTCAAATCTCAAGTTTCTTCTTTCTCTACCTGAAAAGTGGGATGTGAAAACAACCGCTATTAGAGACAACTATGAACTTGCTGAAACAGAGATTGATGAAATCTATGGGCTGCTCAAAACTCATGAATTGGAAATGGAGCAGAGAAACAGGAGATCAAGCAGGAAGGCAAAGTCTGTTGCTCTTAAGGTTGAAGAGAAGCCTTAGAAGAAAGAGGCATCAAGAAGGAAAATGAAGGGAAAAGCTTTGGTCATACACTCAGAAAGTGAATCATCAAACTCTGATTGTGATTCAAACTCTTCTGAATCATCTGACTCTGAGGATGATGAAGAAGAAATGAGAAAAATGGCTGTGTTGATGGTGAAGACCTTCAAGAAAATGGGTTTCAAGAATTTCAAGAAAGGGAAAAGGTTTTCTAGAGATTCAAATGAAGACAGAAAAAGTTTCAGGAGGTCTGAAAGAAAAGAGACCAAGTCTGGGAAAAAGGATAAGTCTGAAATTCAATGCTACAAGTGCAAGGAGATGGGTCATTAAGCTCCTGAGTGCAAGAAGGGTAAAACTGGAAAAGTACTCATCACGAAAGGCAGAGATTGGGTAGACACTTCAGATTCTGATGAAGAAATTAACTATGCTCTCATGGCTACTACTGAATCAGAAACTTCTGAAAATCAGGTACCTCTAACTACCTATGCTTATAATATTGATGACATTTCTCAATTAAGAATTTATCTTAAGTCATTGCATATAAGTTATAGGGATCAGACTTTAGAGAATGAGAGGATAAAGTCTGAAAATTCTGAACTTAAGGTTAGAAATAAACTTGTTGAAGAAAAACTTGAAAATATGCAACAAGTTCAGAAAGAAAGAGATGATGCTGTTTCTATAGAACAGGATTTGCTTCAGAAATATAAACAACTAGAATCTGAGTTGGAGGAAGCAAATAAGAAAATTAGGACTTGGACTAATTCTAGAAAGGACACTCAACAGATTTTTCAAACAGACACTGTTGGTCTAGGTTATAATGAGGGAGATGAACTAAGATTTCAAAATCAAGTTAAAATCAGACCTCATTTTGTACATGGAGCCAGTAAATTTTTGTCTGATAATGAAAAAGAAGCTGTTAAAAGTGAACCAGTAAAAACTAGTGTTAAACAGGTTAATATTGGTTCAATGACAGATAAACAACTCAAACATAAACCGAAGGAGTTAAAATCTGTTTAGAAACAGGGAGTGTCAAATAAGAACAGAAATGGAAAAGTATGCATCACTTCAGGAAATAAACCAATGCTTGCTAGTTATGCTCCAAGAAAGACATGTCATAACTGTGGTAGTACTAAGCATCTTGCAAATTTCTGCAAGAAAAACAAAAATATAAATTCTTTACCTTCCAAGTCTGAGGTAAAGAAGGATTTTGCTAGAACTAAGCCACAGACTTTATGCACACACTGTGGAAGCACTTGGCATTCCATTTATACTTGCAGACAGTATCATGCTGTTTATCATAATTACTATGAACTTAAACCCAATCTGAAATGGGTTAAAGTTAATACTGCAAGTGTAAACTCTGATACTGTTAGCTCAAACTCTGATAATGTTAATTCCGCTGCTAAAACTAACAAAGTTAAGAATGTCAAAGGATCCAAGCAAGTCTGGATCCTTAAATCTAATCCTCAGTAATTGCTTGTGATTGCAGGGCAACAGGGAGGCAATCCTAGTTGTGGACAGTGGATGTTCAGGACACATGACTGGAAATAAAGCCTTGCTATCAGACTATGAGGAGAAGGTTGGCCCAAAAGTTTCCTATGGTGATGGCAATGTAGGAAGAACATTGGGATATGGCAATATTAATCTTGGAAATGTCATCATCAACAATGTAGCTCATGTCCCAGGACTCAAGCATGACTTGCTATCTGTGAGTCAAATCTGTGACAAGGGATATCATGTAGATTTTCAACCTGAATATTGTGAAGTTATCAGCAAATCTACAGGAAAGGTTGTTCTAGTTGGTCATAGGCAAAACAACATTTATGAAATCAAGCTCTTAATAGACTCTGTTGGAAAAGCTGTTTGCCTATCTACAAGAATGGCTAGTGAAGAGAGTTGGAAGTGGCACAAGAAACTCTCACATTTGAACTTGAACAACATCAATGAATTGATCAGAAAGGATCTTGTAAGAGGACTCCCAAAGGCTCTGTTAAACGTTGATGGCCTATGTGATTCATGTCAAAAGGCCAAGCAAAGGAAGTCATCTTTCAAGAGCAAGACAGAATTTTCAATCACTGATCCTTATCATCTTCTGCATGTTGATCTCTTTGGTCCAGTAAATGTTATTGTTAGATATAATTGATGTAATATTTCAGTGTTTAAGTGTAACAGTGATATATCAGAGTTTAACTGGAAGGAAGTTAGGGTTTAGTAAAGTCTGACTGACGGAAGCTGGACAGAGTTTAGTAAAGTCTGTCTGGAAGCAGCGCGTACGGAGTCAACAGAAGATATTAGAGATCAATTGAAGATTGATATGGAAGCGAGATCTTTGGAGACTGGATAGCTATCAAAGAGATCGAGTTGACTTAGGAGACGTGTGACAATCTGTAATTGATATCATTGTATAGCTGATTATTAGGAATATCAATTAGAGATTGTATCGAAGCTGTATATTTTATAAATACAGTTAGGTTAACCCTAGAAGGGTATCGTGCATCGAACTATCTTTATTGTAACCTAGCAGCTCTTTGTGATAGTTTACATCACGAAGAGGGTTTTTAATATCAGAAGATTTAAAGTGCATAATCATCTTACTTGTTAAACTCTCATACGAATTTGATTATTAATTGTGTATTCGGCCTAACAAGTGGTATCAGAGCCAATCTGTTACTTTATTACAGGATAAGATCCAAACACAACAATAATCATGTCAGCAATTCCTCCACCAACATCTACTAGTTCTGAAAAGGCTCCTACTACTGTGAGTCGTTATGAACCAATCAGGGTTCCTATTCTCAGGCCATCAGAGTATGCCATGTGGAAGGTCAAGATGACTATGTTTCTGGAGGCTACAGATCTAGAATATCTTGACAGGATTTATGAAGGCCCTCACAATCCTACAAAGCTATCTGCTGCAACTGCTAGTGAAGAAGCTAAAATAGTTCCAAAGGAAAAGAAGGACATGACTCCTGAAGAACTATCATCAATTGCTAAGGATGCGAAGGTTAGGCATTTACTGCATAGTGCTTTAGACAATGTTATGTCTACCAAAGTGATTAACTGCACCACTGCAAAAGAGATCTGGGATGCTCTTGAAGTCAGATGTCAAGGAACTGCTGCTATTAAGAAGAATAGGAGAAACATACTCACACAAGAGTATGAGAACTTTGAGGCTAAACCTGAAGAGACCATGACAGAAACATTTGATAGATTCTGTAAACTGCTCAATGATCTGTCATTGGTCAACAAAGAGTATGATCTAGAAGACTCAAATCTCAAATTTGTTCTTTCTCTACCTGAAAAGTGGGATGTGAAAACAACCACTATTAGAGACAACTATGAACTTGCTGAAACAGAGATTGATGAAATCTATGGGCTGCTCAAAACTCATGAATTGGAAATGGAGCAGAGAAACAGGAGATCAAGCAGGAAGGCAAAGTCTGTTGCTCTTAAGGTTGAAGAGAAGCCTCAGAAGAAAGAGGCATCAAGAAGGAAAATGAAGGGAAAAGCTTTGGTCATACATTCAGAAAGTGAATCATCAAACTCTGATTGTGATTCAAACTCTTCTGAATCATCTGACTCTGAGGATGATGAAGAAGAAATGAGAAAAATGGCTGTGTTGATGGTGAAGACCTTCAAGAAAATGGGTTTCAAGAATTTCAAGAAAGGGAAAAGGTTTTCTAGAGATTCAAATGAAGACAGAAAACGCTTCAGGAAGTCTGATAGGAGAGATTCAAGGGGGAAGAAGGATAAGTCTGAAATTCAATGCTACAAGTGTAAGGAGATGGGTCACTATGCTCCTGAGTGCAAGAAGGGTAAAACTGGAAAGGTACTCTACACAAAAGGCAGAGATTGGGCAGACACTTCAGATTCTGATGAAGAAATTAACTATGCTCTTATGGCTACTACTGAATCAGAAACTACTGAAAATCAGGTACCTCTAACTACCTATGCTTATAATATTGATGACATTTCTCAATTAAGAATTTATCTTAAGTCATTGCATATAAGTTATAGGGATCAGACTTTAGAGAATGAGAGGATAAAATCTGAAAATTCTGAACTTAAGGTTAGAAATAAACTTGTTGAAGAAAAACTTGAAAACATGCAACAAGTTCAGAAAGAGAGAGATGATGCTGTTTCTATAGAACAGGATTTGCTTCAGAAATATAAACAACTAGAATCTGAGTTGGAGGAAGCAAATAAGAAAATTAGGACTTGGACTAATTCTGGAAAGGACACTCAACAGATTTTTCACACAAACACTGTTGGTCTAGGTTATAATGAGGAAGATGAACTTAGATTTCAAAATCAAGTTAAAATTAGACCTCATTTTGTACATGGAGCCAGTAAATTTTTATCTGACAATGAAAAAGAAGTTGTTAAAAGTGAACCAGTAAAAACTAGTGTTAAACAGGTTAATATTGGTTCAATGACAGATAAACAACTCAAACATAAGCTGAAGGAGTTAAAATCTGTTAAGAAATAGGGAGTGTCAAATAAGAACAGAAATGGAAAAGTAGGCATCACTTCAGGAAATAAACCAATGCTTGCTAGTTATGCTCCAAGAAAGACATGTCATAACTGTGGTAGTACTAAGCATCTTGCAAATTTCTGCAAGAAAAACAAAAATATAAATTCTTTACCTTCCAAGTCTGAGGTAAAGAAGGATTTTGCTAGAACTAAGCCACAGACTTTATGCACACACTGTGGAAGCACTTGGCATTCCATTTATACTTGCAGACAGTATCATGCTATCTATCATAACTACTATAAACTTAAACCCAATCTGAAATGGGTTAAAGTTAATACTGCAAGTGTAAGCTCTGATACTGTTAGCTCAAACTCTGATAATGTTAATTCCGCTGCTAAAGCTAACAAAGTTAAGAATGTCAAAGGATCCAAGCAAGTCTAGATCCTTAAATCTAACCCTCAGTAATTGCTTGTGATTGCAGGGCAACAGGGAGCAACCCTAGTTGTGGACAGTGGATGTTCAGGATACATGACTGGAAATAAAGCCCTGCTATCAGACTATGGGGAGAAGGCTGGCCCAAAATTTCCTATGGTGATGGCAACGTAGGAAGAACATTGGGATATGGCAACATTAATCTTGGAAATGTCATCATCAACAATGTAGCTCATGTCCCAGGACTCAAGCATGACTTATTATCTGTGAGTCAAATCTGTGACAAGGGATATCATGTAGATTTTCAACCTGAATATTGTGAAGTTATCAGCAAATCTACAGGAAAGGTTGTTCTAGTTGGACATAGGCAAAACAACATTTATGAAATCAAGCTTTTAATAGACTCTGTTGGAAAAGCTGTTTGCCTGTCTACAAGAATGTCTAGTGAAGAGAGTTGGAAGTGGCACAAGAAACTCTCACATTTGAACTTGAACAACATCAATGAATTGATCAGAAAGGATCTTGTAAGAGGACTCCCAAAGTCTCTGTTAAATGTTGATGGCCTATGTGATTCATGTCAAAAGGCCAAGCAAATGAAGTCATCTTTCAAGAGCAAGACAGAATTTTCAATCACTGATCCTTATCATCTTCTGCATGTTGATCTCTTTGGTCCAGTAAATGTTATGTCTATAGCAAGGAAGAAATATGCTTTAGTCATTGTTGTTGAATACACTAGATTCACTTGGGTGTATTTTCTAGCAAAGAAGGATGAAACTACATTAACTCTGATGGAGCATGTGAAACTTCTGGACAGAGGATCAAGTAACAAAGTCAGAATCATCAGAAGTGATAATGGAACTGAGTTCAGGAATGCAACAATGGAAGAATTCTGCAAGAACAATGGAGTGAAGCAAGAATTTTCAACACCTGGTACACCACAACAAAATGGTGTAGTTGAAAGGAAAAATAGAACCTTGATTGAAGCTGCCAGAACTATGCTTGATGAAGCAAAATTGCCAACTTATTTCTGGGCAGAAGCTGTTCAAACTGCTTATTTTACTCAAAATGCTACACTGATCAATAAGCATGGAAAAACACCATATGATATGGTGAAGAAAAAGAAGCCTAACCTGAAATACTTTCATATTTTCGGGTGCAAATGCTTTGTTTTGAAGACTCATCCTGAATAGTTGACCAAGTTTGAGCTAAAGGCAGATGAAGGAATTTTCGTTGGCTATCCACTGTCAACAAAGGCATTCAGAGTTTACAATCTGAGAACTAAAGTGATCATGGAATCTATACATGTGTCTTTTGATGACAAGAAGATAACTGGACTTGACGACAAAGATGAATATGATCAACTGAACTTTGAAAATGAAGATTTAAACTTTGTTGAAGTAAACTCTGATCAAACTATTCTGACAGACTCTGTTGAAACAAACTCTGAACCTCTACTGGTAAACACTGGAGAAACTTCTCAGCCACAACAAAGGGAAGAACCAGTTGAGGGGGGAGCATGATCAAGATGAAGACTCAAACATTGATACTGAGTCAACTGAAAAATCTGGATCAAACTCTGATGATTCAAACTCTGAAAATTCAAATTCTGACTCTGGGCAGTCAAGTTCAGGGGGAGTCTCAGAAAATGAAGAAAGCCCACAACAAAATCAGGAAAGCATGGATCAAGGGGGAGGATCACATGCTGACAGAAGTCATTTGCCTTCTGCTAGGAAATGGACCAAATCACATACACCTAATTTGATAATTGGTGATCCAGATGCAAAAGTGAAAACACGAAGTGCCACTGCAAGTGAATGTTTGTTTCATGCATTCTTGTCTAAGAATGAACCAAAGAAAGTGGAAGAAGCTCTTCAAGATGCTGACTGGATAACAGCAATGCAGGAAGAGTTGAATGAATTTGAAAGGAATGAAGTTTGGACCCTTGTACCAAGGCCAAAGAACAAATCTATTGTTGGTACTAAATGGGTTTTCAGAAACAAGACTGACAGTGAAGGTGTTATCACAAGGAACAAGGATAGACTGGTAGCAAAAGGCTATTCACAGCAGGAAGGAATAGACTATGATGAAACATTTGCTCCAGTTGCAAGATTAGAGGCAATCAGAATTTTTCTAGCATATGCCTCTCACAAGAAATTCAAAGTGTTCCAGATGGATGTGAAAAGTGCTTTTCTGAATGGGAAGCTTGAAGAAGAAGTGTTTGTTGAACAACCACCAGGATTTGTGGACCCAAAATATCCAGACCATGTCTACAGGCTGGATAAAGCACTCTATGGACTTAAGCAAGCACCAAGGGCATGGTATGAAACTGTGGCTCAATTTTTCTTAGAAGGTGGATTCAACAGAGGTACTATTGACAAAACTCTATTTTATTTCAAATCTGGGAGTGACTTGCTTTTAGTTCATATATATGTTGATGACATTATCTTTGGGTCTACTAAAGATAAACTCTGTAAGAAGTTTGCCAAGCTCATGCAGTCCAGATATCAAATGAGCATGATGGGAGAGCTTAGTTATTTTCTAGGCCTACAGGTGAAACAAACAGATGATGGTATCTTCATTAATCAAGCAAAATATACCAGAAATCTTCTCAAGAAATTTGGTATGCTTGACTGTTCATCTGCATCAACTCCCATGGCAACAGCAACTAAATTGGACAAAGACACAGGAGTTTCAGTGGATATGACAAACTACAGGGGCATGATAGGATCTCTTCTTTACTTGACAGCTAGTAGGCCTGACATCATGTATGCAACCTGTCTTTGTGCAAGGTTTCAGGCAGATCCTAGAGAGCCACATCTGACAGCTGTGAAAAGAATCTTCAAGTATCTCAAGGGCACCATATCATTAGGTCTGTGGTACCCCAGAGAATCAGATTTCAAGCTACTTGGGTATTCTGATGCAGACTTTGCAAGCTGCAAGATAGACAGAAAGAGCACTAGTG
The DNA here is from genome assembly GCA_036435485.1 of Saposhnikovia divaricata. Taxonomy (NCBI): domain Eukaryota; kingdom Viridiplantae; phylum Streptophyta; class Magnoliopsida; order Apiales; family Apiaceae; genus Saposhnikovia; species Saposhnikovia divaricata. The sequence goes on along the minus strand of CM071594.1, from coordinate 112,686,054 downwards.
GAAGTTGTCAATTTCTTGGTGACAGACTTGTCTCTTGGTACATCAAGAAACAGAAATCAATTTCTACATCTACAGCTGAAGCAGAGTATATTGCAGCTGGTAGCTGTTGTGCACAGATCTTGTGGATGAAGAATCAATTGCTGGATTATGGATTGAGGTAAAGTAAGATTCCTATTTACTGTGATAATCAAAGTGCTATTGCTATGACAGGTAATCCAGTACAGCATTCAATGACCAAGCACATAAGGTGCCATTTCATCAGAGAACATGTGGAAGAAGGGAATATTGAACTACATTTTGTGTCTACAGAACAACAGCTTGCAGATATTTTCACCAAACCATTGAGTGAAGCTACATTTACAAGACTAGTCAATGAACTAGGAATGGTCTCTGGTTCTGACTAGGAATGTTGGTTAGATTCAATTTTTACTTATGTAATGTGTTTCTCATTTTTCCTTGATTTGTTAAGTGCTAAGTGATCTCTGTTGATTAAACTCTGTTATGCATACTCTGTTAACATGTTTTTCTGTCAAACTCTGTTAAACTCTGTCAGCATGCCTGTATGTCATACACTGTTAATAAGTTTGATAAAATCTGTGAACTCTGAGTTGATTTTTGTCTGAGTGAAAACACCAATGAAGAAATATGTATGAAGCATGATTCTCAGCAATTAATCATGAATCTTTCTGAGTTATTTTAATCTAATCTTAGATTGTGCAGAAAGTTAACACAGCATGATACTGGTTCATATTTATAGCATCTCTTAGTTTATGTTGTCCTAAGCTCTGAGTATAAATACTGTGTGCATTGCCTTTCATGAATAACTACTGATGTTGATGAACTCTAAACTCTGTTAGTTATACTCTGGTAGATTAAAATGATTACTGCAATACCCCAAAGAAAATATATATAGGTTGCTATACTCCTTTGAGATTATGTTGGAGACTAGGATGACCCAGGAACTTATTGGTATATAATATGTGCTAAAATTCTCTGATTTTTGGTGACTAGTCAAAGACTAGGATGACCCAGGAACTTATCAAAATGATAAGGGCTAAAATTTTTGAATTTTTGGTGACTAGCTCCAACCTCTAATTACTGGAATGAATAGAATAAAAAAAAATTAAAATTAGCAATAGAGGGGGTATAAAATAAATTAAATGTTACTGTATATAGATTGACTACTACAACGTTTAGCTTTCATCATACAGTCAGTGTTTACTATGAGAGTTTGTGCATCCAGTGTTTATTGATTTACTTCATGGATTTTATAAAAAATTAGATGCTCTAAAAATTGATTTAGTAAACTCTGCTTCACACACACATATTTTCACAACTGTGCAATTTTTGAAAGGGTTTCGGTGATAAATTTGGAGAATTGACAAACGCTGTTGATTTGTGGTTCGTACTCTGAGGTAAATTTTCATTTGGACAATTTGAAAATTTTGGAGTAAATAGTGCTTTTGACAACTGTTAATAAGTGTATTGTGTTAAAGTGTCTTGGAAATAGGAAAGAGAAAACAGCGGTGAAGTAATCCCTAATTGTTCTGTTCCTGATTTAATTGAGGTCATTGTTGATGAATTTGTTACTTATATGATTACTTTAATTAGTTTTCATTTTCTTTGATTTAATTCTTTGAAGAACAATTCATTAACATAAAATTTGCAGAACACATTGAATAAATTAGAGAAATAGGATTCTTCATTAATAATAAGAAAGAGATTACATGCAAGTATTACATCTTTTTGTTCTCTCTATCTACTAATCCATTCAACAGGAAAATAAAAAGTAAAGTCCAAACCACTCCATTGTTAGCAGCCATCCCAGATCCCATCTTTGCCACTTTGTTTGGTTGGAAGTTGAAGGGATAAGGTTATTTTTGCTGACATATTCATTAACAATGGTTGGTGGTGTTGGATGAGGATGCCTTAGAGGAAAGCCATATTAATGTTTCTTGAAGAGCAGCATCGATGTTGATCACTCTTGCAGGCTTTTCTCTCTCGATTTCTTGAAGACTGGCATCCATCTGCAGCCACAGAGTTTCAAGCTGCCTTTTCTAGTCAAAGGAATCAAACTCTTCACGAGTATAATTGAAGATATCTCTGTTCTCTACGAGATGGAGATTTTTTTCTTTGATGGTAAGTTTTGACATTGTTTAACGGTGTGTTGTGTGAAGGGTTTTTGATTTTCAGGAGAAAATGAAAGATTAAAGGGATAGTGAACAAGTCTCTAGGCGTTAAATAGAGATGGGTAAGTAACGAAGTACTAAAACGCTTCGTATTCTGGTTTTTAATGGTTCCAGGTATTTTAAGAGAGTGTTATTTGATTTTTTTTTTAAAATCAAATATTTTATTGTTATATTCACAAATACACTTCTTAAAATTACGAGCGCTTGTATTTCACTCACCCATTATTGTGTCCCACTCACACATTGATCTAGGAACTTTTGAGTGTTTGAATACATAAACGATTGAGTTTTAATTTTTAATTACAACTCTAATTACTTTTGTGTACAAACGATTGAGTTTTACTTTCACCCACTCACTTTTACATCTCACAGTTCTCTCAGTTTTCACTTGCGCATTTTCACAAACACCTTTTCTACATACACTTTTATTTGTGATTTCTTGCCCATTTCTTGATTCAATGGCTTCTAAACCATTCACTGTTCTTGGTCTACGTTTTGTCCCTAACAATTATGCAGCCCCACTCAATCATGAACGTGTTCCAGAAGCGTTTCATCTTATGCAGAATTTCTTGAGAGACTCAGAGATTGGACAAGCTCTGGTTGAACCTAGTACTCTCTCTGCATCTCAAATTGCCACTTTTTAGAAAAACTCGGTCTATGTGGATGGAGGAGAGAATGGGACTCCAAACATCATCTTCACTCATGAAGAACAAGAGTTTGTGATTACTCCACAAACTGTCAGAGAAACGATGGGGTTTGATACACACACCTCTTATGCTTATGTTGCTGAACCTCAATTGAGACAGATGCTACAGGAGATAGGCTACATGGATTCTCTTGACAAGCTTGGCAGTGTAAAGAGGCCTAATCTCAGGAAGGAATGGAATTTTTTCTTCGATTGCATTACAAGGACATTCCAGAAGAAGGTCACTAACTGGGATGCTATTCCAATGGACAGTCTACAAATCGGGTATTCTCTACTTTATGGCAGTAATTTTGATTTTGGTAGATATGTTCTAATGAATCTAGGTGATAAACTGTCAGAGTCTACTACAGTTTATTTTGCTCGATTTTGTCAAATGCTATTCACTGCTTGTGTATCTGGTTTAGAGATTGCTGAAACTGATGTAATTCAGCCTTTTAGAGTCAACAAGAGAATATTCTCTGATATGACTAATAAGGATGTTGGTAAAGAAAACCTACCTGCCTTTGTTCTGCCACTTGCTTTGCAGAATTTTCTCAACCAACCTCAAGATCAACCACAACCAGAACCACAACCTGAACCACTAAACACTGATAATACTCAAACCTTAAACATTGAACCACCTACATCACCTAGCCACACTGTACCTACTCAACAACCTGCATCCACTCAAAACACTCCATCACCAATTACAAACACTGCTCCAACCCAAAACCCTCAAACTCCAATTACAAAACAACCATCACAATCTCAACCACAACCACAGCCTAAAGCAAAAAGAGGCAGAGTAAAGCAATCAGCAGAAACTACTGAGAGACATGCACGATCTAAGAAGTCAGTAGAGACACACATTCAAGCAAAACAGACATCTCCTGGAGCTGTTTATGCTAGAAGAAAGATTCAACGAGCAAAAAGACCTAAATCACCCTCTGTGGTAGCAGAATCTAGTAAAGAGGATTCAGATGAAGTGCCTCTAGCTAAGAGAAGAAAACTAGTAATCTCTGATTCTGATGATGAACATGTTGAAGCTCCAGAGGTGGTTTCACAGCAAACACCTACTGTTGAGGCTGAAAAAGCTAAAATGCCTGCAGAGGTTGAAATGCCTGCAGAGGACAAAATGCCTGCAGAAGAGGATACTAGAGATGGCTTTTCTCCAATGGATGATATTCTTGATTCATTCATGCCATTCTCTGATCCTATCTCATCTATTTTTGCTCAATCTGAAGCAACTGGTGCAGCTGATCAACCTACAGTTGTCCTTTCTGAAACTGTAGCATCACATACAGAGTTACTCTCTGATGCTCACCAGACTGTTGAAGGAGGAGATGAGGTTGATCAAGCAACCAAGGCTATTTCTCAGTCTATGCTTATTGATGACAAAAATGTAAACTCTGTTGCTGAGCCTGAGCAACATGAAGAAAATCTTGACAAGGCTGCAGAAGAAATTGCAGAAACTGTGGCTGACAATGCCCAGCATGCTAAAGCTGCAAGTGTTGAATTTGAAGGTGAAAGCAGTGCAAACTCTGATTCTTTTCTGAGTGCACCAGTGCAAACAGACAATAAACATACTTCTTTCGATCAACCTTGTAAGTCTCATGAAACTGAGAAAGCACAACTTGCAAAATTTGCTGCTGACTGGTAGAAAGAGGATTGCATTTTTCCAAGAGGGAGAGCAGCTAATTTTGTTAAGCAAACTGCTGATACTATCTCCAATCCAGAGATTCTTTCTTGCTTAAAAGCAACTGTAGTTCAAGTCAAAACTCTGGATAGTAGATTTGATGAAACTACAACGGCAATCACTGATTTGAGGACTGAGATCGTAACTAGAGAAATGAAAATGGAAAGAGAGTCTAAACTCATGAATACAAAATTTTCTAAAGATCAAGACAATCTCTTTGCCAGGCTGGGTAAAGTTGAAGAAAATCAATCTACCTTGTCTGTTAAAATGGATTCCATTGCAAACTCTTTGGAGTTGCTAAGCTCCATCCTGATTCCTGATGATGTCAAAAAGGGGGAGAAAGTTGCAAAAACTGCTTGCAAACAACTTCAATCCTTTGAGAAGAAGGATGATGCTGCAGATGGAGGTGAATCTGATAGAAACAAAAGAACAATTACAAGGTCTAAAGTAAACTCTGCTACAGTAAACTCTGTTAAAGCAAACACTGCTGAAGGTCCACAGAATGATACAGAGTTAGCTGCAAACATGTTTCTTGAAGAACATGGAAATGATGTCACTCTAGAAGATGTAAAGGCTGAAGAGCTAAGGCTTAAAGCTGAACATGAGAAAAAACTTAAATCTGGAAAATTCAAGAAGAAAGATGAAAAGGCATCAAGACCTGTTCTTAAAGGCATTAAGATAAATGAAAATGTCAATGCTGATCAGAGATTGTCTCATTCAAGAAAGCCAACAGCAGATGAGGCTAGATTGAAGCTTAAAGAAAAAGTTGTTGAAGTTGATAAGAGTTCAAAGAAGTTAAAGCAAGTTACAACCTCTGTTTCTACACATGTTGTACAAACTACTCTTCCAATTCATGGTTTTGTGAGACCTACTATTCCTGAGAATACTGAGAAAGTTCAAGGAGGTGATATTTTTCAAAGCAGAGCAATGATTGCTAAGCAACCTCATGATTTGGCTGGTTTAGGGTCAAACAGAGAAAGGACTTTGAATATTACTCCTAGAGATCATTCATCACTGGCTGCTTCAGGCAAGGGTGTCCTTCAAGTTAATTTGGACAAGCTGGAATCAGTACAATTGATTCATCAACGAAGTCTAAACAAAGACTTTCTGCTGTATTTCATGGAGGATGGGACTGTTTACAATGTTGGAGAACATGATATTCATTTGAAAATGTATGAAGAACTGCAGTATGTCGTACATATTTTCAAAGTGAATAACAGTCATACTTACCGAGCTGCAGAAGTGCTTAGATACCAGATGGAAAGATCAAAGATGATTTGTGGAATTAAAGACAAGTCTGAATATGTACCAAAGTACTTAGATTACAAAGGAAGAATGGTTGAAATGAAGAGAAACACTGCTAAGTTGAGAACTGATTTGGGTATCACTGTGCTTGAATTCAATTCAGAATCAGAAAAGTCATATTTTATCAGACTTGGAAATGAAATGAAGAAGAACAGCATCTATGATTTGAGATCAGCTATTTATCAGACAGATGGTACAGATTCTAAGCTTCGAGAGATCAAGCTAGAGATGGAAAGAGCACTTGAAGTTGCAGAAGAGAGATTGCTAACAGAGTATTTGAGGACAGCATGGGATGTTGAAAGGATTAAGTAATTTATGCTTTGTATGTTTTTCATATTTTTTGTAATTTTGTTAAGTATCAGTTTAAACTCTGTTTAGTTGTTAAACACTGTATATGATTATTTGTTTTTGACATCATCAATTATCTATTAACTTGTGCATTTTTGCTAATGAACAAGTTGGGGGAGATTGTTAGATAAAATTGATGTAATGTTTCATTGTTTAAGTGTAACAGTGATATATCAGAGTTTAACTGGAAGGAAGTCAGAGTTTGGTAAAGTCTGACTGACGGAAGCTGGACAGAGTTTAGCAAAGTCTGTCTGGAAGCAGCGCGTATAGAGTCAACAGAAGATATTAGAGATCAATTGAAGATTGATATGGAAGCGAGATCTTTGGAGACTGGATAGCTATCAAAGAGATCGAGTTGACTTAGGAGACGTGTGACAATCTGTAATTGATATCATTGTATAGATGATTATTAGGAATATCAATTAGAGATTGTATCGAAGCTGTATATTTTATAAATACAGTTAGGTTAACCCTAGAAGGGTATCGTGCATCGAACTATCTTTATTTTGTAACCTAGCAGCTCTTTGTGATAGTTTAAATCATGAAGAGGGTTTTTAATATCAGAAGATTTAAAGTGCATAATCATCTTACTTGTTAAACTCTCATACGAATTTGATTATTAATTGGGTATTCGGCCTAACAGGGTATCACAACGTAAATACCTTCGGTGGTGGAAGGTGGAAGCTTACTACGGGTTCATTGGTGGTTGCAAGAGGATCCACTTGTGGCTCTTTGTACAAGACACAAGTGAAGATGTGTTCAAATGCTTTGAATACAGTTGAAGATGAAGACTCGGCAAAATTGTGGCACAAGAGGCTCGGCCATATGAGCGAGAAAGGGCTGCAGATTCTAGCAAAGAAATCCCTCATTCCATTTGCTAAAGGAACTGTATTGCAGCCGTGCGAATATTGTTTATTCGGGAAACAACTTAGAGTATCTTTTAGCAGTCCATTGAAGAAAAAGTCGGCTGTTAGAAAGACTTTATTCTAATGTATGTGGTCCGTTTGAGGTGGAGTCCATAGGCGGAAATAGGTACTTTGTTACCTTCATTGATGAAGCATCTCGAAAGGTGTGGGTTGAGATACTCAAATCCAAAGATCAAGTGTTTGAGTACTTCCAGAAGTTTCATGCCATGGTTGAAAGATCAACAGGGAAACAACTGAAGTGCCTTCGTAGTGACAACGGGGGGGAGTACACTTCAGAAGGGTTTCAAGAGTACCTTGCAAGGCATGGTATCCGGCATGAAAGAACAGTTCCTGGCACCCCAAAACAGAATGGCGTTGCGGAAAGAATGAACCGCACCATTGCTAAACGAGTCAGATGCATGTTGAAAATGTCTAAATTGCCGAAGTCATTTTGGGGAGAAGCTGTAAGAACAGATTGCTACCTGATCAATCGATCTCCATCGGCACCTCTGAAATTTGAGATTCCAGAGAAGATCTGGTTAGGAAAGGATGTTTCCTATTCCTACTTGCGGGTGTTTGGATGCAAGGCTTTTGCACACATCCCAAAGGAGCATAGAACAAAGCTTGAAGATAAAACAACTCCGTGTATTCTCGTTGGCTACGGGGATCCAGAGTTCGGGTATCGGTTGTGGAATCCTGAATCAAAGAATATATTCAGGAGCAGAGATGTGGTTTTCCATGAGTCTCAAAATTATGAGAATTTTGGGAGCACTCAACAACCAAGGAAAGCTAGAAATCCAGATATAGTAGAAGATGAGGGAGATGATATGGCAGATGATGAGGCTGCTGAGCAGGGGGAGCTACAGCCCCAGCCTGAAGCTGAAGAAACTCAGCTACGGCGTTCTACGAGAGAACGGAGACCATCAGAAAGATATCTTTCATCCGAGTATATCTTAATTACTGATGAGGGGGAGCCCGAGACCTTTGAGGAAGTCAAGACTCATAAAGAAAGCAGTTGCTGGCTGAAAGCAATGCAAGAGGAGATGGGTTCTTTAAACAAGAATGAAACTTATGAGTTGACTACACTTCCGAGAGGACGGAAGGCTTTGAGGAACAAATGGGTCTTCAAAGTAAAAGGGGATGATGAAAAGCTTGTAAAGTATAAAGCACGCTTGGTGGTTAAAGGCTTTGCACAGAAGGAAGGCATTGATTTCGATGAAATCTTTTCTCCGGTTGTAAAGATGACATCAATCCGAACAGTTCTCGGATTAGCGGCTAGCATGGATGTTGAGCTTGAGCAGTTAGATGTGAAAACTGCATTCCTTCATGGAGATTTGAAGGAAGAGATCTACAGGCACCAGCCAGAAGGATTTCAAGTGAAAGGGAAGGAGCACATGGTTTGTAAACTCAAGAAGAGTTTATACGGGCTTAAGCAAGCGCCAAGACAGTGGTACAAAAAGTTTGATTCATTCATGAGGAATCATAAGTTCAAGAGAATTGCATCTGATCACTGTGCTTATGTGCAAAGGTTTCCTAACGGTAACTTCATTATCCTGCTGCTTTATGTTGATGATATGTCAGTGGTCGGCCAAGATGCTAACATGATCCGCAAGCTGAAAGAAGATTTATCTAAGTTCTTTGATATGAAAGACTTGGGTCCAGCAAAACAAATCCTAGGGATGAAGATTGTTCGTGACAGAACAACTCGGAGGTTGTGGCTTTCACAACAGGGATATATTGAACGGGTATTGAAAATGTTCAATATGGATGATGCTAAACCTGTTAGCATACCATTTGCGGGACATTTTAAACTGGACAAGAAAATGTGCCCGTCAACAGATAAGGAGAAGGAGGATATGGAGGAAGTTCCCTACTCATCCGTAGTAGGGAGTCTTATGTATGCATTGGTTTGTACAAGACCAGATATTGCTCTTGCTGTTGGAGTTGTGAGTAGATATCTGTCAAATCCAGGAAGAAAGCACTGGGAAGCAGTTAAGTGGATTCTCAGATATCTCAAAGGCACTTCCGGGTTATGCTTGAAGTATGGACACGGTGAACCAGTCTTGGAAGGTTTTACAGATGCTGACATGGTAGGACATCCAGATGGGATGAAGTCCACGTCAGGGATGCTTTTCACTTTTGCGGGGGGAGCTGTAGCATGGCAGTCCAAGTTGCAAAAGTGTTTTGAGTTGTCAACAACCGAATCAGTGTATATTGCTGCTTGTGAAGCAGGCAAGGAGCTGGTTTGGTTAAAGCGGTTTCTCCAAGAATTGGGTCTGAAACAGGATAACTTTGAGTTATACTGTGATAGTCAGAGTGCTATTGACTTGAGCAAAAATGCTACTTGTCACAGTCGTACTAAGCATATTAATGTATGTTACCATTGGCTACGGGAACAGGTTGAAGATGGGGTGATACAGATAGAAAAGATACATACGGATAAGAATCCGGCTGATATGATGACGAAGGTCATTCCTGAGAAAAATTGGAGCTGTGCAAGCAGGGTGCAGGTATGGAGTGCAAGTGAAGAGCTGTGAGTTTGGAAAGAGGAGGAGATTGTTAGGCAGCCTACCTTCAATTCTTCTTTCCACCAACCTCACCTTCACCAACCCCCTCCCCACCTACCACATATTACCTATATATATCCCCCCTCCCCCTTCATTAGTTATAACACCAAAATCTCTTCTTCCGCTCATACATCACAGTATATATAGCTGCTAGATAGTCCGTCTAGTAGGAAACTTACCTTGTGGTAGTTTCAAGCAGATCAGGATAGGGGGCCCTCGTGCTACTCTATTCTTTCGTTTCGAGGGAGTTTGTGTGAGTGTTAGGCTGCAGCCATCGGAATTTGTCCCGCTGCAGCATTAGGAGTTCGTCCAGCTGTTGTAGTGCTACAAAGGGAGTTCGTCCAGGTTATCCGGTCAAGTACCGAAGGAGTAGGGAATCGTTGTATTTTTATTCAGTTGTGCCTCAAGTGTTACTTCGTAAACTTGAGAGAGAATATTGTAACCATTGTTATCATTATAGTGGAAACATTCGGAGCTGGTCCCGTGGTTTTTACCTCTTTACTTTAAGGGGGTTTTCCACGTATAAATCTTGGTGTTCATCTGTCTTTATTATTAACTGTTATAATCTCCGTATTTAATTTACGTAAAGACAAGAAACGAAAATTCCTAACAATATCAACACGAATATCATATGGACATATATCCATTCCTTTTGATGATAACCTCTAATAGATAAAAGATAATTACGTACTTAATTTTTACTGATTATACTTTTTGAGTTTTTTCTAGGCGACACGCAAGTAATTGTGAGGCTGATACGCAACATGTGTTTGGTGGTATCAAGTGCACACCCCCGTCTAGACATGCTTTATATCATTTTGATTTGTTTTTAAATTTTAATATGATGTTACAATCAAAAGGGAACCTCTCCCTCGGTAAATGGTAATATATATTTTGTAATATAGGCCAACTTCATGAAATTTAATTGTTTTGAGTATTTTTAGTTCAAATGAGAAATTTTGATAATTTTGTTTCAAAACTATAATAATTCTTTTACATGATCATAATGGCACACTAGGCCTGGCAAAATGTGAATATTGGTTGGTTTTGGATCATGAAATATGGATTTGGATTGGTTCTTCACCCATAATCATACTAGATTCATCTATAATTTTTATTAATAAGTTATTTTTTTAATGATATCACTAGCAGGATAAAATAGTAGCGGGTACAATATACTTATAAACACTACAAGAAATCTGCTAGATAGAAAAATATTGTGTAATGTACTTATAGACAATGTCCACGCTGCACAAAAGCATCATGTGTTATAAATCAAATCATTATCAAAATAAAGCTTATACAACGGAATGATTAAGAAAACATTGAGAACAAGTTATTCAGACAACATTTTGCATAAAATGATCATTGTCTAACAACAAGATTTAAATAGCACAATATTGTCTAGAGGACGTAAGCACAACCATGCTCTACTCAGAAGACCATTGTTGAAATAAAAGCAGAACAACTACCAATCCAGGAGAAACCGTTGTGAAATAGGTATTCATACAATAGTCTAAAAAGAAATTAAGGAGAAATTGTTGTGAAAAAAATCTTCATACAAATTCTAAATTTGAAAGACCATTGTCTAAATTCTTAACACACAATAGAATAAAATATGGGTGGGTTGAATGCAATACACTCATACAACATATATCAAATAAAATAATGTTGTCTACAAACCATAAAAACAACATTTTGTCCACTAGAAAACCGTTATAACACAAAATTAAAACAAGTTCTTTTTAATTGAAAAATGTAGCCTTTTTCAGCTTACAACAACAGAATGTTAGTAAAAAAGGCTAGTTGTATATGAAGCTTTACAATGCTTTCTAAACTGAACCGTTGTTCTTTCTGGTTGTTACACAACATCTTCTTAAATATTGATTGTTGTCGCAGACGAATCACACAACAATTTCTGTACCGTTGTCTGATACGCAAAACAGACGGCGTTCCGATAGACATCAGGAAAACTGGGCCTTAGACAACTGGCAAAGTCCGTTGTTTCATTCAGTTTATGTTGGGGTTAAATGGCTATTTGGTCACTGTACTATTCAAAAACTTTCAATTGGGTCATCAACCCAAAAAAATTTTCAATCGCATAATAAAGCACTCAAAAACTTTGAATTGGGTCACTGCCGTTAGTCATTGCCATTAACTTTAACGGAAAAAAGTCAACTTTCAATTAAGTCATCAATATTAAGTTTAACTTTCAATTAGGTCATCGGTAATATAAATTTTTGAATTTTTTTTAAATTTTGAGAATTTTGAATTAAATTTTTTCGAATTTAAATTTTTTTTTCGAAATTTCGAAATTTTTGAATTTTTTCAAAATTTTTAAATTTTTTGAATATAAATTTATTAAATCGAGTTAAGTTTGTAGGAATCGCTAGCGTTTTATAAAGTTAATTTGACTGCAAATAGTTCCAAAAATATACACAAACATATAAACACATACTGCTCTCCCTCTGCATTGATTTTTTTTTTTTGAATTTTTTCAAAAATTTTAAATAAATTTTTAAATTTCGAAATTTTTGAATAAATTAATAAATTTTGAGAATTTAAATTAATAAAATTTTGAGAATTTAAATTAATAATTTTAAAAATTTATTCAAAAATTTAAATTCGAAAAAATTTAATTCAAAATTCTTAAAATTTAAAACTTTATTTAAAAATTTATAATACCGATGACCTAATTGAAAGTTAAACTTAATATTGATAACCTAAGAGCAACTCCAAGAGATCCCTTATATGACCTCCTAACTCAAATTATAAGGGATTATGTTTAAAATTGTGCTCCAACAGGCTCTTAACTTTTCCTTAAAAAGTTAAGAGCATCATGAAATCCCTTATCTTTAAGGGCTCCCTTATTTCACTTTTATCAATAAAATATTTTTTTCCCTCCTCTTTTCAATTGTTTCCCTCTTTTTTTGTTTTTGCTTCATTCTTTTATTTATTATTTAATAATTATAAGGATCAATTATAAGGAAACTTGTTGGAGTTGTCATACCTTATAATATCCTAAATCACTAAGAGCCTAATATTTTATAATATTTATAAGGAAAACATAAGGAGACTGTTGGAGTTGCTCTAATTGAAAGTTGACGTTTTTCCGTTAAAGTTAACGGTAATTACTAACGGCTGTAGCTCTGATACCAACTTGTAGCATCCCAAAATCCGGGGTACAGATATGGGGCCACTAACTATAAACAATATTACACATCTCTGAATATAAACAACATTTAATAACAAAACCCCTTAACCAAGATCGCATACAGGTTATGGTATGAAACAACTATCGAACATCATTATTACAACCCAGTCTCAGAATAAAAGAATATTATACAACTTTATGAATGTACAAAATCACTGTCTAACTAAATATCCAACCTTGACCAATTCCCAACCACTAACCGATGAGAATCCGTAACCCAATCGTCTCCTCTCGCTGCTGGAAAGCAATACCCCTTGACCATTACTAGGTTCACTAATCTCCTCTATTAGCTGAAGAAAACAAACAAGCAAGAGTGAGCCAACAATGCTCAGCAAGTGCAATAGTGATAGCAATTTTTAAAATAAACGCTGACAATTCTGATAAACAAAAGGAGTTTCATCTCATTATTTGAAAGACTCAGTGAGATCAACTTTTAGATTGCCACGAGGGCCAACAATTCATCATTAATAAAGAGCAACTGAAACTAGAACTGATAAAAGTTCTGATATCAAAATTTTATCAAAGCTGACTTTCAAGGAGTCAAAAATTAGACATCACAGTCTCAGAGTACAGATTAGAATTGGAATTTTTATTTATTTAAAAAAAACATCAAGGTTAGGCTGCTGATCAGTCAGCACTAACCCCGGACAAACGCACACAGCAATGTCCTAGGACAAACGCGCACAGCAATGTCCTTAATTGGATCCACGGCTCACATTGGCCTTAACTTCTGACCATAATAAGGTCCTACCCCGAAGGGTTTTACGCCCCAAGGGCCACTTTTTTTAAAAAAAACATTTCCAATTCTATATCCATCACAGTAGGTGTCGGGACTATCGACACCCTTTTTCAACCAAACAACTGGAACTCACGTCCTGAATAATAACTCATGATAAAGAGTTAATGAGGAAGCAAAATATCTGCTAGTATCGACAAATTTGATACGATACAGGGAAATAACTAACCAGTCAAGATCTTTAATAAATACCGACAAGTTCGGTAATAAGTGGGGTGGAGAATATAGAGAACAATACTTTGAATTCATATCGACAAGATAGATATAAGTAATTGGAGACATAACATCAATAACTTGATTAAAGAGAGATTCGAATTTGGCAACAATAAAAGATATAAAGTGCAACAAGGTTATCAACAAGTAAAATTCTAAGTTGGAGCAGGGGTTTAACCAAGCTTAGTGCGCTTAACAAAATTTTACGACACGTTGAATGGTTTGAGTCCACATAGGTGAATAAAGTAGATTAAAACAATTATTTGTAAATTAATTTCAGGGTGAGTAATAGCGGTTCCGTTTAGGGAAAACATTTTTAAAAGGGAAATCCGTTGGTGATAATATATTGAAAATCAAGGATTACGCTGGCAGACTTTCATAGGGGTTTAAAGTCTAGGATTGTTCTTTATTTGGAAAATTCTTTAAACATTTTCAAAGAAAATAAAAGAATTGGCCTTCCACTAGGGAATCCAATAACGTACGATGATTGAAATATTTTTGAAGAAAAAGGTTGTTTGTAAAATCATTTGAAAGTTCACACTTGAACTATAGTGGAAGAAAACAGCATTTGCACACTAATCGAATAGGTATTTCATTTTCTAGACACAACTTAACCAAATCATTCTACAAGCAAAAAGAGCGAAATTGCATCACTTGAACAATAAGTGAAGAGCAATAACACTTGCCTCGATTCATGAAGTCCTCGATCCTAACATTGATCCTCAACTCAATCTCACATAAGTCTTTACCTCGTAACTTGCCACTTTCATATCAATTCACCCGCTGACTTGATAATTATTCCTCTGTTCGGCTTTCCGTTTGCCCGCTCTGTTCTTAGCCAAGTCTCCTACTCGAACCTTTACAAGGTCAGATACTATTTCAGTATTAACTCAAGCAAAACTTATCGTTTGCTCTATTCTACCCATGCGCGTCCTATAATGCTTACATATACAATACATATAGACATAATCATTCATATTCAGATTATAGTCTCACTATAATCAACTAAGTCACATAAACACGTCACATAACCATTTCAAAACAACACAACCACTTAATATTTAAACTCACAATATATTCTTGAAATAATTCACTGATACATATACTTAAATCCTTAGCAATCATAACACACCTTTAAGCATTGAATTTAAATAAGTTAAATAGGTTTTAAATAGATTTGCAGGGGATTTTTAGAAAATTTCGGCATGAAGTATTCGTTTATCGGACTATGGGCACAGCCCCTCAAATACAATTCAACCCTGTTTTTGCAAAAATAAAGCTGCCTCAACTTGCAGCAACGTAAAAGTAAACAATTAAGGAAAAGTACCCGCCCAGACATGCGGCACATAACACATAATGATTTATATTAACATTAACTACTACTTACGCTACATCAATGATCATATCACTCACGCATTTTAATGATACACGTGACGATCAATCATTGATATTCGTAAGCCCTAGGGAACAACCCCTAGCACTAACTATTACTTACGCTATATTAATGATCACATCACTCGAGCATATTAATTATACTGGTGATAGTTAATCATTGATATTCGTAAGCCCGAGGAACTAGTTGCAGAGAATTACACAAGTTCTTAAATATGGACATTTAAGACTTGTGACCTCATTACAACTCCTCGCAGATAAACACATAATAAAATAAATCTAACAATTAATCGTCGATACATGACATTTGAAAACTACATCAAAACAAACCACATAGCCTCTAGGGCCAGTGGTATTTTTCAGAACCATTACTTAACATTTATACAATTATACAGTTTTATACAACAACACATCACTTAGTGAATCATTTAATCCCAAGTACTATTTACTACTATCGATACTCAATTAGCCACAATTAACCCATCACCAAGTAATTGTCAATTAAGGCATTTAACACATACTTTAACTCGACTTGCGACAATTAGCATATATACATCACCGGAACCATTTACAACAAGTAAACCATATGACTCCAATTATTACACGACGATAATAATTAACAATTAGCAATTAGCAATTAATCAACTAATCCGAGCATACATCGGACTCACCATTAATAATTATTAACAATCATAAGGCCCGAGCATATAATCGGACCCACAACTAATCCCAACAATTATACTTAACAATTATACTCCTCCGAATTAAATCACTAAAATTAACACAATAATCTCTCACTTTAAACAATTTAAATTACAACAATATTCTCAAAATTCAAATATAATCTAATTTCGAGAATTAGCATATTAAACTAGCAATTTAAGCTAATTAAATTACAACAATACATAATTCAATCTAAAATTGACAATTAAATAATTACATCAAAAATGAATATAAATAAATAAATAAATAAATAAAATGTTATACCTTTTCGATTAGTCCGAAAATCAACCACCGGAGCCTCCCTTTCTCTTTCTCGATTCAATCTCTCTCTCTCTCTCTCTCTCTCTCTCTCTCTCTCTCTCTCTCTCTCTCTCTCTCTCTCTCTCTCTCTCTCTCTCTCTCTCCCCTTCACTGCCATTGCTGCCCACACCACCGCGACCCACCACCACTGCCACGGTGGTCCTCCGGCGCCTCCTCTGCCCGACCTTCCCCCCCCCCCCGCGCGCACAGTTGCAGTCCCCTTGCCCCTCCCCCTCGATTTCTTCACCTATATACACCTATACATACATATACACACATATTTATCAATTCAAATTCCCCCCCAATCTCTCTTCTTCCTCTATTTCCTCTTCTCTTTTTTTTTCTCCCCCGTCGAGAACTCTCTGGAAGCTGGGTTTGTTCTTCTAAATAGGCTTGGCCCATTATTTACATATTCTGCCATACCTTATATCCGGCCCAATTAAAACACTTATTCGCTTTTAAAATTAATAAACGACTCTTATAAATCGAAATCAAATAAAATATTCGAAAATTTAAACTCTTCATTTTTAAAATAAAGAATATGAAATTACGAGCACGCACATATTTTCGAAATATTTTTCGGATAAAAAATGAATTAAATATGAATTTTCAAAGTTTTGATCCTTTAAATACAATAAAACTCTAAAAATCATTTTAAAATACCGAAACATCCAAATTAATTTACCCATCCATTTTAAAAACTAAATAATATTATAAAGATAATATTACAAAAGATTTCATGATTTTTAATTCCTCCGATAATTTTATAAAATTTACAGAGGATCAAAAATGCATGATTTAAATATATTTAAATCCTCAAAATAAAATAAAAAAAATACACCAATCTTCACAGCTTACCCAAATCATCAAATAATCACATAAACAGCATCTCATACACATTTCACCTTTACAACAATATTCGCATAATATACTTTACAATTTATAATAAATAAATATTATTAAAAATCGAAATTTTCTAGGTCGTTATAACGGCAGTGACCCAATTGAAAGTTTTTGAGTGCTTTATTATGCGATTGAAAACTTTTTTGGGTTAATGACTCAATTGAAATTTTTTGAATAGTACAATAACCAAATAGCCATTTAACCCGTTTATGTTGTAGTGAAATATATTAATACTAACAAATATACAAACCATTCTTATAGATGAAATTGATCACCATCTATACAAAAAAAGCGATGCTAATCAAATTTATGGAAAGATAAAGATTCTATATCTCATGATAACTTAATTTTTTTTCAACATAATGGTATTTTAACCAGCCAAGTTGTACACATCTGCATGCTCTTTCGTGTGCCGATAAGGTTAATTTATTCATCATTAGCCTAATTATATTTAGATAAATGTTCATGAAAACTCAAATCTCCTTTGCAACATATTAGTTTTTCAACATGTTCATATTAGCTTTTCATCATGCTCGGTGGTGTTGGTGCCCATCTGCTTATACTCTTTAATTTTTGTTGGTACTCATCGTACAAGCAAGGCGACTTTCAGTAATATACCACCAAGAAAAGGTGTTAAAGCATTCTGTGTGCAAATCGATTTTACAAAAAATAATATAATGTTTACATCACAAATCAAAGTTGCATAAACTGAATTTAGTTATATATGCCCTGTTAAGATTTGACTATAGTTCCGGAGCAAGGGAATCAACCTAATTGTACTTGAAGGTCAATTTATTCACTATTAGCCTTTAATAACCTTTATTAATAAGCAAAACTCTCTTTTAAATGGTATTACGATACCAAATTTGGTTCCACCCTTTTTTGGTTCTACCCCTTTTTCCTATTACTTCTAGAATTTAATGTTTTATAATTCTAGAACAATTATAATTCTTTCTTTCCCTTTATTCCTAATTCTTCCTTAACTCTATGTTAACTTTAATAAAACGGTAAAATTATTGTTATCTTAAAACAATTGCAATTTTTTTATTATAATCGTACTGAGTTACGAAATAATGTATATATGAGAAGCATATATATAGATATCGTATTTTCTTGATTTTCTTAAAATAATCTTAATTTAATAATGAATTATACAACCTTTATTAATAAGTAAAATATCCGTTCTAATGATATTTAATCTCCAAATTTGATTTTATCCCAAAATTCGTATAGACGAAGTTATTCAAGTTTTGTTCCAAATTCAATTATTTTTATTATAACCTACTGAGTTGTATAAATAATATAATTTTTAGGGTCATTCAAAATTATAAAATAGTGATCACTTTAAATTAATTTTATCGGCTCTGTGTTTCGGGTTATCATCTAGTATTTAATAAAATGTGGTTTAAATTTGGTTCGGGTCGATAATGGTTAAATACGAGTAAAATTGACTTGTTACAGGATATCTGTCAAGTGAAATTTATATGCATTTTACGTGAAATTGTTTGAATTTTACCTGAATTCATAACGAGCATTTACAACAAATGATAGTCACTTACTTTGTAGCAGATATGAAAATAGATACTAGTTCAATGATTTTGTAGCATTTCACAACGAGCATCTACAATTGTATATGCAAATTACTACAATGCCTACAAATGGCTTCTTTATAATGCTCCGCAACTAGGTAATTGTTGCTTTAGATGAATCTGTGAACTCGCGGTGCACAATACAATCATCACATAATAGATATTCTCGTCCTGCAGCGCAAAAGTTTAAAATAAAGAAGTTTGGTTATGCAAATTTTCATATATGCACACCAAAAATTTTAAATTAAATATGGTTATTGATAGGGTTCGATGCAACGATGGCATTAGAAGGTTGCTGTGGAAACGCTAACTCTTCCGGAACTGATGCTTCCGAGATTGACTGTTGTGGGAGCTCAAATGTTCATGTATGTTCAAATCGTGATCGATATATCAGCTGGGATGGAATGAATTCACACAAAAAGCTCACAGTGTTCTAGCCACTTGGGTTGTAGCCGATATGATTTTAAACCTTGATTGTGCTGTTCAAGTTAAAGATTCTTAGGGGGCTCGCATCAATAAAATTTGAGTCCCCAACTAAATTTGTGCTGCTGTGCTTACACACGCTATGCACTGTGGTTGCTTACAAATATCTCGTTTTTACACACGCTCTATGCACTGCAGTTTATTGTTAAATATTACTTTTACTTTGCGCAATTCATTTTTCAAACATGCTATAAGAGCAAGAAAAATGTTATATGCAGAAAAACAGATTATTCAATTAAAAATTTGTTAGATAAACAGCAGACTATTTCACAATTCACGCAAAAATGTTACATTGCAGCAGAAGTGCAGAACACGGCAAAATGAATTATTTAAAACAATTGAGTACTAAACTGAGTTTGAGTTGAATTAAAGTAAGGCTCCCGGTCCCTGGCAAACGTATGCCAGGGACATCTTATTCAACATACTACTTTTCTGCCGTTGAATCAAGTCATTAACGATCAGGATTAGAAGAAAAAGTTAAATAGGTACCGCAAAAAGTTTCTGCGGTACGTATAAACGCATAAAGTTTCTGCGGTATGTAACCCCCTTGTTTTCACACCAAAAACCCTACTGTACACGTACCGCAGAAAGTTTCTGCGGTACTGTTTGCTGTAACAGACGTTTGCTCTGGACCGGACCCCCTAAAGTAATAGGGTGCCAAATGAATATAACTCTACAATTTAAATAAAAAGTTCCAACAAAAAAGTTATACATCAGAACACCGCAAAGGCAGTGCAATATGAAATTTAAGTGAAAATTTCTAACATAAAGGTAATACATAAGTAAGTGGTTGAACTTTATGATATACATACATTTACAACAGTAAGTAGTAATGTACTGTAACTTCTTATTTCATGATTTGGGACATGGCCAGGCCTATCCATCCATTTTGTACAATGCTGTAAGAATACAACAAAACATCCTCTCCGGAAGTGATCCAAACACCACTAGGATACTTATCCTGATATCGTAGATTTCTTTCATTTACACAGCCACAACAAACAATAAAAGTATGAGTACAAACTGAGTGAGGTTTAAAATGTTCTTCACGTGTGATTTTAAAGTCATTCCAGCAAGCGTTTGTGCTTGCACCAGCCGATAGCAGCCACATATAGGAATATGCTACCAGTGGCACTGCCACATATAGTCCACAGGAACTCTTTCATACCATGCTTCTTCTCATCAAATAGATCAATGTTGATATTCATTCCAAACACACCAGCGACAACCACGAAGGCGCTGACCACCAGAGTTGCCGTGGTTAACATTACCCCCATTTGCAAGAGATGATTCTGTTTGTCATCCAGCATTATGTTGATATAGTCTTCTGTGTCATCCACATACTCTCTCAGCTTGCAACCACCAACAAAAGATGGAAATTGTCAGTAAACTCCATGCAAGTTTAAGAAATTAAAAAAGAAACATGATACATGTGAAGCATGATATACAGATGCATTTCTAATATATTGTTTGCCATATTTGGCCACAAAACTTATGTTCCACATCCAGCCAGTTGGATCTACAGATTCAACAACTGTGGTAACCATTCCACATGACATGGGAGTCAAGTCAAAAATCTTCAAGAGATTTGCCAAATCTTCCATGCCTCACAACTAATATGATATCTAAGCATAACTAAACTAAAAATAAGGACTATTTTTTACTTTAGACTATGTCAATTAATATTCCAAGTACTGGTATGTGCTAATTGTTAATAATTTTCTGACGACTTTCAGAAACATTTGCTGGAGATGTGTTTGATTACTCCCACGTAGTGAATTAATAAAAAATAAAGACCTAGCACCGAATAAGATCTTCCAACACAGTCTTACCAAGAGTATAAGATATTCAACCTTTGTCTCTTCTCACTTCTGAAATCAAACAAACCAACCTATTCCGACAGTATATATTATATCGTAGAAGCATCAAGCACAATCCAGTTACTTTACAAAATTTAATAAGATAAAACTCAACCTAAAAGAAAATAAACAACATAGGGTTAGTAATCCATTGATATCTTACTATCCTAAAATTGACATGTGAAGATTGGTCATTGAAGAAGGGAAGTGGGAACCCTTGATCATGATAAGCAATAATGACTAAATTGACCTAATTGTAATCAAGAATTAAGACAGATCAAGTTTAATATGAGATTATTCCTCAAAGAAGTTGTTTCACATACTGTGGATAGTTTATTCAGTGTCCCATCAATCTGCACAAAATATGCTTCCAAAAGCATTTCCAGCTCCTCCACGTCAAGGTGCTTACTGATAGCACTGCGAGTGGTACTGGTACGGGTCCCATGGCTCTCTCTGCCAAGTGCACTGGATGCACCAAACAGATGGTTCTGTTGGTTGTTAGTATGCTGAAGATCAACTTCAGCATAGATATCATCAGGGTTCCTAATTTGCAAGAAAGACCACAAGTACCTGTTTAGATGCACAAGAAAGAAAATATTATAAATAGAAAAAAATTATCATACTACTTGTCATCAACTTCTGACCGAAGAACTTCATCTTCAACACCAGCTTGCTCGTCTATAGAAGAAACTGTGGAATTCTCTAGATGTTGCAACAATTTGTCAGTTAAATACATCTCAGCCATATCCTCATCATCATCTAGCAACTGCTCTAATTCATCCCTTACCTGATAATCATGTACCTCCCTTTAAAAAAATATGCAAAGAAATTCGAGCAAACTGCTCAAGCCAAATATATGAAGCACGTTAAGGATATGTGAATCTATGTAACATGAACATTGAACAATCAAATTTCGAAAGAAACAAAAAACCGGGAATACAGATTCTTTTTTCATATACTAGACAACTGGTATTATAGATTAGCAATTTAGCAGGGATCCATCTCATATGCACAGATGCTAAGTGCCCGGGAAAAGAAAAGAGACTACGATCGTTTGATTGATATATCCAAAGATAACTAGAGATGCTTATGATATTCCAATATACATAGCTCCGTGAAATAAGTTATAGCTCACTCGCATACGAAACTAACTACTAGAGTGGGATTTGTTCCTGCACAATTAGAGTATTTACATAAACTGATATATCTTAAACAAACTTCATGTTTTCTATTTGATTAGACATTTAGATGTCTACCGCTCTAAGAATTGATGAGAAGGGGATGTTGAACATATAACATAAATCTATGAGGTCAGGTTCTTCAATAATTTTGTTTGCATTGCCTAGATAAATTCATCAGTGGAGGGCATTTTGTTGTAGGAAGCTTAAATACTTCAATATACTTCATATAACAATGCAAATAAGCTATGCCATGCAAATTAGAACAATCAAACACCTAAGGTGGTAAGTGATACATCAAGCGTGAACCCGAATACCACTATGTGAAGCATTACCCATTTCAAAGTAAGAAGATGCATCTGTAAGAAAAACATGTTGATAGTCTGTTGGCAAGTACATGTAAGGGTAAATGGCATCCCTAACTATAATAGCCGACCTAGTAACATGAAACAAAATAACAAGATGAAGCCACTACCTTCTGAACACGTCCAGTTATTGCAACCAATCTACTTTTGATTTGACGGACACGTTCCAAATTGAGCGTACTGATTTTTGAAGTCAGCTTATCCAATGCTGGATGAGCCTCTTGCTCCAAAGTCCTTGCCTATTTTAGAATTAAAAAAAGAATGTTACAATAACAGAAGAAAAGGATCCACAAGGTTTAGGTAGACATCGAACTGCAATAAGTTTTAAATAAAATATTGACATCATTTAATTTAACTTCTTGACCATAAGAAATTAGATTATGTAAGGTAATAAATACGAAAGTTAAAGTGACACACTTCATTATCTAAGCAACTACAGGCAGCTTCCAGGCAAGCTTCCAATGCAATAAACTCAAAGGGAAGAAGTTTTAATCCATCTCGGTTTTCAAGAGCTTGTTTCCCATCTTGCTTATTGTCATCCTCCTTCTCTGGAAAGCTTCCAGAAAATTTTGGAGGGCTAGCTGGCCTTGATTGGGAGTCCTCTAGATCATACAAATTGGTCCAGTCTGTATTATCAGGATTGACCCCACCTTCCTGCAAGGCCAGAGAAAAACAAATCAGTACGTAATTTAAAAAAATAGAACTACTACCCTCTCAAGAGAAAATTTTACTGAACAGCTACAGTCTCAGATGACATGGCATAATGAGTCGATAATGAAAAAAAAGGGAGAAGAAAGTCTTCCAGAAGGTGTGGATGGCCGATGGCCAACCTTTACAAGAAAAGTAAGGATGGATTGCTGTCCTCCCCTCTCAAAGACCTAAAAGAAGCTGTCTGTAACATATATCTATAGTTGACTAGCTCTTTTCTTTGAGAGGTGTGACCATGATATACATTCATAGTAAAGCGTCTCCGACCATTCGTCTTTATCTGAACATATTTGTTTCCAAGACTATCACTCACAGTTAGGCATCTCATGAGATGCATAGTTGATTATTAAATTTAATATTATGTGATATCACATGAAAAAAAAAAAAATGGCCCAAGAGTTTCCACAAGACCACAATTGTTTCTGATATCCCAGAGTCAAATTAAAACAGTACGATTCAATAAGTGCATTCTTGATTAATATCTTTAGTATGCTTGAACCCTATATATCTCTGACTCTTCAGTTGTGACTGTAGTACCCGGCTCAGACGCTTGGACCTTTGTACAAAAAACTTATTCCATATCAGACCTTTGATCAACTAATATACCAGATATGATGGACTTTGAAAGTTTTGAAGAAGACATCAGTTTATGATGTATATAATTGTTTATTAATAATTTATGTTGCCTCCATGTACGGCTACCTATGCTTATTAATAGGAAAGAGTACCCGTGTCCCCAATTCTTAAATTTTTAAGAATTCAACACTTTAATTACGTGAGGTGTCTGACAGACTGACACTCCATAGCAGAGTAAGATTATCATCGCTTGAAACAACAGAACAAGTACAATAACTGAATGCTTCATTAATCTCTTTTGTAGTACTCCATGTCAGATCTTTCACCAACTAACCTACCAGATATGACATGAACTTTGCATGCAAAAAAATAATACAGTTATAAGAAAAAAAGAAGGGAAAAAGAGAAATATTTGAGGAAGACACCTAATTTGCAAAGTTTTTTATAAAGTACAATCGATAAATTTGTTCAAAACTAAACTATGTCGTATCACTGTACCTATGTCCAAAAGTAGGAAACAGTCCTGGTGTCTCCAATTCCCAGATTTTATGAACTCTGACAGTCTGCTTATGTGTATCCACTTTGCATCCACCTTGCAGCAGAGTACTATTAAAATAGCTAGAAACTAATTTATATCTTCTTAAGGCCATCAACAGGGGCAAACACTATCATTTATGTTCGAATTCAAGCAACAAGTATCTACTATCTACCACCCTCACTAACAGTCGAGGTTCAATTTGATCACAAACCAGACTATTTCTATTAGGCTATTGAAAAACCCTTTGTTATCAAACTCAATCTCAACTCACATTTGTAACTAAACCAACAGCTAATAATATAAACGCAAACAATCACAAGTACATAATCCACCAAGTACATACGAGTGATCATCACAACACTCATAAACAATCATTCCAAAGCTCAAATTCTCATGACATCATAAAAAAAAACACCAACCCAACACCAAATAATAAAACTAAAAAACCCCCAAATTCCCAAAATCCAAAACAAACCTGAGATTTAACAGCCTGATGATGCCTCATCACTCTGCGCACAAGGTGTTCGACAAAAGGCGCCACAGAAGGATCTTTAGCATTGAGCAAAAAAACATCCTGGGCAGTAATAATTGCTTTAATATGTTCCAAATTTATAACAATTGCACGTTCTCGACCTAAAACAGTAGATGGGTATGATAACAAAGGATCAAGAATTCGAAGATCACGAGCAGGCAAGCCAGTTTTGCGCATAATTGAGTGTTTGCCTGCTTCCATGACATGGGTTTGGGCTGATGAGTCGAGGACTAGCCAGGGTCGAGTGCCTGTTGCTTTTTTGCGGAGGCCGGTGGTGGCCGTGCGGGGGTCATCTTCGGTGGAGAGTGGGTATTTTGGAAGTGGGGGAGGTGGATATGAGCTCCTTGCGTCTCTTTTTAGTGTCATCTTCGGTGGAGAGTGGGTATTTTGGAAGTGGGGGAGGTGGATATGAGCTTGTGTCTCTTTTTTGTCTCTTTTTAGTGCCATCTTATTTTGGAAGTGGGGGAGGTGGACATGAGCTCCTTGTGTCTCTTTTTAGTGCCATCTTTGGTGTGATGGTAGTTTGTGTATGAGGTTGGAACATTCACTTTAGTCTTGTCAATGAATTGGATATCACATCCGATCTGATTCAATTCGTAATTAAATTAATGGGTATGGAAAAAAATCCGATCGATTAATAATCTGATCCGATAAAGATTCGATTTGATAAGGAATGGATATGGATTTGGTGTGATCCAATTCGATAACAATTCGATCTGAATATATTATATTTATTATATATTTTATATATTTATGTAATATAATATATATATTAAATATATATATATATATATATAACATATGTAATATATAAAAGTTTATATAAATAATATTATGTTGGATTTAACAATGTATATGTCATATTTTTAATTTTTATTTCGTCAAAAAATTTTAAAATATTATTTTTTTAATTTAAAAAATAAAAAAATTATATATTTAAAATTTATTAAACGGATCGGAGGTCTGATTCGATAACCCGAAATCCGAACGGATCGGGTATGGATCGACCTAAAAAATATCCGACCCCTGATCAGATCCGAATCCGAAAAATCTTAACGGATTCGGATATGGATTTAGGGTAATCCAATCCGAATCCGACCCATGACAAGCCTACATACAATTTTGATCGAAAAACGGAAGGATATTTTTTTAATCTTAAATAAAGTATGGATTAATTATCAAACATGCAATTCACTTGATTTAACTGTGTAACTGTGTAAGTCTTAAACTTCTCATTATGATATCTTAAAATATCACTAATTAACTTTATGGAAAATGCTAGATATCATAAATTGGTATTCAAAATAATTTTAAATACCTAATGTATGATTGTAATTGGTTATAATAAAATGGATCTCCCATGCATTCACACAATCTCCCCAATCAAAATTTTCCAATCTGCCACGTCATCTATGCCACATCATTTAAGAGAAATTTTTGGATACCAATTTGGGGTATCTAGCATTACTCTAAAAATATTAGACGGAAAACATAATATATGTTAGAGCATGTTTAATGCTTGTGTTAAAATCGATGAAATTATTATTATAATTTATTATCTCCGTCCCACAATACAAGTTTCTTTTGAAAAAATTATGCATCTTAAGAAAACATTAATTAGATAATATATTTCCTTTTATATCCATTATAAATGCATTGACTTTTTAAAAACATGAGCTGCTTTAAACTCTTGGTCATTTGTCATTAATTGCTATACAATTTTCGAGAAGGGTGATTTAGGAAAAATGTTCACAAATTTACATTGAAAATTGGAAATGAACATGTATTATGGGGAAAAAAAAAACTTCTCTCAAAAGACACTAGTATTGTGGGACGGAGGGGAGGGAGTAGTATTAAAAAGTGAATTTCGGTGTTAAAATAGTATCATATCCTAATGTATTATTCTAAATCTTGTTCTAAAATAGACACTCATGTTTTTTTATTAGGTAGAAAAAATGATGTCATTCTTTTATCTATTTTTCTCCCATTTTCCACTTTTTGATAAGGTGTCAAGTACAACTCCATCTATATTTTGTTCTATATTTAAAACATATTAAGGCATTGTACTATTTTAGCACAATATTTAGCACACCATTGGAGTGATGAATTTCTATTTTTATTCTATAATATAGATATAGAACTACATATAGCACACCATTGGACTTGCTCTTAGGCGGAAATTATTTGACAAGTATGTGGATTACGGACACATGCAAATATATTGAGAATCGGAAAACGTGATTTGGAGGAAAGAAAACAGTAAATTCAAAAATCCGATCGATTGAATCTTCATGCATAATTTCCATATCGGTGTTACAAAGCAACTTTTATACCCTATTTTGACTTATTAGAAGCACCAAAGGTAGGTATTTGTTAAAATTTCAGTTTGCATGCATCACTCAACACCCGTATATTGTATCTGTATATTGTATGTGACTGCCTAATTCTTTATCCGATCTTCCAAAAACATCATGTGCTACTAATTCATGCCCGGATGGTGAAAATTCGTCTCTTTTGATCTTTTTTGTATGTTACATGAATGTTAAATATGGTCTTCCTATATACATGATCCGTCGTACAATGTGCTTACAGTTTATACATAATTTCTCTCTTATCACTCCTGTTATGTTCTCCATCTAGTTCAATCACTTTAATCTTGAGTTTGATGATTAATCCAATAAAGTAATCAAGTTGGGAATGAATAGTGGAAAGTATGACAAATTATGATTTGGTTGGATTGAATTTGAGTACTAAACTAGATAACAAAAATTGTTAAACAATTATATGATGTTGATCATTAGTTATTATACAATATTTTTGTTAGTTTATATAGGTGTAATTGTATGTGAATGTGTGTTTGATAAATTTTTTATATTCAATTTGGTATTTATGAAATTTTTCATTTTAATATTTAGGTTCATGAATGAAAATAATATATTTAGGATAATTTAATTTTTAATTCAATTTTTTCCATCAAAAAAAGTATCAAAAATCTTTAAATTTAGTACGATGAGATGAATGACCGTAGGAACAGTGTGTGTATATATATATAGGGTCCTGGTCCCTGACAATCGATTGTCAAGGACCAATTATGTAATAATTGATTTCCTAACCGTTGGATCCTCGATCCAACGGCTGAGATTTAAAAAAGGAAATTGTCTGTCCGCTATAATTTCCGCGGATAGGACAGAACCTATCCGTGGAAAATTATAGCGGACAACCAATCAACCTATCCGTGAAAAATTATAGCGGATTTGCAATTTTTTTTTTAAATCCCAGCTGTTGGATGAAGGATCCAACGGCTGGGAAATCAATTGTTACAAAACTGGTCCAAGATAATCGATTATTGTCAGGGACCAGGACCCATATATATATATATATATATATATATATATATGTTATGTAATATTGAATGAATGACTTTAGCTCTTCAAGTATCTTTGTAACTCCAACCTAGCTTTTCAACTTCAAACCTTTGGCTTTTCACTTCATTGTAACTCATGTTTAGGTAGGCTATATAAAGCCTTACATGTACCTTGTTAGACATATGAATAATAACATTGCTCTCTCCTCTCTCTATCTTTATTATGTAGATTTCTCTCTATCTCTATCTCTCTATTATATATATTATATATATAATACGTTATCAGCACGAATCAGCTCCGTTTAGAAAAAGACGTGATAGAATTATTACGGGTGTTTTAGAAGACTAAGCAGGTGGCTATACAAAAGTAGTTCAAATCATTTAAGTGAAGAAATCCCGCGATCACTTAAGCTCGATAAAGGTAAAGTATATTTACTGGCAAAATCTTTCACATATGGTATTTTATAAAAAAAAATAGATAACTTGCTGTCCCCTTTATATGATATGCATGTACTTAGGTTTGTGCCATTTTATGTGCTTTAAGTCCATTATCCTTTCATATTTGTTTTTATACTCCAGCTAATAATCTTATCAACATTTTGTATTAGATTACAAATTATATAAAGTACATGTTTAATCTTGCCAGAATAACTGAGATTGCTTTACATGTTCCCTGACATTCAATAATTGTTATACATTCTTTCGTTTTGTTTTTTTTTGTGTTTGTTAATTTTATTTTAAAAAATGCCTGAAGTACATATTTTTTTTATTTATTCTTTTGTGTTTTGCTTCAAGCACTTATTTAATAGTAATTTTGCATTTCTTTTTCTTTTTCATGTCTTTATGCTATAATAGTCTTTCGGTGTAATACAATATTTTAGGTCAATAGTTTAGATTGCTTTTGTTTTAATGTGTAGAAATTATCAGTTTATTCTACTTTTAGTT
The DNA here is from genome assembly GCA_036435485.1 of Saposhnikovia divaricata. NCBI lineage: Eukaryota > Viridiplantae > Streptophyta > Magnoliopsida > Apiales > Apiaceae > Saposhnikovia > Saposhnikovia divaricata. The sequence continues at coordinate 112,656,681 of CM071594.1, read as the reverse complement.
AAAATGCCTTCTTTTAATTTTTATCATGTATAGCTAATCTCGCAATTGTCACCTTGCTCCTAGTTAAATTGATATTAGGTGATTGGGTGCTTGTTATTTTTCCATTAACTCATGTTGGGTAAAGATTAAGAGTTATGTTGATATATACCACTTGCGAGATGAATATTTTCTTGTCTTTTATGTTTTTATAAATTGTGATAATTTTGTATTTTGTTCATTTAGTTACAATGTCAAATCTTACGAAGCTTGAGTTCAATGGACTTGATGTCACCGGCAAAAATTATTTGACATGGATCTTGGATGCCGAAATTCATTTGAGTGCTATGGGTCTTGGTGATACCATAAAAGAGGGAAATAAAACCTCCGAACAAGATAAAGCAAAGGCTATGATATTCCTCCGCCACCACCTTGATGAGGGATTGAAAACTGAATACTTAATTGTGAAAGATCCCTTAACTCTTTGGAACAATCTGAAAGAAAGATATGACCACCAGAAAACTATCATACTTCCTAAGGCTCGCTATGATTGGTTACACTTGCGCTTACAAGATTTTAAAAGTGTAAGCGAGTATAATTCTGCAATGTTTAAGATTACTTCACAATTGAAATTATGTAGTGAAAAAATCTCTGATAATGATATGTTGGAAAAAACCTACTCCACTTTCCATGCCAATAATATGCTCCTGCAGCAGCAATATCGCGAAAGGGGATACACAAAATATTCTGAACTTATATCAGTTTTGCTCCTTGCCGAGCAAAACAATGAACTCTTGCTGAAATAAGCACGTCCAACTGGTTCAACACCATTCCCTGAAGCGAATGTTGTGACTAGTAATGAATATGGACAAAATAAGCAATTTGGACGTGGGCGTGGCCATGGACGTGGATTTGTACGTGGGCGAGCCCGTGGACGTGGGCGTGGTTTTGGACGTGGTCGAGGCCATGATCACCAGAAATTCTCAAATTTTAAGAAACCTCACCACCAGAAGTGGACAAAAAATGAGGAAAAGCCCAAGGGAAGTGTGATGGATAAAAGGGTTGAAAGCACTTGTCATCGTTGTGGAATGAAAGGTCATTGGAGTCGTACCTGTCGTACCTCCAAGCACCTTGTTGATCTTTATCAAGCCTCTTTGAAGGGTGTGGAGACTAATTTTACTGAACAAAGTGATCCTTTGGGCATTGCCCACCTTGAAGCACACCTTGGAGAGGGACATCAAATTAAACCAATCAGCTCTACTCATATGGAAGTGGCAGACTTCTTTGAAGATGGCAATATGGAAGTGGCCAAATTTGGTGGTGATGTTGCCAATATTAATTAAATAATAAGTTCTTGTCTTCTTGTTAAGATTTATGTTTGAACTATGAATATTTATGTCTGGACCATAAGGTTTTATGTTTGAACTTTATATGTTGCTTATCTTATCATCAAAAGAAACGTTAATTATATTTCTAATTAAGGTGTTATTTATTTTTGTGAAGAAATATGGCCAGCAGCCTCTCTTCATGCGTTATAAACGATGATAAATCACTTTGCTTTGCAGATAGTGCAACAACACACACAATATTGAAAAATCAAAAATACTTTTCGCATCTAACTCTAGCTAAAGCTAATGTTAACACTATATCTGGTGCATCAGATCTTATTGAGGGCTCCAGAAGAGCAAATATAATATTACCTAATGGTACACAGTTTAGCATCGATGATGCAATGTTTTCCACCAGATCACAAAGAAATCTTTTGAGTTTCAAAGATATACGTAAAAATGGATATCACATTGAGACAATAAATGAAAATGATGAAGAATTTTTATATATCACATCAATTGTTTCAGGGATGAAGAGATTCATGGAAAAGCTCCCCTCATATAAATCTGGATTGTATTATACTTTTATAAATCCAGTTGAGTCAAATATGGTGATAAACCAAAAATTAAAAGACCCGACTAATTTTATCATATGGCATGATCGTTTAGGTCATCCGGGTTCAACAATGATGCGAAGGATTATAGAAAATTCAAATGGACATCCCCTCAAGAACAAAATTATTCCTTTGTCTAAAGATTTTTCATGTGTTGCTTGTTATCAAGGAAAATTAATAACAAGACCATCTCCGGTAAAAGTTGCAATTGAATGTCCAAATTTTTTGGAACGTATTCAGGGAGATATATGTAGACCTATCACCCCATCAAGTGGACAATTTCAGTACTTTATGGTACTTATTGATGCTTCAACACGATGGTCGCATGTCAGTTTATTGTCCACTCGAAACATTACATTTGCACGACTACTTGCTCAAGTAATTCGGTTGAGAGCACAATTCCTTGATCATAATATAAAGTAAATTAGATTGGACAATGCGGGGGAATTTTCATCCCAATGTTTCAATGATTATTGTATGTCGATTGGGATTGAAGTGGAACATTCTGTTGCTCATGTGCACACTCAAAATGGTCTAGCAGAATCTTTCATTAAGAGGCTACAACTGATTGCTAGACCTTTACTCATGAAAACAAATTTACCAAGTTCTGCATGGGGACATGCGATATTACATGCAGCTTCTTTAGTTCGGTTAAGACCAACTTCTTATCACCAATATTCCCCTATGCAACTTGTAAATGGTAAAGAACCAAATATATCTCATTTAAGAGTTTTTGGTTATGCAGTTTATGTTCCGATCTCTCCTCCCCAAGGAACAAAAATGGGACCCCATAGAAGATTAGGGGTATATGTTGGATTTGATTCTCCCTCAATCATTAAATAATTGGAGCCCATGACTGGTGATTTATTTAAGGCAAGGTTTGCCGACTGCCAATTTGATGAGACAGTTTTTCCTGCATTAGGGGGAGATAAGACAAAATCTGATAAAGAAAGACAAGAAATTTTGTGGAATGCAGTCCCTATGTCTCATTATGATCCTCGAACAAATCAAAGTGAACTTGAAGTTCAAAAGATAATCCACCTACAAGAAGTGGCAAATAGACTGCCTGAAAAATTCACTGATGTCAAGACATTGACAAAGTCACATATACCAGCTGTTAATGTTCCTTGTAAAATTAAACTTCCTGATGAAGAGAATAAAAACATGCTAGCAAATGAGTCTAAAGCACTCCAGAAGCGTGGTAGACCTGTTGGATCCAAGGATAAAAATCCAAGAAAGACAAGGAAACTAAACAAAGAAGCTGGCATATCAAATGACATCAGTGTAAAAGAAGTAGAATTGATCGATGAAGAGACGTCTTCAAAAAGTGATCAAACACCTGAAATCTTTGACAACGAAGAGATCTCTATAAATTATGTGATTTCAGGGAAGAGGTGGAATAGAAAAGAAATTGTTATGGACGATGTATTTTCATATGCAGTTGCTCTTGATATTACTGAGGAAATAGAGGATCATGAACCTAGATCGATCTACGAATGTAAAAGGAGAAATGATTGGCCAAAATGGAAAGATGCAATTGAGACAGAATTAAAATCTCTTGAAAAACGTCAAGTTTTTGGACCTATTGTCCAAACACCTGCAGGTGTGAAACCCGTTGGATATAGATGGGTATTTGTGCGTAAAAGAAATGAGAAAAATGAGGTTGTGAGATACAAAGCACGACTTGTTGCACAAGGTTTCTCACAAAGACCGGGAATTGATTATGAAGAGACTTATTCACCGGTCATGGATGCAACAACATTCAGATTCTTACTAAGTTTATCAATTCTAGAAGGGCTCCGAATGAATTTGATGGATGTTGTGACTGCCTATTTATATGGGTCACTTGATAATGACATTTATATGAAAATTCCCGATGGTTTAAAAATGCCCAAAGCATGTGGTTCAAGACCCCGAGAGATTTACTCGATCAAATTGCAAAGATCATTGTACGGGTTGAAACAATCGGGTCGCATGTGGTATAATCGTCTCAGTGAGTATCTGTTGAAAGATGGATATATCAATAATGTTATTTGCCCATGTGTTTTTATTAAAAGGACGAAAATGGGGTTTACAATCATTGCAGTTTATGTTGATAATTTAAACATCATTGGGACCCTCAATGAACTTCAAGAGACGACTGAATATTTGAAAAGAGAATTTGAAATGAAAGACTTGGGTAGAACGAAACTTTGTCTTGGTTTTCAAGTTGAACATTTATCTAAAGGAATCTTTGTCCACCAGTCAGCTTATATCGAAAAAATCCTTAAACGTTTTATAATGGACAAAGCATATCCTGTTAGTACACCTATGGTGGTGCGTTCACTAGAAAAGCATAAGGATCCATTTCGCCCAAGAGAAAAATGAGAAGAGCTTCTTGGTCCAGAAGTACCATATCTTAGTGCCATTGGAGCACTAATGTACCTTGCCAATTGTACACGTCCTGACATTGCATTTTCTGTTAGCCTATTGGCAAGACATAGTTCTGCTCCAACTCGAAGACATTGGACTGGCCTGAAACAAATATTTAGATATCTTCGAGGAACAATGGACATGGGTTTGTTTTATTCTAAAGACTCAAAAGTGAAATTAGTTGGTTATGCAGATGCAGGATATCGGTCTGATCCCCACAAAGGAAGATCACAAACAGGTTACATATTCACATATGGAGATACTGCAATATCTTGGCGATCTACAAAACAGACTCTTGCAGCTACATCTTCAAATCATGCTGAATTATTAGCTCTTCATGAAGCAAGCCGAGAATGTGTATGGTTAAGATCTCTTGTCCACCATGTCCGAGAATCATGTGGTCTGGTAGTAAACAAACACATTCCAACTACTCTATACGAAGACAATGAAGCTTGTATAACACAAACTAGAGAGGGCTACATCAAAGGTGACAGGACGAAACATATAGACCCGAAATTCTTCTTTACTCATGAACTACAACAAAGAGGAGAAATCAATGTTTCTCAGATTCGTTCTTGCGACAATCCAGCAGATTTATTCACCAAAGCACTTCCAACAAGTCCATTCGAGAAGTTAGTATATCAGATTGGAATGCGTAGATTTCGAGATTTATGCTGACGTCACTAGTCCTACTACAATGAGGGGGAGACATTTATTATACATTCCTTTTGGTACAACTCATGTACTCTTTTTCCTTCACTAGGGTTTTTCCCACAGGGTTTTTCCTAGTAAGGTTTTAACGAGGCATGATGTTTGTGCGAGTCATTCAAGGGGGAGTGTTATGTAATATTGAATGAATGACTTTAGCTCTTCAAGTATCTTTGTAACTCCAACCTAGCTTTTCAACTTCAAACCTTTGGCTTTTCACTTTATTGTAACTCATGTTTAGGTAGGCTATATAAAGCCTTACATGTACCTTGTTAGACATATGAATAATAACATTGCTCTCTCCTCTCTCTATCTTTATTATGTAGATCTCTCTCTATCTCTATCTCTCTATTATATATTATATATATATATATATATATATAATTAGATTTTGTAACCTAAGGAATGATTATGGGAGAAGTACTGTATAAGTTAAATTAGAATTTGTAATTTGTAACTGTGAATTTGTAAGTTATATTGGTAATGCTCATTTATAATTGTACTTGTTTTTAATATATTCTCCAGGATATAGAATTTAGCCTGGTTAGTTCATATCTATTTTGATATTTACATGATTCATAGTAATCTCGTTTTAATGTTTTAGCATGTACTAGTTAGTTGATATATGAGATACGACTGATCTTAATTGATTTACTTTTTAGTACTTGTTTAAAAACTTGTTGTAAATCTTTAGAAGGATTATTGGCAGCTCGCGGTTACGCGAACTGGTTGTTACCTTATTTTTGCTTTCTGGTTTCAATTAGTGTATTCTATTTAGGAAAGATTTTAAATTCATTTATAGGAATTTTTTTTTATTAAATGACGTATTATTTGTTTTGACTAATTGTGTAAGTTATATAATTGATTGGAGGAAATTTTGAGAATTATTAATTCGAATCTATCAGGGGAGTCTTTTAAGTGATTAATTGGTGATTAAAAATCACTTAGAGAATATTTATGTAGTTGTTTTGTCAATTATGTTCTCTCTTATTTTAATTTTTGTTGTATCATAATATTTAGCTTCGTAACTGTTCTAGCATTGATGAGTTTATAAATAAGGTTTTGATGGGTTTTAAATATTGCATTTATTAGAGTAGTTTATATATTTTAAGTACTCTTTATGTCATATTCTTATAATATGGGTTAAAAATCATTATTTTCACATATTGTGCCATTTTACATGGATGTTTTGTGCCTATTAAAGGTGTGCCATAAATGTAATAACCCTAACTTCAGTAATGCTACAGTGGTCACATGAATAGTAAATTTCGAGGATTTAGAGAAATGGTATATAGGTACCCTATAGTGGAAACATAAAATGAATAAACAGAAACCATATTAGTGTTGTACAATGGAAATAAGTGACTCGAAATGACGTTAGATTTCAGAAATTCCTGAAGCATGGATTTTGAGGATTTTGATTTCGAATAAGCTTCTATTGGATATTAAGGAGCATGGAAATATTATAAGAATTATATATTGAGGAATTAGTGAATTTAGATTTAACCTAAGGATTATTAAGTTAAGAGAATACCAAAGGAAATTGGATTGTTAAATGGTTTCAAAACCACTGAGATAATGAAGTATATTCGAACCGAATCACAATTAGACGAGTATGGAGATTAAGCAACCAAGATTAGTAATATAACAAGGACACATACCACATTTTTACTTACCAAGATTACTAACATAATAATTAGAAAAACAAGAAAAGAGATTATGAGGTCATTAGGGTGATGTCACTTTCCATTAACACCATTTTAAGGGTAAATTAGTACTTTTGCATGGTTTAACCACAAATATCTTTACAAGCTTCTACAAGACACTAGAATTAGCAAGATTAAGCCAAGTTAAGATCAAAACAAAACACAAAAACCTCTCCCCCAACCTCTTTACTCCATTCGGCCCTTTTGAAGAAAAAAGGAGAAAAGAAAAAAAAAATAAAATCCAAAACCCTACTTCTCTTCAAGATTAAACCAAGAGAAAAATCATGGAGCATCTTGGAGGATAGAACAAGACTAGCACAAAGTTTCATAGCCATCTACCATCATTTAGCAAGGTAATAAAATCATAGAAATTGAAGATGAATAGTGGTGAATAGTGTTTTTCAAGTTTTAATCTTTGTTTTAATGGTTCCTTTAGTTAATCCAAGCTAATTCAAGGTTGTTCAAGGTGTGTCCAAGGATTATTAAGGATTATTAAGTGTTCTTCAAGCTTCAAAGAGGTATAACAACCCTTGCCCTTTTGTATTTATGGTAGATATTGAAGTGATTAGTAGTTAAGTGTTGTTAATGTAAAGTTTATAATGAGTATGTGTTATAAGTGGTTTGTTTTGATGTGAAAATTGTGTGTTGTGGACTTGTAACCATGGCTGGTGAAGAATACCACATGGTGTAGGTGATGATTATGGTGTTTGATAATTGATTTGGAGGAGTTGGATTTATGGAAAGTAGGAAAATATAGCCGTTATAATGTCCGATTTTCGTTAGGACGAAATCTGCCCTGTTTTGTGACCCCTGCATCCGTACGGTACCCTACTGTCCAGGTTCCTATTTAAATATGAAATGATAGAGCTTAGTTCATAGATCGTTTTGATATAAGGTGCGTTAAAATCTGATGAACGGTTTAGGAGAAAAGTCAGTTTTAGTGAAAGCGGTTCAGAAATCGAGAAACCGTAAATGTATCAAACTTGAGGTTACAATTACCATACTTTAACATTGTTAAAAGTCACGAAATTTTGGGATAGTGTAGTAGGGTGGTCAGAGGACCCTTGACAGTTGACCTTACATTAAAATTCGAAATCCATATTTTCTAAGAATTTTTACAGTTAAGTGTGGTCGTTAAGGAAAATGGTGAAAACCCCTGAAACTTCGATTTAGGTTATAAATGGTTAAGTTCTTGAGTCTTTGGGATAATAATAATACGTTAAACATATATTAAAGTTTCAAAAGGTAATGTTATGCAAGAGTGTAGTGAGTAAGAGATGTGGTTCTAACGACGGTCCTTTTGTGTTTATAGAAACTCCGGAAGAGGGACGAGCCATACCGTCAGGATATCGAAACCGAGGCAAGATTTCTTCTATCCCTATTTGTAAAACTACTTATCCTCACAAAGAAACTTGATTTTGTGAAATATATATATGTGATGCTATTATTACTATATTGTGAAGAAATTGTCTTCCTTGAGTATTAATATTGAAAAGAAAGATATACGAAGATGTATATGAATATGGATATGAGTATAAGATGCATATGAATATGAATGAGAGTATGAGATGGATATGTATAGAGATGATTATGCATGGATTGAACATGCCTTATGATTAAGAGAATAAGAGAGAATGGTATCAGTTGTTATCGAGGGTTATATGGTTATAATATTATATTAAAAATGTTCTTATTGAGTATCAGTGGTTTAATAAACATTATTTGATTAACATGCATTACTCTTAAAATAGATGGAATATTTTACGAATATAAAAGTATATTTGATTTCTGAATTTGAAAGAAAGGTCTGAATCATAATCAAAGCCTTATGATATATATATATTTTATAGAAGTAATGTGCGAGAATGGAAATGATATGAGAGAATGATATTTTAAAAAGAGAATAATGAAGTGATAAAGAGGGGGATTGCAACAGACTTGCGTAAGTGGCTGTGTCAGGGCTGTGTGCGACACAGTCCAGCATTTATTATCTTTATTGCGGCACGAAGATGCCAAGGGAGGATGTTAGCAGGTGGCCTTCCTCCAGGGATGATTTTCATTCCTTCTACCGGTAGTAAAAAGAGAGCAGATACGATTAGGCGACTGATCATCGTCCTAACGTATCAGGCGACAGCAGATATCCCCAATGTTTTTGAAAAGAAAGTGTAGACAATGGTTTTCAGATTTCTATACTGAAAACAGAATAATGATATGAGATGATGGAATGATAGTTACAGATGAAGAAAAACTGATATTATGTTATTTCAGATTTCTATACTGAAACAGAATATTGATATGAGATGATGTATTATTAAATAAGAGCTTTACTCTCCCTTAAGGATTTTAATTGTTTCCTGCTATTACATATGCATAGACATATATGTATACTTGTTCACATTTTAAATTTTAGTTACAGTATGATCTTGCTGAGCTATTATAGCTCACTCTTGCTACTTATGTATATAGCAGCTAGGTCCCATGCCGATACTACGTACCACACCCCGCAAGAGGGTAAGGGAAAGGCGACCTTTTGAGCGAGTGCTGGCGACCATCCCCGAGGTAGTGACAAGCGGAGGGGCTTAGTATACTTATGTAAATTAAGTGTGTAAGTTGTAATAAACTTTAGTTGTTGAAGTGCTTCCTGTAGAAGCTTTGTTCAACAATGTACTTAGTAAATTCTGGGCTTGTAATAACTGTTAACCTTAAAACTTTTAAATATTGTGGTTGTTGTTCTTTGAGCTTATGACTGGTGTGTGTGTGTATTAGTGTGGGGTCAACTGCTTATTTATTTAATTATTTATTTAAAAAAAAAAAAAAAAAAATTACAGAGATATTAATATTGATCGGAAATTGGACTTTGACGGCCCGGATCCTTGACCCCGGATCCCGGGGCGTCACAGATGGTATCAAAGCTAAGAGTCATAATGCTCAAGAACAAAAGTGATAATAATAAATGTATCAGTTATAATATAAATTGTGAACTTCCATCAAGTTCAGGGGTGGTATATCGCAGGTAGTATTTACTTTAAGCATATATTATAATTTATTAGACTGTTACTAATAGAATTTTATGTTTTATTATAGGGAGCGGAGATGGGTGAGCCGAGTCAGGACCCCCAGTGGCTAGGGAGGTCAGAGCAGGAGCTATTAGATCTTCAGCTGGCCGGGGTAGAGGTCCCCGAGTATGCAGTTGAGGACCTCAGGGAGAGACGCCGGGCGGCGGCTAGAGAGCGATTAGAGAGAGAGGAGGCAGAGGAGCAGAGACGGAGAGATGCTGTGGCCCTAGTGCCATATATGGGTAGACCTTCTACAGGATCTGACGAGGCAGGTCCTTCCAGAGTGAGATCGGAGATCCCTGAGGAGGAGAGGCCACTGCGTAAGAGGCCTAGGTTGTCAGTTATACCTGAGGAGCCGATTGAGTGGAGGGATATTCAGATGGTTCCCACTCCTGTCCGACCCATCCCAGTGCCGTCACCAGTTCCATCCCCTCTACCTAGTCCTGACCCTATAGATGATCCTTTTGAGCAGTTTACCCCTCCAGGGCATTTTGGTTTCTTTGAGGAGGAGGAGGATCCTTTAGAGGATGCTGAGACAGAGTCGGTTCCTCCATCCCCACCCTTTGCACCTCCACCACCTCCACCTGTGGATGCACCTCCCCTAGCTGTACCCCCTCAGGAGGCACCCTTACCGGTGGGTGACTCACTTTCAGCTACCTTACTGACCGAGTACTTTGCCCTTCAGGGACAGTTGGAGGAGTCCCGCAGGACTATAGACACCCTTCTACAGAGGTTAGAGAGAGGGAGAGGAGGGGTTATCCCGGATGGGATGTCTCTGGGGATGATCAGTATTGAGCTACGAGCATTAGGAGATATTAGGAGGTTGTTGGGTGATAGAGGAGACCCGGCATGGAGGGCCCAGATAGTTGATACGGTTACTACCATGGTAGTCCAGATACGGGATGTTGTCAGGGCAGGGGTGTGAGCCGGGATAGTAGTTCGTCACTAATCAGACTAGTCATCCTGTTGATGTCATTTTGGGGATTAGTTTAGTGGTCCACTGTTTTAATCCCAGTCTGATTAGGGGGCAGTTAGTAATACTTTTGGTGATATCGGATTAGTATGTACGGCTATGTTTTGGGTTTCGAACCTTGTATTAGATGATGTATATTATTAGCAGTAAAAGATGTTGTACCCAAATTGTAAAATATTTATGTACAGTAATGAAGTTGGTGCATTTCTATCTAAATTTTTGCTGCATATTTTTTTTATAATATAATAAATGTTGAGACTCAGAAATATTGATGTATAAAAGGTGATTGACTTAATGAAAAGGCTATCGTGTTAAGGGCGATACAACTACCTACTAAAGTTATGGTATAACTAGATGTAAATCGCGTGATAAAGATATTGTGACGTGCAAATGAGCTAATTAATGATATAATTGTGTATATAGAAATGATGTATGTAGTAACCCAAATTCGGGTAATTAATAAGGACTATTGTTATGTACAGAACTATGCCGCCTAGACGTGACAGTAGAGCGAATGCAAGGGAAAATGAGAGAGACGAAAGAAGTCGAAATATCGAAGGTACTAGACTGAATGAAAATGCTCATAATGAAGAAAATCATGAAGAAGGAGAGGAGGAATCAACTGGCCAACAAAGGAATCCGGGAGGTGATCCCTTTGCCCAATTCATGGACTTATTAAGGCAGAATTTAACAAATCCACAGAATCCTCAACCACCACCTGTTCTCCCCAATCAGGCAGCTAGTTCCTTTCGTGCCTTTAAATCATTAAAGCCCCCAGAATTCGAGGGAACCACTAACCCAGTAGTAGCTAGGACATGGCTAAAAGAAATGGAGAAAGCTTTCGAAATACTGAGGATAGAGGAAGATCAGAAAACAGTTTTTGCAGCCTATCTCCTAAAGGGAGAGGCAAATTACTGGTGGGAAGCTAGGAAGAACCTAGAGGAAGCGGGAGTGATAACCTGGGAGCGTTTCACTAGGGTGTTCCTAGAAAAGTATTCTCCTAGGTATTTAGAAAACCAAATGGAATTAAAGTTTCTGGAGTTAAAACAGGATAACCTAACAGTGGCAGAGTATGAAAATAAATTTACAGAACTGTCGAGGTTTGTTCCCGAGTTTGTGCGTACTGAAGAACAACGTGCAAAAAGGTTTCAACAAGGGTTAAAACCCTGGTTACGAACGAGAGTGGCCCCATTTGAGTTAACTGATTATGCTGCAGTGGTTCAAAAGGCATCAATTATAGAGGCCGAGAGTGAGCAGGCTCAAATAGGTCGAGAGAATAAGAAAAGAAGATTTGAGGGCCCAAAAGGAGGTTCAAGTGAGGGAAGCTACTTTAACAAGGGAGGTAAAGGACAAAAATCTCAATTTGTGGGAAAGTCGGGGGGTAACAAGACTACTAGTGAGACGGTGAGTCAGGGTGGAAAATCTTCGGGAACCTTTCAGTCCAATCAATCACGACCACCATTACCAGATTGTGAGACGTGTGGTAAGAAGCATATAGGAGTCTGTAGAGTGCTGGGAGTAACTTGTTTTAAGTGTGGACAAAAAGGACACTACTTTAACCAGTGCCCATCAACTGATGCAAACCCTAAAAGAGATGTTAAGTGTTACCAGTGTGGGAAACTAGGACACTTTGCTACAGATTTCCGTTCAGGTGGGTCATACGCGTCAGGACAGAGTGGGGCTGCTTCAAATAGGCCTACTGCTAGAGTGTACAACATGACCTTAGGGGAAGCGTTAACGAAACCAGATGCGGATACAGGTACTTGCTTTTTCGATTTAAATTTTGTGTGTAAGTCTTTGGTTAAGGATCGACTTAATAAATTAATGGAATAAATAAGTTAATAAAATAGATAAGGAAAATCAGTATCTGTTAAGGGCTAGGAAACGTTATGAAAAGAAAAGTAGGAGTGTTTTTGGGAAAACACAAGCTCGTTGAGACGAACAGGAAATATATATTATAGGTAGTATTTTCTTACAATTGTTTTAAAGAATATTATTAGAGCTTATTTTCTGGAAGATTTTACAGAGAGGAGCTATAGGAATATGGAGGAATTAATATTTATGTCATGATAGAGATCAGAAGATGGTCAAACCATAAGTGAGATACACTACCATTCAGAAAAGGTCAATGTAGTGGCGGATATCTTCGTCAAAAGAGGAAGGAGAGACGAGATAACCTGGAATGACTTGAAACAGGAGGAGATTTGTGAGGAAAAGACAGTAAAAGGACTGCTATTGATAAACTAAATGGCATGTTGATGAATGACAAGGAAGTTATGTTAGTATATTTCTGCGCAAACAAGATAGATATATTATAGAAGGAAAAAGGATAAAGGAAGTAGTGTGGAAGTTAGAAGATGTGAATGAGAAAGATACTTATGGACATTTCCAACATGATTCCGGGACGGAATCCTTTTAAGGGGGGAAGGATGTAATAACCCTAACTTCAGTAATGCTACAGTGGTCACATGAATAGTAAATTTCGAGGATTTAGAGAAATGGTATATAGGTACCCTATAGTGGAAACATAAAATGAATAAACAGAAACCATATTAGTGTTGTACAATGGAAATAAGTGACTCGAAATGACGTTAGATTTCAGAAATTCCTGAAGCATGGATTTTGAGGATTTTGATTTCGAATAAGCTTCTATTGGATATTAAGGAGCATGGAAATATTATAAGAATTATATATTGAGGAATTAGTGAATTTAGATTTAACCTAAGGATTATTAAGTTAAGAGAATACCAAAGGAAATTGGATTGTTAAATGGTTTCAAAACCACTGAGATAATGAAGTATATTCGAACCGAATCACAATTAGACGAGTATGGAGATTAAGCAACCAAGATTAGTAATATAACAAGGACACATACCACATTTTTACTTACCAAGATTACTAACATAATAATTAGAAAAACAAGAAAAGAGATTATGAGGTCATTAGGGTGATGTCACTTTCCATTAACACCATTTTAAGGGTAAATTAGTACTTTTGCATGGTTTAACCACAAATATCTTTACAAGCTTCTACAAGACACTAGAATTAGCAAGATTAAGCCAAGTTAAGATCAAAACAAAACACAAAAACCTCTCCCCCAACCTCTTTACTCCATTCGGCCCTTTTGAAGAAAAAAGGAGAAAAGAAAAAAAAATAAAATCCAAAACCCTACTTCTCTTCAAGATTAAACCAAGAGAAAAATCATGGAGCATCTTGGAGGATAGAACAAGACTAGCACAAAGTTTCATAGCCATCTACCATCATTTAGCAAGGTAATAAAATCATAGAAATTGAAGATGAATAGTGGTGAATAGTGTTTTTCAAGTTTTAATCTTTGTTTTAATGGTTCCTTTAGTTAATCCAAGCTAATTCAAGGTTGTTCAAGGTGTGTCCAAGGATTATTAAGGATTATTAAGTGTTCTTCAAGCTTCAAAGAGGTATAACAACCCTTGCCCTTTTGTATTTATGGTAGATATTGAAGTGATTAGTAGTTAAGTGTTGTTAATGTAAAGTTTATAATGAGTATGTGTTATAAGTGGTTTGTTTTGATGTGAAAATTGTGTGTTGTGGACTTGTAACCATGGCTGGTGAAGAATACCACATGGTGTAGGTGATGATTATGGTGTTTGATAATTGATTTGGAGGAGTTGGATTTATGGAAAGTAGGAAAATATAGCCGTTATAATGTCCGATTTTCGTTAGGACGAAATCTGCCCTGTTTTGTGACCCCTGCATCCGTACGGTACCCTACTGTCCAGGTTCCTATTTAAATATGAAATGATAGAGCTTAGTTCATAGATCGTTTTGATATAAGGTGCGTTAAAATCTGATGAACGGTTTAGGAGAAAAGTCAGTTTTAGTGAAAGCGGTTCAGAAATCGAGAAACCGTAAATGTATCAAACTTGAGGTTACAATTACCATACTTTAACATTGTTAAAAGTCACGAAATTTTGGGATAGTGTAGTAGGGTGGTCAGAGGACCCTTGACAGTTGACCTTACATTAAAATTCGAAATCCATATTTTCTAAGAATTTTTACAGTTAAGTGTGGTCGTTAAGGAAAATGGTGAAAACCCCTGAAACTTCGATTTAGGTTATAAATGGTTAAGTTCTTGAGCCTTTGGGATAATAATAATACGTTAAACATATATTAAAGTTTCAAAAGGTAATGTTATGCAAGAGTGTAGTGAGTAAGAGATGTGGTTCTAACGACGGTCCTTTTGTGTTTATAGAAACTCCGGAAGAGGGACGAGCCATACCGTCAGGATATCGAAACCGAGGCAAGATTTCTTCTATCCCTATTTGTAAAACTACTTATCCTCACAAAGAAACTTGATTTTGTGAAATATATATATGTGATGCTATTATTACTATATTGTGAAGAAATTGTCTTCCTTGAGTATTAATATTGAAAAGAAAGATATACGAAGATGTATATGAATATGGATATGAGTATAAGATGCATATGAATATGAATGAGAGTATGAGATGGATATGTATAGAGATGATTATGCATGGATTGAACATGCCTTATGATTAAGAGAATAAGAGAGAATGGTATCAGTTGTTATCGAGGGTTATATGGTTATAATATTATATTAAAAATGTTCTTATTGAGTATCAGTGGTTTAATAAACATTATTTGATTAACATGCATTACTCTTAAAATAGATGGAATATTTTACGAATATAAAAGTATATTTGATTTCTGAATTTGAAAGAAAGGTCTGAATCATAATCAAAGCCTTATGATATATATATATTTTATAGAAGTAATGTGCGAGAATGGAAATGATATGAGAGAATGATATTTTAAAAAGAGAATAATGAAGTGATAAAGAGGGGGATTGCAACAGACTTGCGTAAGTGGCTGTGTCAGGGCTGTGTGCGACACAGTCCAGCATTTATTATCTTTATTGCGGCACGAAGATGCCAAGGGAGGATGTTAGCAGGTGGCCTTCCTCCAGGGATGATTTTCATTCCTTCTACCGGTAGTAAAAAGAGAGCAGATACGATTAGGCGACTGATCATCGTCCTAACGTATCAGGCGACAGCAGATATCCCCAATGTTTTTGAAAAGAAAGTGTAGACAATGGTTTTCAGATTTCTATACTGAAAACAGAATAATGATATGAGATGATGGAATGATAGTTACAGATGAAGAAAAACTGATATTATGTTATTTCAGATTTCTATACTGAAACAGAATATTGATATGAGATGATGTATTATTAAATAAGAGCTTTACTCTCCCTTAAGGATTTTAATTGTTTCCTGCTATTACATATGCATAGACATATATGTATACTTGTTCACATTTTAAATTTTAGTTACAGTATGATCTTGCTGAGCTATTATAGCTCACTCTTGCTACTTATGTATATAGCAGCTAGGTCCCATGCCGATACTACGTACCACACCCCGCAAGAGGGTAAGGGAAAGGCGACCTTTTGAGCGAGTGCTGGCGACCATCCCCGAGGTAGTGACAAGCGGAGGGGCTTAGTATACTTATGTAAATTAAGTGTGTAAGTTGTAATAAACTTTAATTGTTGAAGTGCTTCCTGTAGAAGCTTTGTTCAACAATGTACTTAGTAAATTCTGGGCTTGTAATAACTGTTAACCTTAAAACTTTTAAATATTGTGGTTGTTGTTCTTTGAGCTTATGACTGGTGTGTGTGTGTATTAGTGTGGGGTCAACTGCTTATTTATTTAATTATTTATTTAAAAAAAAAAAAAATTACAGAGATATTAATATTGATCGGAAATTGGACTTTGACGGCCCGGATCCTTGACCCCGGATCCCGGGGCGTCACAATAAAGGTAGGTTTTTTGGACCATTTCTTGGTGATTGTTGACGAATGATGTGACTAACCAAAGGGGACCCCTTTGGTTAGATATATACAACTGCTTTATTTAAGTATATTGTATATAATTCCTCGACTTATTTTTCTTTTTGTCATTTTTGGTGTCTTTTAGTTTAGTGTGGATGGAAAGTTCTTTGTGGATTTTTATGGTAAGTGACATAATCTTGGTGGATGGAGGGAGGATCTCGTTGTGCAAGACAAAATTGTAACAAAATCGAGGGCAATATGACTTTAAGTAATTAGAAACTTATTTGGGTGGGAAAAAGTGTGAGGAGATGGATGCAGGCCGGAATATGGATTACTATAGCGGATGAATCAAGAAGTTTCTAATCATTTGATTATTAGGCTTATGTATAATGATGTGCTGATATATTTTGTAGGGCACTCTTTTTCCCTACTTGAAGTTTTTCCCATAGGGTTTTGCTCTTGTGGGGTTTTTAACGAGGCCTTATTTGGTAGATATAAAGGTTTTATTATCTAAACTTCCAAGGGAATCTCTTTCTTATGGGCCGTCAGACCCATGGATTGGTTAAGCATACCTTTCGATTAGATGATGAGGTTTTATTATCTTTTAAGATGTAATATCTTTTATGAATGAATATGTCATTTCTTGAAAAAAAAACAAATATGTAAGTGCGTGTATATATATATATATATATATATATATGTATATGGGCATGACTTTTGAGTATAACTGAATGATGTGATAAGTATGTTTATGTTGCATTAGTTGCACATAGTTTAGTCCTCCACTTACTGAGATTGAAATCCGTTATTAAACTCTTCTTCTATATCATTTCGTGTGTCCTTTTTCTTTATATTTTGTGGTCAATTTCATCAAATTTTGATCGATAATTAAAAGAAATATATTAATTAATTTTCAAAACAGAAAGTATCCATTTTAAAACGAATACATATATTTATTAAAGAATATTTCTAATAACACCATTTTATAACTGATTTTTCCAATTGGTACCTTTAAACATTTTTTACATTCAAGTAACACCTTTTTACTTTGGTTTCATACATCTAATACCATTGTGGCAAGTAAATGTTAGTTGAACGTTATAAAATTAAAAAAATATTCATTATGATACCATTATAT
Organism: Saposhnikovia divaricata; assembly: GCA_036435485.1. Taxonomy (NCBI): domain Eukaryota; kingdom Viridiplantae; phylum Streptophyta; class Magnoliopsida; order Apiales; family Apiaceae; genus Saposhnikovia; species Saposhnikovia divaricata. Next base: position 112,638,940 of record CM071594.1, on the reverse strand, counting down.
AATTAATTTTTTTTTCATTTGGTATCCTTCAATGTTTTTGACTTCATTTGGTACCATTATACAATTGAAGGATACCAAATGTAAAAGCCAATTATACAATTGTACTATATATTAAGAATATTTCATAATATTTCAAATTAAACAACTACTTCACTAGCTCTATCACCTTGTTAACAACCGTGCAATATAAAGGTCTAACATAGGACCTTCTTTTAACCCTTTAACAAGATCACATGCATCTACATCATTACTTAGTAGCTTCTGGCCACATTCTAGTTTCTTCACATAAATCCCACCTATTTCAGGGTATCCAATATTGCCTTTAACATACTCCATAATCACAGAGTAGGAGAATTTCTCAGGCTCCATACCATCAAGAATTTTGATATATGTGCCACAATGATATTTGTTTTTTAGGAACTGTCCCTTGTGATAAAACCTGAGATAAAAATATGTATCTACCATCCTGAAATTAAATGGAAGCATAAAACTGGTTAGTCCATTAGTCGAGTTAATACAAGAAAATATCAAGTAACGCGATAAACATCTCAACAACTAAAACTAAAATTACTACCAAGTAAAAGGGAAATAATCACAAATTGACATTTCAAGATATAGGGAAACTTAAAATCAATAATTATATTACAATCATTCATGAATTTAATTCCATATTGCAATTAGGACAAGTTACATTACAAGGAAGTAGGAAATACTGAACTAAATAAACTGATATAGTAGAATTATCAAGTCCATTAATTCATAGCACTCTTTATCAAATCCTTCCACTTCAGTTAACTTAACATGAACTTGTTGTATTGAAAGATCTTCTCTATGCCGACGAACACCATCAATTTGATTTTTCAGTTGAAAGTTTACTTCAACATTATGCATTCTAGGTCCAGTAACATCTTTAAATGCATCATTTTCATGTTCTTTATCATTATACTCCCTTGGAAATTTCTTTACAACATAATACAAATTGTTTTCGGTACAATATTCTTGAATATAGATTACTTGTTGCACTTGTGTACCTAGAATAAATGGATCATTTTTCTAATACAATTTACTAAAATTGATTGTTGTTAGCCCACGACAATCCTCATCCTTTTGGTACCAAGAGCACTTGAATAAAACTACGACCAACGCTCCCCAATAATCGACTTTAATGATTTCGTCAATCGCTCCATAGTAATTGACTTCACTTACTATTGGGTTTGATCTTTGGAACTGGCAAAGCTAGTGGTTAGGGTTGTCAAAAAGACATCACTATTTTGTGTCGCACCCTGGCATCTCTTCTCTTTGTATGAAATATAAATCCATTTTTCACGTTATCAGTGTACTTTTTCGCTGCTCGTTGAGGCCCCTTTGCCTAATATTTAATAAAGTCCCTAATATTTTATCATAAACATTTTTCTCAATGTGCATGACATCGAGATTATGTCTAGCCAAATTACCACTCCAATATGGTAATTCAAAAATATGGACTTCTTTTTCCACGGACAATCTACAGCTTTTATCTTTTTCTTTTCCTTCCCAAAATTATTTTCATATCCACATAACAGCTCTTTAATGTCTATTCTAGATAATGGTGGTGGACAGAGATCTATTTCGATTTCACCGTTGAATATCTCTTATTAGACCTAAGCTTGTGGTCAGGAGGAAGGAATTTCCTATGGTTCATATAAACAACTTTGCGACTATTCTTCAGATAGGTTGAGGAGGTGTAGTAGTGGCATCCAGGACAAGCTAGCTTACCCTTAGTGCTCATACTGTTGAAGTAATATTTGTGTATAAGTTCATTCACAGGGAAGGACTAATATTAATTTAAGTCTAAGTTGTTACTTCTTAAAAATCTAGAAGTGAGAAGAATAATGGGTGTTTGCTTATTAACTATCTTAAACTAAAGATCAAATAAAGATTACAATTTAACGATAATAAAAAGCAATCCAGAAACTAGGGTTCTTCAATGGTATTAATGAACGTGTATCAATTTGTGATATACAAGTCTCATGCTCTTGCTAAAAACATCCCTCTACTGATTATATTGTTCTCTCCCAATATACAATATAATGCCCAGAACTATACATTGATGTCACTCCCATGATCAAGCAACATATAATCACGAACTGTTTAAGCCCAAGGAATTTTAGTTTCGTTAATCGCATATTAATTTCCCAATCAAATAATTGAATTACATCTGTTGTATCATAAACTAGAACTATAAATTCTCTCCCGATTCATTACAATTCCTAAAGATACAATTAAGGGTTCACGACTTCCTCAATTGTGTTAAGCACTCAACAACAGATTAGCAAGGAAGAGAAATCACAATATAACTACACAAGCATATTAACCATTGAATACTACCTAATTCCCGGATTAGGAAATGAGTTACTCATAGTGAATGAAACAATCAAACATATATTAATAGCCAAAACCATGATTACAAGAGTTTAGAGTAAAGAAAATACAACTTGAAGAATCTCGTAAAGTTTGGATGGAATCCCTTCAATCCTTACTCTCCGTTCTTTCTTTGCTATTCTCTATTCTCTCTCTGTTCTTCTCTCGTAAATAATACCCGACAATAATAATCCCTAAAATTATATATATCCTAAAATAAAAAGTGTTTTTAATGGGTTTTCTAGAAAATAAAATCTATATCCTAAAATAAGTTGGATTTTGTTGTGAAATTCATAGTCTGACTTCCAGGCCTGATTCTGGGATGCTCCAGTTGGAATATAATTTTTGGACCACCTTTGACTTGTAGAAAATTCTGTTATCTTCGCGTAGGCTGTAAGATCACTCAATTCTGATATCCAAAACTCAAGTTATGGCCCAAATAGTGATGTATGCGCGAGGCCTCCAATAAATCCGAATTTTCACATGATTTAGGCCCAAATTAAACTCCTTGTGCTCAATTTCCTCCAACTTTAAGAATATTTATTTCCTGCCACTAAACACTACAAATAATTAATAAACAACCAATTATTTACAAAATCCTATAAATATGAGAATAAAATCCTATTAAAGTGTATATAAATACACTCTATCACATACCAGGAAAATCACTTATGGTCCATAGGAGACTCGCACGTAAAGTAAATGTGTTGCCACATAAAGCATATATCATAGGTTTCTATACCTATTATCCCACATTTCTTTCAACTTAGCAATTAGGGGCTGCATATACACATCTATCTCGTTACCGGGGTATACAGGTCCGGGGATTATAGTTGATAAAATCAATTTTTCTAGTTTCATTATCAATGAAGGGGGCTGATTATAACCAACTAGAACAATTCTGTGAGATATATTCATTAATCGATATGGATTAAAGCCATCCGCTGCTAAACCTAACCTAACATTTCTAGTTTCTCGCATAAAATTAGGATATTTATCATCCATTGACTTCCAACCTTCAACATCCGCTGGAGGTCTTAACTTCCCATCTTTCGTTCGTCCCACTGAATGCCATATCATGAGTTCAGAATAATCTTTACACATGAATAATCATTGCAGTCTTGATTTCAACAGGAAGTATCTCATTACTTTCGTAGGGATCTAGTACTTTCTTTCTTGGTTATTATCAATAGAATTCTTTGAAACAATATCTGACTCTTTCTATATTGAAACTCCACTACAGTCATTTTCATTTTCAGCCCAATATAACATGCAATCATTAGGACATGCATGTATCTTTTGGTAATCAAAACCTAAGTCTCTAATCATTGTTTTTGCTATGTTAAAAGATGGAAGCAAATTCACATCAGGGATGGTCTTCTTTATCAACTCTAGAATACCACTAAAGGCAGATTTGGTGAATCCTTGTGTACATTTCAATCCATAAAGTCTGACTATAAAACCTAAATGAGTAAAGTTTTTATACCCTGGATATAAAGGTTGTTTTCCCTCCTCCACACGCTCATAAAATAATTTTTTTTCATTATTCATTCCATTTTGATCATAATCATTTTTGTACGTATTATTGATCATCTCACCAAAATCATTACCTAAACCAAACCCCCTATCACTATCCATCTGATTAGATTTTTTTCGGTACTTGGGGTTTGAAATTTCATATATCCAATCAACAAGTGATGGATAAGGAACCTTAAATATGAGATGATCAAACAAATCGTCTTTGGAATGCCCAAAATGTGTTGCCCTCCCAATCTGGGGCTTAGATCAGGGAGTCACTAACACACTAGATACATACAACCCAAAAATAAGAAAATATAGATATAGCATGCTGACTAATCCCAACACTAATCACCTGGACCTTTAACAGGTAATGGTATGAAACAAGCAAGCCAACGTCTAATTACTTATTTTTACAAACCATATTCAAAATATAAATCATTATTACATCCCTTGATTCAAAAGTTCTAACTACAAGTTCTCACAAACTGATGAGTCTCTGAAAAGAATAAGGTCTGGGAGTGTAGTTTACGTGACCACGGTGGTTGATCTTGTTCCATCGTATGAGCCTGTGGAGATCATGATTGATGCTTTGGGATTTGAGGTTGATTCTGGTGGAAAGACATATTCTATTTCCTATGTCATGTGGGACGATACAAAATAGAATTGACTTATTTATTATATAATTATATATTTGGCTTGCAAGTTTTTACCTTTCACTTGAAAGGGTTTTTCTTGCTTTAAGAATTTAGGATTTTATTTTTCAAGTTGGATCAGGATTTTGATGGTTTTCCTAGTTGGGTTCAGGTATTAACTAAATTCCTAGCTGATACTGAATTTCTTTCAGATTCCTATCTGAAGAAGGGTTGAATAAGGTTATTTATGTAGCCTATAAATACTCTTGTCTTGTAATATTTTGGTGGAAGATATTGATAATAAAATTTTGGCTATTCGATAGCTTTGAGAATCGAATTCATGAGTGAATTCAGAGTTTCAGTTTTGTTTCTCCATTCGGAGATTCAGAGTTAGAGATTTGTTTCTCCATCTTTGGAGATTCAGAGTTTACTTTATATTTATTATTATTACATATTATCATAAACACATCACGTTCCGTATCAATTTGGTATCAATGCCAAGGTTTCTCCATCAATTTCTTAATTGTTGGGAGATTTAGGGTTTTCGTAAAAAAAAAGTTATTGTTCACAAGTACTGTTCAAGGCACTGTTCATCGGCACTGTTCATGGCACTGTTAAACTTTAATGGCAGGGGGTGAAGATTTAAAACTTGAAGGATCGGTTGGAGATTTCTTGAAGTTAACTCTTAAAAGTATTACTGAGCAAATTGGTTATATGGCAGAGCAACAAGAAGAGATCAAGGTAAGTTTACGATCTACAAATGAGAGGATTGATGGTTTACAAGTTACAAATAAGAGGATTGAGGGGGTTATTGCTACGGTAGAAAATACACATATTCGTGGAGGTTTTATAAGAAACCCTCCACCCACTAACAACAATGACGATGATAAAAGTTTAAAGTGGGATGTACCAGAATTGAGTGGATCAGGTGATGCTGAGGATTTCTTAGAATGGGTTAGACAAATGGAAAAAAACTTTGACTATAAAGGTTTTGATGATCAGAAGTCTTATAAAATTGCCAACATGAAGCTAACAAGATATGCATCTGTATGGTTTGACAATTTGAAGATGAAGCTCATGCGGGAAGAGGCTCCTAGAATCACAACTTGGACTGAGATGAAATGGCAATTAAAGAATCGTTTTATTCCACGAGAGTACATACAAGATAATTACTTAAAGCTGAATCAACTCCAACAATGAAACCTTAGTGTGACTAAATACACTACAGAATTTGAGAGGTTGTGTATCCCATGTGACTTGAAAGAAGAAGAAGAGATGAAAATCGATCGTTATATCAAGGGATTGAATTCTTCTATTGGCAATAAAGTTGAACTTATTCCTTACACGTTCTTTGATGATGTGACAAAGCTGGCTCTTCGAATTGAGAAGCAAGAGAAAGAAAAATCAAAACCAGTTTACAAAGGATTCTCTAAGACGACTTTCAAGGGTGAAAATTCTGGCGCATATAAGAGTTCTTCTTATAGTGGGGGCAATGCATTCTCAAAGGAAGATAAGCCAAAAGGAAAGATCCAAGTGAGTCCTGAGCAAGCTGCGCTAACAAAGAAAAGGTGTTTCAGGTGTCAAGGCTTAGGACACCTTGCAAAGGACTGTACGAATAAAGTTACCCTTTCTAGGAAAGAGTACAGGTTGTTGACAGCTTATGAGGAACAAGAAGAACGAGAAAGAACTCTTTCTGCTCAACAGGGACAAGAGTATGATGATGATGAAACAGATTTTGAGTACGATCATTCTGAGAGATGGGATTATCTAAACCACGAGTCTATTGAGCTGGAGGAAGAGAAGAACAACATTGGTCTCTTAAGAAGACTTCTTAGAACTGATTGCACGCCTGTAGAAGAAAAAGAACAAAGGGAGAACTTATTCCATGCAAGAGCTACAGTTGGAGATCGAACTTGTAATGTGATTGTGGACACTGGTTCTTGCGTAAACGTGACATCTTCTAAGATGGTGAATGCGCTAAAACTTCCAACCCGGGACCATCCTAAACCTTACACTATGCCATAGATTGCTTATAGCAACCCCCAAAACTATGTTACCATAGACCCTGTTTAAAGTTGGTATAGGCCAAAATAGGGCTATGGTAACACTTCAGCCGTGTTAGGTTCTCAGCAGTTGCTATAGGTACCAAAAGTAACATAAAAAACAACCTATGGTAACATGACAAATATGGTTACTGAAGACCTCTATAGCAACATCTTAAACACTCTACAGCAACATAGTTTGTGTGTTACAATAGATGTTACAATTTTGCAAAGGGGCAACTGTGGGACCCACACATATGGGACCCCACAATCTATTGTAACACCCTCTTTTACTAATTGTAACACATTGAGTGTTACAAAATTAAAATCATTTATAACTAATTTTAGTAACAAAAAAATTATGACATTTAAATATTACACATTCCATTAAAATAAATCAAGAACCAATTTAGTTACATTTCAATAACGTTATCCAACATCATTTCAATAACATCATCTAGTAGTAAACCAACCAAATCATCCAAAAATATCTACCAACACTAGCTAATGAACAAAACTTAAAACGTAAAAGTACTAGAGCTAATAACATGGTAAATTTTAAAAGACAACCGGTGTCCATCAAAGACTCAAAGATCTTTTTTATTAAGCTGCAAGAATTGTTTGACAGAAGAGAGACTCCTTGTGATTACACTTCTCTTTCGTGATCCTTCTTTATCATCTCTTATTAGCAACATATAGAGTTTTCTCCTACATATTGTCAAAAAATAAAAGTAACGTGTTAAGATCTATTAAGATCGAAAAAATATATTTGTGCATGCCCTTTAAGATAACAATATAAAACAGTGACAATATTACAATACTGCTGCTGAGTTTCTAACCTGAACTCATCAAATCCTGGTTGGGTCATTCCATTCGAAACCTGCATTGTTCAAAAGTAACAAATGTAATTTTCATTAATAATCGAATAAACAGTTTGTAACTTTAATAGTTGGTAAGATATATTTATACAATTTCCCAAGACAGTGGATGCAAACCAACTATGAAGCCCTCAAACACCCGCAATCCCTGTTTCTTGCATGGAATACATTTATATGATTCAGCAAGCCACAATGGCTCCTATCTGTATTTAGAGAACAGAAATGTAATATGGGTAGATTAGTAGAAATATAAATTTTGACAGACTTACTACACAAATCTCTGCTATGGACTACTCCAATTTGATGGCCTCTAACTGCATATATTTATATGAATTGTAAGTTTTACTTGGGATTCTTCCTAGCAAATTAATAATCGAAATGGACTTAGTTGGTTCCGCTTAATAAATAGTTGTCCACAGCTACAGTTTGTTTTGAGTATAGCAAAAATAGAAAGAATAGAAAAACAGTAGCCAAAATTTGCTTAAAACTATTAAGGACACAAGGCAAATGAGACTGCATTTGCACTGTAAATTTAATGGAGAAAGCAAAGAGCCACCCATATGAGGAACTTACTTTCGGTAATTAAATGACCATCCCCTGTTCTCCTGAAGTATATAGTTGTCCTATGAAAATTATTTTTTTCATTTATGCGGATTAGCTCCACTAACAGTTGCCATTAGCTCATGTAGCAGCTTCGGCACAAGAGTCTTGTAATCTTCTGGAAAAGCAAATATTGACTTGAAGATGAGATTGTAGAAAGTCAGAGATCAATTACTATAAGGGTGAAACCCATTACATAAATGCACACGATGTGTGTTTTGAAATATCTATAGAGATTGTCTTAGAGACGATAACAACCCTTTCCCTCATATTTCTGTCATAGTTATATTAGCCATGAGCGAAAATTTTCCTATGCGAATGAGGATTCCACGAAAATTTTGAGCGACATCAGTCTGCATTAACAAAGGGGAGAATGATTAAACTTGCATAATTTGATCAACATTAGTATGAATATCGTGTAACCGGATCAAAGATATTAAAGAGCTATTTTTTCTTACTACCTTCTCAACAGGAAAAATGTTACCTTTCTATTGTTTAGTGCATCAACCAAGAGAGGCTGAACCATATTGTCTAGTCTATCTTCTAAGACCTCAAGCTGCTTCATAATATTGGTAAATTCAGCAACCTGGAAGACAAATCAATCCATCTCATTCTTTGGCATTACAAAATACGAATGCCATCAATTTAAGTCAAATATTACCTCCCCAACAGCAGATAAGCAATGCCTCATATTTGCCAATGTCTCAGCAGCACGTGGAAGATCACCATTGGCAAACACATCCTCCACAATTGAACTCAACTGAGTTAAGCCAGCTGCATCCTATTTACACTTAATAACAAAAACCAATTAAGTACCAATATAAACACTAGAATTTACAAAAAAAAAAAAAAGTTTACTGAATCGTATAGAGAAATGCAACAACATAAAAATACCAGAACCTGCAAAGTTTCATAAGCTGCTTCCATTTTCGCTTGACTGTATCAACTTTTGAAAGTGTAGCAATAAATTCTACCGAAGAGCCCTCTGCCTGTAACGATTTAATACATACAAATATATTATACGTGAAAATTATGTCTCAATTATCACATATCAATCCATCTAAATCACTTCTTAAATTTGTACCATACCAAATAATAGGAGACATAAATAAATTCATTTCCACACTAAATAAACTCAAAATTGCAACTGACGAGTAGAAAAATAAAGTGAATAAATATGACAGTACACACACGACATTATATTTCAGTTATCACGTAGCAGTCTCTCTACGTCAATAACTGAATCCATTCGACACAAAAAATTATGATACATATTGAACTAATTAATACATATTCATTACAGAAAAAACTAAAAAAGTGTAACTCAGAAATAAAAATAGATTCAATACAAACATTGATACAGAACCAAAACACCGATTTTAAGCTTTAGCATGATCAATCTATCCATATCACGATATGATCCAAACTAATAAGTAACGGAAAAACTAAACTTCTAACCTCATAATTCCGCATTATATCAAACTAAAAATCTGCAATTGACAAGTAAAAACTAAGTGCATATACATAGGCTCTACTCTCGAGCTTAGGTGAGATCAGTTCTCATGTATGACATCATGCGCTTCTAAAATTTTCAGAATAATATACACAAAAATAGTACCACGATTATTCTCACGCATTCTCACACTACTTCTCAACATTATGACAATTGATCCATATATGAACATAATGTGCAATTATCACTAATCGAATAAATTATTTCACAAATTCATAACAAATGCACATGGTTAATTCTTACATCGAGAGAGACACAGTGCAAGAATTTCATCAATAATATGTTATTCAAATTAATCACAGATCTTACGGAAAAATCAATATCCACAGAAAAAGCATGTATACAAAAATGGAGATATATAATTCGACCCCTGTGTACACAAATTTGAGAAACATGACATAGTAAATTAAGAACAACATACATACATAAGAGAGTGGGGGAAAGATAGATTAGAAGTGAGAGATAGAGGGAGAGATATACATTCGATAAAGCAAACACCTTCGAACACAAACTTCTATTAACCCTAATTGAATCCTTCTACCAAATTTTGATTAACCCAGCTGGAACCCTAATTGAATCCTTGACCCAAGCTTCGATTAACCCAGTTCAAACACTAACCTAATTCTAAATTTTTGATTAACAGAGAGAAGTGAGAGAGGCGAGAGAGAGAAGTGAGGCTAGAATTATGCTTTTTCCCCAAATTTTTCCCACAACTTATGTTTGATGCTCTCATTCTAAATTTTCATTTTGCCGCTCTCATTTTTGTTTGCGCTCAGCTCAACCAATCTCTATTTTTATTTGCAGCCCATCTCAATACTTTAGTGTACTTTTTTTTATTTTTTTAAAAAATATTTTAAATTTATCTTAATTTATTGGTATTAAATTATAATTTTTAAATTTATTGTTTTCATTATTTTGAAATAATTCATAGTTTATGCAAATTATTATTTTCTCTATTAAAATTTTTAAAGAATTTATTTAAAAAATTGATAATTTTTGAATATTACTTATTTTGACAATCTTTTTATTCTAAATTTATTAAAAATATTTTAATATTTATAAAATATATATAATTTAATTATTTGATGAAATATTATGTTTTAAAATGATTACTTCAACAATTTTGTTAAAATTAATTATTTTTAAAGTAAAATAATTATTAAATCATTAATTTTAAATAAAATAAAAATTTTGTTCATGAATACTCTATGGTAACACATCTCATGGTGTTACCCACTGTAACACCTTTTATAACTAAAGTAACATACTTTTGTGGATTTGGTAACACCACAATCAAAAGGTTGCGATAGCACAAAAATTTCATAGCTGTGGTAACATCCAAGAAGGTAACACCCATGCCAAAAGGTTGCAATAGGCCATTTATGGCGTAGTGTTATAAGTTGAATTGGTTGAATGGCAACGAACCAATTAGAGTCAAGAAGCAAGCACTTGTGACTTTTTCAATAGGAAATTACAAAGACGAACTATAGTGTGATGTGGTTCCTATGACAGCTTGTTCACTTTTTTTAGGATGTCCATGGCAGTTTGATAGAGAAGTCATGTTTCATGGTAAGAAGAATGAATACTCAGTTTTGTGTCGAAAAAAAAGATATAAATTAAAACCACTTCCTCCTAAAGTGGTTCATGAACCTGTGAAGGACAATATGTTGATTACTGCTGCTGAGATTGAAAAGGATATAGAAGATGGTGCGTTTGGGTATGTCTTATACATTCATGAAGTTGAGAAAGATTCACCTCATATTGACGACATGGAACTAAGTAAGTTGATGGATGAATTTGCAGATGTTTTTCCTGATGATCTACCTATGAGATTACCTCCACGTAGAAGAATTGAGCACGACATAGACCTTGTCCCTGGGGCTCCATTACCCAACAAGGCAGCTTATAAGTTTAATCCTTTAGAGTCAAAAGAGTTACAAAGACAAGTTCTGGAGTTGATCGATAAGGGTTATGTACGAGAAAGTAAAAGTCCTTGTGCTGTACCCGCGTTACTAGTTCTGAAAAAAGATGGTAATTGGAGGATGTGTATCGATAGTAGGACAATCAACAAGATCACCATTAAATATCGCTTTCATATGCCTCGCTTGGATGACATGCTTGATGAACTACATGGGTCAACTATTTTCTCCAAGATTGACCTGAGGAGTGGATATCACCAAATGAGAATTCGAGTTAGGGATGAACGGAAAACTGCTTCCAAGACCAAACAAGGACTTTACGAGTGGATGGTTTTACCATTTGGCCTTTGTAATGCACCTAGTTCCTTTATGAGATTGATGAATGAGGTATTATGACCTTTTCTAAATTACTTTGTCGTTGTCTACTTGGATGATATACTTGTGTATAGTGTTAATAGAGAAAAACATTTAGAACATTTGCGAAAAGTTTTTATGGTTCTTCGAGAAGAAAAATTGTTTGGGAAGATGGAGAAATGCACTTTTCTAGTACCTAGTCTTACTTTTCTTGGTTATATTGTGGCTGGGGATGGCGTGAGAGTGGATCCATCTAAGGTAGATGCTATTTCTACTTGGCCTACGCCTCAAAATTCTCATGATGTTCGAAGTTTTCATGGCTTGGCCTCATTTTATAGATGGTTCATTCGAAATTTCAGCACTATGACTGCACCACTTACTGAGCTGATCTGATGTAGAAAAAAAGAATTTGAGTGGAATTCTAGTGCAAATAATGCATTTGACGAAATTAAGATTCTTCTTTGCAAGACACATGTACTTGCTTTACCAGATTTTAACAAAGTATTTGAAGTAGAGACTGATGCTAGTGGTCTTGGTATAGGTGCTGTTCTTTTGCAAGAAAGAAGGCCTATTGCATTCTTTAATGAGAAGTTAAATTGTGCTAAACTTAATTACTCGACATATGATAAGGAGTTTTACGCTATTGTACGTGCTGTGGCTCAGTGGTCATATTATTTGCGTCCTTCACCATTTATTTTACATTCCGATCATGAGAGTTTCAAGCACATTCATGGGCAATCGAAGTTAAGTGTAAGACATGAAAAATGGGTTGAATTTTTGCAATCCTTTACATTTTCTTCAAAGTATAAGGATGGGAAATGTAATGTTGTTGCAGATGCCTTATCTCGAAGACATTACATGCTTACAATTTTGGATGCAAGAATTTTGGGATTTGAACATTTAAAGGAGTTGTATGTGACTGACCATGATTTCTCTTCTATTTTTGCATCGCCGACTGATTCGTATGTGCTACAAGATGGTTTTCTTTTTAGAGGAAACAAACTGTGTGTACTGAAGTGTGGAGTTAGAGAATTATTAATTCGAGAAGTACATGGTGATGGTATTGCTGGTCATTTTGGAATACACAAAACATGCGACTTACTTTCTGTGCACTTCTATTGGCCTAAGATGTTAAGTGATGTGCAAGCTATTTTGTAGAGATGTGCCACATGCCAAAAGGCAAAAAGTCACTTTCATAAGCTATTTTGGTGTGAGTATGTTAACACAAAATCACGCAAGCGTACGTGGTCACAAGTAATATAGATATAAGTCAAGTTCGTTCCCACAGAGATCTGGTTTAGGTTTTAATTCAGCTAATGTACCTATGCAACAATGTATGGTTTTTACTCACTGCTAAGACAATTAACAAATTTGGGTTATGATTAACTAAATTAACTAAGATGCAAATTAACAAGAATTAGATCTAATTGAATAATGAGATTTAAAACTGATTTACTTATGAGAATAAAAACATGGGATCCTAACTTCATTAAATACTTCGCTTAGATCTGACGCCTTTAATCAATATATGCAATGGTTATGATATCTGATTGAATAACACGAAACAAGCACACGCTACCTGTCAGCATACATATACCAAGCTACCCATACATCAAAAAAAGAAATAGAAGATGATTAGACACCAATCATGCTTAGACCCTATATGTCTATAGAATTTGAAAACATAACAGTTGAAGAACAAGTTATCCATTAAGATCACATAGGGCAGCATAATATTTCTCAATTTACGCTACAAATCATGATGTCGCACATACATCAACTTATCCTATGCTAGCATGGCAAGTTCTAAATCTCAAGATCCACTCTCGCTTCACAAGAGATTAACAGATTAGATGTTAGCTACGCATCTAAAAACATTAAACACAACCATACAAGGATATCAATATACATCACACACAGATCTTTAAAACATTAAGATACTAAAGCTCCATAAATAAATCCATTAGAATCTCATGACAACGATTAGTTCATAATCGAACCATTCGTCACCATGGGATTTGATAAAGACATGATATGAAACAAAGACTGAATGTAAATAATAATAATAATAATACTAAAGTTAAGTTTAGAAAACAAATCTGAAAACTGAAATCCAAGGTACGCCTAAGAAAAGAATACAACAGATGAAGTAGATCTAGATCCCCGTTGCTCGTCACGAGCATTGGTGAATCCTTCTCTGCTTTTCTCCCTTGTGTTTCTAAGTTATCATAAGTAATGATTTGAATTAAAATGATACAATGAGTTTAAATAGGCCTTAGACAACTTGTCCAGCAAGTAACTACCTAAAAATACAATTTAATTTCGAATTAGGGCTAAAAATCAGGACTTTCAGGAATTTCAGCATTCTGGGGCGCACCCTGCGCAGCAGGGCCGCAGTCTGCGTAGCTACAGGCTGTTTCTGGCGCAACCTGCGCGGTCTGGGCGCAGTCTGTGCAGCTGAGGTCTGCCGAATTGGTTTTTCTACTTGTTTCTTTCGTTTTAGCCCCTTTTTCTTCCGTTTCTTCTCCGCGAGCTTCCGTCTTCAATCCTTTAGCCTTATAATCTTCATGGAAGCTTAAAGCAAGTTCCCATTCTTCATTACAATGCTAACTTTCAACTCCAAAATCGACGGAAAATGCCAACCCTAGCTGAAATAACTAATCCTGCACAACTACACAAAACACATCAAAAATACAACATACTTGAGACCAAGTCAATCAATTTAAGCCGAAATGAAGCGATCCAAGTGGATATAAAATCCACTTATCACACCCCCAAACTTAAACCGATGCTTGTCCTCAAGCATAAATAACTAAACACTAAATAATTAGTACCACTTCCGTAGGTGATCACGGTTGCATTTGGCATATGCAACAAGCCCTTTAAACCCCTAGGCAGCCCTAGTGGACGAGTAAGGTCTTGTGAGGGCCTATAGCGAATGTACCAACAAAATCCTTCTAGATAAACAAAGCAATAACAATGCAATGCATGAATGCAACTAATATGAAAATGCTACGATCCCCTCGAACTAACCAAAACCAACTAGCAAGCAAATATCTCAAAGAATGCAACTAGATCCAAACAGAGCTTGACTAAATCCCCGTATACTAACAATACATGACAGAAACGTGCGTGTGTACGATGCTCATAAGATATACTCCTAACACTAGGTCCAAATCATACCCATTTTTCGCCAAGACAATCACAAGTTTATAAATAGAATAGACTGTAAACACTTCATAACCTAGGAACACCTCCATCCTCATCTGAGTTAGATAGGAATTCATACTTTATTACTACAACTATGACACATAATATACAAGCATGCTTATTTAACCGTGCAATGGATGAGACCCCAAAAGGCTTATACAATAATACCCATGTAGCGAGCGTTAGGTTAGTGGATCCCAGACAATAAAAGCCTTAGGTCACTAGGCACAAAGTCCCCGCGAACTTAATTGCTCGAGTATTAAAGAGCTCACCGTGGTTAATTTTGCATTTAAACTATTTACATGACTCTTTTTTTCTTTTTTTTTTTTCTATTTTTTTCTCATATATGCAATCTGGAATGAGAATTCTCAATTCCAACCCTAGACTACTCATATAAATATGAGCCGGCTACTAGCCATTTGACGCCTAGCCATTAACAACTATACATAACTAGCATGAAATTCCTGATTTCCTCCAAACTTAGACTTTAGTATTCCTACACCATCAAGGGAATAACGAAAATTCTAAATATAAACAAGTGATTAAATCTCAAAACAACCAAACAAGCATGACCTCAACCTAGCTCAAAAGCAAACGATGAGACCGTGTAAAAATTTGCTTCTGAAACATGCAAGTCAATTCCTAGGAACTATAAATCAACCCTCTATTCATCAATAATCACACTCAATTAAACATCGACCTATCAATCAGAATTAGCTCGCTCGAAAGGATCATGAAAAATGCATGCCATGCAAATGCAACTAACATGGACTCACATGATATATGAAAACAAAAACAAAATGTCCTAGATGAAACAAACATAAATAACACGAACATACATGCATGGATTACTAGTAATATGTAAAATATGATATCTATATGAACACAATGACACAGTAATACTACAAATAACTACTATACACTACCCGTCCCCCAAACCACCCCCAAACTTAAAATATTCAATGTCCGCATTGAATGGAAGGTAATACAAGGGATAGTAGGAACATACCTAGTCATCTGCATCATCACCCTCCTCGGGTGAATCAGATGGTGGATACTGAGTACGAGCTCCGAAGACCGGCCACTAGACTGTAATACCTGTAGACTGGAATGTTGTACTCAAAGCTGCAGCCATGTCCTCAGAATACTGACGGTTGCTATCATGCATAGCATCAATACGCCTATTCAAGCGTCGGAAGTGAGTATCCAAAGCCGCCATATCAACCATACCCTGAGCAGGACCTACTCTCGGAACCCTAGGAACTCTAGGAATATGTGGCGGAGCGCCCGCTCCCTGACCACCAGCACCACCTACAGCATAGCCTAACCCTCTAGGATGTGGAACGTCGCCTGACCATTCCACCATCCGGTTAATAGAAGCATCATTAATAGGAGCCATGGCTGCCTGCATAGGCTCATCCTCGTACCCTCTCACTCCCACAGCATCACACAACCCCGTGATAATAGATGCATGAGGCATACTAGCTGACGAAGGACCTCCCAAAAACCTAAGAATATTCTGATTAATAAGATAGCCGAGTTCAACGTACTCACCCTTTAGAATGCCCCAAACTAGAATAGCCCTCTAAACAGTCACATCAGTCATATGCGACGATGGTAGAATATTAGAACATATGAATATGAACCATGCCCGTGCGAACCTCGTCATCGATGAAGTAGGAAAAGTAGTCTTCTCAGCGGTACCCGACCTGCACTTCCATACCGTGCCCGGAATATATAGCTCAGCTATCAAAGCATCTAAGTCAACATCCACCCTCGACTTCTTAGCCCAATCCTCAACACCCCTAAGCTTAGGTCGCTGCCCAATAAGAGTACAAATGGCACGGGGTGAATAATCTACCGACATTCCCCGCACAACCGTGTAGTTGTTCTTTTCCCCTTAGCATTGGCATAAAATTCCCGAATAACGTTTAATAGGACGTCATTAGCAAATTCACAAAACAGAGCCCAACCCCTCTCACTAATCATAGCAACCATCTGATCATCCTTAGAAGGCAAGAACATCCTCTCCCGAATAATCCATTTAGACAACAACCTAGTATACTCCGTCTCCGCCTCCGGAGTCACGAACTTCTCCACCTCACCTCCCGAATTCGAATCCTCGTCCGAAGATGGACGAGTACCACTACTACTACCCATCAATCTTTGTCTTTTCGGAGCCATCCCAACAACAATAATCAACTAACAATTAACCACCAAATCAAGAACACAACAACCCCCAATTCGCAGGAACATAAATTCGTAGTAAATAACGAGATGAGATTCGAAAATTACCCACACGAATCATAGAGGTGACCTTGCAATGAAATTCCCCCCAAACTTGAATCAATCTTCCTTGAACTTGAATGGAATGGAGGTTTAAAGATTTTAAGATATAGAGATGAGGTTGTGTGTATTTATAGTGGTGTATATATATGAGATGAGATGAGATATATGAATTTAGGAAGTGAATTAGAGTTGGGGAAGGATTGGGAGAGATTAGGGATTTGATTTAGAAGAGGGATATGATATAGAATAGGATTAGGAGTTGAAAATATGAAAAATTGGGGTTTTAACACCCAAAATTCGTAACTGGCAGTGGGAAGGGGCGCAGTCTGCGCTGGGACGGCGTAGTGTGCACGGGGAGGTACTGTTCATTTTTTTCGAATAAATAAATACACTGAACACTACATCAATGCATGGGTTGCCTCCCATGAAGCACTTCTTTAATGTCAATAGCTTGACATCCTCCCTCGATTTCAAGTAGTCGCCAAAACGGCGGAAACCTTCTCTCGGTTAAATGATCCTCCATAATAATGCTTCAACCGCTGTCCGCTCACCTTGAAAGCATGATCCGGTGTTGTTTCATAAATTTCCATAGCTCCATGTGGAAACACCGTCTTAACAATAAATGGACCCGACCATCTCGACTTGAGTTTTCCCGGAAAAAGCTTGAGACGAGAGTTAAATAGCAAAACCTATTGACCCGGCACAAATGCCTTGTGCATCAACCTTTTATCATGCCACCTCTTGACCTTCTCCTTATACATCTTGTTATTTTCGTAAGCTTGCTCACGAAACTCCTCATGTTCATTCAACTGAAGCAACCATTTTTCACCTGCAGCCTTTATGTTCAAGTTCAACTTCTTCAATGCCCAATATGCCTTGTGCTCTAATTCTACATGCAAATGACATGCTTTCTCATAAACCAACTGAAACGGAGACATACCTAGGGGAGTCTTGTAGGCAGTTCTGTAAGCCCAAACAGCTTCATCCAACTTCAATGACCAATCTTTACGAGACGGATTCACCACCTTTTCCAGAATTCTCTTGATCTCCCTGTTAGAAACTTCCGCTTGACCATTAGTTTGAGGATGATAGGCCGTAGAAACACGATGCGTCATATTATACTTCACCATCAACGTAGTAAACTGACGATTACAGAAGTCTATGCCCTCATCACTGATTATAGCACGTGGTGTCCCAAAACGCGTGAAAATGTGCTTATGAAGGAAATCCAGTACTACCTTAGCATCATTGGTCGGTAAAGCTTTCACCTCGACCCATTTAGACACGTAATCCACTGCTAGCAAGATGTACTGATTATTGCACGATGAAACGAACGGTCCCATGAAGTCAATTCCCCATACATCAAAGATCTCCACCTCAAGAAGCATGTTAAGAGGCATCTCGTTCCTTCTAGAAATATTGCCAACCCTCTGACAGCGATCACATCTCATCACGAACTGATGAGCATCCTTAAACAAGGTAGGCCAGTAGAAACCTGCTTGAAACACTCGAGCTGTTGTCTTCTCACCACCATAATGGCCACCATAAATGGTTGAGTGGCAATCGCGCAAGACACTCTCCGTCTCACTATGCAGAATGCATCGCCTAATCATCTGATCTGCTCCTTGTCTAAACAAGAATGGCTCGTCCCATCGATACCACTTCACATCATGTAGAAACTTCTTCCTTTGAGCACTAGAAAGATCTGGAGGAATAACATTACTCACCAAATAGTTCACAAAGTCTGCAAACCATGGTTCCTCATATTGCACTCCAAAAAGTTGCTCATCTGGAAAAGATTCGTTGATAAGAGATTTGTCATGTGCATCCTTACTGTGGTCCTCCAAGCGTGATAGATGATCCGCCACCTGGTTTTCTGTACCCTTTCTATCTTTGATCTCCAAATCAAACTCTTGAAGTAGAAGCACCCAACGAATCAACCGAGGCTTTGAATCCTTCTTTGAAATCAGATATTGAATAGCTGCATGATCCGTGTACACAATCACCTTCGTTCCAAGCAAATAAGATCTGAACTTCTCGAAAGCATAGACAACTGCTAGAAGCTCTTTTTCCGTAGTGGTGTAATTAAGCTGTGCTTGTAACAGCCCCAGATCCGGGGTCGGGGATCCCGTTGTCACGATCTCAATTTCTATCCACAACATCAACATAAATTAACTTACAACCTTGTGACCCAAAACAACAACACAAAACACCCGTTATAGTCCCAGAGATGAAATCAGGGTAATCAACAAATATTATTAATCACAAGTTTTGTGTTATTATAACCCAAAAGAATTATAATTTAACTGTTGCATACACTTTGCCATCCATTTACATAGGTCATACATATAATAAGTCTGATGAATCAAAAGCTGACAGTCTAGCCTACTGGTTGCTCCGACCTCAGCAATGCCGACCATGACATCAGTGGGTAACCTTATGACTGCTATCCTTTCCTGCACCGAGTATGACTTGTGTTGGCCATCAGATCTAGCTGTTGTTGTGATATAATAAATAAAGCAAGGGTGAGCAATAGTGTGACACCCCCAGATCCGGGGTCGGAGATCTAGGCGCTCACGGTCCATTTTCCATTAATAACATACCTGTTCTTGCACATAATATATAACACAGCCATCGACCCCACAATATACTCACACCGCACACACACACAGGTTAGAGTCTCAGAAACGTCACAACATTGATTAAGCAGAAATAAAAGTATCAGAGTTATTACAGACCGAATTAAATAGTATTTATGCTACCAGCAACACTTCGATATGAAGCGAAGTTGGCGGCTTGAAAGTTTGTTACGGTACACTGCCTTGCACAGGTCATATTGATAAATAAAACGAACTAACAAAAGTTGCCAACCAATCCGGCTAATGGGGCCTACCGGTGGAATCTCAACTGCTGGCTCGGGTCTAGTCACCTGCTTTCGGGCAGTCTGTCTGGGTCTTGCCATTTCGCTTAGCTGTTGTGTTTGTAAATTTGAAAACAAGCAAGAGTGAACAACTATAGCTCAGCAAGAAATATATGTATAAGGTAAGCAATATAACATTTCATATGATTAGCTGTTATTAAACTCGTTTGTATCAATCAGATATAAAATCACTTGTCATTGTTGATAAATTCCGAAGGTGCACCAATACGTGCCCTGGTTTTCAAAATAAACTTGCAGTTCTAGATACTGCATGGAGTCAACATCTTTCTCATCAAAATAGAACATTATCAGCAACTTGGCACATAAGCCTAAGAAGCAGTGTCAAAGCATTTTTCCAAAATGGAGGAATGGGACTTAAAGAAAACATAAAACCTGACAGGGATTGACGATGATCAGTCGCCACATCCAAGTCCAATAATCCGCGGGTCTTCTCTACCGGTAGAAGGATAGAAACTACATCCGTAACTATCCCCGGGTGAAAACTACATCCGTAATCACCCTCGATGAAAACTACATCCGTAATCATCCTTCGGCAACACCTGGGCCGGAATAATAATTGATGGACCGCCTGGCTCACGGCCGCTTACACATCCCGGGAATCGTTCGTCAACGGTTCCTACACCTGCCAGAGTCCCTTTTTCTTTTTCTTTTAAAAGCTTGATTTTGATTGAAAACAGAGTAATTGAGGTCCGACGTCAGTCGACCGATGATTCTTGAAATCATACAATAAGCAGAACCTGACCGGGGGTTTTCGAAAATGTTTTGAGTTCGAAAGAGTTCGAGTTTGAAAGTATTAAAGGTATCTTGGATTAACTTTGTCTTTAAAATAATGAACAATAATTAATAAATGATATTTTAAGATTTAATATTAATAATTAATAAAATGATTATTTAATAAAATAAACTTTTAATCCAAGATAGGGTTTCGAGTATTTACGAAGATATAAAAATAATTACTTGAGTATACGATACTCCCCGAATGACCCTTCGGGTTTTCGCAATCTAGTTACGATATAATAATATACCGCTCCCCGGTCAATAGTATATACAGACCGCTACGACCTCTATTGCTAGAGTCGTTGTCCAAAGAAAACATTTCAATCTAAGTTCAAGGGGTACAAACATATATGTACTCATACAATCTCAATTGCATCAATACTTCGGTAAACATAACATTTGATATGGTTGAAAATTACAAACACAACAGTGACTTCGTCTTATGACACTCTAGCCCCACTATAGGTTCATGTCATCACTCGATTACGCTCGTCACTTATTCGACTTAATTTAGTTACCATATCCGAGTCATGACCATTTCCCCTAGAATTATACTCCATTCAACGACTTTTTCCCTTGCGCGAATTTTACTCTAGCATTTTTATTAAATTGAACAATTCATATTTTAATCCAATTCTTTTTGGGTAGCCTTCACCACTGCATTTCCTAGCTTCTCAAATTTTTCCATGATCCCACATAAATTTTTAGGGGTTTAAACAAGGTTCACAAGGGGGTCACTTAGTGCAGTCCGGAATCCAGAAACACATTTTACTTCTCCGGCCATAACATAAAATCTATATATCACCTAGTCATGAACCTTATATTTCCAGAAACAACATTCAAATATCTTTCCAACAATATATGGTAGGACATCAGGGGACAAGATTTGGGGGTTCAAAACCATGTTACAAGACAGGTCAAATTTCTGGAAAAACTCAGCATGCATGTTTCACTTAATTCAACCAAGATTCTTACTTCCACAACACAACCAACATCTAATTCACCTAGTTCATGCTTTATAACATTCATGGAGATACATATACTAACCGCAATCATAAAAATCACAATCACAACACTTAAACTCAAGATCTATATCATCCACTACTTATACAACCAAGATTAACACCAATACACATGGATCTATCACCAAACATCATAAACACTACATGGCCAAGAGTGGTTAGGGTTTTTATACCTTCTTGAGTACCTAGGAGCCTTGGGTAAGCCTTAAAAAACTCAAGAACACCTTGAATAAGCTCCTACTATCCTTATAATCCAAGATCTATAAGAAAAACTTAACATTGTTACGATTCACAATATCTTTAACAATTAATATCTTGAAATTTAATGGATGAAAGAGCTTGGAAATCTTAGTATACCTTTCTTAGATGATGTAGAGAACCTAGGAATTATGCCTTGAATTATGAGTGAGGAGAAATGGAAGAAGGAAGAAATTTTCTTCCCTTTTTTGGTCTTGGCCGAGAGCTTGTTCAAGGGGGGGGGGGGCGGAAAGAGTTTTGTGTTTTGATTTTTGTGTTTGGTTGAATAATTGTAAAGTAGTTGGGTGATACATATTAGTGTGTGTATATGCATGGTACAAGCCTAGGTATGGCCTCCTTGTACTCTTGTCCCCTCCTTGGAAAAAGTAGTAACTAGTTACTATTCCTCTTATCCATTTGGTTTAACTAGTTTGCTTTTCCTAACTACTTAGTTGCATGGGACTTGCATGCAATACTACTCCTTGTATCATTATTCTTCCACCAATGCTTATCATTTAATCTTTAATTCGAATCGTATCTTAATTAATTCCTCGTAATAATATTTTGTCACGTAGAGATTTCCCTAGTAATTCCTTAAGTACTTAATTGTGTAAATTCCTCGAATATCCATAATTCCTCGTCATAATCCTTAATAAATCTTTTAATACTCTAATCATTCTCAAATCCCAAGTTTTATAAATCTTACTAACAATAAGACTCTTGCTTTCAACAACCTTCCCTTTATCTTATATAGTGAATGCAACAACATAGTTTCTCAGACAATCAATTCCATTAAACAATTGGGATGACTAGAAAGGTTCCAAATTGACAATGTCACATGATATTATATAAAAGAAAATATTGCAAAAATTTGGGTTCTTACAACCTCCCCTCCTTAAAAGGATTCCGTCCCGGAATTAGGTTGAAAACAGTTGGGGGTGCTTTTCACGCATCGCGCTCTCTAGTTCCCATGTTGATTCTTCGACATTCTGGTTCCTCCACAAAACTCTCACTAGTTTGACAACCTTGTTCCTCAGCACTTGTTCTTTTCTATCCATGATTTCTATGGGTTGCTCCACACAGGTTAAGTCTGGCTGCAGATCCACTTGATCATGTTATATCACGTGTCGGAAGTCGGTATGGTAGGGTCGTAGCATGGACACATGGAACACATTATGTACTTGCTGCAAGCTCGGGGGTAAAGCCAATTCATAGGCTAACTTTCCAACTCGTCTCAAGATCTCAAAAGGTCCAATAAATCTCGGGCTTAGTTTCCCCTTCTTACCAAATCTCATCAATCCCTTCCATGGTGATACCTTTAACATCAAAAACTCTCCTTCCTCATATTCCTTGTCCTTGCGGGTCTGGTCCACATACTTCTTCTGTCTGTTTTGGGCTGCTACCAGCCGTCCTCTTATGAGTTCGATAGTTTCTCTTGTCTGTTGGACCAGTTCAGGCCCTAAAATCTTCCGCTCTCCAACTTCTTCCCAACACAAGGGAGACCGACATCTTCGTCCGTATAAAGCTTCATATGGGGGCATGCCTATACTCGCATGGTAACTGTTGTTGTAGGAAAATTCGATGAACGACAAGTGGTCATCCCAACTTCCCTTGAAATCTATGGCACATACTCTCAACATGTCCTCGATGGTCTGGATTGTTCTCTCACTCTGTCTGTCTGTTTGGGGATGGTATGCAGTACTCATGTTTAACTTGGTCCCCACACAATCCTGAAAACTTCTCCAGAACCTGGACTTGAATCTTGGGTCTCTATCTGATACAATGCTCACAGAACCCCATGCCTAACCACAATCTCCTTTAAGTAAATATCCGCCAGCTTGTCGACAGTGTATCTCTCGTTGATTGGAAGAAAATGTGCTGACTTGGTCAATCTATCGATAATTACCCAAATGGCATCATGATTAGTCTTGGTCCTTGGTAGTCCGACAACAAAGTCCATCGCAATATGCTCCCACTTCCACTCGGGTATCTCTAAGGGTTGCAACAATCCACTGGGCCTCTGGTGTTCGGCCTTTACTCTTTGACATGTCAAGCATTTACTTACCCACTCTGCCACGTCCTTCTTCATATTTGGCCACCAATAGTATTCCCTCAGATCTCTATACATCTTAGTGCCTTCAAGGTGAATTGAGTACCTTGAACTATGAGCCTCTTGCAAAATCTCGTCTTTTAATTCTTGAACGTTCGGGATCCATATCCTAGATGCGTACATCATAATTCCATTCCCGTCCTTTTCACACTTAATTTCCTCGCCAGTCAAAATTTTCTCCATCGAATTCTTTTCTTCTTCTATCTTCTTTTCCTGGCATAACTTAATCTTTTCCAATAGCGGGGGTTGGACTCTTATTTCCATTAGACTCTCTTGTCCAATTCCTGGTAACCTCACTTCAATCTCCAGTTTCTCGAGGTCCTTGATCAATTCATCCACAGACGTTATCATCTTGAGTTTCTCCTTTCGGCTAAGTGCATCGGCCACCACGTTGGCCTTCCCTGGGTGATAATGAATCTCACAATCATAATCTTTAATTAGCTCTAGCCATCTCCTCTGCCTCATGTTTAACTCTTTCTGAGTGAATATGTACTTTAAGCTCTTGTGATCCGTGTAGATTTCACACTTTTCTCCGTAAAGATAATGTCTCCAGATCTTCAAAGCGAAAACTATCGCCGCTAATTCCAAATCATGGGTGGGGTATCTTATCTCGTACTCCTTAAGTTGTCTGGACGCATATGCGATCACTTTACCGTGCTGCATAAGCACACACCCTAAACCTTTATGGGATGCGTCGCTATAAATCACAAAATCTCCCTTATCATCAGGTAGGGCTGGTACTGGTGCTGTCACCAACCTCTTTTTCAACTCTTGGAAGCTCTCTTCGCATTTTCCAGTCCACATAAAATCTCGGTCTTGCGAGTTAGTCGGGTCAGAGGGGCTGCTATCTTGGCAAAGTCTTGGACAAACCTTCTATAGTAGCCAGCCAATCCTATAAAACTTCTCACCTCTGTCGGAGTGGTTGGTCTCTCCCAATTTGATACAGCCTCTATTTTGGATGGGTCCACTAGAATGCCTTGTTCGCTAATCACATGCCCTAAAAACTGAACTTCCTTCAACCAAAATTCACACTTCGAGAACATAGCGTACAACTTTTCTTCTCTCAATGCTCCCAATACAATCCTCAAGTGCTCTGCATGTTCCTCCTTCGTCTTGGAATAAATCAAGATGTCATCGATGAATACTATAACACACTTGTCCAAGTACTTCTTGAAGACTCGATTCATTAAATCCATGAAAGCTGCAGGGGCATTCGTTAACCCAAATGACATCACTAGGAACTTATAGTGCCCGTACCGGGTGCGAAAGGCCGTCTTTGGTATATCTTCTGGCTTAATCCTTAACTGGTGGTACCCGGTCCTTAAATCAATTTTAGAAAAATAAACTGCGTCCTTTAATTGATCAAACAGGTCATCTATCCTGGGCAAGGGATATTTATTCTTGATAGTCACCTTGTTCAACTCCCTGTAGTCTATACATAATCTCATACTACCATCCTTCTTTTTCACGAATAACACCGGGGCTCCCCACGGTGACACACTAGGTCTTATCATCCCTTTATCCAACAACTCTTGTAACTGAGTGGCCAGCTCTTTCATCTCCACTGGGGCTAGCCGATATGGGGCTTTCGAAATTGGGGTCGTACCCGGAACTAAGTCTATAGCGAACTCGATGTCTCTATCAGGTGGTAGTCCTGGAAGATCATCCGGAAATACGTCCGCGAACTCATTAACGACAGGGATTTCCTGTAGGTTTGGTGCCTCCTTCTTGGTATCCTTCATGTAGGCTAAATAGGCTTCGCATCCTTTACGTAACAGCTTCTTAGCTTGAATCATAGTCAGGAACTTTTGGTTTTGCCGTTTCCCACTAAACACTACTTCCTCGTCCCCTGGCAGTCTCAAACTTACTTTCTACTTTACACAATCAATCTGGGCTCCGTGGGTTGTTAACCAATCCGTACCTACTATTACGTCAAACTCTCCTAGTTTAAAAGGTATTAAATCTACCCGAAAGTGTCACCCTTTTATTTCTAGGTCACAACCTGGACATACTTGGCTAACAGGGATAATTTCATGATTAGCTATCTCTATTTGCAGTCTGTCTTTCAATGGTTCAGTCTTAAGGCCTAACTGACATACAAAATCTAGAGATATGAAAGACTTGGTAGCTCCCGAATCAAATAAAACATTTGCCTTAACTGAGTTGAGTAGTAGAGTACCTGCAATCACATCCATGTTCCTCACGGCATCCTGCACCGTCATGTTAAAAGTTCTTGCAGTAGGGGCCTTGTTAGAAGCAGTTCCACTCACCCTCGATGCAGCTGGCCCAGAGGACATACATTCCCTCATTCGGTGCCCTGGTTTCCCACACTTGAAGCAATTACCTCCGGCACTGGTGTTGTTACTAGTTCCTCGACAGGCGTTAGCATAATGTCCTGTCAGCCCACACTTGAAGCACTTCACATCCTGTAGGTTACACACGCCCGCATGTTTCCTTCCACATTTATTGCATTCTGGGGGTAGGGCTCGGGATGGGGTAGAGTAAGACGATCCCTGTGGTCGGCCGCTTTGGCCCACACTCCAACTTTCAGCTCTCTTGGTTCCAAAGTTTCCGTTGGGTTGGGACATCGTTCCTCGCTTAAATTTGCTCGGAAAGCTCCCTCCCGTAGAGTTTCCCTTTCGACTATCAAACTTCCTCTTCTTTCCTTCCCTCTCCTTCTGCATCTGTTCACTCCCAGCCTCAACAATTGATGCTTTCTGTACCAGGGTGGCATAGTCTGTCAGCTCAAGAACCGCCACACGATTCTGAATCCATTGCTTTAGCCCCAATTGAAACCTTCGGGCCCTCTTTGCCTCAGAGTTCACATATTCCGGCACAAACCTCGACAACTCAGTAAATTTGGCCTCATACTCGGCCACCGTCATGTTACCTTGCTTTAGTTCCAAAAACTTCAGCTCCATTTGTGTCTCCATGAACCTAGGAAAGTACTTCTCCAAGAACAGCTCGCTAAACCTCTCCCAGGTCACCACACCTCTTCCTTCCAAATTCTTCTTAGCTTCCCACCAATAGTTCGCCTCACCCTTCAGAAGGTAAGTGGCGAAAACAGTCTTCTGCTCTTCAGCGACACCCAGTATCTCGAAAGATTTTTCCATTTCCTTCAACCAGGCTCTTGCCTCAACCGGATCGGCAGTTCCTTTAAATTCTGGGGGTTTCGAGGATTTGAAGTTCCGGAAATCATTTGCATTAGCATTGCTGGGTGGTTGCTGAACCGGGGGACGGTCCAAGTTCTGCCTAAGTAGTTCCATGAACTGTTCCATAGGGCCTCCCCTTGGATGTTCCACCTCTCGGGTGTCATCACCAGCTTCTTCTTCTTCATACTCAGAGTCATCAAACAAGTTATGATCGTTGCCCTCATTCTCACTCAGGTTCACATTCTCCCCTTCATGGTTCTGGTGGCCTCCAGTCCCATGGTGGCTACCCTGGCCCTCAGAACTGACCGGGTGAGCTCGAGTGTTCATTCTTCTGGGTGGCATGATTCTGATAATGAAACAAGAAATGGGTTAGGGTTTTCCAATTACCTGACAGCATTTGCACGGGTCAGGAACGTATCGTTCCTCCTCATAAGGGTGGAAGTTGCGAAAGTTTTAATAACCCGATGCAGGAGATAAAACGTCAAAACATTTTTGGAAGAAAAAAAAATCTCTATGGGATGCGAAAACATTTGCAAGAGTTTTCAAGATTTCGAAACCTCAAAAAATATATATATATATATATATATTTTTTTTTGAAAAATTCATTTTAAAAAAAAAATTTGTAGGAACATTTTTGGAAATTTGTAGAGAACAATTTGAAATCGCATATCGTAAATTTGAAACAGCATGGTTGTATTTGTGGCTTGTAGCAATTGTATATATTCACAGTTGTATATCAAAACAGTAAAGCATGGCATCGAAAAGTAAGGCAGTTGAGACAATATCAAGGAAACTGAAACTAAATAAGTACGGTACAAGGGTTATCACAAAGTTTGGATGTTAGAGCCAAATACATAGCTCCAGTGTCAAAGTCTAGCAAAAGTGGAACAATAACAAGTATATCATCTGAATAGTCAGGGCTACATCCATACATACTATCCGAAGTCACATCTACATATTTGTAGGTCAGTCTACTCATCCACTGGTCAGAAAGGATACCACTGCACAAGTCAACTATCCCGCAAAATCGACACACTAATGTCATCTGAACCTAGGGGACTGAGCTATCCATAACACATCATGGGGCCGCACCGCGACGGAGCAAGGTCCTCACTCGGGAAAATGCATGACGCACAACACGCCTAGCATCCCTAGCCTGGATCACTCCGCCCCCGCGGATCCCTAAACCAAGAATCCTCTCGCGACTCCTCTTCTCAATCCTATGGAGTCGAGCCCTAGTCCTCCTAACAACAGCAGTCCTCATCTCAGCCTGGATCCTCAAGCGCGCCTCGCACTCCTCCACTAGTGCCCGCCTCGCCTCGTTAAGTCGGGCCTCCGCAGAAAGTAAGTCTCGGGTCAGGAACTGCACCACGTAAGCGTGCTCAGTACCCGACACTGGGGGTAGGTCCATGGTGGAGGTGGTATGACAGGAACAGGAGCAGGTGCAGTAGTAGTAGCAGGAGCAGGAGCAGGAGCAGGGGTAGGGTCAAGCTCCTCCTCTCCAGAAGCATCATCCTCAGAGTCACCGTCCGATGAAACAGGGCTCGATGACTGCGGAGAAGGTGGGGGTGACACAACACGACCCTCACCGGATCTCACACTCTCCTCATCAATAGCTACAGGAGATGGGGTAACAGGCTCTGGCTCAGGCTCAGGCTCAGGCTCAAAGGGCTCCTCAACGGGATCCTCATCATCAGTATCTCCTATCAGCGTAATCCAGGGGCCAAGCTCAGAGTTAGCACCCATATCCTCCTCAGGATCCTCGGTATCTCGCATTAGTGCCTCATCATGCTCTCTCTCGAAAGCCTCAGGGTCTGGTATCTCCTCCATCTACACAAGGGAAATAAGGTGGGTCACTAACCATAAAGAAAGGTTTAGGAGTAGTTCCCTCACGGGCCTTAAAGTCAGGGCTATATCCGATAACCCGACTGCAAACTCGATGAGAGTTCTAAGTATTATTAGGGTTGTTATTAGGGTTATTATTATTGTTATTATTATTAGGGTTGCTTTCTTAAATTACTATCGTTTCTGAGAACTGTAACCTCGCTCTAATACCATTTCTGTGACGCCCCCAGATCCGGGGTCGGAGATCTAGGCGCTCACGGTCCATTTTCCATTAATAACTACCTGTTCTTGCACATAATATATAACACAGCCATCGACCCCACAATAAACTCACACCGCACACACACACAGGTTAGAGTCTCAGAAACGTCACAACATTGATTAAGCAGAAATAAAAGTATCAGAGTTATTACAAACCGAATTAAATAGTATTTATGCTACCAGCAACACTTCGATATGAAGCGAAGTTGGCGGCTTGAAAGTTTGTTACGGTACACTGCCTTGCACAGGTCATACTGATAAATAAAACGAACTAACAAAAGTTTCCAACCAATCCGGCTAATGGGGCCTACCGGTGGAATCTCAACCGCTGGCTCGGGTCTAGTCACCTGCTTTCGGGCAGTCTGTCTGGGTCTTGCCATTTCGCTTAGCTGTTGTGTTTGTAAATTTGAAAACAAGCAAGAGTGAGCAGCTATAGCTCAGCAAGAAATATATGTATAAGGTAAGCAATATAACATTTCATATGATTAGCTGTTATTAAACTCGTTTGTATCAATCAGATATAAAATCACTTGTCATTGTTGATAAATTCCGAAGGTGCACCAATACGTGCCCTGGTTTTCAAAATAAACTTGCAGTTCTAGATACTGCATGGAGTCAACATCTTTCTCATCAAAATAGAACACTATCAGCAACTTGGCACATAAGCCTAAGAAGCAGTGTCAAAGCATTTTTCCTAAATGGAGGAATGGGACTTAAAGAAAACATAAAACCTGACAGGGATTGACGATGATCAGTCGCCACATCCAAGTCCAATAATCCGCGGGTCTTCTCTCCCGGTAGAAGGATAGAAACTACATCCGTAACTATCCCCGGGTGAAAACTACATCCGTAATCACCCTCGATGAAAACTACATCCGTAATCATCCTTCGGCAACACCTGGGCCGGAATAATAATTGATGGACCGCCTGGCTCGCGGCCGCTTACACATCCCGGGAATCGTTCGTCAACGGTTCCCACACCTGCCAGAGTCCCTTTTTCTTTTTCTTTTAAAAATTTGATTTTGATTGAAAACAGAGTAATTGAGGTCCGACATCAGTCGACCGATGATTCTTGAAATCATACAAGAAGCAGAACCTGATCGGGGGTTTTCGAAAATGTTTTGAGTTCGAAAGAGTTCGAGTTTGAAAGTATTAAAGGTATCTTGGATTAACTTTGTCTTTAAAATAATGAACAATAATTAATAAATGTTATTTTAAGATTTAATATTAATAATTAATAAAATGATTATTTAATAAAATAAACTTTTAATCCAAGATAGGGTTTCGAGTATTTACGAAGATATAAAAATAATTACTTGAGTATATGATAATCCCCGAATGACCCTTCGGGTTTTCGCAATCTAGTTACGATATAATAATATACCGCTCCCCGGTCAATAGTATATACGGACCGCTACGACCTCTATTGCTAGAGTCGTTGTCCGAAGAAAACATTTCAATCTAAGTTCAAGGGGTACAAACGTATATGTACTTATACAATCTCAATTGCATCAATACTTCGGTAAACATAACATTTGATATGGTTGAAATTACAAACACAACAGTGAAAGTCCTTGTATATGTAAGTTTGAAAAGTAAACTTGCCTTGGTTTGGTTGGGGTGGTCGAGTGTGCGGAGTGGAACGATCTATACATAAGCAATAACCGCTCGTTAGTACCTTAACAATATCTCTTTAATTGCGGGGTTTTAGGGGGTACGAAATTAACTTAATGACTTCGTCTTATGACACTCTAGCCCCACTATAGGTTCATGTCATCACTCGATTACGCTCGTCACTTATTCGACTTAATTTAGTTACCATATCCGAGTCATGACCATTTCCCCTAGAATTATACTCCATTCAACGACTTTTTACCTTGCGCGAATTTTACTCTAGCATTTTTATTAAATTGAAAAATTCATATTTTAATCCAATTCTTTTTGGGTAGCCTTCACCACTGCATTTCCTAGCTTCTCAAATTTTTCCATGATCCCACATAAATTTTTAGGGGTTTAAACATGGTTCACAAGGGGGTCACTTAGTGCAGTCCGGAATCCAGAAACAAATTTTACTTCTCCGGCCATAACTTAAAATCTATACATCACCTAGTAATGAACCTTATATTTCCAGAAACTACATTCAAATACCTTTCCAACAATATATGGTAGGACCTCAGGGGACAAGATTTGGGGGTTCAAAACCATGTTACAAGACAGGTCAAATTTCTGGAAAAACTCAGCATGCATGTTTCACTTAATTCAACCAAGATTCTTACTTCCACAACACAACCAACATCTAATTCACCTAGTTCATGCTTTATAACATTCATGGAGATACATATACTAACCACAATCATAAAAATCACAATCACAACACTTAAACTCAAGATCTATATCATCCACCACTTATACAACCAAGATTAACACCAATACACATGGATCTATCACCAAACATCATAAACACTACATGGCCAAGAGGGGTTAGGGTTTTTATACCTTCTTGAGTACCTAGGAGCCTTGGGTAAGCCTTACAAAACTCAAGAACACCTTGAATAAGCTCCTACTATCCTTATAATCGAAGATCTATAAGAGAAACTTAACATTGTTACTATTCACAATATCTTTAACAATTAATATCTTGAAATTTAATGGATGAAAGAGCTTGGAAATCTTAGTATACCTTTCTTAGATGATGTAGAGAGCCTAGGAATTATGCCTTGAATTATGAGTGAGGAGAAATGGAAGAAGGAAGAAATTTTCTTCCCTTTTTTGGTCTTGGCCGAGAGCTTGTTCAAGGGGGGGGGGGGAAAGAGTTTTGTGTTTTGATTTTTGTGTTTGGTTGAATAATTGTAAAGTAGTTGGGTGATACATATTAGTGTGTGTATATGTATGGTACAAGCCTAGGTATGGCCTCCTTGTACTCTTGTCCCCTCCTTGGAAAAAGTAGTAACTAGTTACTATTCCTCTTATCCATTTGGTTTAACTAGTTTGCTTTTCCTAACTACTTAGTTGCATGGGACTTGCATGCAATACTACTCCTTGTATCATTATTCTTCCACCAATGCTTGTCATTTAATCTTTAATTCGTATCGTATCTTAATTAATTCCTCGTAATAATATTTTGTCGCGTAGAGATTTCCCTAGTAATTCCTTAAGTACTTAATTGTGTAAATTCCTCGAATATCCATAATTCCTCGTCATAATCCTTAATAAATCTTTTAATACTCTAATCATTCTCAAATCCCAAGTTTTATAAATCTTACTAACAATAAGACTCTTGCTTTCAACAACCTTCCCTTTATCTTATATAGTGAATGCAACAACATAGTTTCTCAGACAATCAATTCAATTAAACAACAGGGATGACTAGAAAGGTTCCAAATTGACAATGCCACATGATATTATATAAAAGAAAATATTGCAAAAATTAGGGTTCTTACAAATAGCCCACCAAAAATAATATGTAACTGAACAATAATATATAACAGTTCTGAAATATCTTTGAAACCATATGCCATGCATTAACGAACATAGTACCAGTATAAGGTAAATGATGAAGTTACAAGGTAACTCGAATTATATCTTTTGTAAGAATATCTACTATGCAAAGATAAACGCCAGAAATCATCACTTTTTCTTAAAAAGGAAATTGCAGGAAAAATATGCAATTCTAGTTTTGAAAAATTTTCAGTCCTGCCAACACTGATAATGTCGCAGAAAATAAATAGATTCTGGATAGTGAACCAATATTGGAGTATGTCGCGCCAGATGACACCGCCTTACGATGATCAGTCGTAGGTTGTGCATCTCAAGATTTGTTTTACTACCGGTAGAAGGAAGAACATATGGACACCACCATACGCCGGATCTCCCTAGCCAACGGTTGGGCATAGTTGGTACTGGCGCCAATCAGACCC
Organism: Saposhnikovia divaricata; assembly: GCA_036435485.1. NCBI lineage: Eukaryota > Viridiplantae > Streptophyta > Magnoliopsida > Apiales > Apiaceae > Saposhnikovia > Saposhnikovia divaricata. The sequence continues at coordinate 112,605,320 of CM071594.1, read as the reverse complement.
TATTTCAAGGATGGACTGTCCCACAGCCTCTTATACCAATTTTTAATGATGGACTGTCCCACACAAATACTCTTAATTCGAATAATTCCATAACTCTGGAACGTAAAGCTCGTCCCCCTTTCCCCAAGTATAATACTTATTGATAAGACTCCACGAAGTAGTCGTATCTAGTTGGAAAGGAAAATTCACTGATATTTCCCAAGCTGATGCTTGTTAATGGATATTGACTTGTTCCAATAATCTTTACCCCTCGAATGATGAAGAAGTAACAAACAGACTCAATTTGATGGCTAGCAACCAAGTTGCATGTGAAAAGAATAGTTTAACAAGTATATGACCGGGTAGTCAAAGAAATAACAGCTCTCAAGTAAGGTTCCCTTATACTTCAGAAGATAGATTTGAATGAAGAATGGAGTTTTGAGAACCTCCCTTGATAAAATAATAATAATAATAAGGCTCAGAATAGTTTACATAATATCTGAAGATCGAAGACAATATTTGAACGAAGTAATATATTTTAAAACTTAGTAACAAGAATTCAATGAATACTCAAAGAATATTTATTAAGTCATAATTATTGAAAGAATATTGCTCAGAATGATCCTTGAATAAATATTCATAATAATATTCATTGAACGAATAATGAATATTCAAAGAATAATAATGGTTGTGGAAGAAATAATTATCAAAGGGACATTTAGAGGTAATATTTATTGAATAAACAGAAGTCCAAAAGAATGTCCGAGATGGTATTTATTAGATAAATAATGATTAATTGAATATTAGAAATTAATATTAAATAATTCAAATGAAGGTTCGAAATAATATTCGATAAATAAATCAACTTTAGATGAATATTAAAGATAATATTCATCACATAGATAAAGGTCGAATGAATATTCGAAATGATGTTCATTAAGTAAATCATCTCGAATGAATATTCAAAATAATGTTCCTTAAATAAATAAAGCTCCAATGAATATTCAAAGTAATATTCATTAAATAAATAAACTCAATTGAATATTTCAAATAATATTCAGTAAATAAGTAATGGAAAATATCTACTTAAATATTTTCCTCCGAAAATAACCATGATATATCAAGAAATACCGACTCCCGTTCTACATTCGAAAAGTGAGATTCGTATGCCCTTCGCTAAGGGTCTTAGTAATATCCGGCTTATAATCGATATATTATTTATCTATCTTATAAGCCACCATTAAATCAGGAACAAGTATAACAATATAACTTCGGCATATGTATAACAGAAAGCATATATATATATATATATTCACAACAACAGCCTTTAAAAAGGGTTTGAAACTTGCCTGGTACTCCCGTTATGCTAGTGACATGACTCGGGGTGGTCCGACGATCTACAAATAACCAAAATTATTCCGGTTTATTCACCTTACCACTTTGAAACGCCAAGTAAATATTTTACTCAAGCTAAAGCACGTTTTCTTAGTTTATCTCTCATTAACACCGTTATGATCCGATACTCGTTCGTTAACAAGGCATGTCATTACACTTACGTTTGGTATGTTTTTAAATCATAAAAGTTCTAAGGTCGATCATTTACGAAGAAAGATTATAGCTCGAGTTTTATCGCTCGTTATCCAAGTGATTTACTAAAGTTGTAACCAAGTGTACTTTTAAGGGGGTTCGTTCGCGCTTAACCTCGATTCGAACATTTTTATAAAATCGGAAAACGATCCGTTTGACATGTGGTTTTTCTCACACCTTTCTTATGACCCCTAGTATTTAAATTACCAAGATTCTCCACTGAATTAACTTCGTTAAGGGGTTTCAATTTCAATTACGAACTCGCATTTGCGGTTTCGAACTACTTTTAGTAAATCGGCCATAATTCCTAAACCGTAAGTCCGTTTGTTTCGATTCTTTCGCCAAAACGATCTATGACTCGAGAACTATAAGGTCATGTCATAAATTCATCAAAGCCAGAAATTTATCTCAATTTTATGATCGAGTTTTTAAGGTCTAACGAAAATCGGGCATTACGACGGCTATAACTCGGATATTTCCAAAATCAAAACCCTTCAATAATTATACTATCCACTCCAAATCACACATACATGTTATTTATCCTTGAACCAAGACCAAGAAATGTCTTTCCGTTCATATAAACTATTTATCATCTCATAAAACCCACACATAGATCTAGTACTCTAAATATGCATAACATCACTAAAACTCATCCAAAAATCCATGATTCATCAAAGGGGGTTCAAGGATTATACCTTTATTTGAAGCTTAAGAATGATATTAAGGCCTCACAAGTCTTGAACCTTGCTTAGAACATCCTTTGGAAGCCATACAATCAAGAAAACAAGACATGAAAATCGTAAAGTTACTATTCACTCAAGAACATAAAATTTGTAAAATCAAAATGAAAATCTTCCACTTACTCTTTGGCCTTCAAACTTGGTGGGCCTTCCTAACTTTCCTCAAGCTTTAATTTAAGCTATAGATTGTTAAATATGAATGGCTAGAACTCAAGATAAAATTGAATTGCTTGCTTGGTTTCTAGTCTCATCCTTGCCTAAAGTGAATTATTGATTCTAATATCTTCCATAAAACTACTTTAATAAAGTGCCTAGGTCATGGCATGCATCATCAAGTAGCCAAATATTGTGTTTTAGTGGTTTGATGAGGTAATGAGCTAAGCACTTGGTTAGGCTTCTAGTTATCCTAGTTCCTTTGGTAACCAACTTAGTTACTTGATCTTATCTACTTGCACATGCTTGTATCTTGGTGTTAAATATAATTGATGTAAGTAATGTCAGTGTTTAAGTGTTACAGAAGTTCATCAGAGTTTAACTGGAAGCTGGAAGTGGCCAGAGTTTAATTAAACTCTGACAGATGGAAGCTCGACAGAGTTTGCTAAACTCTGTCAGGAGGAAGCGTCTACTGGTCATCATCAGACTTTGAAGAATAACTGAAGATAATCATGGAAGCAATATCTTTGAAGATTGGATAGCTGTCGAAGACATTGTGTTGACTAAGAAGACGCGTAGCAATCATAATTGATAACATTTCTATAGCTGATTTATAGGAGCATCAATTATCAATTGTACTGTAGCTGTATATCTTTATAAATACAGTTAGGTTAACCCTAGAAGGGTATCAAAAAACATATTATTATTTTCATTGTAACCTAAGCAGCTCTCTGTGATATTTTACATCACTGAGAGAGGAGTTATTAATTCCATACAGTTTTTGATTGTTTAAACGAGTGTTAATTGTTATTCTCTCATACAAACTTGATTATATTTGTGTATTCGGCCTAACAATTGGTATCAGAGCCCATCTGTTACTCTATACAGTTTAAGATCCACGCACAACTATAATCGATGGCAGAGATACCTCCTCCATCAGGTTCTAATTCTAGTACTGAGAAGGCTCAACCTACTACTTTGAGTCGTTATGAGACAATTAGGGTTCCTTTTCTCAGGCCGGCAGAATATTCAATCTGGAAGGTGAAAATGACCATGTTTCTGGAGGCTACAGATCCAGAATATCTTGACAGAATTTATGAAGGTTCTCATAAGCCTACAAAGTTATCTGTTATTGCTGCTGGTCAAGAAGCTAAATCAGTTCCGAAGGAGAAGAAAGATCTAACTCTTGAGGATATTTCATCTATTGCTAAGGATGCAAAGGTTAGACATCTACTTCATAGTGCATTAGACAATGTTATGTCTAACAAAGTGATTAATTGCACAACTGCCAAAGAAATTTGGGATGCCCTTGAAGTTAGATGTTAAGGAACTGCTGCTATCAAGAAGAACAGAAGGAACATACTCACACAGGAGTATGAACATTTTGAGGCTAAATCAGAAGAAACCATGACAGAAACATTTGACAGATTCTGTAATCTACTCAATGATTTGTCACTGGTGAATAAAGAGTATGATCTAGAAGATTCAAATCTCAAATTTCTTCTTGTTGTACCTGAAAAGTGGGATGTAAAGACAACCACTATAAGAGATAATTATGATCTTGCTAACACTGAGATTGATGAAATCTATGGGTTGCTCAAAACTCATGAACTAGAAATGGAATAGAGAAACAGGAGATCAAGCAAGAAGACAAAGTCTGTTTCTCTTAAGGTTGAAGAAAAACCCTTAAAGAAGGAAGCAGCAAGGAAGAAAGCTAAGGAAAAAGCTTTGGTCATACATTCTGAAAGCGAGTCATCAAATTCTGATGTTGACTCAAACACTGATGAATCATCTGACTCTGAGGATGATGAAGAAGAAATGATGCAAATGGCTGCTTTGATGGTGAAGACCTTCAAGAAGATGGGTTTCAAGAACTTCAAGAAGGGAAAAAGGTTCTCTAAGAAAGATTCAAATTCTGACAGAAAGAGTTTCAGAAAGTCTGAGAGAAAGGATACCAAATCTGGGAAGAAAGACAAGTCTGAGATTCAATGCTACAAGTGTAAGGAGATGGGTCACTATGCTCCTGAGTGCAAGAAGGGTAAAACTGAAAAAGCACTCTTCACAAAAGGCAGAGACTGGGCAGACACTTCAGACTCAGATGAGGATGTTAACTATGCTCTCATGGCTTCTATTGAGAATGAATCTAAAGATTCTGAAAACAAGGTACCCCTAACTACCTATGCCTAGGGGTGTTTATGGGTTCATCAAACCGATCAAACCGACCCAAGCCAACCCTTTTTTTGGCCGTTCAAATCGATAAAAAAAACCCCGATACTTGATTGGGTTAGAAAAATTTCAAACCGATTTAAATGGGTTGGGTATGGGTTTTATATTTTTTTGGACAACCCAACCCAACCCGATCTAAAATATTAATTTTATTTGATAATTTAATATAAATCTATATATTATATGCAAATATGCATTACACAATATATCATACTTTTATTTATATATGTATGATTACGTTTGGCGTGTATGTATTTGATTTACGATATAATTTACATTACTAAAATTATAATATTAATTAAATTAAATACTAATAATAAAATCATAAGTTATACGTAATTTAATTTTATTAAAATTCTACTTAAATTCTCAACATGAGCAATACTTTGCGGGCTTTAAAATTTTTTTATAAAATTATTTAACCCATTCAAACCGAACCAACCCAACACAAACCGATTTACAATGGGTAGGGTTGGGTTATGAAATTATTTTTTATGGGTTGGGTTAAAAATTTTCAAACCGATTTAATCGGGTCGGGTTGCAAAAACACCATCAACCCAGCCAACCCGACCCGCGAACACCCTTACCTATGCCTATAATACTGATAATATATCTGAATTGAGAATTTATCTTAAGTCCTTACATATCAGTTATAGGGATCATACTTTAGAGAATGAGAGAATCAAATCTAAGAATTATGAACTTAAAGAAAGAAATAAATTTGTTGAAGAAAAACTTGTCAACATGCAACAAGTTCAGAAAGAAAGAGATGATACTGTTTATCTAGAACAGGAGTTGCTTGGAAGATATAGGCAACTAGAATCTGAATTGGAGAAAGCAAATCACATAATTAAGACTTGGACTGATTCTGGAAAAGACACTCATGAGGTTTTTCAGTCAGACACAGTTGGTTTAGGTTACTGTGAGGAAGATGAACTTAGGTTTCAAAAAGAAGTCAAAATTAGAAAACATCTTCCACCTAGAAAATTTGTTACTGGCACAAGTGAACCTAAGTCTGAAGTTGAAAAAGAAGCAGTTAAGGAAAAATCAGTAAAAACTTGTGTTAAACAGATTAATATTGGTTCAATGTGTTAGGAATAATTCATAAGTTGTGATGTTAAGAATAGAATTTTGCTAATACTTCTTGTATATCCTGATCTTATAAAGAATTTAGCACTTTGTATAGGATATATGTGTTAAACAGGAATCTGTAGAGGTTAGTCAGGAATAGTGCGTCAGAGACTACATTTCAGGAACTAAGAGCAGATCCTGATACAGCAAGTCAGATCCTGATCAAATAATGATGGGATGATCAGATCCTGATGCAATCCTGATGCAATGGGAAATCCTGATATCAGTCGTGTTACTAATGATGTCATTATGGATGCTACAGAAACTGGCAAGTGCTATAAAACAGGATCTTTGTTTTGGAGAACAAGCAAGAAGATATCGTGAAGGAAACGAATTCTCTATTGATGGAAACTATGAACTGGACGGCAGAACATTGTCATAGATAGATTATAATTCTGTTATTAGTTGATAGGCAGCATTATAAATACTCTCTCTATATTATTGTAAAAAGAGCGAATAGCGAGTGAGTTCATAAGGTTTGTATTCGAGAGTTCGAAACAAACAGAGAGAGAGATTTGTATTGTCAGCAGCTGCTAAAGGTATTGTACACCTTTGGTAGAGTTTGTATTTGATTTATTTTAATACAAACAAAGTTTGATTCATTCGTTTGTTCTTGTTCATCTAATCAAGCAAAATCAGACATGATGATATAACTTGTATTCAACCCCCTTCTACAAGTTATTCGAGTTAACAATTGGTATCAGAGCAGGTTGATTTCGAATAATCATAAAGATCTGCAATCATGTCTGGTTACAAGGATGGTAATACTAAGATCCCTATGCTCAAGAGAAATGAATATACTCTATGGGAAGTGAAGATGTTGCATCATCTGGAAGCAACAAATCCTGACTATCTTGACAGAATCAGAGATGGGCCTTTTGTTCCGGCAAGACTTATTCCTCAAGCAACTATCGAAGGAAAAGTTGTTCCAGAACATACAGCAGAGAAGCCTAAATCTGAATGGATAGATAAGGAAAAGGAGAACGTTCTTAAGGATGCTAAAGTGAGAAACATGCTATTCAACAGTCTTGATTCTATTCTCACTAACTAAGTTCTCTCTTGTAAAACTGCTAAAGAGATATGGGACAATCTAAAGGTTCATTGTGAAGGAACAAAACCTGTCAGGAGGAATATGAGGACACTTCTCATACAACAGTATGAGTACTTTGAATCCAAGTCTGGTGAGTCACTTACTGACACCTTTGATAGGTTTACTAAACTCATCAATGAGATGGCCATGCATGGTAAATATTATGACTTGGAGGATATAAATACAAAGTTCATGAAAGCTCTTCCTGATTTCTACAATGAGAAGATATCTGCAATTGAGGAAGCTAATGATCTGGATGAAATATAATTAGAATCAGTTTATGGAAAATTGAGAGCTTATGAACTTGACAGGTAGCAGAAAAAGAGCAGGAGTGAAGGAAATATGAAAACTGTTGCACTCACTGCTCAATCTGAATAAAAGAAGCTTCCAGAAGAAAAGTCTGAATCTACTAAAAGAGACTTGAGGAAGAAGAAAAGCAAAGAAAGTTCTGAGTCAGAGGCTACAGATGTAGACTCTGAAGATAATGATTCTGAATCAGAGATGCAAGAACTCTTTGCTATGTTTGCTAAAGCTTTCAAGAAAGGAAGATTCAACATGAGAAGATTTAGCAAAGGCTCTTTTCAGAAGAAAGAGGAGAAGAAGAGTGACAAAGGCAAAAGTACAATTATCAAGCTTGATAAGGCCAAAATCAAGTGCTTTAACTGCAGTGAGCTTGGACACTTTGCTAGTGAGTGCAAGAAGCCTAGGAATTCAGGGAAGGGTAATGCACTCATGGTCACACAGAAGGATTGGGCAGACTCTAGTCATTCTGAAGATGAATTGGATTATGACAACATTGCATTGATGGCAAGTGCTTCAGACAAGCCTGGATCTCCAAAGAAAACTTTTTCATCTTCTGTTAAGGGCACTGGAAAGAAGCATTCAATTATCTTGGATAGTGGATGCTCTGGACATATGACTGGAAAGAAGTCCCTGCTTACAAAGTTTGAGAGGAAAGCTGGCCCAGTAATATCCTTTGGAGATGGCAACGAAGGAGAAGCTCTGGGATATGGCTCAATTATTTTGGGGAATGTCATCATAGAAAACATAGCGCTGGTTAAAGGCTTGAAACACACACTTTTAAGCATAAGTCAACTAGGTGATAAGGGTTACCAATCAATCTTTGACAGTAAAGGATGCAAAATCTTGAATATGAAGAATGGAGACATTGTTCTGACTGGTCAGAGACATGGTAACATATATGAACCCAGCTTGAGTGACATTGTCAGATGTCTTTACAGCAAGGCATCAAATGATGTAAGCTGGAACTGGCACAAGAAGCTCTCACATTTCAACTTCAAGAAGCTTAATCAACTTGTTAAGCACCATCTGGTGAGAGGCCTACCTCAGGCAAATTATGTGCAAGATGGACTTTGTGATGCTTGTCAGCTTGGAAAACAAAGAAGAACCACTTTCAAGAGCAAGACAGAAAATTCAATTACTGAACCATTTCACATGTTGCATCTTGATTTATTTGGTCCAGTAAACATTATGTCTATTAACAAGAAAAGATATGCTCTAGTTATAGTGGATGATTATACAAGGTTCACATGAGTATTCTTTCTACACAACAAGGATGAAGCTCCTCAGCAAATCATTGAACTTGTCAAGAATATTCAAAATAGCTCTGAGTACAAGGTCAAAGTGCTCAGAAGTGACAATGGTGCAGAATTTAAGAATTCTACAATGGAGGAGTATTGTGCAGACAAAGGGATTACTCAGCAGAATGGTGTAGTAGAAAGAAAGAACAGAACTCTCATAGAGGCAGCAAGAACCATGCTTGCAGATGCAAAGCTTCCAATCTATTTCTGGGCAGAAGCTATAAACACTGCATGTTTCACTCAAAACTTTACCTTGGTAAATGCTCATGGCAAGACTCCCTATGAGATGATCAAAGGAAAGAAACCAAGTGTGAAATACTTTCACATCTTTGGATGCAAATGCTATGTCCTGAAAGTTCATCCAGAACAACTTGGAAAATTTGAAGCCAAATCGGATGAAGCAATCTTTCTAGGATATTCAGCATCAAAGGCCTTCAAAGTATACAATATCAGAACTCACATTGTTATGGAATCAATTCATGTTGCATTTGATGATAAGAAGTTTGGAATTTTGCAAACTGATGAAAGCCATGACAATCTGGAATTTGAAAATCTTAAGTATTCTGAGATTCTCTCTAGTGATGATGAAGGTTCTCCAGAAGAAATCTCTATTGCTTCTCAAAGGAATGCTAGTCTTTCAGAGTCTACTTCATCAGGAACTGATCCTTCAGAGTCTAATGAAGGAAGATCAGAAACTAGCAGCAGTATTGAATCCACTGATTCTACTGATCAAGGGGGAGCTTTTGAAGGAAATGAACACTCTTCTACAGGAAATACCACTAACTTAGGGGGAGAGTCTAGCAGGAGAAATCTACCACCTATTAGAAAATGGACAAGGGATCATACTGAGGATTTGATAATTGGTGATCCAAATAATGGTGTTCGAACTAGAAGATCAATTCAAAATGAATGCTTGTATAGTTGTTTTCTCTCAAAGAATGAACCTAAGAAGGTTGAAGAAGCCTTACAGGATCCTGATTGGGTAATATCAATGCAGGAAGAATTGAATGAGTTTAAGAGGAACAAAGTTTGGAAACTGGTACCAAGACCTAAAAATAGATCTATTGTTGGTGCTAAATGGGTTTTCAGAATAAGCTAGATGAATCTGGTATGATTGTAAGAAACAAAGCAAGATTGGTGGCCAAGGGTTATTCTCAGGAAGAAGGAATTGACTATGATGAAACCTTTGCACCTGTAGCAAGATTGGAAGCAATCAGAATGTTTCTAACATTTGCAGCTCATTCAAAATTCAAGGTATACCAGATGGATGTAAAGAGTGCTTTTCTAAATGGCAAACTTGATGAGGAAGTGTATGTGGAACAACCACCTGGTTTTGTTGATCCAAAGTTTCTAAATCATGTCTACAAACTTGACAAGGCACTCTATGGACTAAAGCAGGCACCAAGAGCATGGTATGAGACTTAGTCTAAATTTCTTCTTGAAAATGGCTTCACAAGAGGTACAATTGATAAAACTCTATTCTTTAGAAAGATAAAAGGTGATTTGCTTTTAGTTCAAGTTTATGTTGATGATATTATATTTGGTTCTACTAATGAAAAGTTATGTGCTAAGTTTAGCAAGCTTATGCAGTCTAAGTATCAGATGAGCATGATGGGTGAACTGAATTACTTTTTAGGCTTGCAGGTCAAACAGACTGAGACTGGTATTTTCATTAATCAGTCAAAGTATATCAAAGATCTTTTAAAAAGGTTTGACTTTCAAAATTTTGTAATTGCAAAGACACCCATGGCAACAGCCACTAAGCTAGACTTTGATCCTAAGGGAAAGAGTGTTGATTTCACTAGCTATAGAGGCATGATAGGTTCACTGTTATATCTAACTACAAGTAGACCAGATATAATGTTCTCTACATGTTTATGTGCTAGATTCCAAAGTGATCCTATGGAATCTCATTTAATTGCTGTGAAGAGAATTTTTAGATATCTCAAGGGAACTCCAAATCTTGGTTTGTGGTATCCAAGAGAATCTGATTTCTCCCTAATTGGCTATTCAGACTCTGATTATGCAGGGTGTAAGATAGACAGGAAAAGCACTACAGGTACATGTCAATTCTAGGGAAACAGATTGATTTCTTGGGCAAGCAAGAAGCAGCAATCAGTTTCAACCTCAACTGCAGAAGCGGAATACATTGCAGCAGGCTGTTAGGTCCAATATGATTGTAGAAGGGGGGGGGGGTTGAATACAATCTATATCAATTTCTCAAAATTTATTCGTTAAATAATTTTCACTTAAACGAATATTTTGTGCGGAATAAATTTACACGGATTTCAAGTTGAATATAATTGTATATTAAATTGATGTGGTGTTACAAAACCAATACAAACTATTATCAAGTGTTTAATAACTAATTAGAAAATTTTACATGAACTTTTCTAATTTAGTTAATAAATCTCAAGATAAGTACTAGGTAACTTAATTCGCTAGTAGTACAAGAATCACAAGTAGACAAGTTCTATCGGATAGAATATTACAAAGATGATGAACTTGAATTTATGTGAATTAATTTGTGCTTGGTGTTCTTGATATTTGAGAGAGAACTGCTGTGTATTTCTGTATTTTTCTACTGTGTTTCTGCACTGCCTTGATTCTGCTGCTTCTGCTGATTTATATAACATGTATAGGTCTGTACTGATTAGATATGACTTAAACTGCTTCAAGACCTATTAAATCAGCTGTCAGCATGACTTAATCTTTCTCCAAGACATAATTAAACCTTCGATATGACTTATTTTCTGTCGGTATGACTTAGAAAATGTGTCGGTATGACTTAATCTTCAACAGTGTGGTCGGTATGACCTAAATCACTTTTGTCGGTATGACTTAATACCTTTCCAGAAATATCTTGCTTCGGTATGACTTATTTCCCTCGGTATGACCTAGCAGCTTTGAGGTCGGTAAGACATAATTCCTTGCAGCAGTCGTTATGACTTATTCTCAATGCTATCGGTATGACTTAAACTTAAGTCATACTGAATTATAACAGCCATGCATAATCTGTTCAGCCTTATTTAAGTCATATTGGTCCATTTAATTAATTAATGATTAATCAATTCATAATTAATTGATACAATAATTAATTTAATAAATTAATTAATTCTGTTAGAATTAATTCATTAATTAAATCAATTAAATGATTTATATCAATTACAAATGAATTAAATTAAATCAATAACTAATTAATTTAATTCTCCAAACCACGGAAAATAATAAAGAATTACCACTGACTTATGTTGACGTTCGATGTACTGTCTGGTTCATGAACGACTAACTTCAATGATGCTTCTTCACTTCTGACTTTAAGCTGTGGTTTATTTCTTCTCTCAATTTTCTCGTACTTTGATTGATTTTCAATCTATCACTCGAAAAATCTCTGTCACTGTAAATGAATCCATTCACTTCAATGTTATACTGAGGCTTGATCAGATACCTGATACGTCTTCCAGTGTGAAACATCAAAACTATAGATTGACTTCCTTCTTTCTTCTGACAGATATTGCTTCCTGAGATTCCTGTGACAGATCATATGGATATTTACTTATTACAATTTGGTTTAAGTTTATTAGGATCCTCGAACTACAAATAGGCTGATTCATATGCCTTTCAATCTCCCCCTATTTGTTTGTTAGACAATAACAATCAAATACCTAGAGGATACCTCAACTAATTCAACTTAACCAAATGAAAGATAAAATATTAAATGTAAAGCAAATATCAAACAGTTCTGGTTTATATTAAACATTTCCAGATTCAAACAAAATGATAAATACAAGATAGATGATCCTTTAGCCTGATCATATTTAACATATTCCTATCTTGACCTATCTAGCTCTAAAGATAATACATGTAGAGCTGTTCTTCAATTACTGTCTTCTCGTCTAAATTCTCCTTCTTCTGGCTCATCTGTGACTTGAAGTTTCTTGTGCAAATCAGAATCAACAAGACGCTCTCTTCTTGATGACAACCCTTGAGGTAAGATTAAAGGAATTCCAAGCTTCTTTCTCAGTTCACCTTGAAATTTCTTGTAATCTTTTATATTCGTTTGTGCATAGGATCGAATGTGATCTGCAGCTATTACCTTTTCTTCAGTCAAGAATCCATGATTTTTGAGAGCATATTCAGCATATACCAAGTGTTTTGCATGATGTTCATATAACTCATCTGTCTGAAGATTGATTGAATGAAGTACCTCTCCCTTAAGAAATTTTACTTGTGGAGGATTCTTAATTACTTCTGGTCCAGCTCTTTCAGCAAATTCTTTGAACTTTTCATGTAGCAAAACACCTAGCTCAGACGATGTTCTCACCTTAGGCCTAAGTACCCAAATCTCTGTCAGCGATCTGTCATAAAAGAACTGAATAGATATTTTTAAAGTTCCAACAGTATGACATTCTACAAATATTACCAGCTCATCAGATTTGGGGTCAAATGCAGTAGTTATCCTGATGACTTCTACCTTTAAGGCCCTTATATACATATCATGAATTGGATTTGCCAGTTTGAATTCCTCGAGAATTTCTCCAAGACGACGATCTTCATAATCAGAACTCTGAGGTGAATCAATTGCTTTTTGAGCACGTTCCCATTTGTCACCGCTCTTGAGTCTGATATATGTCTTTCTCTTCTGAACATTTATAGCATGTAATCGTTGTAGTGCTTGCTGTTCAGCTTTCTGAAGCTCTTCATTTTGTGCAATCTGCTCTAATGTCTTTTGAAGCTTTTCTTCTCTCATCAGCAAATTAGCTTCCCTCTGAGCAAATAACTCTTCAGATTCTCTCTCTGCTTGTTGAGCTTCATATTCAGATGTCACTGGTTCTTCTCCTTCCCAGTGACTTAAATCTGGTTCAGGTAATTTTTCACCTTCATCAGAAAAATCAAAGTCAGCAAAAACATCAAATTATCCGGTTCACCCGTGTAGTAATACTCTGTGTCTTTGACTTGATCATCTACAACAACTTTCTTCTTCCCCTCAGATTTATCTCCTCCCTCTCTTTCTTTCAATTTTTCTCCTTTCTCGCCTTGTGATTTCTGTTGCTGTTGTGATTTCTCCCCCTTAGTTGAGGAATCCTCCACAGATTTACTAGTTGCACCAGCTCCAGGATCTCGCTCATCATCATCACCACTTGTTCTTGCAAAGAATTCTCTTTCTTCAGTTGTTGGTGTGCGATTTTGACTTATCAGATTAAACAAATGCCTTAATCCTTTAGCTTGATGTGCATTTTGCTTCTCAATTTGATCTAGTCGAAAATCAGTAGAACGCTGATTTTCATGTACTTCTTCCTGTAGATTGTCAACCTTGTTGGAGATTTCAGCAATTATTTTATCTTGTGCAACAGTGACCTCACCAGAATCATCAAGAGCTTTTTCATAAGAAAGTTTGAGAGTGTTGATTTTATTAGTGAAGGATGTCTTCAAGTTGTTGATGTCACCTTTTATCGAAGTAAGATGATTATCAACAGAGGTGGATGGAGAAGACCGTTTATCCACTTGTGCTCGAAGTAGTCTAGCTTCAGCTTTACTTGCTTCCAGTTCTCTTTCCAGATTTTGTATCTTTTGTATCAATGAGAGAGTGTATGTGTCTGTGTGTGCACTCACCTGAGTTTCACTCTGAATTTCACTCACCTGATGTGCATGTGTATCACTCAATTTTGTGGTGATCCTTGCATCACTCCTCTCAATTTCCTTAGCTTCTCCAAAAACGGTACCTGCAGTTAAAATCACCCTAGCCTCCTCTGGGAAGGTCAGTGGTGGTGCAATGGGAGTTCGCAAATCCCTATCCTCAATCAATTCTACTTGTACATTTGGATTTGTAATCTGAATTGCTTCAGTAGTAGATTGATCAAGTTGCCTTCCACTTTCTCCAGTCGAAACTTCGAGTGGAAACTCCCTTGAGGGATCTAGGAATGTTTCTCCTAGGAGGGGAGATGATGGTTCCATTAAAGTTGGCAAGGAACCAAGATTTCCCTCAGAAGTCTGTGAAGACTCTTCTACCGTAACTATGGTAGGCACTGTTCCAGACTCGATGTGCTCTCCTGTCAATGTGTCCCTATGTTCATCATAATCTATATGTTCTCCCATTGTTAGTAATAACAAAGGGGTTGTGCTTGACACGTTACAGGATGCCATGGCCCTATGGCGAATTTCAATAGTATCATCCTGTTGAGAGGATGATCCTAGTAACCGTTGCATGGCCATATCAATGTCCATATCTTGTTGGGAAGATACGGATGGGCTTACAGTTGCCTCTGAATCAGTTCTACTTTTCTTTTGTAGAGGCAGAGCTGTGGGTTCACTCATTATATTACTTCTCTTCTTTGCTCTTTGAAAGGGAATTTTCTTTCTGGAATGGAAAGTTTTAAGTGATGTAGATTGAGTGTGTAGCTCTATGACCGGGGTTCGAGATTGCGGTCTTACAATCCCTTGGTCAGCCCTATCAACCACTTGGGTTCCAGAAGTAGATTGTTCAGTAATAGAAGTTATAGAGAGATTAGAAGTCAATACCTGGTCAGCAGGTGTCGAAGAGATTGCAGCTTGATTGGTTTGAACCAGTTGCTCTTGAACAGGTTCAATTTACTGAATAGGTACTTCTTGTTCAGCTTCAGGTTCCACTATTGGTTCTGCTTGCTCAGGTAGTGGTTCATTTTCCTCGGGTAAAGGTACAGGTGCAATGATGGGTAGTTGTATAAAGTTTGACATGTATTGAGTGACAACTATTGGCACATTTAAAAATTTAGGTTTGACACCGTACTCAGTGAATAATCTTGTCGAAGGTTTACCCGACACCATTGCTTCACTATTCAGAAATGGAGCATGATATTGTAATTCTACCAAATGATTAAAAATCAAAGAAAAGAATCTTGGGTAAAAGCATTGAACTTTGTCGCCCCTGTCAAAATTCCTTTTAGCGTTGATTACTCTTCTAACCATAGGTCCACACAGAAGGCTGCCAATGTTGATTCTTCGATTATAAGCAACTGTAAATCCAATATGCTGCATAAAGGAAGGTAATACTCCGAAGTTGCTTTTTGTAGAATTGGCAAACACCTTGGCTAGTGTGTCGAACACATAATCCCATTCCTGAACTAGAAACTTTTTATTCAAGACAGGAAGATCTGCGCTGTCTTGATAATGAATACCAGCAAAGAAATTAGTTAATTCCTCATCTGACGGAAAATCCTCAAAATTGTCATTTGGAAAGTTTAAGACCGTATTTATGATAGATTCATCCACTGTGTACTGATTGTCTCCAAGAGTGAAAACAAACGATCTGTTATCGTTAGAAACGACAGCAGTAGTACACATAATTCGCAGGGGTTCAATTTTTAAAGGAGTATCTAAACTCAAAGCAGTGCGAACTAGTGAATGATCATTCAAAAATCGAATCCACAGTCGAAAACGTTCGAGTTAACATTTTTCGGGATCAAAATATTCGATCAAATTATGCTTAATTATTTCAAAACGATCATTGTTATTACCAGCCATTTTTATCAAATTTTAAACCTTTGAAAAATTTCAGATTTTACAAAATAATTAATTAAATTGATTTATTTCGAATTAATAATTAATTAAAAATTTGAAAATAATCAAAGTTGTTCAAAAATTCTGAAAATTTCACACAATGATCTTGATACACACACGAACACTCCAGTATTTTTAGTTTTTGCAAAATCAGAACCAAATGTCCGGAATTTTAAATCGAAAAAATCGATTTTCAAAAACTAAATTCTCAAAACTCGACTAAATCGGTCGTTTAAGTGGTTGTTTTGAAGAGAATCGATTATCAGTCCTTAGAGCTTGATTACAGTGTGATTTAATCGAAAAATGGGCAGCAATTCGTTACCGTGTGTGTGTATATATGTATGTATCGGTGGTTTGTTCTTTATGACTTAACATGAGAGAAAGACATAAAACTTAAAATGACTTAAAACAACCTACTCTGTTATATATATACTCAGCTGTGATTATGACTTAATATATACTAACTGTTATATACAACACAATACTCGATTATGACTTAATTCTATAAAAGAAATAAACGAATATGACTTAATGTATATACAAGACTTAACTGATTATGACTTAAATATATACAACAGACTCGATTATGACTTAATTAAAACTAAGACTCGTTATGACTTAAAATATGTACATACATAACTGATTATGACTTAACTTAACTAGACAAGACTTAACATTAATAAGACTAAATCTAATCAGTATAACAATTAAGTCATACCGACCAGAAAACAGAATAAAAACAAGTCATAATATAGTTTAGATTTAATTTAAGTCATATCTACTCAAAATAAATTAAAGTAAATGCATATTTCTTAATTAAACACACAAATATTTACAACTATTAATACAGAAAAATATATTAAAAATAATATTATAAATCAAACAAATAATAAAAATAGAAATAACTAATATAGATTAAACTATTAACGGAAATAAAACAATATTAACAGGACAAACATTACAAAACATTAAATAAAATATTCTAAACAAATAAAATAAATACATACAATTATTCTAAAATTATAGAAATATGGAATATCAAATATTTAATTAAACAAAGTGATAAATACAATAACAATCAAGAAAAACAAGTTGATAAAATAATTAACCAAGTGATTTTATTCAACAAATATTCACAAAATAATCACATGTTAATTATTAAAGATCAAACCTCAGATATTAACTAGATTAATTACTAGGACTGTTCAACATACCCAATTCACCAACAATTTTGGTGAATGTGGATTCGTCGAGCGACTTAGTAAAAATATCTGCTGTTTGTTCTTCAGTGGGTACAAAGAGTAATTCCACTGTACCATTCATGACATGCTCTCTAATAAAATGATACCTGATATCTATATGCTTTGTCCTTGAATGCTGCACAGGATTGTTGGAGATTGCTATGGCACTTGTATTATCACACAAAATAGGAATATTTTGTAATACAAAGCCATAGTCCATCAGTTGATTTCTAATCCACAAGATTTGAGCACAACAGCTTCCAGCAGCTATATATTCAGCTTCGGCTGTTGAGTTGGAAACTGTCTGTTGTTTCTTACTGTACCAGGAAACAAGTCTTCCACCTAGGAATTGACAACTCCCATATGTGCTTTTTCTATCTACAACACTTCCTGCATAATCTGAATCTGTATATCCAACAAGATTAAAACCAGAATCTTTAGGGTACCAAATGCCTAAGTTAGGCGTACCCTTAAGATTCTCAGGATTCGTTTAACAGCAATGAGATGAACATCTCTAGGATCCGATTGGAACCTTGCACACAAGCACGTAGCATGCATAATATCAGGTCTACTTGTAGTAAGGTAAAGTAATGAGCCTATCATACCTCTATAGCTTGTAATATCTACCTTGGCAGAATTTTCACATGCTCCAAATTTGACAGCTATGGATGATGGTGTCTTTGCTGAAGAAGAGTCCTCCATTTGATATTTCTTGAGAAGCTCTTTGATGTACTTGGATTGACAAATAAATATACCATCTTGCCTTTGACTTATTTGTAATCCAAGAAAGAACTTCAGCTCTCCCATCATGCTCATTTCGAATTTACCTTGCATTAACTTTGAAAATTTCTTGCAAAGAAGATCGTTAGTAGACCCGAATATTATATCATCCACATAGATTTGGACTAATATTGTATCATTCTTATGTTTCTTTGTGAAGAGATTTTTGTCTATGACACCTCTAGTAAATTCATTTTCAAGTAAAAATTCAGAAAGAGTGTCATACCATTTCCTTGGTGCTTGCTTAAGACCATAAATAGCCTTGAAGAGAAAGTAGACATAACCCAATAGATTTGGATCTTCAAAACCAGGTGGCTGTTCTACATATACCTCTTCATCCAGCTTTCCATTCAGAAAGGCACTCTTGACATCCATTTGATAAACATTAAAGTTAGAAAATGCTGCGAATGCCAAGAATATCCTAATAGCCTCAAGTCTAGCCACTGGAGCATAGGTCTCATCATAGTCAATGCCTTCAGATTGTGAGTAACCTTTTGCTACCAGTCTTGGTTTATTTCATGTTACTGTACCATCTTCATCAAGTTTGTTTCTGAATACCCACCTAGTACCAACCACTGTTCTATTTGTAGGTCTGGGTACCAGCTTCCATACTTCTTGTTGTTTAAATTGATTGAGTTCATCTTGCATAGCAATCACCCAATCAGGATCCGAAAGAGCTTCTTCAATTTTCTTAGGTTCCATTTCAGATAGAAATCCTGAATAATTACATTGATTTTGAAAAGCTCTTCTAGTCTTTACACCAACATCTGGATCACCAACGATTAGCTCAAAAGGATGAGCTCTATTCCAAACAGTCTGTCTGGGAAGATTTAGTCTTGATGATTCACCTTGTTCTTCATTGTGATGTTGAGTATGACTAGTAGATCATTCATTAGCTCCCCCTGAGTTGTTGCCAGGATGATTAGATGAGTGTTCAGAAGTATGAGTGGTGTTTTCAATATTATCATTATTTTCACCACCATTATTCTGATTAGACTCATCATTGTCATTTGCATCAGTAAAAACATCAGGTGGACTATCATCATCTGAATCTAGATCTGTCATATCTTCAAAAGATAGCTTTTCAGATGAATCTCCAGTTTGGATACTAGGGAGTTTAGTGTCATCAAATGTTACATTGACACTTTCCATCATCTTCTGGTGTTCAATCAAATACACCTTATAAGCTCTTCTTTCATAACCAACAAAAATTTCTTCATGTGCTTTGGCTTCAAATTTTCCACCTTGATCATCTCCTTCTTTAAGTACAAAGCATTTTGCTCCAAATACATGAAAGTATTTGAGTGTTGGTTTCTTTTCATTCATGGCTTCATAGGGTGTTTTCATCAAGTCTTTGTTGATAAGAGTTCGATTCTGAGTATAACAAGCAGTGTTGAAAGCTTCAGCCCAAAAATACAATGGAAGCCTTGATTCACTTAACATAGTACGTGCAGCTTCAATCAAGGTTCTATTCTTTCTTTCAACTACTCCATTTTGCTGAGGAGTTCTTGGAGCTGAGTATTGTCTGGTTATACCTTTTTCAGTACAAAAGTTATTCAGAACTGCATTCTTGAATTCAGTTCCATTGTCTGACCTTATAGCCCTCACTGGATACTTGGAATCCAGCTCAATTAACTTGATGTGATCAATCACCAGTTGTGGAGTCTCATCTTTAGAATTCAGGAACAAGACCCATGTGAACTTTGAAAAATCATCAACAATCACAAGAGCATATCTTTTCTTTGACATAGACATCACATTCACTGGACCAAATAGATCCATGTGAAGTAACTGTAAAGGTTCAGTTATTGAAGACATATCAGTGCTTCTGTGAGTTGCCCTTTTTAGTTTGCCTTTTTGACAGGCATCACATAGTCCTTCCTGTGTGAATTCCATAGAAGGTAAACCTCTCACCAACTCTCTCTTGACCAGAGAGTTCATCGTCTTGAAATTTAGGTGAGAAAGTTTCTTGTGCCATAGCCAACTTTCATTTGTGGATGCTTTAGAATAGAAGCAATTGATTTCTTCAGTGCTTCTAGTGTTCATGTTGGCTACATACAAGTTTCCTTTTCTGACTCCCGTCAGAGATGGTTGTTCACTTCTTTTGTGTGTAATCAGACAATTCTTTTTGTTAAAGTAGACTTCAAATCCCTTGTCACAGAATTGACTTATACTGAGCAAATTATGCTCAAGTCCTTTTACAAAGGACACTTCTTCAATGATAACATTTCCAGCTTCAAGTCACCCATATCCATCAGTTCTACCTTTGCTGTTATCTCCAAAGGTAACTAGTGGGCCGGCCTTCTCCACCACATTTGTTAGCAGGGTTCTGTCTCCAGTCATATGCCTTGAACATCCACTGTCCAAGATCCAGGCTACTCGTTCAACCTATTCAATACCCTGCAATGACAAATGGATTAAACCTTCTTCGGGACCCAAATTTGATTGGGTCCTGCGGATTTAAAGTATTGACCTTTATCAGGCAAAACAACATTTTTAATTTTAACCTCTTTAGTCAATAAACATTTAACCTTATAAACAGATTTGAAAATCTTTCGTTTTATCTTGGGTATCCATGTTTCTGTAGCAGCAATAACACTTGTGTCATTGAATGGACATTTGACCTGGTAAACATTCTTGGTAACCTTTTGTTTAGTCTTAGGTACAAATGTCTCTCTCCTAACTTGAGGAGGAAAAACAGTCTTTGATCGAACATTATTGTTCCTGTTCATATGCTGTCGAGGAGCAGTCTGTTTAACACATGCATAACTACCATTAAAATAAGCATGCATACTGTTAAAAGCGCAAGACATACAATTGATAACACCACATGCTTTATGATTAGAATCAATGATAGGCATGGTATTTTTCTGTTTCAACTTATTACCACCTAATCCAGTCTTAGAAGAACTAGCTGTTTCAACAACTTTGACTGGCACTTTAGGTACATCTTTCTTGGATGAAACATTCGTTGTATTAGTGTCCTCAACAGATTTAGCCTTAACAAAGACTGTGACATCTTTCTTGGATGAAACATTCTTTGGATTAGCGTTCTTTACAGATTTATCCTTAACAAGGACTGTGCCATTTGCACTATCCTCATTTCTCATTTCTTCTTGGATAACCATAGAAAGAATATCTGGTGGTCCAGCATCAGATTGTTTAAATAGAGGTTCTTTAACATTTTTGAGCACATGTGGTATTCCCCTTTCTTTAGCACTAACAGGGTTAGGGGAATTTATGCCCAATGATCCAACAGCTTCATTGTAACCATACCCTATACCTGTTGTTCGTTCTACAACTTGATTGTTAAAAAACTCTTTGGAAACTTTAACAGAATTATAACAAGCGCTGACCTATGTTTCAAGTTCAGTAATTCTAGCCATTTGTTTGCCTACAACTTCTAGAATAGCTTTCTCCTTTTTATAAAGCATTGTTATTTCATCTCTTTGTTGATCTTGATTAATAAGCACCTTTTTCAATTCTAACACTTCATTTCCAAGTTTAGTGCTTAGCAGATCTAGTCTATTATATCCAGTTCGTGCATTATCTAAGAATTGTATAGACTACGAATCAATTCAGTGTCAGTAACAATTACCGGTTTGTTGTGATGATCAGATGCTTCATCATTTGCCACCAAAGCAAGATTTCCATATTCTTCATCTTCGCTGTCCGTGTCATCCCAACTCTTACCAGCTGCAACATAGGCTTTTCCAGGTTTCTTCTTCTCAGCAGCAAAGTCTCTTCTTTGAGTTTGCTTGGGTTTCTGACATTCAGTGGCAAAGTGCCCCAATTCATTACAGTTGAAGCAACGAATCTTGCTTCTGTCAACAGATCCAATTTTGTATCCTCCCCTGTTACTAGAGGGAGAAGAGCCTCCTCTCTGGAATCTGTTATTTGACTTGAACCAGTACTTTGGATTTCTTCTGAATCTGAAGTTGCCAAATTGCCTTACCATCAATGCCAGTGATTCATCTTCCAGTTGATCTAGCTCTTCCAATGAGTAGAAGTCTCCACCATCCTGAGTAGGTGGTGTTTGACCAAGTTCTACTTCAGTCTTTTCCTTGTCTGAGCTGTAAGGTAGAACAATCTTAGCTTCCACTTCCTTAGGTGCCTCAACTACAAGAGCTGTAGATGAACTTGGCACTCTTCCTTTACCAGAGACCTCCCTCTGCTGTACTTGTTCCAGTTCATAGGTTTTCAGAACACCAAACAATCTTTCAAGCGCAATCTTATTCAAATCTCTTGATTCTCTGATGGCTGTTATCCTATGTTCAAGATGAGTGGGCATCGTCAACAAAAACTTCATATTAATCTCTTTCTGTGTATATTGCTTGCCATGAACTTGCAAGTTGTTGATAATTTTGTTAAACCTTTCAAACACTTCCTGAATACCTTCATTAGGATCAACTCTAAAGTGTTCATACTCATAGGTTAAAATCTAAAGTCTGTTTTCCCTGACTTCATCAGTTCCTTCATTTATAGTCTCAATAGTTTCCCACATGTGTTTTGCAGTTTTACAATTCATCACATGACTGTACATCACAGCATCCAGGGAATCTATTAGAATAAGTCTCAAATTCTTATCTAGTCCTGCGTCCTCTTTTTCATCAGGAGTAAAAGAAGCAGCAGGATTTGGAAAAGATGATGCAAGTGTTACAACAATTCCTCCAACAATAGATTCAGATACATATTCTTTTGGAATTATAGGTCCGTTCTGTAGAACACCCAAATATTTAGAATTTGCGACATCAAGAAACAACTCCATTTTATTTTTCCACATTGCATAATTGTCCTTGTTAAACATGGGAATCTTAACAATGCTTTTTGAAGACATGATGAATTTTTAAGTGAGTTAAAAATTTGAGATAGATTTTTGACGGAATAAAATTAGGATCTTGATTTGTGTATCAATCAATAGGCTCTGATACCAATTGTTAGATCCAATATGATTGTAGAAGGGGGGGTTGGATACAATCTATATCAATTTCTCAAAATTTATTCGTTAAATAATTTTCACTTAAACGAATATTTAGTGCGGAATAAATTTACACGGATTTCAAGTTGAATATAATTGTATATTAACTTGATGTGGTGTTACAAAACCAATACAAACTATTATCAAGTGTTTAATAACTAATTAGAAAATTTGACATGAACTTTTCTAATTTAGTTAATAAATCTCAAGATAAGTACTAGGAAACTTAATTCGCTAGTAGTACAAGAATCACAAGTAGACAAGTTCTATCGGATAAAATATTACAAAGATGATGAACTTGAATTTATGTGAATTAATTTGTGCTTGGTGTTCTTGATATTTGAGGGAGAACTGCTGTGTATTTCTGTATTTTTCTGCTGTGTTTCTGCACTGCCTTGAT
This sequence comes from Saposhnikovia divaricata, assembly GCA_036435485.1. Taxonomy (NCBI): domain Eukaryota; kingdom Viridiplantae; phylum Streptophyta; class Magnoliopsida; order Apiales; family Apiaceae; genus Saposhnikovia; species Saposhnikovia divaricata. The sequence goes on along the minus strand of CM071594.1, from coordinate 112,581,878 downwards.
TCTGCTGCTTCTGCTGATTTATATAACATGTATAGGTCTGTACTGATTAGATATGACTTAAACTGCTTCAAGACCTATTAAATCAGCTGTCAGCATGACTTAATCTTGCTCCAAGACATAATTAAACCTTCGATATGACTTATTTTCTGTCGGTATGACTTAGGAAATGTGTCGGTATGACTTAATCTTCAACAGTGTGGTTGGTATGACCTAAATCACTTTTGTCGGTATGACTTAATACCTTTACGGAAATATCTTGCTTCGGTATGACTTATTTCCCTCGGTATGACCTAGCAGCTTTGAGGTCGGTAAGACATAATTCCTTGCAGCAGTCGGTATGACTTATTCTCAATGCTATCGGTATGACTTAAACTTAAGTCATACTGAATTATAACAGCCATGCATAATCTGTTCAGCCTTATTTAAGTCATATTGGTCCATTTAATTAATTAATGATTAATCAATTCATAATTAATTGATACAATAATTAATTTAATAAATTAATTAATTCTGTTAGAATTAATTCATTAATTAAATCAATTAAATGATTTATATCAATTACAAATGAATTAAATTAAATCAATAACTAATTAATTTAATTCTCCAAACCACGGAAAATAATAAAGAATTACCACTGACTTATGTTGACGTTCGATGTACTGTCTGGTTCATGAACGACTAACTTCAATGATGCTTCTTCACTTCTGACTTTAAGCTGTGGTTTATTTCTTCTCTCAATTTTCTCGTACTTTGATTGATTTTCAATCTATCACTCGAAAAATCTCTGTCACTGTAAATGAATCCATTCATTTCAATGTTATACTGAGGCTTGATCAGATACCCGATACGTCTTCCAGTGTGAAACATCAAAACTATAGATTGACTTCCTTCTTTCTTCTGACAGATATTGCTTCCTGAGATTCCTGTGACAGATCATACGGATATTTACTTATTACAATTTGGTTTAAGTTTATTAGGATCCTCGAACTACAAATAGGCTGATTCATATGCCTTTCACAGGCAGTTGTTGTGCTCAACTCCTTTGGATAAGAAATCAGTTAATGGATTATGGTATGACACTTAGTAATACTCCTATGTTTTGTGATAATACTAGTGCTATCAAAATTGCAGAAAATCCAGTTCAACACTCAAGGACTAAGCACATTGATGTCAGGTATCATTTTATCAGAGAACATATTGAAAATGGTACTGTGGAACTTCATTTTGTTCCTACTGACAAACAACTTGCAGATATTCTAACTAAACCACTTGATGAGGCTACATTCATTAGATTGGTTAGTGAGTTAGGAATGTTAAATTTTTAGATCTTTAACATCTGCATAAGTAGCAAGGTATGTTGTTTCAGCTTATAGACTTGATATTTTTGTCAGGATCTATACTTGATTATTAAATGCTTAAGCTGTAACATTTTATCTTGATAAATTACAGTATGATAGACTTGTTAATAAACATCAGGATTGCTATCAGTATGCTGACGTCATCAGTATTGACATCAGGATTGTATCGTCAGTATCAGGATTGTGAAATTTTTTTGTCTTACTGTTTCAAATTCTGAAATACATGTTAATTAGTGGTTCAATTGTGAGTTTTGTTAAGTCTATGTTAGCAAGTTTTATTACATGCATACTGATAATTTATATCATTATTCATGTCAGTCAATAAACAACAAATAGACAAGTAGATAATAAGAAAACTTGTATTTTCATTAATCAAAAGCATTACATACATGGAAATGAAATACAATTCTTTTTTTTTTTGTCTAACTACTACTGATAATTCTATTCTTCTCTAAAGTTGTTGCTGCTTCAATCCTTAATGATCGACTTCAGGACAAGGAGCATCTCAAGATTGGATTTTTTGTCTGGGCGACTTGAATGAGAGCAGCTGACTCATCTTCATGCTTATTGAAGAAGATGAATAGCATCTCCATCAAGATCAACCTCAGACTCTTCACCAAATTCTTCATCCTCAAGGTGTGAAGAGATTATAGGAGGATTGTATCCAACTGGTAGATGTTTTAGAGGAGATTCGTGGAAATCATCTGGGTTAAGATCAACCATATCTGACTTGATGAGAAAAGTCATCTCTTCTAAGAGATAGTTCACTTGCTCCTGATCATCAAAAGTAAAGAACTTCTCAGTGGTAATGAACCAAAAGCTAGGGTTCATATGAAGATTTGGATTGAAAGCCATGATGAAAAGAGAAAAGAATGAAAAGGTTTTGGAGAATGGGATAAGACGTTAGTTTCTTTTATAGAAAGACGTGGGAAGCTGAACAGTCATTTGGGAGATAACAATGCAATCAGTCATAATTATGTGTGACTGTATTTCTTATATTTTCAAGAAATATTGAATGAATTTAACCAATTGATTTTGTTCAGATTTTATTTATTTCTTTTACAGGTAAAAGAAAATGCCATGTGGAAACTTCATTTAGTCTCTAGAATCAGGATGATATTGATCAGGAATACAAGTGTGTTCACATCAGGATTAGTAATTCTTTTTATTCAGAAATCACATTGAATCGTGTGATTATCCTGATAAGAAGATCACATCAGGAAAAGGAAGCTGATCAGTATTGATTTTTATCTTGATTTTACCTTGACTTATTTACTTGAAATTATTTTTGGATTTTATTTTCCAAAAGTCGTAGGTAACTACATTTTTCAGGGACTGACACCTGTCAACCTACGTGTCAACGTGGGATAATGGGTCTGAAGGATTTTTTGAAATATAATTATTTTGACACTCTAATCGTGTAATTGCTTTCTCTAATTTCATTCTCTAAAGCAAAAACACTCTCGAGTTCTCAAAATCACTAATCAATTTCAAAGATTTCTTAAGTTCTTTTCAGATCAAAATGGCAACTCAAAGAAGACTACCCAAATCAGTAGCTTTCAAGTTTGGTGACTTTGATTTATGATGAACAATCATGTTGCAGCTATCACCAACAAGGAAGGGGTGTCAACTGATTTTCACCCGATAATGGACTTTATGGCGAAAGGACCATTAAACTATGCCTTGACAGCATCTCCACAAATTAATCAAGTAGCTGTTTCAAAAGCTTAGGAGAATGTTGAGGTAATTGATTTTACTCAGAGTCAATCAGGTAAGATTGTTCTACACTTAGGACAAGACTCATTTAATCTTACTGAATCTGTTGTTAATTCAGTACTTCGCTTACCTGTTAGTACGAATTTTGAGAATGTACCATCTGATGATGATGTGAGAACTATGTTATCTGAATTAGGTTATAATGGACCTCTAGATAACATGAGCCAGTTAAATAGATCTTTTCTTAGGAAAGAATGGTCTTTCTTCTTTGATCAAATTGCTAAATGTTTTACTGGTAAATGTAGTTCTTTTCAACAAATTACTTCTGTTACATCACATATTGCATATGGCTTGCTTTATAACAGAGTAATTAATTTTGTTCACATTATCTTAAATCAGATGTGTATTAAACTTGGGTCAAGTGATCATGACAGGAATATGGTTTATTATCACAGATTCATGCAACTGTTTATTAACCATTTCATTCCTGATGTTGAAGCCAGATTTGGTAGAGAATATTGTGTTTCTTCTTATATACAGTAAATGAGAATTTTCTCTGACATTACAAAGAAGGACAATGAAAAGAATCTAGATGAAATACCTGCATTACACTATCCAAATCATGTTCAGGTACTTCTAAGAACTCATCTTCCTACTATCTATAATTCTTCTTTCTTTGGTGGTGAAATGACTCAGGAATCTCAATTGGAAGAGAACCCCCCTGTGTCTACCCAAGTAGCCAAAAACATTATAGTCTCTGAAATAATTCTAGAACCAAATTTTGATCCACAACCTATTGTTTCAAAGAAGCCAACCTCTGATGTTTCTCAAAAGACATCAGTTGTAAGGAAGAGAAGATTTGTCATTTCAAGTAGTAATTCTAGTGAAGATGATGATAATATATCTCTTGCTGAGAGAGCAGAATTGAAGGCTGCAATTCAACTTTCTAAGCTAGGACAAAGAGATGGAACATCTAGTCACAGCCAGGCTGTAGTCTCCCAAAAGACTGTAGTTCTTAAAAAGGGAAAACAGTTACTGGATACTGTCTCTCAAAAGACTTTGTCTATTGAAAAAGGATCTCATCCCAAGATCACTTTTGTGTCTACACCTCTTGAGTCTTCTCAAGACAAATCTGTTGCTCACTATACCAGGAGAACAAGGAGAAAGATTCATTTGTCACCTACACACACAGTGTCAAGTCCAACTAACATTGTGCAGGTCTCTACAAATAATGCTATATCCACGTCAGTATCTGATAAGACAGATCTGAATTTTGATTCTTCATGGGAAATAACATTAACATACAGATTGGCTATGGAACTTATTTTTCTGAAAGTGAAGCTTTCCAGGCCTGTTAGATTTTCTGGTTGAAAGAGTTCCCAAACTTTCATTTCCTGAAGAATATGGACTATTACATCAAATGCTTGATTTAATGAAGACATACTTCTATGTATCAGTCAGAAAGGAATTGCACAAGAAATTTGGACTTCCTAAGCATGTTGCACTTCAATCACTTCATGCATATCTATTTGACAAGGATGTCATTGTTGAAGATGCTTCAGCTCAAGTTGAACAAGAAGAGGTAGTTGATAAAGGGAAGCATTCAACAGAAGATAGATACTATTGCACCAGTGGTGAATAGTGGAATAGATCAGATCACAGTCACTGCACCACAAGAACCATCTAGTCAGAGGTTGGATGACTCAGGAACTGTGATGGCTGATGCTGAAAGGTCTTCTGTGATGACTGAGATTGCAAGTGAGAAACCCTATGATATGGGAGGAATGACTTTGATTGATTTTCCTGAAGATCAAACCAATATTGTTCTTTCAGAGTCTATCCACCTTGAGGGTGTGTCTCAGCAACCAACACTTAAAGATGGTGACATACTAGCTATGATGTCTAATGAAGTATTACTGAAGACATCAAAGTCTAGTGTAAAACTTGAAAGTGGTATACTGGAGCCTGTAGTTTCTGGAAAGAAAGTAGATGTTTGTAAGGGTTCAGAGACTATAGCAGCTCACTCCTTGGAGAAAACCTCAAGCCCCATGCCATATGAGGAACCCTCTCTCCATGTGAGTTCAAGTATAAAAACTTCTTCTAACCCCTTTTTTCTGTAGGTCATGAGAGCACTTATCCAAATTTGAGTGATACACTTGAAAAGATGGATATAGATCCACACACAGAGAGGCTGGCTCCTGACCAGGCAAAAGGAGAGGTAGAAAGAGTGTTGACTTTAGATAGTCAAAGTGAGAATGAGGGTATAGATGATCAACTCCATAGTGAGGGAGAGAAAATTAGGAAACCACCATCGTTTGATATCTGGGATCAGGTTTTTCCTTAATCTTGGTCTGAAAATCTTGGTATGGATGCTGGTACTTATTCTTTTATCAAGATGTATGAGAAGAATGACTTAGCACATCACAATGCAAAGCCAGAAGTTAAAGCTCAGAAACAGAAAGAAAGGCTTGCAAAAATCATCAACAGAAGAGGTGAAAGGCTAAGACAAACTTCTACTCAGCCAGTACCAGAAGATATTCCTAATGATCCTAGTATTCCTTTGTTTGTACTTCCAATATCAGCTAGATTTGAGACATCAACAATATCTGATCAATCTAAGGAGGAGTCAGGATTTATAGATGTTATTACACAGAATACTGGTGAAGGAAAGGATGATCATACTTCAGCTCCAGATCAGAGAGATGAAGATGTTTGCACTTCTACTCAAGTATTATTACTTGAATATCATCCTAAACAGGCAACTTCTTCTACAAGACTTGAAGATAAAGTTCTTTCTGTATTTGAATCTGAAGATACAACAAGCACTTCCAACATTGAAGTCAATTCTGAACTTCTTACGGACATTCAGAAATCTCAAAGTGATATTCAATCAAGACTTCAAATTCTTGAAAATAACCAAGTCACTTTCATGGAAAATCAAGCAGTTCTGATGAATCTCATTTGTTCTGTTACTGAATCTCTTGGAATTAATGTTGCTGATGTCAAAAAGGGGGAGATAAAGACAATTCAGAAACAACAACAACAACAACAGACTGGGGGAGATAAACAGACTGGGAGAAGAACTAAGGGTGACAGAGTTGGTAAATTTCATCATGGAAGTGGTAAAGGAAAAGAAGCATCAAATAGTTGAATTCTTTCTTCTAAGTACTAGATACATGTCTACATCTGAAGAAGGAGGTACTTAACTTCATGATCTTAAATTCATAAATTCTATTCTGGTTGTATTGTTATATGTTTTGACATCTACAACTTAGATTTATGCTTCAGATTCTAAAGCATAAATAGAGGGAGATTGTTAGGAATAATTCATAAGTTGTGATGTTATGTTAGGCCGAATACACAATTATAATCAACTAAGTATGAGCGAATAACAATAATTTCTTAAAAGACTTTAAAAACTGTTTTGAAATTAACTCCTCTCTCAGTGATGTAAAATATCACAGAGAGCTGCTTAGGTTACAATGAAATGATATTTCGTTACACGATACTCGATTCCCTTCTAGGGTTAACCTAACTGTATTTATAAGATATATAGCTGCCATACAATCGATAATTGATTCTCCTATAAATCAGCTATACAAATATTATCAATTACGATTGCTACACGTCCTTTTAGTCAGCACGACTTCTTTGACAACTATCCAATCTTCAAAGATATCGCTTCCATAATTATCTTCAATAATTCTGTTACTGACCAGCAAATGCTTCTCTTCAACAGAGTTTAGCTGCTTCCTCTTGTCAACGTTTAGCAGACTCTGTCGAGCTTCAAACTGTCAGAGTTTAACTAAACTCTGACTGCTTCCAGTTTCAAGTTAAACTCTGTTTTTCCCTGTAAAACTTAAACACTGATATTAACCACATCAATTATATTTAACAATCTCCCCCAACTTGTTCATTAGTAAAAATGCACAAGTTAACAGTAATTGATGATGTCAAAACAATTTTATACAAACACAGTGTTTATTCAAATAAGCAGAGTTTAATCTTGACTTAACAAAATTTACATAAAATAAGAATTACTTACAGACTTTTTCTACCTAACCTCCTCAACATCTGGTGTTGTTCTAAGGTAGTCTATAAGCAGTCTTATTTCCGCATTCTCGAGCTCTCTCTGCATTATCTCCTTGATCTCTTTCAGCTTAGGATCATCTCTCCAGCTTGGTAGATAGCAGCTCTCAGAGAATAAATTTTGTTTTTCCTCATTTCGTTTCCAAGCCTGATAAAATATGCTTTCTCAGATTCAGAATTGAAGTCCAGCACAGTTATACCCAAGTCAGTCTTCAGTCGAGCACTATTCCTCTTCATTTCAACAAGATTTCCATGATAGTCTTTGTACTCAGGAACATACTCTTCTGTAGTCTTTGAACCAGTAAGTACTTTGGCTTTCTTCATATATTCTCTTATAGAATCAGCAATAAGTGTTGTTCTTCGATTTGTAACCCTGAATAAATACAGAACATATTGAAGTTCTTCACACAGCTTCAGCTTGATGTCATCTTCATTCACCCTATACACTGTTCCATCCTCCATGAAGTACAGTAAAAAGTATCTATCCAAACTCTTCTGATGAACCAGCTGAACTGACTCCAGTTTGTCTAGATTTTCTTGAGTCATACCAGCTCCAGGAGAAATAAGTGATGAAGGATTTCTAGGACTGTTGTTTATTCTGACATCTTTGTGAGAACCCAAACCAGATGTGTTCTTACCAGGAGGCTTTCCTAAGAAAGCTCTGTCATGCTGAAAAGTACCAACTCCTTTCTTCTGAGATTGAGCAGGAATTGTAGACTTGGAGAAAAATCTTTGCATTTGAGCAGACAATGGATTATTTTGAATAGGTAGGGGTTCACTTACAACATGTGTAGCAACAGAGGTTGTATCTACCTTTTTCCCTTTGTCTTCTTGACCCATTATACCTTTAAGCTTCAGCTTGGCATCAAGTGATGATTTTCTTATCAATTTTCCTTCTTCTTCTTCTTGACTACCAGCAAGATTTTCTTTAATCACTATCCCTTTTAGAACAGGCCTTGGGGCTTTAGCACTTTTCTTGGCCTTTCCAGATTTCATAGCTTTCAAATACTCTTCTTGCAAGAGTAATTCTTCAGCATGAACATCTTCTAAGGTAGCTCCCTCAGCATTCTCTTCCAAGAAAATCTTAGCAGCAAGCTCTTCATCAGTTTGTGGATTGTCAGAGAATAACAAATCCTTTTGCCTTGAAGTACTCTGTACATTTGTATTCACTGCTGTACTTGATCTTGTAGACTTGCCAGCTTTCAGATTAACACCAGACTTTGATCTCAGTCTCCTCTCTGAATTAGTTCTTTCATCATCAAGATCAACTTTCTTTGATTGAGTTTGAGGCGGCTGCTTACACTTGGATCTAGCAACTCTCTCCCCCTTTTTGACATCATCAGGGATCAAGATTGAAGTAATTAACTCAAGAGAGTTGGCAATGGATTCGATCTTGTCAGCTAACAAAGTCTGATTTTCTTCAACTTTACCCAATCTTTGAATAAGAGTCTCCTGAGTCTTTGAGAAGATTTGAAACAACTTGTTGTTGTCTCTCAATAGACTCATCTCTCTTTGTACAACTTCATTTCTAAGATCTACAATTGACTTCTGATTTTCATCAAATCTGTGATTCAAGGCCTTAACCTGAATCACTGTGTCTTGCAAGTATGTCAGAATGTCTGGATTTGAAATTTTCTTAGAATTATCCTTGAGAAAATCAGCTGCTCTTCCAGTAGGAAAGATGCAGTCTTCTTTGTACCACTCTGCAGTTTGTTTTTCCAGATAAGCATCTTCAATATCTCTTGCAGAAGGTCCAGCAAAGTCTGTCTTCTCCTCTGTTTTCAGTCCATTAGCCTGAACTTCAACATTCTGAGCAGATCCAGCTTCTGCACTCACTTCTTTAGAAACTGGTTCTTCTTGAGCAACTGGTTCTTCTTGATTAGCAGAGTTTACCATGACAATCTTTGAAGAGAGAAATTTGGCAGGCTGTTCTATTTCCTCACCATGGTCAGAGACTTGATGTGCATCAGAGAATAACTCTGTGTGAGATGCAACCTCTGTTTCTTCCAGCACCACAGTAGGTTGATCAGCAACACCAGTATCAGCAGAGTTTGCAGCCATGGGTGTTGGAGTAGGATCTTCAACTTCAACAGAGAATGACATGAAATTTTCATCAAACTCTTCCAATGCAGGTAACTCAGTTCTATCATCTCTTTTAATCTGAACCTAAGCAAGTACAGGTTCATCAATTCTTAATTCAGGTTCTGCTATAGTAGGTTCTAAGATAACCTCTGTCTCAACAGCAGGAGTCTCCTTAGAGATATCCCGTGGAGCTTCAATATTCATTTCTTCATCAGACTCATCAATAATCAGTCTCCTCCTTTTAACTTGAGGCACTTCTGCTTTCTCTTCATCTGAAGTAGAATCATCTAAAGTAGATGGAGATGGAGGTCTGTTTGCTCTTGCCTTTCTAGCTCTTTTTGGCCTAACAGACTCCTTTTGAGCTTGAATAGATGCCCTTTTAGCTTTAGCTTGTCCATGCTGGGTACTTGCTGCTGTGTGTTTTCTGCTACTTCCATGTTTTCTTTTGGGTTGGATAGGTTGAGTTAATGAAGTAGTAGCAACAGTGGATGGAATGGATGTAGATGTAGGTTTAGAGGTAGGTTCAGGGTCTTGTGCTTGTGGTTCTTGTGGTTGATTGAGAAAATTTCTGAGGGCAAGTGGGAAAATAAACTCTGGAACTTGATCCTTGTTTGTATCCTTGTTGGTCAAGTCAGAGAATATTATCTTATGGACTTGGAAGTGTTGGATGAAATCTTCATCAGAAATTTCCACATTAGGCAAACAAGCAGAGTATAAACTTTGACAAAAACGTGAGAAATAGACAGTTGTATCATACTCTGCTAGTTTTTCACCTAGATTCATAAGAACTAGCCTACCAAAATCGAAATTACTTCCATTGAGAAGAGAATACCCGATTTGAAGACTGTCAGTGGGAATTGCATTGTTAGATATAATTGATGTAATGTTTTAGTGTTTAAGTGTAACAGTGAAATATCAGAGTTTAACTGGAAGGAAGTCAGAGTTTAGTAAAGTCTGACTGACGGAAGCTGGACAGAGTTTAGTAAAGTCTGTCTGGAAGCAGCGCGTACGGAGTCAACAGAAGATATTAGAGATCAATTGAAGATTGATATGGAAGCGAGATCTTTGGAGACTGGATAGCTATCAAAGAGATCGAGTTGACTTATGAGACGTGTGACAATCTGTAATTGATATCATTGTATAGCTGATTATTAGGAATATCAATTAGAGATTGTATCGAAGCTGTATGTTTTATAAATACAGTTAGGTTAACCCTAGAAGGGTATCGTGCATCGAACTATCTTTATTGTAACCTAGCAGCTCTTTGTGATAGTTTTATATCATGAAGAGGGTTTTTAATATCAGAAGATTTAAAGTGCATAATCATCTTACTTGTTAAACTCTCATACGAATTTGACTATTAATTGTGTATTCGGCCTAACAAGTGGTATCAGAGCCAATCTGTTACTTTATTACAGGTTAAGATCCAAACACAACAATAATCATGTCAGCAATTCCTCCACCAACATCTACTAGTTCTGAAAAGGCTCCTACTACTGTGAGTCGTTATGAACCAATCAGGGTTCCTATTCTCAGGCCATCAGAGTATGCCATGTGGAAGGTCAAGATGACTATGTTTCTGGAGGCTACAGATCCAGAATATCTTGATAGGATTTATGAAGGCCCTCAAAATCCTACAAAGCTATCTGTTGCAACTGCTGGTGAAGAAGCTAAAATAGTTCCAAAGGAAAAGAAGGACATGACTCCTGAAGATCTATCATCAATTGCTAAGGATGCGAAGGTTAGGCATTTACTGCATAGTGCTTTAGACAATGTTATGTCTAACAAAGTGATTAACTGCACCACTGCAAAATAGATCTGGGATGCTCTTGAAGTCAGATATCAAGGAACTGCTGCTATTAAGAAGAATAGGAGAAACATACTCACACAAGAGTATGAGCACTTTGAGGCTAAACCTGAAGAAACCATGACAGAAACATTTGATAGATTCTGTAAACTGCTCAATGATCTATCATTGGTCAACAAAGAGTATGATCTAGAAGACTCAAATCTCAAGTTTCTTCTTTCTCTACCTGAAAAGTGGGATGTGAAAACAACCACTATTAGAGACAACTATGAACTTGCTGAAACAGAGATTGATGAAATCTATGGGCTGCTCAAAACTCATGAATTGGAAATGGAGCAGAGAAACAGGAGATCAAGCAGGAAGGCAAAGTCTGTTGCTCTTAAGGTTGAAGAGAAGCCTCAGAAGAAAGAGGCATCTAGAAGGAAAATGAAGGGAAAAGCTTTGGTCATACACTCAGAAAGTGAATCATCAAACTCTGATTGTGATTCAAACTCTTCTGAATCATCTGACTCTGAGGATGATGAAGAAGAAATGAGGAAAATGGCTGTGTTGATGGTGAAGACCTTCAAGAAAATGGGTTTCAAGAATTTCAAGAAAGGGAAAAGGTTTTCTAGAGATTCAAATGAAGACAGAAAAAGCTTCAGGAAGTCTGGTAAGAGAGATTGAAAGGGGAAGAAGGATAAGTCTGAAATTCAATGCTACAAGTGTAAGGAGATGGGTCACTATGCTCCTGAGTGCAAGAAGGGTAAAACTGGAAAGGTACTCTACACTAAAGGCAGAGATTGGGCAGACACTTCAGATTCTGATGAAGAAGTGAACTATGCTCTCATGGCTACTACTGAATCAGAAACTTCTGAAAATCAGGTACCTCTAACTACCTATGCTTATAATATTGATGACATTTCTCAATTAAGAATTTATCTTAAGTCATTGCATATAAGTTATAGGGATCAGACTTTAGAGAATGCGAGGATAAAATCTGAAAATTCTGAACTTAAGGTTAGAAATAAACTTGTTGAAGAAAAACTTGAAAACATGCAACAAGTTCAGAAAGAGAGAGATGATGCTGTTTCTATAGAACAGGATTTGCTTCAGAAATATAAACAACTAGAATCTGAGTTGGAGGAAGCAAATAAGAAAATTAGGACTTTGACTAATTCTGGAAAGGACACTCAACAGATTTTTCAAACAGACACTGTTGGTCTAGGTTATAATGAGGGAGATGAACTTAGATTTCAAAATCAAGTTAAAATTAGACCTCATTTTGTACATGGAGCCAGTAAATTTTTGTCTGACAATGAAAAAGAAGTTGTTAAAAGTGAACCAGTAAAAACTAGTGTTAAACAGGTTAATATTGGTTCAATGACAGATAAACAACTCAAACATAAGCTGAAGGAGTTAAAATCTGTTAAGAAACAGGGAGTGTCAAATAAGAACAGAAATGGAAAAGTAGGCATCACTTCAGGAAATAAACCAATGCTTGCTAGTTATGCTCCAAGAAAGACATGTCATAACTGTGGTAGTACTAAGCATCTTGAAAATTTCTGCAAGAAAAACAAAAATATAAATTCTTTACCTTCCAAGTCTGAGGTAAAGAAGGATTTTGCTAGAACTAAGCCACAGACTTTATGCACACACTGTGGAAGCACTTGGCATTCCATTTATACTTGCAGACAGTATCATGCTGTTTATCATAATTACTATGAACTTAAACCCAATCTGAAATGGGTTAAAGTTAATACTGCAAGTGTAAACTCTGATACTATTAGCTCAAACTCTGATAATGTTAATTCCACTGCTAAAGCGAACAAAGTTAAGAATGTCAAAGGATCCAAGCAAGTCTGGATCCTTAAATCTAACCCTCAGTAATTGCTTGTGATTGCAGGGCAACAGGGAGGCAATCCTAGTTGTGGACAGTGGATGTTCAGGACACATGACTGGAAATAAAGCCCTGCTATCAGACTATGAGGAGAAGGTTGGCCCAAAAGTTTCCTATGGTGATGGCAATGTAGGAAGAACATTGGGATATGGCAATATTAATCTTGGAAATGTCATCATCAACAATGTAGCTCATGTCCCAGGACTCAAGCATGACTTGTTATCTGTGAGTCAAATCTGTGACAAGGGATATCATGTAGATTTTCAACCTGAATATTGTGAAGTTATCAGCAAATCTACAGGAAAGGTTGTTCTAGTTGGTAATAGGAAAAACAACATTTATGAAATCAAGCTTTTAATAGACTCTGTTGGAAAAGCTGTTTGCCTGTCTACAAGAATGTCTAGTGAAGAGAGTTGGAAGTGGCACAAGAAACTCTTACATTTGAACATGAACAACATCAATGAATTGATTAGAAAGGATCTTGTAAGAGGACTCCCAAAGGCTCTGTTAAATGTTGATGGCCTATGTGATTCATGTCAAAAGGCTAAGCAAAGGAAGTCATCTTTCAAAAGCAAGACAGAATTTTCAATCACTGATCCTTATCATCTTCTGCATGTTGATCTCTTTGGTCCAGTAAATGTTATGTCTATAGCAAGGAAGAAATATGCTTTAGTCATTGTTGATGAATTCACTAGATTCACTTGGGTGTATTTTCTAGAAAAGAAGGATGAAACTACATTAACTCTGATGGAGCATGTGAAACTTCTGGACAAAGGATCAAGTAACAAAGTCAGAATCATCAGAAGTGATAATGGAACTGAGTTCAGAAATGCAACAATGGAAGAATTCTGCAAGGATAATGGAGTGAAGCAAAAATTTTCAGCACCTGGTACACCACAACAAAATGGTGTAGTTGAAAGGAAAAATAGAACCTTGATTGAAGCTGCCAGAACTATGCTTGATGAAGCAAAATTGCCAACTTATTTCTGGGCAGAAGCTGTTCAAACTGCTTGTTTTACTCAAAATGCTACACTGATCAATAAGCATGGAAAGACACCATATGAGATGGTGAAGAAAAAGAAGCCTAACCTGAAATACTTTCATATTTTCAGGTGCAAATGCTTTGTTTTGAAGACTCATCCTGAACAGTTGACCAAGTTTGAGCTAAAGGCAGATGAAGGAATTTTTGTTGGCTATCCACTGTCAACAAAGGCATTCAGAGTTTACAATCTGAGAACTAAAGTGATCATGGAATCTATACATGTGTCTTTTGATGACAAGAAGATAACTGGACTTGAAGACATAGATGAATAGGATCAACTGAACTTTGAAAATGAAGATTTAAACTCTGTTGAAGTAAACTCTGATCAAACTATTCTGACAGACTTTGTTGAAACAAACTCTGAACCTCTACTGGTAAACACTGGAGAAACTTCTCAGCCACAACAAAGGGAAGAACCAGTTGAGGGGGAGCATGATCAAGATGAAGACTCAAACATTGATACTGAGTCAACTGAAAAATCTGGATCAAACTCTGATGATTCAAACTCTGAAAATTCAAGTTCTGACTCTGGGCAGTCAAGTTCAGGGGGAGTCTCAGAAAATGAAGAAAGCCCAGAACAAAATCAGGAGAGCATGGATCAAGGGGGAGGATCACATGCTGACAGAAGTCATTTGCCTTCTGCTAGGAAATGGATCAAATCACATACACCTGATTTGATAATTGGTGATCCAGATGCAAAAGTAAGAACGAGAAGTGCCACTGTAAGTGAATGTTTGTTTCATGCATTCTTGTCTAAGAATGAACCAAAGAAAGTGGAAGAAGCTCTTCAAGATGCTGACTGGATAACAGCAATGCAGGAAGAGTTGAATGAATTTGAAAGGAATGAAGTTTGGACCCTTGTACCAAGGCCAAAGAACAGATCTATTGTTGGTACTAAATGGGTTTTCAGAAACAAGACTGACAGTGAAGGTGTTATCACAAGGAACAAGGCTAGACTGGTAGCAAAAGGCTATTCACAGCAGGAAGGAATAGACTATGATGAAACATTTGCTCCAGTTGCAAGATTGGAGGCAATCAGAATTTTTCTAGCATATGCCTCTCACAAGAAATTCAAAGTGTTCCAGATGGATTTGAAAAGTGCTTTTCTGAATGGGAAGCTTGAAGAAGAAGTGTTTGTTGAACAACCGCCAGGATTTGTGGACCCAAAATATCCAGACCATGTCTACAGGCTGGATAAAGCACTCTATGGACTTAAGCAAGCACCAAGGGCATGGTATGAAACTCTGGCTCAATTTCTCTTAGAAAGTGGATTCAACAGAGGTACTATTGACAAAACTCTGTTTTATTTCAAATCTGGGAGTGACTTGCTTTTAGTTCAGATATATGTTAATGACATTATCTTTGGGTCTACTAATGATAAACTCTGTAAGAAGTTTGCCAAGCTTATGCATTCCAGATATCAAATGAGCATGATGGGAGAGCTTAGTTATTTTCTAGGCCTACAGGTGAAACAAATAGATGATGGCATCTTCATTAATCAAGCAAAATATACCAGAAATCTTCTCAAGAAATTTGGTAGGCTTGACTGTTCATCTGCATCAACTCCCATGGCAACAACAACTAAATTGGACAAAGACACAAGAGTTTCAGTGGATATGACAAACTACAGGGGCATGACAGGATCTCTTCTTTACTTGACAGCTAGTAGGCCTGACATTATGTATGCAACCTGTCTTTGTGCAAGGTTTCAGGCAGATCCTAGAGAGCCACATCTGACAGCTATGAAAAGAATCTTCAAGTATCTCAAGGGCACCATATCATTAGGTCTGTGGTACCCCAGAGAATCAGATTTCAAGCTACTTGGGTATTCTGATGCAAACTTTGCAGGCTGCAAGATAGACAGAAAGAGCACTAGTGGAAGTTGTCAATTTCTTGGTGACAGACTTGTCTCTTGGTACAGCAAGAAACAGAAATCAATTTCTACATCTACAGCTGAAGCAGAGTATATTGCAGCTGGTAGCTGTTGTGCACAGATCTTGTGGATGAAGAATCAATTGCTGGATTATGGATTGAGGTACAGTAAGATTCCTATTTACTGTGATAATCAAAGTGCTATTGCTATGACAGGTAATCCAGTACAGCATTCAATGACCAAGCACATCAGCATAAGGTACCATTTCATCAGAGAACATGTGGAAGAAGGGAATATTGAACTACATTTTGTGTCTACAGAACAACAGCTTGCAGATATTTTCACCAAACCATTGAGTGAAGCTACATTTACAAGACTGGTCAATGAACTAGGAATGGTCTCTGGTTCTGACTAGGAATGTTGGTTAGATTCAAATTTTATTTATGTAATGTGTTGCTCATATTTCCTTGATTTGTTAAGTGATAAGTGATCTCTGTTGATTAAACTCTGTTATGCATACTCTATTAACATGCCTTTCTGTCAAACTCTGTCAGCATGCCTGTATGTCATACACTGTTAATAAGTTTGATAAACTCTGTGAACTCTGAGTTGATTTTTGTCTGAATGAAAACACCAATGAAGAAATATGTATGAAGCATGATTCTCAGCAATTAATCATGAATCTTTCTGAGTTATTGTGATCCAATCTTAGATTGTACAGAAAGTTAACACAGCATGATACTGGTTCATATTTATAGCATCTCTTAGTTTATCTTGTCCTAAACTCTGAGTCTATAAATACTGTGTGTATTGCCTTTCATGAATAACTACTGATGTTGATGAACTCTAAACTCTGTTAGTTATACTCTGGTAGATTAAAATGCTTACTGCAATACCCCAAAGAAAATATATATAGGTTGCTATACTCCTTTGAGATTATGTTGGAGACTAGGATGACCCAGGAACTTATTGGTATATAATATTTGCTAAAATTCTCTGATTTTTGGTGACTAGTCAAATACTAGGATGACCCAGGAACTTATCAAAATGATAAGGGCTAAATTTTTTGAATTTTTGGTGACTAACTCCAACCTCTAATTACTGGAATGAATAGAATAAAAAAAAATTAGCGATAGAGGGGGTATAAAATAAATTAAATGTTACTGTATATAGATTGACTACTATAGAGTTTTGCTTTCATCATACAGTCAGTGTTTACTATGAGAGTTTGTGCATCCAGTGTTTATTGATTTACTTTATGGATTTTATGAAAAATTAGATGCTCTAAAAATTGATTTGGTAAACTCTGCTTCACACACACATATTTTCACAACTGTGCAATTTTTGAAAGGGTTTCGGTGATAAAGTTGGTGAATTGACAAACGCTGTTGATTTGTGGTTCGTACTCTGAGGTAAATTTTCATTTGGACAATTTGAAAATTTTGGAGTAAATGGTGCTTTTGACAACTGTTAATAAGTGTAGTGTGTTAAAGTGTCTTGGAAATAGGAAAGAGAATACAGCGGTGATAATTGCTAATTTTAACTGCGCATCATTAATTGATCCACTGTATGTATACTACAAGTAATCCCTAATTGTTCTGTTCCTGATTTAATTGTGGTTATTGTTGATGAATTTGTTACTTATATGATTACTTTAATCAGTTTTCATTTTCTTTGATTTAATTCTTTGAAGAACAATTCATAAACATAAAATTTGTAGAACACATTGAATAGAGAAATAGGATTCTTCATTAATAATGAGAAAGAGATTACATGCAAGTATTACATCTTTTTGTTCTCTCTATCTACTAATCCATTCAACAGGAAAATAAAAAGTAAAGTCCAAACCACTCCATTGTTAGCAGCCATCCCAGATCCCATCTTTGCCACTTTGTTTGGGTGGAAGTTGAAGGGATAAGGTTATTTTTGCTGACATATTCATTAACAATGGTTGGTGGTGTTGGATGAGGATGTCTTAGAGGAAAGCCATGCTAATGTTGCTTGAAGAGCAGCATCGATGTCGATCACTCTTGCAGGCTTTTCTTTCTCGATTTCTTGAAGACTGGCATCCATCTGCAGCCACAGAGTTTCAAGCTGCCTTTCCCAGTCAAAGGCATCAAACTCTTCACGAGTATAACTGAAGATATCTCTGTTCTCTACGAGATGGAGATTCTTTTCCTTGATGGTAAGTTTTGACATTGTTTAACGGTGTGTTGTGTGAAGGGTTTTTGATTTTCAGGAGAGAATGAAAGATTAAAGGGATAGTGAACAAGTCTCTAGGCGTTAAATAGAGATGGGTAAGTAACGAAGTACTAAAACGCTTCGTATTCTGGTTTTTAATGGTTCCAGGTAAACGCTTCGTATTCTGGTTTTTAATGGTTCCAGGTGTTTTAAGAGAGTGTTATTTGATTTTTTTTTTTAAAAAAAATCAAATATTTTATTGTTATATTCACAAATACACTTCTTAAAATTACGAGCGCATGTGTCCCACTCACCCATTATTGTGTCCCACTCACCCATTATTGTGACCCACTCACTTTTACATCTCACAGTTCTCTCAGTTTTCACTTGTGCATTTTCACAAACACCTTTCTTATATACACTTTTCTCTGTGATTTCTTGCTCATTTCTAGATTCAATGGCTTCTAAACCATTCACTGTTCTTGGTCTACGTTTTGTCCCTAACAATTATGCAGCCCCACTCAATCATGAACGTGTTCCAGAAGCGTTTCATCTTATGCAGAATTTCTTGAGAGACTCAGAGATTGGACAAGCTCTGGTTGAACCTAGTACTCTCTCTGCATCTCAAATTGCCACCTTTTGGCAAAACTCAGTCTATGTGGATGGAGGAGAGAATGGGACTCCAAACATCATCTTCACTCAAGAAGAACAAGAGTTTGTGATTACTCCACAAACTGTCAGAGAAACGATGGGGTTTGATACACACACCTCTTATACTTACGTTGCTGAACCACAATTGAGACAAATGCTACAGGAGATAGGCTACATGGATTCTCTTGACAAGCTTGGCAGTGTAAAGAGGCCTAATCTCAGGAAGGAATGGAATTTTTTCTTCTATTGCATTACAAGGACATTTCAGAAGAAGGTCACTAACTGGGATGCTATTCCAATGGACAGTCTACAAATCGGGTATTCTCTACTTTATGGCAGTAATTTTGATTTTGGTAGATATGTTCTGATGAATCTAGGTGATAAACTGTCAGAGTCTACTACAGTTTATTTTGCTCGATTTTGTCAAATGTTATTTACTGCTTGTGTATCTGGTTTAGAGATTGCTGAAACTGATGAAATTCAGCCTTTTAGAGTCAACAAGAGAATATTCTCTGATATGACTAATAAAGATGCTGGTAAAGAAAATCTACATGCCTTTGTTCTGCCACTTGCTTTGCAGAATTTTCTCAACCAACCTCAAGACCAACCACAACCAGAACCACAACCTGAACCACTAAACACTGATCATACTCAAACCTTAAACACTGAATCACCTACCCACACTGTACCTACTCAACAACCTGTATCCATTCACAAAACTCCATCACCAATCACAAACACTGCTCCAACCCAAAATCCTCAATCTCCAATCACAAAACAATCTTCACACACTCCACAAATAAACACTGAACCATCACAATCTCAACCACAACCACAACCTAAAGCAAAAAGAGGAAGAGTCAAGCAATCAGCAGCAACTACTGAGAGACATGCAAGATCTAAAAAGTCAGTAGAGACACACTTCAAAGAAAAACAGACATCTCCTGGAGCTGTTTATACTAGAAGAATGATACAAAGAGCAAAAAGACCTAAGTCACCCTCTGTGGTAGCAGAATCTAGTAAAGAGGATTCAGATGAAGTGCCTCTAGCTAAGAGAAGAAAACTGGTAATCTCTGATTCTGATGATGAACATATTGAAGCAACTACTGTTGAGGCTGAAAAAGATAAAATGCCTGCAGAGGTTGAAATGCTTGCAGAGGTTGAAATGCCTGCAGAGGACAAAATGCCTGCAGAAGAGGATACTAGAGATGGCTTTTCTCCAATGGATAATATTCTTGATTCATTCATGCCATTCTCTGATCCTATCTCATCTATTTTTGCTCAATCTGAAGCAACTGGTGCAGCTGATCAACCTACAGTTGTCCTTTCTGAAACTGTAGCATCACATACAGAGTTACTCTTAGATGCTCACCAGACTGTTGAAGGAGGAGATGAGATTGATCAAGAACCCAAGGCTACTTCTCAGTCTATGCCTGTTGATGACAAAAATGTAAACTCTGTTGCTGAGCCTGAGCAACATGGAGAAAATCTTGACAAGGCTGCAGAAGAAATTGCAGAAACTGTGGCTGACAATGCTCAGCACAGTGTTTTACATGAAGAACATGCTAAAGCTGCAAGTGTTGAACCTAAAGTTGAAAGCAGTGCAAACTCTGATTCTTTTCTGAGTGCACCAGTGCAAACAGACAATAAACATACTTCTTTTGCTCAACCTTGTAAGTCACATGAAATTGAAAAAGCACAACTTGCAAAACAAGCTGCTGACTGGTACAAAGAGGATTGCATTTTTCCAAGAGGGAGAGCAGCTAATTTTGTTAAGCAAACTACTGATACTATCTCCAATCCAGAGATTCTTTCTTGCTTAAAAGCAACTGTAGTTCAAGTCAAAACTCTGGATAGTAGATTTGGTGAAAATACAAAGGCAATCACTGACTTGAGGACTGAGATCGTAACTAGAGAAATGAAAATGGAAAGAGAGTCTAAACTCATGAATACAAAATTTTCTAAAGCCCAAGACAATCTCTTTGCCAGGCTGGGTAAAGTTGAAGAAAATCAGTCTGCCTTGTCTGTTATAATGGATTCCATTGCAAACTCTTTGGAGTTGCTAACCTCCATCCTGATTCCTGATGATGTCAAAAAGGGGGAGAAAGTTGCAAAAACTGCTTGCAAACAACTTCAATCCTTTGAGAGGAAGGATGATGCTGCAGATGGAGGTGGATCTGACAGAACCAAAAGAACAATTACAAGGTCTAAAGTAAACTCTGATAAAGCAAACACTGTAAACTCTGCTAAAGCAAACACTGCTGAAGGTCTACTGAATGATACAGAGTTAGCTGCAAACATGTTTCTTGAAGAACATGGAAATGATGTCACTCTTGAAGATGTAAAGGCTGAAGAGCTAAGGCTTAAAGCTGAACATGAGAAAAAGCTTAAATCTGGAAAATTCAAGAAGAAAGATGAAAAGGCATCAAGACCTGTTGTTAAAGGCATTAAGATAAATGAAAATGTCAATGCTGATCAGAGATTGTCTCATTCAAGAAAGCCAACAGCAGATGAGGCTAGATTGAAGCTTAAAGAAAAAGTTGTTGAAGTTGATAAGAGTTCGAAGAAGTTAAAGCAAGTTACAACCTCTGTTTCTACACATGTTGTACAAACTACTCTTCCAATTCATGGTTTTGTGAGACCTACTATTCCTGAGAAAATTGAGAAAGTTCAAGGAGGTGATATTTTTCAAAGCAGAGCAATGATTGCTAAGCAACCTCATGATTTGGCTGGTTTAGGATCAAACAGAGAAAGAACTTTGAATATTACTCCTAGAGATCATTCATCACTGGCTGCTCCAGGCAAGGGTGTTCTTCAAGTTAATTTGGACAAGCTGGAATCAGGACAGTTGATTCATCAAAGAAATCTAAACAAAGACTTTCTGCTATATTTCATGGAGGATGGGACTGTTTACAAAGTTGGAGAGCATGATATTCATTTGAAAATGTATGAAGAACTGCAGTATGTCCTACATATTTTCAAGGTGAATAACAGTCGTACTTACCGAGCAGCAGAAGTGCTTAGATACCAGATGGAAAGATCAAAGATGATCTGTGGAATTAAAGACAAGTCTGAATATGTACCAAAGTACTTAGATTACAAAGGAAAAATGGTTGAAATGAAGAGAAATAGTGCTAAGCTGAGAACTGATTTAGGTATCACTGTGCTTGAATTCAATTCAGAATCAGAAAAGTCATACTTTATCAGACTTGGAAATGAAATGAAGAAGAACAGCATCTATGATTTGAGATCAACTATTTATCAGACAGATGGTACAGATTCTAAGCTTCGAGAGATTAAACTAGAGATGGAAAGAGCACTTGAAGTTGCAGAAGAGAGATTGCTAACAGAGTACTTGAGGACAGCATGGGATGTTGAAAGGATTAAGTAGTTTATGCTCTGTAAGTTTTTCATATTTTCTGTAATTTTGTTAAGTATCAGTTTAAACTCTGTTTAGTTGTTAAACACTGTATTTGTTTATTTGTTTTTGACATCATCAATTATCTTTTAACTTGTGCATTTTTGCTAATGAACAAGTTGGGGAAGATTGTTAGATATAATTGATGTAATGTTTCAGTGTTTAAGTGTAACAGTGATATATCAGAGTTTAACTGGAAGGAAGTCAGAGTTTAGTAAAGTCTGACTGACGGAAGCTGGACAGAGTTTAGTAAAGTCTGTCTGGAAGCAGCGCGTACGGAGTCAACAGAAGATATTAGAGATCAATTGAAGATTGATATGGAAGCGAGATCTTTGGAGACTGGATAGCTATCAAAGAGATCGAGTTGACTTATGAGACGTGTGACAATCTGTAATTGATATCATTGTATAGCTGATTATTAGGAATATCAATTAGAGATTGTATCGAAGCTGTATGTTTTATAAATACAGTTAGGTTAACCCTAGAAGGGTATCGTGCATCGAACTATCTTTATTGTAACCTAGCAGCTCTTTGTGATAGTTTACATCACGAAGAGGGTTTTTAATATCAGAAGATTTAAAGTGCATAATCATCTTACTTGTTAAACTCTCATACGAATTTGATTATTAATTGTGTATTCGGCCTAACAGGCATCCCAGTTGGTGACTTTCTTTCCAAAAGCTCTTGTGATACAGTCAAAGAAGAAACTCCATTCCTTCCTGAGCCCTGGTCTTTTTACACTACCAAGCTTGTCCAAAGGGCCAGAAAACCTCAGCTGCTGCAACATCTCCTTCAAGTCATTCTCACCAGCAACAGTGTATGAAGTGTGAGTGTCAAAACCCATAGTATCTCGAACAGTTGCCGGAGTGATTACAAACTCTTGGTCTTCATGAATAAACACAATGGATGGAGTCCCATTCTCTCCTCCATTATCATAAGAAGAGTTTCGCCAGAAAGTAGAGATCTGTGTGGCTGAGAGTTTTGTTGGTTGAACAAGAGCTTGAACTATTTCGGAATCCCTTAAGAAGTTCTGAATCAGATGAAACGGTTCTGGTGCATTATCAGTGTTTAGTGGTGCTGCATAGTTGTTAGGAACAAACGATAATCCCTGAACAACAAAAGGCTTGGATGTCATTAGAACAGTTTAGAAATTTTGAGAAAAGAGAATGTGTAGAAAAGTGTTTGTGAAAATGCTTAAGTGAGAATAACAGAGAAATTGTGTGTAAAGTTGTGTGTTCGTGGGTGTAAAAGTGAAAAAGTGAATAATGAACCGCTTTTGATTAGATCTGTAATTGAAAATTAAAAACCCAATCGTTTTAGACATTAAACACACAACCAATTTCTTGTTAAGTGTGTGAGTGGAACACGTGTCACGTAAATAGTGGAACAGCCGTTTACACGCGCAGTAATAATGGTTATTATTACTGCTATTCTCTCTCCTATTACCAATACGCTTTAACTGTCTGACACCAATAAACAGTTGGCACATATCACATGCAAATTTCAAAAAATCTTTGTACTCCAAGTATATACTCCGTCTGAAATAAAATATTACCTTAGAGTACTCAACAGAATCCAACAGTGTTTACCAATTCTCCAACTTTATTACTGTAATCCTTTCAAACACTGCACAGTTGTGAATATGAGTGTGTGTATAGCAGAGTTTACTAATTCAATATTTAGAGCATCTAATATTTTATAAAATCCATAAAATAAATCAGTAAACATTGTTTGCACAAACTCTCATAGTAAACTCTTAATATCTGATGAATGCTAAACTCTGTAGAAGATGAATAATATACAGTAACTCTGAATTTTCCTATACCTCCTTCTAGCTAATTAATTTTTTTTTTAAATTTGCATCATTTTCACTCCTTCTTATTCTTTTCTTTTCTTTTCTCCAGTAATCAGAGGTTGGAACTAGTCACCAAAAATCCAGTAATTTTAGCCCTTATCTTTTGATAAGTTCCTGGGTCTTCCTAGTCTTTGACTAGTCACTAAAAATTAAAGAATTTGAGCCCTTACTTTTTACCAGTAAGTTCCTGGGTCGTCCTAGTTACAACATAATCTCAAAGGAGTTCTAAATAGCCTATCTATATTTGCTATGGGGGTAGACTAGTAACAGAAACTAACTTATCAGAGTTTAAACTAACAGAGTTTATCTAATAGAGTTTAGGAGTCATCAACATCAAAAGTTAATCATGAGAGGTAATGCACACACTGTTTACAGATTCAGAGTTTAGGATAGATAACCTAAGAGATGCTATAAATATGGAACAGTATCATGCTTTGTTAACTTTCTGCACAGTTTAAGATTAGATCACAGATAAATTAGAAGGATTCATGACTAATTACTGAGAATCATGCTTCATACATATTTCTTCATCGGTGTTTATGTTCAGACAGAAACATTATCAAAGTTTCTCAGAGTTTATCCAACAGTCAACAGTGTAAGACTTATAGAGCATGCTAACAGAGTTTAACAGATAACGAACAGAGTTTGCATAGTAGAGCTTAACAGCAAAGTTCACATAGCATTTAACACACCACAGAATTATGAGCAACACATTACATAAGTAAAATTTTGAGTCTAACCAATATCTCTAGTCAAAACCAGAGATCATTCCTAGTTCATTTACCAGCCTTGTAAATACAGCTTCACTCAACGGCTTGGTGAAAATATCTGCAAGCTGTTGTTCTGTAGACATAAAATGAAGCTCAATATTCCCTTCCTCTACATGTTCTCTGATAATGTGGTACCTTATGCTGATGTGCTTGGTCATTGAATGCTGTACTGGATTACCTGTCATAGCAATAGCACTTTGATTATCACAGTAAATAGGTATTTTACTATACCTCAATCCATAATCCAGCAATTGATTCTTCATCCACAGAATCTGTGCACAACAGCTACCAGCAGCAATATACTCTGCTTCAGCTGTAGATGTAGAGATTGATTTCTGTTTCTTGCTGTACCAAGAAACAAGTCTATCACCAAGAAATTGACAACTTCCACTAGTACTTTTTCTGTCTATCTTACAGCATGCAAAGTATGCATCAGAGTAACCAAGTAGCTTGAAGTCTGATTCTCTTGGATACCACAAACCTAAAGTTATGGTGCCCTTAAGATATTTGAAAATTCTCTTCACAGCTGTTAGATGTGGTTCTCTTGGATCTGCCTGAAATCTTGCACAAAGACATGTTGCATACATGATGTCAGGTCTGCTTGCTGTTAGATAAAGAAGAGACCCAATCATCCCTCTATAGCTTGTCATATCCACTGATGAACCTGTGCCTTTGTCCAACTTTGTTGCTGTTGCCAAGGGAGTTGTTGCAGATGAGCAGTCAAGCATGCCAAATTTCTTGAGAAGATTTCTGGTATATTTTGCTTGATTGATAAAGATTCCATCATCTGTTTGCTTCACCTATAGGCCTAGAAAATAACTAAGCTCTCCCATCATGCTCATTTGATACGTGGACTGCATGAGCTTGGCAAACTTTTTACAGAGTTTATCATTAGGAGACCCAAAAATTATGTCATCAACATATATGAAAGGCATATGATGTAGCCTATTTGTATTTCGAGGATACAAGTCAACTTAAACAAGATTGTATTAGTAAATAATATATAGACTGTCACAAGGAATCTCAGATTGTATTATCTGTGAGAAGAAAAAGATCAAGGTCAATTTACAGACTTGAAGAATTACTACATTGAAAGAAGTTCAGTCATTTGATCAAGCCTCAGTGAAGTATTCATTAAAGAAGTGGATTCATTTATAGTGACATAGATTTCGACAGTGACAGGGACAGTACAGAAGAATTAATAAAGAGAGGAGAAAAGAAAAGGAACCGGATTTTAAAGTCAATATATGAAGAACAGTCATTGCGGTTAGTCACTCATGAACCAGACAGTACATCTAGTGTCAACATTAAACAGTGGTTGTTTATCATTAACTTCAGTGGTTCAAGCTGTCAAGACTGGTATGTTAAGAGAAGAAAGGAACCAAATCATAAAGTCAAAAATAAAGAAAAGCCGTTGGAGTTAGTCGCTCATGAACCAGACCGTGCATTGAGCGTCAACGAAAATTCGGTGGCAATTCCTTATTACTTTCAGTGGTTCAAGAAAAAGATTTGAGCTGTCAAAAGATTTATATTAATTCTCTTTTAATTAATATAATTATGTAATTGATTTAATTTAATAAATTAATTCATTCCGAATTAATTTATTTATTAAATTAATTATCATGTTAAATAATTTTAAATTAATATATTAATCTAAATTGATTTAATTATTTAATTAATTAATCATTATTTATTTAAATGATTAATTGATTAGGTTTAATTATATCAAAAGGAAAGGAAAATTAAAAAAAAAGAAAGAGGAATTAGAATTAGTCGACAGAAAACGGAAGAATCAGTTTAGAAGAAAACAAAGCAACCTGGCTTCACATGTTGCTGTCAGGGTCTGTCGGGCTCTTCAACGCGCCATCATCGCGCGTGCATACCACGCGCCCCGTCTTCAAGCTACAACAACGCGCACGTGTATGTCACCTTCCCCTCCTGCGACTGTTTTTGTTTGACAGCAGTTCAAATCTTTTATTCAATTCAAATGACACAACCGAGTGTTATGACTTAATTTAAGTCATACCGAGATTTAAATTAAGTCATACCGACAAAGTACTTTATGTCATACCCAAAGGCTGCTCAGAATTAAGTCATACCGACTAATTTATTAAGTCATACCGCCCAAGATTTAAGTCATATCAAAGGAAAATTATGTCTTGGATCAAGTTTAAGTCATGCTGATAGCTGATTTATTATGTCTTGAAGCAGTTTAAGTCATACCAGATCAGTGAAGACTTAAACGGCTATAAATACAACAGCAGGCACAGCAGAGCAGAAGAGATTTTTGTTAGGTCCAAAATAGTTTGTAGAAGGCGGGGTTGAATACAAACTATATCGTTTTATTGAATTTGCTCTTTTCTTAAAAATATTAAAATATTGAATCAGGAACAAATTGATGAGGAATAAAACGAATACCGATATTTCAAGTTGAATATAAAATTTATATTAACTTGATGGGGTGTGTCTAAATACACGGGTACAAATTACAAGGTTTGATGACCAAACTAATTATTACAAATTCTATAGAAAATTCGACATGAATTTTTCTATATTTGTAAATAAAAAGATCGAAATTAATTATTACAAATTCTATAGAAAATTCGACATGAACTTTTCTATATTTGTAATAAAAATATCGAGAGGTTCTAGGGAACTTAATCCGCTAGATAGTTCCACAAGTACAAGTAAACAATTTCTAATGGTTTAGATTTAATAATACAAGCTAGAAATAATTTACAAGAATTTATTTGATGTTCAAGGAACTATTTTTCTCTTGGTCTCTCTCTGATGTGTTCTGCTGGAGAAGTGAAGAATGTGAAGTGTTGAGCTGCTTCTGTCTGTATTTATATAGTCATTTAAGTCTTGCTGGCTTTCAATAGGATATTTTATTGATCTGGTATGACTTAAACTGCTTCAAGACATAATAAATCAGCTGTCAACATGACTTAAACTTGCTCCAAGACATAATTTTCCTTCGGTATGACTTAAATCTTTGTCGGTATGACTTAATAAATCTGTCGGTATGACTTAATCCTGAGAAGCCTTTGGGTATGACATAAAGCACTTTGTCGGTATGACTTAATTTACTTTTCAGAAATATCTTCAAGTCGGTAAGACTTAATCTGCTCGGTATGACTTAATCAGTCTGAGTAGCTTCGGTATGACTTAATCAGTCTGAGTAGATCAGTATGACTTGATCAGTCTGAGTAGCTTCGGTATGACTTAATCAGTCTGAGTAGATCAGAATGACTTAATCAGTCAGTGTAGCTTCGGTATGACTTAAGGATAAGTCATACCGACCTCCAGTAAGTCATATTCGCTGAGCAGAATTGTTTTAAGTCTTTAAACACTTATATTAATTCTGATTTAATTAATTAATAGATTAATTTACAGAATAAATTAATTCTGATTGAATTAATTTATAAAATAAATTAGCCCACTAATTTAATTTAATTAAAAGAGAATTAATATGAAGTCTTTTGATAATTATATTAATTCCAACTTAATTAATCATTTAATTAATCTATAGAATAAATTAATTCGAATAGAATTAATTTATCACATAAATAAATCAAATGACTTAATTAATTAAGATAAAATTAATATACCTCCTTGATAGCATAACCCTTGTGGTCTTCTATGTCTTGATAAATTTGATCCTCCACAAAGATTATTCCTTAGCAAGTATTGATTGCAAAACCATTGTGGTTAGTTAATTTAGCACCTCTGTTGCTTGCACAATGATTTCTTCCATATACCAGTCTTGATAGCTTGAACCACTGAAAGTAATAAAGAATTACCACCGAATTTTTGTTGACGCTCGATGCACGGTCTGGTTCATGAGCGACTAACTCCAACGGCTTTTCTTTATTTTTGACTCTATGATTTGGTTCATGTCTTCCTTTTCTTCACTCTTTTTCAAACCTTTATAATCTGTATTCTGCCACTGTAGGAACCTCTTATCACTATAAATAGAATCCACTGTCTTGATTACTCCACTGATGCTTGATCAACTGAATGAACTTCTTCAAGTGTAGTATACCTTAAAACGGTAGATTGACTTTGTCTTCTTTCTCTTGACACTTATACATTTGAGATCCCTGTGACAGTACATATACTATTTACTATTACATTCTTGTTTGAGTTGAGTTGTATCCTCGAAATACAAATAGGCTATGTCATATGCCTTTCAATCTCCCCCTATTTGTTTGTTAAACATTAACATACAAATTCCTAGAGGATAACTCAACTACAAACAAGAAGAAGATAAAGCTTTAAAGAGCTATAGTAAATAATACATAAAAAAAAATTCTGGTTTAGATATTACAATTCCAGAATCTCAGTAGATGAAATGATAGATGATTGTTCCTCCACCAATGAATTAAATAACTCATCTTCATTTCTTGACATATCTGCCTGATAACCCTTTATATCTTAAATTGAACATTATCAGCAGATACTAGAATTCCTTCAGTGGTAAAAATATGACTTGACAACCACATACTGAAGAATTCTGCTTTGTCGTTTCATACTTCTCTCCTTCCTTATGTCTCCCTACCTAAGGTGATATGTCTCTTTCTTATAACGGTGAATACTCCTTATCTCCCCTGACAAGGCGAATAAATCTATCTCCCCCTGACAAAGTGAATACTCCCCCATTCTAAGGTATATCCCTTTTTCATATCTCTCCCCCTTAGATAGAAAATCTCCCCCTCACTAAGGTAAGCTAATAATCTCCCCCTTAGTTGAGTATCTCTTACTAAGGCAATATTTGAGTATATCTTCTTCAAAATATCTCTCCCCCTTAGTTGAGTAATCCTCCAAGCATTCAATTATAGCAAACATCCAAATGTAAATTAGATGATACCATTTTTTCAATTATAACTCACTTCTTACCTTTAGTACAACAGATTCTTCATACATCTAACATTGTCTGTTGCAATAAAGAAAAGAAGCTTTTCTTGTGTTGAAGGATTTTCATGAAGACTTCCAGAATAGAAGTATGTAGACTGATCAACTTTGCCCTTTAGATATTATAGAATGGCCTCACTATTGATCATCCTGACAACCAAATCTTCCGAAAATTTCCTTGTATCTCCCAAATCTTGTAAGTAAACTTTGTTTGGGAATAGGGAATGAGATTTGGTGTTTATCTTTCTTCCTCACTGTGAGTGTGTGATTCTATTTCATGTACCTCACAAGTGTTTAGCTCATCTCTCCACTCATATCACTTAAAATGAGTGATCTCATCTCCCAACTCTCAAGTGTTTACACTCCTGCTCACTAGTGTATCACTCTTATCTCTCATAGCTCCAACATCCATGTGTACCTGTAAGGAAAATTCACCATAGCCCCTTCTAGAGAGGTCACTGGTGGTGCAATGGGGTTTCGCAAATCCCCAATCCTCGTTAGACTCGTCAGAAGAATCTGAGTCATAATCTACAAGTTCATAAAAATTTTCCCTTTTTGTGGGTTTCAGATTTGAATTCTGAGAAGGTAAACAATGAAATCAAAACTTAGAATTAAAATCATGTTTCCATCTAATGTCTATGAAGACATCACCTTGTTAAACTCATCAGGTAAATCTGAATCATAGTTAACAAGTTGCCGATCCGCACCTATGTTAGATCCGATACCCGCAGGATCCAGAGATGTTCCCTTTGGGGAGTTAAACAGTGATCCTGAAAGATTTTGCATTAGGGATCACAGCCTTCTCTCGAGGTCTGTGAAGACTCTTGGTTCTTTGAGGAACCTTCAACTTATAATCCTAACCGTAAAATGGTCGGAGTATTAGTTGTTTCCGTCAATTCGTCCTTAGTGTGTGCAATCTCACTTTGTGCATAGAAAGTATTTTAGTGTGGTGTATGAGGTAGTGACTTACCAACAGATGCCCTGACCGACAAGCGAATTTCAATAAACTCATCATTTTAAGATAATGAATCCAGAGACTGTTTTAGTGCCATTTTCAGCTCTGTATCCTTTTGGGAGAATGCAGGCGAGCTTACAGATACCTCAAGTTATATACATATATTCTCCTTGAGAGGTAGAGCTGTGGGTTTACTATCCCTCACATCCTTATTTGCTGCATCAAGTGCAGTTACTCCCTTAATGACCTCTAGTCAAATAAGTTACTTCCACTTCAGGGGTAAGTTAGGATGTGTTTAGATTTGGATTTATAGTCCGGGATAGAAGTTGTTGGGTTTACAACCTCATTACTTACAATGTGAGAAAACTTCCACTAGGAGCTGAACCTGCATCAAATAGCAATAGAGCAATATAGAGATAGAATGCATTTACATCATACCATAACATTGTGTGAAAACATATGCATTATATCTTGTAAGAGAATTGATGTACATTTATGATTTCAAAAAGTTTTACAATTATAAACAATCACAAATGTTGAATGATTTGAGTTTTCTTTTAAAAACTGTTAATGTGCAAGAGTCTGTATTTATGCATAAAACAATGTATTATAATGTCTTTTAATGAAAACTAGGTCGTTTTATTTTTAAAAGACACAAACTCTTGACTTCGCAGTAATTTAGAAAGAAAGATTTTCTTTAAGTGCTTATTATGTATAGAGAACTTTAACACAAAATTTAGTGAAAAGACTCATACAAGTACTGAATGTAGTTTAGGTAACAAAGATTACCAAATACATAAGTACAGATAACCAATGTCTCTCCTTTGGCACTTCATTACTTAGCACAACATAAACTAAGTAATTGACTGATGGATGTAAAATATTCTAAGAACTATCATATGTATAAAGTGGTGTATAACCAGAATTAGAGAATTCAATTTTGAAAATTTTCACCACTTCAAAATATGATAGGAGACCGAATGTAATTTTAAGTCTCACTTACTTAGAAAGTTGAACACCTTAATTTATACTAACACTAATGATTTATAGATAAGACACATTTACTCAGAATAAATCCTAAGTAATATCATCAGAGATACTATATACATCACAATTAGTTTGCAATAAAGTATCAGAACAACTAGCAATTGTCAATAAACAAATATTTTACTATTTGATACCAACTGCTAGTATTTATCAAATACTTTAAAATGCAAGTAATCGTGTTCATGATTACTTTACCATAATTAAATTATGAGCAAATAAACCATTGAATTGCTTCACGTCATAATTTAACTAAGATATAAATAATCACTGCTAAATACTAAATATTCAATGATACCAATTGTTTGATAAATTCAATCTATTGTAAGATAAATTCAATTTAAAGAAGATTGAATTGTTACATTGAGTACCAATTGACAGAATGAATATTAGTATCTAACTACTTAAGAACATCATTCACTGATATTCATAGGTACGAGGAACTAGTTGACAAGAAATACACAAGCTCTTAAGATATAACATTTCAAACTTATGACTTCAAGGCAACTCCTCGATAATAACAATTGTTAACTCCTAACAACTATTTACTGGTAGACAACCTTGGTTCTATAAATAAGACTAGATTACGAAAGATGTCTTGTCTGCAATCTTAGAAATGATATTCTAAGTCCTATACACCTTGATCCATAGTATATAATATTTATTATCAAAGTGATTAGAAGCTTGCAAATAAGCTCAAAAATTATTCCAAGTAACTGAACAATGGTCACTTTAGATATTTCAATATCCATAGTTCTACTTAGAGAATTTTCATACTATGCATAGTAATATGAGTGAATTGTAAAAGATATAACAATGATTACTTAGAGGAGTTCTAAGTAATTTCACACATACCAATATATCTCACAATTGCTTAGTAAATATAATTTTAACTAAATATCATTAACTGATATAAGTCAAAACTTCAATACAACCAATTGTTAGAACAATGATATTAATTATAGTGAATTTCTGAAATGGGATATTAAAGTTCACTAGAATTAACATCTCATAACTGATTGAAGACTAATACAGATTAGGTCCAAATTAGTTATGTGTTTATTTATTTTAATAAATATGAGATACAGAGCAAATACTAAATTGAATTGTTTCAGGTTCTATAGCTCATATTAATCAAAGTAAATATTTAAATAAATAAATACTAAATCTCTATGAGTTAGATTTTAGCATTTAAGTATTTAAATTATCCTTAAATAATTACCACTGAAATATATTACAATTATACTCATGGCAATCATTCAACAGATAATTTTCAGCGTGAGGTCTGGATGTAAGTAAGTTCACAAGTCCTTTCAATATTGACAATTGAATACTTGTAAACTCATTTAAGAACAATTCATTCCGAATTAATTTATTTATTAAATTAATTATCATTTTAATTAATTTTGAATTAATATATTAATCTATTAGATTTAATTAATTAGTTTATTAATGAATTAATCATTATTCGTTTAAATGATTAATTGATTAATCAAGTTAATTAAATTAAATACAATAGATAAAGAATAGAAAAATCAAAAGAAAAGTAAAAGAAACAAAAAAAAAAAAGTTGCAGTCGACAGAATTAAAGAAATCAAACAATCAGACAAGTTGTGGCTGTGTTTGTTTTTAATGTAATGAAAGAATTGTTCAAGTCAAAAGTCTGTCAACCCACATGCAAGCTGTACAGTTGTTGTCGGAAGCAGTTCTACGCGGGCCTGAAGCGCGTGCGCGCCACGCGCCAGAAAGAAAGCTAAACAGCCGCGCGCGTGCTATGCAATTTCTATCCTGCGAGTGGTTGTCGTGATTCAGCAGTTCAATTACAATTCTTTTGTAATCAATCAGTACGGCCGAGTTTTTTATTAGGTCATACCGACCTTTTAATTAAGTCATACCGAGCCATATGCAAGTCATATTGGTTTATTTCTAAGTCATATTAAGGAGATTTGTGTCAGTTTATGTCATACCGATCAGCCTCAATATATCTATTAAGTCATACCGAAGGTTCAATATGACCTGTTAAGTCATACCGACAGATTCAAGAGGCAGCAGCTGATTTTGTTTAAATACAAAATGAAGACACAGCAGGCAGGACTTAGTAAGAACACATCAAAAAAAATCCCAGCAGCTCCATTTTCTCTCCCAAGCTCAAGAATAAATTAATTTCTGTAAAATCAAGTTCATCTCTCTTGTAATATTTTATCCGGTGGAACTTGTTTATTTATTGTTCTTGTACTACTAGCGAATTAAGTTTCCTAGTTCTAATCTTGATTTTCATTAACTAAATTTAGAAAAGTTCATGTTGAATTTTCTAAATTAGTTTTTATCAACTTGATTAAATTCTGTACTGAAATTGTAACACCCATCAAGTTAATATATTTTTATATTCAACTTGAAATTTGTTTCAATTTATTCCGCTCAAATTTGTCAAAATATAAATTAAATTTATCCGGACAAATTTCGATAAAACAGTATAGATTGTATTCAACCCCTCCTTCTACAATCTTATCGGACCCAACAATTGGTATCCGAGCCTTTTGATTGACGCACAAATCAAGATCCTTATTTTTGTGGTCCTCCAATTGGATTTCGAGTTTGTTGACCCATACAGAAATTAAATCCGGTATTAGACCATGTTAGGCCGAATACACAAATAATAATCAACTTTGTATGAGAGATTAACAAGTAAAAGCGTTTATGCACTTAAAAAAACTTCTTGTATTTCAAACCCTCTTCGTGATGTAAAATATCACAAAGAGCTGCTAGGTTACAATAATGATAATTCGTTATCGATACCCTTCTAGGGTTAACCTATCTGTATTTATATAACATACAGCTACGATACAACCTCTAATTGATATTCCTAATAATCAGCTATACAATGATATCAATTACAGATTGTCACACGTCTCCTATGTCAACTCGATCTCTTTGATAGCTATCCAATCTTCAAAGATATCGCTTCCATAATTAATCTTTAATCACTGTTGAACAGTAGACGCGCTTCCTTCAGACAGAGTTTAACAAACTCTGTCAAGCTTCCAACTGTCAGAGTTTACGCAAACTCTGACTGCTTCCAGCTAAACTCTGATAACTCCCTGTAACACTTAAACACTGATTAAAACACATCAATTATATTTAACAATCTCCCCCAACTTGTTCATTAGTAAAAATGTACAAGTTAATGACAGTAATTGATGATGTCAAAACAAATAGATAAAAACAGTGTTTATACAGATTCAGAGTTTAAGCTTAAAAACTATAGAGAATAAGAAAATTCTTACAGAACTTAATCTCTAATCATTTCAAGATCTGGCATGGTTCTGAGATAATCAATCAGCAATCTTCTTTCTGCATTTTCAAGTTCAATCTTCATTGCTTCTTTGATTTCTCTGAGATGAGGATCACTTTCATCTGTCTGGTAGATAGCAGCCCTAAGATCATAAATCTTGTTCCTTCTCATTTCATTACCCAGTCTGATAAATCTGACTTTTTCTGCCTGAGTATTGAAGTCAAGTACTGTGATTCCCAAATCAGTTTTTAACTTTGCAGTACCTTTCTTCATTTCAATGAGATTGCCTTGGTAATCCCTGTACTTAGGAATATATCTGCTGTTGTATTTCTGTCCTCTAATTGCCAGATTCTGAGTCATTTTCTGTCTGAGTACATTGGCAACTGATTGAGTCCTTCGACTATTCACCTTGAGAAGATATAGAACATACTCTAGCTCTTCACAACATTTCAAGCCAATATCATCCTCACCAACTTTGAATACTGTCCCATCAGCCATAAAGTATAAAAGAAAATCTTTGTCTAAACTCTTCTGATGAACCAACTGCACTGATTCCAGTCTATCCAAACTCTCTTGAGGAACACCACGACCTGGAACAGCCAGTGAAGAAGGATCTCTAGGACCAGTATATTGCCTTCTGTCTCTATGTGAACCTAGTCCAGCCTTATTATTTCCAATCTTGCCAGATAAAGCTTTTCCATCAGAAATATTCATTGAGACTCCAGATAACACATTTGGATCAGAAATTGTTCCTTTACCAAAAACAGATTTCAACTGTGAAGAGTGTAAAGGTGTGATCATTGCTTGAGATGCAACAGAAGTTGTAACTTTCTTCTGTGAACTTTCACCTTCAATGCCTTTTAGCTTGAGTTTAGCCTCTGCTGCAATTGCTTCCTTTGAGAACCGAGAACTTTGACTAACATCAGTTCTCTCTCTGATCACAACACCTTTAACAACAGGTCTAGGAGCTTTTCCTCTTTGTACCTTATCAGACTTTAAAGCTTTAAAATGTTCTTCTTGTAAACTCTTTTCCTCAGCTTCAATGTCCTCAATCGTTACTCCTTCCTCATTCTCTTCAATGAACAACTTAGCAGCCAACTCTTCATCAGTTTGTGGATTTGAAGATAACAGTAAACTCTTGGTCCTTGAAGTTCCTTGAGTATCAGTATTTCTCCCAACAGACTGTGATTTGGATGACTTACTAGTTCTCAGAGTTTGAACCTCTTCAGCCTTTTTCTTTCCTTTGTTACCTGCCCCTCCATCTCCAGCACTATCCCTTCTGACAACTCTCTCCCCCTTTTTGACATCATCAGGCATAAGTATAGAAGTAATTAACTCCAGGGAGGTAGCAATAGAATCAATTTTAGCAGATAAATCAGACTGGTTCTCTTCAACTTTAGCCAGCCTGGCAAAGATATTGTCTTGAGCTTTAGAGAATTTTGTAGCCACTAGTTTTGAATGTGTTTCCATTTTCATTTCCCTAGCTACAACCTCATTTCGCAAAGCAGTGATTGCCAAATTAGTATCATCAAATCGTCTATCCAGAGTTTTAACTTGAACTATAGTTGCTTTCAAGCAAGAAAGAATCTCTGGATTTGAGATAGTATCAGCACTTTGCTTAACAAACTTAGATGCTCTTCCTGGTGGAAAAATACAATCTTCTTTGTACCATTCAGCAGCATTCTTGGCAAATTGTGCTC
Source organism: Saposhnikovia divaricata (assembly GCA_036435485.1). Lineage (NCBI taxonomy): Eukaryota > Viridiplantae > Streptophyta > Magnoliopsida > Apiales > Apiaceae > Saposhnikovia > Saposhnikovia divaricata. The sequence goes on along the minus strand of CM071594.1, from coordinate 112,545,252 downwards.
TCTCAACTTCATGAGAAGTACAAGGTTGAGTAAAAGGTGTATGTTTATCATCAGTTTGTACTGGTACACTCAGAGAAGTATCAGAGTTTGCACTACTGTCACCTTCAGCTTCAACACTTGTAGCTTTAACTGGTTCATCTTCAGCCATAGGTTTAGCAATATCTTCTGTAGGCTTTTCAGGATTTTCTTCATGTTGCTCAGGCTCAGCAACAGGCATTGACTGAGAAGTTACTTTGGAGAAACACAATCTCTTGCATCCTCTTCTACAGGCATTTTATCCTCTGCAGGCATTATATCCTCTGCAGGTATGACATCCTCTGCAGGTATTGCATCTTTCTCAACCTCAACAGGAGGTGTTTGCTGTGAAACAACCTCTGGAGCTTCAATATCTTCATCCACAGAATCAGAGAATATCACTTTTCTTCGTTTTGCTAGAGGTACATTATCTGAATCCTCTTCACTAGTTGGTGGAGTTCGTTCTACCACTGAGAGTGACTTAGATATGTTTGCCCGAGCTTTCATTCTTTTCCCCCTTCTAGTGTAAACAGCTTCAGGAGATTTCCGTTTTGATTTGCTTTGTGTTTCTTCTGCCTGCTTTAGACTTGCACGTCGTTTAGTAACTGCCTTCTTAACTCTTTGCATTCTAGACTGTGATGCTGGTGGAGATTGTGACGTATCAGAGTTTGTGTTTGAAGTGGGTGAAGGTTGCTTTGCAGGTGATTCAGTGTTTGGTTCTGGTTGAGGTTCAGGGTGTGGTTCAGGTTGTTGTGGTTCTTGTTCAGGTTCATCTTGTTGTGGTGCATCGTGTTGTGGTTCCTGTTGGTCTTGTTGTGGTTCTTGTGGTTGATTTAGAAAATTTCGTAGAACAAGAGGCATGACAAACTCAGGAAGATTTTCTTTACCAACATCCTTGTTAGTCATATCAGAGAATATGCGCTTATTGACTCTAAACGGATCAATTTCATCAGTTTCATCAATTTCAAGACCAGGTACACATGCATTGAACAACATTTGACAGAAACGAGCATAATAGACAGTGGTAGACTCTGACAATTTATCACCTAAGCTCATCAAAACATGTCGACCATAATCAAAATTAGAACCATAGAGCAGAGAATACCCAATTTGAAGACTGTCTATTGGAATTGCATCCCAGTTTGTGACTTTCTTCTGGAACGTCCTCGTTATGCAATCAAAGAAGAAATTCCATTCTTTTCTGAGATTTGGTCTCTTTATGCTGCCGAGCTTGTCAAGAGATTCCATGTAACCTATCTCTTGTAGCATCTCTCTCAGATAAGTTTCATTAACGAGAGTATAAGAAGTATGTGTATCAAACCCCATTGTATCTCGTACAGTCTGTGGAGTAATCACATGATCTTGGTCTTCGTAAGTAAAGATAATGGTAGGAGTTCCACTTTCTCCTCCATCCACATAAACTGAATTCTGCCAGAATGAAGCAATTTGAGACGCAGAAAGAGTAGCAGGGCCAGTCAGAGCTTGTCCAATCTCTGAATCCCTCAAAAAGTCCTGCATGAGATGAAACGATTCTGGAACGCGTTGATGATAGAGTGGAGCTTCATAGTTATTAGGAACAAACCGTAAGCCAAGAGCAGTGAATGCTTTAGATGCCATTGAGTTAAGAATTTCCAAGAGATATGTATGTAGAAAGGTGTTTGTGTGAGTGCCCAAGAGAAAAATAAGCAAACTGTGAGAGTAAGAATAAAGCAAACTCGTTTGGACACAAAAGTGATTAAATTAATGAAAAACTCAATCTCTTATGTAACAAACACTCAATCAGTTCCTTGATTAATGTGTAGTGGGACACGATAATAGGTAAGTGGGACACATTAAGGGCGAGTGGGTCATGTGCACCTATTTTTAAAAAGAGTATATTAAAATTGAAACATTAAAATATTTGATTTTAACAAAAATCAAATAATACTCTTTTAAAAATATCTGGACCCAAGTAAAATCAGAATTTGAAACGTTTACCTGTTGCCTTTAAAAACCAGAATACGAAGCGATTAAGGACTTCGTTCTTACCCATCTCTATTTAAGGCCTAGAGACTTGCTCAGATTATTCATTAAACCTTTAACCTTTCAGTCTCCCCTGTAAAATCACAAACCCTTCAAACCAAATACCCTTGAAAAAAAACAATGGCCAACCTTACCATCAAAGAGAAAAACCTTCATCTTGTCGAGAATAGGGACATCTTCAGCTATACGCGTGAAGAATTTGAAGCGTTTGAGTGGGAAAGGCAGCTTGAGACGCTGTGGCTGCAAATGGATGCTGGTCTGGAAGAGCTCGAGAGAGAGAAACCTGCAAGGGTGATCGACATCGATGCTGCCCTCCAAGCAACATTGGCATGGCTCTCCTCGAAGGCATCCTCATCCACCACCACCAACCATTGTTAATGAATATGTCAGCAAAAATAACCTTATCCCTTCAACTTCCACCCAAACAAAGTGGCAAAGATGGGATCTGGGAATTTTTGCTAACAATGGAGTGGTGTGGACGTACCTTTTACTTTCCTGTTGAATAGATTAGCAGATAGAGAGAACAAAAAGATGTAATATTTGCTTGTAATCTCTTTCTTATTATCAATGAAAATTTTATTTTTCTAATCATATTCATTGTGTTCTGCAACTGTTATTTATGTTATATGAACTGTTCTTCAAGAAAATGCATCAAGAAGAGAATATGAAAACTAATTAAAGTAATCATATAAAGAACACATTCATCAACTATCCACTGATTAACAGTTGTCAAAAACCCTACTTACTCCAAGACTTTCAAATTGTCCAAGTGAAAATTTACCTTAGAGTACAAATCACGAATCAACAGCGTTTGTCAATTCTCCAAGTTTATCACCGAAACCCTTTCATAAATTGCACAGTTGTGAGTATTTGTGTGTGTGAAGCAGAGTTTACTAAATCAATTTTTAGAGCATCTAATTTTTCATAAAATCCATAAAGTAAATCAATAAACACTGGATGCACAAACTGTCATAGTAAACACTGACTGTATGATGAAAGCTAAACTCTGAAGTAATCGAACTTTATACAGTAATTTATTTTATACCCCCTTTATACACATTTTTTCATTCATTTTTTTTTTCATTCCAGTAATCAGAGGTTGGAACCAGTCACCAAAAATTCAAAAATTTTAGCCCTTATCATTTTGATAAGTTCCTGGGTCATCCTAGTATTTAACTAGTCACCAAAAATCAGAGAATTTTATCACATATTATATACCAATAGGTTCCTGGGTCATCCTAGTATCCAACATAATCTCAAAGGAGTATAACAACCTATATACATTTTCTTTGGGGTATTGCAGTAAACATTTTATTTTATCAGAGTATAACTAACAGAGTTTAGAGTTCATCAACATCAGTAGTTCTTCATGAAAGGTAATGCACACAGTATTTATAGACTCAGAGTTTAGGACAAAATAAACTAAGAGATGCTATAAATATGAGCCAGTATCATGCTTGTGTTAACTTTCTGCACAATCTAAGATTAGATCTCAATAACTCAGAAAGATTCATGATTAATTGCTGAGAATCATGCTTCATACATATTTCTTCATTGGTGTTTTCATTCAGACAAAAATCAACTCAAAGTTCACAGAGTTTATCAAACTTATTAACAGTGTATGACATACAGACATGCTGACAGAGTTTAGCAGAGTATGCATAACAGAGTTTAATCAACAGAGCTCACTCAACATTTAACCAATCAGGAAATATGATTAATACATCACATAAGTAAAGTTTGAATCTAACCAACATTTCTAGTCAGAACCAGAGATCATTCCTAGTTCATTAACCAGCCTTGTAAATGTAGCTTCACTCAATGGTTTAGTGAAGATATCTGCAAGCTGTTGTTCTGTAGAGACAAAATGTAGTTCAATATTTCCTTCTTCCACATGTTCTCTGATGAAGTGGTACCTTATGCTGATGTGCTTGGTCATTGAATGCTGTACTGGATTACCTGTCATAGCAATAGCACTTTGGTTATCACAGTAAATAGGTATATTACTGTACCTCAATCCATAATCCAGCAATTGATTCTTCATCCATAAGATCTGTGCACAACAGCTACCAGCTGCAATATACTCTGCTTCAGCTGTTGATGTGGAGATTGATTTCTGTTTCTTGCTGTACCAAGAAACAAGTCTGTCACCAAGAAATTGACAACTTCCACTAGTGCTCTTTCTGTCTACCTTACAGCCTGCAAAGTCTACATCAGAATACCCAAGTAGCTTAAAATCTGATTCTCTGGGGTACCACAAACCTAATGATATGGTGCCCTTGAGATACTTGAAGATTCTTTTCACAGCTGTCAGATGTGGCTCTCTAGGATCTGCCTGAAACCTTGCACAAAGACAGGTTGCATACATGATGTCAGGCCTACTAGCTGTCAAGTATAGAAGAGATCCTATCATGCCCCTGTAGTTTGTCATATCCACTGAAACTCCTGTGTCTTTGTCCAGTTTAGTTGCTGTTGCCATGGGAGTTGATGCAGATGAACAGTCAAGCATACCAAATTTCTTGAGAAGATTTCTGGTGTATTTTTCTTGATTAATGAAAATTCCATCTTCTGTTTGTTTCACCTGTAGGCCTAGAAAGTAACTAAGCTCTCCCATCATGCTCATTTGATATCTGGACTGCATGAGCTTGGCAAACTTCTTACAGAGTTTATCATTAGTAGACCCAAAGATGATGTCATCAACATAAATTTGAACTAAAAGGAGGTCACTTCCTTGATTGAAATAAAACAGAGTTTTGTCAATTGTTCCTCTGTTGAATCCACTTTCTAGAAGAAACTGAGCAAGTGTCTCATACCATGCTCTTGGTGCCTGCTTAAGTCCATATAGTGGCTTATCTAGCCTGTAGACATAATCTGGATATTTGGGGTCCACAAATCCTGGTGGTTGTTCAACAAACACTTCTTCTTCAAGCTTTCCATTCAGAAAAGCACTTTTCACATCCATCTGGAACACTTTGAATTTCTTGTGAGAGGCATATGCTAGAAAAATTCTGATTGCCTCCAATCTTGCTACTGGAGCAAATGTTTCATCATAATCTATTCCTTCCTGCTATGAATAACCTTTTGCTACCAGTCTAGCCTTGTTCCTTGTGATAACACCTTCACTGTCAGTCTTGTTTCTGAAAACCCATTTAGTACCAACAATAGATCTGTTCTTTGGCCTTGGTACAAGGGTCCAAACTTCATTTCTTTCAAATTCATTTAACTCTTCCTGCATTGCTGTTATCCAGTCTGCATCTTGAAGAGCTTCTTCCACTTTCTTTGGTTCATTTTTAGACAAGAATGCATGAAATAGACATTCACTTGTAGTAGCAGTTCTTGTCTTTACTTTTGCATCTGGATCACCAATTATCAAATCAGGTGTATGTGATTTAGTCCATTTCCTAGCAGAAGGCAAATGACTTCTATCAGCATGTGATCCTCCCCCTTGATCCATGCTCTCCTGATTCTGTTGTGATCTATCTTCGTTTTCTGAGACTCCCCCTGAACTTGACTGTCCAGAGTCAGAATTTGAATTTTCAGAGTTTGAAGCATCAGAGTTTGATCCAGATTTTTCAGTTGACTCAGTATGAATGTTTGAGTCTTCATCTTGATCATGCTCCCCCTCAACTGGTTCTCCTCTTTGTTGTGACTGAGAAGTTTCTCCAGAATTTACCAGTAGAGGTTCAGAGTTTGTTTCAACAGAGTCTGTCAGAATTGTTTCATCAGAGTTTCCTTCATCAGAGTTTAAAACTTCATTTTCAAAGTTCAGTTGATCATATTCGTCTTTGTCTTCAAGTCCAGTTATCTTTTTATCATCAAAAGAAACATGTATAGATTCCATGATCACTTTAGTTCTCAGATTGTAAACTCTGAATGCCTTTGTTGACAGTGGATAGCCAACAAAAATTCCTTCATCTGCCTTTAACTCAAACTTGGTCAACTGTTCTGGATGAGTCTTCAAAACGAAACATTTGCACCCGAAAATATGAAAGTATTTCAGGTTAGGCTTCTTTTTCTTCACCATCTCATATGGTGTCTTTCCATGCTTATTGATCAGTGTTGCATTTTGAGTAAAACAAGCAGTTTGAACAGCTTCTGCCCAGAAATAAGTTGGCAATTTTGCTTCATCAAGCATAGTTCTGGCAGCTTCAATTAAGGTTCTATTTTTCATTTCAACTACACCATTTTGTTGTGGTGTACCAGGTGCTGAAAATTCTTGTTTCAGTCCATTTTCCTTGCAGAATTCTTCCATTGTTGCATTTCTGAACTCAGTTCCATTATCACTTCTGATGATTCTGACTTTGTTGCTTGATCCTTTGTCCAGAAGCTTCACATGCTCCATCAGAGTTGATGCAGTTTCATCCTTCTTTGCTAGAAAATACACCCATGTGAATCTAGTGTATTCATCAACAATGACTAAAGCATATTTCTTCCTTGCAATAGACATAACATTTACTGGACCAAAGAGATCAACATGCAGAAGATGATAGGGATCAGTGATAGAAAATTCTGTTTTGCTCTTGAAAGATGACTTCCTTTGTTTAGCCTTCTGACATGAGTCACATAGGCCATCAACATTTAACAGGGTCTTTGGGAGTCCTCTTACAAGATCCTTTCTGATCAGTTCATTGATGTTGTTCAAGTTCAAATGTGAGAGTTTCTTGTGCCACTTCCAACTCTCTTCACTAGACATTCTTGTAGACAGGCAAACAGCTTTTCCAACAGAGTCTATCAAAAGCTTGATTTCATAAATGTTGTTTTGCCTGTGACCAACTAGAACAACCTTTCCTGTAGATTTGCTGATAACTTCACAATATTCAGGTTGGAAATCTACATGATATCCCTTGTCACAGATTTGACTCACAGATAGCAAGTCATGCTTGAGTCCTGGGACATGAGCTACATTGTTGATGATGACATTTCCAAGATTGATATTGCCATATCCCAATGTTCTTCCTATATTGCCATCACCATAGGAAACTTTTGGGCCAGCCTTCTCCTCATATTCTGATAGCAGGGCTTTATTTCCAGTCATGTGTCCTGAACATCCACTGTCCACGACTAGGGTTGCCTCCCTGTTACCCTGCAATCACAAACAATTACTGAGGATTAGTTTTAAGGATCCAGACTTGCTTGGATCCTTTGGCATTCTTAACTTTGTTAGCTTTTGCAGCGGAATTAACATTATCAGAGTTTGAGCTAACAGTATCAGTGTTTACACTTGCAGTATCAACTTTAACCCATTTTAGATTGGGTTTCAGTTCATAGTAATTATGATAGATAGCATGATATTTTCTGCAAGTATAGATGGAATGCCAAGTGCTTCCACAGTGTGTGCATAGAGTCTGTGGCTTAGTTCTAGCAAAATCCTTCTTTACCTCAGACTTTGTAGGTAAAGAATTTATATTTTTATTTTTCTTGCAGAAATTTGCAAGATGCTTAGTACTACCACAGTTATGACATGTCTTTCTTGGAGCATAACTAGCAAGCATTGGTTTGTTTCCTGAAGTGATGCCTACTTTTCCATTTCTGTTCTTGTTTGACACTTTCTTTTTCTCAACAGATTTTAACTCTTTCGGTTTATGTTTGAGTTGTTTATCTGTCATTGAACCAATATTAACCCGTTTAACACTAGTTTTTACTGGTTTTCTTTGGACAACTTCTTTTTCATTCTCAGACAAAAATTTACTGGTTCCATGAACAAATTTAGTTCTGACTTTAACTTGATTTTGAAATCTAAGTTCATCTCCCTCATTATAACCTAGACCAACAGTGTCTGTTTGAAAAATCTGTTGAGTGTCCTTTCCTGAATTAGTCCAAGTCCTAATTTTCTTATTTGCTTCCTCCAACTCAGATTCTAGTTGTTTATACTTCTGAAGCAAAATCTGTTCTTTGCAAACAACATCATCTCTCTCTTTCTGAACTTGTTGCATGTTTTCAAGTTTCTCTTCAACAAGTTTATTTCTCTCTTTAAGTTCAGAATTTTCAGCTTTTATCCTCTCATTTTCTAAAGTCTGATCCCTATAACTTATATGCAATGACTTAAGAAAAATTCTTAATTGAGCAATGTCATCAATATTATAAGCATAGGTAGTTGGAGGTACCTGATTTTCAGAGGATTCTGATTCAGTAGTAGCCATGAGAGCATAGTTCACTTCTTCATCAGAATCTGAAGTATCTGCCCAATCTCTGCCTTTAGTGTAGAGTACCTTTCCAGTTTTACCCTTCTTGCACTCAGGAGCATAGTGACCCATCTCCTTACACTTGTAGCATTGAATTTCAGACTTATCCTTCTTCCCTTTAGAATCTCTCTTATCAGACTTCCTGTAGCTTTTCCTGTCTTCATTTGAATCCCTAGAAAACCTTTTTCCTTTCTTGAAATTCTTGAAGCCCATTTTCTTGAAAGTCTTCACCATCAGCACAGCCATTTTTCTCATTTCTTCTTCATCATCCTCAGAGTCAGATGATTCAGAAGAGTTTGAATCATAATCAGAGTTTGGTGAATCACTTTCTGAATGTATGACCAAAGCTTTTCCCTTCATTTTCCTTCTTGTTGCCTCTTTCTTCTGAGGCTTCTCTTCAACATTAAGAGCAACAGACTTTCCTTTTCTGCTTGATCTCCTGTTTCTCTGCTCCATTTCCAATTCATAAGTTTTGAGCAGTCCATAAATTTCATCAATCTCTGTTTCAGCAAGATCATAGTTGTCTCTAATAGTGGTTGTTTTCACATCCCACTTTTCAGGTAGAGAAAGAAGAAACTTGAGATTCGAGTCTTCTAAATCATACTCTTTGTTGACCAATGACAGATCATTAATCAGTTTACAGAATCTATCAAATGTTTCTGTCATGGTCTCTTCAGGCTTAGCCTCAAAATGCTCATACTCTTGTGTGAGTATGTTTCTCCTATTCTTCTTAATAGCTGCAGTTCCTTGACACCTGACTTCAAGTGCATCCCATATCTCTTTTGCAGTGGTGCAGTTAATGACTTTGTTAGACATAACATTGTCTAAGGCACTATGCAGTAAATGCCTAACTTTTGCATCCTTAGCAATTGATGATAAATCTTCAGGAGTCATGTCCTTCTTTTCCTTTGGAACCATTTTTGCTGCTTCACCAGCAACTGCAACAGATAGCTTTGTAGGATTGTGAGGGCCTTCATAAATCCTGTCAAGATATTCTGGATCTGTAGCCTCCAGAAACATAGTCATCTTGACCTTCCACATAGCATACTCTAATGGCCTCAGAATAGGAACCCTGATTGGTTCATAGCGACTCACAGTAGTAGGAGCCTTTTCAGAAACAGTAGGTGTTGGTGGAGGAATTTCTGACATGATTATTGTTGTGTTTGGATCTTAACCTGTAATAAAGTAACAGATTGGCTCTGATACCACTTGTTAGGCCGAATACACAAATAATAATCAACTTTGTATGAGAGATTAACAAGTAAAAGCGTTTATGCACTTAAAAAAACTTCTTGTATTTCAAACCCTCTTCGTGATGTAAAATATCACAAAGAGCTGCTAGGTTACAATAATGATAATTCGTTATCGATACCCTTCTAGGGTTAACCTATCTATATTTATATAACATACAGCTACGATACAACCTCTAATTGATATTCCTAATAATCAGCTATACAATGATATCAATTACAGATTGTCACACGTCTCCTATGTCAACTCGATCTCTTTGATAGCTATCCAATCTTCAAAGATATCGCTTCCATAATTAATCTTTAATCAATGTTGAACAGTAGACGCGCTTCCTTCAGACAGAGTTTAACAAACTCTGTCAAGCTTCCAACTGTCAGAGTTTACGCAAACTCTGACTGCTTCCAGCTAAACTCTGATAACTCCCTGTAACACTTAAACACTGATTAAAACACATCAATTATATTTAACAGACCAAAAAGTCAACTCCTCTATTTTCGATTTTTTAACCTTCAAAAAATTCAATACTTGAGATTTTTGAACTTTAAATAATTTGAACTTATTTTTGGATTCTTTAACTTTCAAAATTTTCAATTTTGAGATTTTTGAATTTTAAATAATCTAAATTTATTTTCGGATTCTTTAACCTTTAAAAATTCTCAATTTATGATATTTTTGATTTTTAAACAATATGAGTTTATTTTCAATTGTTAATTAAATTGAATTTATTCTCAAATTGTTTAATCTTCAAAAATTTTCATTTTATGATATTTTTTATTGTTAAGTAATCTTAACTTATATTCGAATTTTTTAATTCTTGAAATGATTAATTCTTGGAAATTTTGATTTTTAAACAACTTGAGTTTATTTTCAAATTGTTTAATTTTCAAAATTTTTAATTCTTGATAATTTCGAATTTTAATTAACTTGAATTTATTTTCGGATTCTTTAACTCTAAAAAATTTCATTTCTTGAGATTTTTTGATTCTTAATTAAATTGACTTTAATTTCGAATTTTAATTAATTTGAACTTACTTTCAGATTTTTTTATTTCTCAAAAAATTTTCGAGTCCTTGAAGTTTTTGAATTTTAAATATTTTGAATTTATTCTAAGCCAATAGTTCTAAGAAGGTTGTTAGTTGAAGATTCCTACGAATTGTCAAAGATGATTTGAATCTTTTGAAGAAAATGCATTTTTCAATGAAATTAATTTCTACCTACGGAAGAAAAATTTGTGAAAGCTCCTCAAAATTATATCCATAGAATTCAGTGGTTTTTCAGAAGCAGGAATGGAAGAGGTTTTAGTGGATAGAATTTTTATCGAAGATTTGAATTAAGTCTATTGATTCTGTGATATACAAACACTAAGTGGATTGCTCCAATGTAACATCTACTACACTTACTGGATTGTACCAAGAAATATCTTTCAAGGAATCAACAGAGATTTTAGAAAAGTGGAATCAAGGAGGTTTGAGAATGAACTAGACAGTTAGACATCTCAGTCAGGAATTAATGATTGAACCTCAGAACATACATGAAGAGTTACTAATTTAGAAAAAGTACAAATGTTTAATTTAGGAATTAGGCCTATCTATTCCGAAGCAGAAAATCTTCAGGATACAGTTCAAGAGGTGGCTACAAGACTGAGTTGGTGGAAAGAAACAAGACTTGATAGTTGCAGTTATGAAAAGCTATATGTGACAAGTAACTATCAAGGTGTGCAACATGGTACAGAATTCTGACAGACAAGGATGAATAGGGATTCATTAAATGAGATGAAACAGAAGCATCAGTGCAGAACTTATCTTGCTGAAGAAAAGAGTTGGGATGGATCAGATGATGATGAGAAGAGCATAATTAATATCTTGCCTTCATAGCAATCTCTGAAGATGATTCACCTCACATGTCTCTGGTATCAATTCTTCGAACTAGTGTAATATGTAATTCTCAGAAATTCAAAGCATGTTAAGATCTTAGTTTTTAATTATTATATCTTTGGTTAGAAGATCTTATTATGTGTATGAATATTTGTTGAATTTAATTAATTGCAATAGTGAGTTATAAGTGTTCCTTAGACAATATCTCTCAATTCTTTAATGATATATGTCAAGCATATATGACCTCTGCTTAAGCTAGTTTCAGGATCCCCAGTAGAACAAGATTTGCTTATTCATTCTGAATTGTTTGTTAAGGTTTAAAAAGTTTAAAAGATGGAATAATTACCTAGGGTGTCAGTAAAAAATCAATTCATTTGTAAAACTGACTTAGGTAATAGAGATTATATAATATAATATAACAATAGGAATAGATTGGATTGGATAGAATTAGTGATTAATTGTTAATTCTTCTATTCCATGTATGTTTAGAAAATTATTGAATATCTGTAAATCCACTTGCTACCTGTTACATAAGTGTACATAGGTTAAAGTAGATAGTACTGAATTTTCTAAAATGCATAACATGCCTAATTTGCATAATTCTTATCTGCAATGTTTTAATGTTGAATGTATGCAATGTATTCTTATTATCATGCCTGCTTATTTCAAATGCCATAAATGCATTTCCTAGTATTTGCATTGATCATAGAAAAAGCATGTTTAAGAATAACAATAAGGTACAGACTGCTAGTCCTCCTTATGTTAGGAAGGAACCATTACTCTCCTTGCTCAGTTAATATTTTGTCAATGACATTAAAAAGGAGAAATGGTCAGTCAAAGATAAGAATGAGCATGTTAAGGTTAAAACTGTTGTTAACTCTAATAAAAGAGAAATCTCTAATCCATCTGGACCCAATTAAACAATTTGGGTACCAAGAACTTTTTATCCATTTGTGAATGTAGGGCTTAACAGGTTAATCGATTATGCATCAAAGCATATCATCGAAGAAAGAACCCTACTATCAAATGTGAATGTGAAGACAGGCCAAGTGGTTCATCCCTTGGAGACAACAGCAAGGGTATGACCTAGGGTCAAGGCTATTCATTAGCTAATGAATGTTGTCAGTAATAAAGCATCTTTTACAAGATGAAGAGCCTACTGTTCGAGGATTAATGAAAGAGAACTTATCTGTAGCTGACATGGAATCTCAGTCAAAGGTGAAGTCAACAAGGTCAAATCTAAAGCTTCATCAGACAAGAGTTCTGCTATGACATAAGGAGCTCTCTCACCTGAATGTCAAATCAAGAGATTCTTTCCCGAAAATCGAATCAGCAAAGGAGACTGCATCATCTGGAATTAAAGTGAAATGAAATTACGAGGCATGTCATAAAAGAAAGTCAAAGAAACATCACACAGAAGTACTACCAATATAAAGTATACTTTAGTGATGATGACTGATGACTTCTCTCAAGAAACAAGTTGTTGTTCAGAAAATCTGAAGACAAGACACCACTGATGATTATTGATCATATCTAGAAGAGTGTCAGGAAGCAAAATTGACTATGACAACTTGGAGACCAGATTAAAGGACCTATCAATTAGTGTTCTGGATGATTTCTGCACCTTCAAGAGTATTAATGCTGAAGCAGTCAATAGTTTGCTACTGACATGATTAAACCCTGATCAGTAGGGAATATAGGAAGACCCCATAAGTTATGAAGAAAATTGTTTTGCAATGATAAATGAAAGTGAGCATCCTAGCAATCTGCTAATGCTCAATAGGATAATTTCCTTGGTTACTTGGTGGAGTCAACAGCCTATAGGGTGATTGTTATTAATCAACAGATGGTGATTGAAAGTCTTAGTGATGTTCATCGACTTCTAGCTCCCAGCTGTCAATGGTAATGATGATTCAGATCCAAGCAATGTCAACATTGAGAATCTTCATGTAAACCCAGCAACAGCTTAGGGAAGCAAAAGAAGGATCATCTAGTCAACTCAACACCACACTGAAAGTCAAAGGACACTATGAGAACATGTCTGCCAAGACAAAGAGTGTTGACTCAATTAACTCTTTGTTCTAATTCTTAGTGTTTCTAATGGTGGAAGTAAAAGACTAACAGAGCTCCAAGTACTAATGATTATTTCTTTAGTCTTCTTTTAGAAGAAACTAAGAAAGCTACAAAAGCTCTGAAAGATCCAGGTTGAGTGATTGCAGTGCAATTTGATCTCAATCAGTACAAAAGGCAGATTGAAGGGAAGCTGGTATCTAGACCAAACAACAAGGCTGTATTTGGTACAAGGATAACCAGAAGTCTACCTGGATGATGTCAAGGCAATGTTATGAGGGACAAAGCCAAACTGGATGCTAGGTTACAATTTGATCAAACAGTATATTTGACAAGAAGCACCAGTGACAAGACTTGAGGATATCAGGCACCTTCTGCACATTCAAGATTATAATGGACATCTAGACCTACTGAATCTGGATGCTAGAGGAATGTGAACAAGTGTACTCCTGGTTGGTGAGATAATTGAAGATCTCTACAGGTTAGTATAAACTGGTATCATCACTCAAGCAAGCATGGAAGACATGGTATGACACCCTAACTATAATTTAATATTTGGTATCAATCTTTAACAGTTGGTATCTTTTATTAATTGGTGTCATATTTATAGAACTCTCTACATCTTTAGGCACAAACATAAATGATATATATGTGCAATGATATCTTGATTATATTATATGTTGGTCTACTAGCTATAAATTTCTATCAAGATATTTTCTGATCTTATTCAATTGCTAATAGATCACTTACACACATATTTTATTCTCAATTATGCAAAGGTGCATGGTCCCAAGTGGATTCTTGAGAATCTATTCTTGTAGTTATTACACTTTATTTTCAGATGTCTTAAGTTGGACCCAAATCTACGGAGATGGTACCCTAGAGACATCAGTTCTGACATGTTTTGCTACATAGAGACAGATCAAATGAGTTGCACGAAAGCAGGAGAACACAAGGAATCAATTTCATCTCCAACTACTCTGTGGAACACTCAAGGACTAAGCAACTTGCATAAGGTATCAATTCTTTTGAGAGCATATCTTTAATTAAGAACAACTTGCAGACACGTTTGCTGAATCACTTGATGAAATTAATTTTTCAAGATTGGTTTGTGAACTTGGGATTTTATTAATGCTATATGATTGTAAATCCCATCTGTTAAGAAATTCTTAAGTAAGCTCACAAGTATTCAATAGTCTATATTGAAAGGACATGTGAACTTATTTACATCCAGACCTCACACAGAAAATTATCTGTTGAATGATTGCCATGTGTATAATTGCAATATATTTTAGTGGTAATTATTTAAGGATAATTTAAATACTTAAATGCTAAAATCTAACTCATAGAGATTTAGTATTTAATTATTTAATTATTTATTTTGATTTATATGGGTTACGGACTTGAAGCAATTCAATTTAGTATTTGCTCTGTACCTTATATTTATTAAAATAAATTAACAACATAACTAATTTGGACCTAATCTGTATTGGTCTTCAATTAGTTGTGAGATGTTAATTCTAGTGAATTTTATCAATGCTCCATTTTCAGAAATTCACTATAATTAATATCATGGTTCTAACAATTGGTTGTATTGAAATTTTGACTTATATCAGTTAATGATATTTAGTTAAAATTCTATTTACTAACTAATTGTGAGATGTATTGGTATGTGTGAAATTACTTAGAACTCATCTAAGTAATGATTTTTATATCTTTTACAATTCACTCATATTTTTATACATGGTATGAAAAATAATCTAAGTAGAACTATGGATATTGTAATATCTAAAGTTACCATTGTTCAAATACTTTGAATAATTTTTATGCTTATTTGCAAGCTTCTAATCACTTTGATAATAAATGTTTTATACTATGGATCAAGGTGTATTGGACTTAGAAAATTATTTCTAAGATTGCAGACAAGACAGTCTTGGTAATCAAGTTTATTTTTAGAACCAAGATTGTCTACCAACAAACAGTTGTTAGGAGTTAACAATTGTTGTTATCGAGAAGTTGCCTTGAATTCATAAGATTAAAATGTTAATGATGATAATTATCCAAGTGATAGTGGTAGAAACAATTTTGTTATTGGCAATACCAATGTCACTGGAAAATAATCATCAAGTCATTCTCGCAATAACTCGAGGGAAGTAAACAAAGGATTCACTAGTCAAACACAACATCACAATGAAGAACAAGGTGATTCATCAAGATCCAACTTTCTCAGACAGTGTGTTTGGAATAGAGCTGATCATTGGTGATCCAGATGTTGTAGTAAGAACTAAAAGGGCTTCTCAGAATCAAGGTATAGAATCTAAGGAATCTGAGAAAGCACTTGCGAATCTGGAACAACAAGAAACGTGGAAGTTGGTGCCAAGGTTTGAGCGCTAAGTAACTGGTATGACATTCTTTTCAAATTCTATCTTGTCATCTTTCTATAAGAATTGTCATAATCATTCTAATGCGTTAATCCATGTTTCTTTATTTTAGAATAATAATTTTCTCTAAAAATAATTTTCTCTAATTCTCTAGTTAGAATTTTTGAGGAAGCTATTTTTGTTGAAAATTTTATTATTTTAAAATAGCTGCCATATTTATGATAGTTTATTAAATCATATTTTCTCTCTAAATAATTTTATAGTAGAAAGTTGTTTTGCCAGAAAATATATGGATTTGCTAACCTATTATAAATACTTTTGTATATACTTAATGTTTTTGTACATGTATTGTAATTTTTTTTAAAATGTTAATCTTATTTAACATGTTTTGTAGTGTTTGTTTTTTTTAGTCATATATCCGTTTATAGTTTAAGCTATGTAAATTATTACTTATGTATAGTTTTATTTATTTTTTATTTTTTTATTTTATTTGATTCGAATTTTTCTTTTCTTATAGTTTTATTTTGTATAATTATTATATATATTATTTCTTATTTTTGTATATTCTTTTTCATGTGTATATAAATAGTTTGTATAGTTTTTACAGTTTAGTCACTATACTTTCAAAACTTACAAGTAGGTCACTGTACTTGGTTCTTTTGTTGTTCTTCTTCTTAACACACACAAAACCTGCAATTTAAGTATAAATCTTTATTTTGTGATTGCTGTTAACAGATCTTCGTGTTAAGGACTTAACAATTGACCAATGTTGGTATCAAATTGGTATGTATGTATACAATTGGTTAGGAACTAATGTTTGATTTTCAGGATCTAACAATTGGAAGACAAGACCCATCAAGTGCTAACAATTTCTAATAGCTGGTATCTATCTCACAGGACCTAAAGCATGATAAAATAGTTTTGTTTGTATTGGTTTAAACATTATCATACATTGATTCGATTAATATTTATTAATTGGATTTTTGCCTATGTTCTTGTTTAGTAAAACCGGCTCAGGATCTTTATCTTCCTAACTCAAAATATCTTTCTACAGCTGTGATTGCTTACATTGTAAATCTTTTGAAATCACAACTGTATATCATTTCTCTTAAGATAAATGCAATATTTTCTCAGAAAACTTTTCATTGTTAAAAATGCATTCTATCTCTATGTTGCTCATATTCTGTGATGCAGGTTCATCTAAATGAAATTTTGTATTATCACATGTTTAGTCATAAGGTTGTAAACCCAACAACTTTTGTCCCAGACTACAATCAAACTCAAACACATTCTATCTTACCCCCTAAATGGAAGTAACCTATCAGACTAGAGGTCACCTGGGAGTAACTACACTTGATGCAGCGCTCAAGGATGTGTGGGATATTCAGTTGGAGAGTCACTACCTTATACACTAACCAAAATATTTCATATGCACAAAGTGAGATTGCACACACTAAGGATGAATTGATGGAAACCTGTAATCCAACCATTTACGGTTAGGATTATAAGTTAAAGGTTCTTTAATGAATCAAGAGTCTTTACAGACCTCGAGAGAAGGTATTGATCTCAAATGCAAAATTCATCAAGATCATTATCTAACTCCCCAGAAGGAACATCTCTGGATCCTGCGGGTAACGGATCCGACATAGGTGCGGATCGGCAACTTGTGAACTATGATTCAGATTTTACCTGATGAGTTTAACAAAGTGATGTCTTCACAGACATTAGAAGGGAATCTTGATCTCAATGCTAAATTTATAGATCATTGTTTACCTTCTCAGAATTCAAATCTGAAAAACCTAAAAAGGGAAATTAGCAACTTGTATATTATGACTCAGATTCGTCTGACGAGTCCAACGAGGATTTAGGATTTGCGAACTCCCATTGCACCACCACTGACCTCTCTTGAAGGGGCTAGGGTGATTTTTCTTTGTAGGTACACTAGCGGATGTTGGAGCTATGAGTGATATGAGTGAAACACTAGTGAGCAAGAGTGTAAACACAAAGAGAAGTGAGACACTCAACACAAATGAGTGGAGAGAAGAGTGAAACACTTGTGAGGTACACTAAACACTATCACACACTCACAGTGAGGAAGAAAATGAAACTTCCTTTCTAACAAAGCTTTATCAATTGATTTCAATGTACTCTAACGATTGGTATAAATTGGTAACAATTTGGTATCAACTACTTTGTCAATTAGTTGAATGGAGGATTCCTCAACTAAGGGGGAAAAATATATTGGAAAAAGATATATTCAAGCTTAAAGCTTACCTTAGTAGGATATACTCAACTAAGGGGGAGAAGTATGGGGTACAAGTAAAAGAAGAGTGAGTTAGAAAGGGGGAGCAGTAAAGACTGTGCTTAGGATGAGAAGCAAGTCTAGTTTCTAAGGGGGAGCCTTAGATGAAGAAGCAAAAGGATGAAGAAGCAAAAGAACTTTCATTTGTTATGAAAGTGGAGATATAAGGAGAATTACATCACAATACTATTCTATTAGTCTTTCAATGTACTATGTATAAAGGCTAAGTGGAAGAGTAGTAATTCACCAGAAGTTATAGAAATGGTATTGATTCACCATTGTCTATATAGTAGGAACAACTATTTTTCTTTAGTGAGAAAAGCTGTGTCAGAAATGGGAAGTGATTGTAAATCAAGAACTGCTGATAATCACCAATGTAAGATGTGAAGGATTATCAGGCAGAGATATGAAGAATCAGAAATGAAGATGAGTTATCTATTGAAGATCAGTTCAGTGCTAGAGGAACAATCATCTATCATTTCATCAACTGAAGATTCTGAAATTGTTAAATCTAAACCAGAGAAATTTTTTTTGTATTATTTACTTAATTCTTAAAAGTTTTATCTTTTTCTTGTTTAAGTGAGGTAGTTGAGTTATCCTCTAGGTATTTGCTTGTTATTGTCTAACAAACAAATATGGGGAGATTGAAAGGCATATGATGTAGCCTATTTGTATTTCGAGGATACAACTCAACTTAAACAAGATTGTATTAGTAAATAGTATATAGACTGTCACAAGGAATCTCAGATTGTATTATCTGTCAGAAGAAAAAGATCAAGGTCAATCTACAGACTTGAAGAATTACTACATTGAAAGAAGTTCAGTCATTTGATCAAGCCTCAGTGAAGTATTCATTAAAGAAGTGGATTCATTTATAGTGACAGAGATTTCGATAGTGACAGAGACAGTATAGAAGAATTAATAAAGAGAGGAGAAAAGAAAAGGAACCAGATTTTAAAGTCAATATATGAAGAACAGTCATTGCGGTTAGTCACTCATGAACCAGACAGTACATCGAGAGTCAACATTAAACAGTGGTTGTTTATCATTAACTTCAGTGGTTCAAGCTGTCAAGACTGGTATGTTAAGAGAAGAAAGGAACCAAATCATAAAGTCAAAATAAAGAAAAGCCGTTGGAGTTAGTCGCTCATGAACCAGACCGTGCATCGAGCGTCAACGAAAATTTGGTGGCAATTCTTTATTACTTTCAGTGGTTCAAGAAAAAGATTTGAGCTGTCAAAAGATTTATATTAATTCTCTTTTAATTAATATAATTATGTAATTGATTTAATTTAATAAATTAATTCATTCCGAATTAATTTATTTATTAAATTAATTATCATGTTAATTAATTTTGAATTAATATATTAATCTATTAGATTTAATTAATTAGTTTATTAATTAATTAATCATTATTCGTTTAAATGATTAATTGATTAATCAAGTTAATTAAATTAAATACAATAGATAAAGAATAGAAAAATCAAAAGAAAAGAAAAAGAAACAAAATAAAAAAAAAGTTGCAGTCGATAGAATTACAGAAATCAAACAATCAGACAAGTTGTGGCTGTGTTTGTTTTTAATGTAATGAAAGAATTGTTCAAGTCAAAAGTCTGTCAACCCACATGCAAGCTGTACAGTTGCTGTCGGAATCAGTTCTACGCGCGCCTGAAGAGCGTGCGCGCCACGCGCCAGAAAGAAAGCTAAACAGCCGCGCGCGTGCTATGCAATTTCTCCCCTGCGAGTGGTTGTCGTGATTCAGCAGTTCAATTACAATTCTTTTGTAATCAATCAGTACGGCCGAGATTTTTATTAGGTCATACCGACCTTTTAATTAAGTCATACCGAGCCATATGCAAGTCATATTTGTTTATTTCTAAGTCATATTAAGGAGATTTGTGTCAGTTTATGTCATACCGATCAGCCTCAATACATCTATTAAGTCATACCGAAGGTTCAATATGACCTGTTAAGTCATACTGACAGATTCAAGAGGCAGCAACTGATTTTGTTTAAATGCAAAATGAAGACACAGCAGGCAGGACTTAATAAGAACACATCAAAAAAAATCCCAACAGCTCCATTTTCTCTCCCAAGCTCAAGAACAAATTAATTTCTGTAAAATCAAATTCATCTCTCTTGTAATATTTTATCCGGTGGAACTTGTTTATTTATTGTTCTTGTACTACTAGCGAATTAAGTTTCCTAGTTCTAATCTTGATTTTTATTAACTAAATTTAGAAAAGTTCATGTTGAATTTTCTAAATTAGTTTTTTTCAACTTGATTAAATTTTGTACTGAAATTGTAACACCCATCAAGTTAATATATTTTTATATTCAACTTGAAATTTGTTTCAATTTATTCCGCTCAAATTTTTCAAAATATAAATTAAATTTATCCGGGCAAATTTCGATAAAACAGTATAGATTGTATTCAACCCCCCCTTCTACAATCTTATCGGACCCAACAATATATCTGAACTAAAAGCAAGTCATCACCATAGTTAAAATAGAACAGTGTTTTATCAATTGTACCTCTGTTGAATCCACTTTCTAAAAGAAATTGAACCAGAGTTTCATACCATGCTCTTGGTGCTTGCTTAAGTCCATAGAGTGCCATGTCAAGCCTGTGGACATAATTTGGATACTTGGGATCTACAAATCCTGGTGGTTGTTCAACAAACACTTCTTCTTCAAGTTTTCCATTCAGAAAAGCACTTTTCACATCCATCTGAAAAACCTTGAATTTCTTGTGAGAAGCATATGCTAGAAAGATTATTATTGCCTCCAACCTTGCAACTGGAGCAAAAGTTTCATCATAGTCTATGCCTTCTTGCTGTGAATAGACTTTGGCCACAAGTCTGGCCTTGTTTCTTGTAACAACCCCATCACTGTCAGTTTTGTTTCTGAAAACCCATTTAGTACCAACAACAGATCTATTCTTTGGTCTTGGTACAAGGGTCCAGACCTTATTTCTTTCAAATTCATTCAACTCCTCCTGCATTGCTGTTATCCAGTCAGCATCTTGAAGAGCTTCTTCCACTATCTTTGGTTCAGATTTGGACAGAAATGCATGAAACAGACATTCATTTGTTGTAGCACCTCTTGTCCTGAATTTTGCATCTGGATCTCCAATTATTAGATCAGGTGTATGAGATTTTGTCCATTTCTTAGCTGAAGGTAAATGACTTCTGTCATCAGTTTATCCCCCCCCCCTTGATCAATGTTCTCCTGATCATCTTGTTGCCTTTCTTCATTCTCTGAGGCTCCCCCTGAATTTGATTGCTCGGAGTTTAAGTTGTCAGATTTTGAACTATCAGAGTTTGAGTCATCAGAGATTGATCCAGATTTTTCAAGTGACTCACTTTCAGAATGTGAGTCATCAGAGATTTGTTCTGCATGCTCCCCCTCAACTGGTTCTCTCCTTTGTTCTGTCTGTACAGTTTCTTCTGTGTGTTCCAGTAGAGGTTCAGAGTTTGCATCAACAGAGTTTGTTGGACTGGTTTCATCAGAGTTTATTTCATCAGAGATTAGATCTTCATTTTCGAAATGCAACTGATCATGTTCATCAATATCTTCAAGTCCAGTTATTTTCTTGTCATCAAATGACACATGAATAGATTCCATAATCACCTTTATTCCAAGATTATAAACTCTGAATGCCTTGGTTGACACTGGATAGCCAACAAAAATTCCTTCATCTGCTTTCAACTCAAATTTGATCAACTGTTCAGAATGAGTTTTCAACACAAAGCATTTGCACCCAAAAATATGAAAATATTTCAGGTTTGGCTTCTTTTCCCTCACCATCTCATATGGTGTTTTTCCATGCTTGTTGATTAGTGTGGCATTTTGAGTAAAACAGGCTGTTTGAACTGCTTCCACCCAGAAATAGGTTGGCAATTTTGCTTCATCAAGCACAGTTCTGGTAGCTTCTATCAAGGTTCTGTTCTTCCTCTCAACCACACCATTTTGCTGTGGTGTACCAGGTGCAGAAAACTCTTGCTTCAATCCTCTGTTCTTACAGAATTCTTCCATTGTTGCAGTCCTGAATTCAGTTCCATTATCACTTCTGATTATTTTGACTTTGTGTTTTGATCCTTTGTCCAGCAGCTTTACATGCTCCATCAGAGTTAATGCAGTTTCATCCTTCTTTGTTAGAAAATACACCCAAGTGTATCTGGTATATTCATCAACAATGACTAGAGCATATTTTTTCCTTCCAAGAGACATAACGTTTACTGGTCCAAAAAGATCAACATGAAGAAGATGATAAGGATCAACAATTGAAGATTCAGACTTGCTCTTAAAAGAAATCTTCCTCTGTTTGGCCTTTTGACATGAATCACACAGACCATCAACATTTAACAAAGACTTTGGAAGTCCTCTAACAAGATCCTTTCTTATCAGCTCATTGATGTTGTTCAGATTCAAATGAGAGAGTTTCTTATGCCACTTCCAACTCTCTTCACTGGACATTCTTGTTGACAGGCACATAGTTTTTCCATCAGAGTTTGTCAACAAGCTTGCTTCATAGATATTGTTGCGCCTTTGTCCAACTAAAACAACTTTCCCTGTGGTTTTGCTGATAACCTTACAGTATTCAGGTTGAAAATCTACATGAAAACCTCTGTCACAGATTTGACTCACATATAGCAGATCATGCTTGAGTCCTGGAACCAGAGCTACATTTGTGATGATGACACTTCCAAGATTGATATTTCCATATCCCAGAGTACGTCCTATGTTGCCATGTCCATAGGAAACTTTTGGGCCAGCCTTCTCCACATACTCTGATAGCAGGGCTTTATTTCCAGTCATATGTCCTGAACATCCATTGTCCACGACTAGGGTACTCTCCCTGATGCTCTGCAATCACAAACAATTACTGAATATTAGATTTAAGGATCCAGACTTGCTTGGATCCTTTTGCTTTCTAAATTTTGTTAGCTTTAACAGCGGAATTTACACTATCAGAGTTTAAGCTAACTTTATCAGAGTTTACACTTGCAGAATTAACCCTAACCCATTTCAAATTGGGCTTAAGTTCAAATGATAAATAGCATGATAATCCCTGCAAGTATAGATAGAATGCCAAGTACTTCCACAATGTTTACATAAAGTCTGTGGTTAGTTAGAGGTACCTTGTTTTCAAAATCTGCAGCTTCATCAACAGTAGTAGCCATGAGAGCATAGTTTACATCCTCATCTGAGTCAGAGGTGTCTGCCCAATCTCTGCCTTTAGTGAAGAGTGCCTTCTCAGTTTTACCCTTCTTGCACTCAGGAACATAATGACCCATCTCCTTATACTTGTAGCATTGAATCTCAGACTTGTCTCTTTTCCCAGATTTGGTATCCTTTCTCTCAGATTTTCTGAAATTCTTCCTGTCAAACTTTGAATCATTCTTGGAGAATTTCTTTCCTTTCTTGAAGTTCTTGAATCCCATCTTCTTGAAAGTCTTTACCATCAAAGCAGCCATTTCCATCATTTCCTCATCATCTTCAGAATCAGATGATCCATCTGTGTTTGAGTCAACATCAGAGTTTGATAACTCACTTTCAGAATGAATGACCATAGCTTTTCCTTTTGCTTTCTTCCTTGATGCTTCTTTCTTTGAGGGTCTTTCTTCAACTCTTAGAGCAACAGACTTTGACTTCCTGCCTGATCTTCTGCTTCTCTGTTCCATTTCCAGTTCATGAGTCTTGAGCAACCCATAGATCTCATCAATATCAGTGTCAGCCAGATCATAGTTGTCTCTAATAGTGGTTGTCTTAACATCCCACTTTTCATGTAGGGAAAGAAGAAACTTGAGATTTGAATCTTCTAGATCATATTCTTTATTAACCAGTGACAGATCATTGAGTAGCTTACAAAATCTGTCAAAGGTTTCTGTCATTGATTCTTCAGATCTAGCCTCAAAGTGTTCATACTCCTGTGTGAGTATGTTCCTTCTATTCTTCTTGATTGCAGCAATTCCCTGACATCTAGCCTCCAGGGCATCCCAGATCTCTTTTACAATTTTACAATTGATCACTTTGTTAGACATAACATTATCCAATAAACTATGAAGCAGATGTCTAACCTTTGCATCCTTAGCAATGGATGAAATGTCCTCAGGAGTCAAATCTTTCTTCTCCTTTGGAATAGATTTAGCTTCCTGTCCAGCAGTAACGACAGATAATTTTGTAGGCTTATGAGGGCCTTCATAAATTCTGTCAAGATATTCTGGATCTGTAGCCTCCAGAAACATAGCCATTTGTACCTTCCAGTTTGAGTATTCTGCTGGCCTGAGAATAGGAACCCTGATTGTCTCATATCGGCTCATAGTTGTAGGTTGAGCCTTCTCAGCACTAGAGCCTGTTGTTGGAGGAGGAATTTCTGCCATTGATTATAGTTGTGTGTGTGTGTTGATCTTAAACTGTATTAAATTAACAGATTGGCTCTGATACCAATTGTCAGGCCGAATACACAATTATAATCAACTAAGTATGAGCGAATAACAATAATTTCTTAAAAGACTTTAAAAACTGTTTTGAAATTAACTCCTCTCTCAGTGATGTAAAATATCACACAGAGCTGCTTAGGTTACAATGAAATGATATTTCGTTACACGATACTCGATTCCCTTCTAGGGTTAACCTAACTGTATTTATAAGATATACTGCTGCCATACAATCGATAATTGATTCTCCTATAAATCAGCTATACAAATATTATCAATTACGATTGCTACACGTCTTTTTAGTCAGCACGACTTCTTTGACAGCTATCCAATCTTCAAAGATATCGCTTCCATAATTATCTTCAATAATTCTGTTACTGACCAGCAAACGCTTCTCTTCAACAGAGTTTAGCTGCTTCCTCTTGTCAGCGTTTAGCAGACTCTGTCGAGTTTCAAACTGTCAGAGTTTAACTAAACTCTGACTGCTTCCAGTTTCAAGTTAAACTCTGTTTTTCCCTGTAAAACTTAAACACTGATATTAACCACATTAATTATATTTAACATGTTAAGAATAGAATTTTGCTAATGCTTCTTGTATATCCTGATCTTATAAAGGATTTAGCACTTTGTATAGGATATATGTGTTAGATAGTAATCTGTAGAGGTTAGTCAGGAACAGTGCGTCAGAGACTACATTTCAGGAACTAAGGGCAGATCCTGATACAGCAAGTCAGATCCTGATCAAATACTGATGGGATGATCAGATCCTGATGCAATCCTGATGCAATGGGAAATCCTGATATCAGTCGTGTTACTGATGATGTCATTATGGATGCTACAGAAACTGGAAAGTGCTATAAAATAGGATCTTTGTTTTGTAGAACAAGCAAGAAGATATCGTGAAGGAAACAACATTATCATAGATAGATTATAATTCTGTTATTAGTTGATAGGCAGCATTAAAAATACTCTCTCTATATTATTATAAAAAGAGCAAATAGCGAGTGAGTTCATAAGGTTTGTATTCGAGAGTTCGAAACAAACAGAGAGAGAGATTTCTATTGTTAGCAGCTGCTAAAGGTATTGTACACCTTTGGTAGAGTTTGTATTTGATTTATTTTAATACAAACAAAGTTTGATTCATTCGTTTGTTCTTGTTCATCTAATCAAGCAAAAATCAGACATGATTATATAACTTGTATTCAACCCCCCCCCCCTTCTACAAGTTATTCGAGTTAACACAATGACAGATAAACAACTCAAACATAAGCTTAAGGAGTTAAAATCTGTTAAGAAACAGAAAGTGTCCAGGAAAAATAGAAATGGTAAAGTAGGCATTACTAAAGGTTATAATCAAATTCTTGCTACTTATGCTCCAAGGAAGACATGTCATAACTGTGGTAGTACTAATCATCTTGCAAGTTTCTGCAAGGAAAATAAAGATATTAATTCTTTACCCTCCAAGTCTGGAGTAAAGAATGATTATGTTAAAACTAAACCACAGACTTTATGCAAACATTGTGGAAGTACTTGGCATTCTATTTATAATTACAGGGATTATCATGCTATTTATCATAATTATTATGAACTGAAGCCCAATTTGAAATGGGTTAAGGTTAATTCTGCAAGTGTAACCTCTGAAAATGTTAGCTTAAACTCTGATAATAAGAATTCCGCTGCTAAAGCTGACAAAGTTAAGAAAGCCAAAGGATCCAAGCAAGTCTGGATCCTCAAATCTGACCTTCAATAAATGTTTGTGATTGCAGGGCATCAGGGAGAGTACCCTAGTCGTGGACAATGGATGTTCAAGACACATGACTGGAAATAAAGCCCTGCTATCAGAGTATGAGGAGAAGGCTGGCCCAAAAGTTTCCTATGGAGATGGCAACATAGGACGTACTCTGGGATATGGCAATATCAATCTTGGAAATGTCACCATCACAAATGTAGCTCTGGTTCCAGGACTCAAGCATGATCTGCTATCTGTGAGTCAAATCTGTGACAGAGGTTATCATGTAGATTTTTGTTGTGCTAAAAATAAAGACATTTGAATCGCAAGCGCACAATTCGTTTCGTTGTAAAATTTATGATTCGTTCCACAGGGACTAATGTTTTCGCATTCCTTAATTCCTAATTTAATCGAACTAGGACAAATGTTTTTCAGAGAATTTTATTTATTTAAATAATAACAAAAGGAGATTAAGCTAATTCCAAAAGAAATGTAAATATAATCTAATTTAAAATTTAAAATTGGAAGAACCAAAAACAAACTAAATTATTCTAAAATTCGAAATTATTCTAAAAGTCCTAAATTACTAAAATTACTCTACTCTAAATTTATTCTACCAATTATTCTAAATTTCAAAAAAATTCAAATTAAAACTAAATTTTATTCTAAATTATTTAAATTAAAACTAAATGATTTCAAATTAAAATTGTAATTAGAGAAATTTTTTTTAAAAAAAAATTCGACAGGACTGGTTCGTAATTAAGACTAGCCAAAAAAAAAACAAACCAACAACAAGAATTTCGATTCAACTCGTTATAAACACTGTAAAATTAAATTCGAATGAACCAACACAACAAAAACCACGCAGCACCAAATAAAGCAACCCAGAAACACTTCCATTGGTTCGAATCGGTGTGGCTCAGTCCAACTCGGTAACAGCAATTGACTCGATCCTAAACTCAACAGCTCACAAAAACCAAGTACAGCAATTAACTCAACGATTATATAGCGAATAAAACGAACTAGTTAACTAATCCATCAATCGGCAGAAATATGAACAAAATTCAGTAAAACTACACAGCAGCACAATCGACTGGAACCAGTAATTCGGAACAAAATGAGACCAGAAACCACAACTCGGCAAAAAAAACTCGATTACAAACTCAACTACAAAACCCAATGAACAGCTTTTGACAAACTGTCGAACTCAGCACAGCAAAACAGTAACTCGGCCAGAAACGCAGTATAACCCAAACACAGAAGCAACTCAAACACAAATCACGGACTCGGACTCGGCAAATCAAACAGCACAACACCGAATAAAACAGCGAATTCGTCGAAACAAAACAAAAAGAATAGAGGATTAGGACGATTTACGAAAGTGACGATTTGAAGGATAGAGGAACAAGCACGCAGAAATAAAAACAGAAATACACAAAACACAGCAAGAGATGATCAACATCGCATATTAACTAAAACCAAAAAAAATGAAAGAAAAGGCAAGTGGGTAGTGTGTTTATGCGAGGGAAAAAAAGAAAAAGGGGGTGGGATTTGGGTGGAGAAATGGGGGAAATAAAGGAGAGGGGAGAGGAATAGGAGGCTGGGGATTGTGAGGAAAAGGAAGAGAAAAAATAAAAGGAAAAGAAAAGAAAGACACGTGAGTTAAGGAAATGAGTTTTATAAATGTGTGTTGTGTGCGAGGAAGAAAATAAAAATTCTGCTGGGTTTGTATGAAACTAAAACAGGGGAACGGGTTGAGAAACAGGGGAGTGATGCTTCGAATAAAAATTTTACTACAGAAAATACGAACTAAAATTTTAGTAAAAATTTTTTGTGTTTTTTTTTTAAAATTTAAAAACGACAATAAATAAATCAACTTACGAAATTAAAATTATACTACTAAAACGAAGATTTGGAATTAAAATGAATGGCCCACAATAAAATTGAGATTTTTAAAGGGGCAAAATTACGAATTAAAACTACGAACAAGAAAATAAAGTTTCGTTATTTTCAACCCCAAGTGGTTAGCAACGGGATTTACGAAAATAACGAAACAAGGCAACAATAACGAAAGAGCAAGACAAGAAGTAAAGAAAATAAGAATTGCATTAATTATAATAGAGTGTTTACAAGATTTGAAACTAAAGAAAATACAAGAAATTAAAACTACCCTAAAATCTAAGTTCCTAAATACAAGGGGGGTGAGGGGGTATTTATAGGATAGAAATTAGGGTTAAGGGGGGTGTTGGGTAAATCCCCACCATACATTTGGGTTGTGTGGTGGTGAAATCCTAGCCATCTATTTGTTTCCTTCCCCCTTAAGCTTTGAAGAGTTGATCTTGGCCATACACTTTGCTAATGTGTTGGGATGATCTCCACCTTCCACTTGTCTTGAAATATTCCTTTTGCTCCAAGCTCCTAATTCTTTTCCTTCTTTCATTTTTGGTCCTTTTTCTTCCTCCTTTTTCCCTTCCTTGCACTTTATTTATTTAATTTGTCAATTCTTTATTTATTTACGATTTACCTGAAATGCAACAAAATAAATTATAAAAACACGAGTTCAAGCAATAAATAGGTAAATAAAATATGCAAAAATATGCACTTATCAAATGCCCCCATACCTATCTTTTGCTCGTCCTCGAGGAAAATAAAAACAAAATGAAAATCTAGATAAAAAGTCCTATACTCCTTTTCGTAGGTGTGACGGTTGCATTTGGCATATGCAACAAGCCCTTTAAACCCCTAGGCAGCCCTAGTGGACGAGTGAGGTCTCGTGAGGGCCTATAGTGAATGTACCCACAAAATCCATCTAGTTTGTATAAAAGATCACATGGCAATGCACACCACACATACATGTCCTCTCATGATACATCAACTTAAGAATCAAAATGAAGTTGCAAAGTCTTGGTGTGGAAAGTGCAAGGATTCACATAGTCTACTCAAAGAACCATGCAAGAGTGATTATAAGTTCATGTCAAGTGCAAAAATTATTGGTAACCATGCTAAGTCTACAAGGACACACCTCAGAGTCAAAACTTGAGATCTCTTATGCAAAAAACAAATAAGCAATACCTCACCTTTCACTCACAAAAGAATATTCACTCAAGAACAAGGGTAAGTGTATCACTCAATTCCAACAAAATCAAATGCATGCTTGACACTTGGTATCATCCCAACTTAAATCACAACATACATTAATAATGACAATCAAAAGATCTTTATTAGGGTTGTAATGGGGCTAGGGACAAGGTATGTCAAGAAAGGCCAAAATAAGGTGAAGTGTCAAAAGCTAGTAGTAACCTTGAATATCATGCACAACACCAAACTTCCTCCCCACACAATTTATTTTCATTTTCAACAAAAAGCCTTGAATAGTCGAATGAAGGAGGATTACAAAAACATAAGTATGCTCTCATATGTAAATTTTTTTCAATTTTTTTTTTCTCTTTTTTTTTAAATATATAAAGGAAAATGATAAATGTAACAATAATCCTCCTTTAGATTTAACTTTGAAAATCGACTATCAAGGTAACAACAAATATTTCCTCAAAAGTTATGAACAATAGTAAACCCTATTTCATACACCTTATTGCTCCCTTAAGTTCCTACTAGCCTTTGACAAAATGGGATCAAGAATACGTAAGGCTGAACAAGAAAAAGGTCTTAGGCGAGTAATGTGGTGTGTCACCGAAAGAAAATGATTAGGCTCAAAGGGTTAACTAATCGATCATATAAGCATGGTGTGGATATTTTTTGGAAATATAGGTTATTCCTAAGTGCCTTTATCATTTTATCATCAATTAATGTCATGTATTTCAAGAAAGAACTCAAACAAGTGCTAGCGATGCAAATGACAAGTGGACACTCAAGCAAAAGAATATAAATGCAAAAGATGTGCATATAGGCTCAAAATCTCACTTGGTGTAGTAAAACATAATCAATCTCAAGAAATGGTATCCTCAATGCACCTACTTGTACTCAAAGCATGAAGACCAAATCATCTTACACCTAATCATGTCCTTCTAATTTCATGCACAATTCAAATAAGTCTACTAGCTTCACCTTGCTAGTGTAAGTGTGTGAACAAGAACTTTAGCAAATCAATTCTCAAACAAAAGTTAATGGATCATAAGATTATCATAGCATACAAGGGTGCATCAAGCAACTAGCAATCAATTAACAAGACTAGATACGAAAAGAACTCTTTTTGATTTTTTGATTTTTTTAATTTTTTTGGATTTTCTGATTTTTATATTTACACTAAAAACCCTCCCCCATACCTAAGTCATGCATTGTCCTCAATGTATGTGAATGCAAGAGAAAAGAGAAATGATAAAGGAGAAAGTTGAGGAAATACCTGATAAGGGATGACGGAGACTGAAAACTTCTAAAAATTACAAGAGAAAACAACTCACACACGCACACACTCCTCCCCCATACCTATCTTACACGAGGGGAGGCAAAAGAATAAAACAGAGTCAGCCGATGCCGGTAGGAAAATTCGGGTGCAACTTTGAGAAAATAACAAGAAATTTGTGAAAATTTTTATTAGCACAGATTTTCTTAATTAACATTGAATCATTCAACCCTAAAGAGCAATTGTCACTAATGTTCTCCCTAAACCAACTTAAGGCTTCTTTATTTTGTTTAAGCAAATTAGAGATAATGAAAGTCTGGTTAGGGTTAGAATCACTAGGAATAACATGAGACAATGGTTCCTCTTTCCCTAACGGCTGTTGATCAAATTCGGGATGATAAAGAGTTAAGGCCACTGCGGGTGGTGTACCCACGAGACTCTTAAGAACGGAAGTGTGAAGAACGGGCTCACTACAAACAACCTTGGGTGGGGTCTCATACTTGGAACGATTTTCTAATAAATCCCCTAAGAACTCACCGAATGTAGGTGGTTCACCAACGGAAGTTTGGACAATGGGTTCAACAATAGCATCCTCGGGTTTGGTCTCCCACGGGGAACAAATGGCATCCAACTCCCTCAACATCTCCTCCGAGGTCATATCTCTTAATGAATCAACATACTCTCGGTTACGCTCATGGTTGACTTTGAAATCCTCATTGAGAAGAGACTCAATCTCACTATCCTAAAGGTTAGACCAATTAACAATGTCATCAACAAGATTAACCGCTATTGGTTGCTCGTAAAGCTCATTGGGTTCTTTTCCGACATTAAATATGTTAAGGTTAATTGTCATATTACCAAAGGTGAGTTTCATCGAACCATCCCTACAATTAATCAAGGCATTGGATGTAGCAAGAAAAGGTCGTCCTAGAATAATCGGGATTTGGTTCTTAGGATTCGTGACGGGTTGGGTCTCGAGGACAACAAAGTCAACCGGGAAGATGAATTCACCAACCTTAATTAGCACATCCTCAATTATTCCCTTAGGCATTTTAACAGAACGATCAGCTAATTGAAGGGTCATATTCGTTTGCTTCAGCTCACCTAACCCTAGGGCTTGGTAGACAGAAAATGGAAGGAGATTGACACTAGCACCTAAGTCGAGTAAAGCTTTATCCACGAAAGTATTGCCTATGACACATGAAATAGTAGGACAACCGGGGTCCTTATATTTCACTGGAATTTGGTTCGAAAGAATTGAACTAACATGAGATGTCAAAAAGGCTTTCTTAGGGACATGAGTGGAACGTTTATGAGTACACAAATCTTTTAGACACTTAGCATAAGAAGGAATTTGTTGAATGGCATCTAAAAGAGGAATGTTGATCTCGACTTGTTTGAAAACTTCCAAAATCTTCTCTACTTGAGGTGACTGTTTGCGAGGGATGAGTTGTTGAGGATAAGGAGTTTTAGGCTTAAAGACTCGTTCGTTAGACACATCGGGAAGTGTTATTCCCAGATTACACACTTGTATAATTGTAGAAGGGGGGGTTGAATACAATTCTTGATATTTATAAATTTCTGATAAGAACTTCAGAAACTTATGAAGAGATAATTGCAATGTAAGATTTAAACACAAACACATATAAAATCAGGTGGTTAATATGCACCACCTGAAGCTTTTATTTGAAGAAAACTCTGTGATACAAAATGTACACAGCTGCCGTTTTACAACTCTTTGCTTCTAAGGATATTCAAGAAACCCTAAGCAAAATATGTCTGTTTTCTTAACCTACAAAGAGTTGCTACACTTGGTTATATATCCCAAGTTTTACAAGTACTACTGGAATAAGATAATACTAATCTAATTCTAGTTGACTTGCTACTACACTCCAAATACACATGTAGCCGAAAGGTTGTCCTTGTGTTCAGACATGTCTCTTGCACCTTTCTTGTATTCATAGTGTAAATGGAATGCTTCTTTCTTCTGTGTTTCCAAAGTATGGCTGCCATACTGCTTTTTGTATCTACTATAAACTCATGTGATCTGTCAGTCAAACATGTCCTTATCAACTGCTAATCTCCAGCTAATCATAGAAAACAGTGTCAATGATTATCCGTTGATGATGTATACTGACATCCGTTGATGATGTATAGCGACATCCGTTGATGATGTAAAGAGCAGTATCCGTTGATATTGGGACTTGAGCTGTATCCGTTGATAGAGTGGATTTGAGTTGTATCCGTTGATAGAGTTTAGTCTTCATCCGTTGATACACTTTCACTTAGACAGAATTACATAGCATAGCTTATTTACAATTGGCTACCCTATTCTGCCTATCCGTTGATAGTCAACATGACTGTGGATAAAAACACTATCAACTGATAACATAGAGATACTGCAGTGTGCTACAAAACCTCATCCGTTGATGAGCTACCTGTCAACGGATAGAGTTATAAATCCTCATCCGTTGACAGCTACAAAACCTTAAACAATTTGATTGATTGTGAAGTTATCATCAAGTACAACATATTCCTAACAATCTCCCCCAATTTATACTTGATGGAAATAAAGCATAAATTCAGGACCTTGATGATAACAAAACATTCCTAAAGATATATAAAGAACAATACATAAATTGTATTAAGCTACAATAATTAAAAACTGAAAGTTTGAGAAATTTACAGAGAAGTGCTCCTCTAGACTGAGCAGATTAGGACTGTTTCTTTCCTCTTGTTGGCATCACCCTTGATTTTCCTTCCTTGGCAGAGTTGGACTCAATCTGTATTTGGAGTTGCCTATAGAAGGCATCTTCTTCATCTACCTTTGGATTTAGCTTCTGTTGTAGCCATCTCAGGTATTGAGAACTAGCCTTTGGTAGTTGGTCTTCTAACCTGAAGAATCTCCTGTTACCATCTTCATCCCTGAACTCCATCATCCAGAAAGGTTGGAGGTGGATTTTCTGTCCATTGTATGGGATCTTCATTTCCTTGGTAGACTTGATGGTGAGTTCCAATCCCTCCTTATTTGTTCTATCCTGTCCAGTATCTCCCCTTTTGCTATCTTGGAGAACCCTGTGTATCTCTTGATTGCAGAGAACACTTTGGTTAAGGTATGATAATTTTCTCCAAGAACCCTTTGTAGTGGCCATGTCCTTTCCATTCCTCCCTTGTATACAAAGACCAATCTTTCAGGCAAATGTCTATATTTGTCAATTCCTCTTACTTCTGACAATTCATCCAGATAAAGATTCATGTCAGAGTATTCTTCAATATCTGCCTGATAGATAAAATCATCCTTGTTTTCCAAGATTGGCTGCCTGACAATTGCAGGTACCCTAGCAACTTGAATTGGTTCCTTTGAAGGTTGCTTCCTTGGTTTCCTTTTCTTCTGTGTAGGCTTCTGTTGAGGCTTCAGCAAGAATGAAGGAACCTCAATGGAGTCAAGATTCGTTGGTTCCTCTTTAGGTACTATAGGCTCACCATGGAAATTTACATCTGGGTTGAATACTTTTAAATCAATAGGTTGTGATGAACCAACTTTCTCTTTGTTTTCAGTTTCTGGAGAGACAGGCCTCCTTGCATTTGATTTTAATCTCTTGGATTTGGGGACTGATTTCCCTTTCTTTTTGAATTTGGGGACTTCCTCAGGTTCCCTCAATTCATCCTCTACCTCATCCAATAACTCTTGAGCCAGCCTTGCTTGCTTCTCATCTGAGTTTTCATATTGATATTCAGTGCTTGGTTGAGATTCTCTTAGCAGCCTTGAAGTCTCTTCTCTCTTGGCTTCAACAAATCTAGGATGGTTGTTGGATATGTTTAGAACTTTTCCATTCCTTATGATTACAGCCATCCATTCTCTTACACAACTGTTAGTCTTCTCCTTGAATTCCTTGATTGCCTTACCCATCAACTTCTCTTCATCATCCTTGGGAAATGGAAAGTCCAGTTGTAACTTGTTCTTCCCATTTGCTTTTGGTGGTGAGAAGGGTCTTGATTTGATGTAGGGTTCAAATTCCTTAACATGAGAAGGCTCAGCATCATAGAATGTAGGAGCCACAATTGCTGGAGTGAGCACCTTCAGAATTGTTGTAGATATTGTTGGAGCTGAGGTTTGGCTAGAGAACAGAGTTGATGCAATAGATTGATTGATCAATCTTTCTGTCCTCATTATCCTTTCATAGTTTTCCTCTTTCATCTTTTGGAGAGCTTCAATTTTGGCTAGCTTTTCTTCTTCTGTCAAGTTTGAAAGATCAAACTCTTCAGATAGAGGTTTGGATTTGCTGGGGGAAGCTGTGACAATGAATTCTTGTGGATTGACCACTATGGTAGGCTGCTGCTCCCCCTCACTTGCTGCTTCCCTTCTTTCAGAAATTAAGATTTGACTTGTAGTTGCCACAGCCTCTTCCACTTTCTCCCCCTTTTTGTTAGCATCAAGGGTTTGACTAGAAGTTGGGGCTGCAACTAACTTTTCTAGCAGTTGGGTTTGCAGTTTCTGATGTTGAAGAAATTGCTCCATCTGGGATTCCATCTTTTCCACTCTTGAATTGAGAAGTTGCACAGATTTAGCCAGGTTGTCTTCTTTGAGAAACCTTTGTTGCAACACCCTCTGAGTGGCTGTAGGAGCTAGTTGCTCTAGCTTGGAATCCACAGAGATCTTCACATCCTTGATTTCTTGTTTGACCTCCTCTAAATTGGATCTCTGAATCACCATTTGCATCTTTTGTAACTTTAGGGAGTCAATTGCCTGTTGAAGAACAACCTTTCTCTGTGGATATGCTTCTGGGTGCTCAGCCAGGGCAGATTTATAATGCCTTATGATTTCCATATCAAGTTGATGATAGGTGTAGTTTTGAGCAAATGCAAAATCATGAATACTGCTACCACCTTCATCTTCAGAGCTCTGGCTGTCTTCATCTTCAGAATTGTCAAATTCATCACTCTCAGCAGTGGTTGGCAGAGCTGCTATAGATTCCTTAGCTCTAAGTAGAGACTGTGAGGTGTGCACTAGGTGCATTGCCTCCTCTGCTTCCACATTGCCCTGTTGTGCCAGAATTTGATAGGCAGGAACAGGGTGAGTAAAGGTTTCAGCATCCAAAGAAATGGAGTCAATCATGGACTGATATTTTCTTTGAAATTCCATTTCCTTGGATGCATCCTCAACCCTCATTGACTCACTAGCAATTGCTGCTTCTTCCATCCTTATCTCTCCTGTAGTCCCTTCTCTCCCCTCATCTCTCTTTTCTTGCATCAAGGGCTCCCCTTGGCTCACACCTCTCACACCCTCACCTTCACCTACTAAGGTGGAACTCTCAAACTCTCCTTTTGCCTGACCGGAAGAAATGGCCAGCCTCTCATTATTTATCTCTCCTTTTGCCTGCTCACAAGGCAGCCTCTCACTCTCTTCCCTCAAACCTAAAAGTGTTTCAACTACTGAGAACTCCTCTACACTTGACACTGGAATGTCAGATATAGCATTGGTAGAGTGAGTTATCAACGGATAAGGAATATCCGTTGATGGAGTAGTTATAGCTGTCAACGGATGGCTAGATAGAGGCGCATCCGTTGATGGAGAAACACTTGTCAACGGATGAAGGATATCCGTTGAGGAAGGAATAATTATATCCGTTGAAGAGAAAACCAACACTGAATCTGTTGAGATTGATTTTAAGTTCGAGGCCACAGTCTGTGTTGAGAATTCTGGAAGGGAAGATTGATGGTCCAACAAATCATCTAAAAGATGATGACCACCAATTACAGAGTGGGGCTTCTCCAAGAATCTTAAAGATGGAGAATCAGGAATTGATGTAGATATCATATCCACATCCAGAGATGGAGTTGGTGATGGTGGATTGTAATGTGTGTCGATTTGAAGATTAAGATCAAGGGGCTGTGACTCCACATTTATTGAAGCCACATCAAACTGAGTTTGAGAAGGTACAGTTTCCTGTACAGTGTGTGTACCCTGTGATTCCCCTGTGGTTTTAGATTTCACTCTTCTTCCATAGGTTTTTGAGATTGGGCTATATGTGTCCCTAACCCTCTTGTGCAGTGTTCCTTGTGGGGAACTTGATTCAGTAGTCACACTCTGTTGAGAGAGTGTAACTAGAATTTGGCCTGTAGTTACATTAGCAGTCTTTTGAGAGACTGAAATGGTGGTTGCACTCATCTCTCCTTCCTTATCCTTAGGGCTTCTTTGATGTTCACCCTGTCCCTCACCACTCACTACCACCTTCACACTCCCCTCAAGAGGTTTGGTAGATTTTACAACAGGTGTCTTTTGAGAGACACTTGAGGTTTGGTTTTTAGAATGTGGTTTTGGAACTCTGGATTTGGTCACTTTGGTAGGAGCCTGTTTGGTCACAACTACAGACTCCATTGTGACACTAGAAGGCAAAGAAATTTGGGGGTTGGAGATAGGGGTTTCAGAGTTAGAGATAGTTACCTGAACAATTGGTAGATATACCAACTGTACTCCTGCATTGAGGTTCATTCGAATCAGGTCACTTAAGACTCTCTTCTCCTGAACAAAACATTGGAACTTGCTATCCGGGTTAGCAATGGATAGCTTATTCTCAGACACATGCAGTGCTAAGAGCATTAAAAATCTAGCAAAGTAGATATTCTTGCTCCTAGTTTCCTTTTTACCCAACTTTGCAGCTATCTCATACATAACTAATGTGCCAAAATTATAGAATTTATCATTTAAAAGCATACACATCATTGTTAGCATGGACTGGGTAACAGCATCAAAATTACTAATTTTTCCTGAAAAAGTTTTAATGAAGGCATCACAGAAGTAGCTCCATTCTTTAACCATTCCTTTTCTAGCAATTTTCCCTAAGTTTTCAGTACTAAGGGCATAATTAATATAATTAAGCATGGCAACAATTTTAGCATCAGTAGGTACTTTCAGACAGTTATTCTCAGGCAATTTTAAACAAGCAGTTATTACATCAGAATTAACCACATAGTTTTTACCCTTTAAAGAAAAAGCAATTGTACCGTCTGTGCCATTGTACTCAGCAGATGTCCACATCTCTTCAATTACCTCGTGGATTAAGGGAGTGGTGGCCGTCATAGCATATGACAGTTTGCATTTCTTCACGAAACTCATCAAAGTGTGGTAAGCTTCTGGAGCATTCACTGTGTCAACAAAGGCCGCGAAATTGTTCTTCTCATAGGTAAACCCAGTGGAGGACATCATCTTAACAATAGGCGCCATTGAAGTGATTGAACTTTGGTTACAGAGAGTTTTAGGGAAGAAGATGCAGTTAACTTTTGATATGCTTGAAAATGAATAAAAGTGAGATGTGAGAGAACAAGTCCGCCTTTTATATTTTTCAAGAATTAAAAATGAAATAATTAAAAGTAATTACTCCATTGGTCAAAAGTAACTGTCAGATAATAAATAAAAAGAGAATAAGTACAGCCATGATTAGATATACACGGTTACCAACGGTTAAAAAAAAATATATATCAACGGATATAGAATGAACGGTTGAGATACAGTTTATCCGTTGATGACGTGGATAGCCTGTTACCCGTTGACATGCAAAAATCTAGTAATGTGTTTATACTATCAACGGATAAAAGGATATCCGTTGATAAGCTAATTTTGCCTTA
This sequence comes from Saposhnikovia divaricata, assembly GCA_036435485.1. Lineage (NCBI taxonomy): Eukaryota > Viridiplantae > Streptophyta > Magnoliopsida > Apiales > Apiaceae > Saposhnikovia > Saposhnikovia divaricata. The sequence continues at coordinate 112,507,000 of CM071594.1, read as the reverse complement.
GGCAAAACTTCTGCAGAAAATTTTTCTGAAAGTTTTAACTTTCAAGTAAATCAAAACACATTTCCAGCTTCAATTCATTGAAATCAAATATCACTAGAAATTATGACAAGTTAAGCATACCTAGCTCACCTACCAATCTTGTGAATGTGGATTCATCAAGAGGCTTGGTGAAGATATCTGCAAGCTGCATCTCACTTGGCACAAAGTGCATTTCTACTGTACCATTCATCACATGTTCTCTAATGAAGTGGTATTTGATGTCAATGTGCTTGGTTCTCGAATGTTGCACTGGATTCCCTGTGATGGCAATAGCACTTGTGTTGTCACAGAAAATTGGAATCTTCTCAACTTTTAGACCATAGTCAATGAGTTGGTTTCTCATCCATAGAATCTGTGCACAACAGCTTCCAGCCGCAATGTACTCAGCTTCAGCTGTAGAAGTGGAGACTGAGTTTTGTTTCTTACTGAACCATGACACAAGCCTGTTTCCTAGAAATTGACAGGAACCTGTAGTACTTTTCCTATCAACTCTGCAACCTGCATAATCTGCATCTGAATAGCCAGTTAGATCAAAACCAGATTCTCTTGGGTACCAAATGCCAAGGTTTGGTGTTCCCTTGAGATACCTGAAAATTCTTTTAATAGCTATTAAGTGAGACTCTCTAGGATCAGCTTGAAATATAGCACAAAGACAAGTAGAAAACATTATATCAGGTCTACTAGCTGTTAGGTATAAAAGTGAACCTACCATGCCTCTATAACTTGAGATGTCCACAGACTTTTCCTTAGTATTCAACTCAAGCTTAGTTGCAGTGGCCATAGGTGTTTTAGCAGATGTACAATCCATTAAGTCAAATTTCTTTAAGAGATCATAAATATATTTTGTTTGACTTATGAAAATGCCCTCATTAACTTGCTTTACTTGTAGGCCAAAAAAGTAAGTTAATTCACCCATCATACTCATTTCATACCTACTTTGCATAAGTTTGGCAAACTTTTTGCAAAGCTTCTCATCTGTAGACCCAAAAATAATATCATCTACATAGATTTGAACAAGTATTGAAGAGCCATTAATATCCCTATGAAATAAGGTTTTATCTACTGTACCTCTAGTGAAGTGATTCTCCAAAAGAAATTGAGATAAAGTGTCATACCAGGCTCTTGGTGCTTGCTTCAAACCATAAAGTCCTTTCATGAGAAGATATACATATTCTGGAAATTCTGGATCCTCAAAACCAGGAGGTTGATGGACATAGACCTCTTCTTCCAGTTCCCCATTTAGAAAGGCACTTTTGACATCCATCTGATAGACTTTGAAATTGGCATGTGCTGCATAGGCTAGAAAGATTCTTATTTCCTCAAGTCTTGCTACTGGAGCAAAAGTTTCATCAAAATCTATTCCTTCTTCTTGAGAATAGCCCTTTGCCACTAATCTAGCTTTATTCCTCACAATTATGCCATTTTCATCTGTCTTATTCTTGAGAACCCATTTAGTACCTATGACACTTCTATCATCAGGTTTGGGCACAAGTTTCCATACTTTATTTCTTTCAAATTGGTTTAGCTCTTCTTGCATTGCTAACACCCAATCTGGATCTAGAAGGGCATCTTCCACTTTCTTAGGTTCCTCTTGAGACAGGAAACTACTGTATAGACATTCTGCTTGAGTGGCCCTTCTAGTTTGGACTCTTGAATTTGATTCACCAATGATTAACTCAAATGGATGATTTCTAGTCCATTTTCTTGCAGGTGGAAGATTTGATCTTGATGAGGTTGCTTCATTTCCATGATCATGTTGATTTAGCATTGAATTTTGACCTTGAGAAACTCCCCCTGAGTTTGTTGTCCTTGCTGAGTTATGAAGTTGACTGTCAATGCATCATTTTGCCTGTCGACAGATGCTTGAGAATTTCTGTCAACGGATGCATCTCTAATAGTGTCAACGGATGTTGCAGAATGACTGTCAACGGATGTTCCAGAATGACTATCAACGAATGCTTCATTTTCAGTGTAAGTATCACTTCTAGTTGGTATAACAGCTCTAGGTGGATCTCTGTGGTCATGATCTTCATTCTCCTCATCATCATCATAGTACATTCTTCCTTCACCTTCATTCTCAAATTCCAACTTTTCATGGTAACCTTCATCATTTAGGCCTAGAATCTTTTGATCATCAAACACAACATGTACAGATTCCATAACAATGTCGGTTCTTAGATTGTAGACCTTGTAGGCTTTCCCTGCTGCATATCCAACGAAAATAGCTTCATCTGCCTTTGCTTCAAATTTGCCTAAATTATCTCCATGATTCCTTAGCACAAAACACTTACATCCAAAGACATGTAGAAAAGCTAAAGTTGGTTTCTTGTTGGTTAATAACTGATAAGGAGTCATTCCTCTAGCTTGATTGACCAAGGAAATATTCTGAGTAAAGCATGCAGTGTTGACAGCTTCAGCCCAGAAATATATTGGTAATCTTGATTCACTTAACATTGTTCTAGCTGCTTCAATGAGAGTTCTGTTTTTCCTTTCAACAACCCCATTTTGTTGAGGTGTTCTGGCAGCAGAAAACTCATGGACAATTCCATTCTCTTCACCGAAAATCTTCATTGTGGAATTCTTGAATTCAGTACCATTGTCACTCCTGATCCTTTGTACTCTGTCTTTAGAACCATTGTTTAGCATTCTGAGGTGATTGATAATGATTTCACTTGCACAATCCTTGGAGTGCAGGAAGAAAGTCCATGTGAACTTAGAAAAATCATCTACAATCACCAGACAGTATTTCTTCTTTGAAATAGACATGACATTTACTGGACCAAATAAATCCATATGCAGCAATTGAAGAGGCTTAACAATGGATGACTCTGTCTTGCTTTTGAAAGATGATTTCTTTTGTTTCCCTAATTGGCAGGCATCACATAGCCCATCTTTGACAAACTCCAAATGAGGGATTCCTCTAGCAAGATCCTTTCTTACCAAATCATTCATAACTTTAAAATTCAAATGTGACAGCTTCTTATGCCATAGCCAACTCTCATCCTTACTTGCTTTGCTGAAGAGACAAGTAATGGATTCTGAGCATGCTGAATTGAAGTCAGCTATGGAAACATTTCCTTTTCTAAAGCCTGTCAATACCACATTGTTGTCTTCCTTGGCAGAAACAACACAGGCTTCTTTTGTGAACTTTACTTCATAGTCTTTGTCACAAATCTGACTGATACTCAGCAAATTGTGCTTTAAACCTTCAACTAAAGCCACTTCTTCGATGATGACATTGTCTTTTGAGATCAGGCCATATCCCTTAGTATATCCTTTGCTGTCATCTCCAAAGGTAATTCTAGGGCCAGCTCCTTCCTTGAATTCTGTGAGCAGGGTTGAATCTCCTGTCATGTGCCTAGAGCATCCACTGTCTAGGTACCATAGATTCCTTCTGTTTCCCTGCACACATTTCAAAAGCAAATCAAGTTGATTTTGGTACCCAAGCTTCCTTGGGTCCTTTCTTGTTAGCCTTTGACTTTGCACTCTTAGCATTCTTCAACTTAGGTGTAGATGCTTGAGTAATGGGGTTTGACCAATGCTCATTTGCATGAATATTGGATGCATGCATGTGTGGAAAATTGGCATACATATTATTCATGCTAGGTAGGTTCCATGACATTTGTGGCACATCCATAGATTGAAAGTACGGATTAGACACATATGGCATGTTCACATATGGATTTGAAAAACTAGCATTTTGATACAAACCAGGCATACATGGCATTGGTTGAGGTACATGAACAGGGGCCTTGTTGACAATCTTGCAATTAGAAGATAAATGATTGACACTATTACAATTACTACAAGTTTTCCTAGGAGCAAACTTGTCAGGAGAGTAATTGTTTTTCTTGTTGATGCCTATCTTACCATTTCTGTTCTTTTTCTTTTTGCCCTCAATTTCTACCTTTTCATTGTCTGATTTACCAACAGCCTTTTTGTTGTGTAAATCACCTGTCTTAGCCTTCCCACTGGATTTGGTTTTGCTGCACTCACCATTAACAAAATTCTTGTTTACTGGACCATACTTGATATCCAGTTTCCTAAGTTCCTTCTTACTAACAGACTTTTTGTTAGTCGAAGGATACCTCTCATCCGTTGACAGTTCATCTGTCAACGGATGATCACTATCCGTTGATTCACAAATAATCTCTAGATCCTCAAGGCCAGGTTCTAGCTCCTTTTTCCTTTGAGTCCAGGTATCCTTCACAAATGATTCTATTCCCTGAACTTCTATTATGTTTTGAGAAATATTCCTACAACTTTGAAATTTAGCAATTATCCCTTGTTCTTTTTCAAGCTGGTCTTTTAAAATCAGTTCCCTTTTTAACACAGCTTCAAGTTCACTTTTAGCATTATTGCAATCAACTCTCATTTTCTCAAATTCTAGAAATTGAGATTCTAGAGCAGCATTTCTATCACTTAAAAACAGATTAGACTCTTTAATTCTATTGTTCTCTTTAGTAAGTGATTTAAGAGTAACACTTAAGTGATATAGTTCAGTAGACATTTCATCTATAACACTATTGCATTCTTCTTTAGTGAGCTCAGAGAGATTAGTAGAAAATACCTGATTGCTAGCTGAACTTGCTTCCTGCTCTCCAGAATCAGCCATTAAAGCAAGGTTGACTAACTCAGCATCATCATCAGAATGATTGTCATCAACAGCCCAGTCATACTCTTGGGTCAAGAATGCCTTTCCTTTTTACCTGAGAAGATCAAAATATTTCTTCTTATAGTCAACAACCTCAGTTGGCTTTCCCTTGTTCTTAGATCTAGGTTTCCTGCATTCACTTATCATATGACCAGCAATTCCACAATTGTAGCATTTAATTTTGGATTTATCCACATAGTTGTTTGTGGAAAAATCCTTGTTAAATGGCTTGGCCATCCCAGAGTTTCTCTTGAATTTCAGCTTAGAGAATCTCCTAGATAGAAAAGCTAAATGCTCATCTATCTCATCCAATTCATCCTGCTGAAGGGCATTCAATTCTTCAGACACCTTTTCCTTGCTCCTGCTTGATTCTGCTCTACCTTTACAAACCTCCCTGTTTGGTGTAGAACTAGCAGTTTCTGTCCTTTCCTCCTTTTGCTCCAAGTTGGCAACGAGTGCAACTGACCCACTTTTCTTTTGAGACTTCTCAATCTCTTCATCCTGCTCCATTTCCAGCTCATAGGTCTTTAAAGTTCCATAGAGCCTTTCAAGAGTAAATGTCTTGTACTCTTGAGTGTTTCTTAGAGAAACAGTCATTGGCTTCCATTCCTTGGGTAGTGATCTCAGAAATTTGAGATTAGAGTCTTTAACTTGATAGACTCTTCCATACAGTTTCAAACCATTTAGTAGCTTTTGAAATCTACTAAATGTATCATTCAATGTTTCTCCACTCTTAAAGTGAAAATGTTCATACTGTTGGATTAGTAGTTGCATCTTGTTTTCCCGTTACCTGTTCTGTTCCTTCACACAGGGTTTGAACAATGTCCCATACTTCCTTAGCGGTAGTGCAGTTAATAACATTGTCAACCATGTCTGTTTCTAGACCATTGAACAGAATATTCATGGCCTTTTTGTCTTTGTGGACTTCTGCAATATCTTCAAGACTCCACTCAGAAACAGGTTTGGGAATGAAAGTGTCAGGCACATCATCAGCCAGGCCAACTCTGGTTGCTGTCTTCATTGGAACGTGAGGACCCTTGTCAATGCAATCCACAAAACCCTCATCAATAGATGAGAGATGTAGACGCATTTTTACTTTCCAGTGAAAGTAATTTTCTCTATCAAGAACTGGAATCTTCACTCCATAATCCTTCTTAGACATGTTGGAAGTGTGTTGATCTTTAAACTTCAAATATGTTAGAAGCTTGCTTTGATACAAATTGTTATTCCCAGATTACACACTTGTATAATTGTAGAAGGGGGGGTTGAATACAATTCTTGATATTTATAAATTTCTGATAAGAACTTCAGAAACTTATGAAGAGATAATTGCAATGTAAGATTTAAACACAAACACATATAAAATCAGGTGGTTAATATGCACCACCTGAAGCTTTTATTTGAAGAAAACTCTATGATACAAAATGTACACAGCTGCCGTTTTACAACTCTTTGCTTCTAAGGATATTCAAGAAACCCTAAGCAAAATATGTCTGTTTTCTTAACCTACAAAGAGTTGCTACACTTGGTTATATATCCCAAGTTTTACAAGTACTACTGGAATAAGATAATACTAATCTAATTCTAGTTGACTTGCTACTACACTCCAAATACACATGTAGCCGAAAGGTTGTCCTTGTGTTCAGACATGTCTCTTGCACCTTTCTTGTATTCATAGTGTAAATGGAATGCTTCTTTCTTCTGTGTTTCCAAAGTATGGCTGCCATACTGCTTTTTGTATCTACTATAAACTCATGTGATCTGTCAGTCAAACATGTCCTTATCAACTGCTAATCTCCAGCTAATCATAGAAAACAGTGTCAAAGATTATCCGTTGATGATGTATACTGACATCCGTTGATGATGTATAGCGACATCCGTTGATGATGTAAAGAGCAGTATCCGTTGATATTGGGACTTGAGCTGTATCCGTTGATAGAGTGGATTTGAGTTGTATCCGTTGATAGAGTTTAGTCTTCATCCGTTGATACACTTTCACTTAGACAGAATTACATAGCATAGCTTATTTACAATTGGCTACCCTATTCTGCCTATCCGTTGATAGTCAACATGACTGTGGATAAAAACACTATCAACTGATAACATAGAGATACTGCAGTGTGCTACAAAACCTCATCCGTTGATGAGCTACCTGTCAACGGATAGAGTTATAAATCCTCATCCATTGACAGCTACAAAACCTTAAACAATTTGATTGATTGTGAAGTTATCATCAAGTACAACATATTCCTAACACGAAGAGAAGTGGAAAGTGGAACGATATTCGAAGATTTATTAGGTGGTGAGGATGATTTAAGAGAAGAATTTGATGACTCGGGAGTGGATTTCGACGATGAAGGGTCACGAGTTAAAGGTGTGAGATTAGATGACTCGAGAGGTTCGGAAGTTGGAGTAAGGTTTGAATGATCAAGTGTAGGGTTCGGTTCAACATTTGACTCTTCTTCTTCTTCTTCTTCCTTGGAAGACTCGACACCTACTTGATTATTAACTTGGTTTCCCGACCTAAGAGAGATGATAGCATTAACATTTTCGTGAGGTCTTTGGTTGAGAGGGAATTTAGGGTTTACCTCTGGTTGACTCGGGAACTTATTCTTCTCTCGCTCACACATGGCGTTGGCTAATTGACTCACTTGGACCTCTAACTTAGATAAGGCTTGAGTACTAGCATTTAAAATTTGCCTATCTAGAGTCATGGTTTGGATGAAGGTCTATTGAGACTGAGCCAAATTAGTTGTTGATTTTAAAAGCGCATCAAGAGTTTTTTCCAAAGAAGTAATTCTCTTATCCGACTCATTAAAGCCGGGTGGGTGGGCGGGTGCTTGATTTGAATAAGAAAGTTGAGTCGGATAAGGACCGAGATTTTGAGTAGGGTTTGGAAAGGGACCTTGATTTGGAGTCGAGAAAGAATTTTGATTGGGTTTTTGGAAAGATGGAGTATTTTGAAAAGAAGGTTGAAAAGAAGGCGGATTTTGGTAATTTGGCCCTTGGTTCCACGAGAAATTCGGGTGATTCCTCCACCCGGGATTGTAAGTAGGAGCAAACGGATCGTTCCTAGTGGGTGGTTGAGACACCGCATTAACTTGATCAAAAGCGGGAAAATCCGAAAAACCTTGATTAAAATTAGAGCACATAGACACATTTGAGGGGGCCTTACTAGTTTCTAGGGCTTGGAGTCTCCTAGTTAGAGTGGCTAATTTGGCATCGGTTGCAATCGAACTCCCAATCGAATGCAAACCCTTAGATGAACTAGACGACTCATTAGACTTGTTAGGTTCCCTAGTAGACTCCCACAACATGGTCTTCTCGGCTAATTCTTCGAAAAATTTCCAACCCTTGTCCTCATCTTTCTCCATGAACTTTCCTTGGCACATAGATTCCAACAACGCGGTTGTTGGTCCATCTAAGGCCTCATAAACGATCTTACAAAGCCTCCATTTTTCTATTCCGTGGTGGGGGCATTGTGATAAAAGATTTTTGAAACGATCAAAATATTTCCAAAAAGACTCATTTTCCTTTTGATGAAATTGATTTATTTCGTTTGTAATTCTTGTAGTCTTATGGTTTGGAAAATATTTTTTAAGAAAAATTACCACAAATCCCTCCCACGTGGAAATAGAATTAACCGGTAGGCTATACAACCATTTCTTAGCATTTTCTTTAAGCTCAAAATTAATGAGTCTAAGCCTAATCGAGTCCTCGGTTAATTGTTGGAGCTTTTGTAAGGCACAAACCTCCTCAAATTCATGGAGAAAGAGATACGGGTCCTCACCCTCGCTCCCGTTAAATTTAGGTAACATACTGATGTGGTGAGCTTTAATTTCGAAATTATTACCATTAACAGGAGGAAGGGTGATACACGAAGGTTGGGCGGAACGAGTTGGATAGCAACGGTCCCTAAGAGACATGGCCATGTTTACTACGGGTTCGGAATAATCTAAAGACTCGGAATTAGACGATGAAGAAATCTCAAATGATCTCACTAGTCTAGAAGAATTATCCCTACGCCACGTAGTTCGCATAAACCACAAAAGGAAACACGTAGCAAGTAAGTGCGATAAATTAAAACACAAAAAAAGAAAGGGTGTAAAATTAAAAGAAATATTCTAAACCTAGGGTTCCCTAATAAAATAACTAGACCTTGCTCCTAACTGTAAGGGCTACCAAAAACTAGGTAAATCAATAATTATTCGAACCGGCTTGGCCAGGTAGGTGCAAGCATTGCCAAGAGGCTAAACACCAGCCTAGACACCAAACCTTAATTGGCCAGGTCAGCTTTCGCTTTCCTAGACACCAAAAAGTAAGAATAACTAAAGATTACTTCGTTCTTAAGTACCTTCCTAATTGAGCGCGAATTCCTAGGGGCCAAGTCTAATTAATTTTATTAAAAGGCTAGGGAATGCAAAATGAGGAATTAAATGGTTTTTGGGCTAAGGAAAGAGTGATGAAATCCCTTCCCTTATCTTTTGAGAGGTTTTTCCCTTAAAGTTTATTTACAAAATGATGCACCAAACAATGATATATACAAAAATTATAAACAAATATGGATGCTTACACTACGTGATTTAATCTAAAGAAAGAAAGAAATTTAACGTACCTTAGGGTCCTCCAGCGATCACCACAATTATAGGTACGAAAAATAAAATCTAGCATGATGTGCACCTACGTGATGAATGCATGATGCAACAATTATGTATTTACAACTAATTTTTTTTTGGATTTTGGATTTTTTTAAAAAAAAGAACGAAAAGAGTGAGATACGGTTACCGAAGCTTGCTTTCCATAAATTCCAATTTTTCCACGCTTCGTTGAGAAGAGTTCCGAGATCTCAATCTTTCCTAAAAAGAACGAAAAAAATAAGACAAGAAATAAAACTAACTCGAAAAATTAAAAATTAAGGCGCGAATAATAATTAGTCCCCGGCAGCGGCGCCAAAAACTTGTTGTGCTAAAAATAAAGACATTTGAATCGCAAGCGCACAATTCGTTTCGTTGTAAAATTTATGATTCGTTCCACAGGGACTAATGTTTTCGCATTCCTTAATTCCTAATTTAATCGAACTAGGACAAATGTTTTTCAGAGAATTTTCTTTATTTAAATAATAACAAAAGGAGATTAAGCTAATTCCAAAAGAAATGTAAATATAATCTAATTTAAAATTTAAAATTGGAAGAACCAAAAACAAACTAAATTATTCTAAAATTCGAAATTATTATTTAAATTAAAACTAAATTATTTCAAATTAAAATTGTAATTAGAGAAATTTTTTTAAAAAAAAATTCGACAGGACTGGTTCGTAATTAAGACTAGCCAAAAAAAAAAACCAACAGTAAGAATTTCGATTCAACTCGTTATAAACACTGTAAAATTAAATTCGAATGAACCAACACAACAAAAACCACGCAGCACCAAATAAAGCAACCCAGAAACACTTCCATTGGTTCGAATCGGTGTGGCTCAGTCCAACTCGGTAACAGCAATTAACTCGATCATAAACTCAACAGCTCACAAAAACCAAGTACAGCAATTAACTCAACGATTATATATCGAATAAAACGAACCAGTTAACTAATCCATCAATCGGCAGAAACATGAACAAAATTCAGAAAGACTACACAGCAGCACAATCGACTGGAACCAGTAATTCGGAACAAAATGAGACCAGAAACCACAACTCGGCAAAAAAAAAAACTCGATTACAAACTCAACTACAAAACCCAATGAACAGCTTTTGACAAACTGTCGAACTCAGCACAGCAAAACAGTAACTCGGCCAGAAACGCAGTATAACCCAAACACAGAAGCAACTCAAACACAAATCACGGACTCGGACTCGGCAAATCAAACAGCACAACACCGAATAAAACAGCGAATTCGTCGAAACAAAACAAAAAGAATAGAGGATTAGGACGATTTACGAAAGTGACGATTTGAAGGATAGAGGAACAAGCACGCAGAAATAAAAACAGAAATACACAAAACACAGCAAGAGATGATCAACATCGCATATTAACTAAAACCAAAAAAAAATGAAAGAAAAGGCAAGTGGGTAGTGTGTTTATGCGAGGGAAAAAAAAAAGAAAAAGGGGGTGGGATTTGGGCGGAGAAATGGGGGAAATAAAGGAGAGGGGAGAGGAATAGGAGGTTGGGGATTGTGAGAAAAAGGAAGAGAAAAAATAAAAGGAAAAGAAAATAGAGACACGTGAGTTAAGGAAATGAGTTTTATAAATGTGTGTTGTGTGCGAGGAAGAAAATAAAAATTCTGCTGGGTTTATATGAAACTAAAACAGGGGAACGGGTTGAGAAACAGGGGAGTGATGCTTCGAATAAAAATTTTACTACAGAAAATACGAACTAAAATTTTAGTAAAAATTTTTTTTGTTTTTTTTTTAAAATATAAAAACGACAATAAATAAATCAACTTACGAAATTAAAATTATACTACTAAAACGAAGATTTGGAATTAAAATGAATGGCCCACAATAAAATTGAGATTTTTAAAGGGGCAAAATTACGAATTAAAACTACGAACAAGAAAATAAAGTTTCGTTATTTTCAACCCCAAGTGGTTAGCAACGGGATTTACGAAAATAACGAAACAAGGCAACAATAACGAAAGAGCAAGACAAGAAGTAAAGAAAATAAGAATTGCATTAATTATAATAGAGTGTTTACAAGATTTGAAACTAAAGAAAATACAAGAAATTAAAACTACCTTAAAATCTAAGTTCCTAAATACAAGGGGGGTGAGGGGGTATTTATAGGATAGAAATTAGGGTTAAGGGGGGTGTTGGGTAAATCCCCACCATACATTTGGGTTGTGTGGTGGTGAAATCCTAGCCATCTATTTGTTTCCTTCCCCCTTAAGCTTTGAAGAGTTGATCTTGGCCATACACTTTGCTAATGTGTTGGGATGATCTCCACCTTCCACTTGTCTTGAAATATTCCTTTTGCTCCAAGCTCCTAATTCTTTTCCTTCTTTCATTTTTGGTCCTTTTTCTTCCTCCTTTTTCCCTTCCTTGCACTTTATTTATTTAATTTGTCAATTCTTTATTTATTTACGATTTACCTGAAATGCAACAAAATAAATTATAAAAACACGAGTTCAAGCAATAAATAGGTAAATAAAATATGCAAAAATATGCATTAATCAAATTTTAACCTGAATACTGTGAAGTTATCAGTAAATCTACAGGGAAAGTTGTTCTAGTTGGACACAGACACAATAATATCTATGAAGCAAGTTTGTTGACAAACTCTGATGGAAAAGTTGTGTGCCTGTCAACAAGAATGTCAAGTGAAGAGAGTTGGAAGTGGCATAAGAAACTCTCTCATTTGAATCTGAACAACATCAATGAGTTGATAAGAAAGGATCTTGTAAGGGGACCCCCAAAGTCTTTATTAAATGTTGATGGCTTGTGTGATTCTTGTCAAAAGGCCAAACAAAGGAAGTCGTCTTTCAAAAGCAAGTCTGAATCTTCAATTATTGATCCTTATCATCTTCTACATGTTGATCTGTTTGGACCAGTGAATGTCTTGTCTATTGGAAGAAAGAAATATGCTTTAGTCATTGTTGATGAACATACCAGATACACTTGGGTGTATTTTCTAGCAAAGAAGAATGAAACTTCATTAACTCTGATGGAGATTGTAAAGCTGCTGGACAAAGAATCAAAAAACAAAGTCAAAATAATTAGGAGTGATAATGGAACTGAATTTAGGAATGCAACAATGGAAGAATTCTGCAAGAACAGAGGAGTGAAGCAAGAGTTTTATGCACCTGGTACACCATAGCAAAATGGTGTAGTTGAGAGGAAAAACAGAACCTTGATAGAAGCTGCCAGAACTATGCTTGATGAAGCAAAATTGCCAACCTATTTCGGGGCAGAAGCAGTTCAAACTGCTTGTTTTACTCAAAATGCAACTCTGATCAACAAGCATGGGAAAACACCATATGAGATGGTGAAGGAAAAGAAGCCTAACCTGAAATATTTTCATATCTTTAGGTGCAAATGCTTTGTTTTAAAAGCTCATTTTGAACAGTTGACCAAATTTGAGTTAAAAGCTTATGAAGGATTTTTTGTTGGCTATCCGCTGTCAACTAAGGCATTCAGAGTTTATAATGTGTCATTTGATGACAAGAAAATAACTGGACTTGAAGATGTAGATGAACATGATCAACTGCGCTTTAAAAATGAAGAATTAATCTCTGATGAAGTAAACTCTGATGAAGCTGAGTCGACAAACTCTGTTGAAGCATACTCTGAACCTCTACTGGTAAACAATGAAGAAACTTCTCAGCCAGAACAAAGGGGAGAACCAGTTGTGGGGGAGCATGAAGGATCACTTCATAATGATGACTCAAATACTGAAAGCGAGTCAGCTGAAAGATCTGGATCAATCTCTGATGACTCAAACTCTGAAAGTGCAAAATCTGATAGTTCAAACTCTAAGTAGTCAAATTCAGGGGGAGCCTCAGAGACTGAAGAAAGGCAACAAGAAAATCAGGAGAGCATGGATCAAGGGGGAGGATCAAATACTGATAGAAGTCATTTACCTTCAGCTAGGAAATGGACAAAATCTAATACACGTGATCTAGTTATTGGAGATCCAGATGCGAAAGTAAGGACAAGGAGTGCTACAACAAATGAATGTCTATTTCATGCATTTTTGTCTAAATCCGAACCAAATAAAGTAGAAGAAGCTCTTCAAGATGCTGACTGGATAACAGCAATGCAGGAGGAGTTAAATGAATTCGAAAGAAATGAAGCATGGACCCTTGTACCAAGACCAAAGAATAGATCTGTTGTTGGTACTAGATGGGTTTTCAGAAACAAAACTGATAGTGAGGGAGTTGGTACAAGGAACAAGGTTAGACTTGTGGCAAAAGGCTATTCACAACAGGAAGGAATAGATTATGATGAAACTTTTGCTCCAGTTGCAAGATTGGAGGCAATAAGGATTTTTCTAGCATATGCATCTCATAAGAAATTCAAGGTATTTCAGATGGATGTAAAAAATGCTTTTCTGAATGGGAAACTTGAAGAAGAAGTGTTTGTTGAACAACCACCAGGATTTGTGGACCCCAAATATCCAGACTATGTCTACAGGCTGGATAAGGCACTCTATGGACTTAAGCAGGCACCAAGAGCATGGTATGAAACTCTGGCTCAATTTCTTTTCGAAAGTGGGTTCAACAGAGGTACAATTGATAAAACCCTGTTCTATTTTAAATCTGGCAGTGACTTGCTTTTAGTTCAGATATATGTTGATGACATAATTTTTGGGTCTACTAATGATAAACTCTGTAAAAAGTTTGCCAAGCTCATGCAATCCAGGTATCAAATGAGCATGATGGGAGAGCTTAGTTATTTTCTAGGCCTACAAGTGAAGCAAATAGATGATGGGATTTTTATAAATCAAGGAAAATATAATAGAAATCTTCTCAAGAAATTTGGTATGCTTGACTGTTCATCTGCAACAAGTCCCATGGCAACAGCAACAAAGTTGGACAAAGACACAGGAGCTCTAGTAGATATGACAAGCTATAGAGGCATGATAGGGTCTCTTCTTTATCTAACAGCAAGCAGACCTGACATCATGTATGCAACTTGTCTCTGTGCAAGGTTTCAGGCAGACCCCAGTGAACCACATCTAACAGCTGTAAAGAGAATTTTTAAGTATCTCAAGGGCACCATAACCTTAGGTTTGTGGTATCCCAGAGAATTAGATTTCAAGCTACTTGGTTACTTTGATGCAGACTTTGCAGGCTGTAAGATAGACAGAAAAAGCACCAGTGGAAGTTGTCAATTTCTGGGTGACAGACTTATTTCTTGGTACAGCAAGAAATAGAAATCAATCTTTACATCTACAGCTGAAGCAGAGTATATTGCGGCTGGTAGCTGTTGTGCACAGATTCTATGGATGAAGAATCAATTGCTGGATTATGGATTAAAGTACAGTAAAATACCTATTTTCTGTGATAATTAAAGTGTTATTGCTATGACAGGTAATCCAGTACAGCATTCAATGACCAAGCACATCAGCATAAGGTACCATTTTATCAGAGAACATGTAGAGGAAGGAAATATTGAGCTTTATTTTATGTCTACAGAACAACAGATTGCAGACATCTTTACCAAGCCATTGAGTGAAGCTACATTTACAAGGCTGGTAAATGAACTAGGAATGATCTCTGGTTTCGACTAGAGATACTGATTAGACTCAGACTTTTCTTATATAATATGCTGCTCATGTTTCTGTGATTATGTTTCTGTGATTAGAATACTATGTAGGTCATACAATGTTGAAATGTTGGATAAACTCTGATAATGTTATTGTCTGAACATAAACACCGATGAAGAAATCTGTATGAAGCATAATTCTCAGTAATTAATCATGAATCCTTCTAAGTTATTTGTGATCTAATCTTAGACTGTGCAGAAAATTAACACAGCATGATACTTTTTCCATATTCATAGCATCTCTTAGTTTATCTATCCTAAACTCTGAGTCTGTAAATGCTGTGTGCATTGCCTCTCATGACTAACTTCTGATGATTGATGACTTCTAAACTCTGTTTGTTAAACTCTGTTAAGTTAGATTCCGTTATTGGTCTACCCCCAAAGCAAATGTATATAGGCTGTTAGAACTCCTTTGAGATTATGTTGTGTCTAGGATGACCCAGGAACTTGCTAGTAAAAAGTAAGGGCTAAAATTCTCTAATTTTTGGTGACTAGTCAAAGACTAGGAAGACCCAGGAACTTATCAAAAAGATAAGGGCTAAAATTATAGGATTTTTGGTGACTAGTTCCAACCTCTGATTACTGGAGTAAAGAAAAAAATAAATAAATTGTTAGAAGGGGGGTATAAGTTAGTTCAGAGTTACTGTATATTAATTATTTACTATAGAGTTTAGCATTCATCAGACATTAAGTGTTTACTATGAGAGTTTGTACAAACAGTGTCTACTGATTTATTTTATGGATTTTATGAAAAATTAGATGCTCTAAATATTGAATTAGTAAACTCTGCTATACACACACATAAATTCACAACTGTGCAGTTTCTGAAAGGGTTATGGTAATAAAGTTGGAAAATTGACAAACACTGACGAAATTTGTCTAGTACTCTAAGTTAAATATTTTTTCAGACAATTTACAGACTTGGGGCGAAAAGAGTTTTTGAAAAATGACATAAATAATTGCCAACTGTTAATGAGTATTAGAGTGTTAAAGTGTATTGGAAATAGGAGAGAGAAAGCAGCAGTAATTATTGCCATAATTACTGAACGTGCAAAGTTGTTCTATTGCATGTGTGCCGCGTGTCCCACTCACACATTAAACAAGAAACTGGCTGCTTGTGTTAATATTTAAAACGATTGGGTTTTAATTTTTAATTACAAATCTAATCATTTTTACATAAACGGTTATTCTCTTTGTACACAAACACTCACAGTTACTTTGTTCTTTCACTTGCACATTTTCACAAACACCTCTCATACACATCTTTTTCTCTGATATTTTCTTTTCAAATCAAATCTCATGGCCACCAAAGCTTTTAATGCTCGAGGGTTAGTATTTGTACCTAACAACTATGCAGCTCCGTTGAATAATGAGAACGTTCCTGAGGCGTTTCATCTCATTCAAAACTTCTTGCTCGATTCGGAGATTGGTAGAGCTCTAGTCGAACCAACAAAACTCTCCGCTGCACAGATTGCTTCTTTCTGGAAGTCAGCTACTTATGACGATGGAGAAGAGAATGGGACTCCGTCAATCATTTTCACATATAAGGAAACAGAGTATGTCATTACTCCAACAACGGTCAGAGAATCTTTGGGTTTTGATACAAACTCTACATACAGTATTGTTGGTGAAAGGATTCTAAAAGAGATGTAGCAGCAAATTGGGTATTCAGGACCTTTAGAGAGACTTGGTCAAGTGAAAAGGCCATTTCTGAGGAAGGAGTGGAGTTTCTTTTTCGACTGCATCACAAGGGCGTTTGGAAAGAAAGTCAAAAATTAGGATGCTATTCCTATTGACAGTCTTTAAATCGGGTATTCTCTTCTTTATGGAAGTAATTTTGATTTTGGTAGACTTGTCTTGATGAATATTGGTGAAAGATTGTCAGAGTCTAGTACCACTGTTTATTTCTTTAGATTTTGTCAATTACTATTCTCTGCTTGTGTGCCTGATGTTGAAATTTTTGAGGAAGACACTATTCAGGCCTTTAAGGTTCATAAGAGAGTATTCTCTGATTTGACCAACAAGGATCTAACCAAGGAGCACATACCTGACTTGGTTTTGGTTTTGCCTCTTGCTCTTTAAAACTTCCTAAATCAACCTCAAGAACCACAACAGCCTGAGCCTACACTTTCACAACCTATAAACACTGAAACACAACCTCAACCCTCTCAACCTGAAAATGCTGAGCCAAACACTGAACAAAATCCACCACCTACATAGGCTAAACCAAAGCGTGGAGGTAGAACAAAGCACAAAGCTGTCAGGGCTAAAAAGGTAAGAGTCAAAAGGTCTGATTTCTCAAACTCTGCTGAAGAAGAAGTGGTAGTTGAGGTACCTAAATCAAAGAGGAGAAGGTTGTTAGTTGATGAGTCAGATGAAGAAATAAATTTTGAAGCTCCAGAGGTGATTTCTAAGGAGATACCTATTGTTAAGTTAAATACTGAAGAAGAAGCTGTAAAGACAAATGAAGATGCACAAATGGATGTGGAAAACAGAGATGGTTTTGCTGATATGGATGCTTTTGATGAGTCATTCATTCCATTCTCTGCTGACATTGAAGTTCCTATCTCATCACCTATTGTTGCTAACTCTGAAGAAACTGGTGTAGCTGATTAACCTACTGTGGTACTTGATGAAACAGTAGCAACACATACTGCATTATTCTCTGATGCTCACCAAGTTACTGAACAAGGTGAAGAAATTGATCAACCAACCAAGGCTGTAATTTCTGAGCCTGTGAATGAAGTTCTTGCAATAGCAAAGTCTGTTAAAGTTGGAGAGCAAGCTGCAGAGAATACTGAGCAAACTGCAAAAAATATTGAAGTTGCAGAGATTCCTGCTGAAAAAGTTGAAGCTGCAGTGAATATTGCTCAGACTGATCCAGTTGAAAATGCAAATGCTGAAGTTGATGTTGAAGCTGAAGGAAGTACTGAGTCTGATTCTTCTCAGAGACAACCAGTACAAACTGATGCGAAGATAACTGATTTTTCTGGACCTTCACAACGTGAAATTGAAAATGAACATTTTGTCAAATTTTCGGAGAATTGGTATAAATAAGATTGCATTTTTCCTGCTGGAAGAGCAGCTGCTTTTGTGCATAGCACTGCTACAAAAATTTCAAATCCAGAGATTCTTTCATGTCTGAAAGCCACTGTTGTTCAAGTCAAGACTCTTAATACCAGGTTTGATGATTCTCAACAAGCAATAACTGATCTGCGAGCTGAAGTTCTTCAAAGAGACATGCTTCTGCAGAGAGATAATAAACTGAAGTTTCAGACTTTTTCTAAAGATCAAGAAACTTTGTTTAAAAGGCTAAGTAAAGTGGAAGAGAATCAAACTATCTTGTCTGGTAAGATTGACTCTATTGCTACCTAATTGGAATTGATCACATCTATATTGATTCCTGATGATGTCAAAAAGGGGGAGAGAGTTGCTAAGTCCAAATGCAGGCAATCTCAAACTCTGACTAAGAAGGATGATGCTGAAGATGGAGGAGCAAATGATCAAAAGAGATTAAAATTAAAAGCTGGTAAAGATATGAGTCTGAGATCTGGCAAGTCTTCTACAAATTCTGATGGAATAAATACTGATGTTCAGGGTACTTCAAAGACCAAGAGCTTGTTATTCACTGACAATCCACAGACAGATGAAGAATTGGCTGCAAGACTGTTTCTAGAAGAGAATGAAGAAGGAGTTACAATTGAAGACATTCAAGCTGAAGAGAAGAATTTACAAGAAGAACATCAAAAAGCCTTGAAGTCTGGAAAGTTAAAGAAGATTGAGAAAGCTCCTAGGCCTGTTCAAAAAGGCATTGTTATTAAAGAAAATGTTGGTGCTAATCAGAATTTACTATTGTCTAGGAAACCAACAGAAGATGCTAAACAGAAGCTGAAAGGTAAGATGGTTGAAGAAGAAAAGGTTTCGAAGAAAGTGAATACAACCTCTGTTGCTACACAAGTTATACAGAAACCATTGTTTACTCAGATGCAAATGTTCTTTGCAAAACCAACTATTCTTGATCAAACTCTGAAGACTGGAGGTACTAATTTTCTACAAGGCAGAGCTTGTATGTCCAAGCAAAGTCGAGATACATCTGGCTTGGGCTCACATAGACAAATTAGAGTGAATACTAGTCCTCTAGATCCTTCATCACTGGCTGTTCCAGGACAAGGTGTTCCACAGGAGAGTTTGGATAGACTGGAATCAGTACAGTTGATTCATCAAAGGAGTTTGAACAAAGATTTTCTGCTGTATTTCATGGCTGATGGGACTGTGTATAAAGTTGGTGAGAATGACATTGATTTGAAGCTATGGGAAGAATTGGAATATGTTCTATATATCCTCAAAGTGAAAAATCAAAGGACTCAGCAAGCTGCTAATGTGCTAAGGAATAAGATGTTGAAAGCTAAGGCAATTAGTGGTACAAGATACCAAGGTAATTATGTTCCAAAATACAGATATTATCATGGGAAGATCGTTGAGATGAAGAAAAATAGTGCTCGACTGAAGACAGATCTGGGTATAACTGTTTTAGATTTTAATCCGGAGTCAGAGAAAGCACATTTTATCAGAATGGGTAATGACATGAGGAAGAACAAAATATATTCTCCGAGATCTGCAATTTATCAGACTGGTGAATATGATCCTGAACTTAAAGAGATTAAGAAGATCATGCAGATAGAACTCGAGAATGCAGAAAGAAGATTGCTTATAGACTATCTCATATCAATACCAGATGTTGAGGAAATTAATTAAATAAAGATCTGTAAGTATTTCTTGTTTTCTGTAAATTTTGTTTAAGTAGAAGTTTAAACTCTGATTATTTATTAAACACTGTATTGTCTAGTTGTTTTGACATCATCAATTATTATTAACTTATGCATTTTTGCTAATGAACAAGTTGGGGGAGATTGTTATGTTAGATATAATTGATATGATTTAATGTCAGTGTTTAAGTGTTACAGGTAAAGAGAGTTTAACTTGTTATTGAAAGCAGTTGTAACAGAGTTTGAGTATACGCTGATTGCTGGAAGCGCAAACGCTGTTAGCATGGAGAGAACAGAGTTTGCTAAAGTCTGTCTACTGGGAGTGTCTACAAGTCAACAGAGTTTGAAGATTAATTTAATATTAATATGGAAGCGATATTTTTGAAGATTGGATAGCTATCAAAGAGATTGAGTTGACTTAGAAGACGTGTAGCAATCGTAATTGATATCAATTGTATAGCTTAATTTTAGGAGAATCAATTTACGATTGTACGTAGCTGTATATCTTATAAATATAGTTAGGTTAACCCTAGAAGGGTATCCATCGTGAACGAATATCATTCTTGTAACCTAAGCAGCTCTCTGTGATACTTTACATCACCGAGAGAGGAATTATCAATTCCAAACAGTTTTAAGAGTTAAAACGTGTGTTCTTGTTACTTATTCATACGGTACTTGATTATATATTGTGTATTCGACCTAACAAGTGGTATCAGAGCCAAATCTGTTATTTTATTACAGTTAAAGATCCAAACACAATAGTAATCAATGGCAGAGATACCTCCACCATATGAGAAAGCTCCTACTACTGTTAGTAGGTATGAAACAATTAGGGTTCCTATACTGAGGCCATTAGAGTATGCAATTTGGAAGGTGAAGATGACCATGTTTCTGGAGGCTACAGATCCAGAATATCTGGACAGAATTTACGAAGGTCCTCACAAACCTACAAAGTTATCTGCTGCTGCTGCCGGTGAGCAATCAAAAGTTATTCCAAAAGAGAAGAAAGATCTAACTGCTGAGGATCTTTCATCTATTGCAAAGGATGCGAAGGTAAGGCATTTACTTCACAGTGCGTTAGACAATGTTATGTCTAATAAAGTGATAAACTGCACAACTGCAAAGGAGATATGGGATGCACTTGAGGTTAGATGTCAAGGAACTCCTGCAATTAAGAAGAACAGAAGGAACATACTCACTCAGGAGTATGAGCATTTTGAGGCAAAATCTGATGAAACCATGACAGAAACATTTGACAGATTCTGTAAACTGCTCAATGATTTGTCATTGGTGAACAAAGAGTATGATTTAGAAGATTCAAATCTCAAGTTTCTTCTCTCTCTACCTGAAAAGTGGGATGTGAAAACAACCACTATAAGAGATAATTATGAACTTGGTGAAACAGAGATTGATGAAATTTATGGACTACTCAAAACCCATGAATTGGAATTGGAGCAGAGAAACAAAAGATCTAGTAGAAAGTCAAAGTCTGTTGCTCTTAAGGCTGAGGAGAAACCATCAAAGAAGGAAGCATCAAGGAGAAAGGCAAAAGGAAAAGCTTTAGTCATTCATTCAGAGAATGAGTCATCAAACACTGATGTTGACTCAAACACAGATGAATCATCTGATTCTGAAGATGATGAGGAGATGATGCAAATGGCTGCATTGATGGTAAAGACCTTCAAGAAGATGGGATACAAGAACTTCAAGAAGGGAAAGAGATTCTCCAAGGACTACTCAAAGTTTGACAAGAAGATTTTCAAGAAATCTGAGGGAAAGGACTTCAAATCTGGTAAGAAAGATAAGTCTGAGATTCAATGCTACAAGTGTAAGGAGATGGGTCACTATGCTCCTGAGTGCAAGAAGGGTTACTGAAAAGGCACTCTACACCAAAGGCAGAGATTGGGCAGACACTTCAGATTCAGATGAGGAAGTCAACTATGCTCTCATGGCTACTACTAAGACTGAAAATGATGATCTCAAGGTACCTCCAACTACCTATGCTTATAACACTGATAATATAACTGAATTGAGAATTTATCTTAAAGCATTGCATATCAGTTATAGGGATCAGACTTTAGAAAATGAGAGGATAAAGTCTGAGTGTTCTCAACTCAAAGAAAGAAATAAACTTGTTGAGGAACAGCTAGAGAACATGAATAAAATTCAAAAAGAGAGAGATGATGCATTGTTTATTGAACAGGAGTTGCTAGGTAAGTATAAGCAACTAGAATCTGAATTGGAGGATACTAAACACATCATTAAAACTTGGACACACTCTGGTAAAGACACTCAAGAAGTGTTTCAGTCAGATACAGTAGGTCTAGGTTACTCTGTAGGAGATGAACTTAGATTTGAAAATCAGGTAAAGGTTAGACCACATTGTTCATCTGAGGGTAATGTCATGGGAACAGGTGGACCTAAGACTGAAGCACAGAAAAAGGCTGTTAAAGAGTCATATGCTAAAACTTTTGTTAAAGAGGCTAACATTGGTTTAATGACAGATAAACAACTCAAGCATAAGCTTAAGGAGATAAAATCTGTCAACAAACAGAGAATGCCTAAGAAAAACAGAAATGGTAAGGTAGGCATAACATCAGGAATAAAGCCAATGCTTGCTTCATTAGCTCCTAGGAAAACATGCTTTAACTGTGGTAGCACTAATCATCTTGCTAATTTCTGCAGTAAGAATAAAAACATTAATTCTTTGCCCTCTAAAACTGCAGTAAAGAGTGATTATGTGAGAACAAGACCACAGACTTTATGCAAACACTGTGGAAGTACTTGGCATTCTATTTACACTTGCAGAGATTATCATGCTATTTACTATAATTACTATGAACCCAAACCAAATTTGAAATGGGTTAAAGTAAACTCTGCAAATGTAAACTCTGAAAAAGTTAGCTTAAACTCTGTTAATGTGAATTCCGCTGCAAAAGCTAACAGAATTAAGAAAGCCAAAGGATCCAAGCAAGTCTGGATCCTTAAAACTAATAATCAGTGATTATTTGTGATTGCAGGGCACCAGGGTCAGTACCCTAGTCGTGGACAGTGGATGTTCAGGACACATGACTGGAAATAAAGCCCTGCTATCAGAGTATGAGGAGAAGGCTGACCCAGAAGTTTCCTATGGAGATGGCAACATAGGACATACACTGGGATATGGCAATATTAATCTTGGAAATGTCATCATCACAAATGTAGCTCTGGTTCCAGGACTCAAGCATGATTTGCTATCTGTGAGTCAAATCTGTGACAGAGGATATCATGTAGATTTTCAGCCTGAACATTGCCAAGTGATCAGTAAATCTACAGGGAAAGTTGCTCTAGTTGGAAACAGACACAACAACATCTATGAAATAAAATTGTCAACCAACACTGATGGCAAAGCAGTGTGTCTGTCTACAAGAATGTCCAGTGAAGAGAGTTGGAAATGGCACAAGAAACTCTCTCATTTGAACCTGAACAACATCAATGAGCTAATCAAGAATGATCTTGTAAGAGGTCTACCAAAGTCCTTGTTGAATGTAGAAGGACTGTGTGATTCTTGTCAAAAGGCTAAACAGAGAAAAGTCTCCTTCAAAAGCAAATCTGAGTCTTCAATTGTTGATCCTTATCATCTACTACATGTTGATCTTTTTGGTCCAGTGAATGTGATGTCTCTTGGAAAGAAGAAATATGCATTAGTCATTGTTGATGAATATACCAGATTCACATGGGTATATTTTCTTGCAAAGAAGGATGAAACATCATTAACACTGACAGAACATATAATCCAACTGGACAAAGGGTCAGAGCATCAAGTGAAGATAATCAGAAGTGACAATGGAACTGAGTTCAGAAATTCATCTATGGAAGAATTTTGCAAGAGTAAAGGGATCAAACAAGAGTTTTCTGCACCTGGCACTCCACAACAAAATGGTGTAGTGGAGAGGAAGAACAGAACTTTGATAGAAGCTGCCAGAACCATGCTAGATGAAGCAAAGTTGCCAACTTATTTCTGGGCAGAAGCAGTTCAAACTGCTTGTTTTACTCAAAATGCAACACTGATCAACAAGCATGGTAAAACACCATATGAAATGGTGAAGAAGAAGAAGCCAAATCTAAAATATTTTCATATTTTTGGATGCAAGTGCTTTGTGTTGAAGACTCATCCTGAACAGTTGACCAAATTTGACCTAAAGGCAGATGAAGGAATTTTTGTTGGCTATCCACTGTCAACAAAGGCATTCAGAGTTTATAATCTGAGAACCAGAGTGATCATGGAGTCTATTCATGTGTCATTTGATGACAAGAAAATAACTGGACTTGAAGATGTTAATGAGCATGATCAACTGCACTTTGAAAATGAAGATTTATTAAACTCGGATGATACAGATCTGACAAACACTGTTGAGGTCAATTTTGAACCTCTACTGGTAAACACTGAAGAAACTTTTCAATCAGAAATAAGGGAAGAACCAGTTGAGGGGAAGCATGAAGAATCACATCAAAGTGATAATTCAAACACTGATAGTGACTCAATTGATAACTCTGAATCAAACACTGTTGATTCAAACTCTGAACATTCAAATTCTAAGCAGTCACATTCAGGGGGAGCATCAGAAAGTGAAGAAAGGCACCAAGAAAATCAGGAGAGCATGGATCAAGGGGGAGGATCACATGATGACAGAAGCAATCTGCCTTCTGCAAGAAAATGGACTAAGTCACATACACCTGATTTAATTATTGGTGATCCAGATGCAAGAGTAAGGACAAGAAGTGCAACAACAAATGAATGTCTGTTTCATGCATTCTTGTCACAAACTGAGCCAAAGAAAGTAGAAGAAGCTCTGAAAGATGCTGACTGGATAACAGTAATGCAAGAAGAGCTAAATGAATTTGAGAGAAATGAGGTGTGGACCCTTGTACCAAGGCCAAAGAACAGATCTATTGTTGGTACTAAATGGGTTTTCAGAAATAAAACTGACAGTGATGGTGTGATCACAAGGAACAAAGCAAGACTGGTAGCTAAAGGCTATTCACAGCAGGAAGGAATAGATTATGATGAGACTTTTGCACCAGTTGCCAGGTTGGAGGCAATAAGGATGTTTCTTGCCTATGCTTCTCACAAGAAATTCAAGGTTTTTCAAATGGATGTGAAAAGTGCTTTTCTGAATGGAAAACTTGAAGAAGAAGTATTTGTTGAACAACCACCTGGTTTTGTAGATCCAAAATATCCAGATCATGTCTACAGGTTAGACAAAGCACTCTATGGACTCAAACAGGCACCTAGGGCATGGTACGAAACACTTGCTAAATTTCTACTAGAAAGTGGGTTTCACAGAGGTACTATTGACAAAACTCTGTTTTACTTTCAATCTGGTAATGACCTGCTCTTAGTTCAGATATATGTAGATGATATCATTTTTGGATCTACTAATGATAAACTCTGTAAGAAATTTGCCAAGCTCATGCAGTCTAGATATCAAATGAGTATGATGGGAGAGTTAAGCTATTTTCTAGGCTTACAGGTGAAGCAAACAGATGATGGAATTTTCATTAATCAAGCAAAATATACCAGAAATCTTCTCAAGAAATTTGGTATGCTTGACTGTTCATCTGCAACAACTCCCATGGCAACTGCAACAAAACTGGACAAAGATACAGGTTCATCAGTGGATATGACAAGTTACAGAGGGATGATTGGTTCTCTACTCTATTTAACAGCTAGTAGACCTGATATCATGTATGCCACCTGTCTGTGTGCAAGATTTCAGGCAGATCCAAGGGAACCACATTTAACAGCTGTGAAGAGGATTTTCAAATATCTCAAGGGAACTGTAACCTTAGGACTGTGGTACCCAAGAGAATCAGATTTTAAGCTACTTGGTTACTCTGATGCAGATTTTGCTGGCTGTAAGATTGACAGAAAAAGCACAAGTGGAAGCTGTCAATTTCTTGGTGACAGACTAGTGTCTTGGTACAGCAAGAAACAGAAGTCAATATCTACATCTACAGCTGAAGCAGAGTATATTGCTGCTGGTAGCTGTTGTGCACAGATTTTATGGATGAAGAATCAACTACTGGATTATGGGTTGAGGTATAGTAAAATACCTATTTTCTGTGATAATCAAAGTGCTATTGCAATGACAGGTAATCCAGTACAACACTCAATGACCAAGCACATCAGCATAAGGTATCACTTTATCAGAGAGCATGTAGAGGAAGGCAATATTGAGCTTCACTTTGTGCCTACAGATCAACAACTTGCAGATGTTTTCACAAAGCCTCTAAGTGAAGCAACATTTACAAGACTGGTCAATGAACTAGGGATGGTATCTGGTTTTGACTAAACATGTTGGTTAGACTCAAACTCTTTCAAATAAAATGTGTTGCTAATATCTCTGTAAATTGCTAAAGTGCTATGTGAACCTTATTAATTAAACTCTGTTCTGCATGATTGTTGGTCATACACTGTTAATACGTTTATTAAACTCTGTGAATTCTGAGTTGATTTTTGTCTGAATGAAAATACCGATGAAGAAAAATGTATAGAGCATGATTTTCAGTAAAAAAAAAATCAAGATTCTTTTTGAGTCACTGTAATCTAATCAGAAATTGCACAGTAAGTTAACACAGCATGATACTGTTTCATATTTAGAGCATCTCTTAGTTTATTTGATCCTAAACTCTGAATCTATGAATACTGCATGCATTGCCTCTCATGCATAACTCTGATATTGATGAACTCTAAACTCTGATTAGTGACACTCTGTTTTCAAGTCATACTTGATTCTTGATGATTCTTTATTTGCACTTGTGAAAATTTTAAAACTTGAGATGTGTCATTGTTTATTTTGGTGAGAAACAGTTCATGTCTGAACCCTGTGAGATTTTGAGCTGAATAAGTGATTGATACATTTTATATCAATCAGATTTTATTATTGTGTGATGTTCATCAGTAAGTATGTTGCTCTAGAACTTGCATTAAACCATTTTGGGACTACATGATATATGTGTGCATGAAGATGATAAAGGCATTAGGATTAACCATCTTTCTTCAAACACTGTTCAAAACATCTTTGAACACTGATCATAAACACTGTTCATAAAACACTACCCTTAGTAAACCCCTTTGAGCCAAATTAACTGCTCATTTTTCTTGAATACTGAAGTATAAAGAGCAGTTATATTCGTTTGTTAAATCAAATTCAAGCAGGTGAGTATTTCTTAAGAAAAGATATCTTACTCAGTATATATATATATGAAAAAAAAAGGGGGTATATATACTGATCATCTTGTACAAATATGCACTAATCATTTGACTGAACATTTTGATCAAATAAATTGTTCAGTTAGAAATTCTCATCTCTTCTCATTTGTTTGATTTCACTCAATTATAACCCTGAACAAAGTCCTTTTGATTTGTGCATAAATATAATCGAAGTGGTGTAGATTTGGTGGACATTCAAGCTTATGGTAGTATCTGCTTTTACTGATTGAATCTGAGAGTAAACACTTCACCTAAACACTTGTGTGATGTGAGAGTTTGTGTGACAATCCTTGACATGTAACTCACTGAATGATGCTTTGATGTTTATCTCTTGATATTTTTGTCTATAATGACTGTGTGCTTACTTGGATAATCATTAACATAAACTGGAACAGGGATATTCAGATTTCTGTAATTAAGGAACTACAGAGTTTAGCATTCATCATATACTCTGTGTTTAATATGAGAGTTTGTGCATTCAGTGTTTATTGTTTTGATTTATGGATTTTATGAAATATTAGATGCTATAAAAATTGATTTGGTAAACTCTGTTACTCACACACAAAAATCACGACTGTGCATTTTTGAAAGGGTTTTTGTGATAAAGATTGAAAATTGGACAAACACTGATTGATTGTGTTATGTACTCTAAGGTAAATTTTCATTAAGATAATTTGAAAATTTTGGAGTAAATGGAGTAGTTGACAACTGTTAATTGGTGTAATTAGTGATAACATGTCTTGATAAACGGAACGACAGCGGTAATAATGGCTTTTACTGCGCATGTATTAAGTGAATCGTTACATGTGTGACACGTGTCCCACTCACTCATCAATATGTCTCACTTTTACACTTTTCAAGGGAACAGTTGCGTGTTTTCAAGTAAAATCGTTTGAGTTTAGTTTTTAATTAAAACTCAAATTACTTTTTGCCACAATCACTTTTACCCACTCGTATTCACTTTACCAAAACAGAAAACATCTTTGTTTTTCACTTTGGCATTTTCACAAACACCTTTCTTGCAAAACATTTTCACAGTTGATTCTTGCTTATTTCTTGATTCAATGGCAACTAAACCTTTCACTGTCTTTGGTCTACGTTTTGTGCCTAACAATTATGCAGCTTTACTTGAGAACAACCGGGCTCCAGAGGCGTTCCATCTAATGCAAAATTTTCTTCGAGAATCTGAGATTGGGCAAGCGCTGGTTGAACCGGCTACTCTATCTGCTTCCCAAGTTGTTAATTTCTGGCAAAACTCAAGATATATAGAAGGAGGAGAGAATGGAGCTCCGTCTATCATCTTCTCTCATGAAGACCAAGAGTTTGTGATTACTCCACAAACTGTTCGTGATGTCATGGATTTCGACACACATACTTCATATGCTGTTGTCTCTGAGCAAAATCTGAGGGAAATGCTAACAGAGATTGGGTACATGGAATCACTTGCCAAGCTGGGCAGTGTGAGGAGGCCAAACTTGAGAAAAGAGTGGAATTTTTTCTTTGATTGTATCACCAGGACATTCCAAAAGAAAGTCACCAACTGGGATGCTATTCCAATGGACAGTCTGCAAATTGGGTATTCTCTACTCTATGGCAGTAATTTTGATTTTGGTAGATATGTTTTAATGAATTTGGGTGATAAGTTGTCAGAGTCTACTACAGTTTACTTTGCTAGATTTTGTCAACTTCTGTTCAATGCATGTGTTTCTGGGTTAACTATTGATGAAGCTGATGAAATTCAACCTTTTCGAGTCACTAAGAGAATATTCTCTGATATGACTAACAAAGATGTTGGAAAAGACATACCTCCTTTAGTATTGCCACTTGCTTTACAGAACTTTGTCAATCAACCACAAGATTCTCCATCACCAAACCATGAACCACATGAACCACATCAACCAGAACCACAATCTATGCCTGAACCTTTAGCCGCTGATCGTACAGAAAACATCCCATCTCAACCTACTCAATCACCTGAGCCGATACCAACAACCACTGATCAACCTATATCACCTCAAACACAAACAGAACCTCAAAAACAATCTGACCAAATGACTACTGAACCAACAAACCCTGTCACTACCACTCATCCACAACCACCACCAAAGCCAAAAAGGAAGAAACATACTGCAATCAACACCAAACATTCTAGGGCTAAACAGACAACTCCAAAGGCGGTTTATTCTAGAAGATTCATACAAAGGGCAAATAGACCTTCAACACCATCGGTTGAGGAAAGTTCTAGTGAACGTTCTAGTGCAGAAGAAGAATTGGTTGCAGTACCTCAAGCTAAGAGGAGAAGGCTTATTTTAACTGATTCTGATGATGAGCATGTTGAAGAGGCTCAAGAGAAAATCTCTTTTGATATTCCTACTGGTGAGCCAGAGGTTATCATAGAACCTATAATACCAGAATCTGAAGTCAAGCTTTCTGAACCAGAAGTTGTTAAGGTTCAAGAACATGAAGCTGTTAGAGATGTTTTGTCTCCAATGGAAGAATTTGCTGAAACTCCAATTTCTTTTAATCATGAAGCATCTACTCCACCACTCATGGAGGTTACACTTTCTATCGATACTGGTGTTGCTGATGGGCCTACTGTTGTTCTTGAAGACACTGTGGTTGCATCACACACTGAGTTGAACTCTGATGCTAATCATGTTTCTGCTCATGGTGAGGAGGTTGATAAACCAGAAAAGGTTCTTTCTTCAGAGCAAACTCCAGTTGATAAAGGAAAACAGGTTGCTCAAGAACCTATTTCTGCTCAAGAACCTATTGCTTCTGTTGCCTCTACTAGTGAGTCGATGAGTGATTCAGTTGAAGCTAAGAGTACAGGAGTTGAACAACCACAAAATCAGACTGATGGTCAGAAAACAGGAGAAAAACCAGATTTTGCTGGGCCTTCTAATAATGAAATTGATGCTGGTTATTTGGCCAAGCAAACTGCTGATTGGTACAAGTCAGAGTGTATTTTTCCTCCTGGAAGGGCAGAAAAGTTTCTTGAAGTCAATTCTAAGAAGATTAAAAATCCAGAAATTTTCACTTGTTTGCAAGGCACAGTGATTCAAATCAAAACTTTGAATAATAGATTTGATGATACTCAGAAATCTATTGTTGATCTTCGAACAGAAGTTGCTACTCATGAAGAGAAAGCTCAACTAGCTAATGCTAAGCTCTTTCAACAATTTGCCAAAGCTCAAGCAAATATAAATGACAGACTGAGCACAGTTGAAAAGAATCAGATTTTACTAAATGAGAAGGTTGATTCCATTGCAAACTCTCTTGAATTAATCACCTCAATTCTGATTCAAGATGATGATGATGATGTCAAAAAGGGGGAGAGAATTGCTAAAACCAAGTGTGAGCAAACTCAAACTCTGTCAACGAAAGATCATCTTGATGATGAAGGTACCAATGCTGAGAAGGGCTTAAGAAATGCAAATTCTAGACAAGGACATGGGAGGTCTACAAGGTCAAAGCCTAACTTGGTGATAGATACAAATGCTCAGAGTACTTCTGGTTCAAAGCCAAAGGATTTGTCATTCTCTGACAATCCACAAACAGATGAAGAATTGGCTGCGAAACTATTTCGTGAAGAGAATGCTGAAGCTACACTTGAGGATATTCAAGCTGAAGAAAAGCTGTTGCAGAAAGAGCATTTAAAAGCTCAAAAGTCCAAGAAAGTGAAGAAAGTTGTTAAAGCTTCAAAATCTTCAAGGCCTGCAATGAAAGGAATTGAGATCAAAGAGAGATTATCTGGTATTCAAGAAGAAGAAGAAGAAGAAGATAAAGGAAAGCTGATTAGAAAGTCTTCTATTGATGCCAAGCTGAAGTTAAAAGGAGTGATGGGTGAAGAGAGCAAGAATAAAATGATAATTACAACCTCTGTTGATACACATGTTGTACAGAAGAATGAAGACACAACCTCTGTTGCTACACAAGTTGTGACTACACCAATACTGTCTTCTCAGCTGAAATCAAAATTTGGAAAAGGTGTTCTTCATGATTCGTGTAACACCCCCAGATCCGGGGTCCGGGATCCGGTGGTTACGGTTTCCAATTCTGTCCACAACAATTGAACTTTCCTTAACATAAAATAAATTACGTCTCTATGACCCAACACAACAATATAAAACACACCTGTTATAGTCCCAGAGATGAAATCAGAGTAACAATCAAATTTTTTATTAATCACATTATGAGTTCTTACAATCCAAAAGAATTCAATATAAATACATACTCTTTGCCATCCATTTACATAAGTCATACTAGACCATATTCTTGGTACTGAAAGAATAAATATATCCTACCAATAGCTTCTTCTTCAGCTCTGGTAGTCTCATCGTCCTCGCCCGCGTCGAGTGCACCTTGTGCGAGTCATCTGGTCTAGCTGTTGTTGTGATATAATAATAAAGCAAGGGTGAGCAATAGCCCACCAACAATAATATATAACTGAACGATAATGTATAACAGTTCAAAAGTATCTTTCAAACCATATGCCATGCATTTACGGAAATGATGCCAGTATAATATGAACGATGAAGTTACAAGGTAACTTAAAGTATTTGTTTATAGAAATATCTGCTACATCAAAAGTAAGCGAGATATTCTCATTGTTATTAAGAAGAGGAACTTGCATGAAAAGGTTGCAATTCCAGTTATGAACACTTTTCCAGCTCTGCCAACAGTAATCATGTTGCAGGAAATAAATAAGTTTGGATGATGAACCGATGATGGAGTATTCACCGCGCCCGCTGTTCCAATCTTGATGATCAGTCGAGATTGTACAGCTCAATTTAGATTTACTACCGGTAGAAGGAAGAACTGACGGCTTTACTTGTATACCGCCTTACTAGCTCTCCCCGGCCAACGGTTGGGCCAAAGGGGATGGACCGGCGCTACTCGGCCTCTTACACGACTCCTAGTTCAAATAGAATTCATGATTCTGAATGTAACGTTCGTCCCCCTTTCCCCAAGTATAATACTAGTTGATAAGACTCCACAAAGTAGTCGTATCTAGTTGGAAAGGAAAATTTACCAATAACTCCCAAGCTATTACTTGGTAACGGATATCAACTTGTTCCAACATCTTACCCCTCGAAAGATGAGAAGGTAAACAATGACTTAATAAGTCAATAGCATCCGAGTTGCGAGTGGAGAGAATACTTTATGACCGGGAAGTCGACAAGATAAATAACATTTTCCAAGTAAGGTTCCCTTATTATTAGAGAGGTAGACTCAAAGAAGAATGATGTCTGAGAACCTTTCTTGATATAAGATTAATAATAATATGACTCCGAGATATTTCCTGTAATAATCGAAGAAGATAAACCTTATCGAGGTTATTCTAAGTATGGAATAAATATTCAGAGAATATTTATTGAATTAAAATATTTTACAGAATATTTAGGAATATGAAAGAATATCTTTAATCAGAGTATCTCTCAAATAATTCTTGAAGAAATATCGAGAGAATATTTATTGCATAATTAAATAATCAAATGAATATTCAAAATAATATTCATTAATTAATAAGACCTGAAAGGAATATTTAAAATATTTAAAATAATATTCGATGATTAAATAGAACCCTGGATGAATATTCAAAATAATATTCATAATTGATTAGGAATTTAAATGAATATTGATAAAGTAATATTCATTTAATGAATAATATTCTAAATGAATATCAAGTAATATTCATTTAGTAATTCAAGCTTTAAGGGAATATTCGAGATAAGACTCGATAAATAGATCAAGTTTCAGATGAACATTAAATAATATTCGACAGGTAATTACTATCTTAAATGAATACTCAAACGTAATATTCATTTAATGAATAATATTCTAAATGAATATCCAAATAATATTCATTTAGTAGTCCAACCTTTAGAAGAATATTCGAAATAATAATCGATAAATAATTCGACTCTGAATGAATATTAAAAATATTATTCGTCGAATAGCTACGTTCAAATAATTATTTGAAGTAAGGATCGTTAAAATAAATAATCTCGAACGAATATTCAAATAATATTCGTCGCCCGAATAATGGAAAATATTTACTTAAATATTTTCCTCCGAGGTAATCTCGATATATCAAGAAATATTGACTCCCGGTCTATATTTGATGAATAAGATGTATACGCCCTTCTATGAGGGTCTTACAATAACCGGCTTATAGTTGATACGATAGCTATCTAATTTATAAGCCAATAACAATCAGGGAACAAGCATAATGATATAACTTGAAAGTAGGCATGCATGCTATGGCATATGTATAACAGAAAACATATATATAAATTTATTCAATCACAACAACAGCCTAAAAGAAGAGAATTGAAACTTGCCTGGTAGTCGAGTACGGTAAGGGGTAGTGGTAGCGGGTCCCGGGTCAGCTTGGTGATCTATAAATAGCCAAGGCATTCGGGATTAATCACTTAACATCTTAAAAGTTAAGTTATATTTAAATCGAAACACGTTCTCGAGTTATCTCGTTATACCCCTTTTAGTGGATTCCTTTTATCCTCGATCCGACCCGACATTCGTTCGTTAATACGACATGTCATTGTACTTACACTTGGGACATACTTAAGTCATACAAGTTCTAAAGTCGATCGTTACGAATCAATATTATGCTCCGAGTTTTATCGCCCGTTGTCTAAGTGTTTTACCGAAGTTATAATCAAGCGGGTTTTTAGGGGTTCGTTCGCGATTAACTTTGATTCGAACATTTTTATAAAATCGGAAAACGATCCGTTTCACATGAGGTTTTCTCTCACACCTTCCTTTTTACCTCTAGTATTTAATTACCAAGATTCGCCACTGACTTACGTATTTTATCGGGGGTTCAATTTCAGTTACGAACTTTCGTTTACGGATTCGAACTACTTTTAGTAAACCGACCGTAACTCCTAAACCGTAAGTCCGTTTCACGCGTTCTTTATATCAAAACGAAGCTTATAACATAAACTATATTATCATGGGAAAATACAACACTGGACAGTGAGTTCATGCTACTGTGATGCACGGTTTTTAAAGATTATCGAAAATTCGGCATTACGACGGCTATGTTTACATGCTTTTCCAAATTTTTATCATCATCAAATCATCCTCCAACAACAACCAATTCAAGACCTAAAGTTTCTCATCTATTCTAAGTCATGATATCTCAAGAACAACTCAAATCCAACAAGTATGAAACATCAATAACAACCAATTATGCATACATGGATCTAATCATACTAACACCTCTCCATCATATATCCATCCAAAAAAAATCCATAAACTCAAAGTAGTACTAAGGGTTCTTGAGCTTTATACCTTCCTTGGAGAGTGAATAACACTTGTTAAGCCTTGAATGATCCTTAAGTAGCCTTAGTATACTTGAATCAATCAAAAGAAAACAAGAACACAAAGTTAATACTTAAAAGTTACTATTCATCATCATCTTCTTGATTTTATATCTCAAGATTGGTATGGAATTTGAAGATGAAATTCATAGGGTATCTTAGTTATGAAATATAGGACTCACCTTAATTTTCTTGAGATTTAACCATGGATGGAAGTTGGATTTCTCCTCTTGAAAAAGAGGGCAGGTCGAATGGAGGTAAATGGAGGGGGAAAGAGTTTGTTTGCATCTTTTACTTGGTTGCTTGTGCTAAATGAATTATTGGGATGAGGTTTTGATAATATCTTGGCCAAAAGTCACTTTAATTAAGTGATTATGTCATGGATGATGTTTAAACAAGTGGACAAGTGGTGTGTCATGTACTAATATCTTGTATCCTTGGTTTGATTCTTAGTGTGCTAGTTACTCTTGCAAATAGCTTAGTTACTTGATCTCATCCACTTGCACATACTTGCATCTTGGTTCTCTGCTCGTTTCTTTGTCCGTTTATTGCTCAATTCATTGATCGTTCGGACGAATAACTAAGTAGTTTCACCTCTAGGGTTTACCGGGAAATTTCTCGATATTCATAATACCTTCCCCAATCCTTAATATAATCCTCGTGATGACCATGCAGGATATTTAATCTTGATACGAACTTAATCCGTAATCTAGGATTCATTCGCTTTATTGATTAATCTCGTTATAACGTTTTAGCGGTTTCTAGAACGCTTGTTTCACTGCCTCAGTGGTTTCCTACCTTCATTCTTAAATCAAATATAATAACATCCCAAAATATCAAATCCTCAAAGTTAATATCTCAATTCTTGGATTATAATAATATTTAATCCACTGTCCGGTCAAATATTATACCGAGAAAGAATTTGGAATTTCTGAATTCCGATCGTCGCTGCATTCACTTATTTCCTCCGCGTATTACTAATATGACTTCGAAACATCCATATCATGTCCCGTACATAGGGTGGCGTGAAAAGTTTTCCAACTTACAAAATCACTATTCATCCACCAAATTACTATGCACGTACAGGAAATACTATGCACGTACGGGAAACACTATGCATGTACGGGAAATACTATGCACGTATGGGAAACACTATGCACGTACTCATTTCCCTCCAAGGATCCATTAGCTCCTTCCTGGATGGTAGATTATTCTTATCTAGGTCCTCAACCATCGAATTACTCTATTCCGACAATATACCAATGCATCAGGATCATTGTCCAAAGCAATATCCATTCATTACAATCATTGACCTTTGAAAGCACCATTCATTAGAGCTGGTGACCTTGTTGTCGGAATCATTGTTCCTCATTTTATTATTACTTAATAAAAAGTTTTAATTATATCCAAAATTTGGGGTTCTTACAATTCGAGTCTTGCAGCTACAGCTCCAGCTACAGCTTTAATGGATTTTACTGATAGTAGAGCTTTATCTGGTAAAATTGCATATAACAAAGGAGGCATTGGCTCACATAGAGATAAAAGACAGAATGTTGCTCCCAGAGATCCTTCTTCATTGTCTGTTCCAGGTCGTGGTGTCATTCAAGAGAGTTTAGACAGACTGGAGTCAGTACAGCTTGTTCATCAGAAAAGTTTAGGGAAGGATTTCTTGTTATACTTCATGGCTGATGGAACAGTGTTCAAGATTGCTGAGAATGATATTGATTTGAAATTCTGGGAAGAACTAGAGTATGTTCTGTACATTTTCAGAGTAAGAAATCAAAGAGCTCAATCAGTTGCAAATGTGCTCAGACAAAAGATGATACAGAGTCTTGCAAATAGACATATGAAATACAGCAAGTATGTTCCAAAGTACAGAGACTGGAATGGGAATTTGATTGAAATGCAGAAGGGAACTACAAAGCTGAAGACTGATCTTGGGATTACTGTTCTAGATTTTAATGTAAAGTCTGAAGAAATGAAGTTTATCAGATTGGGAAATGAAATGAGAAGAAACAAGATCTATGATCTCAGAGCTGCTATTTTTCAAACTGATGAGAATGATCCAGATTTAAGAGAGATCAAGGTAGCTATGGAGATTGAACTTGAAAATGCTGAGAGGAGGTTGTTGATTGATTATCTCAGAACAACTCCAGATCGTGAGGAGGTTAGGTAGACAGAATTTGTAAGTAATTCGAATTTTCTGTAAACTTTGCTAAGTCAAGTTTAAACTCTGATTATATGTTAAACACTGTGTTTTTATTTGTTAGTTTTGACATCATCAATTATTATGAACTTGTAGTAATGAACAAGTTGGGGGAGATTGTTAGATATAATTGATATGATTTAATGTCAGTGTTTAAGTGTTACAGGTAAAGAGAGTTTAACTTGTTATTGAAAGCAGTTGTAACAGAGTTTGAGTATACGCTGATTGCTGGAAGCGCAAACGCTGTTAGCATGGAGAGAACATAGTTTGCTAAAGTCTGTCTACTGGGAGTGTCTACAAGTCAACAGAGTTTGAAGATTAATTTAATATTAATATGGAAGCGATATTTTTGAAGATTGGATAGCTATCAAAGAGATTGAGTTGACTTAGAAGACGTGTAGCAATCGTAATTGATATCAATTGTATAGCTTAATTTTAGGAGAATCAATTTACGATTGTACGTAGCTGTATATCTTATAAATACAGTTAGGTTAACCCTAGAAGGGTATCCATCGTGAACGAATATCATTCTTGTAACCTAAGCAGCTCTCTGTGATACTTTACATCACCGAGAGAGGAATTATCAATTCCAAACAGTTTTAAGAGTTAAAACGTGTGTTCTTGTTACTTATTCATACGGTACTTGATTATATATTGTGTATTCGACCTAACATGTTAAATATAATTGATGTAAGTAATGTCAGTGTTTAAATGTTACAGAAGTTCATCAGAGTTTAATTGGAAGCTGGAAGCGGTCAAAGTTTAATTAAACTCTGACAGAAGGAAGCTCGACAGAGTTTGCTAAACTCTGTCAGGAGGAAGCGTCTACTGGTCATCATCGGACTTTGAAGAATAACTGAAGATAATAATGGAAGCAATATCGTTGAAGATTGGATAGTTGTCGAAGACATTGTGTTGACTAAGAAGACGCGTAGCAATCATAATTGATAACATTTGTATAGCTGATTTATAGGAGTATCAATTATCAATTATCAATTGTACTGTAGCTGTATATCTTTATAAATACAGTTAGGTTAACCCTAGAAGGGTATCGAAAAACATATTATTATTTTATTTGTAACCTAAGCAGCTCTCTGTGATATTTTACATCACTGAGAGAGGAGTTATTAATTCCATAAAGTTTTTGATTGTTTAAACGTGTGTTAATTGTTATTCTCTCATACAAACTTGATTATATTTGTGTATTCGGCCTAACACTTGGTTCTCTGCTTGTTTCTTTGTCCGGTTATTGCTCAATTCATTGATCGTTCGGAGGAATACCTCGAAGATTTCTAATTAGGGTTTTACCGGAAACCGTCTCAATATTTATACTACCATTCTCAATTCTCTTTAATAATTCTTGAACATATAATCCTTAAATCCTTTCAATAATTCCTTATGTCTTTCAATGTCCAGAGAAATCTCGGGGAAAATAAAAGTGCTATTTTTCAAAATCCGATAACTTTTACATACACTCTTTTTCCCCTTGGATCATTAATACGAACTCAGAAATCCGTTCCGGGTACTTCTATATAGTGTCGTCTAATAATATTCCTATTTCCACCAAAAACACTATTCATCACTTATTCTCTCTTTATTCCTTATAATTAGAAAAATGTCCTTGCGCTTTCCCAAGCATTCCTTAACCCTTTTACGGAACCACCAGACTTATACCAGATATTGATTTGAATGACATGAGACTACTTCCTCTGTTTGTATGCCATATCCTAATTTCTTGACGATAGATTATTCTTACCTAAGTTGTCAACCCATTGCATTCTTCGTGACATATAATATTGGAATCCATATCCATTCCGTAATAAAACTTTTAATTCCTACCAAAAATCAGGGTTCTTACAGTCAAGGATTCTGTCCCGGAATCAGGTAGGAAGCAAAGAGTCGTTTGTCTGTCGTTTCACTTTTTAGCTTCCCGGTCAATTCTTAGTCATTCTACCCTTTCTCAGCACATCTACTAGTGCTACAATACATACTTTATCCTTTTTCTATCAACTTTGCTACTTTTCGTACAACAGACTATCCGGGTTATGCTCTTACTCAGTCTTATCCTTATTGATACATGCAGTAACATTGGTATCACTATCGCACTACGAATTTGGAGGTACCTCGCTCGCACTATGCATTTCCTGATCGCTTTAATCTTCGCAATCTTGGTCAATATAGAGAAGTAGAGAGATTTGTTGAGAGATCACTATGATCAATGAACATTTGTTATATTGCATAGTTAGTACAGAAGGTGGCCAGCCTTTAGTACTTGACAAGCTATTAAACAAGTTATGGTATTCCACTTAGACTTCTATCACACAGACAGATAGTCACGAAACAGTACCTCCCCTCCTTAAAGGGTTGTTCTTCTTAATTCAAAAAGAAGGTGAATAAGAGAGAAGAAAAGAAAAGAATTTCAAAGAATTATAGAAAGTTTTCATGATTGTAAGATATCAAACTTAGAATTTACCTCCGAACTATAGATGTTCATCAGAGAAGAAAATAATCGTATTCGTATCAAATACTACTTTATCATAATCTCATGTGTTAACATACCCTTACTGCTCCGTCCATCATTCTATGGACCTATACTCTTGTTCAATCTTAGCAACACTCACTTTTGGAAATCCTTCATCTTCTCAGGTCAAATCTTAGTTTTTCGCTTGACATCATTGTTACTGACATTCCATGCCACGCTACTAGCTTTTTCATACCTATAATACTAACACTATCAGGTTGTCATCCCGAGAATTCATTAGAAAGCCCATTCATTAATCTATTCATAACATTCCTTGCTTCACATTCCATAGTTGCTTTCCCAGTCTTTTCTTTATCAATCACATTCTTCTTATTATCTGATTGTTATTTACTTCTGTTATTTACCTCCACCGTCATCTCTTTATTGAGACATCTTTTGCACTTGGTACCTCTTTATTGGTATCCCGTCACATTTACTCTATATTCATCACATTATTCCAATTTAAACCCTCCGAAGTGAATCTAGCCGATTCCTTTAACCTAGACCCAATATAATCTACTCCTGCCAAACTTGTTTCTCATCACTTGTTCTCTTCTATCCGTGATTTTCCACAGGTTGTTCTTCGTAAGTCAGACCAGGTCGTATATCTACCTGCTCGTACTCTTATCATCTGTCGAGCATCTGCGTTTTACTGGCGTAGCCTTGCCATATGAAACACGTTACGATCATGCTATAAGTTTGGGGGTAAAGCCGGCTCGAATGCCACCTTCCGAACACTTTTAAACTCTCAGATGGCCCAATAAATCTCGGGCTCAACTGCCTTTCTCTCCAAGTCTCATTAATTCTTTCCACGGGAATACCTTTAGCATCATGAATCTCCAACCTCGTATTCTCTATCTTGTTTGCGCAGAAATACACTAACATAAACTTGCTTGTCATTCATCAACATGCCATTTAGCATATCAACAGCAGCACTATCCTTATCTTTGCATTGTCATCAACTTTCTTAGAAGAATCACCACTGTTTACTATTTACGTAGTGCTTTAATAGTTAATCAGATGGGTTTCATAGCTGTCATATCCAAAATTCTCTAAGAAGACGAACTAATCGCTATTTCTTATTCATAAGGAATACTTCCTGAACTTGATGTAGGTATTAATGAAGCAGATAAAATCGTAAAAGAGTTTCAATCACCGCAACTATGCCAGGTTGATGAAATTATTAATCACATGTCTTCATTAGAAGACTGGAAACTTCACGGTTCACTTAATCAATTTCGTATCATGGTCCTGGTTTACCTCAAAATGGGACCTTCTAAGGTATGTAATATGCTTAAGACGCCATCAGGAATCAAATCTTTACTTAAACTATTATTACCGTCGATTCTTGCACAATCATCAGAAGGAATGCAAATTCCTCCACCACATCATGAGCTTCAAGGTCCTTCTTAATATTGTTTTGTTCTCTTTGGTATGAGCATTTATAATTACTCCTCTATACTTAAGGTGTCGGCCACCTCATTGGCCTTTCCTGATAATAATAACTTCTCACAATCAATGCTTTCTAAATCTAATCCAACTCAAACTTTTCTACCAAATTCCCATCAATATTAGGTGAATGCATTCTCCCTTAAGCCCTGCTAAAGGAGAAAGTATCTATCAATCTTTTTCCATAAGTCATTGTTTCCACCTTTTCGTGTGAACTTTATCATGGTTACTCCCAATCATACCTAAGATATTTCTTTTCTTAATCCTTTCTTGTTTTAGGATAATCTCAACCTTTATTTGGTTCAATCCATACTTCCTCATAGTCTCACACATGCCTCGCCTGGCATTATTATTATTGGGCCATACATTCCCTACCAAATTTCTATTTTGAAAATCAAAATATTACCCTTTTTCCTATAAGGTTTCTTAGGTCATCCTCGTCGTTCCTCCTGTATTTTTTTTAGGTACAGGGTATATCAAAATATCCTTAATCGATTCTATGACAATTCTGTCTATGTACTTTCCGAAACTCCTTTTAGTAACTCCTTAAAGATTATTGTTGCCTTATTCCATCCAACTCATATCATCTGAATTCATAATGTCTTTATTATGGGTAATGCCACCCTTTGTGCATCCCCAGGGTTCATCTTAACTTATGGATATTCTATCCTCAATTCTATTTTCAAAAATACTTACATCCTTTAGTTAACAATCACTTCATAATTCCTTAATAAGGGTCTCTTTTCAATCATTCACATCTTGATAATCTATAGGTAGCTCATGCTAACCTTCTCTTTCAAACGGATGTCAGTCTACATGGCCTTCAAAAGACAACATATATTTGGTAATGGCAACAAGGATGCTCTGGAAGATATTGGTCGTATTCAACGTGAATCCCTTTAGTACTTATCACTCTTCTTAAAGATACTAAGTTTTAGATAGCCTTTATGCATCATACTGCACAATCTTTGACACTCTTCATAAATCTCCATTGATGTAAAATCCCACCGTCATGTATCTCAATTCACTTTATTTCTCTTTCTAGCTCATAAGCTGGTCAATCATATACGGCTGAATCACTTCGCTTTATATCCAAAGTTCTCACGGTTGGCGCTCGGTTAGAAGCACCCCTCTTTGTCCTTACATTGCTGGTCTAGTCACTTTATAATTCTTCACCACATGGACCCAAATGGCCGCGCTACAGTATAGAGTTTAGGGTTAACTAATGGCATTACTTTTCTAGCAATTGCCTGGCATAGTGCCTCCTTCGTCCATAGCGAAGATAATTTATCTAGGGTAGGTTACGCTTATCAATATGCTTTTTCCCGCGTGCTCTTAAACTTTTTCTTTTTGTATTTGTTCATTGCTTTCCTTTACACCGCAATCTTATGTACCAGAGTAGCATAGTCACTCAACTTGAGTACTGCCATTCTTCGTTCATCCCTCTTCCTCGATACCTTCTGATCTTCTCAAAATTTTACTCCATATATGTCTCAATCGACTTCTCGGTACCATCTTCGGGCACCTTTTCTTTATTTTTATCTTTTCAAATTCTCTTATCAATCCCATGTGCTACATAAGCTTAACACTTTTGGCTTAATAGCCTTTTCATTTAAGTCAATCCTGAAATTTCTCAGTCCGTTTTGGTTCTTAAATACATTTCCTTTCTTATCGTCCAATCTAACTTCACCGTTTTATCTCTTCAATCAATTGTACTAATCAGGGTCTGTCCATCAACCCATATAGCGGCTACCTTACCCAATACACAGGGTTCGCTCCAGTTTTCACTCTCTTTAGTGACGTTCTCTAATAATCAGAAAGACAAGGTTTGCCAAAAATTGTTGGGTTTCTTTCCAGAATCAGGAAAATCTTGGTTAACCTATCCACCCACTGGTAATACTAAGAAGATCCATTTCAAAACCTAAAGAAAAGTTCTATGAACATCCAAGCAGGTGGAATCGTAAGCAGTTATAATAACGGAATGATTGACATAAAGTCAAAAGTTTAACCACTGGAAGGAACCAAATATATACATCCTATAGAAGGGAAATCAAAAGTTTCAAACTGAAACATGCCACACCCTCCTGATACATATACGTCCTAATAGTCGATGCTATCAAATATTAGTCTACCTAACCATTAGTTTCAGAAGGAACACTACCGTCGGAGTTAGTCGTTCCACAAAATTGGCACTATCAAGGCCATCCGAATCTGGTGAACCGGGTTGTCCTAATGCATCCGCACTTACTCTGCCAAGCTGTATAAACATACCACCTAAACATATATGAGGTGCATCACAATATTTCACAAAGTCTTCCTTCTTCCATTAGGCAATGTCCACGCTGGGTCGCCTGTAATTTCCTTTTTAGCTCCAGGAGGATTTTCTCACATTTTCCTGTTCATTCCAACTTCTTAGTCTTACAAATAAGTCGGGTTACGGGACTGCAATCTTTGTAAAGTCCTGAACA
The DNA here is from genome assembly GCA_036435485.1 of Saposhnikovia divaricata. NCBI lineage: Eukaryota > Viridiplantae > Streptophyta > Magnoliopsida > Apiales > Apiaceae > Saposhnikovia > Saposhnikovia divaricata. The sequence goes on along the minus strand of CM071594.1, from coordinate 112,464,031 downwards.
AATCTTTGGTAATACCTGGTGAATCTTATGAAATTTCTCACCTTTGCTGGGGTGGTTGGCCTTCCCCAATTGAAGCTGCCTTTAACTCGGCGGGGACAACCGACACCACTCGCTATTTGATCGCATGTCCTAATAACTGAACTTCATTTTATTAGAATTCCTACTTCGAGAACTTGGCATACACTTGCTCTTTTAGTTTTTCATCTTAAAACATTCTCCATTACCTTTTAACCATTGATCGTATTACTTGATCCATTTATAATTCAGTGTCGGAGTAAACTTAATGTAACTACTATAATCCATTTCAGGAAAAGAAAGAATTTAATATTCCTCTGAATCACATGCATCTAATGTTTTTGGTTCATCATTTCACTGAGTTGAAATAAACCTATACTTAGTCCCTGACAGTAGTTTTATTATGAGTTTATCATGGACTCTCTGGTCTTTTCCTCTTGTAGGTTCTGAGATCATCGTCTCACTTACTACCTCCTTATATAACTTTATCCAATCATGCCATCACTTCCTAATGTCTTTACTTTCTAAGCTGATCCATTCATAAAATGAACATTCTCCACTGACAATATTCACACTAATCTATTTATCCAATGATATGGCACTTACGGCCTCTATCTCAACTGCTCCTAGAGACTCTGCTCCCCGTCCTATATCTGTGTCTTTGATAATCATGCATCATTCTAACCCTTTTCTCATTAATCTGAAGGTCTCTAAGGATTATTATCTATGCCCATATAAGATCTTAAGTAATTCTTCCAATCTGCCTTAGTTGCTAGTACTACCTTCGCTAGTCCGGCTATGAGTCCAATATGCATCCTTAGTTCTCTTAACGATATCTCAATTCTTTGCGCTCACTTTTCTGAGCACTATACCTTAACTCTTGTAGTTTCTCTAGCTGCAGCCCTCATTTCCTCAAGGGTAAACTCCTTATCCTTCACAGGATTCACCTTCTTAGCTGGAACCTCCTCCGGGTTCTCAGTGGGGTACTCTATCGAATCTACAAGCCGATCGTTGGTCATATAATAAAGCCTCATCGTGCTATTGCTCGTAAGCCTTAAGATCTGTTGCCTTGATCGTCGATACGATATCGAGCTAAGTTACTATTATGATACTTAAGAGTTCCCATAAGGGTTTTAGGTGAACTTGGCAAGAGTTCTTATTATCTTAGTGAATTTATTGTTAAAACGTCGCCTCATCTCTGATATATATAACTCTCGCTCTTATACCATTTCTGTAACACCCCCAGATCCGAGGTCGGGGATCCGGTCCTCACGGTCTCAATTTCCATCCACAACATCAACATAAGTTAACTTACAACCTCGTGACCCAAAACAACAACACAAAACACACCCGTTATAGTCCTAGAGATGAAATCAGAGTAATCAACAAATATTATTAATCACAAGTTTTGTGTTCTCATAACCCAAAAGAATTACAATTTAACTGTTGCATACTCTTTGCCATCCATTTACATATGTCATACATATAATAAGTCTGATGAATCAAAAGCTGACAGTATAGCCTACTGGTTGCTCCTACCTCAGCAATGCTGACCATGACATCAGTGGGCAACCCTATGACTACTGTCCTTGCTTGCACCGAGTGTGACTTGTGCTGGCCATCAGATCTAGCTGTTGTTGTGATATAATAAATAAAGCAAGGGTGAGCAATAGCCCACCAAAAATAATATGTAATTGAACAATAATATATAACAGTTCTGAAATATCTTTGAAACCATATGCCATCTATTAACGAACATAGTACCAGTATAAGGTAAACGATGAAGTTACAAGGTAACTCGAATTATATCTTTCGTAAGAATATCTGCTATGCAAAGATAAGCGCCAGAAATCATCACTTTTTCTTAAAAATGAAATTGCAGGAAAAATATGCAATTCCAGTTTTGAACAATTTTCAGTCCTGCCAACACTGATAATGTTGCAAAAAATAAATAGATTCTGGATAGTGAACCAATACTGGAGTATGTCGCGCCAGATGACACCGCCTTACGATGATCAGTCGTAGGTTGTGCATCTCAAGATTTGTTTTACTACCGGTAGAATGAAGAACATATGGACACCACCATATGCCGGATCTCCCTAGCCAACGGTTGGGCATAGTTGGGACCGACGCCACTCGGACCCTATTTCAAGGATGGACTGTCCCACAGCCTCTTATACCAATTTTTAATGATGGACTGTCCCACAGCCTCTTACACAAATACTCCTAGTTCGAATAATTCCATGATTCTGAAACGTAAAGCTCGTCCCCCTTTCCCTAAGTATAATACTTGTTGATAAGACTCCACGAAGTAGTCGTATGTAGTTGGAAAGGAAAATTCATTGATATTTTCCAAGCTGATGCTTGTTAATGGATATTGACTTGTTCCAATAATCTTTACCCCTCGAATGATGAGGAAGTAACAAACAGACTCAATTTGATGGCTAGCAACCAAGTTGCATGTGAAAAGAATAGTTTAACAAGTAGATGACCGGGTAGTCAAAGAAATAACAGCTCTCAAGTAAGGTTCCCTTATACTTTAGAAGATAGATTTGAATGAAGAATGGAGTTTTGAGAACCTCCCTTGATAAAATAATAATAATAATAATAAAGCTCAGAATTGTTAACACAATATCTGAAGATTGAAGATAATATTTGAACGAAGTAATATATTTTAAAGCTTAGTAGCAAGAATTCAATGAATACTCAAAGAATATTTATTAAGTCATAATTATTGAAAGAATATTGCTCAGAATGATCCTTGAATAAATATTCATAATAATATTCATTGAACGAATAATGAATATTCAAAGAATAATAATGCTTGTGGAAGAAATAATTATCAAAGGACATTTAGAGGTAATATTTATTGAATAAACAGAAGTCCAAAAGAATGTCCGAGATGGTATTTATTAGATAAATAATGATTAATTGAATATTCGAAATTAATATTAAATCATTCGAATGAAGGTTCAGAATAATATTCGATAAATAAATCAACTCTAGATGAATATTAAAGATAATATTCATCACATAGATAAATGTCGAATGAATATTCGAAATGATGTTCATTAAGTAAATCATCTCGAATGAATATTCAAAATAATGTTCCTTAAATAAATAAAGCTCCAATGAATATTCAAAGTAATATTCATTAAATAAATAAACTCAATTGAATATTTCAAATAATATTCAATAAATAAGTAATGGAAAATATCTACTTAAACATTTTCCTCCGAAAATAACCATGATATATCAAGAAATACCGACTCCCGGTCTACATTTGAAAAGTGAGATTCGTATGCCCTTCGCTAAGGGTCTTAGTAATATCCGGCTTATAATCGATATATTATTTATCTATCTTATAAGCCACCATTAAATCAGGAACAAGTATAACAATATAACTTTGAAAGTAGGCACGCATGCTATGGCATATGTATAACAGAAAGCATATATATATATATATATATATATATATATATATATATATATATATTCACAACAACAGCCTTTAAAAAGGGTTTGAAACTTGCCTGGTACTCCTGCTATGCTAGTGGCATGACTCGGGGTGGTCCGGCGATCTATAAATAACCAAAATCATTCTGGGTTATTCACCTTATCACTTTGAAACGCCAAGTAAATATATTACTCAAGCTAAAGCACGTTTTCTTAGTTTATCTCTCATTAACACCGTTATGATCCGACACTCGTTCGTTAACAAGACATGTCATTACACTTACGTTTGGTACGTTTTTAAGTCATATAAGTTCTAAGGTCGGTCGTTTACGAAGAAAGATTATAGCTCGAGTTTTATTGCTCGTTTTCTAAGTGATTTACCAAAGTTGTAACCAAGTGTACTTTTAAGGGGGTTCGTTCGCGCTTAACCTCGATTCGAACATTTTTATAAAATCAGAAAACGATCCATTTGACATGTGGTTTTCTCTCATACCTTTCTTATGACCCCTAGTATTTAATTACCAAGATTCGCCACTAAATTAACTTCATTAAGGGGTTTCAATTTCAATTACGAACTCGAATTTACGGTTTCAAACTACTTTTAGTAAATCGACTATAATTCCTAAACCGTAAGTCCGTTTGTTTCGATTCTTTCGCCAAAACGATCTATGACTCGAGAACTATAAGGTCATGTCATAAATTCATCAAGTCCAGAAATTTATCTCAACTGCTATGATCGAGTTTTGAAGGTCTAACGAAAATCGGGCATTACGACGGCTATAACTCGAATATTTCCAAAATCAAAACCCTCCAATAATTATACCATCCACTCCAAATCACACATACATGTTATTTATCCTTGAACTAAGACCAAGCAATGTCTTTCTGTTCATATAAACTATCTTATCATCTCATAAAACCCACACATAGATCTAGTACTCTAAATATGCATAACATCACTAAAACTCATCCAAAAATCCATGATTCATCAAAGAGGGTTCAAGGATTATACCTTTATTTGAAGCTTAAGAATGATATTAAGGCCTCACATGTCTTGAACCTTGCTTAGAACATCCTTTGGAAGCCATACAATCAAGAAAAGAAGACATGAAAATCATAAAGTTACTATTCACTCAAGAACATAGAATCTTGTAAAATCAAAATGAAAATCTTCCACTTACTCTTTGGCCTTCAAACTTGGTGGGCCTTCCTAAATTTCCTCAAGCTTTAATTTAAGCTATAGATTGCTAAATATGAATGGCTAGAACTCAAGATAAAATTTTTACTATTCATTCTCCATGAATAGCCGAATGGAATGGTGGAGGGAGGTGAATTGCTTGCTTGGTTTCTAGTCTCATCCTTGCCTAAAGTGAATTATTGATGCTAATATCTTCCATAAAGCTACTTTAATAAAGTGCCTAGGTCATGGCATGCATCATCAAGTAGCAAAGTGTTGTGTTTTATTGGTTTGATGAGGTAATGAGCTAAGCACTTAGTTAGGCTTCTAGTTATCCTAGTTCCTTTGGTAACCAACTTAGTTACTTGATCTTATCTACTTGCACATGCTTGTATCTTGGTTCTCTGCTTGTTTCTTTGTCCGGTTATTGCTCAATTCATTGATCGTTCGGAGGAATACCTCGAAGATTTCTAATTAGGGTTTTACCGGAAACCGTCTCAATATTTATACTACCATTCTCAATTCTCTTTAATAATTCTTGAACCTATAATCCTTAAATCCTTTCAATAATTCCTTAAGTCTTTCAGTGTCCAGAGAAATCTCGGGGAAAATAAAAGTGCTATTTTTCAAAATCCGATAACTTTTACATACACTCTTTTTCCCCTTGGATCATTAATACGAACTCAGAAATCCGTTTCGGGTACTTCTATATAGTGTCGTCTAATAATATTCCTATTTCCACCAAAAACACTATTCATCACTTATTCTCTCTTTATTCCTTATAATTAGAAAAATGTCCTTGCGCTTTCCCGAGCATTCCTTAACCCTTTTACGGAACTACCGGACTTATACAAGATATTGATTTGAATGACATGAGACTACTTCCTCTGTTTGTATGCCATATCCTACTTTCTTGACGATAGATTATTCTTACCTAAGTTGTCAACCCATTGCATTCTTCATGACATATAATATTGGAATCCATATCCATTCCATAATAAAATTTTTAATTCCTACCAAAAATCAGGGTTCTTACAATGCATCATTGAGGGTTTTGCTAGCATAGTAAACCACATGAAATATGTTATTCTTCATTTGCCCAAGCACAGCTCCCACTGCATAGTCACTTGCATCACACATCAACTCGAAATGTTCTTCCCAATTAGGAGCAGTAATGATAGGTGCGGTAGTCAACTTCGTCTTCAATAGCTTAAAAGCTGCTATGCAATCTTCATCAAACTTGAACGGAACATCCTTCTCCAACAGATTACCCAAGGGTTTAGAGATTTTCGAGAAGTCTTGAATGAATCGCCTATAGAAACCCGCATGACCAAGAAAACTACGAATTCCTTTAACAGAGATAGGTGGTGGAAGATTCTCGATAGTCTTTACCTTAGCCTTATCCACTTCAAGCCCCTTGCTAGATACCTTGTGCCCAAGAATGATGCCTTCTTGCACCATGAAGTGACACTTCTCCCAATTAAGTACCAAGTTAGTTTCCACGCACCTTTTCAGCACCAATCCAAGATTATGCAAGCACTCATCATACGAAGTACCAAAAACTGAGAAATCATCCATGAAAACCTCCATATTCGTGCCAATCATGTCCGAGAAAATAGCCATCATACACCTTTGAAAAGTGGCAGGAGCACCACAAAGTCCGAAAGAAACTCGTCGGAAAGCAACAGTGCCAAAAGGACATGTGAATGTGGTCTTCTCTTGATCTTCTAGAGCAATGCAAATCTGATTATAGCCCGAATACCCATCAAGCAGGCAATAGTACTCATGGCCAGCCAACCTGTCTAACATCTGATCAATGAATGGAAGAGGGAAGTGATCTTTTCTAGTGGCTTTGTTCAACTTTCGATAATCCATGCAAACTCTCCACCCCGTGACTGTCCGAGTAGGGATGAGCTCATTCTTCTCATTAGCAACAACTGTCATGCCTCTTTTCTTAGGCACACACTGTACCGGGCTCACCCATGAACTGTCTGAGATAGGATAGATGATACCTGCATCAAGCCACTTTAAAATTTCCTTCTTCACCACTTTTTTCATGATAGGATTGAGTCATCGCTGATGTTCAACAGTGGGCTTACTTCCTTCCTCTAGCAGAATTTTATGCATACAATAAGAAGGGATGATTCCATTGATATCTACTATCGTCCAGCCAATTGTTGATTTGAACTCTCTCAGAATTCGCAAGAGCTTTTCTTCCTCACTACCTGACAAGTTAGAAGCAATAATAACTGGTAATGTAGATGCATCACCTAGAAATGCATACCTGTTAGGAATAAATTCATGAGTTGTGATGTGTAGAATAGAATGACATAACACTTCTTGTAATACCCTGATATTATAAAGGGTTTAGCATTTGATTAAGGAGATATCAGTTCTTCAAGATATGCAGAAACGGTGAATAGTACTTGACCAGAGACTGAAGTCATGGACTAAGAGTTTTCAGGGACTATGACAGACCCTGACTGTATCGAAGCTGCAGAATTGGAAAGTGCTATACTTTAGGATCTTGTATTCAGAAGATGGAAAGAAGTGTGCATGAAGAAAAGAATTAAAGCATTGTTGGAAACTATCAACTGGACGGCAGAAGATTACCACGTATTAATTATTACTTTATGTTATTAGTTGATAGGTAGCATTATAAATTCTCTCTCTATATCATTGTAAAAAGAGTTCGTAAGTTCGTTCGTGAGTATAAGGTTTGTATTCGAGAGTTCGAAACAAATAGAGAGAGATTTGTATTGAGAGCAGCTGCTAAAGGTATTGTACACCTTTGGTAGAGTTTGTATTTGATTTTATTAATACAAACAGTTTGATTTATTCATTTGTTCTTGTTTATATAATCAAGTAAAAATCAGACACGATTACATAACTTGTATTCAACCCCTCTTCTACAAGTTATTCGAGTTAACAATTGGTATCAGAGCAGGTTGATTTTGTATAATCATAAAGATCTACAATCATGTCTGGTTACAAGGATGGTTGTGACGCCCCCAAATCTGAGGTCAAAGATTCAGGTCATCACATCATCATCCAACCATGTCATACCTGTATTAACTTTACAACTCAACAATACATACGTCCAGACCTCAATCTTACGCACAAACAAGTTAGAGCCTCAGAAACGATAATAAAAAGTAACACTAAATATTACAATTCGTCTGTACAATCCAGAGTCTTACGCACTTCCACTTATACAACTGTATTTGAAGACAAGTCTTGCTATTACAGTTGAAAACCTATCAGACTTACTCTGTAGTATTTATCAGGAACTAAATCATCTCCGGGGTAATTCTTCTACTCCTCTTCTGCTGGTGCGGAGTTAATTGGCCAAATTCTTCTCTTGCTGAAAAGTTTTTATAAAGCAAGAATGAGCTACATAATGCTCAGCAAGTTCACCATTTTGTAAAATAATAATGTGGTTTATTTCGAAAACATTCCCAACTATATGGGTATATATCTCAGATTTCAAAACATAATTGGACAATGTATATGTCCGAGTTTGAATAAAACATCTATACTCACTAAGGAGCTTTAAGAATAACATATGAACCCTTTATAAGGTTCTCATTTCAATATATCTCAAGTTTGAAAATATATACATATGAGTATATCATTTTCGGCAAAACACTCTACGATTAACATACTGTACAGGGAATACATCATTGCAAACCTCTTTCCTTCCATTAGCTTAGAAGGTTTCCCATACAAAAACATTTCATTCTTTGAAACAATTGCAAGAGTGCACTAACACGTGCCAATCTTTATAGAAAATCTTGCAGTTCTAGATACTGCACGATGTCAATATTTTTCTTATCAAAAACCACACTATCGGCAACTTGGCACTTAGGCCCAAGAAGCAGTGTTTGAGTATTTTTCCAAAGTAGAGGATGGGACTGGAAGAAAACATAAAAACCTGACAAGGATTGACGATGATCAGTCGCCACATCCAAGTCCAATAATCCGCGGGTCTTCTCTACCGGTAAAAGGATAGAAACTACATCCGTAACTATCCCCGGGTGAAAACTACATCTGTAATCACCCTTGATGAAAACTACATCCGTAATCATCCTTCGGCAACACCTGGGCCGGAATAATAATTGATGGACCGCCTGGCTCACGGCCGCTTACACATCCCGGGAATCGTTCGTCAACGGTTCCCACACCTGCCAGAGTCCCTTTTTCTTTTTCTTTTAAAACTTGATTTTGATTGAAAACTGAGTAATTGAGGTCCGACATCAGTCGACCGATGATTCTTGAAATCATACAAGAAGCAAACCTGACCGGGGGTTTTCGAAAATGTTTTGAGTTCGAAAGAGTTCGAGTTTGAAAGTGCTAAAGGTATCTTGGATTAGCTTTGTCTTTAAAATAATGAACAATAATTAATAAATGATATTTTAAGATTTAATATTAATAATTAATAAAATAATTATTTAATTAAATAAGCTTCTAATCCAAGATAGGTATTTTGAGTATTTACGAAGATATAAAAATAATTACTTGAGTATGCGATACTCCCCGAATGACCCTTCGGGTTTTCGCAATTTAATTACGATATAATAATATACCGCTCCCCGGTCAATAGTATATACGGACCGCTACGACCTCTATTGCTAGAGTCGTTGTCCGAAGAAAACATTTCATTCTAAGTTCAAGGGGTGCAAACATATATGTGCTTATACATCTCAATTTCATCGATACTTCGATAAACATAAACATTTGATATGATTGAAAACTACAAACACAACAGTGAAATTCCTTGTATATGTAAGTTTTGAAAAGTAAACTTGCCTTGGTGAGGTTGGGGTGGTCGAGCTTGCGGAGTGGAACGATCTATACATAATCAATAACCGATCGTTAGTACCTTAACAATATCTCTTTTAATTGCGAGGTTTTAGGGGGTACAAAATTGACTTAATGACTTCGTCTTATGACACTCTAGCCCCACTATAGGTTAATGTCATCACTCGATTATGCTCGTCACTTATTCGACTTAATTTGGTTACCATATCCGAATCATATCCATTACCCCTAATATTACACTCTACTTACGACTTTTTCCCTTGCGCGAATTTTACTCTAGCATTTTTATAAAATTGAAAAATACATATTTTAATCCAATTCCTTTTGGGTAGCCTTCACCACTGCATTTTCTAGCTTCTATAATTTTTCCATGATCCTACATAAATTTTTAGGGGTTTAAACAAGGTTCACAAGGGGACCATTTAGTGCACCCCGGAATCCAGAAACACATTTCACTTCTCAGGCCATAACTCAAAATCTATACATCACCTAGTCATGAATCTTATAGTTCTGGAAACTACATTCAAATACCTTTCCAACAATATATATTAGGACCTCAGGGGACAAGATTTGGGGGTTCAAAACCCTCTTACAAGACAGTTCAAGTTCCTGGAAAAATCTCAGCATGCTTATATCACTAAACCAACCAAGAATCTTACATCCACATCACAACCAACATCTAAATCACCAAGATCATACTTTATAACATACATGGAGATATATACACTAACCACAAGCTTAAAAATCACAACCACAACACTTAAACTCAAGATCTACATCATCCATAACTTATATGTCCAAGATTCACACTAACATCCATGGATCTAACATTAAACACCATAAATAATTCATGGCCAAGAGGGGTTAGAGTTTTATACCTTCTTGATGTTCTTAAAATCTCAAACAAGCTTGGTTAACCTTGGGGAAGCCTTACTCTATGCTCACCATCTTCAATCTCACCAAAGAAATCAAGAACATGGAAGTGGGTTTCCTGACTGGAAAAACACGCCCCAAAGATCAGCCAAAACGAAGCCCTTGCACTCGTTTCCTGGTTGAGGCTCCTGAATGAAAGTTGTAGAGCGTCTTAACAGCTTTCTAACCATATAAAGAACAAAAAATTTCATTGAGTAATGAAGGCTCTAGGCCCGTTTTACTGAGAGGTGTTCTGCTGGGCAGAATGGTTTTGTTCTTGGTTTTATGTTCTAATAATGCCATACACTTGATATATATCTATTTTTGGTTGGATGCATCTCATCCTTGCTAGGTGGCAACCTCTCATTGGTTCCTCTAGATTTCTTATCCACTTAAATTGCAACCAAGCCCTTTGCTAATTGCAACCAAGTCCTTGTCTCTTTTTTCTTGCACTTAAGTCCTTTTGTTTTGTTTTCTTTTCCACCGCCTTGATTTCCTTGTCGTTTTTTGAATAAAATAAATGCGTTACAACTTATACGTTGCATATAATTGCTCTAATATAGCACAATACCTCGAACGAATATTAATTCCAACATCCCTTGTTTATTTCTCTTTATCTCAGAAAACGTTCTCCCGATTTCTCATGCATTCTCTTTTCTCAATTCTAGGAGTTTATTTTCAATCCCTTTTTCCCTCTCATAATATATCCTTCCTTGGACTCTTAATATACCATATCCTTAATCCATGATTCGTTCGCTCAATCGCTTAATCTCATTGTAAAGTTTCAGCGGTTTCTAGAACGTTTGTTTCACTTCCTCAGTGGTTTTCGTTCCAAATTCTCAAATCACTTATAATAAAATTCCAAAATATTAACTCCTCAATCCCTCAAATTAAATATCTCATTTCTTGATATTACTGATATATAATTCACTGATCGGTCAAATATTACACGAAAATAGAATTTGGAATTTATGAATTCCGATCGCATTTACATACACTTATTTACTCCGTAGATTACTAGTATAACTTCGGAATATCCACACTACGTCTCGTACATAGGTGGCATGAAAAATTTTCTTAATCCTCAAAATCACTATTCATCCACCAAATCAATATTCATTGATGCACTTCATCATAATAGGAAAAGTTTTAATTCTACCGAAATTTTGGGTTCTTACAGTCTCCCCTCCTTAAAAGGATTCCGTCCCGGAATCAGTTTAGGAATCACTGGGGTTACTCCTTCTTTGTTTCACTCTTTCAACTTCCAGGTGGATTCTTCCATATCTTGATTTTCTCACAATTCCTTATTAGTTTGAAAACCTTGTTCCTCAGCACTTGTTCTTCTCTATCCATGATTTCCACGGGTTGCTCCACATAGGTCAAGTCTGGTTGTAGGTCCACTTGGTCGTACTCTATCACATGCCGAAAGTCCGGGTGGTAGGGTCGTAGCATGGTCACATGAAACGCATTATGCACTTGCTGCAAGCTCGGGGGCAAGGCTAGTTCATAGGCTAACTTTCCAACACGCCTCAAAATCTCAAAAGGTCCTATAAACCTCAGACTTAGCTTCCCTTTCTTTCAAAATCTCATCAATCCTTTTCGAGGGGATACCTTTAGCATCACGAAGTCTCCCACCTCATACTCCTTTGATATCTCATAAAATTTGACCATACGAAATAATGGGTTTCGTAAAAAAAAAACTAATGACTTTTAAATACACTCTTCTGTACCGTAAGGACGTAATATGAATTCGAAATCTTCATTTAATAATCCGTACATCTCGTGATCGCAAAGATTTCTCATCCACCCATAAAATTACTATTCGACCAGGTTTCGAATATTCACGAAAATTAGGGTTAATGCAGTCTCATCTCCTTAAAAGGATTCTATCTTAAGAACCTAAGGATAATAGTTGTGGATACAATTCCAACATTACCCTTTCCAACTCTCAGGTTGACACTTCAACCCTATTGTTCTCTCCCTTGGTCTCACCAACGCTTTAATGTTGTTTCTCAACGCATGCTCTCCTCGACCTGTATTCCTTATCGGTTGTGCTATGAATGAAAATTTCTATCCCACTACTTATACGTTCCTCTTTTACATTGTTCATAGTATCCGTGTTGAGTCCTTGTATCGTTGGCCCGTGAATACTTTGTGGTCGCGTTTTATAATCTGAGACAACGTCAATATGCATGGCATTCCTCACATTCCTTGGCTTGATCAGCACGCATGTGTTGCCTCCCGTCAGCCGTTACCACTCGCTATGGATACTGTATAGTCTTCGGTATATGTCGAACCAGTTCAGCTACTATATCCCTCGTTTATTGACTTCTTCGTAGCGCAAGAAAAGCGAAACTTCTTCTTTCACAGTACGCTTTACAAGAGACGTCCTTACGTTCGCAGGGTGATGATCATGATAACAACATTCATTTCGTGGATAAGTTTTTATTCTCGATTTCCCCGTGAAATCTAAGGCACGACACTAAATACAAATTCGATCGTCTGAATAATTCTTCTTCCCTGTCCGTCAACCACAGATCAAATTAGTACATACGCTCAATCTCTTTGTTAAATATACCTGAAAGCACCTTCAATATTCGAAGTTTAACCTTAAGTCTTTATCTGACGTAATCGCTGCAGAAGTTTTATATTGCACCACCATCTCTTCCGTATAATATTCGATAATCTTCTCAATTGAAAGTCTCTCGTAGGTAAATCACTTGGTCCAACAATTATAACTCAACTAAGGCCATCTCTTGGCTCGGTCTTTGGCGACCTACTTATGAAATTCATTATAATTCTGTTCACGTTCAATATTTTCTACAGGCGGAATTAATCCACTAGATCTCTATCATTCTGCTTTTGGCATGTCGCGTTTGTACTTAATAGTTTGCCAATACCATTCTTCATATCCGTTTGCCAAACATTCTCTTAATTCTCTAAACATCTTTGTCCTTCCCCATAATTTATTTATTTTCCTCTAACATTATTCTTTATTGTATATACTCTATTTTCTTGGTCAATACTGACTGAATTCCAATTTCGAATAATACCTTCTATAGGTATCGGCCACCACTCTGGCCTTCCCTAGGTAATAACAAATTTCTCCATTATACTCTCTGCTCCCTTTCGTCACCTTCTCTTTCTTATGTTTAGTTCTAATATGAAGATATACTTATGGCACTTGTGGAGAAATTTTCACACTTTTCTCATAAGGTTAACGTCTCAGTTTTATGCGTGAACGCCATCATGACTAATCCCAGACTCACGGTTAGTATATCCTATCCCGTAACCTTTATGTTGTTTAGAAGTATAGGCTATCATCCTATTTCTACTGCATCAGCACACCTCTTAAACTCTTGAAAGACGCATCATCGTGACTCTCAAAGTCCTCTTTTTATCATCAAGTATAGCTAACAACGAGGTTGTTGCTAATATCTCATTTCATCCCAAAACTTTGTTCATTAATCCATAAAGGCTTCTGACTCATTAGTCCATTCAAACGATACTACCACAATTTTATAACGTTTATATTAGTGTGAAATGCCAACTTTGGCACAGTACAGAGGTCGATCTTGAGTTGGTGAAACCTTCTCTTCAACCTTATCTAAAAAAACAACTACCCATTTTAACTAGTCAACAATTCCCCCATTTCCGATAAGGGTATCAGTTCTCGATGGTATATGTAAGATGTCACACGCTCGTCCTCCTTCACAACTGACGCCAATCAGCCTGGGGCCTGCATGCGGCTGCGATTCCCAATAAACTTGATTAGGTGGTAATCTCGAAGGATCATTGGCATATATCCATGCATCCATTTGCTATTAGGGGCATGTTAAACTATATGTCTCTCTATGTACATCAATCCCTTTAAGCTAAGTAAAGCTTCACATTCTTGCCACGATATTTCTTCCTTTCTCGTCCATCTCACTTCCATGTTAGTTTCCTCCATGGATATGTTTTACATCGCAATCGATTTGCATTTCCTGGATCAGGAAAAGGCTTGGTAACTCCAGAATTCATTAATATAACATCCTGACAACGGTTGGTAGAAGCGTACTCCCAACCACCTCATCATTTCTTATAACTTTCCTCACACTAATATTAAAGGTCTTGTGGTATGCCCCGACATGTTATTCCTACTTTAATAATTACTTGGCATAACGCTCTGGCTGCACAATTACAACATTTGGTTTTTTGATCTCATATTGGTGTAACGGTTCATAATTGTACCTCCCGTTCACCTTAGAGTAATCACTTTGAAAGGAATGGTTTCAAAATAACAAGGTCCAATAGATAATTTCAATAAGAATTCCACATTGGATGTTCCAAGAATGTTGATGGTTCCAAATACTAGGAGTCTCGATTTTCGGAGATGTAAGGATGGAGAGAAAGAGTACAACAAGGTTTATTCCTTCAGGTCCTGATAATTCTGTAATATGATATCATAGAGAATGTTGCACGAGGGCAATGATTGTTGGATACATAAGTCATAAAGACGGTCTTTATACAGTTCTTACATCGGGTGGATACTTTTCCTCCTGAATAATAAGAGGAAATCTAAAATCGCATCGATGAAGGTCAGCCAATAGAAAGCAATTCTACTCCATGATAATTAGAGAATGAAGTAGTTTGTCACTCAAGTAATCAATGGTTTCAAATGAATTCTCATTGTATGAAATGAAAGAATAAAATATTCAAGTGATATAAAGTCTGATACGAAGATGGGTAAGAGTTCAAGTCGAGTGGGCGACCTCACTAGGTCTCAATCAAGTTATTCATCGAACTTTCATCATCATGCTTTACCGTAGGCAAAACGCATGGCAGAATTGCTCGATAAATTAAATTGGGAGTTGGACCAATGAAACAATAACTAGTCCTTTTCAAGAAACACTAGCAACTAGCTATCCCAAATTTGCTAGTCCACCTGTTTGAGACATCACCACTAGCTAGGACAATTAGCTAGGTGTTCTTCACAACATTACAATTTTGACTAGTTAGAACAATCAACTAGTCATTCATATTGACATATCGACTAGTCGGTTCAATTGGCTAGAACGGAATTTCAACATCGTAGCCACTGAAGAACCCTTAGGCTACTCGGACAACGAATGGAAATAAGAAGTTATTAAGTTTGAAAAAAGAAAACTATAAAATCTGAAGAGAATGTTCTAGGTATCGGAACAATCGATAACCTCTCATCAAAAATTACTTACCAGTGAGACGGTCCACCCAAGGGTGCCTCCGTACACATGCTTTATCAGATCCTACAATAGATTTAAATTCAGAATACCAATATAAAAATGATATCCTTACTATGATTTCAATGTACGATGTACAATCTCATCTTGAATAGAAGAAAAGAATTCACGAGGGACGTCTGGACATTAGATCATCCATGTCCTTAGTAATTTGTTGAATATTTATGAGCTCAACTGAAGAGTGCAAGTATGAAAGAAGCAATCAAATATCGATATTCGTCAAGTAGTATTCGTCGATCAATTAAGGAAATATTTGTTGAACATTCCTTGGATAATTGAAAGAAAGTGTAAATAGTCCTGAGCAGAAATAATTATAAACTTCAAATGGAATGCTCGGGGATCAATTAAGATACTTTGGATGAGTCCCGGTTTAGAGAAAGTATATCACTGGTTATTATTCCACAAGTTTGAAGTAGAAATCTAGGAGGGTTACCTGATATAAACTAATCGAGGTAACATGGTTAGTGAAAAGTTTAACATGAAGTAGTGCACCAGCCGGTAGTTACCAAAATAAGTTAATAATTATTCGTGCATCTCATTATCACCATTATGAGGGCAACTCTATCTCTTCGTCTTCTTAATACAAGACACCAACCAGTGCGTCTCTCATTCATCATCTTAAAGTCATTTATCGAGTTAGGGTTTCACAACTATATCTGTCATTTCTGTGCTTTATCTTGAAGACCAAGCTTCACATCATTCCGGGGACACCTGCTAAGTCCATAAGGTCCTACTTCATGCCTTCCAACAGGAATCACAAGTGGCCAGTTCCCCCTGGGAACAGATCAAAGAGATCTCTCAAGGATCTCAGTGCAGTCCATAGGTTCAGTGGCGGGTGTGTGTATGTGAACATATACCAAAAATATTGAGGTCTACCATACCTATATACGTAGTCCATGATAACGTCTCTATCAAAGGATCCCACTCTACCCACTGGTCTTTTCTTTTGGTAGACTCTGAGATCACTGTATCGCTCGTTGCAACCATATTCAACTTCTCTTGAGTCCCTTTGTTAATTATACTTGTTTGTTCTCTAAGTTAAACTACCATGCTCTAGTGTCCGAATCATGCGTCGAATTATCTAGCACGCTCGTCTTATGATAACATTCTCGTATAACACATGTAAAATTCGCCATCAAGGGTAATGAATTCCACAACGGCATAGTGACCAACTTTCAGGTAAACCCGTTACTTATCGAAAATCGGATCTTATAGCCAAAGTAAAAGACTTTCATTATTCCAAGAACTAAGTGCCCTTAATTATATAGGGAAGTCTAAACTTCTTGATTCTTAAAATGTCGCCTCCTAAACTGTGGAGGACTATGGGCCATAAAATTTATGCCAGCCTAGTCATCCGATCGTATTGGCAATATCGCCTCTACCTCAGTCGTTCTTGAGATTTCGCTCTGCTTCCTATATCATTACCTATGATAGGTCACGTACGACTCTCAAACCTCTATTCATCATTCTGAAGGTCTATAAGGATTCTATCGACCCTAGTATAATACCTCCAATAAACACTTCAGTCCATTCTACTCACCGGTACCTCTTTCGGAAGTCCAATAATAAGTTTACTACGATCTCTTATGTCATTCTCCTACTTAGACTCATCTCTCAACACTCTCGTTTCTGAGTACTGTAACTTATCGCTCTGATACCATTTCTGTGACGCCCCCAAATCTGAGGTCAAAGATTCAGGTCATCACATCATCATCCAACCATGTCATACCTGTATTAACTTTACAACTCAACAATACATACGTCCAGACCTCAATCTTACGCACAAACAAGTTAGAGCCTCAAAAACGATAATCAAAAGTAACACTAAATATTACAATTCATCTGTACAATCCAGAGTCTTACGCACTTCCACTTATACAACTGTATTTGAAGACAAGTCTTGCTATTACAGTTGAAAACCTATCAGACTTACTCTGTAGTATTTATCAGGAACTAAATCGTCTCCGGGGTAATTCTTCTACTCCTCTTCTGCTGGTGCGGAGTTAATCGGCCAAATTCTTCTCTTGCTGAAAAGTTTTTATAAAGCAAGAATGAGCTACATAATGCTCAGCAAGTTCACCATTTTGTAAAATAATAATGTGGTTTATTTCGAAAACATTCCCAACTATATGGGTATATATCTCAGATTTCAAAACATAATTGGACAATGTATATGTCCGAGTTTGAATAAAACATCTATACTCACTAAGGAGCTTTAAGAATAACATATGAACCCTTTATAAGGTTCCCATTTCAATATATCTCAAGTTTGAAAATATATACATATGAGTATATCATTTTCGGCAAAACACTCTACGATTAACATACTGTACAGGGAATACATCATTGCAAACCTCTTTCCTTCCATTAGCTTAGAAGGTTTCCCATACAAAAACATTTCATTCTTTGAAACAATTGCAAGAGTGCACTAACACGTGCCAATCTTTATAGAAAATCTTGCAGTTCTAGATACTGCACGATGTCAATATTTTTCTTATAAAAAACCACACTATCGGCAACTTGGCACTTAGGCCCAAGAAGCAGTGTTTGAGTATTTTTCCAAAGTGGAGGATGGGACTGGAAGAAAACATAAAAACCTGACAAGGATTGACGATGATCAGTCGCCACATCCAAGTCCAATAATTCGCGGGTCTTCTCTACCGGTAAAAGGATAGAAACTACATCCGTAACTATCCCCGGGTGAAAACTACATCCGTAATCACCCTTGATGAAAACTACATCCGTAATCATCCTTCGGCAACACCTGGGCCGGAATAATAATTGATGGACCGCCTGGCTCACGGCCGCTTACACATCCCGGGAATCGTTCGTCAACGGTTCCCACACCTGCCAGAGTCCCTTTTTCTTTTTCTTTTAAAACTTGATTTTGATTGAAAACTGAGTAATTGAGGTCCGACATCAGTCGACCGATGATTCTTGAAATCATACAAGAAGCAAACCTGACCGGGGGTTTTCGAAAATGTTTTGAGTTCGAAAGAGTTCGAGTTTAAAAGTGCTAAAGGTATCTTGGATTAGCTTTGTCTTTAAAATAATGAACAATAATTAATAAATGATATTTTAAGATTTAATATTAATAATTAATAAAATAATTATTTAATTAAATAAGCTTTTAATCCAAGATAGGTATTTTGAGTATTTACGAAGATATAAAAATAATTACTTGAGTATGCGATACTCCCCGAATGACCCTTCGGGTTTTCGCAATTTAATTACGATATAATAATATACCGCTCCCCGGTCAGTAGTATATACGGACCGCTACGACCTCTATTGCTAGAGTCGTTGTCCGAAGAAAACATTTCATTCTAAGTTCAAGGGGTGCAAACATATATGTGCTTATACATCTCAATTTCATCGATACTTCGATAAACATAAACATTTGATATGATTGAAAACTACAAACACAACAGTGAAAGTCCTTGTATATGTAAGTTTTGAAAAGTAAACTTGCCTTGGTGAGGTTGGGGTGGTCGAGCTTGCGGAGTGGAACGATCTATACATAATCAATAGCCGATCGTTAGTACCTTAACAATATCTCTTTTAATTGCGAGGTTTTAGGGGGTACAAAATTGACTTAATGACTTCGTCTTATGACACTCTAGCCCCACTATAGGTTCATGTCATCACTCGATTATGCTCGTCACTTATTCGACTTAATTTGGTTACCATATCCGAATCATATCCATTACCCCTAATATTACACTCTACTTACGACTTTTTCCCTTGCGCGAATTTTACTCTAGCATTTTTATAAAATTGAAAAATACATATTTTAATCCAATTCTTTTTTGGTAGCCTTCACCACTGCATTTGCTAGCTTCTATAATTTTTCCATGATCCTACATAAATTTTTAGGGGTTTAAACAAGGTTCACAAGGGGATCATACTTTATAACATACATGGAGATACATACACTAACCACAAGCTTAAAAATCACAACCACAACACTTAAACTCAAGATCTACATCATCCATAACTTATATATCCAAGATTCACACTAACATCCATGGATCTAACATTAAACACCATAAATAATTCATGGCCGAGAGGGGTTAGAGTTTTATACCTTCTTGATGTTCTTACAATCTCAAACAAGCTTGGTTAACCTTGGGGAAGCCTTACTCTATGCTCACCATCTTCAATCTCACCAAAGAAATCAAGAACATGGAAGTGGGTTTCCTGACTGGAAAAACACGCCCCAAAGATCAGCCAAAACGAAGCCCTTGCACTCGTTTCCTGGTTGAGGCTTCTGAATGAAAGTTGTAGAGCGTCTTAACAGCTTTCTAACCATATAAAGAACAAAAAATTTCATTGAGTAATGAAGGCTCTAGGCCCGTTTTACTGAGAGGTGTTCTGCTGGGCAGAATGGTTTTGTTCTTGGTTTTATGTTCTAATAATGCCATACACTTGATATATATCTATTTTTGGTTGGATGCATCTCATCCTTGCTAGGTGGCAACCTCTCATTGGCTCCTCTAGATTTCTTATCCACTTAAATTGCAACCAAGCCCTTTGCTAATTGCAACCAAGTCCTTGTCTCTTGTTTCTTGCACTTAAGTCCTTTTGTTTTGTTTTCTTTTCCACCGCCTTGATTTACTTGTCGTTTCTTGAATAAAATAAATACGTTACAACTTATACGTTGCATATTATTGCTCTAATATAGCACAATACCTCGAACGAATATTAATTCCAACATCCCTTGTTTATTTCTCTTTATCTCAGAAAACGTTCTCCCGATTTCTCAAGCATTCTCTTTTCTCAATTCTAGGAGTTTATTTTCAATCCCTTTTTCCCTCTCATAATATATCCTTCCTTGGACTCTTAATATACCATATCCTTAATCCATGATTCGTTCGCTCAATCGCTTAATCTCATTGTAAAGTTTCAGCGATTTCTAGAACGTTTGTTTCACTTCCTCAGTGGTTTTCGTTCCAAATTCTCAAATCACTTATAATAAAATTCCAAAATATTAACTCCTCAATCCCTTAAATTAAATATCTCATTTCTTGATATTACTGATATATAATTCACTGATCGGTCAAATATTACACGAAAATAGAACTTGGAATTTCTGAATTCCGATCGCATTTACATACACTTATTTACTCCGTAGATTACTAGTATAACTTCGGAATATCCACACTACGTCTCGTACATAGGTGGCATGAAAAATTTTCTTAATCCTCAAAATCACTATTCATCCACCAAATCACTATTCATTGATGCACTTCATCATAATAGGAAAAGTTTTAATTCTACCGAAATTTTGGGTTCTTACAATGGTAATACTAAGATCCCTATGCTCAAGAGAAACGAATACACTCTATGGGAAGTGAAGATGTTACATCACCTGGAGGCAACAGACCCTGATTATCTTGATAGGATAAGAGATGGACCTTTTGTTCCAACAAAGGTTGTTCCTCAAGCAACTGTCGAAGGAAAAGTAGTTCCAGAGCACACGGCAGAGAAGCCTAAATCTGAATGGTCAGATAAGGACATGGAAAATTTTCTTAAGGATGCTAAAGTGAGAAACATACTGTTTAACAGTCTTGATTCTGTTCTCACTAATTCTGTTCTTTCTTGTAAAACTGCTAAGGAGATATGGGACAATCTAAAGGTTCACTGTGAAGGAAAAAAACCTGTCAGGAAGAATATGAGGAAACTTCTCATACAACAGTATGAGTACTTTGAATCCAAGTCTGGTGAGTCACTTACTGACACCTTTGATAGGTTTACTAAACTCATCAATGAGATGGCCATGCATGGTAAATAATTCTGAGAATATATCTTTATTGATAATAAACTCGAAGGGGTGTTACAACTTCTAATCCAATGGACTAGCTTCAAAACCAGAACACTCCTAAGGATAGTTTAGGCATGAGGACCTTCTACCCGACACTTCCTGAAAGTGGGCTAAGCCGACTTTCCTACTAGATGGACTGTCTAGCAGCTTACACTCCTAAGGATAGTTTAGGCACGAGGGCCTTCTACCTGACACTTCCTGAAAGCGGGCTAAGCTGACTTTCCTACTAGATGGACTGTCTAGCAGCTTACACTGAGAAGATATAAGAGAGAGAAGAGAGAGTTGTGTGTTAAGCTGTATTTTGAAATGAAATACAACAGACCTATTTATAGATTTTAGAAAGTTACTATTTGACACTATTCCAACAACCCCCAAATAGTAACCGAGCACTATTCCAACAACCCACCAAATAGTAACCGGACACTATTTCACCAACCCCAAATAGTAACCGGGCACTATTACACCAACCCCAAATAGTAACCGTTGGTTACTATTCATATGAATAGTGATTTCGGATACTATTCATATGAATAATACTATTCATATGAATAGTGATTTCGGATACTATTCATATGAATAATAAATTCGGATACTATTCATTTTCCTCTTAATTTGACATCCTTAAATATTCAGCTTCCAACTAACTAGAGGATATCAATACTGCTCTAAACTCAATCATACCTCTTGAACAGTTTTTCTAAGTTAGATACTTCGATTCTTTTGTGAAGTGTTGTTGCCTAGTGCAACTGGTCTGGTTCACAGACGACTAACATTCACTCGTGGTCTTCATATCATGTCTTTAAGAACACTACTAAGAATTGTGCAATCATAAAAACTTTATCACTGGAATCTTTTGGCCCTTCAACTGAATCATCTGTACATCTTATTTTGTCACTGAGGCTTGATCATGTTAATGAACTTCTTTCAGTGACTTGATCCTTGTTGATGCCTGTTCTTCAAATTTCACGATCCCTGTATAGAGTTAATATTATTTATCTTTTATCCTAGTTGAGTTATATATGTCTCTATTACATATTACATTACATTATGCTTTACAATCTCCCCCTATTTGATTGTTAGGGTTTAACAAGCAAATTCTTAGAGGATAACTCAACTGATAGAACAAAATAAAATACAAAGATAAATAATATTAAAGTGCATTCTGGATCATATATATACATTTTCCAGATTTCTAAAATTAACCAAGTGCAAGTTAATTGTTCCTCTAGACTTAACATATCCTTAAGTTTGCCTTGCTTTCTTTCCACATAGCACTAATACTCCCATTAGCTTTTCCTTTCCCAAAATACAGTTAATTTCGTGTCAACAACCTTTTCTTTGCCCTTACGCCCAGTAGATTTTTCTTGATCATCCAATTTCTCCCCCTCAGTTGGGTTATCCTCTAGAGTAGTAGGATGTGGAGTAGGTAAATTAGACGAAGATGGCTTTACCGAGGAGTTGATTGCATCTTTTAACTGGGTTGCCATGGTATTCAATTGAACCTGGAATACATCATGTTGAATAAGTTGCAAATTTTTTATTTCTGCAATGGACTTATAGATATTTGGCAACTCTTTCTCCATTGTTTGGACCCGTGTAAGGAGTCTGTTGTATTCTTTTCTGGTTACAGGTGCATGTGGTTGAGTAGGTTGCTCACTCGTACGTTCTGCAGGTGTTTCACTCAACACTCTATATTCACTCGGTTTAGTGCTTTGGGTTACACTTACATGTTCTGTTCGTGTTTCCCTCAACTCTTCTCTAGAGCTTCCACCGATATGTGTACCTACAAATGAAATCATCCTAGCCCCTTTGTCAGAGGTCACGGATGGTGCAATGAAAGTTTGTGAGCGTCCATCCTCGCGTGAAGTGAGTTGCCAACCACTGATAAAGAGTGGTAAATCTTGAAAGAGATCCAGAGATTTTCCCTCTGGGAGGTTAAACTTGAATCGATTAAATGGCACAAAACCTAAGTTTCCCTCGTATGTCTGTGAAGACACTTGGTTCATAAAAGAACCACCTACCGATGGATCTTTCCATAAAATGGAAGATTCATCAGCAGTTATTGAGGTAGGTAATTCCACCTCGGATGCCTGTGAAGGCATTTGATCTTTAGAAAGATCATCAACCACTCTTATGTTCCGTGAAATGGAACTCAAGATAGTTGCTCCCGTCAATTCAACCTCATTTACATTTTCACTCATTGGATAAGGAAGAATTATTTCATTAACAGTTGCCGTTACCTCAGGTTCATTGGGTTTACTCCGTTTAGAATGAGATAGAGCGGCTGATGTAACTAACTCCTTATGTGGTGCTGCTGAAGCACTATCTCCCTCAAAAGTGTTGATGGATGGTCGTTTAAGTGACAATTGAGGTGTAGGAGTTTGTTGTGTTTGTGTTTGCATTTGTAGAATGGGTTTTTCGACCTGTGTTAGAGTCGGTGGGATTTCCTGCTCTTGGTCGGGTAAGATGGCCACTAGGGGCTGTAGAAACTGTATTTCCTGTGACACAGCAGGGAACACAGAGGTTGGAATAGCAGAGATTGAAATATTACCTTGTCGTATACCTGCTCTCACTGGTCTTGGTAACAACGGAAGTGGGACAGTCTTTAGATATTCAGTTAGGACTGTAGGCACATCCGTATATTTCTTTTTGCTTATGTAATTAATTACATTCGTCTTCTTGGAAGAACATTCCACCTTTTGACCATTTTCCAATCGTGCCCTGTCTTCATCATTCAAAAAATCATTTAATATTAGCTGTAGAAACCTTGGATATAGACATTTGACATCTTGAGTCTGAACATCTCTTCTTCCCAAGTGTTTCATCTTTAAAATGATTTGACCAAGCACTATTTTTCCAAAATTAATCCTCAAATTATTGGCGACCGCATACCCTATTTTTTGAATAAATTCAGGTATTCGATCTTGATTTGTTCTATCTGAGGAAAAAACATGGTTAAGAGTATGAAAGAAGAAATTCCAGTACTGGGTTAGAAACGTTCTAGATAGATTACCAGTATTGAAATTGCCATCTTGGTACCTTATAAAACGAAAGAACATTTCAATCTGTTCAGGTGTAGGATCAGGAACAAGATTTTCCATGGGAAAATGAAGAATTCGATTAACATCTCGTTCAGTGACCCTAATCGACCTGCCAAATAGTCGATATGTGAATGCACACCCGTCATGTCCAGAAGTGTTAACCGCACTGCAATATAGTTCATGCAATGCATCATGGTTAAGCTGCACTAGTGTAACTAAAGCATAGCGAATTAATGAATGTTCATTCAGAAATTGTGTCCAAGCCCGAAATTGCTCATCCAGAATGGTTTCGATTTGCTGAATGGAAATAGGATTAACTTTAGCAATTAAAAAGCTTTACTACAATGTCATTTTCAAAACTTTGAGGAAATTCAAAAACAAGGGTTAGCTTTTATAAAGGATGATGTATAAAGCAAGAATATGAAATTCGATCTAAAAACCACCAGCTAGATTGAGAGATCTTTCCAATCAAAGCTCGAAATATTCAGCAATTGTGTGTATATGCTCTGTATATCTGAAAAATGATGATGTTAAACACAAAGAAAAACTCATCATTTATAAGGTTTCAAGGATTAGTGGGTTAGGTGTGATAGTGACAGGTTATGTTGAATAACACCGCTCAATAATTTCTCACCTAATCAATCAATTAACCGAAAAATATCTTATCACCGAAACCTATCAGCCGAAAAACATCTTATCATTGAAATCTATCAGCCTATACACATACACACATATTTAATACTTCTAATTATTATGGATTCACGCAATAAATCAAGAATTAATCCACATAATCAGATAAACTCACAATTAAATAGACATGAAATTAACAAAATATCATTAATTGATATATGTCAATAAAATATTTATTTAATTATGCTACAATGATATCTCTAGAATAATCATGCAGATAATAAATAAAACAAACAAAATCTAGAGAATGAAATTCACTGGTTGCAACTAATTGAACAGACATTTTCAAAGATCATGTGAAATTTAACATACCAAGCTCACTTACCAACCTTGAAAAGGTTTCTTCATCCAAAGCTTTAGTAAAAATGTCTTCCAACTGTTTTTCACTAGGAACAAAATGCAGTTCCACAGTTCCTTCCATCACATGCTCCCTGATGAAATGGTATCTGATGTCTATGTGCTTGGTTCTAGAGTGCTGCACTGGATTCTGTGATATTGCAATTGCACTAGTGTTATCACAGAAAATTGGGATCTTTTCAACTTTAACTCCATAGTCAAGTAGTTGATTTCTCATCCATAGAATCTGTGAACAGCAACTCCCAGCTGCTATGTATTCAGCCTCTGCAGTTGAGGTAGATACTGAGTTCTGCTTCTTACTGAACCATGAGACCAGCTTGTTTCCTAAGAATTGACAGGTTCCTATGGTACTTTTTCTATCCATCTTGCAACCTGCATAATCTGCATCTGAGTAACCAATTAGATCAAAACCAGAATCTCTAGGGTACCAAATGCCAAGGTTTGGTGTTCCCTTGAGATATCTGAAACTCCTTTTAATAGCTACTAAGTGAGATTCCCTAGGAACAGCTTGAAATCTAGCACATAAACATGTAGCAAACATAATATCAGGTCTACTAGCTGTTAAGTATAAAAGAGATCCAACCATGCCCCTATAGCTTGTCATGTCCACCTTTTTTTCCTTAGTATTCAGTTCAAGCTTGGTGGCAGTGGCCATGGGTGTTTTTGCAGAAAAGCAATCTGCTAAATTAAACCTTTTTAAAAGATCATAAATGTATTTTGTTTGTCTTATAAAAATTCCCTCATTCACTTGTTTAACTTGTAAACCAAGAAAATAAGTTAATTCACCCATCATACTCATTTCATATCTACTTTGCATGAGTTTGGCAAATCTCTTGCAAAGTTTCTCATCTGTAGACCCAAATATTATATCATCTACATAAATTTGGACAAGTATCATAGAGCCATTGACATTTCTATAAAAGAGAGTTTTATCAACAGTACCTCGAATGAAGTGATTCTCAATAAGGAACTGTGAGAGTGTGTCATACCAGGCTCTAGGTGCTTGCTTCAGGCCATAGAGTGCTTTGAGTAGAAAGAACACATATTCTGGAAAGTCTGGATCTTCAAAACCAGGCGGTTGACTAACATACACCTCCTCCTCCAGAGTACCATTCAGAAATGCACTCTTGACATCCATTTGATAGACTTTGAAATTGGCATGCGCTGCATAGGCCAGGAAGATCCTTATTGCTTCTAACCTTGCCACTGGTGCAAAGGTTTCTTCAAAGTCAATTCCTTCCTCTTGACAGTAGCCTTTAGCCACTAATCTAGCTTTATTCCTTGTGACTATGCCATTCTCATCCATCTTGTTCTTGAATACCCACTTAGTGCCAATCACTGATTTGTCTTTAGTTTTGGGTATAAGTTTCCGTACTTCATTTCTTTCAAACTGGTTTAGCTCTTCTTGCATTGCTAAAACCCAGTCTGGATCCAAAAGAGCATGTTCAACTCTCTTTGATTCCTCTTTGGATAGAAAACTGCTATATAAGCATTCTTCTTGAGTTGCTCTTCTGGTTTGGGCCTTTGCATTAGGATCTCCAATGATAAGCTCAAATGGATGATCCCTGGTCCATTTTCTTTGTGGTGGTAAGTTTGACCTTGATGAAGTGGCTTCATTTTCTTTGTGTTGATCATTATGGATTGTTGTTGAGTTTTGACTGTGAGAAACTCCCCCTGAGTGTATGGCCCTCGAGATTGATGGAGTTCTTGCAGATTCATCAACAGATGCTTCTCTTTGATTTCCAACTGATGGTGTAAGTTACTCTTCAACAGGTGGTTCATTCTGCACTTCAACTGATGATTCTTATCTATTTCTCACACCATTAGATCTCCATTCTTCATCATCATCTTCATTTTATTCACCACTTCTCTCATTCTCAAATGAGAGAGACTCATGAAAACCTTCATCGACTAGACCAGATATTTTCTTGTCATCAAAGACAACATGTATAGACTCCATTACAATGTTTAGTCTTAAGTTGTAGACTTTGTAGGATTTTCCAGCTGAGTATCCAACAAAGATAGCTTCATCTGCCTTTGAATCAAATTTTCCAAGATGCTCACCATGATTTTTTAGTACAAAGCATTTGCATCCAAAGACATGCAGAAAGTTGATTGTTGGTTTCTTGCCTTTGAAAAGTTGATAAGGTGTCATGCCTTTTGCTTGATTGACCAAAGAAATATTCTAAGTGTAACATGCAGTGTTTATAGCTTCTGCCCAGAAGTATGTTGGTAGCTTAGACTCTTCAAGCATTGTTCTTGCAGCTTCAATTAGAGTTCTGCTCTTTCTTTCCACTACACAATTTTTTTGAGGAGTTCTTGGTGTAGAGAATTCTTGGATAATTCCTTCTTCTTCTTCACAAAACTCTCTTATTACAGAATTCTTGAACTCAGTTCCATTGTCACTTCTGATTCTCCTTACTTTGAGTAAAGGATTGTTGTTGACTATCTGGATGTGATTTATAATGACTTCATATGCCTCATCCTTAGAGTGCAGAAAGAATGTCCAAGAGAATTTTGAGAAATCATCAATAATCACAAGACAATATTTCTTCTTTGAGATTTACAACACATTGACTGGTCCAAAGAGATCCATGTGAAGTAGTTGCAAGGGATGATCAATTGATGACATTGACTTTGATTTGAAAGAGGCCTTCTTCTGCTTCCCTTTCTGGCATGCATCACACAATCCATCCTTGGAGTAATCCAATTTTGGAATACCTCTAACCAAATCCTTCTTTACCAACTCATTCATTGCTTTAAAACTCAAGTGTGACAGTCTTTTATGCCAAAGCCAACCTTCATCTACACTTGCCTTGCTGAGAAGACATGTAGTCATGTTTGCATTTGTTGAATTGAAGTCAGCAATGTACACATTTCCTCTTCTATATCCTGTCAACACTACCTTGTTGTCACTTTTCTTGAAAATGACACAAGCTTCAGATGTGAACCAGGCATTCTGGCCTTTATCACACAATTGGCTGACACTTAGCAAGTTATGCTTAATTCCATCAACCAGTGCTACTTCTTCAATGACAACATTCCCTTGTGCAATCAAGCCATATCCTCTAGTATATCCTTTGCTATTGTCTTCAAAGGTAATGCTAGGGCCAGCTCTCTCCTAAACTTAGTGAGCAGGGTAGAATCTCCGGTCATATGCCTAGAACAACCACTGTCCAGATACCAAAGATTATTTCTGTTTCCCTGTACACATCAAAACAAAATCAAGTTGATTTTGGTACCCAAGTTTTCTTGGGTCCTGCCTTGTTAGCCTTTTTCTTATTTTTCAAGCCCTTACTACCCAGGGGTTCTGATCTTTTTCTTAAAGATCTTATTTTTCACTTTCTCACATGCATTAAAACTAGATGTATAATTTGGCATAGTCTGTGCAAACATGTTATTCATTATCCATGGCAACTGAGGCATGTAAAAATTATTGTAATATGGATTATGCATGAATGGCATGTTAGCATACTGACTAGATGCATGAGCAGGTTGGACAAACATGTTAGGTGTAACATTCATAGCAGGCATAGGTACTGACTTAGGCATACTAGGCATAGAAGCATTCTTAACAGATTTACAGTTGACAAATAAATGATTAACACTACCACAGTTCACACATTCCTTTCGAGGAGAATATTTATCAGGTGTGTAATTACTATGTTTGTTAATTCCTACCTTGCCATTTCTATTCTTCTTATTAGCCTTAGCCTTAGGTTCAGTCTTTTCTAACTTATCCTTCAATTTCTTGATTGACAAGTTACCTATGTTTCCTTGTTCAACTGACTTGGTTTTGCTACACTCTCCATTAACAAAGTTCTTATTGACAGGCCCGTACTTTTTATTCAATTTAGTTAAAGTTGCTTTGCTAACAGGCTTAAGTCTCAAAGAACATTCTTTTTTGACTAAATCACTGTCTGAAGCAACTTCCCTATCAATATCTAACTTAACTTCTGCTAATTTGTGAAAAGAATCAACTCCTTGTATACTATAAATTTCTTCAGTTTTAGCCTTTGATCCCTTCCACTTAGCAATTAAGTCTTGTTCCTCTTTTAACTGTTTTATTAAACATTCTTCTCTTTTCAGAGCCTCAAGTAACTCATTCTTAGCATCCTGGCAATCTCTTTTCATTGTTTCAAAATCAATTAGTTGAGTCTCTAACAGAGTATTCCTATCACCTATCTTAGCATTAAGATCTTTAATCTTTTTGTTCTCCTTGTTAAGCAATTTTAATGTGACATGCATGTTATACAATTATTAAACATTTCATTAACAACATTATCACATTCATGTTTGGAAAGTTCAGTTAGGTTTGTAGAGTATACCTGGTTGCTTGCTGAACTAGCCTCTTCATCAGTTTCGTTTGCCATGAGTGCAAGATTGACAAACTCCTCTTCTGCATTTGAGTCACCTCCAGCAGGCCAGTCACTATCTTTTGACATGAATGCTCTCCCTTGTTGCTTGAGAAGATCAAAATATTTCTTCTTGTAATCAACAGTCTCGAACTGTTTCTTCCCTTTCTCAACTTTGGATTTTCTGCATTCATTGGCAAAGTGACCAGCAATTCCACAATTATAGCATTTGATCTTTGATCTTTCAACCACATCCTTCTTCGGTTGATAGCTTTTTTTGAATTGCCCGGCTCCTGCTGGATTCTTCTTAAATCTTAGCTTTGAAAATCTCTTTGACAGAAATGCCAAATACTCATCTAGATCTTCAGCTTCATCCTCACTTAATGCATCAGGTTCTTCAATCATCTTGCTTTTACCTTTTCTAGTTTCAGTTTCACCTTCACAAGTTTTTGAACTTATTGTGGCTTGTACACTCTTCATTCTTCCACCACCTTGGATTGTTTGAATATTGGCCACCAAGGCAACAGATCCACCTTTCTTCTGGATTTTCTCCACTTCCTCATCTTGCTGCATTTCAAGCTCATAGGTCTTCAGGATGCCATACAGTCTCTCAAGTGTAAAATATTTGTAGTCCTGAGAGTTCCTCAACGAGACTGTCACTGGCTTCCATTCGTTAGGAAGAGATCTCAGAAACTTTATGTTGGAGTCCTTGGTTTCATATTTTCTCCCATACAACTTTAGACCATTCAGTAACTTTTGAAATCTACTGAATATGTCTGTTAGATTTTCACCAGATGAGTGTAAAAATGCTCATATTGTTGTATTAGGAGCTGCATTTTGTTCTCTCTGACCTGCTCAGTTCCTTCACAGATGGTTTGGATAATGTCCCACACTTGCTTAGCAGTGGTGCAGTTAATGACATTATCAAACATATCTTGATCGATTCCATTGAACAAAATGTTCATGGTCTTCCTATCTTTGTGAATCTCCTCCAAGTCTTCATCTGTGTACTCAGCTTGATTCTTTGGAATAGGCCTTCCAGCAGCTACAGTGCCAGCATCTTGACCAATCCCAGAGTTGGCCTTCATTGGAACATGAGGTCAAAATTGCAGAGAATCCAGTTCAACATTCAAGGACTAAGCACATTGATGTCAGGTATCATTTTATTAGAGAACATATTGAGAATGGTACTGTGGAACTTCATTTTGTTCCTACTGACAAACAGCTTGCAAATATCCTAACCAAACCACTTGATGAGTCTACATTCATTAAATTGGTTAGTGAGTTAGGAATGTTAAATTTCTAGATCTTTAACATCTGCATAAGTAGCAAGGTATGTTGTTTAGCTTATAGATTTGATATTCATATCAGTATCTATATTTGTCATTTAGACTATGAAGCTAATAACATTTTGTCTTGATAAATTATAGTATGAATAAACAAGTCATTAAGAACTAGACTTTGAATTCTTAGTCTCTGACTTAGTAATTTAGGTTCTGAATTACTTAGTTGTTTCGTTCTAAATGATTGTTGCATGTTTTGATAATTCAACATATTCATACTCATAAATGGCTTCAATAAACAGGAAATAGACAAGATAGATCAAAAGAAAAACTTGTATTTTCATTAATCAAAAGCATTACATACATGGAAATGAAATACAATTTTTCTTTTTGCCTAACAGTAACTACTAATCTTGTTCTTGTCTAATGTTGTGGCTGCTGGAGTTGTCTCTTCCATGAATCTTCCACAATCAATTCGTCAACTCTCCAGGTATGCCAAAATCCATTTGGGGGATGCTGAGTACATCTACTCTTAAATTTCTTCTCTGAGCAATTTCAAGCGGTAAGAACCAACTTGAATGAGAGCAGCTGACTCCTAGCATCTTAGAAATGAATTGCATCTCCGTCAAGATCAACCCCAGACTCTTCACCAAATTCTTCATCCTCAAGGTGTGAAGAGATTAGAGGGAGATTTTGTTCAACTGGTAGATGTTCTAGAAGAGGATTTTCTACATTACATGGATCGATTCCTGCAATATCAAGTTCGATGAGAAAAGTCATCTCTTCAAAGAGATAGTTTATTTGCTCTTGATCATCAAGATCGTTAAACTTTTCAGAAGAGAGGAATCGAAAGTTAGGGTTCATGTGAATATCTGGGTTAAAAGCCATTGTGTTTGGAAAGCTCTTTGTGTCTTTTGCAGAGAGTGTTTGAGTGGTTTTTAGAATGGAGTAAGGCAAATGACACCATGGCCTGTTTGGTAACTTGGAATTCATTTGAATTCCTGGAATTGACCAAATTTAGTGTTTGGCAAGATAAAAAAAATTTGGAATTGGAATTGTCCAAATCCATCTAAATTATGAACAGGCCCAAAAATGAATATTTCAAATTATAACCATTCACGTGTCATTTCAAATGATTAAAAAAAAAATTAGGTCGGGGCACGCCTCTCTTCCTGGACCAAATATAGTTAGCCGTCTCTCTCATCTCTCTCTCCTCTCTCTCTCTCGTCTCTCTCTCAGCTCTTTCTATCTCTCTCTCGTCTCTCTCATCTCTCTCTATCTTTAACTCTCTCTCTCTACACCAGTCTCTCCGAAAAGCCTTCCATCTCCACTGTAAGTAGCAATTAGCTCAGATCTTGTATAATTGTAGTGTTTATTTGCTTAATTATAGTTGTTTTCACCGTCGTTGTTGGGTTTTAGGTTTCAATTGTGCGTGTATATGTGTATAATATATGTTTAGAGGTTTGTTTTTGTTTGAAATATAAATATTGTAATTTTTGGTGTGATTTTTTTGAATTCAAGATAAGAACACTACTTTTTTCTGTTTGATTTTTCGAAATCGAGCTATGGGTATTATAAATTATAATCGAGAGTAGTATGTCACTGCCATATCTAATTTGTTTTGAATATTTGTTTGTCGCTGCCATATCTAATTTAGGTTGAATATTTGTTTGTTTGTCACTGCCTTAGATCTACTTGTTATAGATGTGTGTATGTGTTTGTGTTGTAATTGTTAGTTGATCGAATATTAAAGGTATATGATTTGTGTTGTAGTACAATGTCCGATAAAGTGAGTACTCGAGATTTACGAAAACGTTTGAGGGATAGTGAAGAAGATATGGAGTTGGTTATGATAGTTGCAAGTTTTATTGTAGTAGTAGGGGCTGCATCATATGGTCAAATGTATAGGGTGAAGGAGGTGACATGGAACGAGTGTGAACGCTCTCAAATTAGGGCTACTTGGATGAACACTCTTAAAAATGATACGAAATGTCGAGACCAACTACGTCTTGACATACGTCGTTTCGAGAAATTATGTCATCTTTTACAATCTAAAGGGGGGCTAGTTACTACTAGGAATGTCACGGTGAAAGAAGTTGTGGTGCAATTTCTTCATATTCTTGCGCATGATTTGAAGAATAGAACAATACAAGCAATCTTTGCTCGTTTGGGAGAAACTGTGAGTCGTTAATTTCATGTAGTACTTGAATCCGTGTTAAAGCTTGGAGAGCATTTTATCAAGAGAGTGGATCATACCACTAATTATGCACATGATAGCAAATGGAAGTGGTTTGAGGTAATTTCGTGAAAAGTTTTTGTTTAGAATCCCAATGGTTACTGTTATTGATATATAGGATATGTTTAGTGTGCTGTAGGAGCTCTTGATGGGACACACATCAAAATGACAGTCCCTATCGAAGATCGACCTAGATATCGGGATAGGAAGGGGGATACTAGCACCAATGTCCTAGCCACATGTGATCCAAATCTTCGTTTCACATATGTGTTGCCTGGTTGGGAAGGATCTGCATCAGATCCCCGGGTTCTTCGTGATGCTCTTCGGAGGCCTAATGGTTTAAAAGTACCTAGAAGTAAGGGTTTATAAATTTTTCTACTATATAATTACCTCAATTTGAAAATTTAAGAATT
The DNA here is from genome assembly GCA_036435485.1 of Saposhnikovia divaricata. NCBI lineage: Eukaryota > Viridiplantae > Streptophyta > Magnoliopsida > Apiales > Apiaceae > Saposhnikovia > Saposhnikovia divaricata. The sequence continues at coordinate 112,430,190 of CM071594.1, read as the reverse complement.
ATAATGCGAATAATTGTATGATGCGTGCAGATAAATTCGCATATAAATATTTTCTTGTGGATTTGGGATATACTAATAGTGAAGGTTTTCTAGCTCCTTATAAGCATACTAGATACCATTTGAATTTGTGGCGAGGGAACACTCCAACAAATTACAAGGAGCTTTTCAACTTAAGGCACTCATCCGCTAGAAATACTATTGAAAGAGCATTTGGATTGTTGAAGAAACGTTGGAGTATACTTAGAGATGCAAGCTTCTTTCTAAAAAAAATTCAAATTCGTATCATTAATGCTTGTTTCATTCTTCATAATTTTCTAAGGGAAGAAAACATGGAAGAAACAACGTATTTGCAAGAGGTAGAACAAGAGTTAGACACCATAGAAGCAATTGATGTAGAAGATGAAGAAGAGGAAGATTTTATTTCAACCGCTCGATCCACCGATGAGTGGAACGAATTTAGAGATCATCTTGCCAAAACAATGTTTGAAGAATATATAGGGCAAAGGAGGGGAGCTGATTGAATTTCTGATTGTATTTGTTTAAGCTTTTTAAGTGATGTAATTTTGTACTTTAAGGTCCTTATTTTCACACTCGTATCGGAAATCAGTTTGTAACCGAGTGGTTTCATTTTAATCCTAAATGCAGCAACTTTTAAATGCCATTGCTCAGACGTGCAGCAACTTCTAAACGCTTATGTACTATAATCTATGTTTTACTGTTTGCTATTTAGATTTTATCAATTTATGCTATATAGACATCACTGCTGGTCAGATTTTATTGCTATCTAGACATCACTGCTGGTCCTGAATTTGCATGTTAACATCCCTCCTGATGTTTTTTTCTTGATAGATAGACCTGCCTGGTTAAAGATTCATACTCGGGCAAAATTAGCAACACTTACCACAAAGGCAAGTGACACCCCTGATTTTTCTTCCAGGAATCACTAGATTCCTTGACTGGCTTATTTGCTCCTTTGACTTCTGAAATGCAAGATGCTGTATAAAGTAAGAAAATTGATAAACAATTAATTTAGTATTGTGTGGGTCACTTACCCAATATTAAATCGATAAGAACAGAAGATCGATTTCATGTGTTTTAAAAAAATTAATGTGAGAGTATGATAGGATTAGGATGATCACTGATCATATTAGAGCACAAGAAATGGTCTTATGGCCCTTATGTCAAGCACTCATCTTACCATTGTCTGGCTTTAGTACTACATGTTTTGCATAAGAAACAAATGTCAAAAATGACTTTGAAAAAAAAAGGTTAAAAGATGGACTCTGAATTAGGTGATGGATACTGACATAATTTACGACTAAAAGGAATTTTCAGAGAAGCCTCAAAATCTTCACACAGACCTTTATACATTTACTACTTTTTGTTGATAACCTCCTGAATTGTTCTCTACTGCTACTGCTGAACAGTAGGTTTCTTGTTTACATTTACTGTGATGACTAAAATACTTAAAGATGTTAGACCTTTATACATCATACTGCTAACTGTATGACTACATAATTATAATATAACTTGTGTAACTTGTTTGTATTGTTTGTAGCAATGAATAGACAAGGAAAACAACACGTGGCTCCACCACCCGTTCCGGCTCCTGCTACCGCTCTTACTAATAGGAGTTATAATACATGGAATTCTAAAATGGATGCTATACTCACGTCGACACTATTTGAGCAAATAAATGAAGGAAATAAAGGTGATGGGGATTTCAAACAGCAAGCTTACCAAGCTGTGGCTGACAAGTTGAGAACCAAAATGAACATATCTTTAACTGCTGCTATTGTCAAGAACCGGATCAAATCATGGAAGAAACACTATTCCGTGATTACTGAAATTCGAACATACACCAAATTTAGGTGGGATGAAGAGCGGAAGATGTTGGTGAAACCTATTGAAGAACTTGAAGAATGGAAGAACTACTGTAAGGTATTAATTCTATTTAGAGCTAAAACATCAAATTTATGATATTTTTGTGTGCTTTTTGAACCATTCAGTTGAGTAAATATGTGGATTTAAGCTCTACCACTGCAATATGTTAGAATGATGATAGACTGATATTTATAAGGTAGTAGGGATTTTTACTAGATGGTTTTGCTGGGTGATGTATAAGGTAGTAGGGATTTTTACTAGATGGTTTTGTATCTGGTTGATTTCATTCAGTTGGGTGTTGTGTTTCCTAGCCATCTTACCTAGTCTGAGCTGGTGGTAATTCTCTAGTTAATGTCACACAAAAGCTATGTCCAGAAAAAGATGGGATTTAAGTGCTGCTGTCTGTTAACAAATCTACTTAAAATGCTAATCCAACCAAAACTACTTTGTAACTGAACCAGTAAGCTAGGGACACGTTATACTCTGCAGTCTGCATTGCTAATCAAATGAAATTTGTGTTCACTTTACATTCTGTTGACAGTAAGTGTAAATAATTAAGGTAGACGTCCGCAGGCCAAGAATGTGCTTATGTTCTTAAAAAGAATTGTAAAAACTAACTTACTCTGTCATCTGATGAATTTTCTTGTTTACGATATATTGTTTACGATAAGAGCAAGGAGAGTCGACGATGAAGACAACTCGTAGCTCCATTTCTTAGAAATAAGGTAGAATTTTTTCTTGGAAAAAAATATTTTAAAATCCGCTAAAAAATATTTTAAAATATTTCTTAGAAATAAGGTAGAATTTTTTTAAAAAATATTTTAAAGTCCTAATCTTCTCAGTTTATAATGATATTCTTAGAGTGAGTAACGATTTTACTTATTTTTGGTATGGTAATTCGTACTTTCAAGTTTGAAGTTAAAAATGTATCTCCCCTCAATTCTTTTATATCTACCTTCGTGTTTTTGACTTTCAAGTTAAAAAAAAAGTGTAACATGTATTACAAAACCATAAATTTCCAATTATTTAGTACAACAGCCACGTCCATCTCAGTGACACAAGCAACGTAGAATTTTCATTCTAATGGAGAAGCAAACAAACAGCCGCAACTGCTCATTAAACTTCCAATTATTCTATTTCATCAACACTCATATCATTTGGCAGGGGAGAAGGGAAAAATTATCAAACTAGTTTGTTGTGCCAGTTTGATGCATACATCCGACGATGGCCTTCTAACCAATTTATTACCTTGGTGTCAAACCACCTAAAATCAGGCAGCCACCTTTTTTTATGTTACAGAATTGATAATTTTTGCAAATTCAGGCCCCTGTACAATTGAAACTATTATATTAGTCTTGCATACTACTGACAACAGGTTCTTTATTTATTATCCTTCCCGTAATAGGGAGCTTGAATTTCGAATTTCTACTTGTTTAATGCACCATTTCAAACTATGTATGACAATATTCTACATAAAATAGTGTAAATACCATTATTGGTGATTTATACAGGATAACCCACATGCAGTCTGAAACATGTGATGTTTTTCGGAAGAAATTATAGGTAGTGGGGCAGGTGTTCTTATCGGAATTTTTGTCACATCTTCTTGGAAAAAATGGAGGGTAATTCTGAGTTTTTTTGCTTGTTTTTGTCCTGCTTCCAGAGGTCTATAAAGGTTATTACTTGGTTTACAAGAAGTTCTGGTGTTCCAAGTTTTTTTGTAATGCTGTTACAAGGGTTACAAAGATTGGAGAGAATTGATTCTGGTTTCAGGTTGCAGTTTGTTTTATGCCCAGATTTTGGGATTGGAATTTTGGTATCTGATTCTTTTACTTTGATTCATATGTGCTTGCAGAATTTTGGTACTATAAACATGATCAGTGTATGTGTTTTGCTCACTAGTCTATTCGTTTTGCTCTGCTGTTACACCTACTATTATTAACTTTATTTGGTTATGTGTACAGGACAATTCTAGTGCTTCTGCATATCAGAACAAAAGCATTGATAATTGGGATGATATTTACACTCTTTTTGCCTCGGATAGAGCCACTGGTGATGGTGCTGAGCAACATGAAGAGTCAGCCTTTGCCATGGAGATGGAGAATGAGGTTGGCAGTGGTTCAGATACTATTTCTGGGGAGTCGAACAAGAGGATAAAGCGAGATCGTCTTGCTGATGCTGTTTCTAAATTTGCCGAGTCCTTCACCGAGTACGTGAGTAGAGCACAAGGCCCTCCAAAACCTTCAAGCAAAGAGATATATGATGTTATATATGCTACTCCTCGTATTACTCGAATGGATGTCCTGAAAGGTGTGAAAAGTTTTATGAATGGCACAACTGATATGTTCGAGATGCTCAAGAGTTTACCGGAAAGTGATAAATTAGATTGGGTTTTGTTGAATATTAGTGACTGATTAGAGCTCTTTTATTTTCAGTTTCTGTTGTATTGGCGAACATTAAATCATTGTGTACTTCCAAACTAGTTTTTATGTTTAAGTGCAATGATATATTTTGGATATAATTTATTTGATGTAACATGATGCATTAGAAAAATAATGTTCTGTCTCTTGTCTAGTTAAATTCAGCATTTAAAATACCATAAATTTTCAAATAGAAAGCTAGAATTTCAATTCCAGGAATTCAAATTATCATGTTACCAAACAGTGGATTTGGATTTGAAATCTGGGAATTCAAATTCTGGAATTGAAATTCTTGATTTGAAATGAAATGCAAGCTTCCAAACAGCACCTGAGGCATGTAAAAATTATTGTAATATGGATTATGCATGAATGGCATGTTAGCATACTGACTAGATGCATGAGCAGGTTGGACAAACATGTTAGGTGTAACATTCATAGCAGGCATAGGTACTGACTTAGGCATACTAGGCATAGAAGCATTCTTAATAGATTTACAGTTGACAACTAAATGATTAACACTACCACAGTTCACACATTCCTTTCGAGGAGCATATTTATCAGGTGTGTAATTACTATGTTTGTTAATTCCTACCTTGCCATTTCTATTCTTCTTATTAGCCTTAGCCTTAGGTTCAGTCTTTTCTAACTTATCCTTCAATTTCTTGATTGACAAGTTACCTATGTTTCCTTGTTCAACTGACTTGGTTTTGCTACACTCTCCATTAACAAAGTTCTTATTGACAGGCCCGTACTTTTTATTCAATTTAGTTAAAGTTGCTTTGCTAACAGGCTTAAGTCTCAAAGAACATTCTTTTTTGACTAAATCACTATCTGAAGCAACTTCCCTATCAATATCTAACTTAACTTCTGCTAATTTATGAAAAGAATCAACTCCTTGTATACTATAAATTTCTTCAGTTTTAGCCTTTGATCCCTTCCACTTAGCAATTAAGTCTTGTTCCTCTTTTAACTGTTTTATTAAACATTCTTCTCTTTTCAGAGCCTCAAGTAACTCATTCTTAGCATCCTGGCAATCTCTTTTCATTGTTTCAAAATCAATTAGTTGAGTCTCTAACAGAGTATTCCTATCACCTATCTTAGCATTAAGATCTTTAATCTTTTTGTTCTCCTTGTTAAGCAATTTTAATGTGACATGCATGTTATACAATTATTAGACATTTCATTAACAACATTATCACATTCATGTTTGGAAAGTTCAGTTAGGTTTGTAGAGTATACCTGGTTGCTTGCTGAACTAGCCTCTTCATCAGTTTCGTTTGCCATGAGTGCAAGATTGACAAACTCCTCTTCTGCATCTGAGTCACCTCCAGCAGCCCAATCACTGTCTTTTTACATTAATTCTCTCCCTTGTTGCTTGAGAAGATCAAAATGTTTCTTCGTGTAATCAACAGTCTCGAACTGTTTCTTCTCTTTCTCAGCTTTGGATTTTCTGCATTCATTGGCAAAGTGACCAGCAATTCCACAATTATAACATTTGATCTTTGATCTTTCAACCACATCCTTGTTCGGTTGATAGCTTTTTTTGAATTCCCCGGCTCCTGCTGGATTCTTCTTAAATCTTAGCTTTGAAAATCTCTTTGACAGAAATGCCAAATACTCATCTAGATCTTCAGCTTCATCCTCACTTAATGCATCAGGTTCTTCAATCATCTTGCTTTTACCTTTGCTAGTTTCAGTTTCACCTTCACAAGTTTTTGAACTTATTGTGGCTTGTTCACTCTTCATTCTTCCACCACCTTGGATTGTTGGAATATTGGCCACCAAGGCAACAGATCCACCTTTCTTCTGGATTTTCTCCACTTCCTCATCTTGCTGCATTTCAAGCTCATAGGTCTTCAGGATGCCATACAGTCTCTCAAGTGTAAAATATTTGTAGTCCTGAGAGTTCCTCAACGAGACTGTCACTGGCTTCCATTCTTTAGGAAGAGATCTCAAAAACTTTATGTTGGAGTCCTTGGTTTCATATTTTCTCCCATACAACTTTAGACCATTCAGTAACTTTTGAAATCTACTGAATATGTCTGTTAGATTTTCACCAGAGGAGTGTAAAAATGCTCATATTGTTGTATTAGGAGCTGCATTTTGTTCTCTCTGACCTGCTCAGTTCCTTCACAGATGGTTTGGATAATGTCCCACACTTGCTTAGCAGTGGTGCAGTTAATGACATTATCAAACATATCTTGATCGATTCCATTGAACAAAATGTTCATGGTCTTCCTATCTTTGTGAATCTCCTCCAAGTCTTCATCTGTGTACTCAGCATGATTCTTTGGAATAGGCCTACCAGCAGCTACAGTGCCAGCATCTTGACCAATCCCAGAGTTGGCCTTCATTGGAACATGAGGTCAAAATTGCAGAGAATCCAGTTCAACATTCAAGGACTAAGCACATTGATGTCAGGTATCATTTTATTAGAGAACGTATTGAGAATGGTATTGTGGAACTTCATTTTGTTCCTACTGACAAACAGCTTGCAAATATCCTAACCAAACCACTTGATGAGTCTACATTCATTAAATTGGTTAGTGAGTTAGGAATGTTAAATTTCTAGATCTTTAAGATCTGCATAAGTAGCAAGGTATGTTGTTTAGCTTATAGATTTGATATTCATATCAGTATCTATATTTGTCATTTAGACTATGAAGCTAATAACATTTTGTCTTGATAAATTATAGTATGAATAAACAAGTCATTAAGAACTAGACTTTGAATTCTTAGTCTCTGACTTAGTAATTTAGGTTCTGAATTACTTAGTTGTTTCGTTCTAAATGATTGTTGCATGTTTTAATAATTCAACATATTCATACTCATAAATGACTTCAATAAACAGGAAATAGACAAGATAGATCAAAAGAAAAACTTGTATTTTCATTAATCAAAAGCATTACATACATGGAAATGAAATACAATTTTTCTTTTTGCCTAACAGTAACTAATAATCTTGTTCTTGTCTAATGTTGTGGCTGCTGGAGTTGTCTCTTCCATGAATCTTCCACAATCAATTCGTCAACTCTCCAGGTATGCCAAAATCCATTTGGGGGATGCTGAGTACATCTACTCTTAAATTTCTTCTCTGAGCAATTTCAAGCGGTAAGAACCAACTTGAATGAGAGCAGCTGATTCCTAGCATCTTAGAAATGAATTGCATCTCCGTCAAGATCAACCCCAGACTCTTCACCAAATTCTTCATCCTCAAGGTGTGAAGAGATTAGAGGGAGATTTTGTTCAACTGGTAGATGTTCTAGAAGAGGATTTTCTACATTACATGGATCGATTCCTGCAATATCAAGTTCGATGAGAAAAGTCATCTCTTCAAAGAGATAGTTTATTTGCTCTTGATCATCAAGATCGTTAAACTTTTCAGAAAAGAGGAATCGAAAGTTAGGGTTCATGTGAATATCTGGGTTAAAAGCCATTGTGTTTGGAAAGCTCTTTGTGTCTTTTGCAGAGAGTGTTTGAGTGGTTTTTATAATAGAGTAAGGCAAATGACACCAGGTTATTATATAAAAATTCATGAGAAGCTGGATAGTCTTTTGAAGTATTCCAATGCAGCTATATCATTATTACTTCGCGCGTGACTGAACTTCTCATATTTCTAAGATACTTTAAAATCTAATCAAAATATTTTGCTTGGATTATTGGTGTTTATTTTCAGGAAAATATCTGACATGCCACATACGCAACTCCATTTTAGTCTCTGAAAATCTGTTCAAATTCAAATTAGACCCTGATTTTAATTAAAATCAATTTTGGATTTTATTTCCAAAAATCGTGGGTAATTACAATTTTTCAAGAACTGCCACCTGTCAATCTACGTGTGGACGTGGATTAGTGGGTCTGAAGGAATTTTGAGTATATTATTATTTTGAGACTCTGATTGTTATTGCTTTCTTCATATTTGAATTTTTTAAAGCAAAAACTGATTCAAGCTCTCAAAATCTCTAATCAGTTTCAAAGATTTCTCAAGTTCTTCTCAGATTCAAAATCAATGGCTGCTCAAAGAAGATTACCCAAGTCAGTTGCTTTCAAGTTTGGTGACTTCGATTTTATGACAAACAACCATGTTGCTGCAATCACCAACAAGGAAGGGGTATCAACTAATTTTCACCCAGTGATGGATTTTATGGCAATTGGACCTTTGCATTATGCACTGACAGCATCTCCAGTGATTAATCAAGCTGCTGTTTCACAAGCTTGGGAGAATGCTGAGGTAGTTGATCCTGTTTAGGGTCAACCAAGTAAGATTGTTCTAAACCTAGGACAAGATTCTTTTGATATTACTGAATCTGTTGTCAATTCAGTACTTCACTTACCTCTTAATGTGCCTTATGTTAGTGAACCATCTGATGATGATATTAGAACTATGTTATCTTCACTAGGATATAGTGGACCTTTAGATAACATGAGCCAGTTAAGGAGACCTTTTCTTAGAAAAGAATGGTCTTTCTTCTTTGATCAATTAGCTAAAGGCTTTACTGGTAAATGTAGTTCTTTTGAACAAATTACTTCTGTTACAATTGGATATAGTTTTCTTTATAACAGAGTAATTAACATTGGTCACATTTTATTGAATCAGATGAGTATCAAACTTGGTTCTAATAAAAATGGAAGGAATATGGTTTATTATCATAGATTTATGCAATTATTTATCAACCATTTTATTCCTAATGTGTAAGAACCCAAATTTTCGGTAGAATTAAAACTTTTTATTAAGTATTGATAAAATGAGGAACAATGATTCCGACAACAAGGTCACCAGCTCTAATAAATGAATGGAATGGATATGGATTCAAATACTTATATGTCATGAAGAATGCTATTGGTTGACAATCTAGATAAGAATTATCTATCTCCTAGGAAATTAAGATTTGATAATTCCAAGGGGGAAGGTTATTCTTATGTCATCCAAATCGATATCTATTATCAGTCCAGTGGTTCCGTAAAAGGGTTAAGGAACGATCGGAAGAGAACCGGGACATCTATATAACCCTAAAATAATAAGTAAAGAATAAGTGGTGAATAGTGATTTTGGTGGACGTAGGAATATTATTGGACGACGCTATATAGAAGTACCCGGGACGAAATTCCGTGTTCATATTATTGATCCAGGGGGAAAAGAGTGTATGTAAAAGCTGTCAGATTCTGAAAAATAGCACTTTTATTTTCCCCGAGATTTCCCTGGACACTGAAAGACTTAAGGAATTATTGAAGGGATTTAAGGAAAATAGGTTCAAGAATTATTAAATAGAATGGAGGATGATAGTATAAATATTAAGACGGTTTCCGGTAAAACCCTAACTAGAAACGAACACCAACACTTGTCCATAAAATGATGCAAGGCATGACATGATCACTTTAATAAAGCTACTTTAGCTAGATATTATCAAGATGAGGTGTATTATGCAAGAGAACCAAGCAATCAAAGATCAAAAACTCCATTCTCTCCATTTTGTTCAAACTGCCCAGAAGAACACCCTCAAAGAAGAAAATTCATAGCTCCATTTCTATCCATGATAAAATCACCTAATTTTGACCACATCCTCTCCACTCCATGGCCAATATTCGCTCAAAATTTCATGGCAATCTAATGATTATAGCCTAGTCAAATCTCCTCCCCAAGTTGAAGAAACCAAACTGCCCTGTTCTTGACAGTTTCTGTCCAGCTAAAAAAGGGGGATCAAACCCCTAGCTATGAAGCTTCAAATTTGATGAACTAGGACTCAAACTAAAGCTTATGAAGATGCCAAGATGTGGTAAAAATTTGAGAGCCAAACTCTTATTTTTCGATTTTCTATGATTTTTACAAGTTTAGGGTGAATAGTAACTTTCAAGAAACTAACTTTGTTTTTCTTGATTTCTTGGATGATCTAAGCTTGGTTAAGGTTGTATAAGGATTATTAAAGGCTTAGTAAGGTCTTACACACACCAAGGAAGGTATGGAACTCATGAAACCCTAACCCTTACTTTGAGATTATGCATGTTCTTGATGGATTTTAACTTAGTTATGATTATGGTGATGTTATAAGCATGATTAGTTAGTGGTTTAGTGATTTAAGTAAAATGATGCACATGATGGTGAAGTGTAATATTTCTGGACTTTTTGAGATGAATAGCATGTGTATAAATTGTATGAATGCCCAGTGTGGCTTGGTTGGATTGTTGTAATTTTTGGAATGTCCGAGTTATAGCTGTCGTAATGCCCGATTTTTGATAATCTTTAAAAACCGTGCATCACAGCAGCTTTAACTCACTGTCCAGGGTTGTATTTTACCATGATAAGATAGATAATGTTCCAAGCTTCGTTTTGATATAAAGAACGTGTGAAACGGACTTACGGTTTAGGAGTTATGGCCGATATACTAAAAGTAGTTAGAAACCGTAAACGAGAATTCGTAACTGAAATTGAACCCTCGTAAAATACGTAAGTCAGTGGCGAATCTTGGTAATTAAATACTAGAGGTAAAAAGGAAGGTGTGAGAGAAAACCTCGTGTGAAACGGATCGTTTTCCGATTTTATAAAAATGTTCGAATCAAGGTTAAACGCGAACGAACCCCTTAAAAGTATAACTTTGGTTATGACTTAGAAAACGGACGGTAAAACTCGAGGTATAATCTCGGTTCGTAATCGATCGACTTTAGAACTTATACGACTTAAGTATATACCGAGTGTGGGAATGAGGACATGTCGTAATAACGAACAAATGTCGGATCGTATCAGTAATAAAAAGAGTTACACTAAAAGGTGTATAACGAGATAATTCGAAAACGTGTTTCGATTTAAGTGAAGTTTATACCTAGACTTTTAAAACGTGTTAAGTGGTTAATCTCGAATGTTCTGATTGTTTTTAGATCATCGAGCAGACCCAGGACACGCTATCTCCACCCACAACCGATTACCAAGCAAGTGTTCAAAACTTTGAACCTGTTGTTGTGATAATATATATATGCGATTGCCATTTTACATATCCCATAGCATGCATGCCTATTGTCAAATTATATCATGATACCTGTTCCCTGAATTGATATTGGCTTATAGACTAGATACGAATTATCAGTGATAAGTCGGATTGTTTTGGCAAGACCCTTAGCGAAGGGCATATGATATTCATTCTAAATATAGACCGGGAGTCGGTATTTTGAGATATAGATAGTCGTGGAAACCCGGAGGGACTCCAACGGCAGATTATTATTTATCTGAGGAATGTTATTGTTAAACGTTATTTATATTCCATAAAGTATCAATTACTTGGAAATATTTCGAGGAATGTTATTCGAGTATTATCTCAGTCGAGAGATGTTAAATGAATGTTAGTTTCGAATATTCATTTAGAGTTGATTATTTAATGAATATTATTTTGATATTCATTAGAATGTTATTTATTAAATGAATATTACTTTTGAATATTCATTTAAGGTTTTATGTACTTGACAAATATTATTTTAAAATATTCATTGGAAGTTCTACTTACTTAAGGAATATTATTTCGATTATTCCTTTAAAGTTTTGATTACTAAATGAATATTATTTGGATATTCATTTAGAAGATTATTTATTAAATGAATATTATTTTCAAATATTCATTTAAGGATTGACCTATTTATTGAATATTATTTTAAACATTTATTGGAGTTTAATTATTTAATGAATATTATTTCGAATATTCATTTAAGGAGGGATTTATTTAGTAAATAATTCCATATATTCATTCGAGGAGTACTTACGAGCTATATTATAATTTAATAATATTTCGTAATTATTATTGAATTAATAAATATTCTTGGAATATTTATTTAAATCTTTTAAATTCTTTTTAAAAATGATTTATATTAGTCGGAGATTATCTTTCACCTCTAGATATTATGTAAAATATTTCAGAGTCTTTTTATGACTATTTTATCAAGGAAAGGTTCCCAACTCTTTTATTTTCATTTAAATCTATCTTAAAAGGATTTAAATGCTCGCTGAAACTTCCATATTATAGGGGAACCTACTTGAGCAATGTTAGTTATCTTGTAGACTTCCCGGTCATAAATCTCATAATTTATCCTTTTCACTCGCAACTTGGTTGCTATGGACTCATTAAGTTTGTGTGTACCTTCTCATCATTCGAGGGGTAAGATTATTGGAACAAGTTGATATCCATTAACAAGCAAAAGCTTGGGAAATGTTGGTGAATTTTCCTTTCCAACTAGATACGACTACTTTGTGGAGTCTTATCAACAAGTATTTCACTTGGAGAAGGGAGGACAAACTCTACGTTTCAATGCTGTGGATTTATTCGAACTAGGAGTCGTGTGTAAGAGGCCGAGTCACGCGGTCCATCACAAGGCCTAACCATTGGCCAGGGAGTTACTATTAAAAGGCAATCGACAAGTGGAGCCGTCAGTTCTTCCTTCTACTGGTAGTAAACTATATTGGGCTGTACCATCCCCGACTGATCATCAGGGAGTGGGACAGCTGGCGCGTGATAACCCCAGTATTGGTTCATCTCCCAAATTGGGAATTCCCTGCAACACGTATCGAAGAGACTTCTTTCAGGTTGACGGTGTCTTCCGCAACACGTATCGAAGAGACTTCCTTCAGGTTGTAGGACTTCGAAAAATGTTAATAATTGGAATTGCAATATTTTCCTTGCAAGTTCCTCTTTATATGATAAATGATAATATCTTGCTTATTTTCGACATAGCAGATATTCCCACATATATTTACATTTTGAGTTACCTTGTAACTTCATCGTTCATATTATACTGGCATCATTTCCGTAAATGCATGGCATATGGTTTTAAAGATACTTTTGAACTGTCATATATTATCATCCAGTTAAATATTATTGTTGGTGGGCTATTGCTCACCCTTGCTTTATTATTATATCACAACAACAGCTAGACCAGAAGACTCGCGCAAGGCGTACTCGACGCTGGCGAGGACGATGAGACTACCAGAGCCGAAGAGAAAGCTACTGGTAGGATAGATTTATTCTTTCAGTACCAAGTATATGGTCTAGTATAACTTATGCAAATGGATGGCAAAGAGTATGCATTCATATTGAAATTCTTTTGGATTGTAAGAACTCATATTGTGCTTAATAAAATTTGGTAGTTACTCTGATTTTATCTCTGGGACTATAACGGGTGTGTTTTATATTGTTGTGTTGGGTCATAAAGATGTAATTTATTTTGAGTTGAAGTAAGTTCAAGTATTGTGAACAGTAATGGAGACCGTAATGACCGGATCCCGGACCCCGGATCTGGGGGTGTTACAGAAATGGTATCAGAGCGTAAGTTATAAACCCCAGAGATGAGGCGACGTTAAAACAATAAATTCAATAAGATAATAAGAACTCTTGCCAAGTTCATAGTCGAACTACTTAATGTAGTGATGACATATAAAACCCTTATGGGAACTCTTAAGTATCATGATAGTAACTTAGATCGATATCGTATCGACGAGTAAGGCGACTGACCTTGAGGCATACGAGCAGCAGCGCGAGGATGCTTTACATGCTGAAGATCAGCGGGTAATTCGATGGAGTACCCTAGTGGAGACCCGGAAGAGGTTCCAGCAGATAAGGAAAATCCTGTTAGGATAAGGAGGTTACCCTTGAGGAATGAGGGCCGCAGCCAGAAAGACTGTGATGATTAAGGTATGGTGCTCAGAAAAGTGAGCATAAAGAACTGAGCTATTAGCAAGAGAACTGAAGATTCATATTGGATTCGTAGCCGGACTACTGGATGTAGTACCAGCAAGTAAGACGGATTGAAAGGATCACTTGAGATCTTATACGGGAATAGACGAGAATCCTTAGAGACTTTCATATTAATGAAGAAAGAGCTAGAGGGATGTATGATTATCAAAGACATCAATTTAGGGCGAGGAGCAGAGTCCCTAGGGATAGTTGAGAAGGAGGCAGTAAGTGCCACATCATTTGATAAATGAATTAGTATGAATATTGTCAGTAATAATTCGCCATAAAAAGGCAGATGTCATAGGTTATAATTTATGAAACCAAATGGAGGTTAATGAGGAGGTTTTATTAAGGGAAATGTTCATTTTATGAATGAATCAGTTAGAAAGTAAAGGCATTGGGGAGTGACAGCATGATTGGATAAAGTTATATAAGGAAGTAGTAGGCAAGGCAATGATCTCAGAACCTACCGGAAGATAAGACCAGTGAGTCAAGATGAATTCATAATGAGACTACTGTCAAAGACTGATTATAGGGTTATTTCAACTCAGTTAAATGATGAACCAGAAACGTTAGATGCATGTGATTCAGAGGAATATTAAATTCCTTCTTCTCTTTGAATGGATTATAGTAGTTACCTTAAGTTTACTCCGACACGGAATTATAATGGATCAAGTAATACGATCAGCAATTAAAGGGAAAAATGTGAGAAAATCTTCCTGGAGCTAAAAGATGAAAGTGGTAATGACCAAGAGTTGGCATTGCTTAATGGAAAAGGAGACTTTGTGCTTTCAATGACGCTTCGCATAAAGGATTAGGATGTGTGCTTGCGCAGCATGACAAAGTACTTGCGGACGCATTCGGACAGCACGGTCCACCAGGTCGGATGGCCTCAGTAGTGCCAATTGTGTGGAACAACCAACTCCGACGGTAATGTTCCTTCTGAGACTAGTGGTTAGGTAGACGGACATGTGGTAATATTGAATATCAGGACATTGTGTCAGGCTTCAGTTTGAAACTGTTGATTACCCTTCTAAGGGATGTATATAATTGTTAGGCCAAATACACACTTATAATCAACTAAGTATGAGAGAATAACAATAAGTTCTTTAAAAGCTCTAAAAACTGTTTGAATTAATTTCTCTCTCAGTGATGTAAATTATCACAGAGAGCTGTTTAGGTTACAATGAAAGATATTGTATTACACAATCGATACCCTTCTAGGGTTAACCTAACTGTATTTATAAAATATACAGCTGCTATACAATCGATAATTGATACTCCTATAAATTAGCTATACAATTGATATCAATTACGATTGCTACTAGTCTCCTTAGTCAACTCAATCTCTTTGACAGCTATCCAATCTTCAAAGATATTGCTTCCATAATTATCTTCAATAATTCTTCAAACACTGTTGACAAGTAGACGCTTCCTCCAAACAGTGTTTAATAAACTCTGTCGAGCTTCCACTGTCAGCGTATAGTAAACTCTGTTCAGCTTCCAACTGTCAGAGTTTAACTAAACTCTGACTGCTTCCTGTTTCAAGTTAAACTCTGTTTTTCCCTGTAAAACTTAAACACTGATATTAACCATATCAATTATATTTAACAATCTCCCCCAACTTGTTCATTAGTAAAAATCCACAAGTTAACAATAATTGATGATGTCAAAACAATTTCATACAAACACAGTGTTTATTAAAATAAGCAGAGTTTAAACTTGACTTAACAAAAATCTACAGAAAATAAGAAAAATTCTTACAGACTTTAATCTCTAATCTCCTCAAGATCTGGTGTTGTTCTGAGATAATCTATAAGCAATCTTCTCTCTGCATTTTCAAGCTCAATCTTCATAGCTTCCTTAATCTCTCTTAGCTGAGGATCACTCTCATCTATCTGATAGATAGCAGATCTAAGATCATAGATTTTGTTTCTCCTCATCTCACTTCCCAGCCTAATAAATTTGACTTCCTCTGACTGTGAATTGAAGTCAAGTACTGTGATTCCCAAATCAATCTTTAATTTTGCAGTACCCTTCTTTATTTCAATAAGATTTTTATTCCAGTCTCTGTACTTAGGAACATATCTGCTATTGCACTTCATCCCTCTGATTGCTAAATTCTAGAGCATTTTCTGTCTGAGCACATTTGCAACTGATTGAGTCCTCTGACTATTCACCTTGAAAAGATATAGAACATATTCTAATTCTTCCCAATATTTCAAGCCAATATCATTCTCACCAATTCTAAATACTGTCCCATCAGCCATGAAGTACAAGAGAAAATCCTTCTTTAAACTCTTCTGATAAACTAACTGTATTGATTCCAGTCTATCCAAACTCTCTTGAGTGACACCACGACCTGGAACAGCCAGTGAAGAAGGATCTCTGGGACCAGTATATTGCCTTCTGTCTTGGTGTGAGCCTAGACCAGCCTTATTGTTTCCAACCTTACCAGACAAAGCTCTTCCATCAGAAAAATCCATAGAGACTCTAGATAATAGATTTGGATCATGAAGTGTTCCTTTACCAAAAACTGATTGCAACTGAGAAGATAAAGGTCTAGACACAACTTGTGTAGCAACAGAGGTTGTGTTTTTTTTTTTCTGTACAACTTGTGTAGAAACAGAGGTTGTATCTTTCTTCTTTGAAACTTCTCCTTCAATGCCTTTCAGCTTGAGTTTAGCTTCTGCTTCTATTGATTTCTTTGATAAATGTGATCTTTGACCAGCATCAACATTTTCCTTGATCACAATGCCTTTCAGAACAGGCCTAGAAGCTTTTCCTTTCTTTAACTTTCCAGACTTTAAAGCTTTGAGATGTTGTTCTTGTAAACTCTTTTCTTCAGCTTTAATATCTTCGATTGTAGCTCCTTCTTCATTTTCTTCAATAAATAACTTAGCAGCCAATTCCTCATCAGTCTGTGGATTAGAAGAGAATACCAAAATCTTGGTCTTTGAAGTACCTTGAGTATCAATGTTTATCCCAGCAAACGGTGATTTAGAAGACTTGCTAGATTTCAGAGTTTGAAGTTCTTCAGTTTTGCCCCTGCCTTTGTTACTTGCTCCTCCATCTCCAGCATTATCCTTTCTGATCAGAGTTTGAGATTGCTTGCATTTGTCTTTAGCAACCTTGCTTTTCTTTGGTTTCTTTGGTTTGGATTGTGGTTGAGGTTGAGGTTGTGATGAAGATTGTGGTTGTGAAGTAGTAGTAATGGTGGGTGGAGATGTAGGTTTAGTGATTGGTTCAGTGTTTATGGTTTGAGGTGGGTCAGTGTTTGTGGGTTGAGAAGGTTCAATGTTTGTGGGTTGAGGTGGTGACTGTGGAGGTTCAATGATTGGTTCGGGTTGTGGTTCTTGTTGTTCTTGTGGTTGGTTGAGAAAGTTTCTGAGGGCAAGAGGATAGATAAACTCTGGTATTTGCTCTTTGTTAGCATCCTTATTTGTCAAATCAGAAAACATTCTCTTATGGCATTGGAAAGGTTGTATAACATCCTCATCAGCAATTACCAAATTAGGTAAACAAGCAGAGAATAAACATTGACAGAAACGTGAGAAATAAACAGTTGTATTAGACTCTGCAAGTTTTTCACCTAAATTCATAAGTACTAAACGACCAAAATCAAAGTTACTCCCATTAAGAAGAGAATACCCGATTTGAAGACTTTCACCAGGAATTGCATCCTAGTTGGTGACCTTCTTGCCAAACGCTCGAGTAATACAGTCAAAGAAGAAGCTCCACTCCTTCCTGAGCCCTGGTCTTTTGACATTCCCAATCTTATCCAAAGAAGCAGAAAACCTTATTTGCTGTAACATTTCCTTTAATTGACTCTCAACAGCCACAGAGTATGAAGTGTGAGTGTCAAAATCCAAAACCTCACGAACAGTTGCAGGAGTTATGACAAACTCTTGATCTTCATAGGTAAACACAATTGATGGAGTCCCATTCTTTCCACCATCATCATAAACCGAGTTTTTCCAGAAGGTAGAGATTTGTGTGGCCGAGAGTTTTTCTGGTTGGACAAGAGCGTGTCCAATTTCAGAATCTCTTAAGAAGTTCTGAATCAGATGAAATGATTCTGGGGCTTTAGCAGTGTCTAGTATTGCAGCATAGTTGTTTGTAACGAAAGTTAATCCCTGAGCCACAAAATTCTTGGTTGCCATTAGAATAGTGTAATAGAGAAGAGAGTGTGTGGAAAAATGTTTGTGAAAATGCTTAAGTGAAAGTAACAGAGAAATTGTGTGTGATGTTGTGTGTTCGTGGATGTAAAGATGAAAAAGTGAATAATGAAATGATTTTGATTAGATCTGTAATTGAAAATCAAAACCCAATCGTTTTAGACATTAAACACGCAACCAATTTCTTGTTAAGTGTGTGAGTGGGACACGTGTCACATAAACAGTGGAACAGTTATTTACACGCGCAGTAATAATGCATATTATTACTGCTGTTCTCTCTCCTTTTTCCAATAAGCTTTAACTGTCTGACACAATTAGACAACTGGCACATATTACATGCAAATTTCAAAAACTCTTTGTGTACTCCAAGTATATGTTTTTTCTGAAATAAAATATTACCTTAGAGTACTCAACAAAATCCAACAGTGTTTATCAATTCTGCAACTTAATTACTGTTATCCTTTCAAACACTGCACAATTGTGAATATACGTGTGTGTAGAGCAGAGTTTACTAAATCAGTATTTAGAGCATCTAGTATTTCATAAAAGCCATAAAATAAATTAGTAAACACTGGATGCACAAACTCTCATAGTAAACACTGAATATATGATGAATGCTAAACTCTGTAGTAACCAGTTTATATACAGTACTATTTAACTAATCTATAACCCCCATTTTTTTTTTTGGTTTTCTCCAGCAATCAGAGGTTAAAACTAGTCACCAAAAATCCTATAATTTTAGCCCTTATCAATTTGATAAGTTCTTGGATCTTCCTAGCTTTCGACTAGTCACCAAAAATTAGAGAATTTTAGCCCTTACTATATACCAGTAAGTTCCTGGGTCGTCCTAGTTACAAACATGATCTCGAAGGAGTTCTAACAGTCTATATATTTTAGCTTTGAGGTTATTCTAATAACAGAATCTAATTTAACAGTGTATAACTAACAGAGTTTAGAGCTCATCAACATCAGAAATTATTTATGAGAGGCAATGCACACAGTATTTACAGACTCAGAGTTTAGGATAAATAAACTAAGAGATGCTATAAATATAGAACAGTATCATGCTGTGTTAACTTTCTGCACAGTTTAAGATTAGATCACAGATAACTTAGAAGGATTCATGACTAATTACTGAGAATAATGTTTCATACATGTATCTTCATCGGTGTTTATGTTCAGAAAAAAACATTATCAGAGTTTCTCAGAGTTTATTTAACAGTTAACAGTGTATGACTTAAAAAGCATGCTCACAGAGTTTAACAGTCATTGAGCAGAGTTTGCATATCAGAGTTTAACATACCACAGAAATATGAGCAACATAGTACATAAGTAAAAGTTTTGAGTCTAACCAATATCTCTAGTCAAAACCAGAGACCATTCCTAGTTCATTTACCAGCCTTGTAAATATAGCTTCACTCAATGGCTTGGTGAAGATGTCTGCAAGCTGTTGTTCTGTAGACACAAAATAAGCTCAATATTCCCTTCTTCTACATGTTCTCTGATAAAATGATACCTTATGCTGATGTGCTTGGTCATTGAATGTTGTACTGGATTACCTGTCATAGCAATAGCACTTTGATTATCACAGTAAATAGGTATTTTACTGTACCTCAATCCATAATCCAGTAATTGATTCTTCATCCACAGAATTTGTGCACAACAGCTACCAGCAGGAATATACTCTGCTTCAGCTGTAGATGTAGAGATTGATTTCTGTTTCTTGCTGTACCAAGAAATAATTCTATCACCAAGAAATTGACAACTTCCACTAGTACTTTTTCTGTCTATCTTACAGCCTGCAAAGTCTGCATCAGAGTAACCAAGAAGCTTGAAGTCTAATTCTCTTGGATACCACAAACCTAAAGTTATGGTTCCCTTAAGATATTTGAAGATTCTCTTCACAGCTGTTAGATGTGGTTCTCTTGGATCTGCCTGAAATCTTGCACAAAGACATGTTGCATACATGATGTCAGGTCTGCTAGCTGTTAGATAAAGAAGTGACCCAATCATTCCTCTATAGTTTGTCATATCCACTGGTGAACCTGTGTCTCTATCCAACTTTGTTGCTATTGCCATGGGAGTTGTTGCAGATGAGCAGTCAAGCATGCCAAATTTCTTGAGAAGATTTCTGGTATATTTTGCTTGATTGATAAAAATTCCATCATTTGTTTGCTTCACCTGTAGCCCTAGAAAATAACTGAGCTCTCTCATCATGCTCATTTGATACCTAGACTGCATGAGCTTGGCAAACTTCTTACAGAGTTTATCATTAGTAGATCCAAAGATTATGTCATCTACATATATTTGAACTAATAACAGATCACTACCAAGATGGAAATAGAACAAGGTTTTATCAATTGTACCTCTGTGGAACCCACTTTCTAAAAGAAATTGAGCCAGAGTTTCATACCATGCTCTTGGTGCCTGTTTAAGTCCATAGAGTGCCTTGTCAAGCCTGTAGACATAATCTGGATACTTGGGATCTACAAATCCTGGTGGTTGTTCAACAAACACTTCTTCTTCAAGTTTTCCATTCAGAAAAGCACTTTTCACATCCATCTGAAAAACCTTGAATTTCTTGTGAGAAGCATATGCTAGAAAGATTCTTATTGCCTCCAATCTTGTAACTAGAGCAAAAGTTTCATCATAATCTATTCCTTCTTGCTGTGAATAGCCTTTGGCCACAAGTCTGGCCTTGTTTCTAGTAACAACCCCATCACTGTCAGTTTTGTTTCTGAAAACCCATCTAGTACCAACAACAGATCTATTCTTTGGTCTAGGTACCAGGGTCCATACTTCATTTCTCTCAAATTCATTTAACTCCTCCTGCATTGCTGTTATCCAGTCAGCATCTTGAAAAGCTTCTTCCACTTTTTTGGTTCAGATTTGGACAGAAATGCATGGAACAGACATTCATTTGTTGTAGCACTTCTTGTCCTAACTTTTGCATCTGGATCTCCAATTATTAAATCAGGTGTATGTGATTTTGTCCATTTCCTAGCTATAGGTAAATGACTTCTGTCAATAGTTGATCCTCCCCCTTGATCAATGTTCTCCTGATTATCTTGATGCCTTTCTTCATTCTCTGAGGCTCCCCCTGAATTTGATCTCTCAGAGTTTGAACTGTCAGAATTTTTCAGAGTTTGAGTCATCAGAGTTTGAATTTGATCCCAAATTTTTAGTTGACTCACTATCAGAATTTGAGTCATCACTATGACCATGCTCCCCCTCAACTGGTTCTTCTCTTTGTTCAGACTGTACTATTTCTTCTGTGTGTACCAGTAGAGGTTCAGAGTTTGCATCAACAGAGTTTGTTGAACTAGTGTCATCAGAGTTTATTTCATCAAAGATTAGATATTCATTTTCGAAATGCAACTGATCATGTTTATCAACATCTTCAAGTCCAGTGATTTTCCTGTCATCACATGACACATGAATAGATTCCATAATCACCCTTGTTCTCAGATTATAAACTCTGAATGCCTTGGTTCACACTGGATAGCCAACAAAAATTCCTTCATCTGCTTTCAACTCAAATTTGGTCAACTGTTCAGGATGAGTTTTCAATACAAAGCATTTGCATCCAAAAATATGAAAATATTTCAGGTTTGGCTTCTTTTCCCTCACCATCTCATATGGTGTTTTTCCATGCTTGTTGATCAGTGTTGCATTTTGAGTAAAACAACCAGTTTGAATTGCTTCTGCCCAGAAATAGGTTGGCAATTTTGCTTCATCAAGCATAGTTCTGGCAGCTTCTATCAAGGTTCTGTTCTTCCTCTCAACTACACCATTTTGGTGTGGTGTACCAGGTGCAGAAAATTCTTGCTTCACACCTCTATTCTTGCAGAATTCTTCCATTGTTGCATTTCTGATTTCAGTTCCATTATCACTTCTGATTATTTTGACTTTGTGTTTTGATCCTTTGTCCAGTAGCTTTACATGCTCCATCAGAGTTAATGCAGTTTCATCTTTCTTTGCTAGAAAATACACCCAAGTGTATCTGGTATATTCATCAACAATGACTAGAGCATATTTCTTCCTTCCAATTGACAAGACATTTACTGGTCCAAAAAGATCAACATGTAACAGGTGATATGGATCAATAATTAAAGATTCAGACTTGCTCTTGAAAGAGGTCTTCCTCTGTTTGTCCTTCTGACATGAATCACACAGACCATCAACATTTAGCAAAGACTTTGGAAGTCCTATAACAAGATCCTTTCTTATCAGCTCATTGATATTGTTCAGATTCAAATGAGAGAGTTTCTTATGCCACTTCCAACTCTCCTCATTGGACATTCTTGTTGACAGGCACATTGTTTTTCCATCAGAGTTTGTCAACAAGCTTGCTTCATAGATATTGTTGTGCCTTTGTCCCACTAAAACAACTTTCCCTGTGGTTTTGCTGATAACTTCACAGTATTCAGGTTGAAAATCTACATGAAAACCTCTATCATAGATTTGACTCACAGATAACAGATCATGCTTGAGTCCTAGAACCAGAGCTACATTTGTGATGATGACACTTCCAAGATTAATATTGCCATATCCCAGAGTATGTCCTATGTTGTCATCTCCATAGGAAACTTTTGGGCCAGCCTTCTCCACATACTCTGATAGCAGGGCTTTATTTCCAGTCACGTGTCCTGAACATCCACTGTCCACTACTAGGATGCTTTCCCTGATGCCCTGCAATCAAAAACAATTTACTGAGGATTAGATTTAAGGATCCAGACTTGCTTGGATCCTTTGGCTTTCTTAATTTTGTTAGCTTTATCAGCGGAATTTTCACTATCAGAGTTTAAGCTAACTTTGTCAGAATTTACACTTGCAGAATTAACTCTAACCCATTTCAGATTAGGTTTCAGTTCATAGTAATTATGATAAATAGCATGATAATCTCTGCAAGTATAAATAGAATGCCAAGTACTTCCACAGTGTTTGCATAAAGTCTGTGGCCTAGTTCTAACATTATCTTTCTTTACTTCAGACTTGGAAGGTAAAGAATTAATGTCTTTGTTCTTCCTGCAAAAACTAGCAAGATGGTTAGTACTACCACAGTTATGACATGTCTTTCTTGGAGCTAAAGTAGCAAGCATTGGATAATTGCCTTGAGTAATGCCTACTTTACCATTTCTGTTCTTTCTAGACACTTTCTGTTTCTTAACAGATTTTAAATCCTTTAGCTTATGCTTAAGTTGTTTATCTGTCATTAAACCAATATTAACCTGTTTAACACTAGTTTTTACTGGTTCTTTCTTAACAGCTTCTTTTCCACCTTCAAACCTAGGTTCACTTATTCCATTAACAAATGTTCCAAATTTCTTAGGTGGAAGAGGTGGTCTAATCTTGACTGTATTCTGAAACCTAAGTTCATCTTTCTCAGAATAACCTAGACCTACAGTGTCAGATTGAAAAACTTCCTGAGTGTCTTTTCCTGAGTGAGTCCAAGTTTTAATAATGTGATTTGCCTTTTCCAACTCAGATTCTAGTTGTTTATACTGACTTAACAACTCTTGTTCAAGATAGACAGCATCATCTCTCTCCTTTTGAACTTGCTACATGTTAGCAAGTTTCTCTTCTACAACCTTATTTCTCTCTTTGAGTTCAGAATTCTCAATTTTAATTCTCTCATTCTCTAAAGTCTGATCCCTATAACTGATATGCAAAGCCTTAAGATATATTCTTAATTCAGTTATATCATCAGTATTATAAGCATAGGTAGTTAGAGGTACCTTGTTTTCAAAATCTGCAGCTTCATCAACAGTAGTAGCCATGAGAGCATAGTTTACATCCTCATCTGAGTCAGAGGTGTCTGCCCAATCTCTGCCTTTAGTGAAGAGTGCCTTCTCAGTTTTACCCTTCTTGCACTCAGGAGCATAATGACCCATCTCCTTACACTTGTAGCATTGAATCTCAGACTTGTCTCTTTTCCCAGATTTGGTATCCTTTCTCTCAGATTTTCTGAAATTCTTCCTGTCAAACTTTGAATCATTCTTGGAGAATTTCTTTCCTTTCTTGAAGTTCTTGAATCCCATCTTCTTGAAAGTCTTTACCATCAAAGCAGCCATTTCCATCATTTCCTCATCATCTTCAGAATCAAATGAATCATCTGCATTTGAGTCAACATCAGAGTTTGATGACTCACTTTCAGAATGAGTGACCAAAGCTTTTCCTTTTGCCTTCTTCCTTGATGCTTCCTTCTTTGAGGGTTTTCTTCAACTCTTAGAGCAACAGATTTTGACTTTCTGCCTGATCTTCTGCTTCTCTGTTCCATTTCTAGTTCATGAGTTTTGAGCAGCCCATAGATCTCATCAATATCAGTATCAGCCAGATCATAGTTGTCTATAATAGTGGTTGTCTTAACATCCCACTTTTCAGGTAGAGAAAGAAGAAACTTGAGATTTGAATCTTCAAGATCATATTCTTTATTAACCAGTGATAGATCATTAAGTAGCTTATAGAATCTGTCAAAGGTTTCTGTCATTGACTCTTCAGATCTAGCCTCAAAGTGTTCATACTCCTGTGTGAGTATGTTCCTTCTATTCTTCTTAATTGCAGTAGTTCCCTGACATCTAACCTCTAGAGCATCCCAAATCTCTTTTGCAGTTTTACAATTGATCACTTTGTTAGACATAACATTATCCAATGAACTATGAAGGAGGTGTCTAACCTTTACATCCTTTCCAATAGATGAAATATCCTCAGGAGTCAAATCTTTCTTCTCCTTTGGAATAGATTTAGCTTCCTGTCCAGCAGCAACAACAGATAATTTTGTAGGCTTATGAGGGCCTTCATAAATTCTGTCAAGATATTCTGGATCTGTAGCTTCCAGAAATATAGCCATTTTCACCTTCCAGGTTGAGTATTCTGCTAGCTTAAGAATAGGAACCCTGATTGTTTCATATCGACTCACAGTTGCAGGTTGAGCCTTTTCAGCACTAGAGCCTGATGTAGGAGGAGGAATTTCTGCCATTGATTATAGTTGTGTGTGTGTGTGGATCATAAACTGTATTAAATTAACAGAACAAGCTCTAATACCAATTGTTAGGCCGAATACACACTTATAATCAACTAAGTATGAGAGAATAACAGTAAGTTCTTTAAAAGCTTTAAAAACTGTTTGAATTAACTTCTCTCTCAGTGATGTAAATTATCACAGAGAGCTGCTTAGGTTACAATGAAAGATATTGTATTACACAATCGATACCCTTCTAGGGTTAACCTAACTGTATTTATAAAATATACAGCTGCTATACAATCGACAATTGATACTCCTATAAATTAGCTATACAATTGATATCAATTATGATTGCTACTCGTCTCCTTAGTCAACTCAATCTCTTTCACAGCTATCCAATCTCCAAAGATATTGCTTCCATAATTATCTTCAATAATTCTTCAAACACTGTTGACAAGTAGACGCTTCCTCCAGACAGTGTTTAACAAACTCTGTCGAGCTTCCACTGTCAGCGTATAGTAAACTCTGTTCAGCTTCCAACTGTCAGAGTTTAACTAAACTCTGACTGCTTCCTGTTTCAAGTTAAACTCTGTTTTTCCCTGTAAAACTTAAACACTGATATTAACCATATCAATTATATTTAACAATAATTAGTTCCCCTCCAGTGGTTAAACTTCCAATCTGATGACGATTATTTCATTAACTATGACTGCTTATGGTTCTACCTGCTTGGTGGTTCATAGGATTATTCTTCAGGTTTCGAAACTGGTCTCCTTAATGTTACCAGTAGGTGGATAGATTGACCAAAATTTCCCTAATTCTGGAAAGGAATTCGGCGAATTCTGGCAAACCTTGTCTTTCTGATTATCAGAGAACATCATTGAAGAGAATGGGAACTGGGGTGAACCCCGTGAATTGGGTAAGCTAGCCGCTATATGGGTTGGTGGACAGACCCCGATTATCACGATTTATTGTATAAATAAAATGATGAAGTGAGATTGGACGGAAATAGGAAATGTAAGTAAGAAACCAGTCGGACTGAGAAACTCCGGGATTGACTTAAGTGAAAAGGGTGTTATGCCAGGAATGGTAAGCTTGCGTGGCACGTGGGATTGATAAGAATAGTTGAAAAGATAAAAGTAGAGGAAAGGTGACCAGGGACGGTGCTGAATAGTCGATTAAGACTTATATGAAGTAAAGTTTTGGAAAGGTAGAAAGGTATCAAAGAAGAAGTCACTACGCCGGCAATTGCTAGAAAAGTAATGCTAATTATCCAACCCCTAAAATCATATATTTTTTATTTTAGTGTGGCCAGTTGAGGCCAAGTCACAACGGATTATCAAGTGACTAGACCAGCAATGAAAGGACAAAGCAGGGTTGCTTCTAAGTAAGCACCGACTGCAAGGGCTCCTTATATAAAGGAAATATTAATGAGATCGTAGGAATCTTCTACTGAACCCTTTGCAACCCATGTTTGGATTTGGAATTTACTAGACTTTTTGAAATGGGGTAACCCGTACTAAAATGATTCATGTGTATATGATTGCCCAAGATTACGAGTAAAAATGGAATTATAATGACTTGAGATGTATGATGTTAGGGTATCATGAATACCATGAATATATTATGATGGAGGAAAGTAAACAATGAAGGTATATGAAGAGAGTATAGAAATGGTCAGAAATTGAACAGTATGTTGTAGAAATTTTGTCTGAGGCAAGTACCTTCGCGAAGAACGATAAGTACTAAGAGATTCACGTTGAACTCGACCAATATCTTCCAAAACATCCTTGCTACCATTACCAAGTTCTGTAAGAGAGCAGATAGACATACGTTGTCTTTTGGAAGGTCGAAGAGGCTGGCAACTATCTGAAAGTAGAGGTTAGCATTAAGCCATCGATCGATTATCAAAGGAGAATGATGGAAAAGAGACCCTTATTAAGGATACATGATCTAATTGCCAATTATAGGATGTAAGAATTCCTTGGCAGTTGAATTAAGGATAGGATATCCATAAATTAAGACAAACCCTGGTGAATGCACAAGGGATGGCATTAACCCTAATAAAGACATTGTGAATTCAGATGATATTAGTTGGATTTGCTAAGGCAACAATGACCTGTAAGGATTATTAAAAAAAAAGTTCTGGAAAGAACATGGATAGAATTATTAGAGTATTGATCAATGACGTTTGGATATACCCTGTACCTAGAAAATACAGGAGGAATGATGAGGACGACCTAAGAAACCTTACAAGGAAAAAGTTAACATTCTGAATTTCAAAATAGAAGCTTAGTAGAGAATGTAAGACACAATAACAATAATGCCAGATGAGTCATGTATGAAACCATGATGAGGTATGGATGGAACCAAAGAAGGTTGAGATTATCCTAGAACATGAAAGAACTAAGAAAACAAATATCCTAGGTATGATTGAGGGTAACTTTGATAAAGTTCCCACGGGAAGGTGGAAGCAATGACTTATGGAAAAAGACTGATAGTTATATTTTTCTCCTTCAGCAGAGCTTAAGGGAGAATGCTTTCACCCAACAGTGATAAGAATGAGGTAGAAAAATTTGAGTTAGAATGTATCCAGAGAACATGGATTACAAGAAATTATTATTATCAGGAAAGGCCAATGAGGTGGCCAACAGTCTAAGTATAGGGGAATAATTACAAATGTTCATACCAAAGAAACAGAATGATATTTGGAAGGACCTTGAAGGTCATATCGGAGTGAAGGAAATTTCATTCCTTCTGATGACTGTGCAAGAATCGACAGTAATAATAGTTTAAGTAAAGATTCGATTCCCGATATCGTATTAAGCGAACTACACACCTTAGAAGGTCCCGTTTTGAGGCAAACCAGGACCATGATACAAAATTGACGAAGTAAACCATTAAGTTTCCATTCTTTTATGGAAGATGCATGAGTGATAGTTTCATCAACCGGACATAGCTGCGATGCTTGAAGCTCTTCTGCAATTTTATCTACTTCATGTGATATCTACATCAAGTTCAGGAAGTGCTCCTTATGGATAAGGAAGAGTGATTACTCTGTCACCCTAAAGGATTTGAAACCCATATGGTTAGCTATTAACGCACTATTTAAACAACAAGTGATGGCGATTCTTCTAAGAAAGTAGATGACAACGTAAAGATAAAGAAAGTGCTGCTATTGATAAGCTAAATGGCATGTTGATGAATGACAAGCAAGTTTGTGTTAGTTTACTTCTGCGCAAACAAGATAGAGAATATGAGGTTGACGATTCATGATGCTAAATGTATTCCCGTAGAAAGAATTAAGGGCAGTTGAGCCCGAGATTTGTTGGGCCATCTAGGAGTTTAAAAGTGTTCGGAAGGTGGCATTCGAGCCAGCTCTACCCCCAAAACTTATAGCATGATCGTAACGTGTTTCATGTGGCAAGGCTACTCCAGTAAAATGCAGATGCTCGATAGATGATAAGAGTACGAGTAGGTAGATATACGACCTGGTCTGACTTACGAAGAACAACCTGTGGAAAATCACGGATAGAAAAAAACAAGTGATGAGAAACAAGGTTGGCAGAAGTAGTTTATATTGAATCTAAGTTAAAGGGATCGGCCAGATTCATTTTGGAGAGTTTAAATTGGAATAACGTGATGATTATAGAGTAAATGTGAGGGAATACCGATAAGGAGGTACCAAGTGCAAAAGGTGTCTCAATAAAGAGATGAAGGTGGAAGTAAATAACAGAAGTAAATAAGAATCAAATAATAAGAAGGATGTGATTGATAAAGAAAAGACTGGGAAAGAAACTATGGAATATGAAGCAAGGAATGTTATGAATGGATTAATAAATGGGTTTTCTGATGAATTCTCGGGATGACAACCTGATAGTGTTAATATTATAGATATGAAAAAGGTAGTAGCGTGACATGGAATGTCAGTAACAATGGTGTCAAGCGAGAAACTAAGATTTAACCTGAGAGGTTCAAAGATTTTCCAAAAGTAAGTGTTGCTAAGGTTGAACCAGAGTACAGGTCCAGAGAATAGTGGACAAAGCAGCAAGATATGTTGACACGTGAGGTTGCGATCAAATAGTATTGGATATAATTATGATTAATTTCTTCTTTGATGAACCTCTATAGTTCAGAGGTAAATTCTGAGTATGATATTTTACAATCATGAAAACTTTCTATAATCCTCTAGAACTCTTTTCTTTTCTTCTCTCTTATTCATCTTCTTTATGAATTGAGACGAACAACCCTTTAAGGAGGGGAGGTACTGCTACGTGACTATCTGTCTATGTGATAGAAGTCTAAGTGGAATACCATATCTTGTTTAATTGCTTGTCAAGTACTAAAGGCTGGCCCCCTTCTGTACTAACTATGCAATATAACAAATGTTCATTGATCATAGTGATCTCTCAATAAATTTTTCCACTTCTCTGAATGGATCGAGATTGCGAAGATTAAAGCGATCAGGAAATGCATAGTGCGAGTAAGGTTATCTCCTAATTCGCAGCACGATAGTGATACCAAAGCCACTGCGGATATCAATAAGGATAATAGTATAGGAATGAGTAAGCGCATAACCCGGATAATGTGTTGTGCGAAAAGTAGCAAGTTGATGGAAAAAGGATAAAGTACGTATAGTAGCACCAGTAGATGTGCTGAGAAAGGGTAGAATGACTAGGAATCGACCGGGAAGCTGAAAGGTGAAACGACAGATAAAAGACTCTTATTTTCTACCTGATTCCGGGACGGAATCCTTTTAAGGATGGGAGACTGTAAGAACCCAAATTTTTGGTAGAATTAAAACTTTTTATTAAGTATTGATAAAATGAGGAACAATGATTCCGACAACAAGGTCACCAGCTCTAATGAATGAATGGAATGGATATGGATTCAAATACTTATATGTCATGAAGAATGCTATTGGTTGACAATCTAGATAAGAATTATCTATCTCCTAGGAAATTAAGATTTGATAATTCCAAGGGGGAAGGTTATTCTTATGTCATCCAAATCGATATCTGTTATCAGTCTAGTGGTTCCGTAAAAGGGTTAAGGAACGATCGGAAGAGAACCGGGACATCTATATAACCCTAAAAGAATAAGTAAAGAATAAGTGGTGAATAGTGATTTTGGTGGACGTAGGAATATTATTGGACGACGCTATATAGAAGTACCCGGGACGAAATTCTGAGTTCATATTATTGATCCAGGGGAAAAAGAGTGTATGTAAAAGCTGTCAGATTCTGAAAAATAGCACTTTTATTTTCCCCGAGATTTCCCTGGACACTGAAAGACTTAAGGAATTATTGAAGGGATTTAAGGAAAATAGGTTCAAGAATTATTAAAGAGAATGGAGGATGATAGTATAAATATTAAGACGGTTTCCGGTAAAACCCTAACTAGAAACGAATGAGTTATTCCTCCGAACGATCAATGAATTGAGCATAACCGGACAAAGAAACAAGTAGGGAGCCAAGATACAAGCATGTGCAAGTGGATAAAGCCAAGTAATCAAGTAGTTACCAAGGTAACTAGAACAATTAGAATTAAACCAATTAGTTAGCTTGATCTTATCATCTTACTCCTAAAACACCAACACTTGTCCATAAAATGATGCAAGGCATTACATGATCACTTTAATAAAGCTACTTTATCTAGATATTATCAAGATGAGGTGTATTATGCAAGAGAACCAAGCAATCAAAGATCAAAAACTCCATTCTCTCCATTTTGTTCAAACTGCCCAGCAGAACACCCTCAAAGAAGAAAATTCATATCTCCATTTCTATCCATGATAAAATCACCAAATTTTGACCACATCCTCTCCACTCCATGGGAAATATTCGCTCAAAATTTCATGGCAATCTAATTAGTATAGCCTAGTCAAATCTCCTCCCCAAGTTGAAGAAACCAAACTGCCCTGTTCTTGACAGTTTCTGTCCAGCGAAAAAAGGGGGCTCAAAACCCTAGCTAGGAAGCTTCAAATTTGATGAACTATAATCTAAAGCTTATGAAGATGCCAAGATTTGGTAAAAATTTGAAAGCCAAAATCTTATTTTTCAATTTTCTATGATTTTTACAAATTTAGGGTGAATAGTAACTTTCAACAAACTAACTTTGTTTTTCTTGATTTCTTGGATGATCTAAGCTTGGTTAAGGTTGTACAAGGATTATTCAAGGCTTAGTAAGGTCTTACACACCAAGGAAGGTATGGAACTCATAAAACCCTAACCCTTACTTTGAGATTATGCATGTTCTTGATGGATTTTAACTTAGTTATGATTATGGTGATGTTATAAGCATGATTAGTTAGTGGTTTAGTGATTTAAGTAAAATGATGCACATGATGGTGAAGTGTAATATTTCTGGACTTGTTGAGATGAATAGCATGTGTATAAATTGTATGGATGCCCGGTGTGGCTTGGTTGGATTGTTGTAATTTTTGGAATGTCCGAGTTATAGCAGTCGTAATGCCCGATTTTCGATAATCTTTAAAAACCGTGCATCACAGTAGCTTGAACTCACTGTCCAGGGTTTTATTTTGCCATGTTAAGATAGATAATGTTCCAAGCTTCGTTTTGATATAAAGAACGTGTGAAATGGACTTACGGTTTAGGAGTTATGGCCGATATACTAAAAGTAGTTCGAAACCGTAAACGAGAATTCGTAACTGAAATTGAACCCTCGTAAAATACGTAAGTCAGTGGCGAATCTTGGTAATTAAATACTAGAGGTAAAAAGGAAGGTGTGAGAGAAAACCTCATGTGAAATGGATCGTTTTCCGATTTTATAAAAATGTTCGAATCAAGGTTAAACGCGAACGAACCCCTTAAAAGTATAACTTTGGTTATGACTTAGAAAACGGACGGTAAAACTCGAGGTATA
This sequence comes from Saposhnikovia divaricata, assembly GCA_036435485.1. Classification (NCBI taxonomy): domain Eukaryota; kingdom Viridiplantae; phylum Streptophyta; class Magnoliopsida; order Apiales; family Apiaceae; genus Saposhnikovia; species Saposhnikovia divaricata. The sequence continues at coordinate 112,398,152 of CM071594.1, read as the reverse complement.
ATCTCGGTTCGTAATCGATCGACTTTAGAACTTATACGACTTAAGTATATACCGAGTGTGGTTATGAGGACATGTCGTAATAACGAACAAATATCGGATCGTATCAGTAATAAAAAGAGTTACACTAAAAGGTGTATAACGAGATAATTCGAAAACGTGTTTCGATTTAAGTGAAGTTTATACCTAGACTTTTAAAACGTTTTGAAACTTTACTCAGTTATAATACCACTCAAAGTGGTGTCTGAGGAGGGTAGATGTACGTGTTAAGTGGTTAATCTCGAATGTTCTGATTGTTTTTAGATCATCGAGCAGACCCAGGACACGCTATCTCCACCCACACCCGATTACCAGGCAAGTGTTCAAAACTTTGAACCTGTTGTTGTGATAATATATATATGCGATTGCCATTTTACATATGCCATAGCATGCATGCCTATTGTCAAATTATATCATAATACCTGTTCCCTGAATTGATATTGGCTTATAGACTAGATACGAATTATCAGTTATAAGTCGGATTGTTTTGGTAAGACCCTTAGCGAAGGGCATATGATATTCATTCTAAATATAGACCGGGAGTCGGTATTTTGAGATATAGATAGTCGTGGAAACCCGGAGGGATTCCAACGATAGATTATTATTTATCTGAGGAATGTTATTGTTAAACGTTATTTATATTCCATAAAGTATCAATTACTTGGAAATATTTCGAGGAATGTTATTCGAGTATTATCTCAGTCGAGAGATGTTAAATGAATGTTAGTTTCGAATATTCATTTAGAGTTGATTATTTAATGAATATTATTTTGATATTCATTAGAATGTTATTTATTAAATGAACATTACTTTTGAATATTCATTTAAGGTTTTATGTACTTGATAAATATTATTTTAAAATATTCATTGGAAGTTCTCTTACTTAAGGAATATTATTTCGATTATTCCTTTAAAGTTTTGATTACTAAATGAATATTATTTGGATATTCATTTAGAAGATTATTTGTTAAATGAATATTATTTTCAAATATTCATTTAAGGATTGACCTATTTATTGAATATTATTTTAAACATTTATTGGAGTTTAATTATTTAATGAATATTATTTCGAATATTCATTTGAGAGATTTATTTAGTAAATAATTCCATATATTTATTCGAGGAGTACTTACGAGCTATATTATAATTCAATAATATTCCGTAATTATTATTGAGTTAATAAATATTCTTGGAATATTTATTTAAATCTTTTAAATTCTCTTTAAAAATGATTTATATTAGTCGGAGATTATCCTTCACCTCTAGATATTATGTAAAATATTTCGGAGTCTTTTTACGACTATTTTATCACGGAAAGGTTCCCAACTCTTTTATTTTCATTTTAATCTATCTTAAAAGGATTTAAAAGCTCGCTCAAACTTCAATATTATAGGGGAACCTACTTGAGCAATGTTAGTTATCTTGTAGACTTCCCGGTCATAAATCTCATAATTTATCCTTTTCACTCGCAACTTGGTTGCTATGGACTCATTAAATCTGTGTGTACCTTCTCATCATTCGAGGGGTAAGATTGTTGGAAGAAGTTGATATCCATTAACAAGCAAAAGCTTGGGAAATGTTGGTGAATTTTCCTTTCCAACTAGATACGACTACTTTGTGAAGTCTTATCAACAAGTATTTCACTTGGGGAAGGGAGGACAAACTCTACATTTCAATGCTGTGGATTTATTCGAACTAGGAGTCGTGTGTAAGAGGCCGAGTCACGCGGTCCATCATAAGGCCTAACCATTGGCCAGGGAGTTACTATTAAAGGCAATCGACAAGTGGATCCGTCATTTCTTCCTTCTACCGGTAGTAAACTATATTGGGCTGTACCATCCCCGACTGATCATCAGGGAGTGGGACAGCTGGCGCGTGATAACACAAGTATTGGTTCATCTCCCAAATTGGGAATTCCCTGCAACACGTATCGAAGAGACTTCTTTCAGGTTGACGGTGTCTTCCGCAACACGTATCGAAGAGACTTCCTTCAGGTTGTAGGACTTCGAAAAATGTTAATAACTGGAATTGCAATATTTTCCTTGCAAGTTCCTCTTTATATGATAAATGATAATATCTTGCTTATTTTCGACATAGCAGATATTCCCACATATATTTACATTTTAAGTTACCTTGTAACTTCATCGTTCATATTATATTGGCATCATTTCCGTAAATGCATGGCATATGGTTTGAAAGATACTTTTGAACTGTCATATATTATCGTCCAGTTAAATATTATTGTTGGTGGGCTATTGTTCACCCTTGCTTTATTATTATATCACAACAACATCTAGACCAGATGACTCGCGCAAGGCGCACCTGACGCTGGCGAGGACGATGAGACTACCAGAGCCGAAGAGAAGCTATTGGTAGGATAGATTTATTCATATTGAAATTCTTTTGGATTGTAAGAACTCATATTGTGCTTAATAAAATTTGGTAGTTACTCTGATTTCATCTCTGGGACTATAACGGGTGTGTTTTATATTATTGTGTTGGGTCATAAAGTTGTAATTTTTTTTTAGTTGAAGTAAGTTCAAGTATTGTGAACAGTAATGGAGACCGTAATGACCGGATCCCGGACCCCGGATCTGGGGGTGTTACATAATGCTAATACCAGGTTTGGTAGATAACATTGTGTTCCTTCTTATGTACAACAAAAGTGAATTTTCTCTGATATTACAAAGAAGGACAGTGAGAAGAATTCAGAGGAATTACCTGCAATGCATTATCCAAATCATGTTCAGGTACTTCTAAGAACTCATCTTCCTACTCTCTATAATTCTTCTTTTTTTGGTGGTGAAATGATTCAGGAACTCCAATTGGAGGAGGACCCCCCTGTGTCTACCCAAGTAACCCAAGACATCACAGTCTCTGAAACATTTCAAGAACAAAATTTTGATCCACAGCTTATTGTTTCAAAGAAACCAACCTCTGGTGTTTCTCAAAAGGCATCAGTTGTAAAGAAGAGAAGATATGTAGCCCCTAGTTCTAGTAGTTCTAGTAGTGAAGATGATGATATACCTCTTGCTGAGAGAGAAGAATTGAAGGCTGTAATTCAACTTTCTAAGCTAGGTGAAAGAGGTCAAGGACCTAGTCACAGCCAGGCTGCAGTCTCCCAAAAGACTGTAGTTCTTAAAAAGGGAAAATAGTTACAAGGTACAGTCTCTCAAAAGGCTGTGTCTACTGAAAAAAGATCTCAACCCAAGATCACCACTGAGTCTACACCTCTTGAGTCTTCTCAAGATAAATTTGTTGCTCACTATACCAGGAGAACAAGGAGAAAGATTCAATTGTCACCTACACACACAAAGTCTAAGCATAAAGCTATATCCAAGCCAGAATCTGACAAAAGAGGCCTCGATACTGTATCCAAGCCAGAATCTGACAAAAGAGGCCTCGATATTGATTCAAGTTGGGAAACCACTTTGACATACAAGATGGCTATGAAACTTATTTCTATCAAAGTCAAGCTTTCCAGGCCTGTTCTAGACTTTCTGATTGAGAGAGTACCCAAACTTTCTCATCCTCAAGAATATGGAATTCTATATCAAAGACTTGATCTTATGAAGATGTATTTCTATAAATCAATCAGAGGAGAATTGAGAAAGAAGTTTGGACTTTCCAAGCATGGTGCATTACAATCACTTCACACATACTTGTTTCACAAGGATTTCATTGTTGAAGATGCTCCAGCTCAAGGTGAACAAAAGGAGGTAGTAGATAGTGGAATGCAGTCAACTGGAGATACTATTGCACCAGTGGTGGATAGTAGGATAGATTAGATCACAGTCAGTATAACACAAGAACCATCTAGTCAGAGGTTGGATGACTCAGGAACTGTGATAGCTGATGCTGAAAGGTCTTCTATGATGACTGAAACTGAAAGTGAGATACCCTATGATATGGGAGGAATGACTTTGATTGATTTTCCTGAAGATCAAACAAATATTGTTCAGTCAGAGTCTATCCACCTTGAGGGTGAGACTCAGCAAACAACACTTAAAGATGGTGACATACTAACTATGGTGTCTAATGAAGTTTTACTGAAGATATCAGAGTCTAGTGCAGACCCTGAAAGTGGTATACTGGAGCCTGTAGTCTCTGAAAAGACAGTAGATGTTTGTGAGGGTTGAGAGACTGTAGCAGCTCACTCCATGGAGAAAACCTCAAGCCCCTTGCCATATGAGGAACCCTCTTTCCATGTGAGTTCAGGTATAACAACTTCTCCTAACCCCTATTTTTCTGTAGGTCATGAGAGCACTTATCCAAATTTGAGTGATACACTTGAAAAGATGGACATAGATCCATAAATTGAGAGGCTGGCTCCTGACCAGGCAAAAGGAGAGGTAGAAAGAGCGTTGGCTTTAGTAAGTCAAAGTGAGAATGAGGGTATGGATGATCAACTCCATAGTGAGGGAGAGAAAACTAGGATACAGACTTTTGATTTCTGGGATCAAGTATTTCCTGAATCTGGTCTGAAAATCTTGGTATGGATGCTGGTACTTATTCTTTCATAAAGATGTATGAGAAACAGGACTTAGCCAAGCATAATTCAAAGCCTGAAGTTAGAGCACAGCAATATCAACAAAGGCTTGTAGATGCTATCAATCGAAGAGGACATAGGCTAAGGGAGTCACTTTCTCAGAATATGCCAGAAGATTTACCTCATGATCCTAGTGTCCCTCTGAATGTGTTACCAATCTCAGCTAGGATTGAGACATTTGCAGAAGCTGATCACTCTATGGAGGAGTCGGAATCTGTAACTGTTAATACACAGGATACTGGTGAAGGTCAGGATGTGAGTGCTATTGGAAATTTGGCAATAGTACCTTTTACTTCAGTTTCAAATACTCCAGTTGTAGCTGTAAGTCATTCCACTCAAGTACCTTTACTTGAATATCATTCTACATCTGTAGTTCTTGATTCACAGGCAACATCATCTGCAAAGGTTAAATACCCTTCCTTTGGTTATTTTGATCAACTGTGGCCTACTAATCTAGTAGAAGCTCATGATCTGGGTCTTGATTCTCTGAATTTCACATTTATTCAACTGCTTCAAGCAAATGACAGAGAACATGCTCTTGAGAAAGCTACACCGTTGCATCTTGATTTCAAAAATCTGATTGATGATACTACTTCTACTCATTCTGATGCTGAATCTGAAGAAAAGGAGGAATTTACTTATTGGGATCAAGATTTTCCTACTGAAGTTGCTCATAGTTAATTTGTTACTGATCCTGACTCTTTCACACTTATCAGACACATTGGTAAAATTGAGAACACTAGAGCTAAGGACAAACTGGAATTCTTTAACAAGTATGGAATCTATCCAGATGAAGTATCAGATCCTACAGCATTAGCTCATGCTAAGGGAATTGCTGAATTCAGTTATCAAAGTGAGTTTCTTGTTGATTCTCATAGAATTTCGGATGCTGATCTTTCTTCTGTAAATTGGTCTGTTCAAGCTCTTGCTACTCAAGTTGCATGTATTGATACTGCAATTTAAGCTACCAATGATTCTATGAAATTTGTATCTTCCGACATTGAAGTCAATCTTTATAAGCACAAGACACTTATTGAAGGTGTTCAACAAACTCAAACAGATGTTCAACATCGACTTCAGATATTAGAGGATAACCAGGTCACTATTATGGAAAATCAGGCTGTTTTGATGAATCTTATTTGTTCTCTCACTGAAACTCTTGGAGTACATGTTGCTGATGTCAAAAAAGGGGAGATAAAAACAATTACGAGGAACCAAAAAGGAATAGTCATCAGAGATACTTGGAAGGCTGATGCTTTTGAAGACAAGTCTGATAGAAGAGATAAGGGTGATGGTGGTGGCAGTGGTCGTCAGAATGTTGGGAGAAGAAAAAGTAAAGTTGGTACAGGCACTGATACTGGTAGATCTACTCAGTCGAGATCTAAAGACAAGCAAGTTTCTGGACAGTCAGAGTCTGTAACAAAGAAAGCTAAAACTCTTCAAGTACCAGATATTGCATCAATTCTTCTACAAGAACAAGTTGTAAAAGATGTAGTGCCAGGGACTACTATAAATTTGAAGAATGTAGGATTTACATAGGAGGAAGTGATGAAATCACAAGATGTTCAATCTACTTCTTCTGGTGTTGAAAAGCAAGTTCATTCAAGATCAAAGGAACCATCTTACTGGACTATGAGTCAAAACTTACAATCTCTAATTCCTAGAAAAAGGACTGGACTTGGTCATAGTGAGATTGGAAAGCATACCACAGATGTTACAAAGCTACAGGTTGATCCTCATTCACTCTTGGACGAGTTTGGTGAAAAGATGACTCAAAGACATCTTAATAAGTTGATTTCTACACAGCTTGTTCAGAGAGTGAAGACATATCAAGAATATGATAAAAGAAGAGGAATGGTTGATAAAGAAGAAACAGAAGTTTTTCTTGTATACTTCTTATCTGATGGTAGAGTGAGGTGGATGGATTTGTCTACGTTCTTATATCACAAGAAAGAAGAAGAGTTATCATATGTTCGATTCTTGTTACACAAAAATGCTAAAGTTACTCAGAACTATAATGCATCACTTATGCACTGGACTGGTGAAATTGATAAATTGTTGAAGAGATTGTATGGAGCAAAGAAGGAGAATGTACCACTTTTCAAGCTACATTATGTTGATGATGATGGTAAAGACAAAGAGATTGAGTATAAGTCATTAAAGATCAATGTTGATGATGGGGGATCTTTTGTCTTTTATCAAGCTATGGAAGGGAAGTATGATTCTGTTTCTATTGAAAATCTTAATCACTTCAGATACAAGCCAGACAAGTTAAGAGCTCTACATTATCAAATCATTATTGATAATGGTGACATGTTAGATCTGAAACAGAGTGTTGGTGAAGTCTTAGCCAAAACTGAAGATGCTCTGCTTGAAGAATTTCTCAAAGACAATTCACAGTTCAGAAGAATTAAGGCAGATTGAGTAATTGAGGTACTTGTGTGACTCAACTTCATGTAAATAATAGATTCATGTATATTCTATTCTAGTTGCATTGTTAGAGGTTTTGACATCAACAACTCAGATTTATGTTTCATGTTATAAAGCATAAATAGGGGGAGATTGCTAGAAATAAATTCATGAGTTGTGATGTGTAGAATAGAATGACATAACACTTCTTGTAATACCCTGATCTTATAAAGGGTTTAGCATTTGATTAAGGAGATATCAGTTCTTCAAGATCTGCAGAAACGGTGAACAGTACTTGACCAGAGACTGAACTCATGGACTAAGAGTTTTCAGGGACTATGACAGACCCTGACTGTGTCGAAGTTGCAGAATTGGAAAGTGCTATACTTTAGGATCTTGTATTCAGAAGATGGAAAGAAGTGTGCATGAAGAAAAGAATCAAAGCATTGTTGGAAACTATCAACTGGACGGCAGAAGATTACCATGTATTAATTATTACTTTCTGTTATTAGTTGATAGGTAGCATTATAAATACTCTCTCTCTATATCATTGTAAAAAGAGTTCGTAAGTTCGTTCGTGAGTATAAGGTTTGTATTCGAGAGTTCGAAACATACAGAGAGAGATTTATATTGAGAGCAGCTGCTAAAGGTATTGTACACCTTTGGTAGAGTTTGTATTTGATTTTATTAATACAAACAGTTTGATATATTCGTTTGTTCTTGTTTATCTAATTAAGTAAAAATCAGACACGATTAGATAACTTGTATTCAACCCCCCTTCTACAAGTTATTCGAGTTAACAATACCTCAAGTGCTCGGGCAATGGTTTGAGTTCAAGTTTCGGAGCCTCTTCAATAGATGGTTTAAGATGCCCTTGAGAGTTCTTAAGTTCTGCTAATCCAAGAGATTCGAATGGCATCTCAAACTTCCTCTTCCACGGGGTTGAATTCAATTGTTGCAGTTGCTCGGCTACTTCTTCATCTTCGAAATCAGAATCACCCACTAAAACTCTCTCCAAAGAATCTGACTTAAGCAATTGCTCAATCTCCGTAGTAACTGTAGATTCGACCAAATCCACCTTCAAGCATTCCTCTTCATCTAGTTGGGAACTGCATTGCATTGAACACATTAAAAGTGACATTCTGGTCTTGCACCCTCATGGTGAGTTCCCCTTTTTGCACATCAATCAAAGTCCTACCCGTAGCCAAGAATGGTCTTCCGAAGATTATGGGAATCTTCTTATCTTCCTCAAAATCCAAAATAACAAAATCAGCAGGAAAGATGAGTTTATCAACTTTCACCAAGACATCTTCCACTATACCCCTCGGATAAGTGATTGATCTATCAGCCAACTGCAAAAAGATGTTGGTAGGCTTTGGATCTGGCAACCCAAGTTCAATGAAAACTGACAAGGGCATGAGATTGATGCTAGCTCCCAAGACACACAAGCACTTCACAAAAGATAGATTACCAATAGTGCATGGAATAGTGAAGCTACCAGGATCCTTTAGCTTCGGAGGCAATTTCTGTTGCAGAACAGCACTGCATTCTTCCGTCAATGCCACAGTTTCCAATTCTTTGAGCTTGAGCTTCTGAGATAGAATACCCTTCATAAACTTAGCATAGCTCGGCATCTGTTCAAGAGTTTCTGTAAAAGGGATGTTAATCTACAACTTCTTGAACACCTCTAAGAAATTAGCAAACTGCTTGTCCAAATTCTGCTTTTGGAGTCTTCTAGGGTATGGCGGAGGAGGGTAGATCTTATTGTTCTTTGAAGATTGCTTCGGAGGAGCTTTTTCAACAGATTTCTTACTTTTTCCCACTTCACCGTTCAACTGATCATCTGCCAAATCATATTTTTCAATTTCTGGCCCTGCAGATTTTTCAACCTGCTGATTCTGAACTTCTTCATCTTTCTTAGCTGCTGATTTCTACTCCGTTGTAACCTTTCCGGATCTTAAAGTGACTACCTTCACCTACTCATGGACTTCCCTCTTGCCTGGATTAGCCTCCGTATTACTAGGAAGAGTTCCTTGTAGCCTATTCAGCAAAGCACTTGAAATTTTCCCTATCTGATTCTCCAATGTCTTGAGAGAAACCGTCTGGCTTTTAACTATCAACCTAAATTCATCCAATTCAGATTTTTTATTCGAAGATTGACCAGCATTCCCATGAGACTGTTGCTGCTGAAATCTCGGAGGTTGGAATTATTTCCCTGGAGTATACTACTGTGATAGCCTTGATTGAACGGTCTCGCTCCATACTGCTGATAAGGTTGCTGTGGTTGTTGATCACCTTGATTGTTGCTCCAGCTGAAATTAGGGTGATTTCTGTTGTTCGGATGATAGGCGGCTGGAGCTGGTACAGAAGGTCTCTGAAAATTACTCACAAATTGTGCTGATTCAGAAGAGAAAGCACACTAATTCGTCTCATGTGCACCCGCACATAGCTCACAAACACTAGCAACCTGTTGAACTCCATAGTTGGTAAGAGAATCCACCTTCATTGTCAAAGCTTTCAACTGAGCTGCTATAGCTGTAGCTGCATCCACTTCCAGAATTCCTGCTACCTTGCCTTGAGAACGTGTTCACATACACGCTCAAGTACCTGAAAAAACCACGAATCAAACAACTATATAAGAAACAATCCGACTCAGTGAACTCTAACTACCACTGATGAGAAGCACATAAACCAAAATAAAACACCGATGATCCCCGACAGCGGCGCCAAAAACTTGTTTGCACTAAATCACGCAAGCGTACATGGTCACAAGTTATATAGATATAATTCAAGTTCGTTCCCACAGAGATCTGGTTTAGGTTTTAATTCGGCTAATGTACCTATGCAACAATGTATTGTTTTTACTCACTGCTAAGACAATTAACAAATTTGGGTTGTGAGTAACTAAATTAACTAAGATGCAAATTAACAAGAATTAGATATAATTGATTAATGAGATTTAAAACTGATTTACTTATGAGAATAAAAACATGGGATCCTAACTTCATTAAATACTTCGCTTAGATCTGACGCCTTTAATCACTATATGCAATGGTTATGATATCTGATCGAATAACACGAAACAAGCACACGCTACCTGTCAACATACATATACCAAACTACCCATACATCCACAAAAGAGATAGAAGATGATTAGACACCAATTATGCTTAGACCCTATATGTCTATAGAATTTGAAAACATAACGGTTGAAGAACAAGTTATCCATTAAGATCACATAGGGCAGCATAATATTTGTCAATTTACGCTACAAATCATGATGTCACACATACATCAACTTATCCCATGCTAGCATGGCAAGTTCTAAATCTCAAGATCCACTCTCGCTTCACAAGAGATTAACAGATTAGATGTTAGCTACGCATCTAAAAGCATTAAACACAACCATACAAGGATATCAATATACATCACACACAGATCTTTAAAGCATCAAGATACTAAAGCTCCATAAATAAATCTGTTAGAATCCCATGACAATGATTAGTTCATAATCGAACCGTTCGTCATCATGGGATTTGATGAAGACATGATATGAAACAAAGACTGAATGTAAATAATAATAATACTAAAGTTGAGTTTAGAAAACAAATCCGAAAACTGAAATCGAAGGTACGCCTAAGAAAAGAATACAAAAGATGAAGTAGATCTAGATCCCCGTTGCTTGTCACGAGCGTTGGTGAATCCTTCTCTGCTTTTCTCCCTTGTGTTTCTAAGTTATCATAAGTAATGATTTGAATTACAATGATACAATGAGTTTAAATAGGCCTTAGACAACTTGTCCAGTAAGTAACTACCTAAAAATACAAATAATTTCGAATTAGGGCTAAAAATCAGGACTTTCAGGAATTTCAGCATTCTGGGGCGCACCCTGCGCAGCAGGGCTGCAGTTTCCGTAGCTACAGGCTGTTTCTGGCATACCCTGCGCGGTTTGGGCGCAGGCTGCGCAGCTGAGGTCTGCCGGATTGGTTTTTCTGCTTGTTTACTTCGTTTTAGCCCCTTTTTCTTCCGTTTCTTCTCCGCGAGCTTCCGTCTTCAATCCTTTAGCCTTATAATCTTCATGGAAGCTTAAAGCAAGTTCCCATTCTTCATTCCAATGTTAACTTTCAATTCCAAAAATAACTAATCCTGCACAACTACACAAAACATATCAAAAATACAACATACTTGAGACCAAGTCAATCAATTTAAGCCAAAATGAAGCGATCCAAGTGGATATAAAATCCCTTATCATAGTATGGATTTCATTGTTGGATTACCCCGTACTACTATGGGTAAGGATTCTATTATGGTTGTAGTAGACAGATTTTCAAAAATGGCTCACTTTGTTTCTTTCCATAAAATGGATGATGCTAGTCGTATTGCAGATTTGTACTTCAAGGAGATTGTGAGATTGCATGGAATTCCTAAAAGTATAGTGTCAGAAAGGGATACTAAATTTTTGATATTTTTGGAAGATCCTATAGAAATTTGTAGGAACAAAGTTAATATTTAGTACTTCACATCATCCACAGACGGATGGTCAAACCGAGGTTACTAATAGAACTTTGGGGACATTGTTGAGAGGGCTGGTGAGTAAAACTACAAAGGATTGGGACATCAAATTGGCATATGTTGAATTCTTTTCAAGAAGGGGAGAATGATGAGTCTCTAAAAAGAACAAGGTCTGGGAGTGTTTACGTGACCACGGTGGTTGATCTTGTGCCATCGTATGAGCCTGTAGAGATCATGATTGATGCTTTGGAATTTGAAGTTGATTCTGGTGGAAAGACATATTCTATTTCCTGTGTAGTGTGGAACGATACAAAATAGAATTGACTTATTTATTATATAATTATATATCTGGCTTGCAAGTTTTTACCTTTCACTTGAAAGGGTTTTTCTTGCTTTAAGCACTTATGATTTTATTTTTCAAGTTGGATCAGGATATTGATGGGTTTCCTGGTTGGGTTCAAGTATTAGCTAAATTCCTAGCTCATATTGAATTACTTTTAGATTCCTATTTTAATAAGGATTGAATAAGGTTATTTATGTAGCCTATAAATACTCTTGTCTTGTAATCTTTTGGGGGACGATATTGATAATAAAATTTTGGCTATTCGATAGCTTTGAGAATCAAATTCAGGAGTGAATTCAGAGTTTGAGTTTTGTTTCTCCATTCGGAGATTCAGAGTTAGAGATTTGTTTCTCCATCTTTGGAGATTCAGAGCTTAATTTATATTTATCATTATTATATATTATCATAAACACATCACGTTTCGTATCACAGACTATCCCTTAAACCTCTCCTCTGAGCTGTTTGCATGTCTACCTGGGAAGAAAACTCAAAAGAAACCACTGTAGGGTTATAGGAAGTGCGCTTCCTCGCTGTCTTAATAGTACGTACCATGATCTCAAGCTACTGTCAAAAGGGTTAGAAACAAAATAATAATGAGCAAACAGGATATCAAATCCCAATAGGTAGCAACAGGATTAAAGCTGGGTTTCAACAATAACAGGATATCAAATGAATAACAGGACAACAATAGGTAGCAGAGCATATTTAAAGCATTTGCAATTTCAAATGGTAAGCAAATTTCATTTCACAGTATTTAAATAATAAAGCATTTTAAATTTTATTGGATGTTTTACACGACACGGACAATACGGGTGATCAGCCACGTAAAGTCCCTATACTGAACACGAAGTCCCTCTGGACATAATCCTTTCATTATGATAGCTTGGGTTCCCAAGAGGCAACACATTGGCCTATAAAGATGCTGGACTGGTCCCACCAGAACTACAACACAAGGAAAAGAAAACTCAACGGTATCTTGAATACCTTTGAGTCTATTTCTTTATGATTCAGACTTGCAAACCTTATTTCCTTGGAACTAGAAGAGGGTATAATTATCGAAATTCAAGGTTTTATGTCAACAATGTATAGCTAGTTCAATTTTAAGTCATTTAACTAAGTTTATAAGGTAAGGAATATCAAGAATGGTAATTAAGTCTTTAGGTCAATGGTCTGGTCAACATTGTGATATATAGAGTTTTAAAGTTAACATAGGGTTGCTGGTTACGAACATAGGTCATTTGGAAGTAACTTTAATCGTTAGCCAATTAGGTTTGATCAAGAAGGTTTTAAAGATTTATTAGAGTTAAGATGGTATTCAAGAACTAGTACTATTTTAGGGTACGTGTGGGATCGTATAAGGTTTATTGACAAAGGTTTAGGGTACATGCAAAGACAGGTCTATAACCACAAAGATAACAGGATATACATACTTGAATCAACATGCTGTAAATAGTTTCATGAATATGAACTTCAGAGAAAGGTTAAAGTTACTTGCCTCAGGTAGAATGCACAGCTCAATCACTGGATCTCAACTTTAGCTTTCCCTTTATCGCTAGGGCCTCACTCTTCGTATCTACGTACATAAACATATAATCGCTGTTTTAGTATACTATACTACTTAATTATCTAATCCTATTCTACCCAAACGGTTCCTATAAAGTTTTATCACTTAACACATATAACACATGTTGGTTATACTTATCAACAAGTCTAGTATAATCAAATAAGCACTTAAGCACATAACACATTACATATATTAATTATGCAAACCATTTAAGCACTTAACATATAGTGTCCACTTGGTTTACAAGTATTTTTTAATATAGTACTATACTAATTATGAATATAATTCTATCGAAAATCGGGCAGCATCTCTTTTGTAAAGTGGACTAGCCCGTCAGAATACAACCGACTCAAATCAACATTCAAACCAATCCAATATCTTTTGAATTCATACATAAGTCAAAATCATATTAGTTGTCAATTCTTAAGATCAATATCAACTAAGTACACTTAACAGTTACTACTTATAAATTTACGATACTAGTAAACAGGATTACACCACCTTAACATTTAACGATCACCTACACACACATATTAACAAAAATAAATCTTACTAACTCTATTTATATCATATATACTATCAAACAAATCTGAGAATTGTTCAACAATTAACAAAAATTATCAACTTAACTAATTACCACCTAACGATAATCAAATCATGTTTAATTATTGTCTGAAAATCATATTATTCCTAATTATCATACAAAAGTTTGAATTTCATCTATAAAAATCTGAAAAATTACATGCAAATTAATTAACTAACAATTAACATGTAATTATAAAAGACAACATCTAATTACTAAGAATTAATCATAAAAATTCTTACAACTCATTTTTATTCGTAATAACTCGAATTTATACATATAGATTCTAAAAACACTACTTGCAAATTGTTTTATTCATTTAATCACATTCAAAATCATATTACTACAAGAATCTATCACCAACATATCAATTCAAGCATATAACAAGCTACACAAATTATTTTCTTAACTAAATAATTCAAAATTTTCAACTTTAAACTAATATCTATACATGCAACTAAGATTAACAAGTAATTAACACTTCAAATTAATCACCAAGGATGCGCCACCACATAACCAGCACAGGACCACCACCAGCCGCTGCTAGTTCGTCGGAAACCACCACCGGCGGCGTGGTTTTCGAGAAAACTCAAGAACAACCCAAAAACTTTGCAAAAATTCGATTTTAAGCCATAATTAACACCACACAATCATCTAATCATCAATTTATTAACTAACAAGGCTTGCATGTCAACTTTTGAATATATACATGCATATATGTTCATATAATTACACCAAAACTTCTACCAAATCAAAACCCAAACATACAAACATGATATAGATAATTAAAGTAGAGTTAATAACATGATTTGAGCTTAAAATTGAAAGACAATGGAGAAGGGATGAAGAAGAGATACCCACAGCAGTTGGCAAACATGAACATAGGTGAATAATTGCGGTGGGTGATGTTTTATAGCCACAGGGGCAGAATCGTAATTTATAATTCTGAAATTCTAATAAAAATATGTTTTTAATCATTTTAAAATCAAAATAAAATAGAAAATTACGGAAAAACTTATTTAAAAAATTCAAAAATAAAATTTAGGAATTTAGAAACATCCCATATTTTAAAAATATTTTTAGAGTCAAATATGAATTTTATATGAATTTTTCAAATAAAAATCCTTTAAGTGAAATAAACCTTTTAAAATCATTTTAAAATACCTATATACACAAATTAATTCATCCAACAATTTTAAAAACTAAATAATATCACATAGATAATAATGCAAAAAAAATTATGATTTTAAACAACCCCAATGATTTTATAAAAATTTCAGAAGATTAATAATACATGTTTAAAATAGTTTTTAATGCTAAAAAATGCAAATAGAAATACATGAACATATATTCGAGTTAATAATACATGTTATTTGAATATTATCTCAATCGAGAAGTATTATATGAATATTATTTTGAATATTCATTCGAGTTTATTTATTTAATGAATATTATTTTTAATATTCATTTGAGCTTTATTTATTTATATGAATATTATTTCGAATATTCATTTGATTTTAATTATTTATTTTATATTATTTTCGAATATTCATTTGAGCTTATTTACTTAATGAATATTATCTTGGATATTCATTTAAGGTTTTAATTATTTTCTTGGATATTATTTTGAATATTTATTCGAGGAATTATTTATTTAATGAATATTTTATATATACTTATTCGAGGGTTAATCATGAGCAATATTTATATTAAGAATATTCTTGAACTATTTCTGGTTTAATAAATATTCTCTGAATATTTATTTAATTCTTTCAACTAGTTCTAAAATGATATATTTTATTCAAAAATTTCCTTGATATTGAAATACTATGTAAATTATCTCTGAGTCGTATTATTATTATTTTTTTCAAGGAAGGTTCTCAAAACTCTATTCTTCATTCGAATCTATCTTCTAAAATATAAGGGAACCTTGCTTGAGAGATGTTATTTCTTTGAGTGCCCGGTCATATACTTGTTAAACTACCTTTTCACTCACATCTTGATTCTTTTCAAACATCGATATGAGTCTTTTTGGTTACCTCCTCAACACTCGAGGGGTAAGATTGATGGAACAAATTTATATCCATTAACAAGCATCAGCTTGAAAAATATTGGTGAATTTTCCTTTCCAATTAGATACGACTACTTTGGGGAGTCTTATCAACGAGTATTACACTTGGGGAAAGGAGGGGACGAACTTTACGTTTCAGAGTCATGGATTTATTTGAACTAGGAGTTGTATGTAAGAGGCCGAGTCGCGAGGTCCATCACAAGGCCCAACCGTTGGCCAGGGAGTTACTAAAAATGGCGGTAGACAAGTAAATCCGTTAGTTCTTCCTTCTACCGGTAGTAAACTATATTGGGCTATCCCATCTTCGACTGATCATCGGAGAGTGGGACAGCTGGCGCGTTATAACTCCAGTATTAGTTCATCTCCCAAATCGGGAATTTCCTGCAACACGTATCGAAGAGACTTCTTTCAGGTTGACGGGCATTCTCTACAACACGTATCGAAGAGACTTCTTTCAGGTTGGCAGGAGTTTGAAAAATGTTCAAAACTGGGATTTCAATATTTTCCTATAATTCCCTCTTTTTTGACATATGATGATGTCTTGCTTTTACCTTGCCCAGCAGATATTTCTACAGAATATATGTTTTGAGTTACCTTGTAACTTCATCGTTTATATTATATTGGCACTATGTTCGTTAATGCATGGCATATGGTTTCAAAAATACTTTTGAACTATTGTATATATTATTGTTCAGTATACGTTATTGTTGGTGGGCTATTGCTCACCCTTGCTTTATTTTACTATATCACATAAACAAGATCTTACACATACTTCACCTTCACAAAAATATTCTTACCTTATAACTCACATTTAATAATTAATAAACTCTTAAAAATTATGCGATTTTCTAGGGCGTTATACGAAATGATTATCGCAATCTTTGCAGGGGCATTTTAATTCATTTTCTAGGCCAAAATTAGTAAATCCATTAAAAACAAAATCTTTCACCCTAGTACTATATTCTTCAGTGAATTTAGGAAGCAAAACCTAGTTCGTCTTTGCAATCCAATTCACCTTATGTTCAACACAAAATCATATATAGATAACAAAGAAAATATAAAATAGCATGTATTCAAAATAAATAGTGCAAACATGTAAATTCTAGTGAAAACATAGGACACTGAAAAAATAGAGCACACATGTAAATCCCTGTACTTTGCATATACATATTGTTCCTAAATTGTAAACTCTACACTTTAATTCCAAACTAAACACAAACCTAATAAAATCATAAAATCCAAATTCACAAATCAACAAAACAGAAAAAATGAAAACTAACATATATACTTTCATAAGCTTAATTAAACATACATTGTGACACCCCCCAAATCCGGGGTCAGAAGATTTGGTTGTCACGAAAAAATCCTCAAAATAAAACATCTGCTTAATAATAATCATTCACTTGTGATTGTCCAACACTGGGAATATAACATCTGTGACCCCAACATACCAAGATCTTTTAAGGTTATAGGGCTAGAAACAAGAATCCAAATTCCATTAAATAGAAAGTATTCCTTCTTTACAACATTCTCTTTAATCAAATCTTAAATCACTGGTGTAACTTCGATAAGAAGTACGCCAGGTCAACTAGGCCAGTACATAATAATAATAAATACCATAACTCAAATATATAAAATAGATCTTACACTAAATCCAGACATCCTGAGCCAAGTCATCTTCGAAATAGCATCACGCTTCTTCTCTTTCTGAGTTGTGCGGATACGTCTGGCCAAACTACCTTACTGAAATGTTAGAATTTACAACAGCAAGTATGAGCGAAAGAAATGCTCAGCAAGCGTATAAAAATTTTGATACAAAAACCAGGATAAATGGGGCATAAAATCAACTGAAATGTAAAACAGTTTATAGAGAAAACTGAATCAACAACTGTGATATAATTCAACTGTAACTGAAATCATTTGGCATGTCATAAAAATGAATCATCTGCCAATTCACAATATATAATAGCCATTTGGGCGATATGGATTGGATACACTTTACTGAAACACCATTGCCCCCTGATCAGGTTCAAAAGCAATGGGACCCTTTATACTCCACTGGTACAGCTATACCCGTGTGTATAATCCGGATTTCATGAGGGTACCAAAATAGGCAAGTAATGTTAGCCTATAGGAAGATGGAATGGTTACCATATCCTCCTTAAATATTGCTGGACCATGGCAGCTACCATGGCCTCTTACGCTTTATCATTTTCCAATCCAATAGAGCAATTTTCGAAGTCAATAGGAAATGCTTAGTTTCACATACAGTTCACATCCCTATTATTTACTACGATAATAAGGATATGAAGAGTTTATCTTAAACAATTCCCCACATCAAGGGTACCAATATCAAGTAATTTTGTTCGCACAAAAATATTTAAGAATCACAAATAGCTCTGAACAATAACTATTTGTCATGATATGAATCAATGAAATATAAAATAAAAGTGTTTAAGATGATCAAGGGAGAAAATACTTGCCTCTGGTCCTTAGCTATTACATAGCGCCAAAGTAATACAACTATTTTTTTCTTCTATCTCACGTCATCATGTCCTATGTTTTAATCATTCGTTGACTTGACGCTCTTGCGATTGCCACGAGTCTGATCTGTCGACATCGAGCCCACGCGTCTACTTCTATAGTCAAACATAAGCTGGTACTTCATTCTTCAAACGTCAATTTCTACTTTCTATAAACGTTTATAAACTCAACTCGAACATATTAACCATGCTTACCAAAATCTCTGTCGGGAGAAATTAATTGGAAATATCCCCTTTGAACATAGACATTTTCCCGGTGTTAAAACACCTCACAAGTAACCCAGCAATTCCACCAACAATACTGCATTCATCTCCACCTTTTCATAACCCACAAAGAATACCACATCTATCTCCAACCCTCTTCATTATATCTCCGCTGACAAACCTAAGTCAATACTTACAAATTAATCCTCGATAAAGAAATAGAAATATAATTACAACGCTTAACCCTCGAAGTAAACACTTCGATAATTCACATCGCACGAAAAGAGACTAATAAGTAGATCACATAATCACATAGCACGTTGATCAGATCATAAAAAGATTTTATCCAATATTTTTAAAATAGAAAACGGGTCAAAACCCTAATTATCGGATATAACCGACTAAATAAAAAGGTTTGGTAAAAAGTCGATCCAAATTTAAAAGTTGTATTTTAAATTAAAATCAATTTTATAATAATCGGGTCATTTTTCTGATTCCAAAAATATTTGTCTCGTTTAAAACGGACGAATGGTTGAATTAATACCCAATTAATAAGAATAATTCAATTAATAATTAAAGTAATTGAATATTCAAATTAATTATTTATTAATCAACTCATAAAAAAAAATCTAAGAATTTTAAAAATATTTTTATCACTCCCGGATTATTTTTAGAATTTTAAAACAATTGTATTTCATTTTAAACAAATAAGGGAATAAATATTAAAGGTAAAATAATATTTATAAAATAAATAAATTATTTTATTTTCCAAAATAAATAAATTTGATTATTTCTCATCATATTTAAGTAATATTTAATTAATTGATTATTATTAATTAATCAATCAATTTAAATTAATTAAGATATTAGCTAAATAGATTTAAAATAATCAAATAAAATAAATTTCGAATTAAAAATAATTTATTAAAATTTTAAAACTATTTTTCGAAATAAAAATAATTTTTCGAAATTTAAAAATAATTTTTCGAATTTTTAAAAGTATTTTTCGAATTTTTATAAATAATTTTGAAAAATAATTTTTCCAAAACCATTTTTCAGAATTGGATTTAAGATTTTGAAGATCAAATGGTTACTATTCATCACCATCTTCACTTGAATGCTCCAAGAACACCACCTCCATTAATGGAGGTTGCCCAGTTTTCCGGTTACCGGAAAAATTTTCCGGCAACCTCCGGCCATGCTCAAAACGTACCAATTGTTACGTTTTTAAGTACCAAACTAACTCCAAATCACATTCCAAACTAAATTATACCTTTCATTCATTCCCAGATTCGACCAAACTAAAAATCCGGCCAAAAAACGTTTTTCTACAATTCGAAACCAAATTGTATGTTTAACATCACAAAATGAAGCTTATAACTCATATAATCTAACCCCTAACACCTTACATACAAACAATCAACACAAGCTTTGCAAGAATGATTTGAAAATTGGGCATAAACTAACAAACTTGAATATCACAATCCGGCTATAGAATGATACAATTAACTACATGAATCGACTCTAAATCATCATATAAAGCTATTGGAATCATCAAAACAACCGGAAAATCACTCAATCAAAAGGTCCTAAATTAGGCTCAAGAACCCTAATTTTCGAATTGATTAAACTAGCAATAGAACCATGAAATTGAACATATAATTGGACTCCTGGAATCAATATGAAGCTATACAAACCATCAATTCAACCGGAAAAGCAAAGAATCAAAAAGCCCCAAATTCTAACATAAACCCTAGTTTTGCAGAATTAAAGAAAAATTGATATAAAATCGAAAATTTACCCTCTGATGAAATTGATGGAAGATTATGAAACTAGAGATCAAGAGCTTCGATTTGAGTATAAGAACACAAAAATCCGATATCAATAACACCTTCAAATTTGGATTTGATCCTCAAGAACAGGAGAGAGAAAATATATTCTTATATTTATTTATTTATATAAAATCTGATTTATATGAATTTTTAATAAATAAAAAAAAATCTGATTCCTATTTATATTAATTGAAAATTAATACCCCAAAACTATTTTTATCCCCTAATTAAAATTATTATGCCTTAAAAATAATTTTTATGGGATGAAAATGTAAAATTTTTATTTTTAAACAAATGTAATATATATATATATCAAAATTTCCCAAAAATTATGAATATTACAAAAATTAAAAAATAATGCATTTTTATATATCCTATCATTGTATAAAAATAATTTTATCAATAACAAGGCCTCTAATTCAGAACAGGGGCTGGGTCCGGAAATTAAAATGCGAAATAACTGTATTCTAAAAATATAAAAATTATAGAAAAATAGAATAAAGTAATCTATGCTACACAGAAGTCACATAACACGTATGGGATAATTTTCCTGTTTAATAAAAATCATAATGCGTTTAAATGCTTTAAAAATAAATCAAAACACAATAAAATCAACTAAAAATATATTTTAATATAATAAATTACACGAAATTTTCCCTGATTGATCAAAAATATAAAATACAAAATTTTCAAATATTTTAATAATGCACCCAAATATTAATGGGGCATGAATAAGATACCGGGTAAAATTTTAGTACAAGAAAAATATAGTTTTGATCCTTAAAATTCTAAAATAATCTCAAGTTACCAAAAATGTGAAAATACTAAATTTTAAACATTTTAATAATTTATAAAAATAAATCTTTTGTACACGGGTAGAATACCGGGTATAATTTTTGTACCAATAAAATACCAACTCGATCCATAAAATTTTAAAACAAACTAAATTTATCACTTTTGATAAAAATATAAATTTTTAATAAACATTTTTACTAACACAGACAGTACCAAATACAGTCTACCCGAATAACCTATTAACAATTAAACACATAACTGCATTCAAATTAAAATTAAATATTCACAATCTTATTATTCCTTTATGGAAAACCAATAAAATATTTAAATAATAATAATAAATCCAGAAAAAATCGGGATTGTTACAATCTTCCCTCCTTATAGGGATTCCGTCCTCGGAATCCACTGAGGAAAAATCCCTAGGGTTCCTTAACTCCTTCATCATCCACACTTGCTTTTGTTCCATATAAAATCGAACCAACTTTGCAGTAATGTAGCGTTAATTGATAAAAAGAAAACGAATTGACTCCATTATTCGCCATTAGTATTCTAATCGTATCTTGATCTGCTTTTGCTCGTTGTAATCCCATCGCTAAGTCTTAATTCATCCCGTCAAGGTTAACTTATTTCCAATTGATTGGCATACCTTCAAAACTTTTTGCGATGACAAAAATTATGAAATTTTGAAGAGAAGAGATTTCATATCGTAGCAAATATCCCTCATTTTTGGTTATCAATTTATGAATTTTAAAGCAAATATTCTTTGAAATGAAAGAATAACTGAGAGATCAATATGATCATATGAACCCGACGTTGCGTGTCTTAGCTCCGACATTTACAAATAAAGGTGGCCAGCCTTCTTGTAATACGCAACACACCGGTGATGGCGTCCCATCCGACTTCTATCACACAGACAGATATACCTGGTGTCCACTATAAATAGGGTTGTTCATCTCAATTGGAGTAGAGAAGTATGAAAGAAATCCCAAAGGTGTTATTTTCTGAAAAGAAGATCCAGAAAGAAAGTACCGAACAAGTGGTACTATATTTCAAATAAAATTATTAACCATTGGGGAAAATAAAAAGTTGAAAGTCTCAGAAATTTGAAAGTAGGTTTCATAATACCCTTTGAAATAATTGAAATCCAGAGTGGAGGTTGAACACAAGTGTCAAATGTCACTGTTTTGAAGAGCAAATATATCTTTTAAAGAATGTCTCTTTGGGAGGGATATGAAAATAATTTATTAGAAGAGAAGGTATTGCCAATGTCTCTACTTATGCCTTCTTCGTCAGCTCCTTTGATAGCTCGTCCTTCGATTATAAGCTTCTTCCTCTCCACGTTTTAAGGATATCGATAACGTATGTCATCGTCATCTCGTAATAATCACTAAAGATTCCACAGTAGACATCTCCATTCGCAAGGCGGTCTATCCAGTTCAGCACCACCATCTCAAACGAGTACTCCAATCTTAACTTACTAATTGGTACTGTATCCAATAGTCCAACATGAACTCTACATGAGCTGTAATAACCCTAATTTTAGAAAGGCTACAATACCCAAATGAATAGTGATCTTGAGGAATCTAGGGAAATGGTGTGTAGGTACTCTATATTAGGGATGGAAAATGAGTAAACAGAAACCATATTAGTGTTGTACATTGAAAATAAGTGACTCGAAATGACGATGGATTTTAGAAATTCCTGAATTTTGATTTTGAGGATTTTGAGCTCGAACGAACTTCTATATCTTGGATATTAAGGAGTATATAAATACTAAAGTAATTATATATTGAGGTATTAGTAAATTTAAGTTAAACCAAGGGATTATTAAGTCAAGAGAATACCAAAGGAAATTGGATTTGTAAATGATTTCGAAAAACACTGAGATGATGAGGTATACTCGAAACGAACCACAATTAGACGAGTATGGAAACCAAGCAACCAATATTAATAATATAACAAGGATTATATCACATTAGTAATTACCAAGATTTATTAGTATTTTACCTAGGAAAATCAAGAAAAGAATAAAAATGATGCATCCAATGACATCATCCTCTGCATCATCTTCCACTAACACAAATTAAGGGCAAATTAGTCTTTAAACCATGGGATTTTTCTACAAAACTCTAGAATTAGGATAAGATGAGATGAGGATTATCAAAGAAACACAAAAATCTCTCTCCACCTTGTCCAATACACCATTCGGCCAAATAGAAGGAAAAAAGGAAGAAAAATAAAAATAAAAACCAAAACCCTAGCTCTCTTCAATAACAATTCAAGGGAAAAATCATGGAGCTTCTTGGAGGTTAGGAAGGATCATCTACAAAGTTTCATAGCAAACCAACATCATTTGCCAAGGTAATAAAATCATGGAAGTTGTTAGAAAAGAGGATGAATAGTGTTTTCAAGTGTTAACTTTGTTTTAATGATTTCTTTTAGTGATTCAAGCTAGTATAAGGTTGATTAAGGATATATCAAGGATTGTTAAGGGTTATCAAAGCTTCAAGAAGGTATAATCATGCTTGCTCTTTTATATTTATGGTGAATATTGTTTGGTTTAGTGATTAAGTAGTGTAAATGTTAAGATTATGATGATCCATGTGTTGGTAAGTGATTAAAGTTGAATATGAAAGTGTTTGGGATTGTAACCATGGCTGGTAATGAAGACCACATGGTGTAGGTGAAGATTATTGTGTTTGATAATTGATTTGGAGGAGTTGGATTTATGGAAAGTACGAAATTATAGCCGTTATAATGCCCGATTTTCGTTAGAAAGAAAACTGCCCTGTTTTGTGACCCCTGTATTCGTACGGTACCTCACTGCCTAGGTTACCAATTGACCATTAAATGATAGAGATTAGTTCATAGATCGTTTTGATATAAAGTACGTTAAAATCTGATGTACGGTTTAGGAGAAAAGTCAGTTTTAGTGAAAGACGTTCGAAAACCGAGAAACTGTAAATGTATCAAACTTGAGGTTACAATTACCATACTTTAACATTGTTAAAAGTCACGAAATTTTGGGATATGGTAGTAGTGTGGTCAAAGAACTATTTCCAGTTGACCTTACATTAAAATTCGAAATTTAAAAATTATAAGAAATTCTGCAGTCGAGTGTGGTCGTTAAGGGAAATGGTGAAAACCCCTAAAACTTCGATTTAGGTTATAAATGGTTAAGTTCTTGAACCTTTGGGGTAATAGGAATACGTTAAACATATATTAAAGTTTCAAAGGTAATGTTATACAAGAGTGTAGTGAGTAAGAGATGTGGTTCTAACGACGACCCTTTTGTGTTTGTAGAAACTCCGGAAGAGGGACGAGCCGTACCGTCAGGATACCGAAATCGAGGCAAGATTTCTTCTATCCTTACTTGTAAAACTACTTATCTTCACAAAGAAATTTGATTTCATGGAATGTATATGTGATGCTATTATTACTATATTGCGAAGAAATTGTCTTCCTTGAGTATTAATATTGAACAAAAAGATATACGAAGATGTATATGAATATGGATATGAGTATAAGATGTATATGAATATGAATAAGAGTATGAGATGGATATGTATAGAGATGATTATGCATGAATTGAACATGCCTTATGATTAAGAGAATAAGAAAGAATGGTATCAGTTGTTATCGAGGGTTATATGGTTATAATATTATATTAAAAATGTTCTTTTTGAGTATCAGTGGTTTAATAAACATTATTTGATTATCATGCATTACTCTTAAAATAGATGGAATATTTTACGAATATAAAAGTATATTTGATTTCTGAATATGAAAGAGAGGTCTGAATCATAATCAAAGCATTATGATATATATATATATATATATATATATATATATATATATATTATAGAAGTAATGTGCGAGAATGGAAATGATATGAGAGAATGATATGTGGAATGATATTTTGAAAAGGGAATAATGATGTGATAAAAAGGGGGATTGCTACAGACTTGCGTAAGTGGCTGTGTCAGGGCTGTGTGCGACACAGTCCAGCATTTATTATTATTTTTATTATGGCATGAAGATGCCAAGGGAGGATGTTAGCAGGTGGCCTTCCTCCAGGGATGATCTTCATTCCTTCTACCGGTAGTAAAAAGAGAGCAGGTACGATTAGGCGACTGATCATCGTCCTAACGTATCAGGCGACAGCAGATAACCCCAATGTTTTTGAAAAGAAAGTGTAGACAATGGTTTTCAGATTTCTATACTGAAAACAGAATAATGATGTGAGATGATGAAATTATGATTACAGATGAAGAAAAACTGATATTATATTATTTCAGATTTCTATACTGAAAACAGAATAATGATATGAGATGATGGAATTATGGTTGCAGATGAAGAAAAACTGATATTATATTAATTTAGATTTCTGTGTATGATGTATTATTAAATAAGAACTTTATTCTTCCTTAAGGATTTTAATTGTTTCCTGCTATTATATATGCATATACATATATGTATATCTGTCACATTTTAAATTTTAGTTATAGTATTATCTTGCTGAGCTATTATAGCTCACTCTTGCTACTTATGTATATAGCAGCTAGGTCCCATGCCGATACTACGTACCACACCCCGCAAGAGGGTAAGGGAAAGGCGACCTTTTGAGCGAGTGCTGGCGACCATCCCCGAGGTAGTGACAAGCGAAGGGGCTTAGTATACTTATGTAAATTAAGTGTGTAAGTTGTAATAAACTTTAGTTGTTGAAGTGCTTCCTGTAGAAGCTTTGTTCAACAATGTACTTAGTAAATTCTGGGCTTGTAATAACTGTTAACTTTAAAACTTTTAAATATTGTGGTTGTTGTTCTATGAGCATATGATTGGTGTGTGTATGTATTAGTGTGGGGTCAACTGCTTATATATTAAAAAAAAAAAAACTACACAGATATTGATATTGATCGGAAATTGGGCCTTGACGGCCGGAATCCTTGACCCCGGATCCCGGGGCGTCACAGATGGTATCAGAGCTAAGAGTCATAATGCTCAAGAACAAAAGTGATAATAATAAATGTATCAGTTATAATATAAATTGTGAACTTCCATCAAGTTCAGGGGTGGTATATCACAGGTAGTATTTACTTTAAGCATATATTATAATTTATTAGACTGTTACTAATAGAATTTTATGTTTTATTATAGGGAGCGGAGATGGGTGAGCCGAGTCAGGACCCCCAGTGGCTAGGGATGTCAGAGCAGGAGCTATTAGATCTTCAGCTGGCCGGGGTAGAGGTCCCCGAGTATGCAGTTGAGGACCTCAGGGAGAGACGCCGGGCGGCGGCTAGAGAGCGATTAGAGAGAGAGGAGGCAGAGGAGCAGAGACGGAGAGATGCTGTGGCCCTAGTGCCATATATGGGTAGACCTTCTACAGGATCTGACGAGGCAGGTCCTTCCAGAGTGAGATCGGAGATCCCTGAGGAGGAGAGGCCACTGCGTAAGAGGCCTAGGTTGTCAGTTATACCTGAGGAGCCGATTGAGTGGAGGGATATTCAGATGGTTCCCACCCCTGTCCGACCCGTCCCAGTGCCGTCACCAGTTCCATCCCCTCTACCTAGTCCTGACCCTATAGATGATCCTTTTGAGCAGTTTACCCCTCCAAGGCATTTTGTTTTTTTGGAGGAGGAGGAGGATCCTTCAGAGGATGCTGAGACGGAGTCGGTTCCTCCATCCCCACCCTTTGCACCTCCACCACCTCCACCGGTGGATGCACCTCCCCTAGCTGTACCCCCTCAGGAGGCACCCCTACCGGCGGGTGACCCACTTTCAGCTACCTTATTGACCGAGTACTTTGCCCTTCAAGGACAGTTGGAGGAGTCCCGCAGGACTATAGACACCCTTCTACAGAGGTTAGAGAGAGGGAGAGGAGGGGTTATCCCGGATGGGATGTCTCTGGGGATGATCAGTATTGAGCTACGAGCATTAGGAGATATTAGGAGGTTGTTGGGTGATAGAGGAGACCCGGCATGGAGGGCCCAGATAGTTGATACGGTTACTACCATGGTAGTCCAGATCCGGGATGTTGTTAGGGTAGGGTTGTGAGCCGGGATAGTAGTTTCGTCACTAATCAGACTAGTCATCTTGTTGATGTCATTCTGGGGATTAGTTTAGTTGTTCACTGTTTTAATCCCAATCTGATTAGAGGACAGTTAGTAGTACTTTTGTGATATCGGATTAGTATGTACGGCTATGTTTTGGGTTTCGAACCTTGTATTAGATGATGTATATTATTAGCAGTAAAAGATGTTGTACCCAAATTGTAAAATATTTATGTACATTAATGAAGTTTGTGCATTTCTATCTAAATTTTTGCTGCATTTTTATAAATGTTGAGACTCAAAAATATTGATGTATAAAAGGTGATTGACTTAATGAAAAGGCTATCGTGTTAAGGGCGATACAACTACCTACTAAGGTTATGGTATAACTAGATGCAAATCGCGTGATAAAGATATTGTGATGTGCAAATGAGTTAATTAATGATATAATTGTGTATATAGAAATGATGTATATAGTAACCCAAATTCGGGTAATTAATAAGGACTATTGTTATGTACAGAACTATGCCGCCAAGACGTGATAGTAGAGCGAATGCATGAGGAAATGAGAGAGACGAAAGAAGTCGAAATATCGAAGGTACTAGACTGAACCAAAATGCTCATAATGAAGAAAATCATGAAGAAGGAGAAGAGGAATCAACTGGCCAACAAAGGAATCCGGGAGGTGATCCCTTTGCCCAATTCATGGACTTATAAAGGCAGAATTTGGCTAATCCACAGAATCCCCAACAACCACCTGTCCTCCCCAATCAGGCAGCTAATTCCTTTCTTGCCTTTAAGTCGTTAAAGCCCCCAGAATTTGAGGGAACCACTAACCCAGTAGTAGCTAGGGCATGGCTAAAAGAAATGGAGAAAGCTTTCGAAATACTGAGGATAGAGGAAGATCAGAAAACAGTTTTTGCAGCCTATCTCTTAAAGGGAGAGGCAAATTACTGGTGGGAAGCTAAGAAGAACCTAGAGGAAGCGGGAGTGATAACCTGGGAGCGTTTCACTAGGGTGTTCCTAGAAAAGTATTCTCCTAGGTATTTAGAAAACCAAATGGAATTAAAGTTTCTGGAGTTAAAACAGGATAACCTAACAGTAGCAGAGTATGAAAATAAATTTACAGAACTGTCGAGGTTTGTTCCCGAGTTTGTGCGTACTGAAGAACAACGTGCAAAAAGGTTTCAACCAGGGTTGAAACCCTGGTTACGAACGAGAGTGGCCCCATTTGAGTTGACTGATTATGCTGCAGTGGTTCAAAAGGCATCAATTATAGAGGCCGAGAGTGAGCAGGCTCAAATAGGTCGAGAGAATAAGAAAAGAAGGTTTGAGGGCCCAAAAGGAGGTTCAAGTGAGGGAAGCTACTTTAACAAAGGAGGTAGAGGACAAAAATCTCAATTTGTGGGAAAGTCGGGGGGTAACAAGACTACTAGTGAGACGGTGAATCAGGGTGGAAAATCTTCAGGGACATTTCAGTCCAATCAATCACGACCACCATTACCAGATTGTGACACGTGTGGTAAGAAGCATATAGGAGTCTGTAGAGTTCTGGGAGTAACTTGTTTCAAGTGTGGACAAAAAGGACACTACCTTAACCAGTGCCCATCAACTGATACAAACCCTAAAAGAGATGTTAAGTGTTACCAGTGTGGGAAATTAGGACACATTGCTAGAGATTGCCGTTCAGGTGGGTCATACGCGCCAGGACAGAGTGGGGCTGCTTCAAATAGGCCTACTGCTAGAGTGTACAACATGACCTTAGGGGAATCATTGACGAAACTAGATGCGGATACAGGTACTTGCTTTTCGATTTAAATTTGGTGTGTAAATCTTTGGTTAAGGATCGACTTAATCAATTAATGGAATAAATAAGTTAATAATATAGATAAGGAAAATCAGTATCTGTTAAGGGCTAGGAAACGTTATGAAAAGAAAAGTAGGAGTGTTTTGGGAAAAACACAAGCTCGTTGAGACGAACAGGAAATATATATTATAGGTAGTATTTTCTTACAATTGTTTTAAAGAATATTATTAGAGCTAATTTTCTGGAAAATTTTACAGAGAGGAGCTATAGGAATATTGAGGAGTTAATATTTATGTCATGATAGAGATCAGAAGATGGCCAAACCATAAGTGAGATACACTACCATTCAGAAAAGGTCAATGTGGTGGCGGATATCTTCGTCAAAAGAGGAAGGAGAGACGAGATAACATGGAATGACTGGAAACAGGAGGAGATTTGTGAGGAAAAGACAGTAAAAGGACTGCTATTGATAAACTAAATGGCATGTTGATGAATGACAAGGAAGTTATGTTAGTGTATTTCTGTGCAAACAAGATAGAGATATTACAACAGGAAAAGGATAAAGGAAATAGTGTGGAAGTTAGAAGGTGTGGATGAAAAAAAAGATACTTATAGACATTTCCAACATGATTCCGGGACGGAATCCTTTTAAGGGGGGAAGACTGTAATAACCCTAACTTTAGAAAGGCTACAGTGCCCAAATGAATAGTGATCTTGAGGAATCTAGGGAAATGGTGTGTAGGTACTCTATATTAGGGATGGAAAATGAGTAAACAGAAACCATATTAGTGTTGTACATTGAAAATAAGTGACTCGAAATGACGATGGATTTTAGAAATTCCTGAATTTTGATTTTGAGGATTTTGAGCTCGAACGAACTTCTATATCTTGGATATTAAGGAGTATAGAAATACTAAAGGAATTATATATTGAGAAATTAGTAAATTTAAGTTAAACCAAGGGATTATTAAGTCAAGAGAATACCAAAGGAAATTGGATTTGTAAATGATTTCGAAAACCACTGAGATGATGAGGTATACTCGAAACGAACCACAATTAGACGAGTATGGAAACCAAGCAACCAAGATTAATAATATAACAAGGATTATATCACATTAGTAATTACAAAGATTTATTAGTATTTTACCTAGGAAAATCAAGAAAAGAATAAAAAGGATGCATCCAATGACATCATCCTCTGCATCATCTTCCGCTAACACAAATTAAGGGCAAATTAGTCTTTAAACCATGGGATTTTTCTACAAAACTCTAGAATTAGGATAAGATGAGATGAGGATTATCAAAGAAACACAAAAATCTCTCTCCACCTTGTCCAATACACCATTCGGCCAAATAGAAGGAAAAAAGGAAGAAAAATAAAAATAAAAACCAAAACCCTAGCTCTCTTCAATAACAATTCAAGGGAAAAATCATGGAGCTTCTTGGAGGTTAGGAAGGATCATCTACAAAGTTTCATAGCAAACCAACATCATTTGCCAAGGTAATAAAATCATGGAAGTTGTTAGAAAAGAGGATGAATAGTGTTTTCAAGTGTTAACTTTGTTTTAATGATTTCTTTTAGTGATTCAAGCTAGTATAAGGTTGATTAAGGATATATCAAGGATTGTTAAGGGTTATCAAAGCTTCAAGAAGGTATAATCATGCTTGCTCTTTTATATTTATGGTGAATATTGTTTGGTTTAGTGATTAAGTAGTGTAAATGTTAAGATTATGATGATCCATGTGTTGGTAAGTGATTAAAGTTGAATATGAAAGTATTTGGGATTGTAACCATGGCTGGTAATGAAGACCACATGGTGTAGGTGAAGATTATTGTGTTTGATAATTGATTTGGAGGAGTTGGATTTATGGAAAGTACGAAATTATAGCCGTTATAATGCCCGATTTTCGTTAGAAAGAAAACTGCCCTGTTTTGTGACCCCTGTATTCGTACGGTACCTCACTGCCTAGGTTACCAATTGACCATTAAATGATTGAGCTTAGTTCATAGATCGTTTTGATATAAGGTACGTTAAAATCTGATGAACGGTTTAGGAGAAAAGTCAGTTTTAGTGAAAGACGTTCGAAAACCGAGAAACTGTAAATGTATCAAACTTGAGGTTACAATTACCATACTTTAACATTGTTAAAGGTCACGAAATTTTGGGATATGGTAGTAGTGTGGTCAAAGAACTATTTCCAGTTGACCTTATATTAAAATTCAAAATTTAAAAATTATAAGAAATTCTGCAGTCGAGTGTGGTCGTTAAGGGAAATGGTGAAAACCCCTGAAACTTCGATTTAGGTTATAAATGGTTAAGTTCTTGAACCTTTGGGGTAATAGGAATACGTTAAACCTATATTAAAGTTTCAAAGGTAATGTTATACAAGAGTGTAGTGAGTAAGAGATGTGGTTCTAACGACGACCCTTTTGTGTTTATAGAAACTCCGGAAGAGGGACGAGCCGTACCGTCAGGATACCGAAATCGAGGCAAGATTTCTTCTATCCTTACTTGTAAAACTACTTATCTTCACAAAGAAATTTGATTTCATGGAATGTATATGTGATGCTATTATTACTGTATTGCGAAGAAATTTTCTTCCTTGAGTATTAATATTGAACAAAAAGATATACGAAGATGTATATGAATATGGATATGAGTATAAGATGTATATGAATATGAATAAGAGTATGAGATGGATATGTATAGAGATGATTATGCATGAATTGAACATGCCTTATGATTAAGAGAATAAGAAAGAATGGTATCAGTTGTTATCGAGGGTTATATGGTTATAATATTATATTAAAAATGTTCTTTTTGAGTATCAGTGGTTTAATAAACATTATTTGATTATCATGCATTACTCTTAAAATAGATGGAATATTTTACGAATATAAAAGTATATTTGATTTCTGAATATGAAAGAGGGGTCTGAATCATAATCAAAGCATTATGATATATATATATATATATATATATATATATATATATATATATATATATATATATATTTTATAGAAGTAATGTGCGAGAATGGAAATGATATGAGAGAATGATATGTGGAATGATATTTTGAAAAGGGAATAATGATGTGATAAAAAGGGGGATTGCAACAGACTTGCGTAAGTGGCTGTGTCAGGGCTGTGTGCGACACAGTCCAGCATTTATTATTATTTTTATTACGGCACGAAGATGCCAGGGGAGGATGTTAGCAGGTGGCCTTCCTCCAGGGATGATCTTCATTCCTTCTACCGGTAGTAAAAAGAGAGCAGGTACGATTAGGCGACTGATCATCGTCCTAACGTATCAGGCGACAGCAGATAACCCCAATGTTTTTGAAAAGAAAGTGTAGACAATGGTTTTCAGATTTCTATACTGAAAACAGAATAATGATGTGAGATGATGAAATTATGATTACAGATGAAGAAAAACTGATATTATATTATTTCAGATTTCTATACTGAAAACAGAATAATGATATGAGATGATGGAATTATGGTTGCAGATGAAGAAAAACTGATATTATATTAATTTAGATTTCTGTCTTATAACATTAAGTGTATGATGTATTATTAAATAAGAGCTTTATTCTTCCTTAAGGATTTTAATTGTTTCCTGCTATTATATATGCATATACATATATGTATATCTGTCACATTTTAAATTTTAGTTATAGTATTATCTTGCTGAGCTATTATAGCTCACTCTTGCTACTTATGTATATAGCAGCTAGGTCCCATGCCGATACTACGTACCACACCCCGCAAGAGGGTAAGGGAAAGGTGACCTTTTGAGCGAGTGCTGGCGACCATCCCCGAGGTAGTGACAAGCGAAGGGGCTTAGTATACTTATGTAAATTAAGTGTGTAAGTTGTAATAAACTTTAGTTGTTGAGGTGCTTCCTGTAGAAGCTTTGTTCAACAATGTACTTAGTAAATTCTGGGCTTGTAATAACTGTTAACTTTTAAACTTTTAAATATTGTGGTTGTTGTTCTATGAGCATATGACTGGTGTGTGTGTGTATTAGTGTGGGGTCAACTGCTTATATATTAAAAAAAAAACTACAGAGATATTGATATTGATCGGAAATTGGACCTTGACGGCCGGAATCCTTGACCCCGGATCCCGGGGCGTCACATGAGCTCTAACGTTCCTTACATAACTATACACACTCTCGTTTCTAGTTTACTATAACCTTAGCTCTGATACCAACTGTGACACCCCCCAAATCCGGGGTCAGAAGATTTGGTTGTCACAAAAAAATCCTCAAAATAAAACATCTGCTTAATAATAATAATCATTCACTTGTGATTGTCCAACACTGGGAATATAACATCTGTGACCCCAACATACCAAGATCTTTTAAGGTTATAGGGCTAGAAACAAGAATCCAAATTCCATTAAATAGAAAGTATTCCTTCTTTACAACATTCTCTTTGATCAAATCTTAAATCACTGGTGTAACTTCGATAAGAAGTACGCCAGGTCAACTAGGCTAGTACATAATAATAATAAATACCATAACTCAAATATATAAAATAGATCTTACACTAAATCCAGACATCCTGAGCCAAGTCATCTTCGAAATAGAATCACGCTTCTTCTCTTTCTGAGTTGTGCGGATACGTCTCGCCAAACTACCTTACTGAAATGTTAGAATTTACAACAGCAAGTATGAGCGAAAGAAATGCTCAGCAAGCGTATAAAAATTTTGATACAAAAACCAGGATAAGTGGGGCATAAAATCAACTGAAATGTAAAACAGTTTATAGAGAAAACTGAATCAACAACTGTGATATAATTCAACTGTAACTGAAATCATTTCGCATGTCATAAAAATGAATCATCTGCCAATTCACAATATATAATAGCCATTCGGGCGATATGGATTGGATACACTTTACTGAAACACCATTGCCCCCTGATCAGGTTCAAAAGCAATGGGACCCTTTATACTCCACTGGTACAGCTATACCCGTGTGTATAATCCGGATTTCATGAGGGTACCAAAATAGGCAAGTAATGTTAGCCTATAGGAAGATGGAATGGTTACCATATCCTCCTTAAATATTGCTGGACCATGGCAGCTACCATGGCCTCTTACGCTTTATCATTTTCCAATCCAATAGAGCAATTTTCGAAGTCA
This sequence comes from Saposhnikovia divaricata, assembly GCA_036435485.1. Classification (NCBI taxonomy): domain Eukaryota; kingdom Viridiplantae; phylum Streptophyta; class Magnoliopsida; order Apiales; family Apiaceae; genus Saposhnikovia; species Saposhnikovia divaricata. The sequence continues at coordinate 112,363,704 of CM071594.1, read as the reverse complement.
ATAGGAAATGCTTAGTTTCACATACAGTTCACATCCCTATTATTTACTACGATAATAAGGATATGAAGAGTTTATCTTAAACAATTCCCCACATCAAGGGTACCAATATCAAGTAATTTTGTTCGCACAAAAATATTTAAGAATCACAAATAGCTCTGAACAATAACTATTTGTCATGATATGAATCAATGAAATATAAAATAAAAGTGTTTAAGATGATCAAGGGAGAAAATACTTGCCTCTGGTCCTTAGCTATTACGTAGCGCCAAAGTAATACAACTATTTTTTTCTTCTATCTCACGTCATCATGTCCTTTGTTTTAATCATTCGTTGACTTGACGCTCTTGCGATTGCCACGAGTCTGATCTGTCGACATCGAGCCCACGCGTCTACTTCAGTAGTCAAACATAAGCTGGTACTTCGGTCTTCAAACGTCAATTTCTACTTTCTATAAACGTTTATAAACTCAACTCGAACATATTAACCATGCTTACCAAAATCTCTGTCGGGAGAAAATAATTGGAAATATCCCCTTTGAACATAGACATTTTCCCGGTTTTAAAACACCTCACAAGTAACCCAGCAATTCCACCAACAATACTGCATTCATCTCCACCTTTTCATAACCCACAAAGAATACCACATCTATCTCCAACCCTCTTCATTATATCTCCGCTGACAAACCTAAGTCAATACTTACAAATTAATCCTCAATAAAGAAATAGAAATATAATTACAACGCTTAACCCTCAAAGTAAACACTTCGATAATTCACATCGCACGTAAAGAGACTAATAAGTAGATCACATAATCACATAGCACGTTGATCAGATCATAAAAAGATTTTATCCAATATTTTTAAAATAGAAAACGGGTCAAAACCCTAATTATCGGATATAACCGACTCAATAAAAAGGTTTGGTAAAAAGTCGATCCAAATTTAAAAGTTGTATTTTAAATTAAAATCAATTTTATAATAATCGGATCATTTTTCTGATTCCAAAAATATTTGTCTCGTTTAAAACGGACGAACGGTTGAATTAATACGCAATTAATAAGAATAATTCAATTAATAATTAAAGTAATTGAATATTCAAATTAATTATTTATTAATCAACTCATAAAAAAAATAAATCTAAGAATTTTAAAAATATTTTTATCACTCCCGGATTATTTTTAGAATTTTAAAACAATTTTATTTCATTTTAAACAAATAAGGGAATAAATATTAAAGGTAAAATAATATTTATAAAATAAATAAATTATTTTATTTTCCAAAATAAACAAATTTGATTATTTCTCATCATATTTAAGTAATATTTAATTAATTGATTATTATTAATTAATCAATCAATTTAAATTAATTAAGATATTAGCTAAATAGATTTAAAATAATCAAATAAAATAAATTTCGAATTAAAAATAATTTATTAAAATTTTAAAACTATTTTTCGAAATAAAAATAATTTTTCGAAATTTAAAAAAAAAATTCGAATTTTTAAAAGTATTTTTCGAATTTCTAAAAATAAAATTCGAATTTATAAATAATTTTGAAAAATAATTTTTCCAAAACCATTTTTCAGAATTGGATTTCAGATTTTGAAGATCAAATGGTTACTATTCATCACCGTCTTCACTTGAATGCTCCAAGAACACCACCTCCATTAATGGAGGTTGCCCAGTTTTCCGGTTACCGGAAAAATTATCCGGCAACCTTCGGTCATGCTCAAAACGTACCAATTGTTACATTTTTAAGTACCAAACTAACTCCAAATCACATTCCAAACTCAATTATAGCATTCATTCATTCCCAGATTCGACCAAACTAAAAATTCGGCCAAAATCAAACTAAACTCCGGCCAAAAAACGTTTTTCTACAATTCGAAACCAAATTGTATGTTTTAACATCACAAAATGAAGCTTATAACTCATATAATCTAACCCCTAACACCTTACATACAAACAATCAACACAAGCTTTGCAAGAATGATTTGAAAATTGGGCATAAACTAACAAACTTGAATATCACAATCCGGCTATAGAATGATACAATTAACTACATGAATCGACTCTAAATCATCATATAAAGCTATTGGAATCATCAAAACAACCGGAAAATCACTCAATCAAAAAGTCCTAAATTAGGCTCAAGAACCCTAATCGAATTGATTAAACTAGCAATAGAACCATGAAATTGAACATATAATTGGCCTCCTGGAATCAATATGAAGCTATACAAACCATCAATTCAACCGGAAAAGCAAAGAATCAAAAAGCCCCAAATTCTAACATGAACCCTAGTTTTGCAGAATTAAAGAAAAATTGATATAAAATCGAAAATTTACCCTCTGATGAAATTGATTGAAGATTATGAAACTAGAGATCAAGAGCTTCGATTTGAGTATAAGAACACAAAAATCCGATATCAATAACACCTTCAAATTTGGATTTGATCCTCAAGAACAGGAGAGAGAAAATATATTCTTATATTTATTTATTTATATAAAATCTGATTTATATGAATTTTTAATAAAAAAAAAAAATCTGATTCCTATTTATATTAATTGAAAATTAATACCCCAAAACTATTTTTAACCCCTAATTAAAATTATTATGCCTTAAAAATAATTTTTATGGGATAAAAATGTAAAATTTTTATTTTTAAACAAATGTAATATATATATCAAAATTTCCCAAAAATTATGAATATTACAAAAATTACAAAATAATGCATTTTTATATATCCTGTCATTGTATAAAAATAATTTTATCAATAATAAGGCCTCTAATTCAGAACAGGGGCTGGGTCCGAAAATTAAAATGCGAAATAACTGTATTCTAAAAATATAAAAATTATAGAAAAATAGAATAAAATAATCTATGCTACACAGAAGTCACATAACACGTATGGGATAATTTTCCTGTTTAATAAAAATCATAATGCGTTTAAATGGTTTAAAAATAAATCAAAACACAATAAAATCAACTAAAAATATATTTTAATATAATAAATTACACGAAATTTTTCCTGATTGATCAAAAATATAAAATACAAAATTTTCAAATATTTTAATAATACACCCAAATATTAATGGGGCACGAATAAGATACCGGGTAAAATTTTAGTACAAGAAAAATATAGTTTTGATCCTTAAAATTCTAAAATAATCTCAAGTTACCAAAAATGTGAAAATACTAAATTTTAAACATTTTAATAATTTATACAAGTAAATCTTTTGTACACGGGTAGAATACCGGGTATAATTTTTGTACCAATAAAATACCAACTCGATCCATAAAATTTTAAAACAAACTAAATTTATCACTTTTGATAAAAATATAAATTTTTAATAAACATTTTTACTAACACAGACAGTACCAAATATAGTCTACCCGAATACCCTATTAACAATTAAACACATAACTGCATTCAAATTAAAATTAAATATTCACAATCTTATTATTCCTTTATGGAAAACCAATAAAATATTTAAATAATAATAATAAATCCAGAAAAAATCGGGATTGTTACATACATAGAACATACACACTCGATTAAACATATACATAAAATATTTATACACAATTAAACATATACACAGAACATGCAAACTCGATTTGGGTTGAAGATTTACCTTTTTTGAGCTTTAGTGTTCAATGTTCTGTAGTGTTCTTCGAGCTTGATTTCCTTCAGTGTTCAGTATTCTTTTTTCTTCGATTTACTTTTGTGTCTCTGTGTTTTGTGTCTGTGTGTGTGTTTGATTTTTATTTTCTTTTGTTTTATTATTTTTCATAAGCACGACAAAATAAATTTAGAAGCCCGCCCATTTCTTTAGCACATTTTCAGAAGCCCGCCAATTTTTGGCCCATAATGATGTGTATAGAAATGCCTTAAAAAACCATTGCAATAGATAACAAATTTTGCATTCCCTCCCATATTTTTCACTTTAATTGTAATGATTTTCAAAAACATTACAATATATCTAATTTCGTAAAAATTTGTCAAGAAATAGCAATGCTTTTTAATAAATTTTATCAAATCTAGTTGCCATAGGCAATCTATGGTGTAGTGGGTAAACTTATCTCAAACAGAGCAAGTGATATGTTTATTGCAAAAATATGTGATAACCATGCAAGTTTGGCAAGTTTTATGTTAGAACCATAAATATGTGTGTTTCACTGATCATTGTTCATTGCCTTATTTATTATATATTTTTCATCTGATAGGAAATATATGAAGAAAGAGATGCAAAAGGAGACTTGCCTATCCCAGATGATGAATTTCTGACTATGGTGTACGACCCAACTGAACCCGCTATGAAAGACCTACAGGTTTGTGCTACTGGTGGCGTGTTGGTTCAGTTGGGACATCCGGTTTCCTATGAAAATCGAAAGCTAAAACATGCTAAACAACGGTACAACACACATGTGAAGGAAATGATTGTAGTGATGCATTGTTTGGAAATATAGCGGCATTACTTGCTGGGAGCGAAATTTGTGGTTTGCAATGATAATGTGGCGAACACTTACTTCAAGACTCAGAAGAAGTTGACCCCAAAGCAGACACGTTGGCAAGAGTTTCTGGCTGAGTTCGATTTTGTGTGGGTGCATAAGCCGGGGGCACAAAATCAAGTAGCCGATTTATGAGCAGAAAAGTACAAGAAACTGTGGCTGTCGTGTCAGTTGTGGATAATGAGTTCCTAGAAGAGATCAAAGAGCATTCAAAGTCAGACCTTGTGTATTTGAAACTTGTGAAGGATGTGAAAACAGGCGTTATTCGAAAGTATTGGCTATTGTTTGCTAAGGGCAGTAGGCTATATATTCTATTTGGAGGAACGCTAAGGTAGATAATTTTAAAAAAGTCTCATGATTCTAGATGGGTGTGACATCCGGGTGTAGAGAGGATGCTAGTGTTGATTAATAGGTCCTACTACTTGCCCAAGATGATTGATGATGTTGAGGACCGTGTCAAGTCGTGTTTGGTGATCCAACTCAACAAAATTGAAAGGATGAATGAAGCTAGACTTCTACAACCTTTGCCTATTCTGAAGAGATCGTGGCAGTCCGTGCCTATGGACTTTATATTGGGGTTGCCTGTGGTGGATGGGAAGAGGTCAATTTTTGTAGTGGTTGATCAATTTTCAAAGTATGCGGTGCTCATTCCAGCGCCAAAGAAATATACATTCGAGGTAGTAGCTGGCTTATTCTTTCAACATGTTGTGAAAGACTTTGGGTTGCCCGAGAATAATATAAGTGATCGAGACAACAGGTTCACGGGTCGGTTTTGGATGACATTGTTTTGGTTTATGGGCAGTGAACTAAAGTATTCGACTGCAGATCATCCACAAATAGATGGTCAGACAAACCGTATAAATCAGTTGTTAGAGGAGTATCTCAGGCAATATGTTTCAGGCAATATGTTTCAGCGAGTCAAAAAAATTGGCTTGATTTGATGGATGTAGCTCAATTTTGCTACAACTTACAGAAATCCTTGGCGACTAGCAAGAGCCCCTTCGAGATTATTTTTAGAGTTAAGCCACGAACCCCAAACGAAGTGGGAACACTGACGTCAGGTGGTGATTTTCCGACAACATATAGATTTGCTATTGGGAGACAGCAAATGGTTGATGAAGCCCAAGCGAGGTTAAAGAAGGCTGTGTGGTGGATGAAGAAATATGTTGATCAGAGGCATCATCCCATAGAGTTCGAGGTGGGCGACTTGGTGTTGTTGAATCTAACACCATAAATCTGCAAGAAGATTAGTCTAGGAAGATTCATAAAGGGCTGGTTCAAAAAAAATGATGGTCTATTTGAGATTGTGAAGAAGGTGGGCATTATGGCGTACCATCTTAACTTGCTGGATCGGTTGAATTTGCACCCAATGTTCCATGTTAGTTTCTTGAAGCTGTTCCACCCAGACTTGTTGCTTGATGGGGGGAAGCAAAAGAAAAAGGCACCTCCGGTGATAAGAACGCAGTTTGTGATGAAGGTGAAAAAGGTCCTTAGCCATATGACTAAAGGTATGAGAAAAAAGAATAGGAGGACAGACTATCTTGTCCAGTGGGAAGGCGATGAAGACGCTGATGCAACTTACGAAAAGGGAGTTAGCTTGTGGCAGTTTGAAGATCAGATTTGTGTGTATTGGGATCGCCCCTCGATGAGGACATCGAGTTCTTCTAGTGAGGGTGGTTTGTTAGACCCTTGACACGGTTAATGAACAAGGGCGCCCAAAAGTACAGGCTGGGGCATCCAACAGGAAGGCTGCTTTAACTCGAGGCATGGGTTTGATTGTGCGGGAGCGAAAGACTAAGACACTGAGCCGTCAAGATGCTGAGTAGCTGGGGCGTTGGCTTGTCACTGGCTTAAATGAGAAACTAATTCTGAGTGGGAAATGGTGAGGTGAGGCGCTGGAAGCTGAATCATAGTCTAAGTTCAAGTCAGATGGACGTTGGACGTTAATTGGGCATCGGGTTAGCGCGCGCGTAATTCTTAGTTCCCGTGGGAATTGGCGTTGGCGCTGGTGGACGCGGACGGGTGCCCAACTCCTTGTTGGGCACTGGCATCCTACTCCTTGTATGAGTTGGGCGCTGGCATCATCGGTTGGCACCTGTTGGCAGAATTCTAGTTAGAATCGCTAAAGGACTTGTAACAAGACTTGGACATGGTCTCAATGTGTTTGGCTATAAATATAGATGATAGGCACATTTTAATATAATAACATAGCTAGTGGCAAATATTATAATGATATATAGGAACAGATTGCCTAGAGCAAAGAGTTGTAATAATTGTAATCGAGTTACAAGGTCTCGGGTTTTTTGGTTATAATTGAGGTGATAAAAGATAGGGATTATTCCCAAACATTTGTGTATGTTGTTTTCGTTCAATCATCTGCATATGAATATATTCTATCCATTATAGATCTAATCTTTAGACAGGATGACGATCGGATGAAACCAAGTACTGATTAGTTTCGGGCGAAACTAGAGGCGAACTTTGGAAAAGAAAAATTAGCCTTGTGAACGAGCACATGATATAAATAGATAACTGTCCAAATCTAGACACTTAACGGTCAAATTTCAACCATGTCTATTACATTTACATCACGCGGTGCATGCGAGCCCGGATCATCTATCCCATTCTCCATGGCCCCTTCTATGTCCCCCTGCCCTTTTTATATTAAAAGAGTACCCCTGGCAGGGCTCATTTTAAGGAAAATAAAAATAAAAAAAATATTTTTATTAAAATGGGCCCGCCAAGGGAAATTTTTAAATACAAAAAGAGTAGGGGACACAGAAGGGGGCATGGAGAAGGGGATAGAGGATCCGGACTCGGTGCATGCATGCATAGTCTCGTAATAATTTTCTTAGAGGTAGGTTTTGCAATAGTTTGGCATAATATTCATTTTGATCAAAATAATTTAAAAAAAATAAGTTATAGACTTTTGTAAAGAAGATTGTGAGAGCACGAAAATGTAATACATGCGATACAAATACAAAAATTAGTCTTATCATCATTAATAGTACAAACAATGTAATTAATGAATATGTAATTGAAGGGATCCAACAATATTGATGATCACCAATTTTGGTACTCCAAACAAAATTTAACTTCATTCTTTTTGAAAAAAAAATATTTTGAGCTTCATTGCTTCACATTGAGTTATGTATAACTTGACTATGTAAACAAGCTTATAAATCCAAAATATAGTGATTCAATAGATCAATTAACAGAATAAATGATTAGAGAAAAAAAAATCCACATTCACTAAATATATCATGATCAAGCATATTCTATGGTTTTTGTCCCACAATCAATGCACCTATTTATACAATTGAATTACTAATTAATCTACATTCCTTAAACCCGAAATTAAAAGAATGCTAAGAGCATCTCCAATGGGAGAGACTTCTTAGGTAAAATTTGAAATTATTTACCATAAATGAGAATTATAAAGAATATGTAAAAAAAATTGCATTCCAATAGGACAAAACAGTTGTCTATAATTATAGATAATCTCTTGATGTTGGATATATTTGTCGAACCTAGAGACCTATAGTGAATTGCCACATCAATTATTTCTATATTAAAGTTATATATTCCATTAATAACAACTTGAAATATTAATAATGTTATGGAATAAAAAGTAGGGTGTAATTAATTCGTGTATTGATTGCTAGGGATTGAGAACTTCGAGCTTTAATGGTGGCTGCTCTTACTGTCGGGACTAGTCGATCCTCGCAAGATGCCTACGTACCTTGATGAATATCAAGAATTAAGCCAAAACGTAGTTTTAGAGTTGCCTACGTGGCTTGATCCGCCCTCGCGACGTAGTGACGTAGTGGCTTGTATGTCCTTATTCGAGGATTAAGCCTAAAAAGTGGTGGGTGACGTATGGAGCTGTGCCCAAAAATGTTGTTTTGAGAATGAGGGGTCAGGCCCTTTATATAGGCATTGAGTGCCTTGGAATCAGGGTAGGGTTTGGTGTCTTTTACCCTCTTTAGATAGAATTCTTGATCCTTCCATTAGGAAGGCTGATTCCTATCAGACTCATATGTCTTGGGGGCTACTCCTTGTATGGATTGGTTCCCTTGTGGACCCAATAACGGAGTCTTTTTATAGGCTGATTTATCAACTACGAATTTATTTTTTAATTTAGGGTCTTGGGCCTCAATACTGGGCTTTGACCTTGGACCAACCTAGATTTATTTAATGCAACATTAAATGTATTTTATGACTTACTTTCAGCCCATATCATTTGCCCCCCAACTTCTAGGAAAACTGATCAGGTTTTCGTAGAAGTTATAATTGTCTTTTTCGAGACTTGGGGCCGTTTTTATCCCTTACCTGGGACTTTTTAATTTTCCTACCCTTATATGGGGATTTTGGTTTACGCTAGTATTTCACATATATCGCCTTATTGTAAAGTGTGGAGCGGCCTACACATTTACGGTGATTTGCCTTATTCGAGGCTTTAACTTGTGCTTTGTTAGGTCCAAATGTGTTGTAGAGGGGGGGTGAATACAACTTTTCGAATATGAGAAGCAATAAATACGATGCAATAAATGAACACACAGATTCAAGGAATATATGTCTTATATATAACTTGAAAGGGTTGCTACAACATTCATTACAAAGTATAACAGAAGTTGAGAGAGAAGTGAATGATACTAAGCTCTGTGAATGCACTCTCTCTTTTTCTCTTGTGTTTTTCTCTAGAATTGCTCACTAACTAAAACATTACACAAGTACTTCTATTTATACTACATGTAATCTATGTCCTTAGTCTTCAAAGACTAAGATGTACGTGGCCCAATGATGTCCACATAAATCTTGCCTTATCTTGAAAGCTTGGAAATCTGCCAATCAGAAGATGCCATGTGTCATGTTGAAGCTGCACTCTAAGTAGAACTTCTACTTGAGAATTTCTACTTAGCCATCTCGAAGTTCTAAGTAGAACTTCTACTTAGAAACTTCTACTTGGCTATCTAGAATATTTAGTACTTAGAAAATATTCTGGTCTTCAACTTGAAACTTCAATGCACATCTCGAACTTGTGATATCTTCATGTCTTCTTTATTCTTCACTAAGCTGTTGAATATGGATCTTTATTACTGACATAAACTTGCTATCAATGTCCTGACACTTGATGCAACGGTCTGGTTCATAAGTGACTAGTCTTGATAGGGTTTTTGCTTCTTGAATAAATTACCATATCCAATTAGAAATGTGGCTTTCCAATATTTGCTTTCCTTCTTGTTCACTTGAAATCAATTGGTCTTATTGATACTGATAGTTATGATCTTGATTCTTGGCTTTCCAAATCACTGAGGCATGAACAACTTTGACTTGAACTTCTCTCAATGATTTCTTCTTGGATTGATCATAGTTAACATGTTGAATTGTATCAATTACCTTGTCTTCATTTAGTGTTGATTTCTTGTGACTTCTTGTTCTTGATTGTCTTCTGGTTAAGTATCTTTTCCTTTAGTTTGAGTTACATTAGTTATAGTGTTACAAGTTTACACACTCTGCCTTTCAATCTCCCCCAATTTGATTGTCTAACAATGACATTCAAATTAATGAAGGATAACTCAACTAAACAATGAGACGAGAAAAGATAATTAACATTACAGCCTTGAATAATTTACAATTGAAATTTACATGAAAACAATACAAAGAACTTAAACTAGAAACAGAATTCGAACTTCGAATTAAAGATCATTTGAGTGATTCCTATCACCTGGATTATTTCATACCTTTTAGTCAAACTTGTATCACCTTATTGGATTCACTCTAAGGTGAATTTTCCTCAAGTGAGTTAAAGCAACCAAAAGACATGAAGTTTTTCCAACTTCAAGTTCACACCACTCTGACCTTTAACCCTAATTCTGTTTCCTCTTTCTAGCTTCAGCAGCTTGGTCTCTCTCTTCTTTCTGCCTTTTGCTCTTCTCCTTCTGCTGCTTTTCTTTCTTGTATACTGGATCTTTAAGCTGCTTCCACCTAGCATTCAACAGACTCACAGCTTCCATTTCTAGAGGGTTCTTGGGCTCTGGATAAGGATGTTTGAAAAGCCTTCTGAGTTTGTCCACCTCCTGAGTAGTTCTGATCTTTGGAATATCCTCGAAGTTCTTCATGATGAGCTGAGGTTTCCAGTGAGATTTATCAGATTTGAACTGACAATAGATCATCTTGGGGTAGCCCTTGACACGGTCAGTATTGTGGACACTGGCCGCATCTCGCTCCATTCTCTTCTTTTCCACTACTACTTCAGACAGGTAACTCATGAGTCTCTGCTTTTCTTCAACAAACTTATCTTCCACTTCGCCCCATTTGAATACATACAATACTCTCTCCAGAAATGCAGCATCTTGATTCCGTAGCAGCCATTGTCTACTCATATGCAAGATTGTTTGATTTTGGTCTGCATCTATGAATACCAAGGCATCAGCTGTATCTTCAACATAAGCATGTATCCAGTATACACTTTCACTTCCTGGAACACCAATAGCCTCCCTTATTTCTCCTTGTTCAAGTGCTCCAGAAGGAAGAGTCAGAGCTTCATCTACATTCTTCATGGCTTGAAGAATATTCCATTTCTTCTCTATCAGCTCCGGCTCAATCTTCACGTCATCAAGAGGGTTTGGAGCAATGACATCACACTTCCACACCTCATTGTTCTTCTTGAATATAACTCTTTCAATGATCTTCACGGATTTATCTTTAAGCTCAGAAGCGAATCCCTTACTCATCATTTGTCTACAGACAGCTTTGAGAGATTCTACTGAAAGCTCCATTAGATCATTTTCCTCCATGCTAACCCTCTTCATCTTTCCATCAACTACCATCCGGACAAAATTTGGATAAGCTGAGAATTCTGGACCCTTGTCCTCTGCTAGCTGCATTAACTGATCCCTGTACAGAATGCTTAGCTCCTCAGATTGAGAGTACTGAATTTTAGTCGCTAGCAAGAACAACTCTGACGCAGATCTTCTCATTATGAATTGGTCATCCACATATAAGGGACTCCTTCTACCAAAGACAAGATAACCTGCCACTCCTTAAGATTTGCATTGTATCCAACCCTGACTTTAGAAATTAATCTCTTCAAAGCATTTATATAGTCCCCAGTCATTGGATTCTGCAAATTCAAGTTGTAGAACAGATAATCTGCATCCTTGTTATGAACTCCTTTTGCACAGGGTCCCATCATTATCTTCCTTGCTTCATCCCATTTCTGCCCTATCCTTCGTTTGTCCAGATCAACTTTAGGATTAGCTAGCCTTGCAAGCTCATACTCATACTGCTTCCCTTGTAGCTCCACCTTCTGTTCTAGGAACGCAGCATGTTCTTGCATCATCTTCATTTTATGGAACTGAGCTTGTTCCAAGGCTAACTGTTGAGCTTTAAGGGTTTCCTCATCAACAGGAAATTCTTCAGGCAGTCCGGAAGACATCCCAGCACCTCCACCTTGTTCCTTCAAAGATCTTTTTATAGCGTGTGCCAACGGTACGTCTTCCATGTCAGAATCTGAGTCAAGTACCTCCTGTACTGTTTCCTGATGACTCAGATCAACAAATGGTTCATCAACCATTACTGCCTTACCCTTCCTCATCCTCAGAGCCTCTTCATCAACAGACGGCTCAACTTCTGGTTCCTTGACAAGATCAGCGGGTTCTTCAATTTCTTCGATGTGAACTGCCTGCTGTCTCGTCTCCTTTCCACTCTCCCCCTTAGGTGAGTTATCCTGAGCTCCACCATGGTCTTCAGATCCACCAGCTGCATAGGAACCTCCAAAACCAGAACCAGAGGCTCCCGCTCCACTAGCACCACCTGCACCACCTGCACCAGCATCGGGGGGAGGTTGTTGCGACTCGAAGCACTCCGGGGGCACAAAACTCCTGACTGCGAACATCATTCTACTGATCTCCACAGCCATTGTGTGCATTGCAGACTCCAATGCCCCCATCCTCTCATTGAGAGTGCTTCCCAAGACACCACCAGCATGGCCCAAGTCATTGACCTTATTTGTCAAATCATCAAAAGCTGTAGCTTGACTTGCCATTCTTGCTGCGTAGTCGTCTAGAGCCCTTTGGTTGTTTCCAATATTGATCCCGAACTGCCCCATTGTCTGCCCGAACTGCCTCATCTGATTTTCCATTGAAGTCATACGAGTATCAAAATTTTCAATATTAAGGGACGGTGTTTGGTTTAGGTGACCTCGCTCTAATACTCGTTCTGTTGGTATTTGGCGCTCGGTTTCGGGCCTTAAAAATGAAGGTCCCTCTCTCCCTAACCTCTCACACACACTCCCTGTCTCACGCTCGTGTATGTCTTCAATGATTGATCCAAATAGTGAAGCAGTACCTGCAGAAAATTGATAAGAAATGTTGTTGACAGTTATGGGATCAAATTCTGTTTGTTCCTGAGTTGGAATCTCAGGCTGAGAGGCTGCAAAGTGTCCTTGTACGACATCAGAACCGATCCTCTTTGCAGCATCAGTACGTACCGGTGAAGGTACGACTGAAGTTCTTAAGACTTCATGTCCTCTTGAAGCAACAGTATCTTCAAGAGGTACATCATCCTCACCAAAATCAAAATCCCTATGTGCAGAATGTTCAAGGGGTGAACCACTCGCGTGAGGTGGAGTGGTTGCGTGTGACACGCTAGGGTTTGACTGTGGTTGTGAAGTAGCAGCGTGGAAAAGTTTGGCTTTCTTGCGAATAAGTTGTTGCTCTTCGGGTTCACTCTCCTCATCATCTTGTATATATATACGTGCTGGTTTTCTGACTTCCGTTAACAGGGGTGATAAAGAATAGGAATGTGTATCAGACTCAGAGTCAGATATATGGCTCTTACCCTGGGATAGATCCTGCGGGTTAGCAGTCTCTTGGGTCGCGGAATCAGAAACATAGGAGGAGGAATGAATAGTATGCAGGGAGAGATTACCTGATTGATTACCTTGTGCATCATCGCTTTCCTCATCAGGAATCTCATCAAATGCCTCAGCATGAACAGATGGATTTTGAGCATGTGATGAGACTTGTGATGATGCCTCCAAATTGGTAACTCCTGCATCATATCTAAGCCACATTTGAATATTTTCAGGAGTAGACATTGGTTTACCTTGATGTTTATCCTGATTAGCAATGGTTGCAAGTGACTTAGTGCCCATCCCTAGCGATTCAGATGTGGGGCTTCTGGCAAATCCCTATCTAATAGCAAGAGCATCCTTCGGTATTAAGTCATTGATCAGCATTTGAAGAAACCGAGGAAACCAGCAGACAACATCATTTGAAGTGAGGTTTCTGCTTGCAAGGGATCCCATTGAGGCCACTATCTCAGAGAGAACTATGCGTCCATAGTTTATATCCAGTTCTCTTGCTAGGGCAACTGCAAAGGTTTGCATTGGAATTGGAATTTGATGAAAGTCTTTTTCGCGTGCCCGAAAACATCTTGTGATGGCCTCGAAAAAGTAATTCCATTCCGCATGGAAGAATTGCTTTTGGATATTTCCCGTGATTGGGCCTTTTGGAGGATAACATCCAATTTCTTCAAAGAATCTGAGGCGTTCTGCAGCAGTAGGTTCTGGATCATAGGCATCTTTAATTGGGAATCCCAGAACTCTGTTGACAATTTGTTCGGTCACCTCATATTCCTGACCCGCTAAGGTAAACCTGAAACCGTAGGGGGTTGATTTACTCCCAAAAGTAACCGCACTAGTCCATAATTGCTGTAAAGCATCATGTACTAGTGTAGGTTTAGCAGTAAAAGCATGGCTAGCTTTGGAATACAAATTGAGAAATCGTATCCAAAACTTAAACCGCGGGAGTTGATCACCAATTTCCGTAGAAATATTATAAAAATTGTTTTTAGCAAGGGAAAATTGGTGAGCCATTTTGATTAAATGTTTTTCTTTAAAAAGATGTGAATTTTTATTTTAATTTTGAAAAACAAATAATTTACGAATAAATGATGTATCCCTTTTAATTTATCAAAAAGAACAAAAGTCCCTTAAAGAAAATTAAACTACGGGATGAACAATCAAAAACCAATGACCAAATCTGAATATTCAAAGAAGATGAATATTCGTGTGTACCAGTGAAATCGTGTGTGTTTATGAATGGTGAATATGGAATTGCGTTTTATGAACAGTACACAAACAGTTATATGTTCGTGTGTATGTATATGCGCGTGTATATGGATGAACACAAAACACACTAACACAATGATTAAGGGTAACACAATCAAGATTAGTCCAAAAATTGGCAGTAATTCGTGATTAGTACGAGTTTAATCACAAAAACACGGATCAAAGGTATGTAATTAGTGAAATCGCACTGTTCTTGTGAAACGGCTGCTGAAAATTAGAATTAGGTAAAGTGAATTAGGCATCGAGTTAGAGATGTATATAGATGAATGTAAAATGACAAAAATGTCCCTGTTAAAAAATGTGAAAAGTACTAAGTCCATACAGGGGACATCTAAGTCGAACTCTATCTCGAACTTTTCTATCTCAAACATCTCTATCTCGAACATCAAGTCGAACTTCGAGATAAAGTTCGAGATAGAGGTTAACTCGAACAATTATGCACAAAGAAGCACTTTAACCAATTTAACAGCAGAAACTATAGGGAAATCCTATCTTGAACATTATTGAATTGTAGTAAACTTGGAAAAAGAAAATTCAAGATACTTTTCGAGTTAGAGTCTATCTCGAACATCAAGTCGAAATTCGAGTTGAGTTTCGAGATAGACTAAGAACTCTATCTCGAACATCAAGTCGAAATTTGAGTTGATTTTCGAGATAGACTAACTCGAAGTTTATCTCATTCTTTCCAAAATACATCCTTGAATCAAAAAGTACAGGGTAATTCAAGATATGTTTCGAGTTAGGAGTGTAACTCGAAAAATTCCCTTTAGCTTAACTGAGAATTCTATCTCGAACACCAAGTCGAAATTCGAGTTGAGTTTCGAGATAGACTAAGAACTCTATCTCGAACATCAAGTCGAAATTCGAGTTAAGTTTCGAGATAGACTAACTCGAAGTTAATTCTCAGTTCTTTTCAAAATATTCCCTTAATGGAAACCTCATCTCAACCTGAGATAAAATTCGAGATAGAAATTATCTCGAATATTTTGAAGATAGAACTAGGCACACTGGTAACTCGAACTCGAACTCTAAATCGAATTTTGAGATGAATTTCGAGATAGCCAACTCGAAATTCTTCCCAGACTTAGAATTTTTCAAAAACTTCACTCTGACAGCTTAAGTCGAAATTCAAGTCGAATTTCTAGATGAGTTTCGAGATAGAACCTAACTCGAAATGATGAAGTTTTTCAATTCTAAGGCCTCTAATTACATGAAACTCATAGGTAAATTCATCTAAAAATCATGCAATATTTAGAATATTATGAATTTAACTCCCCCTATGATCATGCAATTTAACAAGCATAAATTCACAGATATGTGCTGTAAAAGACACTTAAAACACAAGGAATTTATGCAAAAACACACTATATGCAACCTATAACAATCATTAATTAGGCATTTTAAAGTCTAAGCACATAATGATTGATTAGCTTGCACATACAAACATAAACATGGATTTTACAGATAAAAGGCTTTACTAACTTGTGTTAAGCATTCCCAATTCACCAACCAACCTATTGAATGTTACTTCATCAAGAGGTTTGGTGAATATATCTGCAATTTGTTGCATTGTGGGCACAAAATGTAGCTCCACAGTCCCCTCCTCGACATGTTCTCTTATGAAATGATACCTGATGTCAATATGCTTGGTTCTTGAGTGATCTACAGGATTGTTGGTTATGGCAATGGCACTTGTGTTGTCACACATGATTGGAATTTTCTTGTGCTCCATGCCATAATCCTTCAATTGGTTCCTCATCCACAGTATTTGAGCTACACAGCTTCCAGCAGCAATGTACTCAGCTTCAGCAGTAGAAGTAGATACTGTATGTTGCTTTTTACTTTGCCAGGACACCAATCTTCTGCCAAGAAATTGGCAAGCACCAGATGTGCTTTTCCTATCAATCCTGCAACCTGCATAGTCTGAATCCGAATAGCCAATAAGATTAAAACCTGTATCTCTTGGGTACCAAATCCCTAGATTCGGTGTGCCCTTGAGATACCTAAAAATTCTTTTGACGGCTATGAGATGTGATTCTCTAGGATCCGCTTGGAACCTTGCACATAAACAAGTTGCGAACATTATATCGGGTCTACTTGCAGTTAAATAGAGGAGTGAGCCAATCATACCTCGATAGCTTGTGATGTCAACTGATTTACCTGATTTGTCTTCATCAAGCTTCGTGGCTGTTGCCATGGGAGTCTTAGCTGCTGATGCATCTTCTAGATTATACTTCTTGAGTAAATCTCTGACGTACTTGGATTGACAGATAAAGATACCATCTTTTCTCTGACTGATCTGTAATCCAAGGAAGAAGGACAGCTCTCCCATCATGCTCATCTCATATTTTTCCTGCATTAGCTTGGCAAATTTCTCGCACAAGCGCTCATTTGATGACCCAAAAATAATATCGTCCACATATACTTGAACAAGTATTAAGTCATTTCTCACAACTTTATAGAACAATGTTTTATCAATTACTCCCCTAACAAAACCATTTTCAATTAAGAATAAGGATAGGGTTTCATACCATCGCCTTGGGGATTGCCTGAGGCCATAGACAGATTTGAAGAGTAGATATACAAAATCTGCATGTTCTGG
This sequence comes from Saposhnikovia divaricata, assembly GCA_036435485.1. NCBI lineage: Eukaryota > Viridiplantae > Streptophyta > Magnoliopsida > Apiales > Apiaceae > Saposhnikovia > Saposhnikovia divaricata. The sequence continues at coordinate 112,346,452 of CM071594.1, read as the reverse complement.
ATCAACGAAGCCAGGCGGCTGTTCCAGATACACTTCTTCTTCTAACTCTCCGTTCAGGAAGGCACTTTTCACGTCCATCTGGAAAACTTTGAAGTTCTTATGTGCTGCAAATGCCAAGAACATCCTGACTGCCTCAAGTCTTGCAACTGGTGCATAGGTTTCATCATAATCAATTCCTTCTCGCTGAGAATAACCTTTTGCAACCAAACGAGCCTTGTTTCGTGTTACAAGTCCGTTTTCATCCAGTTTATTTCTGAATACCCACCTAGCTCCAATTACGGATTTGTTCTTTGGTCGGGGTACCAGTTTCCAAACTTTCTGCCTTTCAAACTGATTGAGTTCCTCTTGCATTGCAATCACCCAATCAGCATCGCCAAGAGCTTCTTCTATTTCTTTAGGTTCAAGCTTGGATAAGAACCCAGAATATAAGGAGATATTAGCCATGTCAGCTCTTGCAGTTCTTCTAGTAGTCACACCAGCATCTAGATCACCAATAATTAACTCAAACGGATGGTCTCTATTCCATACCCGTTCACCTGGAAATTATCTAGATGATTCAGCTTGACTTTCTGAGTTGGGGTGCTGACTACTTTGATTATTTTCACTAACTCCCCCTGAGTTAGTGCCAGCTCCTACAGAACTAGAGTCAACTCGACTCGAGCCTTGAACAGTAGTCCTTGAGCTGCTATTTACTCCCCCTGAGTTGTTGCCGGTTGGTACTGAAGAAGTCTCTCCTGATCTTGTAGAATTAGTTTGTTCACTAGACTCAGGTTCTTCATGTACGCTTGGAACATTTAATGGAACAACCAACTCAGGTTCATCTTCAAGATCTTCTAAGTCCAGATTCTGAAATTTTAGGGACTCAGGTTCACTAGAATCTCTTGAAATTGATGAGAGTTTGGTATCGTCGAATCTGACGTTGTAACTTTCAGTCACTTTTCGATCATTCACCAAGAACACTCTATAAGCTGCCACCACGTCTGTAGAGTAACCAACAAAGATTCCTTCACGAGCTTTTGCTGCAAACTTGCCTAGATTTTCATCATCTATAAGCACATAGCATTTTGCTCCGAAGACATGAAAGTATTTGATTGTTGGTCTTCTGTTGTTCATTAGCTCACATGGTGTCTTTTCTTTATCTTTTATGATCAAGGTTCTATTTTGAGTGTAACAAGCGGTACTCACTGCTTCGGCCCAGAAATACAAAGGAAGTTTTGAATCATACAACAAAGTTCTTGCTGCTTCAACCAGAGTTCTATTCTTCCTTTCAACTACTCCATTTTGCTGTGGAGTTCTCGGGGCTGAATACTGACGACGTATTCCCTTAGATACACAGAAGTCTTTTAGCACTGCGTTTTTGAATTCAGTGCCATTGTCTGATCTAATCGTCTTCACAGTAAGTGTTGAAACATTCTCAATTTGAGTGATGTGATCAATGATTAAGAAAGGTACTTCGTCTTTCGTCATTGCGAACAATACCCATGTATACTTGGAGAAGTCATCCACGATTACTAAAGCATATCTTTTCCTAGACAAAGATAGGACATTCACTGGGCCAAACAAATCCATATGAAGAAGTTGCAGAGGCTCAGTAATACTAGAAATTTCTTTGCTTTTATGCGATGCTCGCTTCGACTTTCCCATTTCACAAGCTTCACAGAGTCCTTTCGGAGCGAACTCCATTTGAGGTAGATCTCTCACCAATTCTCGCCTCGCGAGAGCATTCATCGTTTTGAAGTTTAAGTGAGATAGCTTTTTATGCCATAACCAGCTTTCATCATCCGAGGCTTTGCTGTAGAAACAGGTGACCTCATCCTGATTTGCTGAATCCATATCTGTAAAAAAAAGATCTGCCTTTCGAACTCCTCTCAAAGCTAGTGAGCTTTCCTTGATGTGAGTGATTGAGACACCTTTCTTGTTGAAGACAATTTCGTAACCTTTGTCACAGAATTGACTTATACTCAACAGATTGTGCTTTAGTCCCTCAACATAGGAAATATCTTCAATGATGACATTGCCAGTTTTCAGTTTGCCATATCCCTTAGTCACACCTATGCTGTCATCTCCAAAGGTAACATAAGGGCTAGCCTTCATAACCAACTCTGTAAGCAGGGACTTGTTTCCAGTCATATGCCTTGATGCTCCACTGTCTAGCACCCATATAACTTTATTTCTATTCTGCTTAATGCCCTGCAATGACAGATTGGTTAGACATTCTTCGGAACCCAACTTTGATTGGGCCCGGCTTTTCGATAAGATCGAGAATCAACAGATTTAACAACAGGGGATGCACTTTTCTTCACATTACTAGAGCTTTCGACTATCTCCTTTCCTTTCTCAGACTTGACAGATTTGTCAGTCTTAGGAGAAGGTTTGTCACTCCTAACTTTAGGAGGACTGACAGTCTTGGCTCTACCATACTTTTTCTTGATATTTGAACTAGCAACAGTATTTGAGCATGACTGGCTAGATGCATTCATTAAATGCACAAAAGTTTGCATGATGTTAAAAGTGCATGGCATACAATTAGGTTGACCACACTGTGCATGATTCTGATGCAGATTATTCATTGTATGTGTAGCAGGCATGGCATGTGCAGCAGGAACATTCATGTTAGCTTTGCATGCATAAGAAAGATGTTCAGTAGATTTACAATGATAACATGCTTTCTTTATTCGTTCAGCCTTAACCTCTTTTATGCCTTTTTCTTTCTTTCCTTGTTGTTTAACAGCCTTAGCTCCTAATCCCAGTCTAGATTCATCTCTAGGGAAATTGATTTTAACTTGTTTAATAGGAGTTGCAGGTTGTTCTTTCTGGCGATCTTCCATCTCAATCTCATATCTAGCTATCAATTAAGTCTCTTCTTCTTCTATTCTAGGAACAAGATGTTTGTAGATAGGTTTGACAGCCGATTTAAGAATACTAGGTGTTTCCTTTTTAAGGTCACTGGAACTAGGGTCAATAGGTCTCTTTCCTTCTTTCTTAGGAAGGTCAGAATAATCAAGTCCTATACCTACTCCAGTTATTTTCTTAAATGTGTCATTATCTACATACACTTTACTAGCCGCTAGTTTGTAAGCTTCGCATTTTGTTTCTAACTCAGCTAGATTGTTCCTAAGACATGCTTCTACTTCTTCCTTAAGGACGAGCTTGTGTTCCAGAGATTTAATAAAGTCTCTTAGAGAAGTATCTACAGTGCAAGCAGCCTCTAACTCTTCCACTTTTGCCTCAAGCATTCTACATTTGGCAACAAGTGTTTTCTGTTCCTTTTGAGAAGAGTCTAGGCTTTTGCACAACATATAGATCTCTTCACTAAGAGCCCCGTTCTGTTCTTTATAATCATCAATAGACATTTCTACTTTAAGAGTCAGAACTGGTACCTCTGGTTCCTCTGATGTCTCAGCCATGAGGGCAAAGTTTGCTACATGAGTAACATCTTCCTCATCTGAATCATCCCAAGCTCTTCCTTCTATCACCAATAAAGCTCGTTTTCCATGTCTTTCCTTCAACAGTGCTTCATAGTTGCTTTTGAGAGCTTCAAATGTTTCTTTTGGATAAGTCTGTTTAGGCTTTTTGCAGTCCGAGGCAAAGTGTCCAGCTTCACCACAATTATAGCATTTGAACTTCATTTTGAAATCCAAAGGAGATTTGTAGCTGGTATTCTTGCCTTTTCCTTTGTAGCCTGACGAACTACCACCACCCCTAGCAGCCCGATAATAAGATGAAGATTTTCTCTGTGGTCGGTTGCTCTTTCTAAATCTCATGTTGCTGAACTTCCTTGCCATGTATGCCACGACACTATCGTCCATGTTGTCCAGCTCTTCTTGGGTGTAGTAGTCATCATCACTGTCAGATGCGCACTCGTCATCATTATCAACTTGATGTGGTGCAAGTGATGATTTAGGCTTTGCTGCAACCATTGCCTTCTTAGACTCTTCCTCATCAGCAACTAATCCTGATGCACTTTCTTTTCCCTTTGAATCATTGTCCCATGCTTGATCTTGAAGAGTTTCCAGCTCATAGGTCTTTAATATTCCATAATATTCTTCCAGAGAAGTTGTATGCAAATCTCTGGTTTCTCTTATTGCGTAGACCCTATGTTCAATGCTTTTTGGCTGGTTCCTCAGATATCTCGTATTAGTCTCAACCATGGGGAGAGTTACACCTCTCAGATTCAAATCCAATACCAACTGACTGAATCGTAGGTAGACATCTGTTATGCCTTCTCCTTTCCTTATTCTAAAGGTGTCATACTCCATCTTGAGTATGAGTGTTTTGTTGCTTTTGACCTCTGCAGATCCTTCCATGACAACTTCTATCTTGTCCCAAATCTTCTTTGCTGTAGTCAGACCTTTGACTATGTTGAACATTTCATGATCAAGAGATTCCATCAAGGTTTGTCGAACGGCAGTATCACAAGCTATTTGTTCCTTATCAGCATCCGAAAACTCCGAGACCTCTCAGACCGAGGTGGTATAACCACTCCTCCTTCCGTATGTGAAGGAATAACTACCATTGGGACAAATTTACCCTTGTCAAGGACTTCCAGATATTCAGGGTTAACAGTCTCTAGATATAGTCTCATTCTGAAAACCCATTCTTCATAGTGATCTTTGTTGAACATTGGGATCTTGAATGCATTTTTAGGAGCCATCTCAATTCTGGTCACTAAAAGTTTCTAAGTACCCAAGACTAGGCTATGTAGAATATTTATATAGAACTTTTGCCTAAGTCGAAATCTCTCTAAGTAGAAATTTTGCTCAAGTCGAAATCACCAAGTAGAAATTGTCCAAGTCAAAATTCTATGTAGAAATTCTCAAGTAGAAATTCTATGTAGAACTTCTCAAGTAGAAATTCTATGTAGAACTTTTGTCCTTAGAATAATTTTTCTGCAGATTACTTTAATATTGAATAAACAATATTATCTCTTTAACACCTTTTGACTTTGAATGCTTTACTCACCTAACCCACCTAACCCACATGCTAGGTACTGAGTATGTCTGTATACTTTCGGCCGAATAAAGCAAATTAAAAAGTCCAAAACCACCTTTTTTATTCTTTTACTTTTGAAAAGGAGATCAAAAAGTTGTTGGGTTGTCTTCTTTGATAAGAACAGATGATGAACACTCAAGAACACCAAATATGAACGAACCCAGATAAATTCACAAAAATTAGTTAAAATACACCCAAGCTAAATAATCACACCTGGAGTATTTAAATAATTTTCAGATGAGTTTTCACTACCAACGAATTAAAACACACTTTTCGAGAAAATGAAAAGTAGATCTGAAAAATGAAAACTCACGATTCTTCTACTCAACACAAGGATCTATGTTTTGTATGTTAAACATATTGCTCTGATACCAATTGTTAGGTCCAAATGTGTTGTAGAGGGGGGTGAATACAACTTTTCGAATATGAGAAGCAATAAATACGATGCAATAAATGAACACACAGATTCAAGGAATATATGTCTTATATATAACTTGAAAGGGTTGCTACAACATTCATTACAAAGTATAACAGAAGTTGAGAGAGAAGTGAATGATACTAAGCTCTGTGAATGCACTCTCTCTTTTTCTCTTGTGTTTTTCTCTAGAATTGCTCACTAACTAAAACATTACACAAGTACTTCTATTTATACTACATGTAATCTATGTCCTGTAGTCTTCAAAGACTAAGATGTACGTGGCCCAATGATGTCCACATAAATCTTGCCTTATCTTGAAAGCTTGGAAATCTGCCAATCAGAAGATGCCATGTGTCATGTTGAAGCTGCACTCTAAGTAGAACTTCTACTTGAGAATTTCTACTTAGCCATCTCGAAGTTCTAAGTAGAACTTCTACTTAGAAACTTCTACTTGGCTATCTAGAATATTTAGTACTTAAAAAATATTCTGGTCTTCAACTTGAAACTTCAATGCACATCTCGAACTTGTGATATCTTCATGTCTTCTTTATTCTTCACTAAGCTCTTGAATATGGATCTTTATTACTGACATAAACTTGCTATCAATGTCCTGACACTTGATGTAACGGTCTGGTTCATAAGTGACTAGTCTTGATAGGGTTTTTGCTTCTTGAATAAATTACCATATCCAATTAGAAATGTGGCTTTCCAATATTTGCTTTCCTTCTTGTTCACTTGAAATCAATTGGTCTTATTGATACTGATAGTTATGATCTTGATTCTTGGCTTTCCAAATCACTGAGGCATGAACAACTTTGACTTGAACTTCTCTCAATGATTTCTTCTTGGATTGATCATAGTTAACATGTTGAATTGTATCAATTACCTTGTCTTCATTTAGTGTTGATTTCTTGTGACTTCTTGTTCTTGATTGTCTTCTGGTTAAGTATCTTTTCCTTTAGTTTGAGTTACATTAGTTATAGTGTTACAAGTTTACACACTCTGCCTTTCATGCTTGATAGGGATTTTATGCATTATTAGCTTAAATTATTGCTCACTTTGTCAAGAAAATATTTCTATAATTTTCCTCATACTTTTCTATACCTTTCCTAATATTTGAGGAATTTTTGTATACTCACAAGTATTTTTCTTAATTATTCCTAATAATTTAGGAATTTTTATGTAACCACAGACATTTTTCTTAATTTTTTTTCCTAATATTTTAAGAATTTTTACGTACCCACAGGCATTTTTCTTAATTTTTCCTAATATTTTAGGAAATTTCTTGTACCCACAGTATTTTTCTTAATTTTTTCCTAATAATTTAGGAATTTTCTAGTACCCACAGGTATTTTTCTTAATTATTCGTAATATTTTAGGAATTTTCTGGTACCCACAGGTATTTTTCTTAATTTTTTCCTAATAATTTAGGAATTTTCTAGTACCCACAGGTATTTTTCTTAATTACTCCTAATATTTTAGGAATTTTCTGGTACCCACGGGTATTTTTTGGGTTATTCTTGACAATTTAAATATGTCATTCACGAATTATCTGGTCTTATACGAGACTTAAAATAATTTATGGGACCTCAATCCTAAGAAATTTGAAATTCTCGTAATTTTTGGTGTCATCGGACACTTTCCTGAATATATTTTCGAATATTTTAATCAAAACAATTAAATTTGTGCAAACATGCATTTAATGGGAATTATTTTGTAATTTTACCCACCAGGGTTCATTTTGTAATTATGCAGGGACTGATTTGTCAATACTTAAATCTTAGGGGCCTGTTTGTAATTTTACAAACTATAGGGGCCTTTTTATCAATGTGTAAAGTTAAGGTTTTTATCAATGTGTAAAGTTCAGGGTTCTTTCTGCATGGTCTTCAGAACGTGGATGGCCTAATCACATTTTTGCCATAAAATATTAACCTGGTCGAAATCGACCAGGTTTCTGATCGACTTAAATTGTTTTCTGGCAGTCTGGTCGAAGCCAATTCGAGCAGAATTCCTGCACGAGAAATCGAGCAGGATCGAGGTCGAATTTTTTTTTTTTGCACTGCTTTTTTTTAATATTATTATTCAATAATAATGTTTGTTTTGTCCGAATTTTGGATAATTTCGATCCCCAAATCGGAGGTGTCTCACTTGGATAAAAATTCACTCGAATAATATTCGACCCGGATTTTATTATTATTGTTATTTTAATAATAATAATAATAATATTTTTTCACAATTTTGGAGGGGCCATCAGCCCTAATATTTTCGCACTTTAAGATCGTATTTTTGGCCTTATTGGCTTTCAAAGCTAAGAAATTCACCCTGAATTGAAGTAATTCATGACTCTAGACACATATAAATTTTCATTATATACCTTTTTTTGTGCAACATGCATAGAAATAATTTTATAAATTATTCTCATTTTTCAAAATATATTTATTTCAAAAATGCTTCCGGACCCTTTAGACCAAGAATCCTCATCCCGTGGACCAGGATTCTGATCGAATTATGGGTGTTTTGCGCATCCTAATAAATGGATTTTCGATCGGGGATCCTTACTCCTTAGACCAGGAATCCTGACCTCTCAAATCAGGATTCTGGTCGAATTATTGGCTTCAAATGCGATCTGGTCGATGGCTTTTCGACCATGATCCTGTTCGAATTTCGATCAGGATTCTGGTCGAATTAAAGGCCATTTTTACATTCTGATCGTAGCAATTTCGATCAGGAATCCTGACCGCTCAAATGAATCCTGACCTCTTAGGTCGGGAATCCTGACCCCTTAAACCTGGAATTCTGACCCTTTAAAACTGGAATTCTGTCCCTTAGACCAGGAATCCTGACATCTTAGATCAGGATTCTGGTCGAATTATGGGCTTTAAATGCGGTCTGGTCGATGGCTTTTCGACCATGATCTTGCTCAAATTTCGATCAGGATCCTGGTGGAATTAAGGGCCGTTTTTACACTCTGGTCTTATGAATTTCGACCAGGATTCCTGGTTGATTTCGATCAGGATCCTGGTCGAATTATGGGCGATTTAACTTTCTGGTCTTGTGAATTTCGACCAAGATTCCTGATCCCTTAGACTAGAAATTCTGACTTGGGATCCTGACCCCTTAGATCAGGATTTCTGACCCCTTAGATCAAGGATCCTATCCCCTTAGTTCAGGATTTTGGACTTGGGATCCTGACCCCGTAAATCAGGGATCCTGACCCCCTAGATCAGGGATCCTAACCCCTTAGTTCAGGATTTTGGACTTGGGATCCTGATCCCGTAAATCAGGGATCTTGACCCCCTAGATCAGGGATCCTAACCCCTTAGTTCAGGATTCTAGTCGAATTAAGACCGTTTTCCTCACTCTGGTCGAAGGCTTTTCGATCTGGGATCCTGATCGATATTTAGACCAGGATCCTGGTCGAGTTAAGTCCACTTTCTTCACTCTGGTCGAAGGCTTTTCGATCGATATTTAGACCAGGATCCTGTTCGAGTTAAGTCCGATTTCTTCACTCTGGTCGAAGGCTTTTCGATCATGATCCTGATCGATATTTAGACCAGGAATTCTGATCTCGTAGATCAGGAATCCCGTCCTCTAGATCAGAATTTCTGACCCCTTAGATTAGGAATCTTGATCCCTTAGTTCAAGAACGCTAAAATATTCATATTTTTTACTCGTTGCTCCGATTTATTTTGTAATATATCGAATTGAATCTCATTCCGAGGTTTATCTTTTTGCGATAGCTTATTGCTTATTGCTCGCATTTGTCGAGGCTTCAATTGAATGGAACATGGACTATTCGAGCCCTCAATTGGATAGAATGAGGCCTATTCGAGCCTTCATTTGAATGGAACGTGGACTTTTTCAAGCCTTCGGTTCATTGGACCTAGAAGCTTGTGGTTTCATCGAACCTTATCTCTACTTAGTCTAATCAGGTGGTGTGTCCTACCCGGATGTTCAGATACAGTAACCTTGAGGTTTGGGGTGTGCCGAATCTAGGCATCACATTTTTTCCAAACGTATCCAGCTTGCAAGAGCCTCATTTTTGAATTGTCATCCATTTTTGGCTATCGGGATTTGTGGAAGTCCATTTCTATGTATCACACTTTCCCACAGGAATTGTGTTATTTACTTGGTGGTTATCTTGGCTTGGAGTTTGGCCTCAGTCTTCTTCATGAAAGGATCAATTGCAACTATCAGGAACTTCTTCTTGGCACTGGGAACGAACCACGAACACCTATCCCCCCACATTGCCATTGGGAATGGGGGAACGGATGGTTATCAACATTTTAGGGGATTGATCAACAGTTATGTATTTTTGGACATCGATCGCACGTTACTCTTGGCATCAGCCATTACGTTTGCCCTAACAGAATCCCAATCGGGTCATCTTGTGTGCAAGGGCTCTGTCCCCCGAGTGCTGTCCCCAGATTTCCTCATGGATTTCTTTCAAGGCTAACTCCACTTCTTAAGGCCTTAGTGTTTTTACAGACTACTTCCGTGCCTCCATGGCATTATCGGGTGACCAACCAGCTTCCTGGTGAGCCATTGTAGGATATATGCAATAGCTCCCCACATCTATAGATGCTATCAACTTTGCATCAACGCTTCGGGTGTCCAAGACTTGGAAGTAAAAACTTCCAATATAATTCTCTATCTCTGGTGAGGTAAACTTGAATAAGGCATCGGCCTTCACGTTTTCCTCCCTATGGATGTACTTCACGTAACACTCATTGAATTGAATCAAGCTTCAAGTATTTTGTCTTGGTTCCAGCCCTGGCCTCGAACTCACCATTCACTTTTGGTAATACCAACCTTGAGTCTCCACAGACTTTGAGATTTTTGACCTTTGGGCCTCCGGCCAAGCCTAGACCGGCTATCAAGGCTTTGCATCCAGCCTCGTTGTTTGTCGTTGGGAAATCTAACTTCGGGGCATACTCAAGCATGAGCCCATCGGGGTATGTTCTGACTTAATTTTGTTTTTGATTCTCCATCAAAATTGATCAATACTCCTTTAGTATCACTTCTGGATTCTCTTTATCTAATCATTTGCCCTCCTGGGGTACTACCTCCTGCCCCCCGACTTCTTGGTTGCCAATGGTGTATTCAACCACGAAGTCAGCGAGTGCTTTGGGATTTATTGTGGTTACTCTGTCTCATACAAGACCTTTTTCACATAACATATGGGTTTCCGAAACTTATCTTCCTCTTTCATAAGGACACTTAAAGCCGTATCAAATACAACCAAGTATAGATAAAGTAACTTTCCGTAATTTGGTTATGTCAACATGCGGAGGTTCCGTGCAAGGATTTCCCTACTCTTATCGGGGTTGGCCTCAATTTCCATGTTTGGAGACCATAAGACCCAAAAAATTTCCTGATCCTATGCTGAAGGCGCATTAAGTCAAATTCAATATCATCTTGTGGGGCCTCAACACCTCAAATGCCTCATGAGAATACTCGATGTGATGTGCCTTATCGAGGCTCTTGATTAACATATCATTTCCATGGACTTCTATAGTCTTCCCAGTAAGATGCTCAAAGATCTTATTCATCAATCTTCGATATGTCGTCTCTTTGGGTCGTCACCTTTGTTGCATTTGTCCATGTATCATTCCTTGGTAGGGGAAAGTAGTCACTGAGACAAGCATCTTTCATTCTCCATTGGCCTTCCTGCCTCTTGGAGTCAAAATTTCTCTTCTTCCATTTCATCATCTCCCTATTCGGGTGGACGTATAGATTACGTAAACAATTGGGGATCGACCCCTAGCATATCAGCTATTGTCCAAGCAAATACAACAATGTTCTCTTGAAGGAACACATCCAATTTGCCCTTCAAGGATTCATTCAGCAATGCCCTATGTGGGTAACTTTTCAGGTTCTTCGGGAACTAGGGAGTGGGGACTAAGTCCTCGTAGATTTTCCTCTTTCTTTCTCATCTTCTCGGACATCCATGTCTTCAATCGGGATGACCTGCCCCCGACTTCATCAGGCCTCAAGGCGGACGGATAGCAATTCTTTGTTATTATTTGATCTCTCTTTTTATCAACTCCATTCCTCGTAGGAAATTTGATCATCAGGTCTTATCTTGAGGTAACCGCCTTAAAGGCATGCAAGCCTGTCCTCCCAAGGATAACAATGTAAACAGAAGTTGTTTTAACCATTAAAAGGTTCAACATCTGAGTGGCCTCCCTAGGCTCTCGTCCTATTAGTGGATAGTCGAATAATTCCTTCAACTCTTGACTCAACTCCATTGAACCCATAGATGGGAATGTTGTAGGTTAATTGAGAATTGTTGTATCCCATCTTCGAGAATGCATCCTGAAACGAGATATCCACTAATGTTCCATTTTCTATCATGATTCCTTTCACTTGCGAGTTGCCTATCACAGGTGTTATGACCAACGGGTCATCATGGAGGCACTTCTCCCCTTCCAAGTCAGAATCATCAAAGGCAATTGTCATATCAGTATTTACTCGTTATGGAGCTTCTCCTATGATGTGCATAACTTCTCGAGCGTAAGCTTTATGAGTGCACTATGCATTTTTGACCACTGTTAGGCCTTCAGAAATCAAGTTTATCACCATCCGCCTGGGGCTATGGATTGGGATCTCAATCGGTATCCTTCCTTCATATTCTCTAATTCATAACCATGCCTTAGGTTACCCTGTTGGCCATCCTTTGTGAACTTATTCAACTTTTCTCTTTGGATCAGAAACTTGATCTTGTGTTTCAGTTGTCTATAATCGTGAGTGTTATTCCCCAATGCCTTATGGAACTGACCATATTGGTTCTTGACTCTCCTCCCGGGATCAGCCCTTAGTGGCTTAGGCCATCAGAGATTCTTGTGATTCTCAATGTCCATCAGGATTTGGGTGTTGGGAGTATTCAAACGTGCATAGCTGGTGAACCTCGGTCCTTTCTCTTCTTTCAGGTAGAGTCAGAGTCTTTACTTATTCGAGGATACCTATCCTTAACATCGTACTCGTGACCACCTTCGCTTCTTGTTATTACCTGCATTTCCCCCATCAGGGGTTGAGGCTTCCCTTTAAACTTTCTTCTACCTTGATGGTTACTCTATCATCCCAATTCAAGACCTTCAAGGCTTCCTTGGTGACTTGGTTCATGTAATCCCCCAAGGATTCATTCCTTCTCCACATTCATAGGAATGTAAAACGTTTCTCATGAACTTTCCATCAACAAATGGGGCGAAGAATGCCCTTCTTAGTCCTTCAAAGGAGCTGATGGGATTCGAGGGTAACCGACAATACTATCATTGTGTCATGCCCCCCAAGGTTTGAGGGAACGCCCTACACTTGATTGTGTTAGTCATGGGTTGCAATTTGTAGTGCATTGGAGGATGTTCTCACATGATCAGTGGGATCCCCTACCCCATCACACACCTCGATGGTGGGCGTCTTGAATGTCCTTGAGATATGAGCATTCACTATGTCGTTGGTGAGGGATAAGAATGGGTCATCATGATCTCCTAGAGGCATCAAGTCATCGGGATCAGCCCTTTGTGTATCAACCCTTTTCCTCCTACGGGTATTACTCGAATTAAAAACATTGGGGATCCTAGCCCTTGGAGACGCGTCTTTGGGGGAGTCGTTCCCTGAATAAAGTCAAGGGGAGTGGATTATCAGTCTGATTGCTCTTTTATCATCTTTAGTGTACGATCGAGACTTATTCCTCGTACTACATGCGGAGGTTTCAGGCCTTAAATACGGGGGTGAATCATCCTCTCGTTGGGGTGGAAGCCCATAACTTGGGTTCTAAGCTGTTAGTGGTGGAAGGACCATGGTAGAGATTTGTAATCATGCTTGCCTATTATGGGCATAATCATGCCTAGGATTGGGGATCCGCCCCTGATAGTACCTGTTCCGTCATTGAGGGTGCGGAAGTACCGATGGACGTTTCAGTAGTTTCTGCGATTGATGTTCTACTTGTGGTAACCATGGTTGATGTCTTTTTCCCACAGATGGCGCCAAATGTAGTGGAATAAAAAGTAGGGTGTAATTAATTCGTGTATTTATTGCTAGGGATTGAGAACTTCGAGCTTTAATGGTGGTTGCTCTTGCTATCGGGACTAGTCGATCCTCGCAAGATGCCTACGTACCTTGATGAATATCAAGAATCAAGCCAAGACGTAGTTCTAGAGTTGCCTACGTGGCTTGATGCGCCCTCGCGGCGTAGTGACGTAGTGGCCTGTATGTCCTTATTCGAGGATTAAGCCTAAAACGTGGTGGGTGACGTATGGAGCTATGCCCAAAAATGTTGTTTTGAGAATGAGGGGTCAGGCCCTTTATATAGGCATTGAGTGCCTTGGAATTAGGGTAGGGTTTGGTGTCTTGGTGGACAAGTTACCCACTTTAGATAGAATTCTGGATCCTTCCATTAGGAAGGCTGATTCCTATCAGACTCGTATTGGGGGCTACTCCTTGAATGGATTGGTTCCCTTGTGGACCCAATAACGGAGTCTTTTTATAAGCTGATTTATCAACTACGAATTTATTATATAATTTAGGGTCTTGGGCTTTAATACTGGGCTTTGACCTTGGACCAACCTAGATTTATTTAATGCAACATTAAATGTATTTTTAGGACTTACTTTCAGCCCATATCAAATAACATACCATTTTTATAATATAACCAATCATTATAGCCAATACCATCGGAACACAATATCTTACAGGTTCGACAAATTTTACATAATCAATATTTTATGTAATTTAGGCAATCATTTTTAGCTAACGCCATTAGAGATGCTCTAAAGAACAATAACCAATTAATGAAATTTCGTAGCTAACAAATTGTTGATGAAGCCATTACAGAGGATCGTTGGCGAACCACCTATCCACTAAGGCTAGACATTCTTCGGGCTTAAATTCTGGAGCTGCATGACCTGCACCCTGTAGATATATAGTAAATTACCAGAAACGGTGAATTTATAAAAGCAGTTATACATGTAATTATTGCCAATATGTACATTGTAATTTTTTTACCTTAACTGTGACAAATGTCAAAGAATAATTTTTATGTGAAAATGTAGTTCCATACCTGTACCGTAATCAGCAAAATCAAACACATCAATAAAATCAACATTATCGTACCCTACTTCCTATCCATGCATACAAATAATATATGATCTATGAAGTCTGAATTATTTGAAGTGGAATAAATTTATAAATAAAATGTTTCGCAAGCAGAACATGTTGCGACTATATGTTAGTATTTTAAAATACTCCAGTGTAATACATAACAAGAGAGTTTAGAAATCAAACCCTGCTACTTCATGTTCGACAAACCAGGGTGCCCATGGACTTTCAACCGTCAAATCCAGAGATCTTATCCATTTTTCGGTGCCAATATATGGAACAACCAAGTCATGGTCGCCGCTGTAGAGAATAGATATATTTATATGTAATATATGTACGAATTAACACAAAATTACTGATATATTTCATCAAATAAGTTGGCTGCTAGTGAAAAACTTAAACATGAAGATAAAATACCTGAATATTAGAGCTCGAAAATTTTTATTGGTCAAGTTTCTGTGATATGGAATAGAACTTGCAATGTTGTATGAATAATTTTCAGTATCATCTTTCCCTACCCAGTAGTGATCTGTGTTACAGACTTCCCACTCTTTTATTGTCCCCTATAACAAAGGCATGTACAATACAGATATAAATAACTTGTCAATTAAAAATAATGGCATATGTGTACTGCTCAACTTGTTTCTTCAAGCATGCAGCTGGCAACGACATGCAGGTACTCTCGTCAAAGTCTCTAGTTAACCGATTAATCCTTCGATTAGTAAGAAATATTTTTCCGTACCTGGCGGATGCTAAAAGCTCTTTGCACATTTTTGTCATTAGCCCAGATGGAACAGTACTCATAATTGTCCTCCTATTTGTCAATGTAGAAGAAATACACAAACGTAAGTCATAAAAGTTAGCCACAAACACAAAAAAAGTAAGTTAAACTAAATGAAAGAAACTGGGAAAAAAAATTACCCGACACCGTGGTTGCCTCAGCCGGGGAAATCGTAGAGGATTGATAAGAATTTTTCGGTGAGAATTTGGCTCATTGGATTTTTTCAAGTTTGAAGTTCCACTTACTACTAATCCACAACTAGGTTCAAGTATTTGGTACATATATATGTACTCCAGGCACTGGAATAAAAATTTATTATTGCGAGATGAAAAATTGCGATAATATATTGAATTTATAAAAGTTACGTACCTTGTCTACTTCATGAAGGTCTCTTGCACATAACCCATTACTGGGATCTGCACTTATGTAGTTACCCTGGCAATTTTCTTTGGCCGACTGATGAATACAACAGAATTTACATAAATTAATTACTTTATATATAAATGTTCTCTAAACAACTTAAAATACAAAAGCAGATAATCAAAAAGAAATTATTTATTTACCTCGTAGAGTTGATCAGATAAGAGTGCCATTCGATTAGCATATGGAATCCTGGAGTTGAAGTCTATGTTTCTATCGGTTATAGGATTGCCAATCATGTATCCCTAATGTGTATATGTAACAATTAAACTTAATTAGATATATAGAATTATTATAATTGGGTAAATGCATTTAATTCGTTTTATGCTATAATCTACTTACTTTAATATTCATTTGCGGTTCATTTCCAGCTTCATTGCCTGCAGATTTTAGAACTCAAATTAAGTGAAAAGGTCACTAAAATTTTTTTATTAAAAAAAATGTAATTCAGCAATATAAATGTTTATATACCATTGTAAATCTCTTGAGTAATGATTGGAATAACTATTCCAGAGTAAGATACACCAGTAATGTATAATGGATTGTTGATAAATCTCGGATGATCATTTAGCCACTGTAAAAGACCGACTGTTAATATCTTTTAATTACGACAAATTAATAATTTCAAATAATGTTTAATCAGTTTTTTTTGCAATTTCACCTTTCTGAGAAAATTATATACATGCTTTGAAGATAATGTGTCACTTGTTTTGTAAGCATGACGAGTTTTTGCATACGAAAATCCAGTCCCGACACGTGTGTCCAAATATATTATATTCGAAACCTGTAAAAATTGTGAAGCAAATCTTGTAACGCACGTATAATGTATGGAGTTTCTACGAGTAGGGGTAAATTTGTTACGTGCAAGCAAAGGTCTGTAAATATATATGTATAGAGTTCAGAAAAAAGACCTTTGTCCAAGAGTACGGGTTCAACTGCAACTCTGGTTTCTCCCCACTCGATCTACTATAGTCAAAAGTTAAGGGCCCTGTATACATCAATTAATTTTTTAGCAATACGTATTTAATTTTAAATAGACTGTCTTTTAAGCAGCCAAATCAACTAAAGTAAATTCCAATCAATACTTGTTATAATAGTTATCCTATTGCCAAGTGGATAAGTTCAAAAGTAATGTTATGTATCCTAAAATTGTTCTAAATAAAGTTCTTAAATGATGTATCATGATTGATGTGTTATTTTGAAAAATTTTAATTGATAAAATTTATGTAAATGTAAAATATTTATCATATTTAATTAAATTAGTATCAATAAATTTTTGACAGATGATATTTGGAAATAAATTTAGGAACAATTTTAATTAGAAATTCACATGCAAAAGCAAACATCGACAATTAATTAATGAAATTGAATCTTTTTCAAGGAAAGCAAAATGCAAATAATGAAGAAAGGTATACGAGTACGGTTACATATTCAAAATCAATCCCAAATATATTAAAAAATGATAAATATCTTGGCTTTTTTTTATAACACGCATATTAATTATATATATATACCAAATATATATGCAAGAGACTAGATTACCCATCTCATAGAAGAAAGCACGAAGAGGAGAACAACCCGGACCACCGACGATCCAAACTAGGAGCGGGTCATCTTTAGGGTTCCTTTCCGACTCCACAAAATAGTAAAACAGCTCAACTTCCTCGTTTTCTCCTGTCTCGGTGTATCTGCCATATACCACCACAAACCATTTATTCAGCCATGATCACCAACTCAATTACTGAATTGCATATTCATTCCTGTCTCGGTGTATCAGAATTACGTACTACTATCAAATTAACTGTTTACTATTTATACGTAGGACGAGGAAGAAGAAGAAGATCACAACATATATAGTACTTAGCTTACCCGGTTTCGAGTTTGAAAGGAAGATCGCCATTAAATCCTGGCAGGTTTCTGATGATTGATTGTGAGTAAGCATTACAACTGCTGGAGAGAATCAGCAAAAGAAGATGAACACATGATAACAAAAGCAGTCGACCGAATGTTCCCGCCATAAAACTGTATGTAGTATCTCGAAATGTATTGTGTGTATATGACCAGAATATTTGTGTTACAATATTATAAACAGATTTGTGTTACAATATCTCGAAATGAAATAATGTATCTCGAAAGCTTTTCCTGTTATGAAATCTAATATATCTCGATCCAATTATAAATTCTCCTTTTTATAGGTACTTTAAGCTGCTAGGCTGGAATGACGACAAGGACACACTGTTAGGTTTTTTTTTGTTTTTTTGTTTTTTCCAATATAACATACGTACACTTATTTTAAAACAACGTGTTCACTTTATTAAAAATAGATTAACGAACCAAGAAGGGCATGTTGGAATATGGAAATAGATTATTTTGTTAGACAAAGTGTTAGTTAGCAGTCACATGGCTTAATTTTTTAAATATGTACACTTGAGACGTGAGTATATAAATAAGGATTTTTTTAAAAAAAAAATACCTAAGTTACAAATTTTTTTTTCAAAAATATGGTCCAACCTTACATGTTATTAGATGTAACCTCAAAGTAAATGTTGCAACCTGAAATGAAATTAGCACAATAATATATACAATAACATACAAACTGTATTATGCGTATAGATGTAGTGTTATGTTCTATTATGTTTTGTTCCGGAGTTTTTTAGGAAAGAGAAGTAAGATAATGTAGGGAAAGTAAGTAATGTAAGTAAAATATATTTCATCAACTTATTTTTGAGTTGGATGGAATGTAAATAAAATAGGAGTGAAATTATTTTGATACACGTGCTCCCGAGTAAGAAGGAAAACAACTAATTATGATCAAAATAACAAATTTATTCTTCTATATTAAAAGAACTAAACTATCTCATAGTATAGTATAGAAAATATTATTAATGAAATATTACAATTTGTTTGTCATCTTACTTTCACTTTTATCCCAATTTTAGGATAAAATTTTTTGGATGAAAGCATATATGCTAAATTTACTTTACCTTTCACTCGCTTTCACTCCCAAAAAAAATCTCGGGAGCACAAATCCATATGTAAATTATGTTATTTTACTTTCTTTTTACTTGCTTTCCATCTTTTTTTATACTTGCGAGCAAAAGATTATTCCGTATTAGGGTTAGACGTAGGGTCTATTTGGCAAAACCTTGTTATAAGTTAGTTTATGGTTTATAAGTTCATATGAATTTATGAGAGGTATTTGTCAACTGGACTTATTAAGTCAACTTATAACATATATGTTGATAAGTTGAATGTTCGTCCAAAGGTCATAGGTTCGATTCCTGGAAGACACAGAAGTAAGTGGATTGTCATACTCGATGTGTACGAGTGTGCTAGCAGTCCTCCGGATTAGTCGAGGTGCGCGAAAACTGGCCCGAACATCGAATTATAAAAAAAGTTGAATGTTAATAACGACATATTTTTTTCCAATTTTTTTCTTATTGTTTGGTTTCTTTTCTTGTTTAATAATTTAAAATTTGTGTTTTTAAATATCTTTTTATTTAAAATGTATGTATTGAGATTATTCTATTAAAAATAAAATTTATTTAACATTATAATTATGTTTTATATAATCCTTATTTTTAATAATTTTTTAATTTTAATTTAATATAAATTTATATAATGATATGCATGGTTTAAAATTTTTTTTGTAAAATTCGAAATTAAAAATATCGTTGACGGGTTCAAGCTTTGAATTTTTAGTAAATTAATTTAATCATATAATATATATTATTATTAGATCTAACGATTCTTATTTATTACTAAAAATAATGATTTGAATATATGGTGAGATATTTTGGGGTGTATATTATTGATCGCATGATTAATTTTAAATTAAAAAGTAACGTGTTTTAATTACAAAAATTACTACTAAAAATAATTACGGAAAGATATGGTGTGATATTTTCGATATATATGTAAATCGAGTAGCACAATATATTTAACTGTCAAATGAATGAGATTGTCTCAAATGGTAATGAGACTGTCTCTATTGTGTGTGAGAGTGTCTCAATTAACTAACAGAGAGAATAATCAGCGATAAGTAAATGACAGAATATAAAGCAAGAACACCAGGAATTTTCACTTGGTTCGGCCCCTACCCA
Organism: Saposhnikovia divaricata; assembly: GCA_036435485.1. Classification (NCBI taxonomy): domain Eukaryota; kingdom Viridiplantae; phylum Streptophyta; class Magnoliopsida; order Apiales; family Apiaceae; genus Saposhnikovia; species Saposhnikovia divaricata. Next base: position 112,326,642 of record CM071594.1, on the reverse strand, counting down.
ATCTATGGCCTACATCCAAGTCCCTATGCCAACTAGTACAGAGATTATATTATTAGAACAATAATATAAAGCTTAAAGATTCCCCGACTACAAGTTTAAAGACCCTTGGAAGAACCCTTCCCTTGACACAACCGTCTCCTAGCAAACCTGCTACTTAGCCCACTTGCTACCTTGGCTTATGACTTGCAATCCTATCTAATTGCCACAACCCGGCACAAGTGTGTGAGAAATGAATAAACTTTTACAACTCAATGAATGGAACTTCTAAACAGAATGTATATGAACTTGAGTGTCCGTGTATAGAAGTTATATTGCAGTAGAACTTCGAGTGTTTTCTTCTTGCTGAAGGGTCGTCTTTATATAGCACAAGTGCATGTAGCCGTTAGATATGAATCCTTGAGTTTATATCTGTTGAAGACAAGAATCAATCAAGCATAAATTAGTGATTACATAATAATCAATCAGTGATCATAGCAACGGCTCCTTTAGGATTTGAAATCAAATCGCATACTATCCCTGAAATATATCCCTGCCATAAATACAATATATATATCCTGCAAAAGATATGGCAATAATATATGGAACCTTAGAATCAAATCTCAATGATTTAATTCGAAGACCATTCAAAAATCATCATCCTAAAAACCTGGGATTGACAATCTCCCCCTTTTTTATGATGATGAACATTTTTGAATGTCGAACAAGTTATTTCTGTCTCCCCCTGTTAAAAATACTTATATAGACAATGCAATCGAATATAGACAGAGTAATCCAGTAGTCTGAGATTAAATCAGTGCATATTATTAGCAAGTAGAAATCAAACAGCAAATAAATTCCAAACACAAATAGCCACCAATATTCAAAATGACCACAAATATTCAAGGTTACCACAAATAATTTTAAACACATAATCAAGCACAATAATCAAGCACAACTAAGTTCAAACACAGAGCAGCCAACTTAAAACAGTTCGAATTTCAAAAACAACTAAGTTCTCCCCCTTTCATCAACATAAAAACAGACTTAATCATCGTCAGGAATATCAACTGGATCTTTGCCCTTGCCCTTTTTCTTGTACTTAGGAGAGTCCCCATAGGTAGAAAAATTCTGTGCAAAGAAATCTGATGAAGGAGCTTTGCCATCTCTAGCATCCATCCACTGAAAGAGCTTCTCCATATATTCATCCTTTGTAAGTCCAAATGCAGTAGGAGGAGGGATTGCTGGGAGAGGGAGAGGTGCAGTAATTTCCTCGAGAGTACAATCTCCAATCCAGTCAGTCTTTTTATGCCAGGGTGTGACATGTTTGCCATGAATAGAAGTGAGCTGTTTGGACAAGAACTGTGTCTCGGAACCCAACTTAAAGAAAAGCTTAACAAATTCTTTTTCCCAGGCCTTGGCAGTATAAGTCATTCCTTCCTGAAGTGAGCTAAATTCAAAATCCATTCTCCTAGAGATGCTTCGATCATTGGATTTCAATACATCCAATTTGGAATGTAGTAACTCCATAGACTTGGACATCGATGCAAGAGAGGACTCAACAGAAAGCATCTTAGTTTGAAGAGATTCAATGGCTTTGGCATTTGCTCCAACTTGAGCAGAAACGCTATCAAGAAATGCATGCAACTTAGCATTGCCAAAAGAGGATGGAGTAGTGGGAGAGTGAGGCAAAGAAGTGTCTGACAGAGAATCAACATTCTCAAAAACAAGCTCATTTGACTCAGTAACCGAAAGATGGTTACGAGCTAAGGTATTAAAATCAAATGTTTCAGTCAAATTATCCACTTCATCAGTGGCGTCAATCACTTTGAAATATTCAAAAACTTTAGTCAAAAGACAGGGGTATGGCAAATGCATGGAATCATGAGAAGCACAAAGAATCATGTTACGAATTAAGAAAGAGGCAACATTAAAAGGCATTTGCTTAACAAATAAAGACAGCAAAATTGAATCTTTATAGGTGACCCTATCTCGACCACTTTTGTGCAGTAAAAGGTTTGTATGAAAGAACTTGAATAACAAGAGACAAGTAGGAGTGAGAGATGATACCAAGGGTTTCGAGTCAGCCGAGATCGAAGAATCTCCAAGAATGATTCAAAGCTGCTCTTCATATGGAAGGTCTTCAATCTCTGAGAATGGTTGATGAGAGGTGAAGGGGCAAGGTCCACTGGCAGCAACTCCAAGAATAGATCCAATCCAGTCAGCAGTGAGAACAATGGGAACACCCTTAACATTCGAATACACCATTTCGTTATGCCCTTTAGTCAAATTAGAGTAAAAATCTCGAACCAGAGAGGGGTTAAACTTCATCGGAGGTGATAAAATAGGTGCACACTTGAGAGTCTCAAAGATCTGCACTATACCAATGCTTTGAAGTAGGTCACTATCCGCCATTCTTTCTTTGAGAATCGGTTTTGTCTTGTTTTTAGAGGACCCCTCAGTAGTCATAAACTCTGCTTTCAAGCTTTGCTCCGGAATGGAAGACTCGGAGTTAGAATGATCTTCAGAAACGCCTGCCTTCAGTCGTTTAGAGGATTCTAACTTTGTTGGAGGCTTGCCGGAATGAGTTGCAACCAATCGGGTTTTTCGTTTCGCCATTAGTAGAAAAAGGGAAAAATACAGAGAGAAAAGAGGAGAGATAATAGAGAAGAGAGAATAGAAGAGACACTTAGGAAGACGTGCCCGAGAAAAGTAATTAAGGCATACAGGTGTAGACCATGCAAGAAAATAGCATAAACTGACTCACGTTACTAACAAATAAAACTACCACGTATTCACCGATCAATTAATTTAAATCACAATCAAATTAACATATTCATAGAAACAAGAATTAAGGTAATTAAATCAAAATACAGTGATACTATTTACCAATTGATCAATTAAAGGGTGCACATACCAAGCTCCCTTCGTAGCATGCAGAACCTGTCTTCAGATAAAGGCTTTGTAAAAATATCATCTTTTTGATTTTCAGTAGGAATAAATATAAGCTCAATATTACCTTTAGCGACATGATCTCGAATAAAATGATGACGAACATCAATATCTTTGGTACGAGAATGCATGACAGGATTTTTGGAAATGTTAATAGCAGAAGTATTATCACAATAAATTGGGATATTTGAAAATTCGATACCAAAATCTTTCAGAGTTTGCTGCATCCAAAGGATTTGTGCACAGCAGCTACCTGCAGCAATATATTCTCCTTCTACAGTTGACATTGCAACCGATGTTTGTTTCTTACTATGCCAAGCTACTAGACAATCACCTAAAAATTCACATGCTCCGCTAATGCTTTTACGATCAACTTGAGATCCTGCGTAATCAGCATCTGAAAAACCAATTAAATCAAAAGACGGGGAACTGTGATAGAATAGTCCCAAGTCGTCAGTTCCCTTTAAATATTTAAATATTCGCTTTACAGCATTAAGATGGGATTCCTTAGGCGCTGCTTGAAAGCGAGCACATAAGCAAACACTAAACATGATATCTGGACGAGAGGCAGTAAGATATAACAAAGAACCAATCATACCTCTATATTTGGTAATATCAACAGACTTACCATTTTCATCCTTAGTGAGTTTGGTGGTGACACTCATTGGAGTTGTTTTAGGAGTAATATGATCTAAATCAAACCTTTTGAGTAAATCCTTTATATATTTACTCTGATGAATAAAGATACCTGCATTTGTTTGGTTAATTTGAAGTCCTAGAAAGAATTGTAATTCTCCCATAAGACTCATGTCGAACTCCTTATGCATACAGTCTGAAAACCATTTGCATAAGGCCTCATCTGAAGCTCCAAACACAATATCATCAACGTATACTTGAACCAATAAAAAATCATTTTTCTTATGAAATATAAAGAGTGTAGGATCGAGTGTACCACGAATAAAACCTGAGTCAACAAGGAATGCACTGAGTCGATCATACCAACACCTGGGGGATTGTCTAAGACCATAGACAGATTTCTTGAGTTTGTATACGAAGTTAGGATACTTCTCATGAATGAATCCTGGAGGCTGCTTTACATAGACTTCTTCCTGCAGATATCCGTTTAAGAATTCACTTTTGACGTCCATCTAGTAAAGCTTAAAGTTCTTGTATGCTGCAAAAGCCATAAGAATACGTATAGCTTCTAAACGAGCTACTGGAGCATAGGTCTCATCGTAGTCGATACCCTCCTATTGATTATAACCTTGAGCCACGAGACGAGCTTTATTTCTGATAATGTTTCCGTATTCATCCTTTTTATTCTTGAAAACCCAGTGAGTACCAATGACTGTGACATCTTTTGGAGGTGGTACAAGTTCCCACACATCACAACGTTCGAATTAGTTAAGTTCCTCTTGCATTGCTATTGACCATTGTTCGTCTTCCACTGCTTCTTGAGCATTTTTGGGCTCGAATTCAGCTACAAAAGCATAGAATGCACAAAAGTTTCTCACCCTGCTTCGAGTAGTGATTCCTTGATTTAAATCTGAAAGAAGATTGTCTGGAGGATGATTCTTCATAGCTCTGGATGATTTAGGAAGATTTCTTCGACTCATTTCTTCTTCATTCGACTCCTCTGATTGATCAGGAATTTTTGAAGAGTTTCTTTCAGTTCTAGAAGATGAATTACCAGATGCTTCAGAAAACTCTGGGGATGATTGAGAGAAAGTGGAATTCCTTTGAGGTGACTCCTGTTCTGTTGAAGAATGAGGCAGTTCCTTTTCAAAAAGAGGCTGTCCCTTTTCGGATTGAGACTGACCCTTTCCAGATTGAGACTGACTCTTTTGGACATAAGAATCATCATTTGTGAAAACTTCCCAACCTTTGGCTAGATCAAGATTAGACTCATTGAAAGTAATATTAATAGATTCCTCTACTTTATTCTTATAAGGATTATAAACACGATATGCCTTACTAGAAGTGGAGTAACCCAAGAATATACCTTCAATAGCACGGGGATCAAATTTCCCACGATTTGGCTGAATATCTAGAATAAAGCATTTGGATCCAAAAACTCGAAAGTAAGTAATATTAGGAGTTTTATTTTTAAGCAATTTATACAGAGTTTTCAATAAGATAGGATGAATTAATACTCTATTAAGTACGTAACAAGAAGTATTTACCGCTTCTGACCAGAACTTTCGAGGTAACTTAATCTCATGAAGCAAAGTCCTAGCAGTTTCTTGTAGTGTTCTATTTTTGCGTTCAACTACTCCGTACTGTTGAGGAGTGCGTGGAGCAGAAAATTCATGTGATATGCCTCTGGCCTTGCAATAATTGACAAAGTCTTTCTCGAATTCTCCACCATGATCACTCCTGATCGTTCTCAGCTTCTTGGAATACTTAGTTTCAAGGTTAGCAATTAAATCTTGGAATTCACTGAAAGCTTCATCCTTAGTACGAAGAAACAATACCCAAGTGAATCGAGAAAAGTCATCAACTATAACAAAAGCATATTTCTTACCTCCAAGACTTACATATCTTTCAGGTCCAAAAAGGTCGAGATGCAGCAACTGCAATGAATCAGTAGTAGACACCTGATTTTTGGTTTTGAAAGATGTCTTGACTTGCTTTCCCAGTTGATAGGCTGAACAAGGTTCTGTCTTTTTATATTTGAGCTTAGGCAGGCCTTTGACTAGACCATGAGATGAGATTTTCTTCAAAAGATCCATATGAACATGGCCAAGTCTTCTGTGCCAAAGATGCTGCTGTTCTTGAATGGAAGCTAGACAAACTTCTTCCTGTTGCTCATCAAAATCTAACACAAAGATATTTCCTTTTCGTTTGGCTACTAAAGGAGTCTCATTAGAATTAGTACCAATAAAACACATATTTTTATCAAAGTTAACACTATGACCAGAATCTGTGAGTTGACTAACACTAATGAGATTGTATTTACACTACTACAAACAGGTCAATAGACATCGGCTAAAAACCGATGTCTGGCCATTTTTCAACCGATGTCTTTGTGGGTGTAGAGAAAGGTCCAACCCTTTTCACATCGGTTTTAAACCGATGTCAAAGAGTATCTATCACATCGTTCACTACCTTTTCACATCGGTATATAACCGATGTCAAAGAGTATCTATCACATCGTTCACTGGAACCTGACTGATGTTAGATACTATCTGGAACATCGGTTACTAGCAACTAACCGATGTCAAAGAGTACTTTGGACATCGTTTACTATAATATAACCGATGTGTATCATACATATTAACATCAGTTAGACACCGATGTGAAAAGCATCAACAATGTGACACCACTATGCTTAAATTACATCAGTTTGTTTTGTAATAATGATGTTTCTACTTATTATAAACATCAGTTTCATTGAGTTTAACAGATGTGTTAGTATTATAACAATACTAGCCAAAACAAAATAATAACATGATGTATTGATGCAACTTATCAATCCAAAACTAAAACACTTATGAAAATAACAAAAACTTCATTATCATTATCAAAAAAATTCAGTATATACATCAATGACTATCGGCAAAACTAACAAACTAGCTACATTTCAAATCAAAATGCCTCCTCCAAACTAAAAACATAATTGACATACTACTCAATGTAAAAACAAACTATACCGCTCTAAGTACCATAGTTAAAACAACCTAATTAAAACAACCTATATCTTGGCCGTTAATGGAGTGCTCGGAAGGTGAATGCCAATGACATTGTTGTAGAACATAATCAGTTCAATACCATCCTAATCTGCATATAAACAAAACATGGGAAAACTTATCATCAGTTCAACAAGGTTAGCAAATATACATGAATACATATACAGATGGTAGACGAACAATATGAATTTCTACGTAAAGAATGATTTCTACATATCAACTTTACTAACCTGCTTCTCTGAGCTGTTTAACATACGCAAGCACCTAGTCATTCAGGGCTGAATGAGTATAATAAAAGTCTAAACGTGAGGTATGCTTGATAATACTAGTAAGCAAGTTGATGCCAATGGAGAGTTGAGTACTCAGATCACTAGTACAGAATATGTAAACTTTGGTTTAAAAAATATGCCGAGCATATTACAAATGAAGTTTTGATGGCCCACAGTACACACGTGAGTATTTTGTATAATCATCAGTCGCTCATAATGCCAGAAAATAAAGCAATGTAAATAAGATAGAATAAAGAAAAAGTTAGAGAAAGACCACAGAAGTAGTAAAGCCAGTCAATTTCATTCAGAAATTTGAAGAATAAGTAAAGCCAAAGCACCTGCAACCTAAGATATGCAAATATTAGAGTCTCCATCAGATTTACTAATTTGTCCAGCTGAACCAAGGATAAAAGTAATTAAGCCAATATGAAAGAAATTCGATATTTGTTTGAATATCCATACCCAAGTAAGAGCAGTCAATCGCGTAAATTCATCTGGGGAAGCTGCCCTCTGAACAAGTATTTCAGCCATGCGTCCATAATCTACTGACTTCAAAAGTAGCACTTGTTGAGTCAGAGATTTGCAAAAATAAATGAGAATTTGTTTTATGTAACATTAACTGGTAAATGGTAATTATATATATAAAATGCAATTAATGTAATCAAAATACCAATAGCTCAAATATGCTCATGAACGGCTACTTAATAGCCTAAAGGAAGAGCAATCAAAAAATGGCACATAAAAAAAATAGCAGCACTCTACGTGAAAGTGAGGGGACAGGTGATGGAGTATTATACAAACTAACATTAGAAGGGAGTGCTTCCAAAAGCACAGTGTATGAGAAGCAGTATAAGATCTGTGTGGGGAGGGGGGAGTTGGAGAATTAAATTATTTAGGCAGCAGATTATGTGTAATGACGTTAACATATCCTGTCCTAAAATAAGACACTTACCGGAGAATTTTTTATCTCCTGAAGAAATTCGGATAATGCAGAATCAGCTTGTTGTCGAATCTCATGGCTAGAATCACTTAACATATTAAATAGGCCTGAAATTTCATCAAATCAAACATAAGAAGGTAGTAAACAAAAGTCACCCTAGTAAGATGGAATCTATCAAAAATAAAATCATGACAATTTACCATCAAGAAAATCAGGAAGAAAACCCAGCATATCAATATCTGGAACACTGTCCAATACAGTGATCCATCCGACCAAAAACTGGCGAATTAAGGACATTCATACGCTCCCGCAATAATGGTATAAATTCTTCGATGCTGATCAAAAACCCCAAAAACGACAAGATATAATGTTACAAAATTGCAATACTAATCATTTACCAAAAGAATCAAATATAGCAAGTTTAGTGAAACAGCAAACCTGAATTGATCACTCTCTGTGACAATGTCCTGCTTCCAAGAAAAGTTAAATTGTAAAAAAATAATTTTGTAAAACTCAAAAAAAAAAGAGACAACATTATCCACTATCAATGTAAAAGAAAAGGATGCATTACCTTAACAAGCCTATCTAAGAGATGAGCAGCACTCTGCACATTGGGATCCGAGTCTGCCGAAAGTTTACATAAAGCGTCAAAGATCTGATTGAAGAACACAATGAAGTCGCCTCTCACTACCTGCAAAGAATGGTAAGGTAAGGAAAACATAGCAAGAGAGAAAGAGGCAACACATTAATCATTATCAGTTACCTTGGCAATGTTATATAGAGCTTCACACGCATAATAGCGAACTCTACTATCTTGGTCAGAGAAAGAATTAATCACCGGTGGTACAATTTGCTGAAAGACCACATTCAGATTTAGTTCACAAGTACAAAAGAGAAAGAAGCAAGCACTTTGTAGATATAATTTTACATATGCAAGCAGAAGAACTTCTTATAGGAATAGAAAAATTTTTCGAGTTGACTGTCAGAAAACAGTAATGGACACAAACATTGCTGATGATAAACTACTAACACATCAAAATAACTAACGAATAGTGTTTCCAAAACCTTTTGAAAAGTAAGTACTAGGCAATTCTTTCACACATCAACTGGAGGTTGGAAACTCTTCCCACATTGAGAAAAAACTAAAAATAATAACGAAAGTTACAAGACAGGAGAGCGACTGAACTGAATTATCAGTGAGTGATAGCCTCTTCATATGAGCAGGTCTACCGCGTCTGAGAATAGAAACAGAATATGACAGACCAAAAAGAGAGTAAAAAGGATAGCGCCTCCTTAAATACTGCTGACAGGGAGAGAACTCACTTCTCTAGCAGAGAGTTGTCGATACGAAAATTATGGACCAGAAAGAAAACAAGATTGCTATGCCTGCGTGCACCTCAAGCACCAGGAGCACTACCTGAAAAAAGATCCCAAAATTTACTCATAAGAGTATGAACAAGAGGAATCAAGTCTGCTTCTTCAATATAGGCTAAATAATTAGATATGCCCTGATGTTTATATGCATGAGAAAGAACCCACAACAATTGCATATTACAACTTCAAAACTAGGTGAAGTTCAATATTTGAATTTTAAACAAATTTAACCCTATCAGGCACTATATGCTCAATAGAACGCACCTAAAACGTGACATAATTGATAATTGGAATCATATGATTAAATATTTATTGTTTATTATCAAAGAACATATAAAAAAAATGTTTCATGACCAAAATAATGTTTGATAACAGAAAAAATAATGTTTCATAACAGTATACAACATGTGATAAATGACCAAAAATGAAATTGAACTGACAACTTAAAGAAACAAGCAAGTAATATGCAGGACATAAAGCAGCAGAAAGATATATAACCTCATCAGAGGGGTCTAATAGTGCCTTCAGAAGTGTGTCAAAAACATCATTCAGGAAATTCAGAACCTGTTTCAAATGACTAGGTGCTTGCGTATGTTTAACAGCTCAGAGAAGCAGGTTAGTAAAAAACAAAATACACAAATGTGAGAATACAAACAGGAATAGAGAACAGATTCAAACACACATATAGATACGAACAGGAAAACATATATACAAAACACCAACAAACAAATACAAACAAAAACTGTTTTGTTCTGTATAGAGAACACAATTAAAAGATAATACAAGTTAGTCACTTACTAATTGTATATGAAACAAACTCAAGAATCAATCTCCTTACTAATGCTTGCCGAATCAAGCTCCAATTCGTAAATTAAAAATAAAAAAATTAAATTCAAAAAGCACTTACAAATTGCAAGAACACTGAGCTAACAATTGAAGATAATGGCACGATTCAAGGTTCGAGTTTGTTCAATCAACGTATATCGATTGATTTCTACACAAACAAAACCAAGGGTTTTGGTATTAACGGGGGGAAAGTTTTGGTATTAGCTAGGGTTCTTAAAATATGAGTTCGAGAGAGGTGAGGTAGAGAGAGAGGGGGTGAGGTCGAGTGAGGAGAAAGCGAGAAAGAGAAAGAGAGAAAGTAAAGGAGCGAATTAGGGTTCTTAAGATCTGAAGTCGAGAGAGTGTGAAGTCGAGAGAGGGGGAGAGAATGTAATTTTTGTTATTTTTGTTTTTGTTTTTTTGTTTTTGTCTATCTGGGTGAGGATATTGTTTACTCAAAAAATTTTTAGGGGAACTAAAATTTCACTAAGGGGGGGAATATTGTCTGATGGAGGGAACTAAAATTTCACTAAGCGGGGAAAATTGTGGGAGCGCGGAAGTAACAATTTTTTTAAGCCTACTTTAGACATCAGTTGTATTTTGACCGATGTCATAATATGTCAAAGACATCAGTTGTTTCCCTGACCGATGTCATTGATTTTTCAATGAAATGTCAATGACATCGGTTGGCTGGTAATGTGATTTCATAATATATTAAAGACATCAGTTTTTTTCCGACCGATGTCATTGATAGTTTTTACATCGGGGACATCGTGAACCGATGTAAAAGGGGCGATGTCTATTCTACTTTTTGTAGTAGTGTTAAGACCTTCAACCAATATTACATTATTAATATAGAATTTTTCATTACCTATGGTGCCTTTTCCAACAATCCTTACCGTATTAGAATCGCCCAAGGTAACTAACCCTCCATCTGAAGCAATTAGAGATAGGAATTTCGACTTGTCTCCTGTCATATGACGGGAACAACCACTGTCTATGGTCCACTTATTCTTTGGAACGTGAACCTTTAAACACACCTGCAAGACATATATATATTCATGTCTTAGGTACCCACCTTGATTTGGGTCCTGCATTGTTAGTATCTATGATATTATATAAATGTCTTTCTATTTTCTTAATCCAAATTTGAGCAGTATTAGAAGAATCAGACATATATGACTGATAACGTTTAGCAGTTTGGCCCTTAATATGACAGAATTTGGATTCTGCCGAGATATGTCCCCTTTTTCCGCAATCCTTGCATTTCTCATATGGCATACTGTACTTCATAGTAGTCCTCTTCTTTGTCTTTTGGAATGCACTCTTTTTGTTCGAGTTATATCCCAGTCCTTCTTTTCCCTAAGAGGATTTTTGGCTTGCCAACATCACGTCTAATGTGCCTTCACCATGCACGAACTTGGCCAGATCTTTCTTTAGACGATCGATCTTTTCCTGTAGTTCAGAGAATTTCTGTTCTGAGTCCGTCTTTTGCATTCAGTTTCCTTGAAAGAATCTGTTTCCTGCCTTAGTGTGGCTAAGCAAGCATCCTTTCTTTCAATCTCATTTTCAGATACGTATTTTCTTCGACAAGCTTGGTCATCTTTTCATTTAGCAACTTGTTTTCTTCAGCAAATGATTCCTCTTTCATCGAATCATCCATTTCACTTAGTACTTCATTTAGGGCTTGCTTTAAATATGCATTTTTGCTACGCAACTTTCTATTTTGTGCCTGTATAGTTAGTAAATCTTCAGAAACAAATGATTTTAAAGGAGTAGAAAATACCTCTTCATTTTCACTGAAGTTTTCATCAAATCCAGCAAAACATAGTTGAGCAACTTCATCATCAGAGTCAATTTCTATATCAGATTCATCGTCGCTCCATGTAAGAAATGCTTTACTCTTTTTCTTCTCCTTTTCTTGATCCTTTGACCCAGAAGATTTCAGTTTCGCCTTCAGTTGAAAACAATTCTTTTTGATATGACCTTTCTTGCCGCATTCGAAACAGACTTCATCGTTAGTGTTGTTTTTGTATTCCTTTTTGAATCCATAAGGTTTTTGAGTAGGTCTGCTAGCAGCTTTCTTTTTGGAAAGAAACTTCTGAAACTTCTTTGTTAGAAGAGCAATCTCTTCATCTGAGTCTTCACTGGAGTCTGCAATAGTTTTAAGGGCTAGTGTCTTTTTCCTTGGTACTTCCTCTTCCTCATCATATCTTCTCAATTGGTTCTCAAACTCTTCTAATTCACTGAAAAGAGTGAGTGTATCCATTTTTGAGATCAAGGAAGAATCCTGCAGAGTTGTTACTTTAGGAGCAAACTTTTTGGGCAGTGATCGAAGAATCTTTCTGTTAATTTCTGCCTGAGGAATGTGCCTTTCCAGGAGAGCGATAGAATTCATTAGTGTGAGAAATCGTCCCTGAGCTTCTTTTATGCTTTTATCCTTTTCCAATCTGAAGCTTTCATAGTCACTCAGGAGAAGATCAAGCTTGACTTCACGAACCTTTGAAGTGCCTTCGTGACTTACTACAATAGTATCCCAAACTTGTTTGGCCGAAGTACATGCTGAAACTTTTCGAAGTTCAGTAGCACACAGTCCATTGAGTAAAGAATTCATAGCTCGAGCATTATAATTCAGAGAATTGACTTCATCAACAGTGAGATCTTTTACTGGTTTAGGTTTGCCATCCTTCACGGGGATAGTGATGCCATTTTCAACAGCATCTATGTATCCTTCTGGAGAAATATTTTTATTAGGAACTTCCAGTCATGATAGTTTTCTGTTCCAAGCAAGAGTGGTGGAACATTGATTGAACGACGTTCTTGCCAACCTGATTGTGCCATGGATCTAACAAAATAAACACTTAAAAAAGGGTTAAATGCACCTGCTCTGATACCAAATGTAAATCGAGTAGCACAATATATTTAACTGTCAAATGAATGAGACTGTCTCAAATGGTAATGAGATTGTCTCTATTGTGTGTGAGAGTGTTTCAATTAACTAACAGAGAGAATAATCAGCGATAAGTAAATGACAGAATATAAAGCAAGAACACCAGGAATTTTCACTTGGTTCGGCCCCTACCCAATCTATGGCCTACATCCAAGTCCCTATGCCAACTAGAACAGAGATTATATTATTAGAACAATAATATAAAGCTTACAGATTCCCCGATTACAAGTTTAAAGCCCCTTGGAAGAACCCTTCCCTTGACACAACTGTCTCCTAGCAAACCTGCTACTTAGCCTACTGGCTACCTTGGCTTATGACTTGCAATCCTATCTAATTGCCACAACCCGGCACAAGTGTGTGAGAAATGAATAAACTTTTACAACTCGATGAATGGAACTTCTAAACAGAATGTATATGAACTTGAGTGTCTGTGTATAGAAGTTATATTGCAGTAGAACTTCGAGTGTTTTCTTCTTACTGAAGGGTCGTCTTTATATAGCACAAGAGCATGTAGCCATTAGATATGAATCCTTGAGTTTATAGCTGTTGAAGACAAGAATCAATCAAGCATAAATTAGTGATTACATAATAATCAATCAGTGATCATAGCAACGGCTCCTTTAGGATTTGAAATCAAATCGCATTTCCTGAAAGGCATATGACTCAGCCTATTTGTAGTTCGAGGATCCTAATCCAATTAAACTAGATTGTAATAAGTAAATAATATCAACTGTCACAGGAATCTCACAAGATGATAATCGTCAGAAGAAAAATCAACAAGTCAATCTATAGTTTTGATGTTTTACACTGGAAGAAGATTCAGATATCTGATCAGGCCTCAAGGTAGCATTGAAACAAGTGGATTCATTTTCGAAGACAGAGATTTCTATTAGTGACAAGAAACAATTTCAGTACCGAATGATTGATGAGAGTGAAGAGTATAAAAGACCACAGTGTAAAAAGTCACGATGAAGAACAGAGATTGAAGTTAGTCGTTCATGAACCAGACAGTACATCGAACGTCAACATCATGCCAGTGTATGTTCCTTATTATAATTACGTGGTTTTCAGCGGAGTATTGACTATTAAAGAATTTATATTAATTCTATTTTAATTGATTAAGTCAAGTAATTAAGTTAATAAATAAATTAATTCTATCAGAATTAATATATTTGTTAAAATGATTATTAGATTAATTAAATAAGAATTAATATGGAAAAGAATTAGTTAGTTAAATGATTTTTTATAAGTCATTTAATTAATTATAAACTGAAAAATATGAATGATATAACTATCAAACTGATAGTTATACCGATAGTCATATTCAGTTAAATGGAGATAGTCATATTCAGTTAAATGGAGATAGTCATATTCAGTTAAATGGAGATAGTCATATTTCATTCAATTGGTAAGTTATACCGAATGTTATATTCATTTGGTAAGTCATACCGAATGTTATATTGACTATTTAAGTTATACCGAAAGTTATATTTAAGCTGGACAGTCATATTACATTGATTTGATAGTCATACCGATTGTCATATTAATGTAAAATGATTGTCATATCAGTTTAAATCAAGTAGTATGACTATGGCTGTGTATATAAGGCAGAAGAGTGCAGAAAGAACACAACAAGTCGAACCAAACACAAGAAATTCACACAGCAGCCTATTTCTCTCTCTCTCATGCTCAAGAACACCTACAAGTTTAATTCTATAAATTCAAGTTCATCTCAGTTGTAATATCCTATCCATTGGAACTTGTTTACTTGTGATTCTTGTACTACTAGCGAATTAAGTTTCCTAGTTCACAAATTGATATCTTGATTTTATTAACTAAATTAGCAAAGTTCATGTTGAATTTTCTAATTAGTTATTAATCACTTGATAATCATTTGGACTGATTTTGTAACACCCCTCAAGTTAATATATTGTTATATTCAACTTGAAATTTGTGTTATATTATTCCGCACAAAAATATTCGTTTAAGGCAAAATTATTTAACGAATAAATTTTGAGAAAATGGTATAGATTGTATTCAACCCCCCCTTCTACAATCTTAACGGACCTAACAATTGGTATCAAAGCCTATTGATTGATACACAAATCAAGATCCTATTTTTACTCAATCAAAAATTAAGCTCGAATTTTTAAGTCTCTTAAAAATTCATCATGTCTGCCAAAGGCAATGTCAAAATTCCTATCTTTAATAAAGATAATTATGATATGTGGAAAAACAAAATGGAGTTATTTCTTGATGTAGCAAACCCAAGTTTTTTGTGGGTTTTGGAAAATGGACCAGCAATTCCCATGCAACATGATGCTGAAACAGTTGTAACTGGAACTGTAACAGTCCCTGCCAGATCCTATCCAAAGGACATTGAGAACTATACCTCTGAAGATAAGGAGGCAGCTGGATTGGATAAAAATTTGAGACTCGTTCTGTTGGATTCCCTAGATGCTGTAATGTATAGCCATGTGAGAAATTGTAAAACTGCTAAGCACATCTGGGAAACTATTGAGGTCATTAATGAAGGGACTGATGAAGTCAAGGAAAATAGACTGCAAATTCTAACTTCTGAATATGAACACTTTAGAGCTGGCCCTAATGAAGTATTCAGGAAGTGTTCGAAAGGTATAACAAGATAATCAACAACTTACAAGTTCATGGCAAGCATTATACTCAGAAGGAGATCAACATGAAGTTTTTAATAACTATGTCTACTCACTTGGAACATAGAATTACTGCCATCAGAGAATCTAGAGACTTGACTCAGGTTGCTCTTGAAAGGCTGTTTGGTGTTCTGAAAACATATGAATTAGAACAAGTACAGCAAAAGGAATTCTATGGCAAAGGCAGGATGGCAAATTCTTCTACAGCTTTAGTGGTTGAGGTTCCTAAGGAAGTGGAAACTAAGGTGGTTCAACCTATCAGTTTCAACAAGGAACAAACTGAAGTAGAACTTGGCCAAACACCAGCTACTCAGGATGGTGGAGAATTTTATTCACTTGAAGAGCTGGATCAATTGGAAGATGAATCTATGGCAATGATGGTGAGACAATTTAGTAATTTCAGATTCAGAAGAAATCCAAAGTTCAGGTTTAAGTCAAATAACAAGTTTCAGAGAGGAGGTTCTTCATCCTCTAGTAACAGGGGAGGTTATAAAACTGGAACTGTTGACAGAAGCAAAATCCGTTGTTTCAATTGTAATGAGTTGGGACATTTTGCTACTGAGTGTCAGAAACCCAAGCAAGCACAGAAGAAAGATTATGCTTCTAAAAAGAAGAAAAGTGGAAGAGCTTATGTGGCTGCTGGTAAAAGCTGGGATGATACAGATAGCGAAGATGAAGAATATGGAAACTTTGCGTTGGTGGCAAATGCTGAATCTTCAACTTATTATACCACTCCGGTAATTCTTACTGATGCTCAGTTAATTGGTAGTTTACGTCTTTCCTTGAATAATGCAGAAAGAGGGTACGAGAGAATAAGTCTTGTTAACACTAATCTTGAAAATCAAATGCTAGATTTAAAAAAGGTACAGGTTAATCAAGATAAGAATATAGAAGAAATAGCTCGACTTAACTGCAGAGAAATGGGTCTAGGAGAATACATGTCAAAACAAGTTGATAAGATTGCTGAACAAGAAATCACCATTAGGGAACTTGAAACACAGGTTAGAGCGTGTTATAATTTTGTTAAAGTTTCTAAAGATTTCTTCAACAAACAAGCATTAGAACAAACTGTAGGAATAGGATTTGATTACAGTCAAGCTGTTGGTTCTTTGAGTAATCATTCCCCTAATTCTATACCAGCTAAAGAAAGAGGTATACCACATATTCTCAAGAATGTTGAAAAACCAATGTTTACAAAATCTGATGCTGGTCAACCAGATATTAGTTCTATGGTTATAAATGAAGAAATGAGAAATGAGGATGTTGCAAATGGCACAGTTCTTGTTAAGAATAAATGTGTTAAGAATAAAACTGCTATGAACCATAATACAAAGAATGTGTCATTCAAGAAAAATGTCACAGTATTTGTTAAGGCTAAATCAGTTGAGGACGTTAACACAACAAATGTGTCACCCAAGAAAGATGTACCTAAAGTACCAGTCAAAGTTGTTGAATCAGCTAGTACTTCTAAGACTGGATTAGGTAGTAACAAGACAAAGCAGAAAAATACCATGCCTACTATTAACTCTAATCATAAAGCATGTGGTATTATCAATTGTATATCTTGTGCTTTTAACAATATGCGTGCGTATTTTAATGGTAATTATGCATGTGTTAAACAGAATGCTCCTCGACAGCACATGAACAGGAACAATAATGTTCGATCTAAGACTGCTTTTCCTCCTCAAGTTAGGAGAGAGACATTTGCACCTAAGACTAAACAAAAGATTACCAAGAATGTCTACCAGGTCAAATGTCCAGTCAATGACACAAGTGTTACTGCTGGGAGAGAAACATGGATACCCAAGATTAAATAAAAGATTTTCAAATCTGTTTATAAGGTTAAATGTTTATTGACTAAAGAGGTTAAACTTAAAAATGTTGTTTTGCCTGGCAAAGGTCAATACTTTAAATACGCAGGACCCAATCAAATTTGGGTCCCGAAGAAGGTTTAACTCATTTGTCATTGCAGGGTATTGAACAGGTTGACCGGATAACCTGGATCTTGGATAGTGGATGTTCAAGGCATATGACTGGAGATATAGCCCTGCTGACAAATGTGGTGGAGAAGGCCGGCCCAGTAGTTACCTTTGGAGATAACAGCAAAGGTAGAACTGATGGATATGGCAGACTTGAAGCTGGAAATGTTATCATTGATGAAGTTTCTTTTGTGAAAGGACTTGAGCACAATTTGCTCAGTGTCAGTCAATTCTGTGATAAAGGTTATGAAGTTCATTTCAACAAGAAGAATTGTCTAATTTCACACAAGAGACATGAAAAGCCACAACTGACAGGAGTTAGAAAAGGCAATCTGTACGTAGCCAATATGAATTCAGGAAGCACTGAAGAAGTCACTTGCTTCTACACTAAAGCATCTAATGATGAGAGTTGGCTATGGCACAAGAAACTTTCTCATCTTAATTTCAAGACAATGAATTCTCTGGTCAAAAGAGAATTGGTGAAAGGTTTGCCTTCAATGGAATTCACTCAAGAAGGACTGTGTGATGCATGTCAAAAGGGCAAGCTAAAAAGAGCAAGTCACAGGAGCACTGATACATCTTCAATAACTGAACCATTACAATTACTTCATATGGATTTGTTTGGTCCAGTTAATGTGATGTCTATGTCAAGGAAGAGATATGCTCTAGTGATTGTTGATGATTTTTCAAAATACACATGGGTTCTGTTTTTGAATTCTAAAGATGAGACTCCACAACTGGTGATTGATCACATCAAGTTAATTGAGCGAGATTCTACGTATCCAGTGAGAGCTATAAGATCAGACAATGGAACTGAATTCAAGAATGCAGTTCTAAATGACTTTTGCACTGAGAAGGGTATAACCAGACAATATTCAGCTCCAAGAACTCCTCAGCAAAATGGGGTAGTGGAAAGAAAGAATAGAACCTTGATTGAAGCTGTACGTACTATGCTAAGTGAATCAAGGCTTCCATTGTACTTTTGGGCTGAAGCCGTCAATACTGCGTGCTATACCCAGAATCGAACTCTAATCAATAAAGATCAAATGAAGACACCCTATGAAATTATGGCTGATAAGAAACCTTCACTCAAATACTTTCATGTATTTGGGGCAAAATGCTTTGTGCTTAAAGAAGGTGATGATCAAGGTGGTAAATTCGATACCAAAGCATTTGAAGCAATTTTTATTGGTTATTCAATGAGAGCATACAGGGTGTATGTGATTGATGAACAGAAGATGATGGAAAGTGTCAATGTAACATTCGATGACACTAAACTCCCTAGTATCCAAACTGAGAATCCATCTGAGAAGCTATCTTTCGATGACATGACAGATACAGATTCAGATGATGACAATGCACCTGAGATTTTTGCTGATGCTAATGACAACAATGATGATCAGGGTAATGGTGATGAAATCAATGATAGTAGTTAAAATTCCTCTGACTCTAATAATCAATCATCATCTAGTCAACCTGGCAACAACTCAGGGGGAGAAAATGAAGATTCAACTGGTCACACACAACATCCCAATGAAGGTCAAGGAGATCAAGTTCTAATCTTCCCAGACAGACTGTTTGGAATAGAGCTCATCCTTTTGAGTTAATCATTGGTGATCCAGTTGTTGGTGTAAAGACTAGAAGAGCTCTTCAGAATCAATGCAATTATTCAGGGTTTCTATCTGAAATGGAACCTAAGAAAACTGAAGAAGCTCTTTCTGATCCTGATTGGGTGATTGCTATGCAAGATGAACTCAATCAATTTAAACAACAAGAAGTTTGGAAGCTGGTACCCAGACCTACAGACAGACCAGTAGTTGGCACAAGGTGGGTATTCAGAAAAAAACTTGATGAAGATGGCACAGTGACGAGAAATAAAGCAAGACTGGTAGCAAAGGGTTACTTCCAATCTGAAGGCATTGACTATGATGAGACCTTTGCTCCAGTGGCTAGACTTGAGGCCATAAGAATATTCTTGGCATTCGCAGCATTTTCAAACTTTAAAGTTTATCAAATGGATGTCAAGAGTGCTTTCTTGAATGGCAAGCTAGATGAAGAGGTTTATGTAGAACAGCCCCCTGGCTTTGAAGATCAGGATTTAATTGACTATGTCTACTTCCTTTTCAAGGCTGTCTATGGTCTTAAGCAAGCACCAAGGAAATGGTATGACACTCTCTCTGAATTTTTACTTGAAAATGATTTTGTTAGAGGTGTCATAGACAAAACTCTCTTTACAAAGAAACATAAGAATGATACAATTATAGTCCAAGTCTATGTGGACGATATAATATTTGGGTCTACTAATGATCTTTTGTGCAAGAAATTTGCGAAGTTAATGCAGGGTAGATTTGAAATGAGCATGATGGGTGAGTTGAAGTTCTTTCTTGGATTGCAAATAAGTCAAAGGACAAATGGAATATTTATCTGTCAATCCAAGTATGTCAAAGAGCTTCTCAAGAAGTATCAAATGGAGGACTCTTCTTCAGCAAAGACACCATCATCCACAGCTGTCAAATTTGGAGCATGTGAAAATTCTGTCAAGGTAGATATCACAAGCTACAGAGGTATGATAGGCTCATTACTTTATCTTACTGCGAGTAGACCTGATATTATGCATGCTACGTGTTTGTGTGCAAGGTTCCAATCGGATCCTAGAGATGTTCATCTCATTGCTGTTAAAAGAATTCTGAGATATCTTAAGGGTACGCCTAACCTAGGCATCTGGTACCCTAAAGATTCTGGTTTTAATCTTGTTGGATATACAGATTCTGACTATGCAGGAAGTGTTGTGGATAGAAAAAGCACATCTGGGAGTTGTCAATTCCTAGGTGGTAGACTAGTTTCCTGATACAGCAAGAAACAACAGACAGTTTCCAATTCAACGGCTGAAGCTGAATATATAGCTGCTGGAAGCTGTTGCGCACAGATTTTGTGGATCAGGAATCAGCTGAGAGACTATGGCTTTGTGCTTGATAAAATTCCAATTTTATGTGATAATACAAGTGCCATAGCAATCTCTAACAATCCTGTGCAGCACACAAGGACAAAGCATATTGACATCAGGTATCATTTTATTCGAGAGCATGTCATGAATGGTACCGTGGAGTTATTTTTTGTACCCACGGAAGAACAAACAGCAGATATTTTTACTAAGTCTCTTGACGAATCCACATTTACCAGAATTGTTGGTGAATTGGGTATGTTAAACAGTCCTAGTAATTAAACTAGTTAATATCTGAGGTTTGATTTTTTAATAAGTTACAAGTGATTGATGTGTTGATATTTGTTGTTAAATCACTTGTATACTTATTTTATCAACTTATAACCTTGCTTATTTCATCTTAAATCATTGTTATTATCTTCTGTACATATTTTTAATTACTTATTATATTTTTAGATTAATTCATTTTCTTTGAAAATATTTTTCTTGAATTTTACAAGCTGTAATTTATGAGAAATCTATTTTTCTTGAAAATGTTATTGTTTTTAATTCAGTTTGATTATTTTTGTTGTTTAAATAAATCATAGTTTCTTTTAGAATAATTTTCTATATGGAAATTGTTTTATTAGAAAATTTATAGATTTATTAACTCATCAGAAATAATTATGTAAATATATAGTATAATTATTTAGTTTTATTTTATTTTGTTTTATTTTATTTTGATTTGTAATGTTTGTCCTTCTGTTATTAATGTTTGATTTCGTAAAAGGGACTACATATGATCATTTTTATAATTTTTATTAGGTTTTATAATTTTAGTATAAATTAATTTGCTATTTTTTTTTATTATGTAAATTATTAATGTAATTTTCTTGATTTAAATTCTGTTAATAATCTGTTGTTAGTTAGTTATATTAATAGATTTGTTAAAATATAACTATCGGTATAACAATCTTTTTGATTGTTATATTCGAATGTTTGATTAGTTATATTAGTGTTAAATAATGTAATATAACTTAGAAATAACTTAGATATAACTTTGTTTTTGTTTTTGTTTAAATATAACTGTTAAAATAGTTGATAGTTATATTGAGTGTTTTAACAGTAATATAACCATCGGTATAACTAAGATTTGATTGTTATATTGAGTGTTTATTCGGTAGTTATATTAGATATTAACAGCAATATAACTTACAGTGCCTAGGGTAGTCATATTACGTTTTATACGTAATATAACTATCGGTATGACTATCACCCGATAGTTATATCACAGTTATTTCACATATAATAACTAAGTTATATTTTGACAGTCATATTCAATAGTTATATTGTTGCTCTAGTTACTCTCTCGCGTGTTAAGTCACCGAGAACTTAATATACACACATATACACACGAATTCAAACGAATTGCTGTCCAAATTCTGCCTCAAATCTTACTCAAAACACGTTTCTAAGGATCTTTCTTGATTACCCAGTCTATAATCTTCATAATCAAGGTTGAAAATGTAAGATTTGATCGAGTTTTGAGTTTTTGAGATTGAAAAATTTCGAATTTTTGATCTAAAAATCCGAACAATTGGTTGTGATTTTGTAAAAACTAAAAATATATGTGTGTTTGTATTACAATCAAGATCATTGTCTGAATTTTTCAGAATTTTTGATAGAGATTTTGATTTTTCGAATTTTTTAATTATTAATTAATTCGAATTTTGTAATTTAATTGGGTTAAATTGTTGAATTTTGCAGATTTACTAATTTTAATCCCTGATTTGCAATGGCTGGTGCTTATAATAACTTTGAACTTGTGAATCACAATTATATTGGATACTTTAATCCCGAGGATTGCCTAGTGGATCGGTTCAAGTCCTGGATAAAGTTTCTAAATGAGCAAAATCTCTGTAGTCACTCTATAACTGCAAATGTTCCAATGAAATTTGGTCCACTCAAATTAATGTGTACTACAGCTGTCTCAGATGAAAGATCGTTTTCATTCGATTTTAATGGCCAGACATATACAGTGGATGAATCTGTCTTCAATGCTGCTCTGGGACTTCCAACTGAACGATTTGCTGAATTGCCTTCAAATGATGAGTTGACTCAATTTTTCACAAATATCAACTATCATGGTCAACTGAATCTGAAACGACCACTCAAAAGCAATCTGGTTCAAGAATGGAATATCTTCTTCGAGATCATAGCAAAGGTGTTTGCTAATTCTACAAAGAGCAACAATACTGTCATCACAGGTATGTTACAGTCAATTGGTTTCGCTATTGCTCACAATAGAAGAATCAATTTTGGCAGTTTAATATGGCCTATTCTGTTGAATCGATTGAAGAAGGCTACAAAGAACTTTGGAAAAGGTAAACCGGTTAAGTGTCATTATCCTCGATTTTTGACACTAATTTTTAATCATCTAATGCCTAAGGATCAACCTGCTCCGTTTCCAAATGATCGAATTCAATGGTCTGGTAAACCAAACAAGAAGTTCTACACCAGGCTGGACACTTCTAAGGTCTTGTTGCATGTTCCTGTAGTCATAACACCTTATATGTCTACATACATACATTTGCCAAATGTCATGCCACAGCCAGATGCTGAAGTACCTTTAGTTCAACAAGCTCCACAGCCTGAAGCAGAACAAGTTCCAGTACCTCAACCTGATTCTGAACCCTTGAATGTTCTTGAACATCAACTTCCAGTGGATCAACACACTCAGAATGAAGATGATGTACATGTCAATGATCAGGTATTCGACTCAACTCCACTACAATCTCAATATCTTTCTGGTAGTCAAATGATTGTGAGAAGTGACCAAGGGGTTGTAGATCCACAACCTTTATCCCAGGTCAATGCACCAAACACTGATCCTAAATTCTCCAAACACTATCGTAGAAAGAAATTGTCATTCAAGAGAGCTATTCCTAGTAGTGATAGTGTGAGTGAAATAAGTTTGCCATCACAAAAGAAAAGTAAAACCATGTCAAAGGCAATCTTAAACCCATTCATTCCTTCAAGCTCACCCCTGTTACTCACAATGGGGGAAGATACTTTTGCAAATGAAGCTGAAAATATTGTAATGCAAGTGGAGCAAGTTATAGTGCCTGCCATTGTTACGGCAGAAGAATCTTCACAGGTTGATCGGGATTTGCGAAATCCCATTGCACCACCACTGACCTTCCAAGAGGAGGCTAGGGTGATCTCCAGTGCAGGTACAATGGATGCAGCTAAGGATAATGAGAGGAGTGATGTGAGAATTACTTCAAATCTGAGTGAAACACCAGCACGTGAGGTGAGTGATACTCAGAGAGCTATTGAAATGAGAGCACACAATGACACATACACTTTATCTCTCATTACTCAATTAAATCAGATGAAAGAAAGTCTAGCTCAAGCTGAGAGGACAACAAAAACTTGAGGTTTGATATGGACAACATGAGAACTATCTTCAACAACAAAATCAATGCACTGAAACTCTCTCAACAACAAGCAGTTGAAGACTCTGGAGATGTCACAGTGGCTCAAGATCTTATTATCTCATCTATGGCTAATCAAATTGAAGATCTTCAGAACAACATAAATGAAAATCATTTAACCACTGAACATCGTCTCAGTCAGATTGAAAAGCAAAGTGATGATCAAGCAAAGGGGTTAAGACATTTATATAATATCATCAGCAGAACTCACTCACTTACAGCAGAAGAGAAGAAATTCTTCGGAGGTAGTGATGAAAGTGACCTTGGAGCTGGAACAAGTCACAAGACTGTAGAGGATTCCTCAACTAAGGGGGAGAAATCTAGAGGGGGAGCAAGTGCAAGTGCAAGTAAAGAAAAATTTGAAGATAGGAGTGAAGGGAAGAAGACAACTCATCAAGCAGCAACAGAACAGGAAGATGATGATGTAGAAGGTTTTTACTATACAGGTGAACCTGATATTGATCTGTTTGCTGACTTACAGTTTCCTGATGTTGGTGAAGAATTTGAAGAACCAGATCTCAGTTTTTGGGATGATGAAGAGCACATAATTCCTGATTCTGTTGAAACACAACAGATGAATTTTGAAGCAAACAAAGAACTCGAACAGAATGAAGCTAATCTGGCTATGAGAGAAGAAAGACTCAAGAAGACACTTGAACAGTTAGCTCATAATGAGAGACTTCAAAAGGCAAAACAGGAAGCACTTCAAAAGGAACATGCTCAGAAGCTGGAAGCTAGGAAGATGTACATCAAGTACAAAAATGGTGATAAGTGGGAACGTGCTCAAAAGGTAATTGACTCACCACAAACTTCTGACTATGATGATCGTCGAATGATTGCTATCTTTGAAAGCTTTAAACAGAAGAACCCTATACATGATATGTATTTGAAAGCTTTGAAGACAGAAATTGTGAGAATAACCACTGCATCTGATCCAAAGAATGGTGAGCTACTTATCTTTGTTGAATGTCATAAGCTCGGATCTCACAAAGTATCGCTTCAGTTCTTCTATGATAGATCTCTGTCAGAGCTTTGGGTGTTGAGACCAAAAGTAAGAACATCTTCTGAACTAGGCATACTGCTTCATGAAAAGTTTCAAGAGTTTGCTGAAAGAGCTGGTCCTGAAGTTATAAGTGACCCTCCACAAGTTAAAATTCTCAAGGGAGAAGTCATTCATACTGTTAATCTTCAGACAGACGAATTGTATACACATCTTGCCAGACACTTGGTATATGTTGAATATGCTCTTCGGAATCATGGTTTTGCATCACAGGAAAAGATTGAAGCTGCAAATCATATTCGATCCTATGCTCAGACCAACATGAAGAAATACAAGCAGTATCAAGGTGAGTTAAGAAAGAAGATTGGAATACCATTGGTCTATCCTACAGATGTGGCATCCAGAAGGGATTTACTTGTTGATTCAGAAATGATCAAGAATCTACCGGACATGGATGAACAAGAAGAAGGAGAAATCAATGAGAAAGAAAGTGGTAACTGAAGATTAGCTCTACAAGTTATATCATTAGAGCTTTGATAGAACAAGATAGGATAATTATCTTATATGATCAGTCTAAAGGATCATCTATCTTGTATTTATCTTGTCTGTTTGAATCTGGACAATGTTAATATAAACCAGAACTTTTACATTATTTACTTAGCATTTAAAGTGTTTTCTTTTACTTGTTTAATTGGGATTAGTTGAAGAATCCTCTAGGTATTTGCTTGTTATTGTATAACAAACAAATAGGGGGAGATTGAAAGGCATATGACTCAGCCTATTTGTAGTTCGAGGATCCTAATCCAATTAAACTAGATTGTAATAAGTAAATAATATCAACTGTCACAGGAATCTCACAAGATGATAATCGTCAGAAGAAAAATCAACAAGTCAATCTATAGTTTTGATGTTTTACACTGGAAGAAGATTCAGATATCTGATCAGGCCTCAAGTGACAAGACAGAGATTTCTATTAGTGGATTCATTTTCGAAGACAGAGATTTCTATTAGTGACAAGAAACAATTTCAGTACCGAATGATTGATGAGAGTGAAGAGTATAAAAGACCACAGTGTTAAAAGTCACGATGAAGAACAGAGATTGGAGTTAGTCGTTCATGAACCAGACAGTACATCGAACGTCAACATCATGCCAGTGTATGTTCCTTATTATAATTACGTGGTTTTCAGCAGAGTATTGACTATTAAAGAATTTATATTAATTCTATTTTAATTGATTAAGTCAAGTAATTAAGTTAATAAATAAATTAATTCTATCAGAATTAATATATTTGTTAAAATGATTATTAGATTAATTAAATAAGAATTAATATGGAAAAGAATTAGTTAGTTAAATGATTTTTTATAAGTCATTTAATTAATTATAAACTGAAAAATATCTTGAGCCCAGTATTTCTGTTTTTCGGTATTTATTCAAATTTGTCAATTCTTCTGACAATTCGGGCTGGGTCAAAATCCAACACCGTTCTTTAGCCCGTTCTTGTTTTGTTTCGGATTCCGCTCCTGATTCCCTTCCTAATTGGAAGAGGGAATGGTTTTATATCTTTTTGGATGGGGATGACTGGGACAACTATTTTCGGCCCAACTTCTGTAGAGCCGTTGATGGGCCTGTCAGGAGTTTAAAATTGGGCGTGGAAGAAGAGGCTGCCATAACTTTGTTAACATCCGATAATTTGCATCAATGTGCAAATTTGATTTCTGAAGATTCGTTGCAGGCCCACGGGCTAAGCGATTTGGGCCCTGAGGGTAATTCTCACCTCTTGCTTTATTAACATTTTATGCTAGATATAATTTTTTAACTTTCTTGTAATCATTTTGCAGCCAAAGCTGCTCTGGGAGCAATTTTTAAGCAGATGGAGACTGCTGCCACTGCTAGGGTGGTAACAGAGAACCCTAGGGCCAAAAGGGCCAGGACAGATGAGGCTTCTCCCGCGGTGGAGCGTGTTCCTGCTTTTCTTCAAGAAAAGCCAGTTCCTATTGAGGAAGACCTCACTCCCTTTACAGTGGGATGGGGTTTATGCAATAGGGACACGGCTGTAGGTGATTCTAGGGCTGCAGCTGAGTGGTCCAGGAGCGTGGTCACTCCACGAGATAGGATTCACATTGTGGAGTCCTCTGATGACTTGCAGATTGAGCTTCTTGGGGCTCAAGCTGTTGCTTCGGTAATTTCTTATTCAACTTCTTTAATTTAATTGCATTTACTTTTCCCTTATTCACTTGTTTCCTTTGCAGATGAACGCCTACCTTCAGGCCACTGTTCATAACCTGAAGGAGGTGCGTGCTGATAAGACCATTGCTGAGAGGGACAGAGACAGATACTTTGATGCCTCCGAGGCAAACTTTGCTCGTTTTAGGGAGGTGGAGAAGGAGCTGGCTGCTGAGAAGGAGAAGAACAGGAAGCTACAGCTGGAGCTGCAGCAGAACAGGGAACACATCATTGCTGATTACAAGGCTTCTAAGGACTTCCAAGATGTCCTGAATGCCGAGTATGATGCAAACTTTCCTGGCACCTTCAAGGAGTGTTGGGAGGGGATCATCGAGGAGCTGAGTGGGAAGATCGAGGGGGTATCCCTGGAGAAGTTCCCGGTACCTGCTATCCCTGGATTGACAGATACTCTGGAGGTTGCTACTGAGACAGCAGTAGATGGGGACTCTCAACCCACTCAGGATCCACCTTCTTCTCCTGGAGTAGAGACAGCAGATCCTTCTTCTACCCAGGGAGATGTTGTTATTGAGGACTTAGATGCATAGATGGCCCTGCGTGGCTTATTTCTGTTTGTCTTTATTTATTCTGAACTTTTGCCCTTCGGGGCTTATGACTTAACTTATTTATGTAGTAGTTTCTTTTGTTTCCACATTCTCATTTTTTTTTATAGTTCGTTAAACTTTTAGAATTTCTCAAGTACTTGGCCTCCTGGCTGGTACTAAACTCACAAGCTAGTCCAACATTTGCCTTTCGTGTTTATTTTAACAAAGAGAAATAACTCATAGAGAAAACAGTATAAATTCCATTATGCTGTCAAAAGATATCAATAGAATGGGTTCAACCCTTACATAAATATTCTATCTTCTATTGGGAGCAACATGCTCTAAAATGGTTTCATTCGAACCTTATTCTTAATAAATAGGTAAAAGTCCAAGCCTTTGTCAAAAGGACTTAGACATAATAAACTTTGAGGTTCACAGCATGCCAAGTTCGGGGCACCTCAACCCCGTCCAAGGTTTCTAACTTGTAGGATCCTTGCCCTAACACCTTTCTGACTAGATATGGTCCTTCCCAGTTTGGTGCTAACTTTCCTTTCTGGCCAACTCCTGAGGCTTCAATCTTCCTTAAAACCATGTCACCTTGTCGAAAGAATCTTTCTTTAACTCTCTGGTTGTAGTGAAAAGATGCTCTCTTCTGATATTCAGCATTCTTTGCATTAGCTCCATCTCTAACCTCATCAATTAAGTCAAGGGCAAGTCTCATTCCTTCGTCATTAGTTTCTGGCTCATATGCCTCAACTCGAGGTGATGCTTGCATGATCTCTAAAGGCACAACTGCCTCGGCTCCATAAGCCAGCAAAAATGGGGTTGCTCCAGTCGTTACCTTACAAGTGGTACGATATGCCCAAAGTATGGGCAACAATTCATCTACCCAAGTATTCTTAGAGCGTTCGACCCTCTTTTTCAGTCCATCAAGGATAATTCGATTAGCTACCTCAGCTTGCCCATTGGCTTGAGGGTGTGCCACCGAGGTAAAACGGAGCTCAATCGCATTCTCTTCACAATACTTCTTGAACTCTTCATTATTGAACTGTGTCCCATTGTCTGTTACAAGGATTCGTGGGATTCCGTATCTGCAAATTATGTTCTCCCAAAAGAACTGGGAAACTTGCTTGGTGGTTATCTTAGCCAGAGGTTTAGCCTCAATCCACTTAGTGAAGTAATTGATGGCCACTATTAGGAATTTCCTTTGCGCAGAAGCCATGGGAAAAGGCCCAAGTATGTCCATCCCCCACATTGCAAATGGAATGGGGGAGTTAATTGAAGTTAAGATCTCAGGCGGTTGCCTCACAATTGGGGCATGCTTCTGGCATCTCTCGCATCTCTTGACATAGTTTTGTGCATCAGCCAACATCTCCGGCCAATAGAACCCTAAACGAATTATCTTCTGAGCTAGGGCCCTGCCCCCCCAAGTGTTGGCCACAGATCCCTCCATGAACTTCTTCCAATGCTTCTCTTGCCTCTTGAGGCCTTAAACATTTCAAGTATGGGATGACAAACGACCTCTTGTACAAAATACCTTCAATCAAAGTGTATCTCAATGCTCTTACTGAAAGTCTTCGTGCCTCCAAGGCATTGTCTGGGAGCCATCCGGTCTCAAGGTGTGCCTTGATAGGGTCTATCCAAGAGCCTCCTATATCGATTGGTGCCAATAACTTTGAATTAACGGTCGGGGCCATCAAGACCTGAAAATAGACACTCCCAGCATAATTTTCTATCTCGGAAGAAGCAAATTTAGATAGGGCATCGGCCTTAATGTTTTCCTCTCTTGGAATGTGCTCAACATAGCACTCCTCAAACTGGGACATAACAGCCTTTACTACTCTCAAGTATTTTGCCATAGTCTCATCCTTAGCCTCGAATTCACCATTTACTTGTGATACCACAAGCCTTGAATCTCCACAAACTTTGAGATTCTTGACCCTCATGATTCTGGCCAAGCCCAAACCAGCTATCAATGCCTCATACTCCGCCTCGTTGTTGGTAGTAGGGAAATCCAACTTTAAAGCGTACTCAACTGTGAACCCATCGGGGCTTTGCAAAACCAAACCTGCACCACTAGATTTTGTTTTTGATGCTCCATCAAAATAGAGCACCCAATATTCCTTCAGATCGGGTGTAAGTTTTTCTTCTTTTTCCTCTTGCCCAGGGGTAGTCATTATCTCTTGCCCCCCGACTTCTTGGTTGTTAATAGTGCATTCAACCACGAAGTCAGCTAATGCCTGAGCTTTGATAGCTGTCCGAGGCTTGTATGTGATGTCAAACTCTCCTAACTCAATCGCCCATTTGATTAGCCTTCCACTGGCCTTTGGGCTATGCAATATGTTCCTCAACTGCTGGTTTGTCAGAACTTGAATCTTATGTGCCTGAAAGTAAGGCCGCAGCTTTCTTGAGGCAGTTACTAATGCCAAAGCAAACTTTTCTATGGGTGAGTAATTCAACTCAGCCCCATGCAACACTTTGCTCACATAGTAGATAGGTTTCTGGACCTTCTCCTCTTCCCGAATAAGGACAGCACTCAGGGCTTGTTCGGATACCGCCAGGTATAAACTAAGAATCTCCCCAGGACTTGGTTTGGTCAACAACGGGGCTTCAACCATGTACTTCTTCAGTTGCTCAAAGGCCTCTTGGCTCTCAGGTGTCCACTCAAAATTTTTCACCTTTTTTAACGCTTGGAAGAAAGGCAAGCATTTGTCTCCAGACTTGGAGATGAATCTTCCTAAAGCTGCAACTCGACCTGTCAACCTCTGCACATCTCTTATAGAGCGTGGTGGCTCCATGTCTAAAATCACCTTGATCTTGTCAGGATTGGCCTCAATGCCTCTTTTTGAAACCATCAGCCCTAAAAACTTCCCAGATCCAACGCCAAAAGCACACTTGGCGGGATTCAACATCATCTTATGGTGCCTCAGCACTTCAAATGCCTCTCCGAGGTGCTTGATATGATCAGCCTTAAGTAGGCTCTTGACTAACATGTCATCAACATATACCTCCATGGTTTTTCCAATCAGATGGGCGAATATCTTATTCACCAATCGTTGGTAGGTAGCTCCTGCATTCTTTAGACCAAAAGCCATGACAAGATAACAGAAGACACCAAAGTCAGTTATGAAAGATACCTTAGGTATGTCATCCTTGTGCATCTTAATCTGATTATAGCCGCTGAATCCATCCATGAAGCTTAACATCTCATGTCCAGCTGTGGCATCTATCAACATATCAATCCTCGGCAGGGGAAAACAATCTTTTGGGCATGCATCATTCAGGTCAGTGAAGTCTATACACATTCTCCACTTTCCATTTGCTTTCTTGACCATGACTGGGTTCGCTAACCATTCAGGAAACTGAATCTCTTCAATAAAACCAGCTTCCAAGAGCTTATTCACTTCTTGCCTAATGGCCTCTTGCCTTTCCGGAGCAAAGTTTCTCTTCTTCTGCTTTATTGCCTTCCTTTTGGGATCAACATTTAACTTATGGGTTATGAGTTGGGGGTCAATCCCTGGCATATCGGCTGCTGTCCAAGCGAACACGTCGCTATTCTTCTGTAAGAATTCTATTAACTTGCCCTTTAGGGATTCTTTCAGAGATGCTCCAACATAAGTAACTTTTTCATGATCATTAGGTTCTAGAGGTACGGGAATCAAATCCTCTGCTGGCTTCCCTCTATGCTCTTCATCATCGCGGACATCCATGTCTTCAATCGGAAGGACCTGCCCCCCGACTCCATCGGCCCTCAGTGCGGCCACATAGCAACTTCTTGCCATCTTCTGATCACCCTTTTGTTCTCCGACACCATTCCGTGTCGGAAACTTAATTTTCATATGATAGGAAGAGGCCACAGCCTTAAACGCATGAAGTCCAGTCCTTCCAAGGATTGCGTTGTATGTTGATGCTGCCTTAATCACCAAGAAATTCAACATCTGAGTCGCCTCTTTAGGCTCCTGCCCAATAGTCACGGGTAGCTGAATAGTCCCTTCAACGTTGGACTCCACTCCGTTAAACCCGTATATAGGCATGTTTGTAGGGGTCAGTTGAGAGTCGTTGTAACCCATCTTTACAAATGCATCATGAAATAAAATATCCACAGAAGCCCCATTATCTATCAAGACTCGTTTTACTTCTGAGTTTCCAATCACGGGAGTTATGACCAGCGGGTCGTCATGGGGGAATTTCACCCCTTCCAAGAGCTAATCGACAAAAGCGGTACTCAACTCCTTGAAAGAGCTAATCGAGTTTGGAGGTAAACGACTATACCAACGTTGCGCCATGCCCGACAGGGTTTGGGGGAACGCCCTACACTTAAGGGCATCGTTAGCAGGCTGCAGTAACAATGCGCTTGTAAACGTTCTCACATGAGTTGCGGGATCCCCCGTTCCATCGTAAGCTTTGATCGTGGGCATCTTAAACTTTCGGGAGATATGTGCATTCATCACCTCCTCAGTGAATGGAGGGGTCGGATCATCCAGATCTCCTTGTAGCATCAAATCTCTAGGATTATTCTTGGGGAGTTCCACCCTGGTAGTTCCTCTGGTTGGGGCTTCAGCCCTTCGGTGTCTCCTTGAAGACCTCTCCAGATCTATGAAGGGAATCCCTCCTGAAGTCGGAGGAGGTCGAGTCTGATCAGGGTTCTGTTTCTCTAGCTCCCTTGCTTGGTCGTCCTTCAGCTTCTGAATCTCGGCTTCATAAGCCTTAATTTTCTCTGCAATTGTTAAAGGACCATCTCGGTTTGATGGATTCCTCCTCAGAGGTTCCTTACTAGCGCGTCGCCTCCTTGGGGCTTCGTCTCGATCATCGTCTTCAGATGACGAGTCTCCGGTATAAGGACCAGAGTAATCATAGTATCCTGGTTCAGGAGGGGCCGGGCCTCTAAGATAAGGGGATTGTTGTTGCCCATGGATCAGCCGAGCATGACCGCTTGGTCCTGGATCCCTTGGATCTTGGGGGTAATTAGGCAGCCCAAACATTGGGCTGGTGTTGACAGGGAGCGAAGAAGTGGAGAGACTGTGAAGCGGCGGGCGGCTGCTCAGAGGGAGAGGAGAGACCACCATCTGGAGCGGGTTAGTCTCCTGTCCTAGAGGGACGATTACAGGTTGAGATCTTTCAGCGGGGGGATCCGTCCCTTGTGGTTGAGAGGCCTGACTACGAGGGTTTGTTTCCGTCAATGGGGGTACAGACCCTGGCCCTGTACCAACAGGAGGAGCAGCGATTGGTGGAACGATGGTTCCAGAGGTAGCCTCGGTTGAGACCGGTGTTGTTCTTCGAGTGGTAACCATGGTTGATGTCTTGTCCCACAGACGGCGCCAAATGTTGTGGAATAAAAACTAGGTTGAAATTATTGCGACTGGGGTTTGTATATTTAATGCTAGGGTTCGTGAGCTTCGTGCTTTAATGGCTGCTTCTGCGTTCGAGACTTAAACGGTCCTCACAGAATGCCTACGTATCTCTGTAAATTAGAGAATCAAGCCAATAAAACGTAGTTCTGAGGTGAGGGATCTGACCCTTTATATAGGCTGAGAAGCCTTAGAATTATGGTAGGATTTGGAGACTTGGTGGGCAAGTCTTTGAGGAATGTTCTAGATCTATTCCTTGTAGGAATCAGTTTCCATATTGAATTGGATGCCTTATTGGATAAGTCTGAAGGGGATATTATCCTTATCCAACTCTTATTTGCTGAGCTGTTTATTACCCTTAATATTAATTACGAAATTAATACTATAATCAGGGCTTTGGGCCCAGCTGGTGGGCCCCACGTTTGGACTATTCTCGGCCTAGTTAATGCCACATTAAATGTGTCTTTAGGGCTTATTTTCAGCCCATATCATCTGGGGAACAAAACCACATATACAAGAGAAATAGGACTCCTCTGGTGCCTGAAATTCACGTAGAAGAAACAAAAATCCAGAATTCCGAGGTTTTAGGTTAAAAAATTAACTGAGAAAAAATAAAACAAAATCTAAATAGCTAGATAAGTAGAAAAAATGAAAAAAAATTAAGAGATTGAGGCTTTACATCGGAGAAAATCAATCAAAGCCTCGATCTATATTATGAAAGAAGAAGAGGAAGGCAGCTGTGTTCGAGGAAAATACTAATATTACACTAAATTTGTATAAATTAATATTAAATGTAAACAAAATATTTGCAAGTTGCTTAACATTTAATTCACAATAAATTTTGTTACAATTAATCTCACTTCTACCCGTACATTAATAAAATTTAGCATGAAATATTTTTCTTTTGTTTCGAAATATTAATCGTTTCTAAACACTAATTATTTTTATTTTTTTACATGTATTTTGTTGTTAATGATCCAACTCCTACCTAGTAAAACCTAGGACAATCTAATTCTATACTGTTATTAATGATCACCCTTTGCCAAAGAATGACTCCATTATTTTAATATAATGTTTTATATTGTATAAATACCGAAATCATCAATATCAATATATATATATAAAGGAGGATAGCGGGAGTTTAGGTGGCGCTCTAATATCGTCTCAATCGATTTTTCTAATTTTCTAGAATTTTAAACACTAACAAATATAAAAATATCAATTAGCATATTAGAAGTAGAATAGGTGTTCGAATTTATAAAGGAGAAGAGTTCGAATTTATAGGAAAGACATATGATTAGAAGTTCTATTGGAAGTATAATAAGTATTTATAAGGCATACGATTAAAAGTTCTATTGGAAGTAGAATAGGAGTTCGAATTTATAGAGAATAAGAGTTCGATTTTATAGAAAAAGTATATAAATAAAAGTTCTACTAGAACTAGAATAGGTGTTTGAATATATAGAGCAGACATATAATTAAATATTTTATAGAAAGTAAGATCTTATTAAATTATATATTTTTTTATATAAGTTAATTATACTTATATTAGGAAAATTTATTCATAAATCCAATATTATTGTCATGAAAAAAGTCACCGTATTCAAAAAGAAAAGAATTGATGTGTTTAAGTAATAAAAGAACAATGAGTAAAAGAACAATCTTATGCAGAAATCCTAAATAAATACAGGAGTATCTATAATATAAAGAGAAAATAAGATGTGTTTTCATTTTCTAAAACTCCAAAATTTTAGAAAATCTAGAGAAAGTATAAATTGGAATTCACTCTATTTTTTAGGTTTTGATTTTAAGGAAAAAAATTGTTGTGTAAGATAAGTATCATCAATAATATGTAATGAAGTTAGAATTTCGATCCCAAACGAGAGCTGCTCAAAACGTGTTTAACGGGAAGACGGCTCACTATAAAAGATCGTACTAGCTATTAAAATATCATATGATGTTATAAATTTTATTTTATTTTTGGGATTTGATTTTTATGGATAAACATTATCATACAAGTAATATATGTAAAACTTAGGTTTTTGGTCTTAACGAGAGAGCGAATCAATAGTAATAAATGTGTTTAACAAGAAAGCGGTTCATTAGATAAGACCGTATAAAAGATGTTTAAATATATAATTAATACATTAAATAAAATTTTTTATTGGAAGTAGAATACGAGGACGGTGGAGACATCTTATACGATTTTTTAAAACTATACATCTTTTTTCCTAGAAATCTTTTAGTTTAACTTTTTTATACAAGTTAATTATACTTGCATTACAAAAATATATCCATAAATGTAATATTATTCCCGTAACAAAAAGTCTTCGTATTTTAATTTTTTTTTTGATATGTTAACATAACAGAAAGACATTCCCATGCAGAAACTGTAAATAAATACAAGAATATCTATAATATACAAAAAATATAAGATGTGTTTTCATCTTTTAAAACTCCATAAATATTAGAAAGTTTAAAGAATATAAAAATTGGAACTTACTCTCTTTATATAATGAAGTTAGAATTTCGGTTTCAAATAAGAGCGGCTCGAAACGTATTTAACCAGGAAGATGGCTCGCTAGAAAAGATTGTATTTGCTATTAGAATTTGATACTGAAGTCATAATTTTTTTTTATTTTTACGGTTCGATTTTATAGATAAAAAATATTATATAAGTTGTTAAAAAGTTGGGATTTCGATTTTAACGAGAGAGCGGCTCAATCGAAAGAATCGTATTTAACAAGAAATTGATTCATTAGAGAAGATTATTTAATTATTAAAATTTAATATTAATATTATAATATAACGTAAATGTATTGAATTTTTTTAAAAATATTGTAATGCCGCCGCGAAGCGCGGCTTTATCAACTAGTATATATATAAAGGAGGATAGCAAAAGTTTAGGTGGCGCTCTAATATCGTCTCAATCGATTTTTCTAATTTTCTAGAATTTTAAACAATAATAAATATAAAAATATCAATTAGCATATTAGAAGTAGAATAGGTATTCGAATTTATAAAGGAGAAGATTTCGAATTTATAGGAAAGACATATGATTAGAAGTTTTATTGGAAATATAATAAGTATTTATAAGACATACAATTAAAAGTTCTATTGGAAGTAGAATAGGAATTCGAATTTATAGAGAATAAGAGTTCGAATTTATAGAAAAATATATAAATAAAAGTTCTACTAGAACTAGAATAGGTGTTTGAATATATAGAGCAGACATATAATTAAATATTTTATAAAAAGTACGATCTTCTTAAATTATATATTTTTTATATAAGTTAATTATACTAATATTAGGAAAATTTATTCATAAATCCAATACTATTGTCATGAAAAAAGTCACCGTATTTAAAAAGAAAAGAATTGATGCGTTAACATAATAAAAGAACAATGAGTAAAAGAACAATCTCATGCAAGAATCCTAAATAAATACAGGAGTATCTATAATATAAAGAGAAAATAAGATGTGTTTTCATTTTCTAAAACTCCAAAAATTTTAGAAAATCTAGAGAAAGTATAAATTGGAATTCACTCTCTTTTTAGGTTTTGATTTTAAGGAAAAAAAATTGTTGTGTAAGATAAGTATTATCAATAATATGTAATGAAGTTAGAATTTCAATCCCAAACGAGAGCGGCTCGAAACGTGTTTAACTGGATTGATAAACAGGGGCTGTCCTGACCCAGTTATATAAACTAACAATAAAACACATGATATAATAGAATAACTATGTCTAGTAGTACATTTTTATATGCACGTGGTGAATATTTTTTTATCGTATACTACTAGTTCACGACTGCGATTGAGAAGTTTCAACCATGTCGAAATCCATTTTATCATACACCTTCGTCACTTTCTTAACTTCTGGTGTGTCACTAATTATATGGTTTAACCTACACATGTTTCTTGCTATCTTTACCTTTTATAATTTTATGATCTAACTTTTGTTTTTCTATTTATCAGTAAAATCATTATTATATAAAGTAACTTATATTCACATGTTTATTAAATTTACGTAGATGATGAATAATTTAATAAATATCGTCTTTTTATTTTTAGATGAAATCATTTTTTTGTGTTTTCCTTTTTTTCTTTACTGTTTTAATATAAGAAGTCTATAAAAAATATGGATATCTTTTTACACATTTATTTAATATTCTTTTTGTCATAGAACACTAGTATTTGTGAGGTATTTTTATATTTAACAAGTAAAATGTTATAATTTGAAAAAACTACTATTTTAATGCATGACATAATTGTAAATTTCACACTAGGGAAAAAAGTACATGATTATGATTGCAATAATATTTTTCATGTTTTTTTTTGCTAAATAATATTTTTCATGTTACATTAAAATTATAAAGAAAAAAAAGGTGAGAACATGCTATTGTAGCTGTGCCTAAATTTTATCATATCAACATTTGAGTAGAGACAGGAGACCATATACATTATGCACTCAAAATATTGCAAAGTATATATATTTGCAAAGAATGTTCAACGAACATATATATAATTCAAAATCTTAAAAATTATATATGATTTGCAACACTACTACAAATCTGAACTTGCATAGCGTTTATTTTGCACCTTGCATAGCGTTTTTAAACACTGTGTAAGGCGGCGCTATGGAAGTGACCAGAACTTCGATAACGTTTATCTTGACGCTCTGTAAGTACAATACTACAATAACACTTTTAAAAACGCTATGGAAGTAAGCATTCTCTAAGTAACTGTTCTTCAACAGCGTTTATTTTGCACCCTCAATAGCGTTTTTAAACAATATGTAAGGCGGCGCTATGGAAGTGACCAGAACTTCGATAGCGTTTATCTCGGCGCTCTGGAAGACAATACTAAAGTAACACTTTTGTAAACGCTGTTGAAGTAAGGGTTCTCTAAGTAACTATTCTTCAATAGCGTTTATTGAAACGCTTTGTTAGCTAGTTATGTAGGAGTGCTTCATGTGCTTTTATAGCGTTTCGTAAACGCTATCTAAGTTTTTTTTTTAAAAAAAATTTAATGCTTTCCAGCCATTATCATGCCATTTAAAATTAAAAATTATGCAATCATTTTATTAATACCTGACCAACTTCATGAAACAAACTATAAAACTCAAATTCCATCCAATCACAAAAACTGAACTAGTAAAATATAACCTCAAATCAAAAACTAACTTCCATAAAATAGTTAAAATCTATCCAAGAGTAACAATTACGTAATCACAAAATATAAGTAGATCTCATCACGGATTCGTACAATAGGATAGTAAAAGATATAGATTCAGGAACTACATCTTTAAAGGATCAGGAACTACATCTTTAAAAGTTTTCCCTTGAGGAACCGGTTGTACAAGAATCCTACCCAATTATCTCGGAAGCGGAGCATTTTATCGGGAGAATAGCACATGAGCTTGTTAGAACGAGTAAACTGTACACCAAAAAATTATAAAACTAGTTAGAAGATGATGCAAAATAGTGCACTTATTTTAACAGTGTAAGTGATTATATTTACTCACATTCACACTGATGCTTGTTTCACTGGAACGCAACATAATGTCTTTTACATCCAACATAATGTTCACAAAAAATACCATCATTCTCAGCTTGTTTATGGCACTGTGAATAACAAGTAAATTTAAATCACCATTAAATAACTTTTGATTTTACAACAACATTGTAATTCAACGGCTCTATTTAGATTAAATACTATAGTTTAGGATAGTGAGATAAAAAGCAAAGTACTGGTCAACTTTAGCGTTTCTAATAGAGCTAACTAATAGTACTAATAATGGGAATATTATACTGCTAATCACATTTTTTTAATTGTTAAGCTGTCTTGTTGTTATTCTCTTCACGAGGTCTTCATGCATATATGATCAGAAAATAGATCAGTACCTGTACCCTGACTTAAGGGGTCCTGTTTCTCAAAGTTTGAGCTACATATAGCATCTATGTGTATATTTTATATTATATATTATACTGCTGTCAATAGATGCCTTTTGCCAAAACCACAAAATTCTGTTATATGAGAAATGAAATGTCAACCTTTTGTAAATCAGAGAAAATAAAAATAATAAGATTTATGTAATGAAGCTAGACAAAGAAAGGACAGGCTGGTCTGTTTGTAGTTGCATTGCTGCTGGTTTTTTGAATTCTTGTCTTGGACCTAATGGTACTGCTCATCAGTTTCTGCTACGTAGAAACTGGAGTTATCTACCCCTTTTTTCAGTGATTTTGCAATAATAAGGAAATGAAGACAACCTAAAAAATAAAAATTTTTGATGGTAAAACAAAAATTATTGTTTATAAATCTAACATTTATATTACCTTTACCATACATGAGCAAGTGATTTTTAAAGTAGTGAGAAACCAAACCTATTATTTAACTTGGTATTTAAGAGTTAATTTTTGTGCAACCTATTTTTGTTCATATAACGAATACACATAGCACACCAATAAAACTAAATTTTACTCGTTTATAAGCTATTGGTGTTTAAATTTTGGTAAATCAAGTAAACATTTGAGCTTAAATGGCCCTTCTATTTAATTAACAGGTTAAGAAAGTAAGATCGCAACAGATAAGGGGAAATGTACAAATCAATGGTACTCATAAATATAATCACTAAGGTAGTACGATTACCTGTATATTTGTCCATTTAAAAGTGTTATGTGCGGTCTTCGTGTATGTCTTCCCACATCTAGTCCGAAAAGAAACAAAAGCACTGCAAACAGAACACATATTTGACTTCAGAAATAAGCTTAATTATAAATGTTTGTACAAGTAGTGCAATCCCATGTTATATTTTTACTTACGTTTCTACAAGTGCCTTCAAATTCTTGTACTTTACAATGGTGGCCCTTGGAGCAGGATCCATAAAATATATACTCTCTGTTTTTGTATTAATAACAACCAAGACCCAATGTGCTCTACACATGTTTTATAAGTAATAAGCACATAAAATTAATAAATTTATATAGCATAAAAAAATGCAACTTACGAAACATTAAATGGCACAAAAAGTAAGTGATCTTTGTCAACATATCCCATCATAAACTCTACCAAAATTGATGAAGCTTTGGAAATATCCAATAAGTAAGAAATGACATGAGGTGATGCAAAAGAATACTTGGCTGCCATGTTGGGATTTTGGATAAATAGACTTCACTCAAACCAAGAAATTTGTTTTGATATTACCTAATGTAGAAGGCAAGGCTAGTCGCACTTAACCACTGTTCATCCAATACCTCCAAAACATTTTCCTTATTAATATGCTCAATCCAATGGTCTCCATCCCAAAAAGGTCCCATTTCAATCTCTATATCGGTAACACGATCTAACATAACAGCAACACGAACCAACTCCAAAACCCCATCATGAGAAACATCTTGTGGGAGAGGATAACCAAGTTGATTCGAAGACACGCCGGTGATGGACTCGATTGTTTCCATCTGTTTATCCTTAACCTTTTCCTGGCTAATAGCATTCTTGTTCTTTTCTTTATTCTTTTCCTTGTTCTTTTTCTTTTTCTTTTCCTTTTGGTATTTAGGGGTATCTAGAATGTAGAAGAATAATATTAAAAATTAGATTAGATGAGAACCTAATTGATATAAATTGTAATTCCCCGGCTCCTTGACAAGAACAGTTAACGTAAATTAAAATTCAGCTGATCATGAAGGAGGAGACAATAATGGTAAAATGCTAAAAAGGACTGCATCACATGATATTCTGAACCACGGGATTATCCAAAAGCATTACGCATTTATCAACCACATGTAATAATTATTTGTTCAATAGTTCAGCTTTCCAGTCATTTAACGCAAATAAACAGAACCTAAGAGATTGCACATATTGCTTATTTAAACAATTTAAATGTAGCTGAACTAAAGTCTGGTAACTGGTATTTCAGGTTGATGTCAATGGATCTAATGCTGCACCAGTATACAAGTGCCTCGTATTAGAATTTGGCACACCACATACATGTCTCGTGACTCGTCATACCAAGTTGCTTATATTAGATGTAAAACCTATAAAATGACTGTATTTTCATAATTTATCAACAGTTTGATTATTATATCACTGCTTTATTAGTATCAATTTATATCCGTGAAGCCTAATTTTATGCATATTCTGCAAAGTTTAGAATGAAACAATTATTTTATGCATTTATTTATGCAATTCAGATTGATGATAGGAAAACAAAATTCTTTCTCTTTTGGTGCACCACTCCTTGCAATTTGCATAGTTATTATGTAGCTCAGTTAATAACATCAGTACTAGTCCCAGCAGACGTCTTCTCTGCTAATCCTGTTGGTGTATTACGATCCGGATTTTGCTTGAAACTCTATAATGAATTGAGTTTTTTGTTTTTTTTTCT
Organism: Saposhnikovia divaricata; assembly: GCA_036435485.1. Classification (NCBI taxonomy): domain Eukaryota; kingdom Viridiplantae; phylum Streptophyta; class Magnoliopsida; order Apiales; family Apiaceae; genus Saposhnikovia; species Saposhnikovia divaricata. The sequence goes on along the minus strand of CM071594.1, from coordinate 112,285,100 downwards.
CCTGCACTGTAGATTAGAACTTTAACTTTTATTGATGTTGGGAAATTGGATTTTGTCGTGGAGATTTGGTAGTTAGTCCAAATGATGGCAGCCATGCTGAAGTTTATATTGATTCAAAGTAATTATTAAAATATCTGATACATTTTCTTATCAATAACTAGGAAATGGCAGGAATTAATTTTTTATAATAACTATTTCTCTGTTAAACGTAATTTGTAAATACTTTTATATAGGGTATATATTTTGTATGAAGTTATAGTTTGTTTCATATTATTATTGTAATTATATGTTGTAGAGAAGTATTAAATTATAATAAATGGTGGATTTTTAATTTGCAGCTTATTATTCATGAATTTTTTCTTCGTTGTTCAGATTATGTATTATGTAACATTCAAATGAGTTTTGTGAACTTTACTTATTCCAGCCTAATTATATATATGCTTGTGTGTGGGCGCATCTTCATAGATTTGGCATTTATGCAATATACCTATGTGATGTTGAACATTTCATCATATCTTTATTTCATCACTTTTACAGAATTATAATCACTAGGTTTCCAACAAATTCAAGAATTCTATCAATAGCATCCATAAACAAAAATAAAATAGATTAGATGTTTAACCTCTAGATAAAATAGATTAGATGTTTAACCTCTAGATAAAATAGATTAGATGTTTAACCTCTAGATTCATGGAGACGAGTTTGCATGGCCAAGCAAGAAAATATCCTGGAGCTTCCCCGACAAGGTTGGCCTCATCGCAAGGTCTAGGTAGTGGAGTTTTAAACTCTGATGGTGTGGCCACCTCAAATTGTACCCTCACATATTCTTCTTCTAGTGAAACACCATGAAGCATCCTATCATTTAGATCATTCCACAAAGTCCCTCTCCCCACATATCTACGACCGGGATCTAGGTACAAATGGCAAGGATTTTTCCCCTGTATTTGGAAATATTATCAGCAGAAACATATATTTAAACATGATTTAAAAACTAAATAATTACGTAGAGCTGAATATTTACCTCTGGAAAGTCTTTACTAAAATCAGTATCATGATCATCAATGTGATCACCACCACTAACATCATTATCAATGTCAAAGTTATCCATATGGCTTGAACCTCCCGAATGCGCCCCCGGAATATAGCCCTTGCATTTTAACTCCTTGATTTCATTTTTGAGAAAAGCAATATCATTTTTTAACTTAGTGATCTCGCTCCCAGATGAATGTTTCTGCATTGAGGTCTTAGTTACCCTCCATCCAACAGCTCTCACTCGTCCTGGATACTCTAAAGGTATTAACCGTGCAAGCAAATCATCCGTTCCAATATTTGTAAGCTCCTGTTCTTCCAATTGATCTGATATAGCAACCTAATAACATATATTACAATTTCAAACATAAATTCAGTTTGTACTCGTGTAGTGCAATTCTATCGATAAATTAGTGAAATGAAAAGAAGTGTAACATGGTCATCCACTACACCACTAGCATTTCTCCTAGCATACTCCCATGCATTTACTCGAGACACAACATGATTCGTTTCTCCAGCTTTAATTTTGTCAGCAATCTATACACATGATGACAATTTAGAAGTAAAAACAATACAATACAATACACAACAGGGTTCGTTTCTCCAGTGTTCTGATCATGAAGAGAAGTACAAATAATGTAAATACACAATAAAGGAGGTAAAACTGAACTTACAATTATTTCTCTTATACGAGCGTACCCGAGACAGGCTTTTTTATATCTCGCCTCCATAGATTCTGCTTGCACTTTATTTATTTTTTTACTTTTTTCCTACAATAGAATTGTCATTCAAGTTTAATACAAGTTAGGTCAATTATATACTTAGGTAGAGTTATCCTCTTTTTAGCACTATTGTCTTTTAAGGTCAATTATATACATAGATCGACAAAAAAAAATGAGTAAAAAATAAATTTACCACAAACACTTCGTCCGTCGACATCTCCACAAACTCTTTCCGGTATGGGGCCACCGTGGATAAGTGTGCATACAGAATAGGAGGCTCCACAGAGTAGTTACCATTTTTATCTCTTGATAAATCCCTTAATCTAGTTCTGAATTGTCGATGAAGAGCTCCAACACGGGAAATAATTTTTTCCTTATGTTCCTCTTCAATGCCTTGGAAAGTTTGCTGCATATTAACACAGATTAACTTTTATCCAATTCTTTAAACATAAGTTTTTATCTTATGATTTCTAATACTAACATCCTAGCTGTAGCATTTCATAAGTATGATATACTTTACTAGTACGACTTTTCGGCACCTTGAACATGACAGGAAAACTGCAGTAACATATTCATGTGATTTTAAATACTAACATATGCATGTAACATATACAGTGCTTAGAAATGAAGACATCAGGAACATGACATTAAAATGTTTTTTTCTCGATAGCTATCTATTTGCTCTGTTTTGTTTAAAAATTTATGTTGGCGATAAGCGTTGTTAATTGCTCCTATATACTGTTTAGATGAACTTAACCTAACAAAACTATGTCATCTCACAGGTCACAACTTAGCTCTCAGCTCTCTAGTCTCTATTAGCTGAGAGCTAGAACACTAATAGATTACCCAGAACATTAAGGCTAATTAATGTAATAACAAGCAATCAGAATAAAATAATACAACTATATCAGTCCTAATATGCAACCAAATTGAATATATTGTACCTTAACTTTATCCCACAAAGCTTCTTTTATATTACATAAATCTTTTTGGCGCCAATTACTACATGTTATTGGGACATGTCGTCTTGCGTAAGAGCCGATAAAATATGACAGGGTTGTAGATCCTTTACCAATTGGTTGCCCGAGCTCATTCCAACTCACCTAATAATTAATGAGTGATAATAATTATTATAAAACATCAGTACTGTGCAAGTTATAATCATTTGCAGCCACAATGAAATTAACTATCCAATATTAATTTAAATTTTTTTGTTTACCTTCTGTACTATCCCTTTACTCCTTGCTTTTTTGATCTTGAGCATGTTTACTATCCCACGCCTCGAACTTTTTTTTATGTCACTAGTGCCATTCGTGCCGTCGGTGCCACTTGTATTATGGGATCCAGAAGCCATAATCCTAAACAAAAAAAAAACATTTAACCAAAGCAATAAATTGACACAGAAAGGAAGGGTTCAAAATGGCAAAATGTGAAACAACAATAGCTATCACATGTAAGACACTAGCTACTGCTATATAGATACAACTCAAAGCTGTTGAAAAATAGTTCAGTTTTTAAAATTTATATTATATTTACACAATTCTGGCATTACTGGATCACTGTTCCAGGTAAACATATATTTCTGGGAATACCATCAAACAGGAGCAGCTAGCTGGGAGGTGGTAATTATAATTATCTACCTAGTATAATAAAATAACAAACAAGGTTAATTTGACAGAAAATTTATAGTAATTAAATTAATTGTACGTACATTTCTTAGCTTTACTTTTCCTTTTGCGTTTTTTAGTAGGCTTTGATCTTTCGTGCCCATGAACATTAAGAAATTCTCGATTCACATATTCTCCCTCGTCATGATCATTTCTAGAATAATAACATTCATCATCATCGTTAATGTTTGTGGAAATATTGGCTCTATCAAAAGGATCATCCATGGCATCGACTTCTTCGTTTATACCATCATTAACTTGATAACTATTGTTGAGTTTGTTCGACAACATAACAATCGACCACTTCTTATCAACGGAATCAGTAACATAGAAAACTTGTTGGGCTTGTGTTGCCATTATGAATGAATCATCTTTGTACCCGACCTTGGTAAGATCAACCCATATGAATCCCGATTCTTCAACATGTACACCACTAACATTGTTAACCCAATTGCAATCAAACACCAGCATCCTGAATCCAACATAATCGAGCTCCAAAATATTCTCAATTCTTCCAAAGTAAGTGGTTCGGGCCAAAGTTGGATCTTTGTCACTACTTGATTGGTGCAGTGCTGTTGCGGTAATTGCAACTCCACTATTCTGCATCGTGCTTGTTGCATCATGCTCTTTTGTGTGAAATGTGTATCAATTTATGAGATAACATTTGTAAGAATACACAAATGAATCAGGACCTCTTGAGAACCATTTAATCCTATCCGATATTGATTCATTTTTTTTAGTAACTCATCTGTGACATGATTCTTGAACCAATCAATAAACGTCCAATTATGCTCTACTTCTATCCAATTAGCACCTCTACCTGGATTTTCTAAAGTGATAGATTGCTTATGCAGATCTACAAAGGGAACAACGTCAACAGTGTTGTGTAAAACACAAAGGTGCACTCGATGCCATTGTGCACTATCAATCTCTACATGTTGACATCCAGTTACACCTTCACCATCAATTCTACCACTATGACGATCAATTGGTAGACCAATTGCATCCACATTTGGGATAAATTCTGACCAAAACTCTATTGCTTCTTCTATTAAATAGCGTTCTGCTATGCAACCCTCTGGTCGAGATCTGTTCATCACATATTATTTCAAAATTTTCAAATATCGCTCGACTGGGTACATCCATCTCATACGTGCAGGTCCACACATCCTAGTCTCATAAATCAAATGAACAATCAAATGAACCATGATGTCAAAGAAAGATGGCGCGAAATACATCTCAACCTCACAAAGTGTCTCCACAATTTGTCGTTGTAGATATGACAACCTTCTTGGGTCAATGACTTTGCTGCTCATTGATTTAAAAAACCAACACAACTTTATGATTGTCACCCTCACCTTTTCTGGCAATATTGAACGTATAGCGATCGGAAGAAAATTCTCCATGATGACATGACAATCATGGGATTTTAAGCCCTTCAATTTCATTTCATTCAAATCTACAAGATTTTTGATGTTTGATGAGTATCCTTCGGGGACCTTGATAGAATGAAGTGTTTGTAATAACAATTTCTTCTCATTCCTGGATAGGGTGTGGGCGGCAGGAGGCAAATAAGGTTTCTTTCCTTCCACTTCCACAGGGGCTAGTTCGCTTCTTATTCCCATGTCCATCATGTCCATTCTTGCGTTCCAACCATCTTTCGTTTTTCCCTGGACACCCAACAAAGTTCCAATGAGGCTGTCAAACACATTTTTCTGTACATGCATGAGATCAATAAAATGTCTGACATAAAGGTCCTTCCAATAAGGTAATTCAAAGAAGATTGAACATTTTTTCCAACCCTTAGAAGGAATATCCTTTGCGAATTTCTTACCAAACTGTATTTTAAGATTTTTAACCTCTTTGAAGACTTCAGTGCCCGATAGTATTCGAGGATGACCTCGCTTTCAACTTCACCATTGAATGTCATTGTCATATTTCGATACCGATGATTTGAATCCAACCACCATCTATGCCCCATATAAACACACTTCTTATAATGCTTTAATCGTATGGTATCGGTCCCCTCACCACACAAAGGACATGCATCATAATCTTTGACGCTATATCCAGATAGATTGCTATAAGCGGGAAAATCACTTATTGTTCCAAACAACATGGCCTTCAACCTAAAATGATCATTTATATATCGATCTTCTACTTCAATGCCCCCTTCCCAAAGTAGCTTCAAGTCCTCGATCAAAGGTGCCAAATATACATCAATGTCATTACCAGGCTGTACAGGCCCAGATATTAAGGTAGACATCATCATATATTTACGCTTCATACAGAGCCACGGTGCCAAATTATAGATCATCAAAATGACAGGCCAAGTACTATGAGAAGTAATTTGAAGACTGTGAGGGTTCATTCCATCAGTTGAAAGTGCTAGGCGAAGATTCCTTGGTTCTTTCCCAAAGTCCTGATGTACATCATCAAATGTCTTCCACTGAGGTGAATCGGCAGGGTGTCTCAACATTCCATCTTTAATTCTCCCATCATGATGCCAAGTTAAATTCTTAGAGTCTTCTGCACTAGCATACAATCGCCTAATTCTAGGTATTATTGGGAAGTACCATATGACCTTGGCTGGAGAATTTCCATTCTTGAAACGTTTTAAATGACACTTTGGACATTCATCTAACTCTGCATACTCTTTTCAATAAAGAATGCAATCATTTGGGCAAGCATGTATCCAATTATGTACTAATCCAATGGATTTAAGCATTTGTTTAGCCTCATATGCTCTACGTGGGAGGACATTACCATCTGGCAAGAGTTCACTTACAGATGTGAGCATCTCTGTGAAGAATGCATCAGAAATTTGATGTCCAACTTTTAAGTTATATAGAGTCAACACAGTTGATAATCTAGAAGCCATGGTGCACCCAGGCCACAATGGTAAAGTAGCATCATCCTTTAAACCCTCATGCATATCCGGTGTTAGTGTAGGTGCCCTAGAGGCAATACATTGTTTCTTAAATAAACCTTATGTCATTTGATTATTAAATAAATGTATTTATTATGACTCGAATTACTGCGATATTTGTTAGCATAATAAATGTCCTTAGAATAATGATACACATTATATAGTTTAAGTTTACAACTTGAATTTGAGATTATATAATATCATATTCTTAAAGGTCCCTAGTCGAGTATTATTATACAGGACAATAATAATACATAAATAGACTAGTATGTTTTTGACTGATAACCACATCTCATTGGTTATAAGTATGGAGATACTAAAGTCAATACATAGGTACATGTAGGGTACATGGTACTGGACAGACCCACCGTGAGATTCTTCATGTTAATTAAGTCATAAGAAAGACTCACAATGATAATGGTGTAATGATCCTTTGACTTGAGATCATTATATTTCTATACGAGGATAATATACTTTGACTACATTAAAAGTTACCTTTGACCGGGTAATGATAAAAGTGGACATCGGGTATATTGTGAATCGTATGAGAAATATGAATGATAGATAAAGGATTTAACCCTCCTATTATTTGGAGAGATATTATTGGCCTCTTGATTGAGTGAGACTATAAAATGCATGGCCGTGCTCAAATAATGATTTGTTATTAATAGTCTACTCATGGACCAAGTAAACCCGGATTAAATTATGAAGAGGATGACATGAAACATGCCTCGAGTTTAATCTATAATATTTGGTTAAAGGGATTATATTACACGGGAACATTAATCACAAAAGGTTTTATCGAATCACGATTTAATTATTATTTAATTGGGTAGCAATGATGTATTACTAGATGCCGCTCATTGTTTATAATTTTATTAGAGAATAAAATTATTGCCAATTAAATGATAGCCTACAGGGTCACACACATAGAACATTTTAAGGAAGAATTAATTTAAATTATGAATTTAAATTAATTAAATGATTAGTTGTATTTTATTATATTAATTAAGTGGGACTTAATTAAGATATAATAAAATACAAATGAGATATGATTTTAATAATTAAGTATGACTTAATTATTATTTATTTAAATAATAGGATTTGATTCTATTATTTAATTAATCAAACTTGGGCTAGGTTTTTAGTTGGGCTTTTACCTTACACTATCATATAAATATATGATGATAGGTAAAGAAGGTAATTAATTTTGTACGACAAAAATAATCCCCAGCCGCTTGAACCAAAACCTAAAAAGAAGATCTCATATTTTCATTGGAGGCTAGTACCTCCCTTCCAATCAAGAATCGTTCTTGGAGTGTTCGTGTGGATACCGTAGAGGAGGCTTCGAAGAGGAGCACTCAACGATCGTGAAAGCTTGGATATCCATTAGATATACAATCGTAAAGCTTCTTTAAGGTAAATCATCAATCTCCGAATTAAATATCATGGTTTTGCATGGATCCTGCGGTAGGGTTTCGATAATTATTGTTTTTGTTTTAATTTTCCGCTGCGTTTGATGCTTGAAACCCTTCAATGGCATCAGAGCTACTTGCAAAAACGTTTTAATTCGGTTATATGTTACAGTTTTGATATATATACGAGCATGTTTGATGATTGTCATGTATGATGCGTTGATTTTGATATATATATGTATAAACTGTATGTTAATGATGATTGGGATGATCATATGATGATCATATAATCTGTATGTATATTAATATATACATGATTTTTGTTTGTTCATGATATGGGGATTGTATACGATACGATTTCTGTATACGCTGCGCAGATTTGGTGAAATCTGTGTCCAGTGTCAGATTTTCGCAAATGATATGTGTTTTCTGACTGGAAACGAGTGTCTGAACAAAACTGATACCATAGGTATCACCAACTCGTCTGTAAGGCGTTTGACGCCGTTTAGTGCATGAAAAACGCGATTTGTTGTTTTCAGAATTTGATTCTGATTTTCTGATTTTTGCGTTATATGATTTCTTTGATTGGATCATCTGAAATATGATATGGTATAACATGATTAGATAATATGACATGTTATTTAATTGTTACTTGAGCATGGTGGATGGTTATGGCCTTCAGACCCATAGGATAGAGGTTTTTGTTTATGGTTTGGTTTTAAAATACGACTTGCATGTCGTCATTCCTTGTAATGATTAAATCTCGAATGTAACTCGAGTTCTCCTTGTAAGTATATTAGTATAGTTGTTTTGTTTATGTAATGTACATGAATACATGAAGACAAGCAAGCAAGGAGGCGATCCAAGGAGGCAATGTAGCAGCAAAGAAGAAGACATGTAATAGTATAGTATTTTAAACCACCCATAGATTGTCCTTGATCCTTTTATTAGCTTGAAAGGATCATATAGGATAAAGGCCATAACCAATCACGTTTACATAATGCACTTACTTTACATATGATGCATGTGTAGAGTAGCAAATGTATGCATGTTTTAATTAGATTAATGATGTATGCATGTATTAGATACGTCACCCATACCATGCTTGCCATGCTAAACAAGATAAAATCTGTAACGATCGAGATTTTAAAATAAACAAACGATCATGAGATTTCTGTGTTTATGAAACACGGAATTAAATAAGAATTTTCAATTATTTAGATATGGGGAGATTTTATCAAAAACGGGTTTTACCTGTAAGGAAGTTGGGTATTAAGTGAGGCCACTTGTGACTCCTCCAACAACCTGGAAATCAAACTATTGATGAATATTGATTTTAAGTATTTAATTCAAGGAAAAATTAGGAATCTCTTTATGATGGGATCATGGTCGTTTTAATACAAAACCCCTTAACAAAATATTAAGTTCTTTTATCGGATGCTTTCCAATGAATGAACACTCATTGAATCCTAGATCGATAAGGGGAATGACTGCCAGTGGCAGGGGACTCCTGTCTATCGTGGTGAGATGTGACGAATATAAGCGCTTATATTCGACCGTTGTATCATTGGGTTTAACTTAACTGAGTCGTCATAATAAGGTGAAAATAAACGGTTATATTCAATTATTATGAACTTAGAAGCATAAAGTTTGGTTCAAAATCTATTAGATAGACAAGAACAATTGTTGTTCACCAAACTATCCAAGAATTATATATGATATAATTGACAACTGTTGTCTACCTAAATAATCATGTTTTAAGGACTACCAGTGGTTGACTTAGGATATGACGAAATATGGATCTTGGCTCACTAGAAAGATTTATGGGATATTCTTTCCGATTTAATAGTAAGGGCTATTAATTTGATAAAAATAGTGGGAGATATATTATGAATATGTTATAATCACTTGAACATAATTAATGTAACAATCTAACTTATCTTATGCATTTTATCATTGTAGAAAACAAATGGCACAAAATACAAGCAACACTTTCTCTGTGCGATCAGTCCTTGAGAAGGACAAGCTAACAAGATCGAACTTCCTTGACTGGTCTAGGAATTTGAGAATTGTTCTCATACAGGAAAAGAAATCTTATGTGATTGATATTCCTCCACCGGCAGCCCCTGCTAACAATGCCACTGCTGCTCAACGAAATGCTTATCAGAAGCATATTGATGATGCAACTGATGTGGCTTGTCTTATGCTTGCTACTATGGATGCTGAGCTCCAGAAGCAGCATTTTGATATGAATGCTTATACTATGTTTGAACATCTTTCAACGATGTTTCAATCACAGGCTCGTGTTGAAAAGTTCAACACAAGCAAAGCACTCTTCTCGTGTAAGCAGGGCAATGGACCAGTCGGACCACATGTTCTAAAGATGATTGGGTATTGTGATTACCTTGCTCGTTTGGGTTTCCCGCTTCAGCGAGAGGCTCAAGTCGATATAATCTTGCAATCTTTGAACAGCGACTATGCTCAGTTCATAATGACTTTCAATATGGTTGAGCAAGATAAGACTCCTATGGAATTGTTGGCCATGCTGAGGACCACTGAAGCAGATATGGTCAAGGCACCTGAGAAGGCTCCCATAATGATGGTGGGCAAGAAAGGTGCTAAGGGAAAGGGGAAATGGAAGGGAAAGAAAAAGGTTACACCAAAAGATCTTGGTCCTTCTAAGCCCTCTTTCAAAAAGGCTAAAAAGCCGAAGGGAGATGTCGCAAAGGCTGACAAAGGTGATTGTCACTATTGTCACAAGCCTGGTCACTGGAAGAGAAACTGTCATGCTTACTTGGAGGATCTGAAGAAATTGAAGGGTGTTCAGATTTCTGGATCAGGTATTTATGTTATAGAAGTCAATCTGTCTATTTCTACATCTTGGGTATTGGATACTGGATGTGCTTCTCACATTTGTATAAATGTGCAGGAACTGCAGAGAAGTAGGACTTTGGCTAAGGGAGAAGTGGACCTACGAGTAGGCAATGGAGCAAGAGTTGCTGCTTTAGCCGTAGAAACTTATTATTTATCTTTGCCCTCTGGGCTTGTTTTAGAACTAAATGACTGTTATTACGTGCCTGCGATTCGCAGAAACATTATTTCTGTTTCTTGTTTGGACAAGAAAGGTTTTTCGTTTACAATAAAGAACAACAGTTGCTCTTTTGTTTTGAATGATTTAACCTATGGTGTTGCGCGTTTATTTAATGGTTTATATGTTCTTGATTTAGATAATTCTATCTGTAACATAGAAAACAAACGACTTAAAGTTAATGATTCAAATCAAACATACCTCTGGCATTGTCGTCTAGGCCATATAAATGAGAAACGCATTTCCAAATTACATAAAGATGGATACTTGGATAAGTTTGATTTTGAATCATACGAAAAATGCGAATCTTGTTTGCTTGGTAAGATGACTAAAGCCCCTTTTACTGGTAAGGGTCAAAGGGCCACTGAACGTTTGGAGCTAATACATAGTGATGTATGTGGCCCAATGCGTGTGATGGCTAGAGGAGGCTACTACTACTTCATAACATTTACTGATGACTTCAGTAGATATGGATATGTATATCTTATGAAGAACAAATCCGATTCTTTTGAAAAATTCAAAGAATACAAGGCTGAAGTAGAGAAGCAAATAGGCGGAGGTGCAAGTATTAAAATCTTACGATCCGATCGTGGGGGTGAATACTTAAGCACCGAATTTAAAGAGTATTTAAAGGAGTGTGGTATTGTATCACAACTCACTCCGCCAAGTACTCCTCAATGGAATGGAGTTTCAGAGAGGAGAAATCGTACCCTATTAGACATGGTACGATCGATGATGAGTATTGCAGATCTTCCAATAAGTTTTTGGGGTTATGCTCTAGAAACAGCAGCTTTCACACTTAACCGTGTTCCAACTAAGAAGGTTCAAAAGACTCCATATGAAATATGGGAGGAGAAACGGTCAAGCATGAACTTTCTGAAAGTTTGGGGATGCAAGGCGTTTGTAAAACGTCAAGTATCTGACAAGCTTGGACCTAAATCCGAAGAGTGCAATTTTGTGGGATACCCTAAAGAAACAAAGGCGTATTATTTTTATAATCCTTCTGAGTAGAAAGTGTTCATTGCTCGAGATGCTGTTTTCATGGAAAGAGATTTTGTTTCTAAAAGAAACAGTGGGAGGACTATAGATCTCGATGAAGATCGAGAACCATAAAATAGCATTGAACCTGAGGTGGAACAAGAGCAGAATAACGATAATGCTCAAGAAACACAGGTTGTTCGTAGATCAAGTAGGATTCGCCATGAGCCAGAGAGATATTATGGATTTCTCCTGACTCAAGGTGGTGATGTGATGCTTGTAGATAATGATGAGCCTCTCACCTACAAGGATGCTATGAATAGTCCAGATTCTGAGAGATGGCTGGAAGCCATGAAATTTGAGATGGATTCCATGTATGAAAACAAAGTATGGACTTTGGTTGCACCACCTGATGGGATTAAACCCATAGAGTGCAAGTGGGTTTTCAAGAAGAAAACTGACATGGATGGAAATTTACAGACCTACAAAGCAAGACTGGTGGCGAAAGGTTTCAAGCAAATTCATGGTATTGACTATGATGAAACTTTCTCACCGGTAGCTATGGTCAAGTCCATCAGGATTTTGCTTGCGATAGCGGCTTATTATGACTATGAAATCTGGCAAATGGACGTCAAGACTGCTTTCTTAAATGGAAGCTTAGAAGAGGATGTGTACATGACACAACCTGAGGGTTTTGTCGATCCAAAGTTTGCTAGAATGGTTTGTAAGTTGCTACGATCTATTTATGGATTGAAGCAGGCCTCAAGGAGGTGGAACATCCGTTTTGATGAAACAGTCAAAGAGTTTGGCTTCAAACAAAATGAGGATGAGCCGTGTGTTTACAAGAAGGTTAGTGGGAGCCATGTGGCATTCCTAGTATTATATGTGGATGACATATTACTAATAGGGAATGACATTCCTTCTCTACAAGCTGTGAAGACCTGGTTGGGAAAAAGTTTCTCGATGAAAGACTTAGGCGATGCTACCTGTATCTTAGGGATCAGGATCTATAGGGATAGATCTAAAAGATTAATCGGCCTAAGTCAGAGTACATACATTGACAAAGTATTGCATCGTTTTGGAATGCAAGAGGCAAAGAGGGGCTTTGTCCCGGTGTCTCATGGGATAGTGATCTCAAAGGAAAACTGTCCTAAATCATCAGATGATAAGGACCGTATGAGTAAAGTACCAGATGAGGCATTCTCTGCAGGATAGAGTTCGGAGTTAGAGCGGGTAAGCATAGATTGGGATTGAGCTACGAATTAGATGGTATAGTAATTTTGTATTTAGAGCAGAAATAGAAGTTGTAATAATTTGTATAATTTAGATTCTTGTTTCATACCATAACCTGGAATTGATCCTCGGTGAGGAATCGCTGGTGTATTAAGTTTCATTATTCAGGTATTTTTATTTGTAATTGTTGATTTGAATTTGATTTGGGTTGAGATACAGGTGGATAGTCCGATTTACGAATACTTAATGCCAAAATTTTCTAAAATTTCCCTGTATCAAAGTCTATTTTATTTTAAAAAGTATATTTTCAGTATTGGGAAGCCGGGGCATTACAGGTTGGTATCAGAGCGACAGGTTATGGTCACTGAAACAAGTTAGGATGATTAGGTATACGTATTTAAGTGGGACATTAGATGGGACGATTTAGGATAAGATTCGCCTTAGGATATTAGGACGACAGTTGCGACGTTATTTGGTATTTCGACATATCGCACGAGCAGAAATTCCATTCATCCAGAGACTCAATTTAGGATGAGGCAGATAATTCGGAACAACATACGCTAATTAGACGGCCGGAGCTATCAGCTTGGGAGACGCTACGTGCAGACCCTCATGTACCTTCTAGAGTTTCTTTTGTGACTTTAGTTACCCCGCGAGCGATATAGAAAGTGCAAAAGGATTGTAAACAAGATGTGAAATGTGGTTACTGGCATGGGTTGGAGAAATGACGTGGTTATTCATTACTAGCCGTTGATTTCATTTAATTTATTGATTAAGGAGATTCAACCTTTCCTTCTGTTTCTTCTTATTTTGATAATACCTCATCACCTTTGATAATCAACTATATTTCAATTGATGACGAATTTTTCAGATTCATCTAAACACATTCCTATTTTTCAGAGATACCTCTATTTTCCAGTGGATCACTTGATTCAACATGACGCATATAAATTATTGAAACCCTTGAATTCTTTCTGTTTTCCCCGAACATTTGCTATTCTTTATTCAACATTATATATATATATATATATATATATATATATATATATATATATATATATATATATATATAAACTTTAAAACTTTTGAATTCTTTTTGTTTCTCTCTGAACAATTAACCTTCTTTATTCTAACTGGGATGAACAACCCTCTGTATGTAGGGGATTCAGGGACATCTTATCTATATGATAGGAGTCTGGTGGGACGCCATTGATTGTGTTTGTCATGAAAGTACTGAAGGCTGGCCACCTTTTTGTACTATGGCGGTGGACCTAAGTGACAAATGCAACCTGAAAATAGTTCAATGATAATTTTGATCTCTTGGTAAATTCTTTTATGAAATTCATATTAAACAGAACCCAGCATTCATTCATACATGCTAACACCTATTCGTTTTATTTATTTCTTTTGTTGTAAACCCTTAACATTCCTAAAGTTATCAGTAATTGAAAGTAGTAAAGATGGAGACGATGATGGTTGAGTGGTCCAAGCTACATTTACGTTGACTGAGAATGGGATGATCATGTTTGAGGATTGATGTTTAAGCGGGGATTGAATATCAAGTTAGATCACACATTGGATTTGCAACATACGTACAATATTTGATAATACGGAAAATTGAGTAGGGATAAAGAATATATAACAAGGACACGAGATAATTGATGTTGTTAAAGTTAAAAGTAGAGTGATGATGAATATAGTTGGTATGCGATACTTATGTTGGGGAAAGATGGTAGAGGAACGCTCGTTTACGGTATATTTCACTTTGGAGATGGAAGAGGGAATATTACAGGATTTTAAATGTTTTGAGAGTAATTGTTGGATATAGAAGTTTTAGAACCAGAATAAGATAACTTGAGCGAAGCAGAGTAAAGCTAGACAATTTGTTTTAAGAAATTTCAATAGGAATTGGAGCCATGGATAAGGGGTAAAATATTTGTTTTGGAGTTAATAGCTTTTGTGAACGTACTTCAAAGGATCATGTGTATTAAGAATAAAAGAGATTTGACCAAGGCGGAGATATAAAGTCTGTTAGGTATGTAATGAGTTTCAAGTATTCAAGATCGGAAGACATCACAAGATATTTAAGGATATAGGAAGAACATGCATAAGATTTGTAAGACGAGTTTTGAGACTTGGAAGAAATATAATTTTCAGGATATGACAAAAGGATCAAAGTGAATGCTGGAAAGACGAAGCAGTAATGAATCGGGAATGCCCTAAGACGCTAGCAAAGATCGAAAATTTTAAAGGACCAGCTAGGAATTACCGAAGGTTGTCAAAGGTTGTACCAAGATCGCTACAGCAGTAGACACGCTTACCAAGAAGGAAATAGATAGATCTATATAAAGAAATCTTTCTGGAGTCAAGTAAGAGATTGATTAATTGGGTGAACAAAGAAAGATTGAATATGTATATAATGCTCAAGGAAATATTCAAAGAGTTTAAGAAGTTGGAGTTAGAGAATTCGAATGCTTAGATTGTTGCAAAAAGAGGTGATCTATACTTGGGTTTACGTACGTTAAGTCGAGTTTGATATTAGTGGATATTAGAGTTGTTAGAGCTCAATTGGATTGAAAGTTTGATTTTGAATGGTATTGAGGGGCAGTGACCCCGGGATAGTCTATATTGCAAATAAGATATATATGTTTCAAGGTAAACTGTCTTTAGTTTCGAAATTGTGGATATCAGAGTTTTTCTCTCTCGATCAAGATTGGGTACTCAGTAAAATAATGGGATTAAGGATGGATAGGAGTTTCCCAGTAATTCCCTTCGCGAGTAACATTGTACGTTGAAAGTGGAGTAAGAATGATTGGGGGATTTCTTGATATTCTTTTTCTCAAAGTTTTATCTAAGGTTGTATAGTTATGAGTAGGAGCGTGGAAGTTGCATCCATCGTTTTAGTCACGTGGATTTTGTTTTAAAGACTTATTTATTTAATTACATGTTTACTGTAAGTCAAGGCAGGCTTCGTTTTAAGGTTATATATATATATATATATATGAATTGTTATGGATGATTGGGTTAGTAATTGAGGTGTTGTGTACAGGATATAGTTCATTATACGAATAGGTCATGCCCGATTTTCGGTGGAATAGACATTCACCTACGAGTGGTAAGCGTATAGAATTAACGAGACTCGTAAACAAAAGGTTTAAGTTGTAATGGTGTACGATGACTGACAATGGCTATATATGTATAAGTTGATACCAAGGAATCTTAAAGTGGAAGTTGAAAGAAACAACTTGGGAATTGAAAGAGAAATGTTTGAGAATTACCGTCATATGTTATCTTAAGATTGATTCTGAGGACAGAATCCTATTAAGGGGGGAAGGATATAACGTCCAAGAAAATATTGTAATTATAAATGTTTATTTAATATTAAATGTGGATTATATTAAGTGAATATTGTTGGGAAGGTGGAATATGTGTGAATACCGTGTTTATATTTTTATATGATGATTTATGTGTGCCATGTAAACTCGTGTATTTTTTAATTGCATTTTTCTGTGAATAAATCTATTTAAAACATGCATTATTTATCTTCTAGGAATTTCATAAAATCATTGAAGTTATTAAAAATTATGAAATATTTTACACTATTGTCTTTGCATATTTAAATGATTTTTAAAAATATTAGAGGAATTCTTTTTGGCATCTAGAGATTTTAAAATGATATTATGAATTATTTTGCATTTTTATGGATAGACATGTCAAATATATGTTTTATTCATCTTCTATGAATTTTATAAAATCACTGGAGTCCATAAAAATCATGAAATCTTTTGTAATATTACATTTGCATATTGATTTAGTTTTTAAATTTTGTAAGTATTATTTTCAGTCTTTAAAGATTTTAAAATGATTTTATGAATTATTTTAAAGATTCAAACTTGTAAAATTCATATCTAATTCATTTTTTTATCGTAAAAATATTTTAAAAATATGGGGAGATATCTAATTTCATTTTCTACATTTTAAAAATAAACATAAGATTTTTCTACCCCCTTATCTATTTAATTTACAAATTAAAGAGTGATTTAAAAAAAAATTAAAACAAAAAAATCCAGAATTTGTCAAAAGACTATTTTTCTCCCCTGTCTTCATTAGTCAAGAGCCCAGAAGTATCCAGAGTAATCTTGTGTGTTCTTTCTATCGCTCGAGCTCATCCTCTATCTCATTTCCTTCGAATTCTTTCATCTCTTTCAAACAGTTTCTCTTATTTCTCTTTACACTTTGGATTCTCTTGTTTATGTGAATTCTTGTGTGTATTGTTTGATCTTAAGATAGGTACAAGTGGGTTGTAGTTGTTCTGTGTTTATTGTATGTAGAGATGGTTAAATTGGTGGATTTATGTGATCGTAATGTTGTATGCTGAGCTTATATTTGTTGACACGAATTGTTATTTGTTTATAATTTCTGTTTGTTGTTTAGAATTGTTATTTTTGTTTATACGAATTGTTGTTGTTTACTTTCGATGTTGGTGATCCGGTTAAGAAGGTGGAGGCTGGGTGATGATGTTATAGGAAGATTTGGAGAGTTTATGAGGGAGGTAAGGCTACGGGATTTAATAAGGTGGTGTGAGTCAGGTCCATGAGTTGTGGGTGTGTTCGTGGGTATATCAGGTGTGTTTTTGTGCTGCTCGTGAGTTTGTGGCAGGTACAAAGCAAGGACTGGTGAGTCATGTGTATGTATTAGGAGTGCAGGTGCTTTGTGCAAGTGTATGTTATGTTGTTATATGTGGTCTGTATGAGTATAGATGGGCTGCTGTATGTGTGTTCGAGAGTGCAAGTCTGATACATGTGAATTATGTGTGTTTGTGTAATTATATGCAGGGCAAGTGTGGGATTGTTAAAAAGCAAAAGTGTGAGGGTAAATATACAAGTGTATGAGTGTCCGAATATGGGTTTTTGTGGGACTGTGTATAGGTATGTTTGGGTTTGTACATAATGAGGGTGTATGTATGTGTAATGGGGTTTGTGTTTTTGATGAAAAGATTTGATCTTTAGTTGGTTTGGTATTAGTTATTCTTTTGAAAGTATAGTTTGTTTAGGGTGTTGCTGGTTAAGGGTATGGGAATGTCAAAATGAGTTGTGAGTTTGAAGTTGTAATATCTGTATGGTAACTTGTAAATTGTAGTAAATTGACTGCTAAAAGCGGAAATCAATTAAGTAGACATATAGTGTACGTATCAGAAGAGATGATGTTGTTTAGTTGGGTCGGCTGTATTCCGACAGGTAGTGTAATAATACAAAGGAGGTGCCGTCAAAATTCTTGTAGAAACTATATGTGATTCTTAAAGTATTTTCATAAAACGATCTCTTATATTTTACCTGTGTATTGTAAGTCATGATTGTTATGTGACAATACGTGCTATGTGTTCACTTGACTTATCTGGTTATACTAAGGGTATTTTATAAATGTAACTTTATGTGCTATATATGTTATATTTGTAAAGCGAAATAGGTCTCGTTTGGGTAGAGCCGAGTTAGATGATTACGGTTATATGTGAACTGAAGTAGTAATTTATTTTTCTATAGGTACGAATAGGAGGCCAATTAAGAGCTACCGCACGTGTAGATGGAATATGGAGGAAGGAGATAATTGATTGACGAGTGTGCTCGCGTAAAGATTGACATGTGATAAAGGAAAGACCGATGTCTGATCGAAGAAAGATCAATGTATAAAGGAAAGAGAGATGGATGTAAAGAAAGTAAAGAGTCGAGATATTAGAATTGGGAAGTTCATGTATTGAGGCAAGTATACTATCCCTCACTTATCGTTCAAGTGATGTGAAACTGTTTCTATGATTTATTTATGCGCGTTCTTTCAAATCTTTTCTTGTAATCATCTGTACCGTTCATTGTCATTTTTTTAAATAATGTGAACTTGTCTTGTCAATTATATGATGTTCTTTCAAATCAATTTGTTAGTGCTTAAACTCTTCATTTTTATTGCCAGTGAAATTCTTCTTCTATTAAATTACAAACACTCATTCTCAAATTACTCTCTCATTGTTTATTTTCCTCACCTATCGTTCAGGTGTTGAATTCTTTTAAAGTTAATATATTTAAATATTCCTCATCTTTATTAATATTTTTCAAAGAGCATTTTCTTCAAATTATTGTAACTAATTCGAGGTTTATACTGTTGTTGAGGCATGTGTTGCTCAGTGACGGTTAAAGCCGAGAATGAATTGAGATCTTCTTAATTATTTAAACTCATTATTGTCATGCCGGTTTGGCAGCTGAAGCCTATGAGTGCTTAGCTGACAAGAGTGAGACCTTGGGTAATTGAGAATTTCTTAAATCTTTATTTAAAATTATTCAAATCATTTATGTAAGTTCAAATTTTGCCATGAAAATTTAATCAATTGGTAACCTTTTAAATGAATGGTCATACCTTGTGCAGTTACTCTAATTTACGGTTGAGCTTCAGATTCCTTTATTTCATGATTTTCCTTATAAACTGTTGTTCAATTCTAAACCCTGAATAATTGCTCCGTTCCTTAATTGATTTATTTTCTATTGTTGATATATGATTCTGTTTTGTTGAACTATTCCCTGCTTAGTTAAATCTTATTGCTTTCCTGTTTGTGATTCTTTATATCAAATCCTTCCCTGACCCTCAATCTTTTATAATTGCAAATGGAAATAAGTTAATTAATTAATGATGTTTTTAAAATTCTTATACTGGGCTGATCTGTTATCAGTGAGTATAGAGGACTTAAAAGTGAAATATTTTAAAGGTCTTAAAGGTTTTATTGTGGGGGAATTCCGTCCAAATGTTTTCTACGGATTCCTTCAGATTGGAGGCGTAAGAGGCCGGGTGACGCCGGTCCAGCATTTTTTTAGCGTAAGAGGCTGGGGAGTGCCCAGTCCAACATTTGAAAGGCCAATGTGTTGCCTAATTGGGAACCCAATTTCAAGGTCCAGAGGGACTTCGTGTCCGGTATGGGGACTTTACGTGGCTGATCACCCGTATTGTCCGGAGTCGTTGAAAAACTCCAATCACTTAAATGTTTAAAAAAAAAGGGTTTTATGAAAAGTATGTTTAAATGATAGAACGGTTTTAAAGAAAGGAATGTTTGATGAAAGGATATGATTTGAAGAGATGAAAATTTTATCCTATGATGGAAATTAAATTCTTTCTTTGAGATTAATTGATCATTGATATTGTTCATCAATGAATTATCGAGATATTGTTTTTTTTCACTATATTATTAACTTGCTGAGCGTTCTTTGGCTCACTCTTGATTTGTTTTACCTAACCGTTAGCAGTTAGGTTTAAGGATGATCTACTACATTTTTCCCTGCGAATGAGAACGATGAGGCATTCTCTGCAGGATAGAGTTCGGAGTTAGAGCGGGTAAGCATAGATTGGGATTGAGCTACGAATTAGATGGTATAGTAATTTTGTATTTAGAACAGAAATAGAAGTTGTAATAATTTGTATAATTTAGACTCTTGTTTCATACCATAACCTGGAATTGATCCTAGGTGAGGAATCGTTGGTGTATTAAGTTTCATTATTCAGGTATTTTTATTTGTAATTTTTGATTTGAATTTGATTTGGGTTGAAATACAGGTGAATAGTCCGATTTACGAATACTTCATGCCGAAATTTTCAAAAATTTCCCTGTATCAAAGTCTATTTTATTTTAAAAAGTATATTTTCAGTATTGGGAAGTCGGGGCATTACAATTAATCATGTTTGGGATATCCTTTTCAACACTAGAACTATCAGAAATATCACCCTTGGTGTCTGCCATAACATCAGTTTCAATTGTATCAACAAACTGATAATCAAAGTCAAAATTTATAGAGCTAGGTTCTCCTTTCTCTTCACCGTGATATGTCCAACATGTATAGGTTTTATCGATACCGTGAAACATCAAGTGTTCTTTCAATTGGTCTGGACCATTAACTTCTATCACATTCAAACATTTCTTACATGGGCATAGGATGAAACTAATATTCTTGGCATGTTTAGCAGCATGTTCACAAAACTTTTCCACACCATCTTTGTATTCTTTTGACAACCGATGTGCTTTTATCCAATTACGATCCATTAAAACACTAATAAAAGATGCAACCTGAAGTTTTTGTTATATAAATCAGTATCAAATAAATAGGCCACAATTCACACAAGACCAAATGCTTATACAAATTTAAAATTAAAAAAACAAGTTTAGGACTATATACACTGATATATTATATTCTAAACCAGAGCTTAACTACTGACTTAACGTTTAAGCACCTATAATTTATCTTTGTCTAGTGTTCCAGTAGCATAATCTTTATCACAAACATATAAGTTCCAAGTGTTAATTTTCTGAATTAAATTGCATAGAATTTTATAAATCTTCTGTTCATGTACATATGACCAAAGAATTAGAAAAACCTATCTATATATCATATTTTGTTAAATAGTTCGTTCGTACAGTCACGTTGGCCACATCCAACATCCAAATTAATTCAAAAAAATCATCACAACACACATCATTATCATAAACGATTCTATATATAGCTTATATACTATACTACTGATGCAATAATTGATAAGAAATAAAAGGGGAATAATAATAGGGGAACCAATTCATCAAACATCACAAAAATCAGAACATTCAAGCAAACACATAAATAAAATCATTCAACCATTAACTTAACTACATAAACAAATATAAAAATTACACAATAAACACAAGTTGTGTACCTTTAATTACAGAACCCAATAAACTCGAAAATTAGAATGCAATTAGAAGGTTGGTGCCCTAGAGAAATGCTGAGCCACGGAGAAGCTACAAAATTAAAAAACCCAAATTATTGTTCATGGGGCACAGGTGAGGGAGGGAGGGAGGGAGGGAGGGAGGGAGAGAGAAAGAGAGGGGGGAGGGAGAGAGCGAGAGAGAGAGAGGGAGGGAGGGAGCGAGAGGGAGGGAAAGAGCGAGAGAGAGAGAGGGAGGAGGGAGAACCAATATCCAACGTCTGCTAGAGTGATAATCGAGAGTGATAATTAAACTAATTGTGGGAGAGAGATTGTGTCAGAGATAACCTAATTGAGAGAGAACTGAAGCGATAGCAATGAAGCCATTGTACAATATTTGTGACAACTGACTACTGAGTGGTTGTATATATTCCCCGGCCCCTTGTTACTTACAATTTTCTTTTGATCAATTATTTAATTTTAGTAATGTTTTATTATAAACTATTTACTAACAAAACATCAACGCTATATTATTTTAACAAAATTTTATTCAAATAAAAATTTTTTTTATAAATATCAGAATATTACTTAAAATACATTAACTACCATAGCCATTTTAAAAACGCTATTGAAGAGCTTAATATTTTTTAAAAAAAAATAAAAGTTATATAAATATTACTTAAATTACGTAATCTTGCATAGTGTTTTCAAAAAACGCTATGGGAAAACTCCTTTACATAGCGTTTCTTTCTTAAACGTTACATTAGTAATTTTTATTTAATTCTATAATAAAATTACTTGCATAGCATTTCTATTGTAAACGCTATACAAGTGATCTACTTAGGTAGCGTTTCACAAAAAACGCTATGCAAGTGCTGTTTCCCAAGATCAAATTTGTAGTAGTGCAAGTAGAACATGTTTTGGTGAATAATATATTCTGCAATATTTTGTTTGCAGAACATACATGATTTTCAAGATTTTTAATAAAATTTGCATGTGAAACATATATGATTTTCAAGATTTTGAATGAAATAAATAAAATAGTGATTTTCATAGAACATGTTTTTCAATAAATAAGTTTTTGCAATGTTTTGATTGATACATGGTCTCTAGTCTTCACTAAAAATGTTGGTCTCCATAGAAATTAAGTCGGTATATATATATATATATATATATATATATATATATATATATATATGCCATTATTCTGTGGAGAAACATTTTATATAGAGAACCGTAGAGAATCACTAATTTCTGATTCTATAGTGGAATCAAAGTTCTAATTTTTTGGTTTCATAAAAAAAGACCAATTTTTTTTTGTTTGATAAAAAAAAGACCAATCTTCTGATTCTGTTGTATAACCAAATGCTGATGTAGTACTACTACTGATGTGTCACTGTTGACGCCATTATCATGGCATCTGTCACGTCATCGCTGCTGACGTGGCAGTGCGACGACATCAATGATGATGTTACTAATGATCACGTCGACAGTAATGACATGAGATGACGTTGTAGTGTCACGTGGCAGTGCCACGTCACCACTGTTGACATGGTGGATAACATTGCACTGCCACATCAGCAATGTTGACGTGGCAGTGCTGATGTGGCATTGCTGATGTGGTAGCGATAGTTTTTTTTAACAAAAAAAATTTGAAAATAATTTAAAAATAATTGGTTCTGTTACAAAATAAAAAAAAAATAGATGCCTCTCTAAGATTCTCTATATATGATGGTTCTTTCTAGGATGCTACTCATATATATGTACACAAAGATTTACCGATATATAGAGAGTTCAAAAGACCTTTATGCCAGATTTAGAGTCCAACTACAACTCAGGTTTCTCCCCTGTAGTCGGAAGTACTTAAAGTTCCTGTATACAACAACTAATACTTTAGCAGTTGCCGGTTAGCCATACGTATTTCATAAATTCCTGTATACAACAACTAATACTTTAGCGGTTGCCGGTTAGCCATACGTATTTCATTTTATTAGGCTGTCTTTTAAGCTGGTAAGTCAAGTCTACTCATGTAAATTCCAATGTATCCTTCTTGTATCACCTCGGTCCCATAAAATTTAACTTTTTCACTTATTTTAATCATAAATATTATCTTCGTTCCAATTTAGATGATCTTATTTATATTTTTATACAAAATATAAAATTGAAAAAATATTATTTACAAGTACCTTAACTTGAACGCATTGAAATACGTACAAAAAATATTCATTTTCGGACGGAGGAAATAGTAATTTTTTAAATTTTTTGTTTTATATAGAAATATAAATTCTATATTTTATATAAAATAAAAAATTTTAAAAACTTATTTATAAATATCTAATTTAAATATATTAAAATGTGTACAATAAAAATAAGTAAAATAAAATAGAAGGAAGGTAGTAATAATTATCCAAGTGGATATGCTAAAATACGTCAAGTAATCGTGCAATATATACACATGCGAAACAAAACACTGACAATTAATTAATGAAATTGAATTCTTCTCCAAGTAAAGGAAAATGCAAATAATGAAGAATTGTATACGAATATTGTTACATATTCAAAACAAATTTCAAACATGTTAAAAAATGATACATATCATATTTTTATTTATAACACTCATATTTATGTATGAAAAAATTAATTTATTTAAGAAAAAATATTTAATAATATAAGGAATCTTATTAACATTTTTTCTTTTATTATGGAAAATGCTAGATATCTTGAAACGGTTCCCAAATTTTTTCCCAAATTCTGATGTGGCACATATATAATTGATAACTTTTCGATAATAATATGGGACCCCCATCACTACGTCAAATTTTGGCATCCGCCACATAAAATATGTGTGGCTATGAACTTTACGTCACTCTTTAATTTTTCAGCCAAGTGTCACCTAAGGTCGGATTATTTTACGCCCCTACGGACACACCCCGGTTGTGTGGCTGTAACTCAAAACAGAGTGACTAAAGCATACCACCAATTGGGTCTGACAGCCCCCATTTTAAGCTCAAAAGTGTGACTAAATACCAACTTGCAGCCACAGGATGTGTAGTGGCTAAAGAGAATTAATAGCGTGGCTAAATACCGGCATTCATCAAAGGCTTAGTTTTGATCGCACTATTTATTGGTAAATCGTGGCAAAAAGATTTAGTATGGCCACATTCTATAATTTTTGTGTGGTCGTTTCTATGTTATATACACTATTAAATAACTGATTTTAGTCACTAATAATTGTAGAAACTATAGTTCTGGCTAAAACCTATTTTCATAGAATTTTTGTAATATATAGTGTGGCTAAAGGATAGTAATAGCCACACACACTTAACTAAATTATACAGGGTTTTATTTGTATTATAAATGATCTGTAATAAGTAATAATACCAAAATGCCAAAATTGAAACACAATGCTATTCTAAAATTCAAACACTTAGCCATACATAAATCAATTCTCATCTACATAAAAATTATGTGCGATAGAAACTTATTCAGTTGTTGAAGGAAAAAAATCAATTGCAAGTCAATTTTCCACATTCCATTACATGAACAAGAACTGGCTATTCTTGCAACCTTTTGTTTTAGTTTCTTTGGTCTTCTGTCAGCTGCTTTCACGATATCAAGCTTCACTAGATTATGATCAGATGTGCCTTTTGATGAAATCATTGAATATGTTTCAGGAACAAACTTATAATGCAAGTCTTGTGACGCCATAATGTAATCTACTCGTGTTCCATACTTGCACGTACCCTGCACATCTGCATCCAACAAATATAAGTTAAAGAATATACACTCATACACAAATGAGGGTTCTTGTATAATAGAGGCACGTACTTTGGCCTTTGGCAATCATCACAACTGGCTCATAGTCCCCTGCAAAATCTTTGGCATCTATGTACTCTTCTCCCCTTAAGAAGTTTGTTACTTCAACCTTTGGTGTAAGCTTCCCTATGGCCTGATAGTACTGCATTTCACATAGTTGTAATTAAAGAAAAATCTCTAACTTAGTTTATCACTTCCAAAATAATGCATGCAGTGGTTACACTATTGAGTGTATTTGTGATTACCCTGATAATGTCTGTCCACCTCTCTGGTGAATAATCTGATATATTGAGAGAATTTAGACCTCCTGCCAGGATGTGAGGATGATCACTTGATTGAATGATCGTGTTAATCTGTTTCATCCTCAAACTTTCATCCAGATGATCAAGTTGGGTGCAGTAGAAGGTTATATCCCCTGTCCATGGGACATCAATTGTGGCCTTCAACACGTTCCCACATTTCAATATTAACATAAACTGCTATTATGAAGAATTTAATCTACTAAAGGCTACTAGAGCCTTGTCAAGAACTTTATGCTACTAGCGTACATCATTTTTTAAGCTAAACCGAATGGAATCAGTCAGTAATCAGAAGTCATTCCTAAGAGAATCAGATAGCTTTTGTTTATGCAAATAATTCGGATTTTAGCAAACTAAATAAGCTACCAAACTGATGATACTATGTTGTAGGTAATGGAAAAGAAAAAAGGCACCGAAAATCTTGACCGTCGTAAATTCTCTGTACTTTGCAATGCTTGATTGCCCATTTTGACAAGATGGCATTCCCATACTCTGGAGCCCAGCTTTCTGCAAAGACGTAATTCATTCCCAATGCATAAGCCAAGTCAGATAGAGGCTTCATGCCTTTCTCTTCTAACAATTACAAAACTATCTTCGATTTTAAATTAATTTTCATAGTTTTCAAATATCCACACACATAAACTAACTTAACAAATATAATAGGTAGTGTCAAACCAATGCATTAACTAAGTTTAATCTATAGAATAATTTCACTTCTAACAACTGGAACGAGGCTGGAAGATAATACATGAAGCATTTATGATACTTATGTTGGTGTATACTAAAAATATTTATTTGAAGTATATACATTTATTTCTGGCCAGTTTTATTGAGAATCATTTAAATGTTTACATGTTGTCTAATATTATATATTGTGTACAATCTAGTATCAAATGGGA
Organism: Saposhnikovia divaricata; assembly: GCA_036435485.1. Classification (NCBI taxonomy): domain Eukaryota; kingdom Viridiplantae; phylum Streptophyta; class Magnoliopsida; order Apiales; family Apiaceae; genus Saposhnikovia; species Saposhnikovia divaricata. The sequence continues at coordinate 112,258,319 of CM071594.1, read as the reverse complement.
TACAGAATATTAGATTGTTAAATACGGTTTATATAATATGATAAGGTTCACAGCACAGGTGGAGTTAGACAATCCACTGGAATGGCTGTAGTATTATTTAGATTAGTTTATATTGACTAATAAATAATACTAGTATACTTTGTGTATATTGAACAGGATCAAATTTAGAATTGTTCCCCAATACTGATTAAGAAGGAGAACTAAGATTCTATGTTATTATTAATGCTTAGGTTCTTAATCCAGATATAGCAATTGAGACGTGTATATTATTTACATGCTTTGATTTATATATGAAATAATTCTTTTGATTTATTTCATTATATTTTGGGTGATGAAATAATATATATGGTGAATATTATTTATAGAAGGAATCCATGTCTTGATAATATTCAGGTTAATGATGTCCCCTTGAAAGCTCAAAAAGATTTAATTATATGAAACCCTGCAGGTGGATTTATTCAGGCATAATTAAATAAAGGTTGAGTGGATGATCAAGGATAAATGATATTATTTAAATGAATTATCAGTAATTTATTTAATTAATGGACATGCGATATTTTAAACATGGGGAATTTAATAAGCAAATAATATTGGAACCGAATTAATTAATTAAATTACGGTATTAGGAAAGGTAGTGCAAATATTAATTCTTTAGTGGATTGAATTAATATTTAATGACATTGGGCTGGGCTCGGAATGTCATTGGGAGGCCTAACCTAATTGTCCGTGATCCCTATTGTAGCCCTATATATATTCATATTCTCTTCTTGCTAGGGTTGGTCGAAAAAATATTGTAGCCACCCAGGAGCAAGAAGAGAGGTTAACTTGAGAAGACGAAGGCCACACTTCGCTCAAGGGAATTTGGGAATACAATAGAAGAGCGTGGAATCAACCGTTAACAAGGTGACTTTTCTATTCGTACTCGTTAATTTATTGTATCAAAAATCGCAGTGCCAAGATCTGATTGTCCCAACAATTGGCATCAAGAGCTTGGTTCTATGGTTCTACGATTTTTGATATGATGTCCATGTCGTAATTATATATGCATGTATATAGTGGTATGCTTGTATAATTCTGTTTTGCAGGTTGTTATCCACTATTATGGCCATGTATATTTTAATTATGTGTTTGGATCCCACGTGGTTTAATCGTGGTTAATTTTTGTTTGGTTTCCACGTTGTTTATCGTGGTCGTAAAACACGAGGGTTGACCGTGTTAATAGATTTTGCAAAATTAGTTTTGTATTAGATCTAATTTTTTGTAATTGTTTGATGGATTTTGTTAAGATCCGGGTATTTTGTAACAATTACGCGTGATCGGAAATCAAAACGGAGACAAGATTTTCTTCCGCTGCTATACTTTGAAGGCTGCTGTTACAGTTTAAAACGACAGAAGAAGAAAAAGAACAATGGCTGTTGAAAAGTCTGGAGAAGCTGCGGCACGCGAAAAAAAAAACACTGGAGGTAGTAACGCAGGTCAACCCTGCGCAACAGCCTGATATAGGCATGTAACGCAGGACGCTCCTGCGCAACAGTCTTTGGAAGTGTGTAACGTAGTATAAGACTGCGCAACAGGCGAAGGCAGATTTTTTTTCCCAGCAATTGCGCGTGGTCAACAGTTGAGGCATGTTTCGAGGCTGCAGGAAATTATTTTCGGGGCCATAATAGTGGATTTAATTGTTGCTTTATATTTTATTTCCGCTATTTAATTTTTAATTATTGCTTTAATTAATTATTATGTGTGTTGTTAATTATGTGTGTAATTTTTAATTGCATGTTTTACTTAATTAAGACGACATGGGCATAGATTTTTATTTATTGCTTTAATTAAATGTTATATGTTGTTAAATTATGAATGCATGTTAGACATAATTGTAATGACATAGGCCCCATTTAATTTTAAAATTCTTCAATTTTTATAAAAAAATTCTAAGTGGGTGAGGGAATTAATTAGGAATTAAATCCCATGGTCTCCATTATTTTATATGTAATATAACCTTTTAAATCTAGATGGTATATATGATCACCTAATGTGGCGTACTATTTACGGTATTTTAAAAGGTTGTAGAAACTACTAGAACAAAATTCTTAAATTAAATTACGAATATTGAAAGGTATATAGATCACCCTAACGTGACGTACCAAGTTTCATAGAATTCGTAACGAAAATTGGATATTCTTTTTGATGTTGACTATGGAGAATTCTGTCTAGGAATCGGGTATTAAGCGAGGCCGTTGTGACTCCTCCGAGACCTGGGAATTATCCATTAATATATCAAACGGATGTATTCGGTTTAAGTAATTTAAGATTTAATAATGGTATACACTTAGCTATGAAAAATAATATATAGTCCACCCTAACGTGGCGTATTATTTAGTAATAGGACCGAAGTAATATTTAATCGAATTTAAGTAGTATATATGTCACCCATCGTGGCGTACCAGATACTTATGGTGTTTAAATATTAGTGAATTAATTTTAATTAATTGTTAGAGGAAACCAATAGGTTTTAAGATTTGTGCAACTCTCTGATTATGTGTTACATGTATGATTCTCAGGATTAGATCATTATGGGCTTTAATCCACTATTCACCATACTTAAGGATAACAAACTTACTGGACCGAACTATATTGAATGGAAACGTAATTTGGACATAGTGTTGACTGCTGAGGAGTACAAATTTTGTATTTATGAACCTAAGCCAGATCAGCCTGCTGAAGATGCTCCTGAAAGTGAGAAGGAGTATTATAAGCGGTGGCTTAAGGCTGATGAGATGTCGCGATGTTACATTCTGGCAGCAATGTCGGGTGTTTTGCAGCATCAGCATCATGCTATGGCCACTGCTTCAGATATGCTCTTTAATCTCAAGGAACTTTTTGGAGAACAGAATAGGGCTGCTAGGCAAGTAGCAATGAAGGCTTCAATGAACACTCAGATGGCTGAAGGAACACATGTAAGGGATCATGTCCTCGGGATGATGTCTCATCTGAATGAGATGGAGATCCTTGGTGCTGATATTGATGGGGAAACCCAGATCGATATCATCCTTATGAGTCTGCCCAAAAGTTTTGAGCAGTTCCGCCTGAATTACACCATGAACAAAAGGATGTATAGTCTCGCAGAACTTCTGACAGAACTTCAGGCAGCTGAAGGACTCTTTAAGCAGAATGTTCAAGTGAATGTGGCTGAGAAAGCTTCTTCCTCTAAGTCGAAAGGCAAGAAGAAGAAAAAGGTTCAGACACAGAAAGCTGGAAAGGTTGCTAATGCAGTGGGAGTTCAAGGTGCTGTGAAAAAGCCTAAGGGCAAGTGCTTCAGGTGCAAGCAGTCAGGTCACCGGAAACAGGATTGTCCTCTTCCTAAGAAGACAAACAATACTGGTATGTTTCTTTCTCTAGTTACAGAAACATATATAGCGGCTATATCTACGAGCACTTGGTGTGTAGATACAGGAGCCACTGACCATGTTTGTAACTCTATGCAGGGGTTCCAGCAATCCAGAATGCTTAGAGATGGCGAGATATATGTGTTCATGAGAGATGCTACGAAAGTAGCAGTAGTTGCAGTTGGAATAATTACATTATCTTTTGGCGATGATAGGATTTTGGTTTTGAACAATTGTCTTTATGTACCTTCGTTTAGAAGGAATTTAATTTCGGTTTCTAAACTTGCCATGGATGGTTATAATGTTTGTTTGGATCGTAATGTTTCTATTATGATGAATAAATGAGTTATATGTTCTGGTACATTGCAAGACAATTTATATATTATTAATCCTATCCAACCAATGCTGCAACATAAGGAAACTAATAACATTCTTTCTAGCTCAAATAAAAGAACGAAACCTTCTGAATTGAGCCAAACATATCTTTGGCACTTAAGATTAGGTCATATTAACTTGAGGAGGATTCAAAGACTGGTAGTAGATGGGCCATTAGGCTCGTTGGCAGTGGAGCCATTTCCAGTTTGTGAATCCTGCTTGGAAGGTAAGATGACTAATAGGGCTTTTAAAGCAAAGGGGAATAGAGCCAAAGAAGTGTTAGAATTGGTTCATACTGATTTATGTGGACCTATGAGTATCCAAGAAAGAGGAGGTTATGAGTATTTTGTCACTTTCATTGACGATTATTCTAGATATGGGTACATTTATTTGTTGCGCCGTAAGTCTGAGTGCTTTGAAAAATTCAAAGAGTACAAAGCAAGTACGGAGAAGCGACATCTTGGAAAATGTATTAAGTCACTACGATCAGATCGTGGTGGCGAATACTTGCTTGGAGAATTTAGGGAATATTTATCAGAAAATGGGATCACATCCCAGTTGTCTGCACTGGGCACACCTCAGCAGAATGGTGTAGCAGAGAGAAGGAATCATACTCTTTTAGAGAGTGTTAGACCGATGATGAGTTATTCAGATTTACCCAAGTCGTTCTGGGGATATGCTATAGAAACAGCGGCTTACCTTCTAAACTTGGTACCTTCTAAGTCGGTTCCCAAGACTCCAATAGAATTGTGGACTGATAGCAAACCAAGTCTAAGACATATTCGGATTTGGGGTTGTCTAGCACATGTGCTAAACAAGAACGCGACCAAGTTAGAATCTCGTACAGAAGTAAGGCTGTTTGTAGGTTATCCCATGGGAACGAAAGGTTATTCATTTTATAGTCCTAGGGATCGAGATATCATTGTTAGCACCAATGCTAGATTCTTAGAAGAAGACTATATAATGAACCATAAACCCATGAGTAGTATCATTTTAGAGGAACTAGTGGGAGGGACAGATAATCCCCAAGTACCAATAGTACAAGTAGAACAGCCACAAGAAAATGCACAACTTAACACTAATACTGCACCAGTGCCTCGTCGTAGTGGGAGGGTTGTTCAACAACCAGATAGATTCATGTTTTTGGGAGAGTCCTCGGACTTGGTCTCTGGCGAACATGATGAGGACCCCAGGACATACGAAGATGCAATTCTAGATAAAGATGCAGATCTATGGCAAAAGGCAATGGAATCTGAGATGGAATCTATGTATTCCAATCAAGTTTGGGAGCTCGTGGAACCACCCAAAGGTGTAAAACCCATTGGATGTATGTGGATCTACAAGAAGAAAAGAGGATCTGACAAAAAGGTGAAAGCCTGGAAAGCATGACTTGTTGCGAAAGGGTATACTCAGAAAGAAGGGATCGATTATGAGGAAACCTTTTCACCGGTTGTTATGCTTAAGTCGATCCGGATTCTTTTATCTATAGCAGCTCATCTCGATTATGAGATTTGACAAATGGATGAAAAGACAGCTTTCCTTAATGGAAGTCTTGAGGAAACCATCTATATGCAACAACCAAAAGGATTCATCAAGGAAGGCCAAGAGCATCTTGTTTGTAAGCTTAAGAGGTCTATTTATGGACTAAAACAAGCTTCTAGGGACTGGAATATTCGTTTTGATCAGGCAGTCCAGTCATATGGATTTGATCAAAGTCCAAGCGAATCATGTGTGTATAAGAGAAGTGAGGGTAATGTAGTGGTTTTTCTAGTAATGTATGTAGATGACATTTTACTCATTGGAAACAATGTTAAGATGTTGTCATCAGTAAAGGCATGGTCGTTCAAACAATTTGAAATGAAGGACTTAGGTGAAGCGGCATACATCCTTGGGATCAAAGTAATAAGGGATCGCAAGAAAAAGACGTTGGCTTTATCTCAAGAGCCCTACATTGATGAAGTATTAGCTCATTTTAACATGCAGAACTCTAAGAAAGGTTTTCTACCTTTTAAGCATGGAGTGGCTCTATCCAAGGAGCAGTGTCCTTCGACACCTAAGGATATAGAGAGCATGAAAACAGTTCCTTATGCTTCAGCATGTGGAAGCTTAATGTATGCTATGTTATGTACGAGGCCTGACATCTGCTTTGCTGTAGGCATGGTTAGCAGATATCAGTCGAACCCAGGTCAGGAACATTGGAGTGCAGTAAAAACTATACTCAAGTACCTGAGAAGGACTAAGGAGTATATGTTAATTTACAAGGCCTCAGATCTATTTCCTTTGGGATATACTGATTCAGATTTCCAATCAGATAGGGATAAGAGGAAATCAACCTCGGGATATGTTTTCACTTTGGGAGGTGGAGCCGTTATATGGAGGAGTGTAAAGCAGAAATGCATTGCAGACTCTACCATGGAAGCCGAGTACGTGGCGGCCTCTGAGGCTGCAAAGGAAGCTGTATGGTTCAGGAACTTCCTTTTGGACTTGGATGTGGTACCTAATTTGCCTAGGAGCTTGACATTGTATTGTGATAACACTGGTGCTGTGGCAAATTCGAAGGAACCGCGAGATCACAAAGCAGCTAAACATATTGAACGTAAGTATCATCTCATACGAGGAATCGTAAAGCGAGGAGATATAGTTGTGGCTCACATATCATCAGAAGACAACCGGGCAGATCCTTTCACAAAGAGCTTGCCAGCCAAGGTTTTTGATAGGCATGTGGAAGCGATAGGAGTCAGATGGATGGACACATAGTTTTTTCGTGTAATAGTGGATTAAATAAACACTGATATACTCATAGAATATTTTGAGTATAAGTGGGAGATTGTTGGTGTATACTTAAAATATTTATTTGAAGTATATACATTTATTTCTGGCCAGTTTTATTGAGAATCATTTAAATGTTTACATGCTGTCTAATATTATATATTGTGTACAATCTAGTATCAAATGGGATACAGAATATTAGATTGTTAAATACGGTTTATATAATATGATAAGGTTCACAACACAGGTGGAGTTAGACAATCCACTGGAATGGCTGTAGTATTATTTAGATTAGTTTATATTGACTAATAAATAATACTAGTATACTTTGTGTATATTGAACAGGATCAAATTTAGAATTGTTCCCTAATACTAATTAAGAAGGAGAACTAAGATTCTATGTTATTATTAATGCTTAGGTTCTTAATCCAGATATAGTAATTGACACGTGTATATTATTTACATGCTTTGATTTATATATGAAATAATTCTTTTGATTTATTTCATTATATTTTGGGTGATGAAATAATATATATGGTGAATATAATTTATAGAAGGAATCCATATCCTGATAATATTCAGGTTAATGATGTCCCCTTGAAAGCTCAAAACGATTTAATTATGTGAAACCCTGCAGGTGGATTTATTCCGGCATAATTAAATAAAGGTTGAGTGGATGATCAAGAATAAAAGATATTAATTAAATGAATTATCAGTAATTTATTTAATTAATGGACATGCGATATTTTAAACATGGGGAATTTAATAAGCAAATAATATTGGAACCGAATTAATTAATTAAATTACGGTATTAGGAAAGGTAGTGCAAATATTAATTCTTTAGTGGATTGAATTAATATTTAATGACATTGGGCTGGGCTCGGAATGTCATTGGGAGGCCTAACCTAATTGTCCATGATCCCTATTGTAGCCCTATATATATTCCTATTCTCTTCTTGCTAGGGTTGGTCGAAAAAATATTGTAGCCACCCAGGAGCAAGAAGAGAGGTTAACTTGAGAAGACGAAGGCCACACTTCGCTCAAGGGAATTTGGGAATACAATAGAAGAGCGTGGAATCAACAGTTAACAAGGTGACTTTTCTATTCGTACTCCTTAATTTATTGTATCAAAAATTGCAGTGCCAAGATCTGATTGTCCCAACAACTTACCCATAACCATAAGGAGCAAACATAGGGCCGGGCATGTAGGATCTTCGTGATCGAAATCCGAAGTAAGGATTGACTGGCCTGCCTCAGAATTGCTTCATGTTAGGAACATTAGTACGCTTTGCAGCTACCTGCAAAAGACGAATTTCACACAACAAAGCCAATTCAAAACACACACGTTGAAGCGAAATGAAAAAAGCGATGAATTTAAAAAGGATAATTGAGGGTGAATTTACCTTTATTTAATCAAAACCGTTGAACCGGTAAATGAGCTTGAGAGATCTTGAGATTTGATGGATGTAGATGTTCCCTGACTTTATCAAAAAAAAAAATTTGATAATCAAAATAATGAATGTTAGTCACAGAGGCATGCCTGTATACATCTAATAACAAGCCTAATTGACTGTAATGCTTTGCATTACCTACATGACCTCTTAACTGAGGGAACCTCTAGTTGTAGAGTTTCTACTTGTTGTAGTACTTATAATAGGCATCAAATTCTACATGTGTAACTGTAATTAAAGTTAGAGAATAATGCTTGAAAGAAGTTCTAAGGATCATGCCTCAATCTTGAAGACCAAGACTGTCAAAATAAACACAGTTGGAATTTGGAGAATGAAGATTTGCCTAAGTACCAATTCGAGAAGTGTTTTGATTTATTCGAGAAGTCTAGCATTCGACATGTCTAATACTCTATTTGAGAACTCAAGAAGTCAACAAGTCAAAGCATCACTCCAGTTCTCTAAGAGTCAACAAGTCAAAGCTACATTCGATATCTCAAGGACTAAAGAAGCTATTCGACATCTCAAGGACTCCATAAACTAAAAGCTCTATTCAACAAGTCAAGGATTCTTGAAGAAAAGACTAATTCGAGAAGTGATTCAATATGTCAATTATACAGTATTCGAGAACTCAAAGTTATCTATCAAGTCAGTTCTAGTTCTCGAATCAACCACTTAGTTACTTCTCAAATGCAGTCTTGGAGACAAAATACTGGAGAATTGTACAAGTTAGAAACCTGCAGCAAGCCAAAACACTTTCAGAACCACAGTACTGTAAAGTAATTTTGTAAACAATACAAGAAGCTTAGAGAGATGTATCAGGAGACAAGCTGCTAAAGAAATGGATCTGAACAGAGTTAAAGAAAGTCAAATCTCAAGCCGTTTGGATATTACTCAAAACGGGATAGACATATTAGAAAGTAATTTTGTATGTCACATTGTTTATAGTAAGTAGCTGTACTCATGTTCTATAAGAGTACAACCTCACTTCTCTAGTAGTTAAGCTTTTCAAGAACATTTAGATATATACATTTTCTCTGAGAAAAGTGAAGCTGAGAATACTAAAATTATTAGATTAAAGTGAGTGATCATGTTCTTGTGTTTATATTCCGCACTTACATAATCTGTTAAACACAAACACACACTTTGTTACACAACCAGATTCAAACCCTTCAAACAACCTTCACCTAAAACACTTATCAGAAGAAAAGTTTGAGAATCCATTCACCCCCCCTCTGTATTCTCTTTGGTATATTCAATACTCAACAAGTGGTATCGGAGCAGGCTTTTTATTTAAAAATAGAAAAAGATCATGAATACACCAAAGACTACAGGAACAGTGAAGGTCCCTAAGTTCGACAAAGAGAATTACAACCTCTGGAAGACTAAAATGCTGTTGTTTATCAAAGCTGCCAACCCTCTATATCCTGAGATACTCAAGAATGGTCCCTTTGTTCCACAACAGGAGATTCCTGAAAAGACTGTTGGAACTGTAACCATTCCAAGATCCTATGTGGCTAAAGAACCATCCAAATGGACAGAGACAGAAAAGGAGATGGTTGCTCTCGACAGTCATCTCATGTTATTAATCATAGATTCTATGGAACTGTCAATGTTTGCTAACATAGCCTCTTGCAAAACAGCAAATGAGATGTGGGATCATATTGAGGTGTTATGTGAAGGAACAGAGGAGGTTAAAGAAAACAAGAAACAGATACTGGTCACACAGTATGAAGCTTTCATGGCTCAGACCAAGGAAAGCATTACTGACATGTTTGAAAGGTTTCACAGGCTAGTGACTGAGCTACAGATGAATGGGAAGGTTTACAGCACCAAGGAGTTGAACATGAAGTTTCTATTGTCTTCACCAAACCGTCTAAAGCAAAGGGTCATTTCTCTAAGAGAAAGAGATTTGAACAAAGTCATATATGATGTGCTCTATGGGGTTTTAAAGACTCATGAGTCAGTTGTGGATAGAAGAGATAGTAGATGATGAAGAAAATGAAGGTGAAGTGACTCAACCTGTTGAGGAGAAGGAAGAAGAAGAGTTCTATACTCTTGAAGAGCTAGATTGCATGGAAAACACTTCATATGCTTTCATGGCCAGAAAGTTTCCAAACATCAGATTCAAGAGGAACCAACCCTTCAAACCTAGACCCCAAAACCATTCATTCAACAAGAGCAAGGCACCTGTGAAAGCAAACAAGAATAAATTCAAAACCAGCCATGTGGATAGGTCATCTGTAAGGTGTTATAGATGCAATGACCTAGGGCATTTTGCCAGTGAATGTAAGAAGTCTAAAAAGAAGGATAAGGAATTTCTAGAGCTTGAAGCTAAGTATAAGGCCCTTCTGAAAAAGCAAACACAAGGCAAGGCCTACATAGCTGAAGGGAAGTGTTGGGATGACTCTGATAGTGATGGAGAGGAGCAAGAATTCTGCAACTATACCTTGATGGCTGATTCCAAGGATGAACAATCTCTATCTGACTCTCAGGTACCATCTCTCACTACAATAGATATGTCTGTTTCTGAGTATAAATGCATGGTTGAACAACTATCTATTGAAATGTTTAATATTCATACTAGTATGACTGCTGCTAATGAAGAGATTGCCAAACTGTCTGCTAAGAATGAATTGTTAAACAGAAGAATGAGGAACTTGAGCTAACTGCTATGCAAGTAGATAACCTTAAGAAAGAAGTTGAATATCTGCAGAATAAGGTTCTATGTGCTAGTTAGGTTGAGAAGGCTTTAGGGATGAACTAGCTAAAAATGAATTCAGACTGAAAACCTTTAAGAACTCCTCTAGTCTATTGCAGTCCTACCATGAGAAAAACCAAGCTAAACCCAATGCTACCATTGGACTTGACTATGGCACTCTTAAACAGAGGAAAGGCTATGCTGTCATTGAAGATGACATAGTTGTTCAGGATGAAGTGCCTCACATTTTGAAAAAGACTGAGTCTCCAATTTTTAAAGAACCAACATTTGAAATTGATGAGAATGCCTTACTCATTAAGCAAATGTTGAATGATGAGGATGAGGCACAGTCTAGTGAACAACCAGCATCCTCTAAGAGTGAGAGTGTCAAGGCAAAAGCCAAGAAGCCAGTAGGAGGTAGACCTAGACCTGAGAAGTTTGTGAAGTTTGTTTCAGCTGGGAAAAATGAATCTGAGAAGAAAGTGGCTAATAAGAAACAAAACAGGAATGGCAAGCTAGGGATAAACAAGAATAATAATTATGCTTATGTGCCAAATGCCCCTAGAAAAGTTTGTCAAAACTATTTTAGCACTAATCACTTAACTCATGCATGCAAGAAACCAACTGGTAGTGTAGCTAAGCCTTTCTATGATTGCTCTGTGCCTTTGAGACATAGAGATTCACCTTTCTATGATAAACTTGACTGTATGCCATGCAACATGAATGTTATGACTAGCTGTTTTAATTTGAGAAGACAATTCATGGATGGTTACATCAGTCACAATATTCACACACACTACACAAGGCCAGAGTCTTCAAGTCCTACTAAAGTGAGGAAGGTACCTCTATCACCTAAGTCTAAGAATTCAGATTCTAAGAAAGTTGATAAGCATGCTGTTTTTGACAAGAAGACTAGTCCTAAGAAAGTTGATAAGCATGCTGTTTTTGACAAATCTGTTTCTAAGCCAAGTGGACCCAAACTTGTTTGGGTACCAAAGAAAAAGTAATACCTTTGTGCTTGCAGGGCAAAGAAAGTGAAAAGAAGGTCATGTGGATTTTGGACAGTGGATGCTCAAATCACATGACTGGTGATATGGCCCTGCTATCACAATATGAGGAGAAGGCTAGCCCAATGGTTGATTTTAGAGATGACAGCATGGGTAACACATTGGGATACGACAAGTTAAAAGTTGGTATTGTCATCATTGAAGATGTAGCACTAGTCAAGGGCCTCAAGCATAATTTGCTAAGTGTTGGTCAGTTTACTGATAGAGGATTCAAGGTAAATTTTGACAAAGATGAATGTTTGATCACCCACAAGAAGACTGGTGATTTTGCTCTATTTGGAGTAAGAAAAGGGAGCCTGCTTGTAGCCAATATGGACTCTGCGAACAAGGACAAAGTTTGTTGCTTCTACTCAAAAGCATCAAATGAAGATTGTTGGCTATGGCACAAGAAGTTATCACACCTGAACTTTAAGGCCATTAATTCTCTAGTCAAAAGAGAGTTAGTGAGAGGTATGCCCACACTTGAATTCTGTCAAGAAGGAGTGTGTGAGGCTTGCCAAAAAGGAAAGATGAAAAGGTCAAGCCACAAGTCAAAGACAGTGACATCAATCACCAAGCCCCTACAATTAATTCATATGGATTTGTTTGGGCCTGTCAATATTATGTCACTCTCAAGAAAGAAGTATGCTCTAGTGATGGTTGATGACTACACAAGGTATACATGGGTGGAATTCCTAGCATCAAAGGATGAGGCTCCACAAGTAATCATTGAGCACACAAAGAAAGTTGATAGGGAAGCAAAAGCCAACAATGTAAGTGTGATTGCATTTAGAAGTGACAATGGAACAGAGTTCAAAAATGCCTTACTTGAAGCATTTTGCAAAGAGAATGGCATTTCTCAACAATTCTCAGCTCCAAGGACTCCATAACAAAATGGAGTAGTTGAGAGAAAGAATATAACTCTAATTGAGGATGTTAGAACAATGTTGCTTGATGCAAAGATTCCTACATGCTTTTGGGCTAAGGCTGTGAGCATTGCATGCTATATCCAGAATAGAACCCTTATCAACAAAAATACTGGAAAGACACCTTACAATTTGATGACTGGAAAGAAGCCTACTCTAAAGTATGTTCATACTTTTGGAAGAAAATGCTTTGTGTTGAAAGACAATTCAGAATATGTTGGGAAGTTTGATGCAAAGGCATTTGAAGGAATATTTCTTGGCTATTCTATGGAGAGAATTGCATACAAAATTTATGTCATCAGTCAAAAGAAAGTTATGGAAAGCACAGATGTGACATTTGATGACAACAAACTACTTGGATTAGAAGAAGCCAATGATGAAGATAGAGATCCATTAAAGTTTGAAAATCTAGATGATTCTGATGAAGAGATTGAAACTGAAGTTGAAACTCTAGTTCAACAAACTCAAGTGAATGATGAAGCAAGAGAAGAATCTGATCCAATCAACAGTGAAGAGACTAGCATCCAAGACACACCTGTGAATAGTAGCAACTTCATAGGGGGAGGAAATGAAAATGATCATGACTTGGATGATGAAGCAACATCAAGGTTGAGAAATCAAACTGAGCACTCAAGGAAATGGGATAGGTCACACACTGCAGAGCAAATTATTGGAGATCCAAATGCAGGAGTGAGAACTAGGAGAGCAACTCAAAATGAGTGCCTCTATGGTTGCTTTCTATCTCAGATTGAGCCTAAGAAACTTGATGATGCACTGTTGGATCCAGATTGGATTACTGCTATACAAGAGGAGCTGAATGAATTTGAAAGAAACAAAGAATGGGAACTTGTACCTGCACCAAAGAACAGAACCATTGTTGGAACAAAATGGGTTCTGAAGAATAAGATGGATGAAGATGGTGTAATAGTAAGAAATAAAGCAAGGTTGGTTGCAAAAGGATACTCTCAACAGGAAGGCATTGACTATAATGAGACATTTGCTCATATTGCTAGATTGGAGGCCATCAGAAGCTTCTTGGCATTTTCTGCTCATTCAAACTTTAAAGTCTATTAAATGGATGTCAAGAGTGTATTTCTGAATGGGGAGTTGGAAGAAGAAGTTTATGTGCAACAACCACCTAGCTTTGAGGATCCACATTTCCTAGAATTTGTCTACAGATTGCTTAAGAAATTGTATGGACTTAAGCATGCTCCAAGGGCATGGTATGACACTTTATCACAATTTCTTCTTGAAAATCAATTCACTAGAGGCACATTGGACAAGACACTATTTTACAAGAAGCATGGTAATGATATTATCCTAGTTCAGATCTATGTGGATGATATCATATTTGACTCTACAAATGAGAAGCTGTGTAAGAAATTATCTAAGCTCATGCAAAGCAGATATGAGATGAGTATGATGGGAGAGTTAACATTCTTTATTGGATTGCAAGTTAGTCAGAGGAAGGATGGTATCTTCATCAGTCAAACCAAGTACATCAAGGATTTATTAAAGAAGTTTGATTTAGAAGACTACGCACCTGCAAAGACACCCATGGCCACTGCCACCAAATTGGATGAAGATGTCAAAGGCAAGAATGTAGATATCTCAATCTATAGAGGCATGGTTGGTTCTCTACTCTATCTCACTGCAAGTAGGCCAGACATCATGTTTGCTACATGTCTGTGTGCAAGGTTTCAATCAAATCCAAAAGAGTCATATTTGATTGCTATAAATAGGATCTTTAGATATTTGAAGGGCACTCCAAACTTGAGTTTATGGTATCCTAAGGACACAGGGTTCAATCTAGCTGGTTATTCTGATGCTGATTATGCTGGATGCAGAGTGGATAGGAAAAGCACCTCAGGTAGCTGCCAGTTTATTGGAAAAAGGTTAGTCTCTTGGTACAGCAAGAAATAATAATCTGTGTGAACTTCCACAGCTGAGGCTGAATACATAGCTACTGGAAGTTGCTGTGCTCAAGTGCATTGGATTAGAAATCAGCTTAGAGATTATGGACTTGTGTTGGAAAGAATTCTAATCATGTGTGACAACACAAGTGTAATCTCTATAGTTGCCAATCCTGTCAATCATTCTAGGACAAAGCACATTGACATCAGATATCATTTCATTAGGGAGCATGCAACTAATGGAACCATTGAGTTACATTATGTCCCTACAGATAAACAGTTAGCTGATATATTCACTAAGCCATTGGATGAAGCCACCTTCACAAGGTTGGTTAGTGAGATTGGAATCCTGAATTCTTCAGAATCTGGCTAAGTGAAAATATTAACTAGATTGTTGCAGCAGTAAACACTTACTTTATCTAAATTCTCAATATTTTTGAAGTAAGTGTTGGCTGAAATATGATTTATAAATATTTCAAATCTGTTGCATATGTTGAAAATCATATTCGAATTAGCTTAAAATTTTTATGAAATTTAAGATTATCACTATTTAATTTGTTAGAATATTCTTCATTGAATAATTCTGGTGAATTTTGAAAAGATAGTGAAAATTAACTTTTATGAGTGGAAAGTGTAGATCGATAAGTCAGACTTCTCTAATGACTTTCATGTCTATGGTCGACTTCTCTAACAAGTCTATTTGGAACACTCTTGAGTTCTCGAATAGTGCATTTTGGAGAAATCGAACAGAGACTTGCTTGACTTCTCGAATAGGACATTTGAGTTCTCTAATGACTGAGTTCTCGAATAGAACATTTGAGTTGTTGAATCATTTGAAAAGGCTGAATTTTCGCTAAATCTTAACCGTTTTTGGATTTTTATTCAGAATTTTAAATCACTCATAAAAACATATTTTATTTAATTTGGAATTATTTCTAAGTTAGATAATAGCCAGCTGTGAGTTACAAACTGCTTGAGATATCGATTAAGCCTCTCTTGACTTATCGAATAGTTGATTTCTACTTCTCGAATGCCTGACTTGTCGATACAAAACATATATCTAATCGACAATTCAAGTACTTCATACTTATACAGTTTTACATCTATTCGTTTCATTTCATTCGATTTCTCAAGCATCTAAAGTTCCAAAACCTCTGAAAACCCTAACTTCAAAAGCTAAATTTCTTCTTCAACCTTCGTTCTCTTCTCTCGTCTCTCAGTGTAACAATGGCAAATACCCAACTCACAATTCCTACCCACACCAACTTCATTGCTATTACTAGTGATGTGGAAGCACCCAATGCTAATTTCAAGTGCTTCGTTCGCTGGATGTCTGAGTCATACATCAAGGATGCACTCTCAGCCAACCCAACTCTGTACCTAGATCTCCTAGAACAGTTTTGGAGGACATCCACTGTAGAAGTTATTGCTCTCGAAAATGTAGTAACCTCTTATATCATCTACTGCAAAATACAAGAGAAATAGGTTACTATCACTACCGAGGATATGAATCAAGCACTAGGACTTCATCAGGACCGGTATCACCCTCTGGTATCTGATGATGATTTGATTACATTCTTCGACTTTATCAGATATGATGATACAATCAAGATTAGAAAAATGAACAGGAAGTGTCTCAGAAAGGAATGGAGTTTTGTGTTCGCCACACTGCTACAGGTGTTCATTGCTAGAAAGTCGAGTTTTGATCAAATCAGTGCACCTGCACAACAAATTGCATACTCCCTGGCATATGATAGGAAAATCAATGTGGGTAATCTAATTATGCAGGAGCTATCTGGGAGACTTGGTAAGAACTCAACCAAGAGAGGTACTGAAATTTTCTTCCCTTGTTTTCTTCAATCTGCTCTTAATTTTGTAGATAATAAACTAATTGAATTGCCTAGGATAGATAGAAATAGAATAGGCTTTCCGAAATCCATGACCAAACTCATTTTTTGTAACTTGGAGACTAAGAATGATGTGGATGTTAGGCTTGTAATAACCCCTCATATGCAGAGGTTATTTGAGTCTTACCCCCACAACATGCCAACATTTGCCTCTAAGTCAGAGTTAGCACAGCCCAAGCAAGTAGAACAAAATGCTAACCCAGGGCCTACTAACCAACCCCCTCAACCAAACAATGTACCAAACACAGAGCCACCTGCATCATCCTCTCAACAGGATGGTGTTAGTAAAAAGGAGAAAAAGAAGAGAAAACAGATTATTTCTGAACCATTGAATATCTTAACTGAAGCAGCATTGGCTGTAGAATTATGTTTAGAAAGTGAGGAACCTGAGTCACCCTTACTAAGGCCAAAGAAGAAAAAATCTAAAACCACCTCTTCAGTCACACAAATGGCTGAAGTTGTAAAATCAGGGGCAAACAGCTCACTAGATGTACCCTCTCAACAGGGTGCATCTATAGAATCAAGCATCCTCCCCAATGCACTATCTTGTAATGAGTCAGCACCTGGGAGTGATAAGGCTGGCACAACATTTAGTGGAGAGTACATCACACTTGAAACTCCCTCTATTTCTCAGGGGGAGTTGCCAAAATCCAATCCACAAGACACTCTTCTTTCATAATCTTACAATGATATTTCTTTGGAGCCTGCAACTCAAGTAATTGAGGAGCAAGGCATTGATCATCAAGAATTCTCTTCTCATGGTGAGCCAATGGACTCAAGTGACTTAGTGCATGACACTTTGTTCACCGCCCGGGAACTACAGTTAGATGGTGAGAGAATGCAAGCTGGGGCATATCCTAATGACACCATCACAAACACAGAGGATTCACTAGTTTTCACTATAGACTCTGTGCATGTGTCATCTACTGTTGTAACTCATCCCACACCTGTGGAGATAACAATAGTAGAGTCAATCCATCCGGTTGTAGAAGTTGCATCTGTAACTGAGGAGTCTAGCTTGCCTAGCTCTAGCTCTGACTTCATAAATCAATGGCTGAAGCCTGTGCAACATGGCAGTGCTTCAGGATCAGGATATGACCCACCATAATTGACGGTTGAAGCACTTCAAAGCCTAGTTGTGGATCAGATTCCTGAGTTTGTAAAAATTGCTCAACACCTTGTCACCTCCAACTTGCCAAATCCACAGTATGAAGCCATCTTGCTCTGTCATAAAGAAGATGTGGAGAGTCAAAAGCAGAAAATAGCAGATGAGGCTGAAAGAGATGGTAATGTGGATGCTTGGCTGTAAGGTTCTTATGACATTGCTCTCTCAGAAGGTCTTCAATTTCTTAGAGAAGAGTACATCACCTCACTAGGGTTAGATTCCAAATCCCTAACCCCTAGTGATGTGTACAAAGCAATGAATGAAACCTACAAGGGAATCTTGAAAGCTGCACACTAACTTGGCAAGGGCCTAAAGACAGAAATCAATGAAGTGTGTTCAGCCACATTCCATCAAGTTAATGACATCAAGAGGGATTTTTCTGTAAAGTTTCCTACTCTAGGCCCTGTTCTCAGAGACATTCAAGAATGAAAATCTACCTGCACCAAGATGGACAATGGCTTGGCATTGGTTCAAGGGGCTGTGAAGAATATGGCACTTCAAATGGAGAAACTATCTGGTCAGAGAGCTGATGCCAATACCATGCTAAGGACTCTTTTTGTAAATCAATATGGAGATAAGCTGGTGACTGAAGTCCCTATTCATGAAATGACCAAATTTGAGGTACTAAGGCTCAAGGAACAATCCCTATCTGGCTTTAAATCTACTGAGTTATTTAACAAGGTGGATGCTCTGGAAAAAGAAGTGACCTCACTCAAGCAATCCAATGCTCATCTTACAGATACAGTTGCAACACTTACTGAACAATTGAACACTCAGGCCACCACAACAGCTGATGTTCTTCTGCATCAACAACTGATGTTGTCTGCTATGATGAAGCATATGGGGCTCCTCCTACCTGATGAATCTGTTAATCCCACCTCTTCCAACCCAAGGGTCTCTACCAAAGCCACTGTGCCTGACAACAAGCCTAAGGGGGAGAAGAGGAACTTAAGGACACCAAAGCCTAAGGGGGAGCAGCAGACTAAGGGAGAGAAGCTTAAGGAGAAGGGCATAACCATAAATGAGGGTGGTCAATCAAGAAGAACGTCCAAATCTGAAATTTATGTTCCAGGCAAAGGGAAAGCCAAGGTTGATGAACCTCCATCCTCTCTGCCAGTGGTTACTCTACCAACTGTGCATGTCAATACTCCAGGTGGCTAAAAGCAATCTATCACCACCACAGTGGTTGCAGGGAGTATGCCATCTGACAATCTTCAAATCTCCAAGACTGAAAGTGCCAAGCTTGTGGAAGTGAAGTTGATTACTGAGGCCAAGCTACAAGAAATTGCTAACTCAAATGTTTATCATGATGAAACATTCTTGGAGTTTCTGAAAGCTCTAAAGGAACAGGCTGGTGACACTCTACTCTATCTGAGGAGCTTGAAGGATCAGATGAATACTTCACTGTAATACCCAAGAAAGTCCACAGCTCATGGTTCAAGGAGATACTGATGATTTCAAAGTCCCAGATATGGCATCTAACCAACAAAACACTACAAGCTTTAAAGTTCATAGAGGTGGAGGTTCTAATCTAGCTAATTGAGAAGAGAGATGTCATTGAGAATAACAAGAGTCTATACAATGACTTAAGGAATGAGAAACAGGCCAGACAGCCTGAAGTGTGCACTAATCTAGGAACCATCCTTTATCAGTCTGGTACTAAAATTCAAGATGTCAAACAGCTGGTCATTCCTAGTGATCTCACTCTTCAGAATCACGGACTTGTCATTACTATTATTGAGCAACTGCAAAAGAAGGATGTGATAAGAACTGCTGAAGAAATAGAGGCATTGCATATTCTCAGAACATTCATTACAATTGGTGCAATTCCAGAAATAGCCAAGCCCAGGAGAAATAATGTTGATAAAGATGAGGACAAAAGTGATGGGAGGAGAAGACATCACAGGAGTGATAAGGGTGATGAGGACAAGAAGAAGAAAGATAGTAAGGATAAGAAAGGAGATGTTGACCAAAGCAAAGTCTATGAGAGGAAAAGTGGAAAACAGCAAGCCTTAGGCATTGCTAACTGTAACCTCACTATAACACAAGACTCTAAGTCTAGGGTGAATACAGTTAGTAGTGACCTATCAAAATCTATATCTTTAGCTTCTGCAACTGTTTTGCCACCTCAAGAAGAGAAGGATATTCAACTCAAGAAACCATCTGTATGTTTCCAAAAGCAAACTGCTAATGGTGTACTACAATGGTCTACCAGCAAAGGTCACAAGTTTCTGCCAAGAAACCAAGTGAAAAAGATCAAATTCAAACAAGCTGCAAGAAGATTAAAGCCATCTAAATCAAGGGCCCTAACTATCATTCCAGGATTAAAACTCCAACCACTAGATGAAGACTTTGATGATGACCAACCACATTTCCTATGGGCTCAAAGAATCTATCATGTTGCCATGCTGCCTTGAAATTAAATATACTGATAGAAGATAGAAGAAATTCAGGCAAGGGACATGTCAGCATTGGGGCAAGCTAGATGATATAGAAAGGATTATTGCTACGTTGGATTCTAAAGATAGAGTGGAAAGTGTATGGAAGCTGGAGTCGATTGACTTTGTCAAGATGAAAAGAGATCACCAGGTATAACAGAAAAAGAAAAGTGAGGAATTGTTAAAGAAAATAGAGGAGAAGTTTGTTGCTATGGAAGCTAAGGCTGATGAGTTAAGAGCCATGGGTCTGTGTAGAGTCAAGTATAATCCTTACATTATTGAATACAAGAAATATGGAAGAAATGTGAAGATTAGAATGGACTACATCAGTTACTACTCTGAAAAATAGCTGAATGAAGTTCTTAAAGATCTATCAGGCTCTCCTCTAATTGAGGAACTCACTGCTATAGAAGACATTGTTCTTGCTATGGAAGAAAATGCAAAGAAGAAAGCTAAAGAAGCTGAAGAAAAGAAGAAAAATGAGAATATGCAAGCCAAAGCTCAAGAGATGAATCCAAAAGGATATGGCTAGTAATTCTTCATAACTTGTAAGGATGCCTCTTTGCATTTTCAATCAAATTACATACCTGTACTTTTCAAGTTTTATCTTATGTATGTTAGGCTTGTTATCAGACATGAAATTGTGACTAACTGTCTTACTCACAATTTGGGGGAGATTGTTAGTCACAGAGGCATGCCTGTATACATCTAATAACAAGCCTAATTGACTGTAATGCTTTACATTACCTACATGACCTCTTAACTGAGGGAACCTCTAGTTGTAGAGTTTCTACTTGTTGTAGTACTTATAACAGGCATCAAATTCTACCTGTGTAACTGTAATTGAAGTCAGAGAATAATGATTGAAAGAAGTTCTAAGGATCATGCCTCAAGCTTGAAGACCAAGACTGTTAAAATAAACACAGTTGGAATTTGGAGAATGAATATTTGCCTAAGTACCAATTGGAGAAGTGTTTTGATCTATTCGAGAAGTCTAGCATTCGACATGTCTAATACTCTATTCGAGAACTCAACAAGTCAACAAGTCAAAGCATCATTCGAGTTCTCTTAAATTCAACAAGTCAAAGCTACATTCGATATCTCAAGGTCTAAAGAAGCTATTCGACATCTCAAGGACTCCATAAACTAAAAGCTCTATTCGACAAGTCAAGGATTCCTGAAGAAAAGACTAATTCAAGAAGTGATTCAATATGTCAATTATATAGTATTCGAGAACTCAGAGTTATCTATCAAGTCAATTCTTGTTCTCGAATCAACCACTTAGTTACTTCTCGAATGCAGTCTTGGAGACAAAATACTGGAGAATTGTACAAGTCAGAAACCTATAGCAAGCCAAAACACTTTCAGAACCACAGTACTGTAAAGTAATTTTTGAAAGACTACAAGAAGCTTAGAGAGATGTATAAGGAGAAAAGCTGTTAAAGAAGTGGATCTGAACAGAGTTAAAGAAAGTCAAATCTCAAGCCGTTTGGATATTACTCAAAAAGGGATAGACATATTAGAAAGTAATTTTGTATGTCACCCTGTTTGTAGTAAGTAGCTGTACTCATGTTCTATAAGAGTACAACCTCACTTCTCTAGTAGTTAAGCTTTTCAAGAACATTTAGATATATACATTTTCTCTAAGAAAAGTGAAGCTGAGAATACTAACATTTGTATTCACAGTTTGTAGCAAGTGAGTGATCGTGTTCTTGTGTTTATATTCCGCATTTACATAATCTGTTAAACACAAACACACACTTTGTTACACAACCAGATTCAAACCCTTCAAACAACCTTCACCTAAAACACTTATCAGAAGAAAAGTTTGAGAATCCATTCACCCCCCCTCTGTATTCTCTTTGGTATATTCAGTACTCAACAATGAAATCACCTTTATGTTTGTGATAAAATCAGGAACACCTACATCTAGCAAAATGAATTGAGCTTGAGATTGTTGTCCCCGTTTTTAGCAAAATGATTCTTTTGATCGTGTTGAGTGTTTCCCTTGGTGATATACATACAAATATCACCATATTTGTATGTATATAAATTTCTCAATTTCTGTCCGACCAACAAACAGATCGGGGACTATGTAAGAAAAGAAGGTTTCCCTTGAGTTTTGTATGTGTGTGTTTGATTTGAATTTGAGCTGTGAACATATTGAAATCGAGCTAAGAGTTACGGCTGAAAAAGAAGGGGGAAATGAAATACTGGGTAGGGAGGGAAATGAATTTTTGGGTACATGGGGAAAAGAAGAAGGGGGAAATGAAATATCGGATAGGGAGGGAAATGAATTTTAACATAGATCTAGTTAAATCGTCCCCGATTAACAAAATATTTTTTAAATAAATTTTTTGATGATCCAATTGTACCGATGGTAATAGGTACTCATTATAGTGTTGAGAAAAAATAATAAAAAAATTTCAAATTTATCTTATACAACTTTTTTACAAAGATCTAGTCAAAGTACCGCTCCCTATAACGAGATTCGTACCCGATTCACAAAATATTTTTTTTAAATGCTGTTTTCGTTGATCCAACCGTACAAATGTTAATAGGTACTCATTCTAGTGTTGGGAAAAAATAATAAAAAATTTAGGAATTTATCTTGTACGACTTTTTAACAGAGATCTAGTCAAAGTACTACTCCCTAAAACGAGATTCGTCCCCGATTAACAAAAAAAAATTTTTAACGAATTTTTCAACGATCCAACCGTACGGATGGTAATAGGTACTCATTCTAGTGTTGGGAAAAAATAATAAAAAAATTTCAAATTTATCATGTACGATTTTTTTACAAAGATCTAGTTAAAGTACCGCTCCACATAACGAGATTCGTACCCGATTCGCAAAATATTTTTTTCAAATGCATTTTTCATTGGTCCAACCGTACGGATGTTAATAGGTACTCATTCTAGTGTTGGGAAAAAATAATCAAAAATTTAAGAATTTATCTTGTACGACTTTTTAACAAAGATCTAGTCAAAGTACTACTCCCTAAAACGAAATATGTCCCCGATTAAAAAAATATTTTTTTAAATGAATTTTTCGACGATCCAACCGTACGAATGGTAATAGGTACTCATTCTAGTGTTGGGAAAAAATAATCAAAAAATTTCAAATTTATCTTGTACGACTTTTTTACAAAGATCTAGTCAAAGTACCGCTCCCTATAACGAGATTCGTACCCGATTCACAAAATATTTTTTTTAAATGCATTTTTCATTGATCCAACCGTACGGATGTCAATTGGTACTCATTCTAGTGTCGGGAAAAAATAATCAAAAATTTAGGAATTTATCTTGTACGACTTTTTAATAGAGATCTAGTCAAAGTACTACTCCCTAAATGGAGATTCGTCCCCGATTAACAAAATATTTTTTTAAATGAATTTTTCGACGATCCAACCGTACGGATGGTAATAGGTACTCATTCTGGTATTGGGAAAAAATAATCAAAAAAATTCAAATTTATCTTGTACGACTTTTTACAAAGATCTAGTCAAAGTACCGCTCCCTATAACGAGATTCGTACCAGATTCACAAAATATTTTTTTTAAAAGCATTTTTCGTAGATCCAACCATACGGATGTTAATAGGTACTCATTCTAGTGTTGGGAAAAAATAATCAAAAATTTAGGAATTTATCTTGTACGACTTTTTAATAGAGATCTAGTCAAAGTACTACTCCCTAAAACGAGATTCATCCCTGATTAATAAAATATTTTTTTAAATGAATTTTTCGACGATCCAACCGTACGGATGGTAATAGGTACTCATTCTAGTTTTGGAATAAAATAATCAAAAAATTTCAGTAGTTCACTACTAATTTATGAGGGTGTATGTATTTTTCGTTGTATTCTATATATTTAAAAGTGAATAAAATAGCGATTTAAAATGGTTAATAATTTTTATAAAATTCAAAAATTTCTTAAAAATAGTGTTGGGAGATCCTGATGATCCCACACCCCTGTTTACTGAGGAGGTGTTGAATGCTCGTATTTCAAAGAAGTTCAAGATGCCGACAATCAAGGCTTATGATGGAACGGGAGATCCCGCAAATCACGTCAGGACATTCTCAAACGCACTGTTGTTGTAGCCTGCAAGTGATGCTTTAAAGTGTAGGGCGTTCCCTCAAACCCTGTCGGGCATGGCTCAAAGATGGTATAGTCGCTTGCCTGCGAACTCAATTGGCTCTTTTAAGGAGTTAAGTGCTGCTTATATTAGTCAGTTTATAAGCGGAAGAGTTCATGAGAAAAGCTCTGCATCTCTTATATATGTGGTGCAAGGAAAAAATTAAAATCTGAGGGACTATCTCAAGAGGTTCACTAAGGAGACGTTGAATATCACTGACTTGGAGAACAAGGTGGAAATGGTAGCCCTAGAGCATGGAACTACTGATCTATTCTTTAAGAGGACTTTGACAAAGCATCCCCCTGAGAACATGGCTGAACTCCAACGAAGAGCTGATAAGTATATCAAGGCTGAGGATAGCATGAAGAAAGAAGCTACGGGAGGCAATGGTAAGGGTACCAATGACTCAAAGAAGCGAAAGCAAGAACAAGAGTATGATGCTAGGGACAAATATCCCCGGACTAGTAAGGACTCTGATTCACCACCGAAGAAGAGTTTGGGACCAAGATTTTCTGACTACGCAAGGTTGAATGCTCCTAGGAGCCAGATCTTATTAGATATCGAGAAGGATAAGGACTTTCGGTGGCCGAAGCCACTCAGAGGTGAACCCGAAAAGAGAAACAAGGATCTGTACTGTAGGTTCCACAGGGATGTGGGACATGATGCGGATGACTGTAGACAGTTGAAGGATGAGATTGAATTCTTGATCCGGAAGTGAAAGTTAAACAAGTTCACTAAGGGTTAAGGTCGTTGAACCCAGAGAAGGGATTATGATAGGAGAGACAATGATAGGAGGGATAACGATCGTGATCGTAACCCACAGCCCCGAGGGCCAGATATCAACATGATTTGGGGAGACCCGACAGCGGCCGGTACAACTCGAAACTCTCAAAACGCGTATGCCAGAGAAGTGATGCACATCGTGGGAAAGGCCCCGAAGCGTGCTAGGACTGAAATAGCAATTGGCCTTGATGATTCAGACCTTGAAGGGTGAATTTCCCCCATGACGACCCGTTGGTCATAACCCCTGTAATTGGAAACTCAGAGGTGAAGCGAGTCTTGATAGACAATGGAGCTTCTGTTGATATCTTGTTTCATGACGCTTTTGTAAAGATGGGGTACACTGACTCTCAATTGACCCCGACCAACACGCCTATTTACGGATTTAACGGAGTTGAGTCCAAGGTTGAAGGGACTATTCAACTGCCCGTGACAATCGGGCAAAAACCTAAGGAAGCCACTCAGACGGTGAATTTTCTGGTGATCAAGGCTACCTTGACATACAATACAATCCTGGGAAGGACCGGTCTTCATGCGTTCAAGGCTGTTGCCTCTACCTATCACATGAAGGTCAAGTTTCCAACCAGGAATGGTGTTGGAGAACAGAAAGGAGATCAGAAAATGGCCAGAAGTTGCTATGTGGCTGCTTTGAGAGCTGATGGAGTCGGTGGGCGGGTACTCCCGATTGAAGACATGGATGTTCGCGGTGATGATGAACACCGAGGAAAGCCAGCAGAGGACTTGGTTCCCATACCTCTAGAGTTGGGCGACCCTGAAAAAGTTACTTATGTAGGAGCTTCTCTGAAGGAACCCTTGAAGGGCAAATTGATAGCATTCTTACAAGAGAACAGTGATGTGTTTGCTTGGACAGCAGCTGATATGCCAGAGATTGATCCCCAACTTATAACTCACAAGTTGAATGTTGATCCTGAGCATAAGATAATAAAACAAAAGAAGAGAAATTTTGCTCCCGAAAGGCAAGAAGCCATTAAGCAAAAAGTTGATAAGCTCTTAGAGGCTGGTTTCATTGAAGAGATTCAGTTCCCAGAATGGTTGGCCAACCCTGTGATGGTCAAGAAGGCAAATGGGAAGTGGAGGATGTGTATAGACTTCACTGATTTGAATGATGCATGCCCAAAAGATTGCTTTCCCTTGCCAAGAAAAGACACATTGATAGATGCCACATATGGACATGAGATGTTGAGCTTCATGGACGGATTCAGTGGTTATAATCAGATTAAGATGCACAAGGATGACATCCCAAAGGTATCCTTTATAACAGACTTTGGTGTTTTCTGTTACCTTGTCATGGCTTTTGGTTTAAAGAATGCAGGAGCTACTTACCAACGACTTGTGAATAAGATATTTGCTCATCTGATTGGAAAAACCAAGGAGGTTTACATTTGATGATATGTTGGTCAAGAGCCTAACCAAGGCGGACCACATTAAGCACCTCAGAGAGGCATTCAAAGTGCTGAGGCACCATAAGATGATGTTGAATCCAGCCAAGTGTGCTTTTGGTGTTGGATCAGGAAAATTTTTGGGATTGATGGTTTTGAAGAGAGGCATAGAGGCCAACCTTGATAAAATCAAAGCAATTCTGGATATGGAACCACCCCGCTCTATACGAGATGTGCAGAAGTTAACGGGCCGAGTTACAGCCCTAGGGAGGTTTATCTCCAAGTCTGGTGACAAATGCTTGCCTTTCTTTCAGGCATTGAAGAAAGTGAAAACTTTTGAGTGGACTCCTGAGATCCAAGAGGCCTTTGAACAGTTGAAGAAGTACATGGCTTAAGCTCCGTTGTTGGCCAAAACTAGTCCAAGGGAGACTCTTTATCTATATCAGGCGGTATCTGAACAAGCATTGCGTGCCATCCTCATTCGAGAAGAAAATAAGATTCAGAAACCTGTCTATTATGTGAGCAAGGTGTTGCACGGGGCTGAGTTAAATTACTCTCCCATCGAGAAGTTTGCTTTGGCATTGGTAACGGCTTCAAGGAAGCTACGACCATACTTCCAGGCATATAAGGTTCAAGTCCTGACGGACCAGCAGTTGAGGAATATATTGCATAGCCCGAAGGCCAGTGAAAGGCTAATCAAGTGGGCGATAGAACTTGGAGAATTTGATATCACGTATAAGCCTCGAACAGCCATCAAGGCTCAGGCATTGGCTGACTTCGTGGTTGAATGCACCATTAACAACCAAGAAGTCAGGGGGCAGGAGATAGTAGCTACCCCTGGGAAAGGGGATAAGGATGAGGAACTTGTACCTGACCTGAAGGAGTATTGGGTGCTCTATTTTGATGGGGCATCAAAAACAAGATCTAGTGGTGCAGGTTTAGTCTTGCAAAGCCCCGATGGGTTCACAGTTGAGTACACTTTGAAGTTGGACTTTCCAATAACTAACAATGAAGCTGAGTATGTAGCCTTGATAGCCGGGTTAGGCTTGGCAAGAATAATGAGGGTCAAGAATCTCAAAGTTTGTGGGGATTCAAGACTAGTGGTATCACAAGTGAATGGTGAATTCGAAGCTAACGATGAAACTATGGTGAAGTATTTAAGAGTTGTGAAAGCTGTTATGACTCAGTTTGATGAGTGCTATGTGGAGCACATTCCGAGAGAAGAGACCGTTAAGGCTGATGCCCTGTCTAAGTTCGCTTCTTCTGAGATAGAGAATTATGCAGGGAGTGTTTACTTCCAGGTCTTGAAGACCCCGACCATCATCTCTAGGTTGGTGGCACCGATTGATGTAGGAGGTTGTTGGATAGATCCTATCAAGGCTCACCTCGAAACCGGATGGCTCCCTGACAATGCCTTGGAGGCACGAAAGCTGTAAGTGAGAGCATTAAGATATGCCTTGATCGAGGGCATCCTGTATAAGAGGTCGTTTGTTATCCCTTACTTGAAGTGTTTGAGATCCAGAGAGGCAAAGGAAGCACTAGAAGAAGTTCATGGTGGGATTTGTGGGCAGCACTTGGGGGGCAGGGCCCAAGCTCACAAGATCACTCGCTTGGGATTTTATTGGCCAGAGATGTTGGTTGATGCGCGAGATTATGTCAAGAGGTGTGAGAGATGCCAAAAGCATGCTCCAATTGTAAGGCAGCCGCCTGAGATGTTGACTTCGATTAACTCTCCTATTCCATTTGCAATGTGGGGGATGGATATACTTGGTCCTTTTCCCGTGGCTTCAGCACAAAGGAAGTTCTTGATAGTGGCCATTGACTACTTCACTAAATGGATTGAGGCTAAACCTTTAGCCACGATAACCACCAAACAAGTTGCCCAGTTCTTTTGGGAGAACATAATTTGCAGGCATGGAATTCCACGAATCCTTGTGACAGATAATGGGACACAGTTTAACAACGAAGAGTTCAAGAAGTACTGTGAGGAAAATGATATTGAGCTTCGCTTTACTTCAGTAGCACACCTGTTAGGTCCGGAATAACGTAGAAGGGGGGTTGAATACGTTATTTAAAAATATTTCAATTTTTGATGTGGATATGAGATCAAAAATACTGAATCGAAATAACACAA
The DNA here is from genome assembly GCA_036435485.1 of Saposhnikovia divaricata. Classification (NCBI taxonomy): domain Eukaryota; kingdom Viridiplantae; phylum Streptophyta; class Magnoliopsida; order Apiales; family Apiaceae; genus Saposhnikovia; species Saposhnikovia divaricata. The sequence continues at coordinate 112,229,798 of CM071594.1, read as the reverse complement.
ATGTTTAGGAAATATCTTTGAATAGATAAAACCCGGAGGTTTGGTACACAATTTAATCCTATGGATTAGCTACAAAATCAAACACTCCTAAGGATAGTTTAGGCACGAGGACCTTCTACCCGATACTTCTTGAAAGTGGGCTAAGCCGACTTTCCTACTAGATGGACTGTCTAGCAGCTTACACAGAAAATATATGAGAGGGAAGAGAGAGTTGTGTGTTGAGGTGTGTTTTGAAATGAAATACAAGCAGCCTATTTATAGACTTTAGAAAAATCACTATGCTGCTAAATTACGTAACTGATTACGTCTTTTTTCTTCAGTTGGCGGCTTTTCCTTCTTGCTTGCCGAATTCAACATTTCAACGTTCCTGAACTTTTGATTTTCAAAAGTTAGAAAATAAAACATGTGGGACCCACTTGATGAATAGTACTTTTGGGTACTATTCATGAATAGTAATTTTGGTTACTATTCATATGAATAGTACTATTCATGCGAATAGTGATTTTGGTTACTATTCATGTGAATAGTGATTTCGGTTACTATTAATATGAATAGTGATTTTCGACACTATTCATTTTCCTCTTAATTTTACATCCTTAAATATGCATCTTCCAAAATGGAGGATATCAGTACTGCTCTAAACTCAATCATACCTCTTAACAGTTTTTCTGAGTTTGATACTTCGATTCCTTTGTGAAGTGTTGACGCCTAGTGCAACTGGTCTGGTTCACAGACGACTAACATTCACTCATGGTCTTCGTATCATGTCTTTAAGAACACTACTAAGAATTGTGTAACCATAAAAACTTTATCACTAGAATCTTTTGGCCCTTCAACTGAATCATCTATACATCTTATTTTGTCACTGAGGCTTGATCATGTTAATGAACTTCTTTCAGCGACTTGATCCTTGTTGATGCCTGTTCTTCAAATTTCACGATCCCTGTATAGAGTTAATATTATTTATCTTTTATCCTAGTTGAGTTATATATGTCCTCTATTACATATTACATTACATTATGCTTTACAATCTCCCCCTATTTGATTGTTAGGGTTTGACAAGCAAATTCCTAGAGGATAACTCAACTGATACAAATAAAATACAAAGATAAATAATATTAAAGCGCATTCTGGATCATATATACATTTTCCAGATTTCTAAAATTTGAACAAGTGCAAGACAATTATTCCTCTAGACTGAACATATCTTCAAGTTTGTCTTGCTTTCCTTCCGGCATAGCACTAATACTCCATTAGCTTTTCCTTTCCCAAAATAAAGTTAATTCCGTGTCAACAACCTTTTCCTTGCCCTTACGCCTAGTATATTTTTCTTGATCATCCACCTTCTCCCCCTCAGTTGGATTATCCTCCAGAGTAATAGGATGTGGAGTTGGTAAATTAGACGAAGATGACTTTACCAAGGAGTTGATTGCATGACTAAACTGGGCTGTCATGGAACTTAATTGAACCTGGAATGCATCATGTTGAATAAGTTGCAAATTTTTGATTTCTGCAATGGACTTACAGATATTTGACAACTCTTTCTCCATTGTTTGGACCCGTGTAAGGATTCCGTTGTATTCCTTTCTGGTTACAGGTGCATGTGGTTGAGTAGGTTGCTCACTCGTACGTTCTGCAGGTGTTTCACTCAACACTCTATATTCACTCGGTTTAGTGGTTTTGGTGACACTTACATGTTCTGTTCGTGTTTCCCTCAACTCTCCTCCAGAGCTTCCACCGATATGTGTACCTGCAAATGAAATCATCCTAGCCCTTTTTTCAGAGGTCACGGATGGTGCAATGAAAGTTCGTGAGCTTCCATCCTCGCGTGAAGCGAGTTGCCGACCACTGGTAAATAGTGGTAAATCTCGAAAGAGATCCAGAGATTTTCCTTCTTGGAGGTTAAACTTGAATCGATTAAATGGCACAAAACCCAAGTTTCCCTCGTATGTCTGTGAAGACACTTGGTTCATAAAAGAACCACCTACCGATGGATCTTTCCATAAAATGGAAGATTCACCAGCAGTTATTGAGGTAGGTAATTCTACCTCGGATGCCTGTGAAGGCATTTGATCTTTAGAAAGATCATCAACCACTCTTATGTTCCGTGAAATGGAACTCAAGATAGTTGCTCCCGTCAATTCAACCTTATTTACATTTTCACTCATTGAATAAGGAAGAAATGTTTCACTAACAATTGCAGTTACCTCAGGTTCATTTGGTTTACTTCTTTTAGAATGAGGTAGAGCTGCTGATGTAACTAACTCCTTATGTGGTGCTGCTGAGGCACTATCTCCCTCAAAAATGTTGATGGCTGGTCGTTTAAGTGACAATTGAGGTGTAGGAGTTTGTTGTGTTTGTGTTTGCATTTGTAGAATGGGCTCTTCGGCCTGTGTTAGAGTCGGTGGGATTTCCTTCTCTTGGTCGGGTAAGATGGCCACTGGGGGCTGTAGAAACTGTATTTCCTGTGACACAGCAGGGAATACAGAGGTTGGAATAGCAGGGATTGAAATATTACCTTGTCGTATACCTGCTCTCAATGGTCTTGGCAACAACGGAAGTGGGACAGTCTTTAGATATCCAGTTAGGACTGTAGGCACATCCGTATATTCTTTTTGCTTATGTAATTAATTACATTCGTCTTTATGGAAGAACATTCCACCTTTTGACCATTTTCCAAGCGTACCCTGTCTTCATCATTCAAAAAATCATTTAATATTAGCTGTAGAAACCTTGGATATAGACATTTGACATTTTGAGTCCGAACATCTCTTGTTCCTAAGTGTTTCATCATTAAAATGATTTGACCAAGCACTATTTTTCCAAAATTAATCCTCAAATTATTGGCGACCGCATACCCTATTTTCTGAATATATTCAGGTATTCGATCTTGATTTGTTCTATCTGAGGAAAAAACATGGTTAAGAGTGTGAAAAAAGAAATTCCAATACTGGGTTATAAACGTTCTATAAAGATTACCAGTATTGAAATTGCCATCTTGGTACCTTATAAAACGAAAGAACATTTCAAACTTTTCAGGTGTAGGATCAGAAACGAGATTTTCCATAGGAAAATGAAGAATTCGATTAACATCTCGTTCAGTGACCCTAATCGACCTACCAAATAGTCGATATGTGAATGCACACCCGTCCTGTCTAGAAGTGTTAACCGCACTGCAATATAGTTCACGCAATGCATCATGGTTAAGCTGCATTGGTGTAACTAAAGCATAGCGAATTAATGAATGTTCATTCAAAAATTGTTTCCAAGCCCGAAATTGCTCATCCTGAATGGTTTCGATTTGCTGAATGGAAATAGGATTAACTTTAGCAATTAAAAAGCTTCCCTGCAATGCCATTTTCAAAACTTCGAGGAAATTCAAAAACAAGGGTTAGTTTTTATAAAGGATGATGTATAATGCAAGAATATAAAATCCAATCTAAAAACCACCAACTAGATTGAGAGATCTTTTCGATCAAAGCTCGAAATATTCAGCAATTGTGTGTATATGCTCTGTATATCTGAAAAATGATGATGTTAAACACAAACAAAAACTCATCATTTATAAGGTTTCAAGGACTAGTGGGTTAGGTGAGATATTGACAGGATATGTTGAATAACACCGCTTAATAATTTCTCACCTAATCAACCAATAATTTCTCACCTAATCAATCAATTAGCCGAAAAACATCTTATCACCGAAACCTGTCAGCCGAAAAACATCTTATCACCGAAATCTATTAGCCTATATACACACACACATACAATACTTCTAATTATTATGGATTTAAAAATAATCACGTAGTAAATCAAGAATTAATCCACAATAATCAGATAAACTCACAATTAAATAGACATAAAATTAACAAAATATCATTAATTGATATATGTCAATAAAATATTTATTTAATTATGGTACAATTAACACAATTATTCACTAACTAATTACCATAAAAGATAGCATTTATAAGCATGGCAATTAATATAGAGATAACTGTAAGATGAAGACTGGATGCAAAGTAAATTCACAAGTCCTAAAAATATGAACATTTAAAATACCTGTGAATTTATAACAAATTGCAGTTATTGATTATCCAAAATTAATTAGACAGATTTAACATCCCAAGTTCACCAACTAACCTGGAGAATGTGGATTCATCCAGTGGTTTAGTAAAGATGTCTGCAATTTGTTGATTTGTGGGAACAAAATATAATACCACAGTTCCATTCATGACATGCTCTCGTAAGAAATGATACCTGATATCAATGTGCTTAGTCCTGGTATGTTGAACTGGATTGTTGGCAATGGCAATGGCACTCGTGTTGTCGCATAGAATTGGAATTTTGTCCAACATGAGTCCATAATCCTGAAGTTGATTCCTCATCCACAGGATCTGAGCACAACAACTACCTGCCGCAATGTATTCTGCTTCGGCTGTCGAGGTAGATACTGAGTGTTGCTTCTTGCTGTACCAAGATACCAACCTTCTTCCTAGAAACTGATAGCTTCCAGAAGTACTTTTCCGATCAATCTTACAGCCTGCGAAGTCAGAATCTGTATAGCCAACTAGGTCAAAACCTGTTCCTTTAGGGTACCAAATCCTAAGATTGGGGGTTCCCTTAAGGTATCTGAAAATACGTTTAACAGCTATAAGATGTGACTCTTTAGGGTCAGCCTAGAATCTAGCACATAAACAAGTTGCGAACATAATATCTGGTCGACTAGCAGTTAAGTATAAGAGAGAGCCGATCATACCTCGATACTTCGTGATGTCAACTGACTTACCAGATTTGTCTTGATCAAGCTTGACAGCAGTTGGCATCGGGGTCTTGGCAGTAGCTGCTTCTTCCATCCCATACTTCTTCAGAAGATCCTTTATGTATTTTGATTGGCAGATGAAAATACCATCAGGCTTCTGAACAATTTGAAGTCCAAGGAAGAAGGACAACTCACCCATCATGCTCATCTCGTACTTACTCCGCATTAACTTAGCAAATCTCTTGCATAGAAAATCATTAGTAGAACCAAATATTATATCATCCACATATACTTGCACCAGAATTATATCATTTTTATGCTTTTTATGAAAGAGAGTTTTGTTGATGATACCTCTTGTAAAACCATTTTCAAGTATGAACTTGGAGAAAGTATCATACCATGTTCGAGGGGCTTGCTTGAGACCATAGAGAGCTTTAAAGAGAAAGTACACAAAACCTTCAAAGTCCTTGTCTTCGAACCCAGGGGGTTGTTCAACATAGACTTCTTCTTCTAGATCTTTACTTATTTCTATACCAAGTGTATCCCTCCGTTCAAAAATGCACTCTTCACATCCATCTGAAAAACCTTAAAGTTGGAGTGTGCAGCAAATGCTAAGAATATCCTGATTGCTTCAAGCCTTGCAACTGGAGCATAAGTTTCATCATAATCAATTCCCTCTTCTTGAGAGTAACCCTTTGCTACCAATCGAGCCTTGTTCCTCGCAACAATACCATTTTCATCTAGTTTATTCATAAACACCCATCTAGTGCCAATTACAGATTTATCTTTTGGTCTTGGCACCAGCTTCCATACTTTCTGCCTTTCGAACTGATTGAGTTCTTCCTGCATTGCAGTTACCCAGTCTGGATCATCAAGAGCTTCATCAATCTTTTTAGGTTCAATTTGAGATAAAAATCCTGTAAAATTGCACTCATTCTCTGTTGCTCTTCTAGTCTGTACACCCATGTCCGGTTCACCAATGATTTGTTCAAAGGGATGCGCTCTACTCCATATCCTTTGTCTTGGTAGATCTGATCTTGATGATTCCCCAAGTTCATGATTGTGTTGAGTGTGGTGACTAGTAGATCCAAAATAATTGTTTGCTCCCCCTGAGCTGTTGCTTTCAGAGTTTGATGAATCATTAGCAGCAGATGTTTCTTCACTTGATTGGGGTTCATCGTTCACTTGCTCCCCCTCAACATGTGCTGCTGTTTGATCTACTGGTATAGATTGAACAATAGAGTCTGAAAGAGTATCAGAATTTTGTAGATCAGCATTTATTTCTTCATTCTCAAATCTCAGCTGGTCATGTTCATCAAAATCTTCAAGTCCTGTTATCTTCTTATCATCAAAAGACACATGGATAGATTCCATGACCACTTTTGTTCTCAGATTGTAGACTCTGAATGCTTTTGTGGATAGTGGGTATCCAACAAAGATTCCGTCATCAGCTTTTAAATCAAATTTGGAAAGTTGTTCTGGATGAGTCTTAAGAACAAAACACTTACATCCAAACACATGAAAGTACTTCAGGTTCGGCTTCTTATTTTTCACCATCTCATATGGTGTTTTACCATGCTTGTTTATGAGTGTAGCATTCTGTGTGAAACAAGCAGCTTGCACAGCTTCAGCCCAGAAGTAAGTTGGCAGCTTTGCTTCATCAAGCATGGTCCTTGCCGCTTCTATGAGAGTCATGTTCTTTCTCTCTACTACTTCATTTTGTTGTGGAGTTCCAGGTGCAGAGAATTCTTGCTTTATTCCATTTTCTTTAAAAAACTCTTCCATGACTGCATTCTTGAACTCAGTGCCATTATCACTCCTTATGATTTTCACTGTATGCTTAGATCCTTTGTCCAGTTGTCTGACATGCTCTGTTAAGATTGATGTAGTTTCTTCTTTCTTGTGCATGAAATATACCCATGTATATCTGGTGTATTCATCAACAATAACCAAAGCATATCTTTTCTTTCCAATAGACATTATATTTACTGGACCAAATAAATCAACATGCAATAAGTGATATGGCTCAAGAATTGAGGATTCAGTCTTACTTCTGAATGAAGTTTTCCTTTGTTTTGCCTTTTGACATGAGTCACATAGGACATCTGGAGTAAAAACTAATTTGGGCAATCCTCTCACAAGATCTTTCTTCACTAGCTCATTAATGATGTTGAAATTCAGATGAGAAAGTCTCTTGTGCCAATCCCAGCTTTCTTCAATTGATGCTCTACTCAGTAGACAGATTGCAGAGCCATCAGAGTTTGTTGAAAGCTTGGGTTCATAAATGTTACCATGCCTGTATCCCTTCAGAACAACTTTTCCTATAGATTTGCTTACAACTTCACCGTGTTCTTCAAAGAAATCCACATGATAACCTCTATCATAGATTTGACTCACACTTAGTAGATTATGTTTGAGTCCTGAGACTAGAGCTACAGTTTCAATGATGACATTCCCAAGATTGATATTGCCATATCCCAGAGTCCTTCCTATGTTGCCATCTCCATAAGAAACACTTGGGCCAGCTTTCTCCAAAAATTCTGATAGCAGGGCTTTATTTCCAGTCATGTGTCCTGAGCATCCACTATCCAGAACAAGGATATTTTTCCTGTTACCCTGCAATCACAAAAACCACTAATGATTAGTTTTAAGGACCCAGACTTGCTTGGATCCTTTGGCCTTATTAAGTCTGTTAGCTTTTGTAGCAGAAGTCTTATCAGAGTTTGTGCTAACATTCTTTTTATCAGAATTTATACATGTAGAATCAATCTTGAATTTATTCAAATAGGGTTTAAGTTCATAATAATCATAATACAAATTATGATACTCTTTGCATGTATAAATAGAATGCCAAATACTGCCACAGTGAAAACAAGGATTCTGTGGTTTAAACCTAACCGAACCACTCTTAACTCCTGACTTAGGAGGTATAGAGTTTATATTTTTATTCTTCCTGCAAAAAGTAGCAAGATGGTTAGGATTTCCACAGTTGTGACATTTCTTCCTAGGAGTTTATAGTTATTGCTTTTACTGATGCCTACCTTTCCATTTCTGTTTTTCCTAGGTTCTTTTACCTTGTTCACTCTTTTTAACTCCTTTAGCTTATGTTTAAGCTGTTTCTGAGACATTAAACTAATATTTACTGATTTGACTTCATCCTGTTTTGGTTTGTCAGATTTTGGTACAAACCTCATGTGATTAAGTTTGGGTTTTGCAGCCTTTTCAGTAAATACAGGTTTAGAGGTCTCAGCTTCTAGGTTGACAGTTTTCTTTTTATCAGTGTAACCTAGACCTTCTTTCCAACAATCATTCTCTATGATAATCTGAGTAGTTTTACCAGAGTTAGTCCAAGTTTTAATAATGTTTCTTTCTTTAACAAGTTCAGATTCAAGATAAGCATGCTTTTTCAATAATTCAGTTTTAATAATAATAGCATCATCTCTCTCTTTCTGAATTGTTAACATTTGGACTCATTCTAATTCTAGATAATCATTTCTCTTTCTAAGGTCTAGACTTTCAGATTTTATTCTTTCATTTTCTAAAGTCTGATCTCTGTAGCTAACATGCAAGTTTTTAAGAAAGAGTCTTAACTCAGATATATCAGTAGTATCAAAAGCTAGAGTAGAGTGAGGTACCTTGGTCTCAGTAGCTTCAGTGATACTATCAACATTTGCCATCAAGGCATAGTTCACCTCATCTTCAGAATCTGAAGTGTCAGCCCAATCCTTCTTCTTTGTGATGTAAGCTTGACTTTTATCAGCTTTGGCTTTCTTGCACTCAGGTGCAAAATGTCCTTTCTCACCACAATTATAGCATCTGATCTTGGACTTGTCCACTTTCCCAGACCTGCCTTCCTTTTCCTCAGCATTTCTGAAATTCTTCTTTTCGAAGTTTGAATCTCTTCGTGTGAACTTCCTTCCCTTTCTGAAGTTCTTGTAAGCCATCTTCTTGAAGCTTTTTACCATCAGGGCTGCAAGTTGTATCATCTCCGCATCACTGCCATCATCATCAAGGTCCGTGAGATTGTCAGAGTTTGAGTCATCATCAGAGTTTGATGACTCAGTATCAGACTTTGTAATAAGAGCCTTTCCATTAGATTGACTCTTTTTCACAGCAACTTCTTTAGAAGCTTTCTCCTCAGCTTTAAGAGCAATTGATTTGGACTTGCCTCCATGCCTCTTGCTTCTTTGTTCCATCTCAAGCTCATGAGTTTTGAGCATTCCATAGATTTCATCAAGAGACATGTCTTCCAGATCATAATTGTCTCTGATGGTAGTGGACTTTAAATCCCACTTCTCAGGAAGAGCCAACAAGAATTTCAGATTGGAGTCTTCAAGATCATACTCCTTATCTACCAGTGACAAATCATTCAGCAATTTCAGGAATCTGTCATATAGATCTGTTAATGACTCATCAGACTTTGAGTCAAAGTGCTCGTACTCCTGTGTGAGTATTGTTCTCCTATTTTTCTTGATGGCTTTGGTTCCTTGACATCTGACTTCCAAAGCATCCCAAATCTCTTTAGCAGTTTTGCATCCAATGACTCTGTTAGACATAACATTGTCAAGAGTGCTATGTAATAAATGCCTTACCTTGGCATCTTTGCTAATAGAGGAGATATCTTCAGGAGTGTAGTCTTTCTTCTCCTTTGGAATCATTTTCTGTTCCTCCCCAACAACTACAACAGAAAGTTTGGTAGGCTTATGTGAACCATCATGGATTCTGTCTAAGTACTCTGGATCTGTAGCCTCCAGAAACATTTCCATCTTCACCTTCCATGTGGGATATTCTGATGCCCTGAGTATTGGAACTCTGATTGATTCATATCTGCTTGTTGTTGGAGTTTGTGTTTTCTCTGTCATGATTGTATAGCTTTTTGGATCTTAACTGTTGTATAATAATAGAGTGGCTCTGATGCCAATTGTTAGGTCCAGAATAACGTAGAATGGGGGGTTGAATACGTTATTTAAAAATATTTCAATTTTTGATGTGGATATGAGATCAAAAATATTGAATCGAAATAACGCAAATGTTTAGGAAATATCTTTGAATAGATAAAACCCGGAGGTTTGCTACACAATTTAATCCTATGGATTAGCTACAAAATTAAACACTCCTAAGGATAGTTTAGGCACGAGGACCTTCTACCCGACACTTCCTGAAAGTGGGCTAAGTCGACTTTCCTACTAGATGGACTGTCTAGCAGCTTACACAGAAAATATATGAGAGAGAAGAGAGAGTTGTGTGTTGAGGTGTGTTTTGAAATGAAATACAAGCAGCCTATTTATAGACTTTAGAAAAATCACTATGCTGCTAAATTACGTAACTGATTACGTCTTTTTTCTTCAGCTGGCTGCTTTTCCTTCTTGCTTGCCGAATTCAACATTTCAACGTTCCTGAACTTTTGATTTTCAAAAGTTAGAAAATAAAACATGTGGGACCCACTTGATGAATAGTACATTTAGGTACTATTCATGAATAGTAATTTCGGTTACTATTCATATGAATATTACTATTCATGTGAATATTGATTTTGGTTACTATTCATGTGAATAGTGATTTCGGTTACTATTCATATGAATAGTGATTTTCGACACTATTCATTTTCTTCTAATTTTACATCCTTAAATATGCAGCTTCCAAAATGGAGGATATCAGTACTGCTCTAAACTCAATCATACCTCTTAACAGTTTTTCTGAGTTAGATACTTCGATTCCTTTGTGAAGTGTTGACGCCTAGTGCAACTGGTCTGGTTCACAGACGACTAACATTCACTCATGGTCTTCGTATCATGTCTTTAAGAACACTGCTAAGAATTGCGTAACCATAAAAACTTTATCACTGGAATCTTTTGGCCCTTCAACTGAATCATCTGTACATCTTATTTTGTCACTGAGGCTTGATCATGTTCATGAACTTCTTTCAGCGACTTGATCCTTGTTGATGCCTGTTCTTCAAATTTCACGATCCCTGTATAGGGTTAATATTATTTATTTTTTATCCTAGTTGAGTTATATATGTCCTCTATTACATATTAAATTACATTATGCTTTACAACACCCGCAAGCTAATGGACAGGCAGAGGTATCCAATCGAATTATCCTTGATGGACTAAAGAAGAGGGTCGAACGTTCTAGGAATACATGGGTAGATGAGTTCCTGCCTATACTTTGGGCATATTGCACCACTTGTAAAGTGACAACTGGAACAACCCCGTTCTTATTGGCTTACGGAGCTGAGGCAGTTGTGCCCTTGGAAATTATGCCTGCATCACCTCGAGTTGAGGCATATGAACCAGAGACTAACGAAGAAGGCATGAGACTAGCCCTTGATCTGATTGACGAGGTCAGGGATGAAGCAAATGCCAGGAATGCAGAACATCAGAAGAAAGCATCTTTCCATTACAACCAGAGGGTTAAGGAGAGATTTTTTCGACAAGGCAACTTGGTTCTGAGGAAGATAGAGGCCTTTGGAGTTGGCCAGAAGGGAAAGCTAGCCCCCAATTGGGAAGGGCCGTACCGAGTCCAGAAGACATTGGGATGAGGATCTTATAAGCTGGAGACCTTGGACGGGGTTGAGGTGCCCCGAACTTGGCATGCTGTGAACCTCAAGATTTATTATTTTTAAGCTATTTTGATAAAGATCTGGTCTTTTATCTATTTATTAGGACTAGAAATAAGGTTCGATGAAACCATTATAGAGTATGTTGCTCCCAGTAGGAGATAGAGTATCTATGTAAGGGTTGAACCCATATTATCAACATTCTTTGACGGCTTAATGAAGTTTCCTTTGCTTTCTTTTGGGTTACTTCTTTCGTTTTGTTACTATAAGCACTACGCCATAAATGCTCATATGCAATGCTTTTAGAAAGTGTTTCACTGAAAGTGTTTCGTTAGGTATGAAATTTTGGCTCTAATGAAACAGAACTTGAACTGGTGTTGCATTACACATAATTAGTGTTGCATTTGATCCACGGTGTTTCACATAATGCAACACTAACAGCTGGCGTTGCATTAGATATTTTTTAATTTTAAAAAATGCTGATGTGGCAGCAGTGGGGCCCACATTTGCTGACGTGGCATTTGCTGACGTGGCAAGTATGGGCCCCATAATTGCTGACATGGTAGATGTAGGCCCCACATTTGCTGACGTGGCATTTGCTGACGTGGCAGAAGTGTTGCATTAGGTGAAAAAGGCGTTGCATTTGCTGTTTAAAAGCGTTGCATTAGCTATTTTTTAATTCTAATAAATGCTGACGTGGCAGTTGTGGGACCCACCTGGGTGATGTGGCAGTGTGGGGCCCACAAGGGTGACATGGCAGGAGGCCACAGATGTTGACATGGCAAGTGTGGGGCCCACAATTGCTGACGTGACAGATGTGGGGCCCACATTTGCTGACGTGGCATTCGCTGACGTGGCAGAAGCGTTGCATTTGGAGAAAAAAGCGTTGCATTAGCTATTTTTTAATATTAATAAAGGCTGACGTGGTAGTTGTGGGACCCACTAGGGTGACGTGCCAGTGTGGGGCCCACAAGGGTGACGTGGCAGGAGGCCCACAAATGCTGATGTGGCAAGTGTGGGGACCACAATTGCTGAAGTGGCAGATGTGGGGCCCACATTTGTTGACGTGGCATTCGCTGACGTGGCAGAAGCGTTGCATTAGGTGAAAAAAGCATTGCATTTGCTGTTTTGAAGTGTTGCGTTAACTACTGCTCTTACTGGAATGATGAAACTATTTTTTTAAAAAAAAATTTCGACGTTCCAATCGTACGGATGTCAAGATATAACGATTTTAGTGAAGTGGTAAATTTTTAAAAAAAATTCTAGATGTATTTGGTTTTATAACGGTCAAACCGGTCAATATAGACTTCCCTATTAAATAGTCTTGTCCCGAATCATGAATCTATTTTTTTAAATTATTTTTTCGACGTTCTAATCGTACGGATGTCAAGATATAACGATTTTAGTGAAGTGGTAAATTTTTAAAAAATTTGCTAGATGTATTTGGTTGGGTTTTATAACGGTCAAACCGGTCAATGTAGACTTCCCTTTTAAATAGTCTTGTCCCGAATGATGAATCTATTTTTTAAAATTATTTATTCGACGTTCCAATCGTACGGATTGTCAAGATATAACGGTTTTAGTGAAGTGGTAAATTTTTAAAAAATTTGCTAGATGTATTTGGTTTGGTTTTATAACGGTCAAACCGGTCAATGTAGACTTCCCTTTTAACTAGTCTTGTCCCCAATGATGAATCTATTTTTTTTAATTATTTTTTCGACTTTCCAATCGTACAGATGGCAAGATATGACGATTTTATTGAAGCGGTAAATTTAGAAAAAATTTGTTACATGTATTTTGTTTGGTTTTATAATGGTCAAACCGGTCAAATATTGACTTCCCTTCTAAATAGTCTTGTCCCGAATGATGAATCTATTTTTTTAAATTATTTATTCGACGTTCCAATCGTACGGATGTCAAGATATAACGATTTTAGTGAAGTGGTAAATTTTTATAAAATTTGCTAGATGTATTTGGTTTGGTTTTATAACGGTCAAACCGGTCAATGTAGACTTCTCTTTTAAATAGTCTTGTCCCGAATGATGAATCTATTTTTTTAAATTATTTATTCGACGTTCCAATCGTACGGATGTCAAGATATAACGGTTTTAGTGAAGTGGTAAATTTTTCTTGAAATTTGCTAGATGTATTTGGTTTGGTTTTATAACGGTCAAACCGGTCAATGTAGACTTCCCTTTTAACTAGTCTTGTCCCGAATGATGAATCTATTTTTTTAAATTATTTTTTTGACGTTCCAATCGTACGGATGACAAGATATAACGGTTTTAGTGAAGCGGTAAATTTTTTAAAAAATTGGTAGATGTATTTGGTTTGGTTTTATAACGGTCAAACCGGTCAAATATTGACTTCCCTTCTAAATAGTCTTGTCCCGAATGATGAATCTATTTTTTTAAATTATTTATTCGACGTTCCAATCGTATGGATGTCAAGATATAACGGTTTTAGTGAAGTGGTAAATTTTTAAAAAATTTGCTAGATGTATTTGGTTTGGTTTTATAACTGTCAAACCGGTCAATGTAGACTTCCCTTTTAAATAGTCTTGTCCCGAATGATGAATCTATTTTTTTAAATTATTTATTCGATGTTCCAATCGTACGGATGTCAAGATACAACAGGTTTAGTGAAGTAGTAAATTTTTAAAAAATTTGCTAGATGTATTTGGTTTGGTTTTATAACAGTCAAACCGGTCAATGTAGACTTCCCTTTTAACTAGTCTTGTCCCGAATGATGAATCTATTTTTTTAAATTATTTATGCGACGTTCCAATCGTACGGATGTCAAGATATAACGGTTTTAGTGAAGTGGTAAATTTTTAAAAAATTTGCTAGATGTATTTGGTTTAATTTTATAACGGTCAAACCGGTCAATGTAGACTTCCCTTTTAACTAGTCTTGTCCCGAATGATGAATCTATTTTTTTAAATTATTTTTTCGACTTTCCAATCGTACGGATGGAAAGATATGACGATTTTATTGAAGTGGTAAATTTATAAAAAATTTGTTAGATGTATTTTGTTTGGTTTTATAATGGTCAAACCGGTCAAAGTAGATTTTCCTTTTAACTAGTCTTGTCCCGAATGATGAATCTATTTTTTTAAATTATTTTTTCGACTTTCCAATTGTACGGATGGAAAGATATGACGATTTTATTGTAGTGCTAAATTTATAAAAAATTTGTTAGATGTATTTTGTTTGGTTTTATAATGGTCAAACCGGTCAAAGTAGATTTTCCTTTTAACTAGTCTTGTCCCGAATGATGCATCTATTTTTTTAAATTACTTTTTCGACATTCCAATCGTACTGATGTCAAGATCTAACGATTTTAGTGTTGGGATAATTTTTTTAAAAAAAATTCCTAAATGTATTTGGTTTGGTTTTGTAACGGTCAAACCGGTCAAAGTAGACTTTCCTTGTAACTAGTCTTATCCCGAATGATGAATCTATTTTTTGAAATTATTTTTCGACGTTCGAATCGTATGGATGGCAACATATGTTGATTTTAGTGATGTGGTAAATTTATAAAAAATTTGCTAGATGTATTTGGTTTGGTATTATAACGGTCAAACCGATCAAAGTAGACTTTCTTTTTCACTAGTCTTGTCCCGAATGATGAATCTATTTTTTTAAATTATTTTTTCGACGTTCCAATCGTACGGATGGCAAGATATAACGATTTTAGTGGAGCAATAAATTTTTAAAAAATTTGCTAGATGTATTTGGTTTGGTTTGATAATGATCAAATCGGTCAAAGTAGGCTTTTAGTGATGTGGTAATTTTTTTAAAATTTTATATTTTTGCATTGATATTTTATATTTATCTATCATGTTTTTAGTTTTTCTTTAATTTTATAAATTTAAAATTAAAACATTAAAATAATTTGAGTTAGCAGGATTAGCAGTGGACACTCAGTTGAAATTTTGGGGGACAATTGAAATTTTTGGCGGACAATTTCCCCATTTAACGAAATTTTTAGACATACCCAAAACACTTGCTCTAATTTACCCCCCCCAAAACACTCTCCCTCTCTACTCTCTCTCTCTCTCTCTCGACATACTCTCTCCACAAATTCTCTCCACAAACTCAATTTACGAACCAAACTGCTCCCGATTACAAACTCGATCTGCAAACATTTTATTAACTATGATTATTTACTCCCGATTCACTTTTAATTACGACATTCATTCTGGGACTTTCAATTCAGGGCTTTTATAGGTATCAATTTTAGGGATTGAATGTTAGGATTTTATTTGACTACTATATGTTGTATTTAATTTGCTTTGTATTTGAATTGTATTTGTTTTACATTGATTTTTTTATTTTTCTTCTACTTTCTTGAAGTGTGTAGGTATAACTGTTTTTGGTTGGTATTTGTGTTATATGTTAATTCATCTGGTACTGGAGATTTATATGGATGTGGCGTGTATCGATCTTTGGCCAAATTTCCTATGGACGGGTTAGTAACAATTTTAATCTCGTTATTATTCAGTTTATATCTTTACTAATCTAGTTATATCTTTGCTACAAATTCAGAACTCGTTCTGGCTCTCAACAGTTGAGAATGATACAGATATGTGTTTTTTTCATCGTAACTTTTGGTTGAATTTGTATGGCATTCCCTGTGCTTTAATGTTTAAGTACTTGAAAATGACCACAAAAATGGTGTTTTGTGCATTTGGTTAATGATCAAGAAAACACACTCTCGGATACACAGTAGATGGTAGTTTTACCTTGTAGTTTTCATTTTCTTTACATAAAAATTTCAATCAAATTGTTGCAGGTTTGTGAAAGCAATTATGGAAGAGAGCATATTGTTCCTAGCATCGTAAGGTTTGGCAAGAAATGAGGTCAGTATGCTATAATTTCCAGAATGATGTCTCTTTATTTCGTGCATTTATGATATTTTTTGTTTCTGCATTGTGCGTCATTCCAAATCAAGATAAATGTTTAGCTAAATATTATGAAGCTGTTTCATATGTGTTTCTTCAAACACGTGTTCCCACTACACCTGCCCAATTTGCAGCAAGTCACTTGGGGATATGCAGGTTTTTACCAAACTTTGTTGTCATTTTTGTTTCAGTTCTTCAGGACATGTATAATTTAAAGCCAGCAGCTTACCTCTAGTTGTCATTAATAGATTGAAGCATGCAAATTATCGCCCTTCAAATATCTCATACATGTCAATGATATGGTTTAGATGAGTGTACCAGCTAGTGTTTAATGCACTATTGAACACCATGAGAAAAACCTTTTCATACCTTTCTCAAATTGTTCCATTACAAATAGCCTCTAATTTTATAATTAACCTATTGAGGTTGACTCTTAATTTGGATTCTGTTTCCTAAGATATTGATATATTAGCAATTGTTTAATTATAGATGTATTTTGAATTGTTGGACGCATATTTGGCTAATGAGAAAATTCCAGAAGAACATGCTAGCCAAACTCAGGTTGATAGTTTTCCCTGTTCTTACTTATCAGCTTAATTTTATTGTAGTTTATGTAATGTAGGAAGATGCTAGATTTTCTTAACCTTCTTAAGTTTGTGCAGGCTATATTTTGCAACGATTATGAAAAGAGAGGTCGTGCTTCTTTCCACTGGTTCTATCACAAGTGTCCTCAGTGTGGTTCATAAAATACAAGGCTTCTGTAAGTGACATCTACTGAATGTGGGCTACTCGCCTACTCTCAGAAACTCTGTATAGATGGTTTCTTCAACTGTTTGCTGAGGGAAACAAGTATGAGAAACATAAGGATTAATAAGGATTTTCTCTTTGCTGGGGGAAATAAGGATTTTCTCTTTGAGCACCACACTTTTTCTATAGGTCCAAAATTAGAGTTGAATAATTTTAGTATCACTTTGCACCTCAAATATATTTATTATTTTGTGTAGGCATGTCCCTGTAAATAAGTGTGTATGCAATGTTTTCTTTACTTTTAGCTGAAAATTAGAGCCTGTACTGCCTATTTGTGATAATCCCTGTAAATTATTCCTGCTGGGCGTTAAGGTGTATATCATTTCATGATCAAATGTCGATCATGTGCCATAGGGTGAATGAATTTATAAGCTACTCAAATTACTAGTTTGTTGAAAGTTTGCATTCCTCATTTGATTAGAATTGTTCATATATTTGTGTGTAGGCAAGAATAATGCCATGGCGTACATTGCGATTCAATGAGTCAGTTTTCAATCCTTACACAAATGACCAGAACACTAGTCTACCTTTGTCACCGATCTTGTGTCGAAACATTTTCATCATCATGCTTTCCGTCACCTTGTTATGCTACTAGGTCAGTGTTTCGTATAGACACATGCTTGAAGATATATTCTGTGGTTAAATGTTTAGTAACTTGATTTTGTCTTACATAGATGCATTCTAGAATTCATCATCACAAGTTACGCAGCGACTTGATTATAGTAATGAATTAGAATATAGAACTTAAATATATAGGGTATTCAATAAATGTGAACTTCTGATTAAATAAGTAATTAAAGTTGATATTGGTTCTGGTTACCATATTTCAGACATGGATTTTGTTAAATGTTCGTGCATTTCTGTTGGTTGTATATTTATAATTTCCTCTATGAATGTCAGATATTTATAGTTGTTTTGCAATAGCATTCTTTTCTCATCTGGTGTCCATAGCCGTATGGAATAATATTCTTTTCTCCTTATCTTATCTGGTACCCCTAAATGGTTTTGCAGTCCATAGAACTTGAAGAGCTGGCTGTTTATTTGGATTCTGATATCATTCCATGGCATATTAACAAACCATGGAAGGAACTGCTGCCAATCGAATGGAGTCGGGTCTGTCTGAATCTGTGTGCATGTGTTATTTACACAGTACTACTGCACCAAATCTTTGAGCAGAACAGAAATCACCAGAAAATGTTACTTCGTTTGAAACTATGTATGGAACTAATAATGTCATTGTGATTCTTGTTCTGTTTTAATTAATAGCAACAAATCTTGGACACACACACAGATATATTGTATCAGTTCGAGATGCATAAATCTCACATAGCATCGCAAAGTAGTCTTAATTCTTGATTCATTCATTTGGCATTTCATTTATTCGATTTAACCATTGTTTTTTATCCATGAGCTTTCAACTATAATGATGACAACGGTACTCCTATGACTCAAGGCGGAACCAAATAGCAATATGATTACGTAACTGTGCAATGGTTTCGTACTTTTAAAATTTAGACTTAATCGTATGTGCTTGTTGGTTTAGAATTATGTTGGATTCCTTTTTTGAAGTATTTGTAATGGTTTTATTAGGTATTAGTATGATGTTGCTGTGGATGATTGTAACTATTTGGTGGCTGGTTGAATGTTTTGGATGGCTTTGAATGTATTTTGATGGGTTTCTTTATGTGAGAAACAGAATATTGCAGAAATTTTAATTAAAGCGTTGCATTTGATATTTTCAGTGTTGCATTAGATATTTTAGTGTTGCATTTGGTAAATATAGTTTTGCATTTGATAAGATTCTAGTGTTTTAAAAAGTAAATAATAGCGTTGCGTTACATGGCTGTGGGCCCCAGTGCTGACATGGCACACGGGACCCAGTACTGACGTGGCATGTGGGACCCACTGCTGACGTGGCATGGCAGGCCCCATTGCTGACATGGCAAGTGGTCCCCACATGTTGACATGGCAAGTGGGGCCCACATGTTGACGTGGCATGCCAGCTAGACTGTTGATGACGTGGCATGCCAACTGGACTGTTACTGACGTGGCATGCCAGTTGGACCCATTGATGATGTGGCAAGCTAGTGGGACCCACTTAGTGACGTGGAATTGGAATTTTATCTAATGTCATTTACACCGCCTCTTTGGTGTTGCATTTGCTTGCTGTGGTGTTGCATTATATGTCAGATGCAACGCTTATTGCAGTTACTTTAGATGCCAAAAAGCGTTGGATTATGGGGTCTAATGAGACGGTCTCGAATGCAACGCCCCCTGGTGTTGCATTTGGTCTAATGCAACGCTTTTTTGGCCTAAAGCAACATTAAACATGGCGTTGCATTTGAGCGTTTATGGCGTAGTGAAGCAGAAAGATTAATGTTGAATAAATTCATGAGTTTAATACGAGCCAAGTGGCCAAATACCTAGAGAACTCTAAAGCATAATAGATTATAAGCAGTAGATGTGAATATCAAGGCAAAAAAAACTGACTACATAAATAGTTAAGTTAAAGAGTTACATGAATAAAAGCCCGAAGGCCACAAGTTAAGTTACAAGAGCAAAAGATAAATAAATAAGCTCAAGGGGCCTTAGAGGCCTCCTCGGCAGGAGAATCATCATCGGAACTAGTAGCTGTAGAGGAGTCATCTGCAGCAGAATCAGCAGCTTCATCTCGAACAAGGGGACGCTCAGGATCTAAAGTTTTAGGATCAGCATGCTCCCTGACCAGAACATTACCCTCCCCAAACAGCTCCTCACTAGAGCCTGGCTCAGCAACTAATGTGCTAGGAGGATGAGGGCTCGGAAAGTCAAAAGGCAAGAATAAGCCTGGATGCTGTCTCAAAACTGCCTCAATAGCCTTATTCCAACCCTCAGTAAACTGACCAGGACTCATCATGCTGGTCCATGAGAGTCTTGTACTCAGATGAATGCAGATAGTCGTCGATCAACTTCTTCTTATCATCCTTCAATGCTACCAGCTCTACGTGAGCACCAACCAACTCTTCATCCTTCTTCTTCAGCTACTCATCTAACTGATGGATGTGAAGACTCTTCTTCTGAGACTCAGTCTCAAATCCCTTGGCCTTCTCCTTCCAAGCCTTGGCTTGGTGGAGTAAGCTCTGGAAATGGACGTTAGCCTACATAAGAGAACAGAGTGATAATGCGAAAATAAAGCAAAGAATATGAAAATTTTGAAAAGACAAGGTTTGAGACTAACAGCAGCAAGAGCCTGAGAACCAAGTGCTTCCGACTCCCCAATTCCTCCATTCAGGACTAAATCCTTGTAATCCGGAGGGGTGATCGAGTTTAGCGACCAATCCATAGCATGCTTTGTAGAGCCCACTACAGAGTCTCGCTTCCTGAAGCCCCAAGAGGGCCTAAAAATAGAAGACTGAACGTTGACTTGGGAGCTCCCCTCCAAGCCAGCTATATCACCAAAGCTAAGATTCCATTTCTGAACCTTATGAGGGCGTAAGAATGAAGGCGCAGCTGCCTTATCACGAGGATCAGCATTCCTTTTCGCTCGAGCCATCCTAGAGGTCTCGTCATCTGGAGAAGGGGCAGCCTCTACAACCATCTTCGTAACTGAAATAACATAAACAGAAACAAATTTTAATAAGTCAAGTATGAAAATAAAAGACAAAGACAAGAAAGAAAGTTTCCCCATTCAGAAACGTATGAGAGGCCTACTGCCCTTAGGGATTCTTCGTTTATAAGGCTCTGGCAGGTTATAGAATCATCATCACCTTTGGTCAAAATCTCGAATGCAGCCTGATCCTCGGTGCTAAGGACAATCCCCTTGGCACTCCCATCTGTACCTTTGAAAAGGCCTTCCTAAAGATGGTGCCCCAGTCACCACCATCCCATTCTAAGTATGAGAATTCGTTTTTCCAGCCAGTATTGTTATCAGGTATAGACTTACCGTTAAAGATAGCAGGCACCTTGGGGTGAAGCTTTATTTGAAAGATTTTACGGAAGAGGGGGACTGATAGAGTAAGGTTTTGTCTAAGACACAAAACCATAAAGCATAAAATTATTCTCCAAGCATTTAGCGGGAGTTGGCAGGGGTTGATCTGAAGGTCAGCTAAAAGACGGGGAATGAAATCATGAAAAGGAAAGGGAAGACCAGCTATTAGACTCTCCCTATAGACACATAAAGCATTGGGCCTCCAATGACAAGGCCTGTCACCTGGCCCAGCTGGAACAAGTTTATAAGGTTTTTTAATTTTACACAACTTATTATACCTAGCAATCTCTTCAATATCGTGATATGAACTACAATAGTCATATGCATCTAATTCGGCTAAGGAAGGATAATCATCCCCATGTTCATTTAGCATATCTAAAAGGGACATGTAGGGAGAACGGATGGTGATGGTACCTTTGGAAGAAGCTGAGTTCATCTTGGCAAGGCGAGCTTTGGCTTTAAAACGTAAATTGAAAAGATGAACACTAGATACAAGGAACGTGCCAATAAGAAGAGACAACAAGTTCTGTTCAATCCTGGCGATTTGGTTTGGCTTAAACTAAGAAAGGAGAGGTTTCCTGACATGAGGAAAAATAAGTTAATGCCTAAAGCTGATGGACCTTTCAAGATAATAGAGAGATACAGAGATAGTGCCTATAAAATTGAGCTACCTGATTCGTATGAAGGAGTAAGTTCAACATTCAATGTTGGTGATTTAGCTCCGTACATCGACGATGCGAATTTGAGGACAAATTCTTTTCAAGAAGGGGAGAATGATGAGTCTCTGAAAAAAGAACAAGATCTGGGAGTGTTTACGTGACCACGGTGGTTGATCTTGCGCCATTGTATGAGCCTGTGGAGATCATGATTGATGCTTTGGGATTTGAAGTTGATTCTGGTGGAAAGACATATTCTATTTCCTGTGTTGTGTGGAACGATACAAAATAGAATTGACTTATTTATTATATAATTATATATTTGGCTTGCAAGTTTTTACCTTTCACTTGAAAGGGTTTTTCTTGCTTTAAGCACTTACGATTTTATTTTTCAAGTTGGATCAGGATTTTGATGGGTTTCCTAGTTGGGTTCAAGTATTAGCTAAATTCCTAGTTGATATTGAATTACTTTTAGATTCTTATCCGAATAAGGTTTGAATAAGGTTATTTATGTAGCCTATAAATACTCTTGTCTTGTAATCTTTTGGGGGACGATATTGATAATAAAATTTTGGCTATTCGATAGCTTTGAGAATCAAATTCAGGAGTGAATTCAGAGTTTTAGTTTTGTTTCTCCATTCGGAGATTCAGAGTTAGAGATTTGTTTCTCCATCTTTGGAGATTCAAAGTTTACTTTATATTTATCATTATTATATATTATCATAAACACATCACGTTTCGTATCACAGACTATCCCTTAAACCTCTCCTCTGAGCTGTTTGCACATCTACCTGGGAAGGAAACTCAAAAGAAACCACTGTAGGGTTATAGGAAGTGCGCTTCCTCACTGTCTGAATAGTACATACCATGATCTCAAGCTACTGTCAAAAGGGTTAGAAACAAAATAATAATGAGCCAACAGGATATCAAATCCCAATAGCTAGCAACAGGATTAAACCTGGGTTTCAACAATAACAGGATATCAAATGAATAACAGGACAACAATAGGTAGCAGAGCATATCTAAAGCATTTGCAATTTCAAATGGTAAACCAATTTCATTTCGCAGTATTTAAATAATAAAGCATTTTAAAGTTTATTGGAGGTTTTAAACGACACGGACAATACGGGTGATCAGCCACGTAAAGTCCATATACTGGACACGAAGTCTCTCTGGACATAATCCTTTCGTTATGATAGCTTGGGTTCCCAAGAGGCAACACATTGGCCTATAAAGGTGCTGGACTGGTCCCACCAGAACTACAACACAAGGAAAAGAAAACTACCTGGACTGGCGTCACCCGATCTTTTACGCCTCTCCAATCTTTAGGAATCCGTAGAAACCATTTGACGGAGTCCTAAACATTTTATAAAACATTCTTTTGAAAACATTAAAGCTTAGAAAAGCTTTTAATTTTGAAAATGTTTTAACTTATAAAACATTGTGATTTGCAATGATATAAGTCAAAGGAATTGATCAGGTCTTTTGGTTCCAAGGAAATAAGGTTTGCAAGTCTGAATCATGAAAAAATAGACTCAAAGGTATTCAAGATATTGATCAGGGTATAATTATAGAAATTCAAGGTTTTATGTCAAAAATGTATAGCTAGTTCAATTTTAAGTCATTTAACTCAGTTTATAAGGTAAGGAATATCAAGAATGGTAATTAAGTCTTTAGGTCAATGGTCTGGTCAACATTGTGATATATAGAGTTTTAAAGTTAACATAGGGTTGCTGGTTACGAACATATGTCTTTTGGAAGTAGGTTTAATCGTTAGTCAATTAGGTTTGATCAAGAAGGTTTTAAAGATTTATTATAGTTAAGATGGTATTCAAGAACTAGTACTATTTTAGGGTACTTGGGGATCGTATAAGGTTTATTGACAAAGGTTTAGGGTACATGCAAAGACAGGTCTATAATCACAAAGATAACAGGATATACATACTTGAATCAACATGCTATAAATAGTTTCAAGAATATGAACTTAAGAGAAAGGTTAAAGTTACTTGCCTCAGGTAGAATGCACAGCTCAATCACTGGATCTCAACTTTAGCTTTCCCTTTATCGCTAGGGCCTCACTCTTCGTATCTACGTACATAAACATATAATCGCTATTTTTTTTGTCAGACATATAATCGCTATTTTAGTATACTATACTACTTAATTATCTAATCCTATTCTACCCAAACGGTTCCTATAACGTTTTATCACTTAACACATATAACACATGTTGGTTATACTTATCAACAAGTCTAGTATAATCAAATAAGCACTTAAGCACATAACACATATTAGTTATGCAAATCATTTAAGCACTTAACATATAGTGTCCACCTGGTTTACAAGTATTTTTAAATATAGTACTATACTAATTATGAATATTATTCTATCGAAAATCGGGCAGCATCTCTTTTGTAAAGTGGACTAGCCCGTCGGAATACAACCGACTCAAATCAACATTCAAACCAATCCAATATCTTTTGAATTCATACATAAGTCAAAATCATATTAGTTGTCAATTCTTAAGATCAATATCAACTAAGTACACTTAACAGTTACTATTTATAAATTTACGATACTAGTAAACAGGATTACACCACCTTAACATTTAACGATCACCTACACACACATATTAACACAAATAAATATTACTAACTCTATTTATATCATATATACTATCAAACAAATCTGAGAATTGTTCAACAATTAACAAAAATTATCAACTTAACTAATTACCACCTAACGATAATCAAATCATGTTTAATTATTGTCTGAAAATCATATTATTCCTAATTAACATACAAAAGTTCGAATTTCATCTATAAAAATCTGAAAAATTACATGCAAATTAATTAAATAACAATTAACATGTAATTATCAAAGACAACATCTAATTACTAAGAATTAATCATAAAAATTCTTACAACTCATTTTTATTCATAATAACTCGAATTTATACATATAAATTCTAAAAACACTACTTGCAATTTGTTTTATTCATTTAATCACATTAAAAATCATATCACTACAAGAATCTATCACCAACATATCAATTCAAGCATATAACAAGCTACAGAAATTATTTTCTTAACTAAATAATTCAAAATTTTCAACTTTAAACTAATATCTATACATGCAACTAAGATTAACAAGTAATTAACACTTCAAATTAATCATCAAGGATGCGCCACCACATAACCAGCACAGGACCACCACCAGCCGCCGATTTTCAAGAAAACTCAAGAACAACCCAAAAACTTTGCAAAAACTCGATTTTAAGCCATAATTAACACCACACAATCATCTAATCATCAATTTATTAACTAACAAGGCTTGCATGTCAACTTTTGAATATATACATGCATATATGTTCATATAATTACACCAAAACTTCTACCAAATCAAAACCCAAACATACAAACATGATATAGATAATTAAAGTAGAGTTAATAACATGATTTGAGCTTAAAATTGAAAGAAAATGGAGAAGGGATGAAGAATAGATACCCACAGCAGCTGGCAAACATGAACATAGGTGAATGATTGCGGTGGGTGATGTTTTATAGCCACAGGGGCAGAATCGTAATTTATAATTCCGAAATTCTAATAAAAATATGTTTTTAATCATTTAAAATCAAAATAAAATAGAAAATTATGGAAAAACTTATTTAAAAAATTCCAAAATAAAATTTAGGAATTTAAAAACATCCCCATATTTTAAATATATTTTTAGAGTCAAATGTGAATTTTATATGAATTTTTCAAATAAAAATCCTTTAAGTGAAATAAACCTTTTAAATCATTTTAAAATACACATATACACAAATTAATTCATCCAACAATTTTAAAAACTAAATAATATCACATAGATAATAATGCAAAAAGTTTTATGATTTTAAAAAACCCACTGATTTTATAAAAATCTCATAAGATTAATAATACATGTTTAAAATAGTTTTTAATGCTAAAAAATGCAAATAGAAATACATGAACATACATTCGAGTTAATAATACATGTTATTTGAATATTATCTCAATCGAGAAGTATTATATGAATATTTTTTTGAATATTCATTCAAGTTTATTTATTTAATGAATATTATTTTTAATATTCATTGAGCTTTATTTATTTAAATGAATATTATTTCGAATATTCATTTGATTTTAATTGTTTATTTTATATTATTTTCGAATATTCATTTAAGCTTATTTACTTAATGAATATTATCTTGGATATTCATTTAAGGTTTTAATTATTTTCTTGGATATTATTTTGAATATTTATTCGAGGAATTATTTATTTAATGAAAATTTTATATATACTTATTCGAGGGTTAATCATGTGCAATATTTATATTAAGAATATTCTTGAACTATCTCTGGTTTAATAAATATTCTCTGAATATTTATTTAATTCTTTCAACTAGTTCTAAAATGATATATTTTATTCAAAAATTTCCTTGATATTCAAATACTATGTAAATTATATCTGAGTCGTATTATTATTATTATTTTTATCAAGGAAGGTTCTCAAAACTATATTCTTCATTCGAATCTATCTTCTAAAATATAAGGGAACCTTGCTTGAGAGATGTTATTTCTTTGACTACCCGGTCATATGCTTGTTAAACTACCTTTTCACTCACATCTTGATTCTTTTCAAACATCGATATGAGTCTTTTTGGTTACCTCATCAACACTCGAGGGGTAAGATTGATGGAACAAGTTTATATCCATTAACAAGCATCAGCTTGGGAAATATTGGTGAATTTTCCTTTCCAATTAGATACGACTACTTTGTGGAGTCTTATCGACGAGTATTACACCTGGGGAAAGGAGGACGAACTTTACGTTTCAGAGTCATGGATTTATTTGAACTAGGAGTCGTGTGTAAGAGGCCGAGTCGCGCGGTCCATCACAAGGCCCAACCGTTGGCCAGGGAGTTACTAAAAAGGGCGGTAGACAAGTAAATCCATCAGTTCTTCCTTCTACCAGTAGTAAACTATATTGGGTTGTACCATCTTCTACTGATCATCGGAGAGTGGGACAGCTGGCACATGATAACTCCAGTATTAGTTAATTTCCCAAATCGGGAATCTGCAACACGTATCGAAAAGACTTCTTTCAGGTTGACGGGCATTCTCCGCAACATGTATCGAAGAGACTTCTTTCAGGTTGGCAGGAGTTTGAAAAATGTTCAAAACTGGGATTTCAATATTTTCCTGTAATTCCCTATTTTATGACATATGATGATGTCTTGCTTTTACCTTGCCCAGTAGATATTTCTACAGAATATATGTTTTGAGTTACCTTGTAACTTCATCGTTTATATTATATTGGCACTATGTTCGTTAATGCATGACATATGGTTTCAAAAATACTTTTGAACTATTGTATATATTATTGTTCAATATACGTTATTATTGGTGGGCTATTACTCACCTTTGCTTTATTTTACTATATCACATAAACATGATCTTACACATACTTCACCTGCACAAAAATATTCTTACCTTATAACTCACATTTAATAATTAATAAACACTTAAAAATTATGCAATTTTCTAGGGCGTTATACGAAATAATTATCGCAATCTTTGCAGGGGCATTTTAATTCATTTTCTAGGCCAAAATTAGTAAATCCATTAAAAACAAATCTTTCGCCCCAGTACTATATTCTTCAATGAATTTAGGAAGCAAAACCTAGTTCGTATTTGCAATCCAATTCACCCTATGTTCTACACAAAATCATATATAGATAACAAAGAAAATATAAAATAGCATGTATTCAAAATAAATAGTGCAAACATGTAAATTCCAGTGAAAACATAGGACACTGAACAAACAGAGCACACATGTAAATCCCTGTACTTTGCATATACATATTGTTCCTAAATTGTAAACTCTACACTTTAATTTCAAACTAAACACAAACCTAAGCATATAAACTCAATAAATAAAACATCTTAAACACAAGAATTCTAATTACACTAATTAAAACATCATAAACGTCAATAAAATCTCAATTATGAAATTAGTATTCTTAACAAAATCCCAAATTCAAAAAATCCAAATTCACAAATCAACAAAACAGAAAAAAATGAAAACTAACATATATACTTTCATAAGCTTAATTAAACATACATAGAACATACACACTCGATTAAACATATACATAAGATATTCATACACAATTAAACATATACACAGAACATGCAAACTTGATTTGGGGTTGAAGATTTACCTTTTTTGAGCTTTAGTGTTCAATTTTCTCTAGTGATCTTCGAGCTTTAATTTCCTTCAGTGTTCAGTATTCTTTTTTCTTCGATATACTTTTGTGTCTCTATGTTTTGTGTCTGTGTGTGTGTTTGATTTTTATTTTCTTTTGTTTTATTTTTTTTCATAAGCACGACAAAATAAATTTGGAAGCCTACCCATTTCTTTAGCACATTTTCAGAAGCCTGCCAATTTTTGGCCCATAATGATGTGTATAGAAACGCCTTAAAAAAACCATTGCAATAGATAACAAATTTTACATTTCCTCCCATATTTTTCACTTCAATTGTAATGATTTTCAAAAACATTACAATATATCTAATTTCGTAAAAAAATTTCAAGAAATAACAATGCTTTTTAATAAATTTTATCAAATCTAGTTGCCATAGGCAATCTATAGTGTAGTGGGTAAACTTATCTCAAACAGAGCAAGTGATATGTTTATTGCAAAAATATGTGATAACCATGCAAATTTGGCAAGTTTTATGTTAGAACCATAAATATGTGTGTTTCACTGATATATTGCAAAAATAGGTCTTGTAGTGATTGTTCATTGCCTTATTTATTGTATATTTTTCATCTGATAGGAAATATATGAAGAAAGAGAGCGAAAGGAGACTTGCCTATCCCAGATGATGAATTTCTGACTATGGTGTACGACCCCACTGAACCCGCTATGAAAGACCTACAGGTTTATGCTACTGGTGGCGTGTTGGTTCAGTTGGGACATCCGATTTCCTATGAAAATTATAAGCTAAAAGATGCTAAACAATGGTACAACACACATGTGAAGGAAATGATTACAGTGATGCATTGTTTGGAAATATAGCGGCATTACTTGCTCGGAGCGAAATTTGTGGTTTGCAATAATAATGTGGAGAACACTTACTTCAAGACTCAGAAGAAGTTGACCCAAAAGCAGACACATTGGCAAGAGTTTCTGGATGAGTTCGATTTTGTGTGGGTGCATAAGCCGGGGGCGCAAAATCAAGTAGCCGATTTGTTGAGCAGAAAAGTACAAGAAACTGTGGTTGTCGTGTCAGTTGTGGATACTGAGTTCCTAGAAGAGATCAAAGAGCATTCAAAGTCAGACCTTGTGTATTTGAAACTTGTGAAGGATGTGAAAATAGGCATTATTCGAAAGTATTACCCCGAGGATGGGCTATTGTTTGCTAAGGGCAGTAGGCTATATATGTTATTTGGAGGAATGCTAAGGTAGATAATTTTAAAAAAGTCTCATGATTCTAGATGGGTGTGACATCCGGGTGTAGAGAGGATGCTAGTGTTGCTTAATAGGTCCTACTACTTGCCCAAAATGATTGATGATGTTGAGGACCGTGTCAAGTCATGTTTGGTCCAACTCAACAAAATTTAAAGCACTTTATATTAGGGTTGCCTTTGGTGGATGGGAAGAGGTCAATTTTTGTAGTGGTTGATCAATTTTCAAAGTATGCGGTGCTCATTCCAGTGCCAAAAGAAATATACATTCGAGGTAGTAGCTGGCTTATTCTTTCAGCATGTTGTGAAAGACTTTTGGTTGCCCGAGGATAATATAAGTGATCGAGACAGCAGGTTCACGGGTCGGTTTTGGATGACATTGTTTGGGTTTATGGGCAGTGAACTAAAGTATTCGACTGCGGATCATCCACAAATAGATGGTCAGACAAAGCGTATGAATCAGTTATTAGAGGAGTATCTTAGGCAATATGTTTCAGGCAATATGTTTCAGTGAGTCAAAAAAATTGGCTTGATTTGATGGATGTAGCTCAATTTTGCTACAACTTACAGCAATCCTTGGTGACTAGAAAGAGCCCCTTTGAGATTATTTTTAGAGTTAAGCCACGAACCCCAAACAAAGTGGGAACACAAACGTCAGGTGGTGATTTTCCGACAACATATAGATTTGCTATTGGGAGACAGGAAATGGTTGATGAAGCCCAAGCGAGGTTAAAGAATGCTGTGTGGCGGATGAAGAAATATGTTGATCAGAGGCATCATCCCATAGAGTTCGAGGTGGGCGACTTTGTGTTGTTGAAGCTAACACCACAAATCTGCAAGAAGATTAGTCCAGAAAGATTCATAAAAGGCTGGTTCAAAAAAAATGATGGTCTTTTTGAGATTGTGAAGAAGGTGGGCATTATGGCGTACAGTCTTAACTTGCTGGATCAGTTGAATTTGCACCCAACGTTCAATGTAAGTTTGTTGAAGCTGTTCCAGCCAGACTTGTTGCTTGATGGGGGGAAGCAAAAGAAAAGGGCACCTCTGGTGATAAGAACGTAGTTTGAGATGAATGTGAAAAAGGTCCTTAGCCATATGACTAAAGGTACGAGCAAAAAGAATAGGAGGACAAATTATCTTATCCAGTGGAAAGGCGATGAAGATGCTGATGCAACTTACGAAAAGGGAGTTAACTTGTGGCAGTTTGAAGATCAGATTTGTGTGTATTGGGATCGCCCCTCTATGAGGACATCGAGTTCTTCTAGTGAAGGTGGTTTGTTAGGCCCTTGACACGGTTAATGAACAAGGGCGCCCAAAAGTTCTGGCTGGGGCATCCAACAGGAAGGCTGCCTTAACTCGAGACGTGGGTTTGATTGTGCGGGAGCGAAATACTAAGACACTGAGCCGTCAAGATGCTGAGTAGCTTGGGCATTGGCTTGTCACTGGCTTAAACGAGAAACTAAGTCTGAGTGGGAAATGGTGAGGTGAGCCACTGGAAGCTGAATTATAGTTTGAGTACATGTCAGATGGATGTTGGACGTTAATTGGGCGTCGGGCAAGCGCGCGCGCAATTCCTTGTCCCCGTGGGAATTGGCGTTGGCGCTGGTGGACGCGAACGGGTGCCCAACTCCTTGTTGGGCACTGGCATCCTACTCCTTGTAGGAGTTGGGCACTGGCATCATCAGTTGGCACCTGTTGGCAGAATTCTAGTTAGAATCGCTAAAGGACTTGTAACAAGACTTGGACATGGTCTTAATGTGTTTGGCTATAAATATAGATCGTAGGCACGTTGTAATATAATAACATAGCTAGAGGCAAATATTATAATGATAAATAGGAACAGATTGCCTAGAGCAAAGAGTTGTAATAATTGTAATCGAGTTGCAAGGTCTCAGATTTTTTGGTTATAATTGAGGTGATAAAAGATAGGGATTATTCCCAAACATTTTTGTATGTTGTTTTCGTTCAATCATCTGCATATGAATATATTCTATCCATTATAGATCTAACCTTTAGACAGGGTGACGATCGGACGAAACCAAGTACTAACTAGTTTCGGGCGAAACTAGAGGCGAACTTTGGAAAAGAAAAATTAGCCTTGTGAAAGAGCACATGATATAAACAGATAACTATCTAAATCTAGACACTTAACGGTCAAGTTTCAACCATGTCTATTACATTTACATCACACGATGCATGCGAGCCTGGATCATCTGTCCCCTTCTCCATGCCCCCTTCTGTGTCCCTCTGCCCTTTTTATATTAAAAGAGTACCCCTGGCAGGGCTCATTTTAAGGAAAATAAAAATAAAAATTATTTTTATTAAAATGGGCCCGCCAAGGGCACTTTTTAAATACAAAAAGATTAGGGAATACAGAAGGGGGCATGGAGATGAAGACAGAGGATCCGGACTCGGTGCATGCATGCATAGTCTCGTAATAAATTTCTTAGAGGCAGGTTTTGAAATAGTTTGGCATAATATTCATTTTGATCAAAATAATTTAAAAAAATAAGTTATAGACTTTTGCCAAGAAGATTGTGAGAGGATGAAAATGTAATACATACGATACAAATACAAAAATTAGTCTTATCATCATTAATAGTACAAACAATGTAATTAATGAATATGTAATTGAAGGGATCCAACAATATTGATGATCACCAATTTTGGTACTCCTTTCCAAACAAAATTGAGCTTCATTGTTTTTGAAAAAAATATATTTTGAGCTTCATTGCTTCACATTGAGTTATGTATAACTTGACTATGTAAACAAGCTTATAAATCCAAAATATAGTGATTCAATAGATCAATTAACATAATAAATGATTAGAGAAAAAAAAATCCACGTTCACTATATATATCATGATCAAGCATATTCTATAGTTTTTGTCCCACAATCAATGCACCTATTTATAGAATTGAATTACTAATTAATCTACATTCCTTAAACTCCAAATTAAAAGAATGCTAAAGAACAATAACCATAATTAATGAAATTTTGTAGCTAATAAATTGTTGATGAAGCCATTACAGAGGATCGTTGGCGAACCACCTATCCACTAAGGCTAGACATTCTTCGGGCTTGTATTCTGGAGCTGCATGACCTCCACCCTGTAGATATATAGTAAATTACCAGAAACATTGAATTTATAAAAGCGGTTATACATGTAATTATTGCCAATATGTACATTGTAATTTTTTTACCTTAACTGTGGCAAATGTCAAAGAATAATCTTTATGTGAAAATGTAGTTCCATACCTGTACCGTAATCAACAAAATCAAGCACATCAATAAAATCAACATTATCGCACCCTACTTCCTATCCATGCATACAAATAATATATGATCTATGAAGTCTGAATTAATTGAAGTGGAATACATTTACAAATAAAATGTTTCGCAAGCAGAACATGTTGCGACTGTATGTTAGTATTTTAAAATACTCTAGTGTAATACATAACAAGAGAGTTTAGAAATCAAACCCTGCTACTTCATGTTCGACAAACCAGGGTGCCCATGGACTTTCAACCGTCAAATCCAGAGATCTTATCCATTGTTCGGTGCCAATATATGGAACAACCAAGTCATGGTCGCCGCTGTGGAGAATAGATATATTTATATGTAATATATGTACGAATTAACACAAAATTACTGATATATTTCATCAAATAAGTTGGCTGCTAGTGAAAAACTTAAACATGAAGATAAAATACCTGAATATTAGAGCTCGACAATTTTTATTAGTCAAGTTTCTGTGATAAGGAACAGAACTTGCAATGTTGTATGAATAAGTTTCAGTATCATCTTTCCCTACCATGTAGTGATCTGTGTTGCAGGCTTCCCACTCTTTTATTGTCCCCTGTAACAGAGGCATGTACAATACAGATATAAATAATTTGTCAATTAAAAATAATGGCATATGAATAAGTTTCTGTACCTGGCGGATGCTAAGAGCTCTTTGCACATTTTTGTCATTAGCCCAGATGGAATAGTACTCATAAGTGTCCTCCTATTTGTCAATGTAGAAGAAATACAAAAACGTAAGTCATAAAAGTTAGCCACAAATACAAAAAAAGTAAGTTAAACTAAATGAAAGAAACTGGGAAAAAAAATTACCCGACACCGTGGTTGCCTCAGCCGGGGAAATCGTATGGGATTGATAAGCATTTTTCGGTGAGAATTTGGCTCATTGGATTTTTTCAAGTTTGAAGTTCCACTTACTACTATTCCACATCTAGGTTCAAGTATTTGGTTCCAATATATGTACTCCAGGCACTGGAATAAAAATTTATTATTGCGAGATGAAAAATTGCGATAATATATTGAATTTATAAAAGTTACGTACCTTGTCTACTTCATGAAGGTCTCTTGCACATAACCCATTACTAGGATATGCACTTATGTAGTTATCCTGGCAATTTTCTTTGGCCGATTGATGAATACAACAGAATTTACATAAATTAATTACTTTATATATAAATGTTCTCTGAACAACTTAAAATACAAAAGCAGATAATCAAAAAGAAATTATTTATTTACCTCGTAGAGTTGATCAGATAAGAGTGCCATTCGATTAGCATATGGAATCCTGGAGTTGAAGTCTATGTTTCTATCGATTATAGGATTGCCAATCATGTATCCCTGATGTGTATATGTAACAATTAAACTTAATTAGATATATTGAAATTATTATAATTGAGTAAATGCATTTAATTCGTTTTATGCTATAATCTACTTACTTTAATATTCATTTGCGGTTCATTTCCAGCTTCATTGCCTGTAGATTTTAGAACTCAAATTAAGTGAAAAGGTCACTAAAAATTTTTTATTAAAAAAAATGTAATTCAGCAATATAAATGTTTATATACCGTTGTAAATCTCTTGAGTAATGATTGGAATAACTATTCCAGAGTAAGATACACCAGTAATATATAAGGGATTGTTGATAAATCTCGGATGATCATTTAGCCACTGTAAAAGAACGACTGTTAATATCTTTTAATTATGACAAATTAATAATTTCAAATAATGTTTAATCGGTTTTTTTTTTTTGCAATTTCACCTTTCTGAGAAAATTATATACATGCTTTGAAGATAATGTGTCACTTGTTTTGTAAGCATGACGAGTTTTTACATACGAAAATCCAGTCCCGACAGGTGTGTCCAAATATATTACATTTGAAACTTGTAAAAATTGTGAAGCAAATCTTGTAACGCACGTATAATGTATGGAGTTTCTACAAGTAAGGGTAAATTTGTTACTTGCAAGCAAAGGTCTGTAAATATATATGTATAGAGTTCAGAAAAAAGACCTTTGTCCAAGAGTACGGGTTCAACTGCAACTCTGGTTTCTCCCCACTCGATCTACTATAGTCAAAATTTAAGGGCCCTGTATACATCAATTAATTCTTTAGCAATACGTATTTAATTTTAAATAGACTGTCTTTTAAGCAGCCAAATCAACTAAAGTAAATTCCAATCAATACTTGTTATAATAGTTATCCTATTGCCAAGTGGATAAGTTCAAAAGTAATGTTATATATCCTAAAATTGTTCTAAATAAAGTTCTTAAATGATGTATCATGATTGATGTGTTATTTTGAAAAATTTTAATTGATAAAATTTATGTAAGTGTAAAATATTTATCATAATTAATTAAATTAGTATCAATAAATTTTTGACAGATGATATTTGAAAATAAATTTAGGAACAAATTTAGAAATTCACATGCAAAAGCAAACAT
This sequence comes from Saposhnikovia divaricata, assembly GCA_036435485.1. NCBI lineage: Eukaryota > Viridiplantae > Streptophyta > Magnoliopsida > Apiales > Apiaceae > Saposhnikovia > Saposhnikovia divaricata. Next base: position 112,194,903 of record CM071594.1, on the reverse strand, counting down.
CGATAATTAATTAATGAAATTGAATCTTTTTCAAGGAAAGCAAAATGCAAATAATGAAGAAAGGTATACGAGTACAGTTACATATTCAAAATCAATCCTAAATATATTCAAAAATGATAAATATCTTGGCTTTTTTTTTATAACACTCATATTAATTATATATATACCGGAAATTTATTTTATTTAAATTTTTTTTGATAAGATGAAATCTCATTATTCAGAATTGATTTTGGAAATTATAACATTTTCCTTTATGAGATATGTATTTCTCTCTAATTTAAAAATAAGAGAGGCGGTAATGAGAGAGGCGTCAAAGAATTCAAAGACCAAATATATATGCAAGAGACTAGATTACCGATCTCATAGAAGAAAGCACGAAGAGAAGAACAACCCGGACCACCGGCGATCCAAACTACGAGAGGGTCATCTTTAGGGTTCCTTTCCGACTCCACAAAATAGTAAAACAGCTCAACTTCCTCGTTTTCTCCTGTCTCGGTGTAACTGCCATATACCACCACAAAGCATTTATTCAGCCATGATCACCAACTCAATTACTGAATTGCATATTCATTTCACGTACGCATGTGCACCCGTGGAACCCATAATCAGAATTACGTACTACTATCAAATTAACTATTTACTATAATTTATACGTAGGACGAGGAAGAAGAAGAAGATCACAACATATATAGTAGTTAGCTTACCCGGTTTCGAGTTTAAAAGGAAGATCGCCATTAAATCCTGGCAGGTTTCTGATGATTGATTGTGAGTAAGCATTACAACTGCTGGAGAGAATCGCCAAAAGAAGATGAACACATGATAACAAAAGCAGTCGACCTAATGTTCCCGCCATAAAACTGTATGTAGTATCTCGAAATGTATTGTGTGTATATATGGCCAGATTTGTGCTACAGTATTATAAACAGCTAAATGAAATAATGTATCTCGATCGAAAGCTTTTCCTGTTATGAAATCTAATGTTTCTCGATTAAATTGTAAAATCTCCTTTTTATAGGTAGTTAAGTTCCATGCAACGCTGGAATGACAAGGACAGTTAGGTTTTTTTTTTTTTCCTAACAATATAACATACACTTGTTTCAAAACAATTGCCAACAACATGTTGGTGCAGTGGTTGAGCCACTGGCCTCCTTTGATGGAGGTCAGGGGTTCGACTCCTGGGTGTGCGTGAGTTTCTTGTATAGGGGCATGGTCTGCGTACATCAACCCTCCTCAGACACCACTTTGAGTGGTAGTATAACTGAGTAAAGTTTCGTTTTTTTGTTTCAAAACAACGTCGTCACTTTAAAAATAGATTATCGAACCAACAAGGAAATGTTATGGCATGTTGGAATGTGGAAATAGATTATTTTATAAGACGAAGTGTTAGTTGGCAGACACATGGCTGCTTTAAATGAATTCCAATAACATACAAACTGTATTATGCGTATAGATGTAGTGTTATGTTCTTTTACGTTTTGTTCCCGAGTTTTTTAGGAAAAAGAAGTAAAATAATGTAGGGAAAATAAGTAATAATGTAAGTAAAATATATTTCATCAACTTATTCTCGAGTTGGATGGAATGTAAATAAAAAAGGAGTGAAATTATTTTGATACACGTGCTCCCCGAATAAGAAGTAAAACAACTAATTATGATCAAAATAACAAATTTACTCTTCTATATTAAAAGAACTAAACTATCTCATAGTATAGTATAGACAAGGGTATTAATGAAATATTACAATTTGTTTATCATCTTACTTTCACTTTTATCCCAATTTTAGGATAAAATTTTTTGGATGAAAGTATATATGCTAAATTTACTTTACCTTTCACTCGTTTTCACTCCTAAAAAAATCTCGGGAGCACAAATCTATATGTAAATTATGTTATTTTACTTTCTTTTTACTTGCTTTCCATCCTTTTTTATACTCGCGAGCAAAAGATTATTCCGTATTAGGGTTAGACGTACGGTCTATTTGGCAAAACCTTGTTATAAGTTAGTTTATGGTTTATAAGTTCATACGAATTTATGAGAGGTATTTGTCAACTGGACTTATTAAGTCAACTTATAACTTATATGTTGACAAGTTGAATGTTCGTCCCATGGTCAAGGTTCGATTCCTGAGAGACACAGAAGTAAGTGGATTGTCATACTCGGTGTGTACGAGTGTGTTAGCAGTTCTCCGGATTAGTCGAGGTGCGCGAAAACTGGCCCGGACATCGGATTATAAAAAAAAACTTGAATGTTAATAACGACATATTTTTTTTCCAATTTATTTCTTATTGTTTGGTTTCTTTTCTTGTTTAATAATTTAATAATTTAAAATTTGTGTTTTTAAATATCTTTTTAATTTAAAATGTATGTATTGAGATTTTCTATTAAAAATAAAATTTATTTAACATTATAATTATATTTTTATATAATCCTTATTTTTAATAATTTTTTAATTTTAATTTAATATAAATTTTTATAATGATATGCATGGTTTAAAATTTATTTTGTAAAATTCTAAATTAAAAATGTCGTTGACGGGTTCGAACTTTGAATTTTTAGTAAATAAATTTAATCATATAATATATCTTATTATTATATCTAACGATTCTTATTTATTACTAAAAATAATGATTTGAATATATGGTGAGATATTTTGGGGTGTATATTAGTGATCGCAAAATTAATTTTAAATTAAAAAATAACGTGTTTTAATTACAAAAATTACTACTAAAAATAATTACGGAAAGATATGGTGTGATATTTTGGATATATATTAATTATTGTAATATTAGTTTTAAATTAAATGCTAAAGTGTTTTAATTAGAAGTAAAATCTTTAGAAAAAATGGGTAATTGATTTGTTGGAGCAGAAAAAAGAGTCCAAATAGAAGTTCAATGTGGATGAAGGATTTTTAATCGGAATATAATTTTGTTAACATTAGTAATTAGCTTTTTGAGTTGTTTTTGTAATTTAATTATTTATTTTAATAATTAGGATAACCAAACCGAAAATCAAAACTTTGAAAGTTCAAAACTTTCAATATTTCGACTTTAATATAATAGTATATGTTGTGGATCAAAAACTAGATTACGATTTGTAATTAATGCTAGGGTGGTTGAGCTTCGAGCTTTAATGTCTGTTTCTGCGTTCGAGACTTTAATCGGTCCTCACAGAGTGCCTACGTACTCGTATTGAGAATCAAGCCAACGTAGTTCTAGGTGATGGTGCCCTCGAGGCTATGGCGGCGAGAGCTCACCTAGGACGCAGTGGCTTCTATGTCCTTATTCGAGGATTAAGCCAAAACGTGGTGGGCAACGTATGGAGCTGTATCCAAAACGTAGTTTTGAGGGCGAAGGAGCAGGTCCTTATATAGGCTGAGAAGCCTTAGAATTATGGTAGGAATAGGAGACTTGGTAGACAAGTCTTTGGGGCAGGTTCTAGATCTATTCCTTGTAGGAATCAGTTTCCATATTGAATTGGATGCCTTGGTGGCTAAGTCTGGTGGGAATAATATCCTTATCCAACTCTTATTGCTGAGCTGTTTATTACCCCCAATATTAATTACGAAATTTATATTATAATTGGGGTTTTGGGCCCACGTGGTGGGCCCCACGTTTGGACCATTCTTGGCCTAATTAATGCCACATTAAATGTGTCTTTAGGGCTTACTTTTTGCCCATATCATTTGCCCCCCAACTTCGAGGAAAACTGATCAGGTTTTCCTTGAAGTTTTAACGGTCCTTTCCAAGACTCGGGTCAGGGTTCATCTTTATACACTAGTGTTTCACGAGTATTGTCTTTATGTAAAGCGTGGAGCGACCGACGCGTTTACGACAATGTTAATTCGATGCTAATCGGCACTAATCAACCTTAACGACGTTGAACGGCATAAAACGGCACTAAACGGTACTAACTAGCCTTAAACGACACTTAAACAACGTTTAAGTGATGCCAACCGGCATTCAACGACACTGAACGGTGCTAGAAGACATTGTCGGTGCTAACGACATTACTGGTGCTATCGGCACTAACGGTGCTTATCGGTACTTATTCGGTGCTTATCGGCACTAACGGTGCTAATCGGCACTTATTCGGTGCTTATCGGCACTAACGGTGTTATCGGCACTAACGGTGCTAATCGGTACTTGATCGATGCTTATCGGCACTGACAGTGCTATCGGCACTAACGGTGCTAATCGGTACTTAATCGGTGCTTATCGGCACCGACGGTGCTATCGGCACTAACGGTGCTAATCGGTACTTAATCGGTGCTTATCGGCACTAACGGTGCTATCGGCACTAACGGTGCTAATCGGTACTTAATCGGTGCTTATCGGCACTAACGGTGCTATCGGCCCTAACGGTGCTAATCGGCACTTAATCGGTGCTTATCGGCACTAACGGTGGTATCGGCACTAACGGCACTAAATGAAGTTTAAACGATGTTAAACGGCGTTAAACGGCACTAAACGACGCTTAACGGCGGAGATTCGGGATAATTATAACCTCTTCCGGGCAGCGAGTCAGCCGACAAGGGTCCTGGCCAGCTGCCAGGTGCTCCTGGTCGGCTGCCAAGAGATCCTGGTCGGCTGCCAGGAGATCCTGGTCGGCTGCCAGGAGATCCTGGTCGGCTGCCAAGAAATCCTGGTCGGTCAGGGGGTGTTCCTTGTCGGATGGAACCTTCCAAGGTTGTAGAAAACTCTGTGACCTTCGCGTAGGCTGTAAGATCGCCCAAATCTGATACCCGGAGCTCAAGATATGACCAAAACAGTGTGAGGTCGGCTGACAAGAGAGATTCTGGTCGGCCAGACCCCTTCCTGGGCAGCTGGTCGGCTGCCAAGAGGTCCTGGTCGGCTGGGGACCTTCCAAGGTTGTAGAAAACTCCAAGACCTTCGCGTGGACTGTAAGATCGTCCAAATCTGATACCCGGAGCTCAAGATATGGCCCAAACAGTGTGAGGTCGGCTGACAAGAGAGATTCTGGTCGGCCAGACCCCTTCCTGGGCAGCTGGTCGGCTTCCAGGAGGTCCTGGTCGGCCAGGGACCTTCCAAGGTTGTAGAAAACTTCAAGACCTTCGCGTGGACTGTAAGATCGTCCAAATCTGATACCCGGAGCTCAAGATATGGCCCAAACAGTGTGAGGTCGGCTGACAAGAGAGATTCTTGTCGGCCAGACCCCTTCCTGGGCAGCTGGTTGGATGCCAGGAGGTCCTTGTCGGCCAGGGACCTTCTAAGGTTGTAGAAAACTTCAAGACCTTCGCGTGGACTGTAAGATCGTCCAAATCTGATACCCGGAGCTCAAGATATGGCCCAAACTGTGTGAGGTCGGCTGACAAGAGAGCTTCTGGTCGGCCAGACCCCTTCCTGGGCAGCTGGTCGGCCATGGCTCCTTGGCACGCCTTGGTCGGCCGGTTCGTGATCGTCTAGCTCGTGGTCGGCCGAGGCATCCCAAAACGCCGTGGTCGGCGACGAGGTGGTCGGCTGTGGCTCCTTCAGGTGTCATGGTCGGCTGCTTCGTGGTTGGCGAAGAAACCCGGACCTGAAAACCTATTCATGGAAATTAAGGATCAAGAACCTCGATCTCGATCCTAAGGATCCAGAAGCTCGATCTTGATCTCTAATTTAGTATATTGGTCACCCGTGACTTTCAAGGATCCAGAACCTCGATCTCGATCTCTAATTTATTATCTTGATCACCCGTGACTTTCAAGGATCCAGAACCTCGATCTCGATCCTAGGGATCCAGAAGCTCGATCTTGATCTCTAATTTAGTATCTTGGTCACCCGTGACTTTCAAGGATCCAGAACCTCGATCTCGATCCTAGGGATCTAGAAGCTCGATCTTGATCTCCAATTTAGTATCTTGGTCACCCGTGATTTTCAAGGATCCAGAACCTCGATCTCGATCCTAGGGATCCAGAAGCTCGATCTTGATCTCTAATTTAGTATCTTGGTCACCCGTGACTTTCAAGGATCCAGAACCTCGATCTCGATCCTAGGGATCCAGAAGCTCGATCTTGATCTCTAATTTAGTATCTTGGTCACCCGTGACTTTCAAGGATCCAGAACCTCGATCTCGATCCTAGGGATCCAGAAGCTCGATCTTGATCTTAGGTCGTCAGTTTGGTCATTCGTGACTTCTATCGGTGTTATCGGCACTAACGGCACTAAACGGCGCTAAACGACACTAAACGGCACTAAACGGAGGAGATTCGGGACAATTGTAACCTCTTCCGGGCAGCGAGTCAGCCGACAAGGGTCCTGGCCAGCTGCCAGGTGCTCCTGGTCGGCTGCCAGGAGATCCTGGTCGGCTGCCAGGAGATCCTGGTCGGCTGCCAGGAGATCCTGGTCGGCCAGACCCCCTTTGTGGCACCTGGTCGGCTGCCAGGAGATCCTGGTTGCCTGCCGGGTGCTTCTTGATCGCCTGACATGTGCTTCTTGATCGCCTGACATGCGCTTCTTGATTGCCGGCAGATTGACGGGAGATCCAGGTTGACTTTAATGATGTCACACGATGCTTAAACGACGTTTCAATGTTTGTGTAAACGACGTTAAATGGCATAAAACGACACTATATGGTGATAATTCAAAGGTCGATGTTTGTCACGGAAAGTGAGAAACCTTCAACAGAACCATCAAACGATCCAATCAAACGATGGGGGGTGCCAAGATGGGTACCGGGAAGTCAGCTGGAGCCTCTCCGTGGCTCCTGGTCGGTTGCCAGGTGCTCCTGGTCGGCTGCTAGGAGATCCTGGTCGGCTGCCAGGAGATCCTGGTCGGCCAGACCTTTTCTGTGGCACCTGGTCGGCTGCCAGGAGATCCTGGTTGCCTGCCAGGTGCTACTTGTTCGCTTGCCAGGTGCTCCAAGTTGCCTGGAAGTGTTTAAACGACGTTTCAATCTATGTTAAACGACGTTGAATGGCATTAGACGGCACTACACGGTGCTAATCGATGCTTGAACGATGTCTAGTTGGAGGTCGGTGTTCGTTTTAGTAAGAAACCTTCGACAGAACCATTAAACGATCCGACCAACTGACGGGAGGTGCCAGGAGGTCGGCTGCCAGGTGATCCTGGTCGGCCAGACCCTCTCCATGGCACCTGGTCGGCTGCCAGGAGATCCTGGTCGGCCAGAGCTTCTTCATGGCACCTGGTCGGCTGCCAGGAGATCCTGGTTGCCTGACAGGTGCTCCACGGTTGCTTTGTCGTGCCTCTCGGAGCTTTTCGGAATGCTTGGAGTCTCGTTCTTGAATCACGTGCTTGACATTTGGATGTTGTATACATCCTTTCAAGGCATAATTAATCTCTCTTTCTTGTTCTAAGATGTGGAGCTTGTGATGAAGCTTTTTAGTTCTTGCCCCCCTTGTTTCATATGGTGGAGGTCTTGCTTCTCGTTTGATCGTTCAAGAAGTTTCTTTTCCACTGAGCACTTGACTTCAAGTCTGGTTTGCATTGTTATCAGGTTGTCAACCCTTTATCTTGATTCTAGGTTTCCAACCTTCCTTTGGTTTGAATTCGATTGATGGCTCTTGATTCAAGTCCTTAAACTCAAACGACGAACTCGATTGGAGGCAGACAACCTTTTTGGCCATCTCGATTGGAGACAGACAGCCTTTTGGTCATCAAGGCTAAACATTTGTATTGGAATTTGAGATTTCAGATTAAGTAAGGAATGACAAAGGACCTCTTATCTCAACATTCTCACTAACAGTTTCTGTGCCTTCAAGGCATTATCAGGGAGCCAACCAGTCTCAGGGTGAGCTTTTATAAGGGTCTATCCTTCAGCTTACATCAACTTGTGCTATCAATTTAAAATAATAGACGGGGCCTTCAAGACCTAAAAGTAAACTCTTCCGGCATAGCTCTCTATCTCAGAAAAAGTAAACTTAGATTGGGCATCAGCTTTAACGTTCTGTTCTCTCGTAATGTGCTTCTCATACCATTCACTCAAACTCAGCCATCACGGCCTTCACGACTCTCAAGTACTTTGCCGTAGTTTGAGATTCTTGACTCTCATTATTCTAGCCAAGCCTAAACCGGCTATCAAGGCTTCATACTCAGCTTCGTTGTTAGTTGTCGGAAAGTCCAATTTTAAATCATACTCGACTGTAAACCAATCGGGGCTTTGTAAGACTAAACCTGCATCACTAGATTTTGTTTTTGATGCTCCATCAAAATAGAGCACCCAATGTTCATTCTGATCAAGTACAGGCTCTTCATCTTTTTCTTCATTTCCAGGGGTGGTTACTATATCCTGCCCCCCGACATCTTGGTTGCCAATGGTACATTCAACCACGAAGTCAGCCAATGCCTGGGCCTTAATGGCTATTCGAGGCTCATACGTGATGTCAAATTCTCCAAGTTCAATCGACCACTTGATTAGCCTTCCACTAGCCTTCGGGCTATGCAATATGTTTCTCAACTGTTGGTCCGTCAGGACTTCAATCTTATGTGCCTGGAAGTACGGGCGTAACTTCCTCGAGGCTGTTATCAATGCCAAGGTGAACTTCTCAATGGGAGAGTAATTCAACTCGGCTCAGTGGAGCACCTTGCTTACGTAGTAGATAGGCCTCTGAACCTTGTTCTCTTTCTTAACGAGGACGACACTCAATGCTTGTTCAGACATTGCTAGATACAGATAAAGAGTCTCTCCGGGACTAGGTTTGTCCAGCAACGGGGCTTCGACCATGTACTTCTTCAGTTGTTCAAAGGCCTCTTGGCTCTCAGGGGTCCACTCAAAATTTTTCACCTTCTTCAATGCTTGAAAGAAAGGCAAGCATTTGTCACCAGACTTGGAGATGAATCTTCCTAAAGCCGCTACCCGGCCTGTCAACTTCTGCACATCTCTTATAGAGCGTGGTGGCTCCATGTCTAAGATCGCCTTGATCTTGTCAGGGTTGGCCTCTATGCCTCTCTTTGAAACCATCAGACCCAAAAATTTGCCTGATCCAACGCCAAAAGCGCACTTGGCTGGATTCAACATCATCTTGTGGTGCCTCAGCACTTCGAATGCCTCTCTGAGGTGCTTAATGTGATCTGCCTTGAGTAGGCTCTTGACTAACATGTCATCAACATAGACCTCCATGGTTTTTTCAATCAGATGGGCGAATATCTTATTCACCAATCGTTGGTAAGTAGCTCCTGCATTCTTTAGACCAAAAGCCATAACAATATAGCAGAAAACACCAAAGTCAGTTATGAAAGACACCTTAGGGACGTCATCCTTGTGCATCTTAATCTGATTGTAGCCGCTGAAACCATCCATGAAGCTCAGCATCTCATGTCCTGCTGTGGCATCTATTAACATGTCTATCCTTGGTAAAGGGAAGCAATCTTTAGGGCATGCGTCATTCAAGTCGGTGAAGTCTATACACATCCTCCACTTACCGTTGGCTTTCTTGACCATCACAGGGTTAGCCAACCATTCTGGAAACTGAATCTCTTCAATAAACCCAGCTTCTAAAAGCTTTTCAACTTCTTGTTTAATGGGCCTCCTGCCTTTCAGGAGCAAAATTTCTCTTTTCTGTTTTATTATCTTCCGCCCCGGATCAACATTCAACTTGTGAGTTATGAGTTGGGGATCAATCCCTGGCATATCAGCTACAGTCCAAGCAAACACATCGCTATTTTCTTGCAAAAATGCTATCAACTTGCCCTTCAGGGGTTCTTTCAAAGATGCTCCCATATAAGTAACTTCTCAGTTCGCTTGGCCGTCATGGAATCAATGTCTGTCTTGGTCTTGGGTGTCGAACGTCGATGTTCAAAGGTTGAACTCCAAAGTTTGAAATCAAGGGTTTTCAATCTCAATGGTGTTTTCAATCACCGAAATATCTATCAGAGCTGCTGGTCCAAGGCCAAGGGGTTTCTGGTTAGCCCCACGAGGTCTTGAACCTTCTCTAGGAGATTTTCAAAATTACATATTGGTTTTCAAGTCAACATGAAGTTTCAACCTTTGGATCTTAATTGGAGGTTCATGACCCCCCCTCAAGTTTGGCCTTCATAACTAACCTTGGCCTTCATGGCTAACAGCTTCTGTTCTTCAACCTAGGATTCGGGGTTAATTCCTCGATATAGATTTCGATAAATACAATCCCGTTGGCTTCTTGCCTTTTAAACTTCTGAGACGAGAGCTTGCTTGAACTTCTTAATCCTTGCTTAAGGTTATCTATTGGCCTTCATCCTTGGATCCTTAATCCAGGTCCTTAATAAGTATTGAAGAGTAGCTAGTCCTTAACATCCTCGGCCTTTCATGGCTTTGACCCTTCGGGATCTTCACCTATGAATTTGTTTGTTTTCCATTCGTTATTCTTTTATTTTCGGTACTCGTTCATCCTTGACTTGCACTCATCGGGTGATAGAGTACTATTGTCCTACTCGGAGCAACATGCTCTGCAATGGTTTCCATGAACCTTATTTCTGCTTCTACTAGATGAAGCTAAGTCCTACTAGGATAACTTGAGCCCATCGGGGCATTGCAAGACTAGGCCTGCATCACTTGATTTTGTTTTTGATGCTCCATCAAAATAGAGCATCCACCATTCCTTCTGGTATCCTCACTTGAAGTTCACTTCCTGCTTGGGGTACTACCTCCTGCCCCACGACTTCTTGGTTGCCAATGGTACATTCAACCACGAAGTCAGTTAACGCCTTAGCCTCAATGGCTGTCCAAGGCTTCTGTGTGATGTCCTCTGCTGGCCTTTCTTGGTGTTCCTTACCTCTGCGGACATCCATGTCTTCAATTGGAGAGACTTGCCCCCCGACTCCATCAGGCCTTAACGAGGCTACATAACAGCTTCGTGCCATCTTTTGATCACCTTTATGTTCTCCAATTCCATTCCAGGTTGGAAACTTAATCTTCATGTGATAAGTAGACGCAACATCCTTGAACGCATGAAGTCCAGTCCTTCCCAGGATTGCGTTATAAGTCGAGGATGATTTGATCACCAGAAAATTCAGCATCTGAGTAGCCTCTTTAGGTTCTTGCCCAATTGTCATGGGTAACTGAATAGTCCCTTCAACTTTGGACTCAATTCCATTAAATCCGTAAATTGGCATGTTATTGGGGGTCAACTGAGAACCAGTGTATCCCATCTTCACAAACGCATCATGAAACAGAATGTCAACGGAAGTTCCATTGTCTATCAAGACTCGCTTCACCTCCGAGTTTCCAATCACAGGAGTTATGACCAACGGGTCGTCGTGGGGGAACTTCACCCCTTCCAAGTCTGAGTCATCAAAACTAACCACTACCTCAGTTTTTGCACGCTCCAGGGCCTCTCCCACGATGTGCAACACCTCTCGGGCATAAGCCTTTCGAGAGCTCCTAGTTGTCCCGGCCGCAGTCGGGCCTCCTGAGATCATGTTGATTACTGGCCCTCGGGGCTGTGGGTTACGATCTTGATCGTCATCCCTTCTATTATAGTCTCTTCTCTAATTACCACGGTCTTCACCCTTAGTGAAGTGCCTCAACTTCCCTCTACGGATCAAAAACTCGATCTCATCTTTGAGTTGCTTGCAATCGTCAGTGTCATGCCCCACGCCTCTATGGAATCTACAATACTGATTATGGTTTTTCTTTGCGGGATCACCCCTGAGTGGCTTCGGCCATCTGAAATCCTTATCATTCTCAATGTCCAACAAGATTCGACTTCTAGGAGTATTCAACCTTGCATACTCAGTGAACCTTGACCCTTGGTTCTTCTTAGGGGCAGAGTCAGAGTCCTCGCTAGTTCGGGGATACTTGTCCCTAGCATCATACTCTTGATCATCATAGTCCTGGTCTTGCTTTCGCTTCTTGGAGTCATTGTTACCTCCTCCTCCACCTATGGTGGTTTCTTTCTTCAAGCTATCCTCAGCTTTAATGTACTTATCAGCCCTTCGTTGGAGCTCAGCCATGTTCTCAGGGGGATGCTTCGCCAATGATCTCTTGAAGAAGAGGTCAGTGGTTCCGTGTTCCAGGGCTACCATTGCCACCTTATTTTCCAAATCAGTGATATTCAGGGTCTCCTTAGTGAATCGCCTGAGGTAATCCCTCAGATTTTCATTCTTTCCTTGCACCACATACATAAGAGATGCGGAGCTCTTCTCATGCACCCTTCCGCTAATGAATTGGCTAACGAAGGCGGCGCTCAACTCCTTAAAAGAGCCAATAGAGTTCACAGGCAATCGGCTATACCATCTCTAAGCCATGCCCGACAGGGTTTGGGGGAACGCTCTGCACTTCAGGGCATCACTTGCAGGCTGCAGCAGCAGTGCGTTCGAGAACGTCCTGACGTGATTTGCGGGATCACCCGTTCCATCATAAGCCTTAATTGTCGGCATCTTAAACTTCCTAGAAATATGAGCATTCATCACCTCCTCAGTAAACGGGGGTGTGGGATCATCAGGATCTCCAAGTGGCATGAGATCCTTGGGGTTACTCCTGGGGGTTTCCACCCTCATAGCTTCTCTTGTTGGGACATCAGCCCTCATTTATCTTCTTGAGGACCTCTCCAAATCTATAACAGGAATCCTTCCTGAGATTGGAGGGGGTCGAATCAGACTCTGTCTTGCCTGTTCCCTTGCTATGTCATCCTTTAGCCTTTGGATCTCAGCCTCATGAGCCTTAATCCTCTCCTCAGCCGTTTGTGGAGGTCCATCATGGATTCCTTGGGTCCTCGCTCGAGGTTCTCTGCTAACACGTCGCCTCCTTGAATGTTCATCACGATCATCATCCTCAGCTGACGAATCATCAGAATAGGGACCAGAGTAATCATCGTACTCTCGATCTCGGATCTGTAAGGCATGACTGCTCGGTCCAGGTTCCCTGTGTTGAGGGGGATAGTTAGGCACCCATACATCGGGTTGGTATTCAAAGGGAGATCCGTGGTGGGGATCTGTACCCCCGGAGGCAGCGTACGACCAGTGCTATTAAGAGGAGAAACCACCATCTGAAGAGGGTTAGTTTCTTGGCTTTGAGGGATAGTCACGGGTAAAGTTCCCTCAACATGGGGAATCGTCCCTGCGGGTTGAGAGGTTAGAGGTTGAATGACCGTCCCTGTTGGTGGGGGTAATTGTCCTTTTTCAGCGGTGATGAGCTGATCAAAAATGGCAGGTGGAGCAGAGCTAAGGGGTATGGCCTCAATCGATGTTGTTCTTCGTGTTTGAACCATGGTTGATGTTTTCGTCCCACAGACGGCGCCAAATGTTGTGGATCAAAAACTAGATTACGATTTGTAATTAATGCTAGGGTGGTTGAGCTTCGAGCTTTAATGGCTGTTTCTGCGTTCGAGACTTTAATCGGTCCTCACAGAGTGCCTACGTATCTCGTATTGAGAATCAAGCCAACGTAGTTCTAGGTGATGGTGCCCTCGAGGCTATGCCGGCGAGAGCTCACCTAGGACGCAGTGGCTTCTATGTCCTTATTCGAGGATTAAGCCAAAACGTGGTGGGTAACGTATGGAGCTGTATCCAAAACGTAGTTCTGAAGGTGAAGGAGCAGGTCCTTATATAGGCTGAGAAGCCTTAGAATTATGGTAGGAATAGGAGACTTGGTAGACAAGTCTTTGGGGAAGGTTCTAGATCTATTCCTTGTAGGAATCAGTTTCCATATTGAATTGGATGCCTTGGTGGCTAAGTCTGGTGGGAATAATATCCTTATCCAACTCTTATTGCTGAGCTGTTTATTACCCCCAATATTAATTACGAAATTAATATTATAATTGGGGTTTTGGGCCCACCTGGTGGGCCCCACATTTGGACCATTCTTGGCCTAATTAATGCCACATTAAATGTGTCTTTAGGGCTTACTTTTTGCCCATATCAGCATAGATATGAGTGTGTATTTTTCGTAAATAGCTCGACAAGACATGAATTTATATGGAACGGGAAAGCTCCCCCACTAGACTACTTTACAGTACATTTTTCCATATATGCAATCCCGATTAAAATACAATATTTTGCTTACCCCAAATAAAAAAAATACAATTATGACAAACAAAAAAAAATTACAAAATTTTTGCTAACAAACTTAATTTCTAGCAAGTCTCAGGTACTACCCTCATGTTAGGTAGCTAGGTTCGTGTTAGGTAGGTTCGTGTTAGCCTAAACATTCAAATTTGTTGATACGGTTGATAACTAGGTTCGACAGATTTCTGTTGCATCAATATATATATATATGTATATAGAGTCCTACTCTACTAGAAACCAATTTAAAATAGAAATTAGAAACCAGACCCAGCCCCCGAGAAATCACTAAAATATATTATAGAAATCAGTCGTTTATATTACCAAAATCACTAAATTATACGGTGGAAATCACCGACTAGTTCAGCAGAAGCTTCCGAACAAAACCCATTTCTTCTTCCATGACCCTACCCCCCACACCACCATTGGCTCCTCGAATACAAAACAAGTCAAGTACTGTGCGGCAATCGTCATTTCCGATTGTACTTGAATAGACACATACAACCATACATACACCTATATATATCTATACATTTAATCGCGGACTCATACATCAAGCAAAAAGTAATAAAATTGATGGTGTGCATTAGCAGATCGCCGGAGCTTGATGGTGTCCCCTACGGGGCCAGAGGTTAGAAAGGAAGGAGGTGGTGGTAAGAGAGGCTCGTTGGATTGTTGCCGGAGAAGATGGTGGTGATTCGAGCTCGTCAGAAGGTGGTGGTGATGGGGTGCAGGTGATGGGACGGTGGTGGGGGGGATGGGGGTGGGGGGTTGTAGAATACGGTGGGGGGTTGTAAAATAGTGATTTCAGTTATATAAAATAATAGTGGTTTCTTGTTTTTATGTAAGACTTGGTTTCTATTTGATACTTTGCCTATATCTATTAAATATATAAAGGAAATTCCCCAGGAGTTTGGTGGAGCTCTAGAATCGCTCGATTCATATTTATCTATTTTTCTAGAGCTTCTCTATTTTAAATATGTAAAATTAAAATTTCCTTCTTTAAACCCTATTTTTTAGAAAAGAAATCAAAACTACCTTTTTAACATTGATATAAACGTTAACATAAACATCTTTGAAATAGAAAAGGTTTTCGAATTTGTAGGGAAGAAGAATTCAAATTACATGTTCGAAATTGAAAAAGTTTTCGAATTTGTTGGGAAGTAAAAATTATATATTCGAAATAGAAAAAAAATATTATATTCTTATATTATATATTCGAAATAGAAAAGAAATTTTATATTCTTATATATATATACAATCATTACTTCTAATAATCAAATTTTAACACCATGTTTGTAATCATATTTACTCGATTTATAAACAAATTTCTGTAGTCCAAAAATATTAGTTCTCTTTATTTTTATGTTTGCTTTTAGAGTATCTGTATCTTCTTGAACAGAAAAATTAGTCTTGATTTTGACCGTTCTATTTTTTGTAAGATGCAAGAATAGACGCCAAAGTTTTGTCGCAGTACAATGAAGATGGATGTAATTTGATGATATTTGTATTATCAAAGAAAGAAGCTGGATGCATGATGATGATGTGCACCTATCAATTCTGATTCACAAGTTTCCTCAAGTCCTACTATGCACTACAAGTTAAGGATTTACGACATCAATTTTTTTTATATATTGTTATGATAAAAGTTTTGGTTTGAATTTCTGTAAGAAACTACTTATATAATTTTATTTATGCATTAGAATTTTATGTTTGAACTATATAGTTTTCACCATATTCTCCTTTACGTAGAAAGAGAAGAAAGATCGTGCCAGGTGATCATGATAAATTAATATCTAAAATTTTATGTTTGCTTTTTGTCTTTTCATTTAACCACTCTTCGTTTCTTTGTCTATTTTGATCATAAATTTGATTTATATGTATACGTTTGTGGAAAGAGTTTTGGTGAGACAAGCACCAAAAGAGTTGTTATTATATGTGTATTTTTCTTTAAACAATGTTAGCATCATATTTTATTATAATTTTTCACTTTCAAATTCTAATTACATTGATCCTCTTATAGCTTTTCTATGTTTTTCAAACCGAAATTAAAGTAAAAAAGGATTTTAATATTTAAATTTTTATTATTGCATATACTTAGTATTTTTTAAAATACATACAACGGACGTCGGCTTAAAAATTGTGAGGTAAAATCGATAAATCAAAGTCAAAGAGTATATTAATATTGTGTATGCTTAGTAATAATTTTAAAAAAGAATTGTGAGGCAAAATCGGTAAATCAAAGTCAAAGAGCATTTTAGTATTTAAATTTTTATTATTGTGTACGATTAGTATTTTTATAATATATACAACGAGTGTCGGCCTAAAAAATCATAAGACAAAATCGGTATAGAAAAATATATGAATAATTTATCTTATTATCTATATATATTTAATTTATACAATATTGTGTTCACCAATTTATATTGATATTATAAAAATATTTTTGTCATTTTTTTTTCTTAAGTGATCTTTGTTTAAAATTAAAAAAAAAAAATTTAAGGCCGCCGCGAAGCGCGGCTTAGTCGACTAGTATATATATAAAGGAGGATACGCGGGCGCTTAGATGGCGCTCTAAGATCATCTCACTCTATTTTTCTAATTTTCTTAGAGTTTTAAAAATTTAAATACTAATAAATAAAAAAATATCTATTGTACTAGAAGTAGAATAAGTGATATAAATAAGAAAATATCTATTGTACTATAAGTAGAATAGGTGATATAGGATATAGAATAGGATATAGGTGATATAGAATAAGGCTTGCAAATTTATAATTAACATATTCGAAATATAAAAGACTTGCAAATTTATAAATAAACTCGAACTTTAAAAAAAGAAACAACTTAGGTGGCGATTTAAGATCGTCTCAGTCTATTTTTCTAATTTTTCTTGAGTTTTATAATTTTATATACTGATAAATAAGAAACTATCTTTTATCATATTAGAAGTAGAAGAGGTGGCATAAGAGTTTAAGTTAATGGAGGAGAAGAGTTCGAGTTTATAAAGAAGACATATTAATTAACATATTCAAAGTAGAAAAGACCTGCAAATTTATAAATCAACCCAGACTCTAATTTATACGGAACACATATAATTAGAAAGGGAATCCAAATGTATCTCTCTATATATATAGTCAATTCACAATTCTTATTTGAAATTTTGCACGATTTGAGTAAGCTTTTTATTTTTAGATTTAGTTATGTTTACACTATTTTTTTATGTGTAATGGAAATTTATTTTTCTAAACATATATTTTCTATGAATTTTTTTGTGCACAGGAATACATCGAATTATGTCTTGGTAAGGTATATGTTAGTGTAGGTGCCCTAGAGGCAATACATTGTTTCTTTGAATAAACCTTTATGTCATTTGATCATTCAATAAACGTATTTATTATGACTTTAATTACTGCGATATATTTGTTAGCATAATAAATGTCCTTAGAATCATGATACACATTATATAGTTTAAGTACATGACTTGAACTTGAGATTATATAATATATCATATTCTTCAAAGGTCCCTGGTCGAGTATTATTATTATAGGACAATAATAATACATAAATAGACTAGTATGTTGTTTGACAGATAACCACATCTCATTGGTTATAAGTATGGAGATACTAAAGTCAATACATAGGTACATGTAGGAGTACATGGTACTGGACAGACCCATAGTGAGATTCTTCATATTTAATAAAGTCATAAGAAAGACTTACAGTGATAATGGTGTAATGATCCTTTGACTTGAGATCATTATATTTCTATACGAGGATTAATATACTTTGACTACATTAAAAGTTACCTTTGACCGGGTGATGATAAAAGTGGACATCGGGTATATCATGAGTCGTATGAGAAATATGAATGATAGATAAAGGATTTAACCCTCCTAGAATTAGGAGAGATATTATTGGCCTCTTGATTGAGTGAGACTATAAAATGCATGGCCGTTCTCAAATAATGATTTGTTTTTAATAGTCTACTCATGGATCAAGTAAACCCGGATTAAATGTTGAAGAGGATGACTAAACACATGCCTCGAGTTTAATCTATAATATTTGGTTAAAGAGATTATATTACACGGAAACATTAATATCGAAAGGTTTAATATGGATCACCATTTAAATTATTATTACATGGGCAGCAATGATGTATTACTAGATGCCGTCTTTGTTTACGATTTTAATTGAGACTTTTAAATCGTTTCCAACGTAATAATAACCTATAGGGTCACACACTTAGAATGTCTTAAAAGGAGTTTTAATTTAAATTGAGAATTTAAATTAAATCATTATTAAATAAAGAATTAGCTATTTAATTAATTGGACTGGTCCTAATTAATTATTTAAGTAAATTCGAATTTAATAAAGTAAGAACAGAATTGGGTTTAAAGAAATCCAATAATAAAATCAAAAATAAAATTAGAATTGGGTTTAAGGAAGCCAAATTCGGTTTTTTTTGATTTTAGCCCACTATCTCTCATATAAATACATGATGATGTATTACTTTAGGGTTAGGGATTTCATAAAATCGTTTTATTAAAAACCCTAGCAGCTCTTTGAGAGGCTAGAGAGATAGAGAGAGGTTGTTCTTCGCGGGCTAGTACCTGGCTCCTCGGATCGTTGGACGGTCGGACATTCGTGTGGATTACCTTAGAGACACAGATCTTGACGTGACGATTGTGTGTGGTGATTACAAGCTAGGATCTCCGTTGAGTTCGTGAAAGTAAAGCTTTTTAAAGGTATGATTCATAATCTCCATAATCTGTCCATAATTATACATGGATCCTGGTTTGGGTTTCGAAAATTTATTGTTTTATTTACGTTTATCCGCTATGTTTTATGCCTCGAAACCCCGGGCGACCACCACCAGGGGCTGCCGCCCCCAGACACAGCCCGGGTCTGCCACCCCGGACCCCACACGGGGCCTGCCCCCCCCCCCCCCCGAACCCCCGCCCGGGGGCTCCCGCCCCCGGACCCCCGCAGTGTTTGTTTATATGTTCTTAATTGTTTATTTGAGCATGGTGCTGGTTATGGCCTTAAGACCCTTAGTTTAATGGTTTGTGGTTTTATAAATACGACTTGCATGTCGTTTTCTTCATTCTTGTAATTGTTTAACCTCGAATGTAACTCGAGTTTTATTATGTAAGTACATTAGTATAGGTTGTATTCAATTATTCAATGTAATGTACTTGAAGATTGAAGGACGAATAATGAGGAGAAGCAACCAAGGAGAAAGAGAAGAATGAAGACTTGTAATTGTATTTATATGTTGAGTATTGAATACAGTAAAAGAATACAGCGGGGGGGTGAATGGATTCTTGAACTTTTCTTTGTTCTTGAATCTTTGCAACAAGATATGTGTTGAGTGTGTGAGATATGTAAGTGCAGATAATAAAGACAAACACAACACAATATCACTTTAATCTAATATTTTATTAGATAAAGATTTTGCTACAATTTGTAAATACAAATGGTAGTATTCTCAGCTTCGTTTTTCTCAGAGAGATATTTCTTCTGATGTATATGAAACTCTTATCTCTAAAAAAACTTTTCTTCTAAGGAAGTGAGGCTGTATCCTTATAGACATGGATACACCTACTTACTACAAATAAGGTAGGTAAACAAACTACTTTCCAGTCTGTCTACCTCATTTGAGTAAGAGTCCAAACGGCTACAGATTTGACTTTGCAAAGTCTGTTCAGATCCACTTCTTTAGCTCCTTGTCCCTTTGGCTTATCTCTCCAAGCTTCTTTGTAGGCTTTCCAATGTGCTTTATAGTACATAGTCAAATAAAGCGTCTTGGCTTGTTGCAGGTTTCTGACTTGTACAATTCTTCAGTATTTTGTCTCCAAGAATGTATTCGAGAAGTGGCTAAGTGATTGATTCGAGAACTCGAATTGACTTAATCGATAACTCTGAGTTCTCGAATAGTGTTATATTGACATATCGAATCACTTCTCGAATAGCTCTTTTCTCTGGGACTCCTTAAGATACCGAATAGAGCATTTTGACATATCGAATCCCTGAGATATCGAATAGCTTCTTTAGTCCTTGAGATATCGAATAGGGCATTGACTTGTTGACTCTTAGATAACTCGAATGATGCTTTGACTTGTTGACTCCATGAGTTCTCGAATAGAGTAATAGACATATCGAATCTCTGAGATATCGAATGAGATATCGAACAGTGTATTCAGAGATATCGAATAGTGTCTTCTGATATATCGAATCTCTGACTTCTCGAATGCTGACTTCTCGAATAGACAAATGTACTTCTCTAATTGGTACTTAGGCAAATTCTTCATTTCTTCAAATCCCAACTGTGATTATTTGGCAGTCTTTATCTCCTTGCTTAAGGCATGAACCTTGGAACTTCTTTCAAGCATTATTCTTGACTTTATAAGTACAGTTACACAACTAGGATTTGATGCCTATTACAAGTACAGAATGAATAGAAACTCTACAACTAGAGGTTCGCTCAGTTAAGAGGTCATGTAGGTAATGCATAGCATTACACATACTTAGGCTTGTTATTAAATGTATTCAGGCATGCCTCTGTGACTAACAGTCTCCCCCAAATTGTGAGTAAGACCTTTAGTCACAATTTCATGTCTGATAACAAGCCTAACATACATAAAGATTAAACTTGACAGTACATGTATGAATTTTGATTAGCAATGTGGATAGAACTACAGGGTGAGTAATCTTACAGCCTATGATGAAGTACTAACCATTGTCATTTGTTTCCCTTTCCATAGCTTTGGCTTGCAAATCATCATATGCTTTCTGTCTTCTTTCTTTCTCCTTCCTTGTATTCTCATCCATAGCTTTTATTATTTCTGCCATAGCATCCAATTCTTCAAGCAAAATTGAGTCTTTGAAATCTTCAAGTACTGGTTTCAGAATGTTTGCAGGATAGTGGTTGAGTAGATTCATTCTGATGTGGACCTGATCCCCATTTCTCCTCCAATACTTCACCACATAGGGGTTAAACTGAAATCTACACAATCCCTTTGCCCTTTGCTTTTCTGCTTCAATCTCCAGTCTCTCAATTTCTTTGTCCCTTGCTAGCCATTTCTCAAGACACTCTTTTCTGATTCTCTCCTCATGATCTCTCTTCATCTTCACAAAATCAATTAGCTCCAGCTTTCATAGTCTTTCCACTTTATCTTCTGAGCTCAACAATGCAATGATTCTTTCTATGTCATGTAGCTTGCCCCAGTGTTGACATCCTCCTTGTTTGAATTTTTCCTCCCTTCCATCAGTATATTTGATCTCAAGGCAGTTATCAACAATGGCAACATGGTAGATTCTTTGAGCTTGTAAGAATTGCAGTTGGTCTTCATCAAAGTCTTCATCTAGTGGTTGGAGTTTTAAGCCTGGATAGATTGTCAGAGTCCTTGATTTGTATAGCTTTGGTTTCCTTGCAGCTTGTTTGAATTTGATCCTTTTTACATGGTTGCCTGGCAGTAGCATGTGACCTTTGTTTGTGGACCATTGTAGTATTCCATTAGCAGTTTTCTTTTTGAAATATACAGATGGTTTCTTGACTTGAATTTTCTTCTCTTCTTGAGGTGGCAAGATAGTTGCAGAAGCCATGGATGTGGATTTTGGTAGGTCACTACTAACAGTATTCACCCTAGACTTAGAGTCTTGTGATGTGGTGAGGTTACTGTCAGCAATGCCTAAGGCTTGCTGTCTTCCACTCTTCCTCTCAGAGACTTTACCTTGGTCATCATCATTCTTCTTCTCCTTACCATCCTTCTTCTTCTTTTTATCTTCATCACCCTTATCACTCCTGTGATGCCTTCTCCTTCCATCACTTTTGTCTCCATCCTTGTCTTGATCACCATCCTTGCTAGGGTTCAACTTAGCAGATTCAGGTACAATGCCAGTTGCAATGTATGACCTGAGATAAGATATAGCTTCCAATTCTTCTGCTGTTCTTAAACCCTTCTTCTTGTTCAGCTGCTCAATGATGGCAATAATGAGAGATTTGTTTTGAGGAATTAGATGCTTAGGGATGACCAGCTGCTTGATATCATCAATTCTTGTTGCAGCCTGATAGATGATGGTTCTAGGATTTGTGAATACTTCAGGAAGCCTTGCTAGTTGACCATCCCTTAACTCTTCAAAGAGACTCTTGCAGTTTTCATCCTTCTTTTCAATCATTCCAAGGAACACATCCACTTCTGAGTGCTTTAGACCCTGTAGAGTGTTGATGGTTAAGTGCCATATCTTATTCTTTCCTACCATCATTATCTCTTTGAGCCATAGGCCGTCAACTCTCCTTGGTACTACAGTGAGAAAGTCAATCTGACTCTTCAAACTCCCATGATATGATAAAGCATCACCAGCCTGTTCTCTTGAAACTTTCAGAAACTCCAAGAATGCATCATCATGATAGACATTTGAGTTTGCAATTTCATGTAGCTTGGCCTCAATGACCACCTTCACTTCTACTGGCTTGGCACTCTTAGATATGGAGATTTGAGGTCTGTCAGATAGCATACTCCCTGCAACCACTGTGGTTGTAATAGATTGCTTTTGACCACTGGAAGTAGTGATGTGCACAGTTGGTAGAGTGACAACTGGCAGAGAAATAAGAGGCTCATCAACTTTGTCTTTTCCTTTGCCAGGCACATGAGTTAGAGATTTTGAAGTTCTTTGATGACCACCTTCAATGATTTTGATGCCCTTTACTGGTGGTTTCTCCCCCTTTGTATTTGAATTTTTGGATGTCCTCTTCTCCCCTTAGGCTTGTTGTCAGGCACAGAGGCTGTAGGAGTGACCTTTGGGGTTGAATATTCGTTAGGTAGAGGGAGACCCATGTGCTTCATCATTGCAGACAACATTGATTGTTGATGCAGGAGAACATCAGCTGTGGTGGTGGCTTGAGTGTTCAACTGCTCAGTAAGAGTTTGTACCTTGTCTGTAAGATGAGCATTAGATTGAGTGAGAGTAGCTACCTCCTATTCAAGTGCATCTACCTTGCTGAACAATGCAGAGGATTTGAAGCCAGACAGGGATTGTTCTTTGAGTCTCTGCACTTCAAACCTAGACATCTCATGCACAGGGACCTCAGTGACCAGCTTGTCTCCATATTGATTTGCAAAGAGGGTCCTGAGCATGGCATTGGCTTCAGTTGTCTGATCAATGAGATTTTGGAATTTGTGCCCTAGGCCTGTGACAGCACCCTAGAGAATAGCCAAACCATTGTCCATCTTGGTGCAGGTAGACTTACAGGCTAGAATGTCCTTGACTAAAGTCTCCAATTGAGGGAATTTGGAATCAAAAGTCCTCTTTATCTCATGCACCTCCTTGGTTGTGGCTGAACATACTTCATTAACTTCTGTCTTTAGACCTTTGCCAAGGTAGTGTGCAGCCTTCAGAATGCCCTTGTAGCTGTCATTCACTGCTTCATACACATCAGTAGGGGTGAGAGATTTGGCATTGGACCCTAGTGAAGTGATGTATTCTTCTCTGAGGTACTGGAGACCCTCTGAGAGAGAGATGTCATTCTTTCCTTGTAGCCAAGCATCTACGTTTCCATCCCTCTCAGTTTCCTCTATGATCTTAGCCTTCTGTATTTCTACATCATCCCTGTGGCATAAGAGGATAGCTTCATAGTCTGGATTGGGCATTTCTGCAGTGAGAAGGTGCTGAGCAATCTTTGTGAACTCAGGAATCTTATCCACAATTAAGCTTTGGAGTGCTTCAACCGTCAATTGTGGTGGAACAGACCCTGATCCTGAAGCACTGTCATATTGCACATGCTTCAGCCATTGAGACATATAGTCAGAGCTAGAGCTAGGCAAGCTAGACTCCTCAATTACAGATGCAACTTCTGTAACCGGATGGAAAGACTCTGCTACTGTTGTCTCCACAGGAGTGGGATGAGTTACAACAGTAGTTGACACAGGCACAGAGTCTCTAGTTAAAACTAGTGAATCCTCTGTGTTTGTGATGGTGTCATTAGGAGATGCCCCAGCATGCATTCCCTGACCATCTAAATGTGGTACCTGGGTGGTGAGCAAGGTGTCATGCACCAAGTCACTTGAATCCATTGGCTCATCAAGAGAAAAGAATTCTTGATGATCGATGCCTTGCTCCTCAATTGCTTGAGTTGCAGGCTCCAAAGAAATATGAGTGGTAGATTCTGGAAGAGAAGTGTGTTGTAGATTAGATTTTGGCAACTCCCCCTGAGAGATAGAGGGAGTTTCAATTGTGATGTGCTCTCCACTCAGTGTTGTGCCAGCCTTATCACTCCCTTGTGCTGACTCTTTACAGATAGGTGCATTGGGGAGGATGCTTGATTCTATAGATGCACCCTGTTGAGAGGATACATCTAGTGAGCTGTGTGCCCCTGATTTTACAACTTCAGCCATTTGGGTGACTGAAGAGGTGGTTTTAGATTTCTTCTTCTTCTTTAGGCTAATGATAGGTGACTCAGGTTCCTCACCTCCTAAACCTAGTTCTACAGCCAAGGCTGCTTCTGTGACATCCCATAATCCGGGGTACAGATTTGGGGCCACTAACCACAATCAACATAATATAAACCTAGATATAAACATAAAATAATAAGAAATACCCCTGATCCAAGACCGCTTACAGGTTATGGTATGAAACAAACTATCAAATTTAATTATTACGAGCCAACCTCAGAATAAAATTGTTATACAGTCTTATAATAACTAAGTCCACTGTCCAACTGGTAACCAACCTCTGACAAGCTCAAATTACTACCCGACGAAACCAACAACTCGAACATCACCTCTCGCTGCTGGCTGGGGCAGGAAAACACACCAACCACAAGGTCCACTAATCTCCTCTATTAACTGAAGAAAAATAAACAACAAGCAAGAGTGAGCCAACAATGCTCAGCAAGTGTAAACAATGATAGCAATATCAAGAACAATATAGGTTCTGATCATCAAGAATAATCATCATATGCTACGAAAGGAATCAACTGAAGGAATTAAATATTGTAACTCCCAGATGAGCCAACAAGACTCCGCTAGAATAAAATGCATCAACAATGAGAACTGATAACAGCTTTGATAATCAAAGATAATCATAATAGACTTCAAAGGAATCAGGCTTTAAGCAATTCAAACTCAATGTATGGATTAGAATTGGATTTTTATTTATTTTAAAAAAAATCAAGGTTAGGCTGCTGATCAGTCACGCACTAACCCCGGACAAACGCACACAGCAATGTCCTGTAATGGATCCACGGCACACATTGGCCTTAACATCTGACCACGAATCTGGTCTCCCCGAAGGGACATCCGTTGACCATTATACTGGTCTCCCCGAAGGGACATCCATTGACCATTATATTGGTCTCCCCGAAGGGACATCAAAAACCTTCCAATTCTACATCCAACGTACTGGGTGTCGGAACAATCGACAACCTCTATCAATCAAACAATCTGGAAAACTCACGTTCCAAAACAACAACTCAACTGGTAGAATAAAAGGAATCAACAGTCTATCCTGAATATCGACAAGTTCGATATAGCAAATGGGGTGATAACTGAATAACCAACAATAGAGTAAATGTCGACGAGTTCGACAATAATTGGGGTGATAATTGAATAATAAACAGCAACAATAAATATCAACGAGATCGACAATAAATGGGGCGACAATATAATCAGAAAGAATTAAAATAAATTTCACTTGAATAAGAAGTGAAGGAAAAATACTTGCAATGTGATTAGCAACAGTTATGATTATAAGATAAAGCAAGGATATAGTCAAGTGCTAAGCATTTAATAAAATTTACCAACACATTGTCAAGTTTGAATCAACATAAGTGAATTAAGTAGTAAAAAAAAATAATAAAAAAATAAAAATGATCATTTGTAAAATAACTCCAAGATAATTAAATTGTAGGCCAGTTTGAAGAAAACATCCCCTAAAGAGGGTCTATCGGTGAAAATATGTCATAGTCAGGATTCATGTTAAATTTTTTTTTCATAAGATTTTAAAATCTTGGATTTCCTCTTTTTAGAACGTCTCTTAAACATTTTTGAATTAAATAAAATAAAATAAAAGAAATGTTACTCTCCTGAGGAATCCAATAACATTCCATGTTTTAAAATATTATTGAAGAAAAAGGGGTATTTGTAAGATCATTTGAAAATTTGTACTTGAGCTATAGGTGGAAAATATAAATATTTGCACGTCATCTTAAGGAAGGACGTCACTTTGTAAACAGCATTTCACCGGCACATTGATATATAAAGGAACAGAATTGCATCACTTGAACAATAAGTGAGGAGCGATAACACTTGCCTCGATACACGAAGTTCTCGATCATACAACATCCGTGACTCAACTTCACATCAATCTCTACTTCTTTTCTCTTCACGCTGACCCCTTACTCGGCCCTATTTCCATCTTTCCTTCCTTATTCACCAATACATGCCAATACACTCGTCGTCTTCGATAACTATCTTCCTGCTCAAAATCCCAGTTACTCGTGCACTGATCTTGGCCGGGTCTCCTACTCGTACATATACCAAGGTAAAGTACTATTTTAGTATGCTTGCCACCTTAATCGTCTATGTATGTTCTACCCAAACGCGTCCTATAACGCTTTACAACATAAAACTTATAGCACATATTGACCTTATTATCAAAATATTACAATATAACCATGTAAATCACATAAGCACTTAACATGTAATATCCATTCACAATTATATCCTTTCAACACGTATATTAAATCGATTTACAAAAATCATTCTTATTAAATCACTATACTTACCAACTCCATTTATGCTTACAAGCCGCAAAATACATCAATATACAGAATTGACATGCCTCTGGCAATCCGCAACTTAACCAAGTATAAGCATGTCTTTCAAAATCCAATCATCTTAGGATCACGAAAAATCAGTTATACATCTGAACAAAACAAAGTTTGACTTAACACTTAATTAACAGCTAATCTAACAATATATGGTCACACATAACCCCTTTAATCAACAGTATAACTAATAATAAGGCCTCACCAATGTAAACCATGTCACCTCCCCTGTAATTCCTGTCATATTAGCAAATCTCAATACATATTTACTAGCACCCATTCGTACATAGTCCATACACTCCCACCAGGAGCCATTAACAATGTGCTTCTTCTTGCCTCCTTACTCCACCTCTGTTTTACTCACCCAATACACATACACATAACCAATATCATATCCCACAGACTCACACTCTCCTGTAAACCCACCCACGCTTAACCTTCACCTCCTTGTCTACCCATTTCTGCTCCCACCAGCTCACATTGTGACCCAAACACACACCCTAATTCTGCACAGCAACGCCACGTATATACATATCAACAACCGCAACTCACTACCAGTCCCCTAATTCATCTGAACATATATATGCCACACAGCAACATACCAGCTTCAATACACACAAACACACACCCATCAACAGTTGATGGCCACGACAGTAACTACCCGGCTAAAACAAACAGAACCCACGACTATAAACAAAGCTCGTTTATCTCCATTTCACACCGCTAATAACCAGTTTGAATTCAAGCCCACACCTACAAGCACAACAAAACAGAACAGGGGAGAGGGGAATGGTTCGACTTCCTTGGCAAATAAAATCACCACGGCTTCACATTAACAACACCCACATCCGCAATGTACCATACCTCACATCCTACACCCCTCTCGGTCTCCCCTGCTCAGATTATCTACAAATTCAAACTTACTAACAAACAAGAAGATATACATACAACCAAGAAACCTCTAATCTGCTACAACTACCCTCTTATCAACATATCTCAAATTCTCAATACAACCCACACCATCAAAATCACATAAATAATAACAAGACTTACGAAAAGAAAACAATCGAATATCAGCAGTACAACTATGTATTCAAACACAATCACCAAGAATCAATACCCCCAAACTTGTATATGTCAATCCCGAAGACATACATACAATATATACATATAGACTTCAAGAATATTTGAACACAATAACCAAAACCCACTAATTTATATGATAACAAGATAAGCGCAGAGAATTTACAGCGATTTAGAAGATTTTTGGCTTGAGGAAATCGGAGAGGAAGAGGAGAACAGAGTATTGGTCGAAGAAATGAAGAGAGAAAAAAAAACAAATTAATGGATACGAAAAGAGAAAGCTTGATAGATTAGGAATAAAAAGAAAACCCCAGAACCATCTGGAGAACTTTGATTTACAAATAAAAATAGCAAGGTAAAAAAATGGTCATTTAACCATCCTATAACAATTTTTCTGAAAATTGATAATGGCTTTTAAAATTCGAATCAAATGGAAAATTTTAAAAACATTTTTCTCATTTTTAAAACAAAGAATATAAAATTACAAACACCCACATATTTTTAAAATATTTTTCGGATCAAAAATGAATTCTATATGAATTTTACAAGTTTTGACCCCTTAAATGCAACAAAACTCTTAAAATCATTTTAAAATAATAAAACACCCAAAATAATTCTACCCATAATTTTAAAAACTCAATAATATCATAAAAATAACATCACGAGAGATTTCGTGATTTTTAACAACTCCAATGATTTTATAAAATCTCAGAAGATCAATAATGCATGATTTAAATAGATTTAAATCATAAAAAAAATGAAATTAAAACTACACGGACATACACGACCCACGTAAATCATCATTTAAGCATGTAAACACGATATCACATATAATTGGACTTCGAAAAAAAAGAAAAAATAAAATTCACATCATATAATTTCACATTTAATATTAAATAAGAAATTTTAAATACGCAATTTTCTAGGTCGTTATATCCTTCTCCCCATAAAAGGATTCTGTCCTCAGAATCAATCCTAAAAACACAAGTAACGGTTCTTGTTAGGAATATGTTGTACTTGATGATAACTTCACAATCAATCAAATTGTTTAAGGTTTTGTAGCTGTCAACGGATGAGGATTTATAACTCTATCCGTTGACAGGTAGCTCATCAACGGATGAGGTTTTGTAGCACACTGCAGTATCTCTATGTTATCAGTTGATAGTGTTTTTATCCACAGTCATGTTGACTATCAACGGATAGGCAGAATAGGGTAGCCAATTGTAAATAAGCTATGCTATGTAATTCTGTCTAAGTGAAAGTGTATCAACGGATGAAGACTAAACTCTATCAACGGATACAACTCAAATTCACTCTATCAACGGATACAGCTCAAGTCCCAATATCAACGGATACTGCTCTATACATCATCAACGGATGTCAGTATACATCATCAACGGATAATCATTGACACTGTTTTCTATGATTAGCTGGAGATTAGCAGTTGATAAGGACATGTTTGACTGACAGATCACATGAGTTTATAGTAGATACAAAAAGCAGTATGGCAGCCATACTTTGGAAACACAGAAGAAAGAAGCATTCCATTTACACTATGAATACAAGAAAGGTGCAGGAGACATGTCTGAACACAAGGACAACCTTTCGGCTACATATGTATTTGGAGTGTAGTAGCAAGTCAACTAGAATTAGTTTAGTATTATCTTATTCCAGTAGTACTTGTAAAACTTGGGATATATAACCAAGTGTAGCAACTCTTTGTAGGTTAAGAAAACAGACATATTTGCTTAGGGTTTCTTGAATATCTTTAGAAGCAAAGAGTTGTAAAACGGCAGCTGTGTACATTTTGTATCACAGAGTTTTCTTCAAATAAAAGCTTCAGGTGGTGCATTTTAACCACCTGATTTTATATGTGTTTGTGTATAATTCTTACATTGCAATTATCTCTTCATAAGTTTCTGAAGTTCTTATCAGAAATTTATAAATATCAAGAATTGTATTCAACCCCCCCTTCTACAATTATACAAGTGTGTAATCTGGGAATAACAATTGGTATCAAAGCAAGCTTCTAACATATTTGAAGTTTAAAGATCAACACACTTCCAACATGTCTAAGAAGGATTATGGAGTGAAGATTCCAGTTCTTGATAGAGAAAATTACTTTCACTGGAAAGTAAAAATGCGTCTACATCTCTCGTCTATTGATGAGGGTTTTGTGGATTGCATTGACAAGGGTCCTCACGTTCCAATGAAGACAGCAACAAGAGTTGGCCTGGCTGATGATGTGCCTGACACTTTCATTCCCAAACCTGTTTCTGAGTGGAGTCTTGAAGATATTGCAGAAGTCCACAAAGACAAAAAGGCCATGAATATTCTGTTCAATGGTCTAGAAACAGACATGGTTGACAATGTTATTAACTGTACTACCGCCAAGGAAGTATGGGACATTGTTCAAACCCTGTGTGAAGGAACAGAACAGGTAAGGGAAAACAAGATGCAACTACTAATCCAACAGTATGAACACTTTCACTTTAAGAGTGGAGAAACATTGAATGATACATTTAGTAGATTTCAAAAGCTACTAAATGGTTTGAAACTGTATGGAAGAGTCTATCAGGTTAAAGACTCTAATCTCAAATTTCTGAGATCACTGCCCAAGGAATGGAAGCCAATGACTGTTTCTCTAAGAAACACTCAAGAGTACAAGACATTTACTCTTGAAAGGCTCTATGGAACTTTAAAGACCTATGAGCTGGAAATGGAGCAGGATGAAGAGATTGAGAAGTCTCAAAAGAAAAGTGGGTCAGTTGCACTCGTTGCCAATTTGGAGCAAAAGGAGGAAAGGACAGAAACTGCTAGTTCTACACCAAACAGGGAGGTTTGTAAAGGTAGAGCAGAATCAAGCGGGAGCAAGGTAAAGGTATCTGAGGAATTGAATGCCCTTCAGCAGGATGAATTGGATGAGATAGATGAGCACTTAGCTTTTCTATCTAGGAGATTCTCTAAGCTGAAATTCAAGAGAAACTCTGGGATGGCCAAGCCATTTAACAAGGATTTTTCCACAAACAACTATGTGGATAAATCCAAAATTAAATGCTACAATTGTGGGATTGCTGGTCATATGATAAGTGAATGCAGGAAACCTAGATCTGAGAACAAGGGAAAGCCAACTGAGGTTGTTGACTATAAGAAGAAATATTTTGATCTTCTCAGGCAGAAAGGAAAGGCATTCTTGACCCAAGAGTATGACTGGGCTGTTGATGACAATCATTCTGATGATGATGCTGAGTTAGTCAACCTTGCTTTAATGGCTGATTCTGGAGAGCAGGAAGCAAGTTCAGCTAGCAATCAGGTATTTTCCACTAATCTCTCTGAGCTCACAAAAGAGGAATGCAATAGTGTTATAGATGAAATGTCTACTGAACTATATCACTTAAGTGTTACTCTTAAATCACTTACTAAAGAGAACAATAGAATTAAAGAGTCTAATCTGTTTTTAAGTGATAGAAATGCTGCTCTAGAATCTCAATTTCTAGAATTTGAGAAAATGAGAGTTGATTGCAATAATGCTAAAAGTGAACTTGAAGCTGTGTTAAAAAGAGAACTGATTTTAAAAGACCAGCTTGAAAAAGAACAAGGGATAATTGCTAAATTTCAAAGTAGTAGGAATGTTTCTCAAAACATAATAGAAGTTCAGGGAATAGAATCTTTTGTAAAGGATACCTGGACTCAAAAGAAAAAGGAGCTAGAACCTGGCCTTGAGGATCTAGAGACTATTTGTGAATCAACGGATAGTGATCATCCGTTGACAGATGAACCGTCAACGGATGAGAGGTATCCGTCGACTAACAAAAAGTCTGTTGGTAAGAAGGAACTTAGGAAACTGGACATCAAGTATGGTCCAGTAAACAAGAATTTTGTTAGTGGTGAGTGCAGCAAAACCAAATCCAGTGGGAAGACTAAGACAGGTGATTTACACAACATAAAGGCTGTTGGTAAATCAGACAATGAAAAGGTAGAAATTGAGGGCAAAAAGAAAAAGAACAGAAATGGTAAGATAGGCATCAACAAGAAAAACAATTACTCTCCTGACAAGTTTGCTCCTAGGAAAACTTGTAGTAATTGTAATAGTGTCAATCATTTATCTTCTAATTGCAAGATTGTTAACAAGGCTCCTGTTCTTATACCTCAACCAATGCCATGTATGCCTGCAATGCCTGGTTTGTATCAAAATGCTAGTTTTTCAAATCCATATGTGAACATGCCATATGTGTCTAATCCATACTTTCAATCTATGAATGTGCCACAAATGTCATGGAACCTACCTAACATGAATAATATGTATGCCAATTTTCCACACATGCATGCATCCAATATTCATGCAAATGAGCATTTGTCAAACCCCATTACTCAAGCATCTACACCTAAGATGAAGAATGCTAAGAGTGCAAAGTCAAAGGCTAACAAGAAAGGACCCAAGGAAGCTTGGGTACCAAAATCAACTTGATTTGTTTTTGAAATGTGTGCAGGGAAACAGAAGGAATCTATGGTACCTAGACAGTGGATGTTCTAGGCACATGACAGGAGATTCAACCCTGCTCACAGAGTTCAAGGAAGGAGCTGGCCCTAGAATTACCTTTGGAGATGACAGCAAAGGATATACTAAGGGATATGGCCTGATTTCAAAAGACAATGTCATCATTGAAGAAGTGGCTTTAGTTGAAGGTTTAAAGCACAATTTGCTGAGCATCAGTCAGATTTGTGACAAAGACTATGAAGTAAAGTTCACAAAAGAAGCCTGTGTTGTTTCTGCCAAGGAAGACAACAATGTGGTATTGACAGGCTTTAGAAAAGGAAATGTTTACATAGCTGACTTCAATTCAGCATGCTCAGAATCCATTACTTGTCTCTTCAGCAAAGCAAGTAAGGATGAGAGTTGGCTATGGCATAAGAAGCTGTCACATTTGAATTTTAAAGTTATGAATGATTTGGTAAGAAAGGATCTTGCTAGAGGAATCCCTCATTTGGAGTTTGTCAAAGATGGGCTATGTGATGCCTGCCAATTAGGGAAACAAAAGAAATCATCTTTCAAAAGCAAGACAGAGTCATCCATTGTTAAGCCTCTTCAATTGCTGCATATGGATTTATTTGGTCCAGTAAATGTCATGTCTATTTCAAAGAAGAAATACTGTCTGGTGATTGTAGATGATTTTTCTAAGTTCACATGGACTTTCTTCCTGCACTCCAAGGATTGTGCAAGTGAAATCATTATCAATCACCTCAGAATGCTAAACAATGGTTCTGAAGACAGAGTTCAAAGGATCAGAAGTGACAATGGTACTGAATTCAAAAATTCCACAATGAAGATTTTCTGTGAAGAGAATGGA
This sequence comes from Saposhnikovia divaricata, assembly GCA_036435485.1. NCBI lineage: Eukaryota > Viridiplantae > Streptophyta > Magnoliopsida > Apiales > Apiaceae > Saposhnikovia > Saposhnikovia divaricata. The sequence continues at coordinate 112,161,712 of CM071594.1, read as the reverse complement.
ATTGTCCATGAGTTTTCTGCTGCCAGAACACCTCAACAAAATGGGGTTGTTGAAAGGAAAAACAGAACTCTCATTGAAGCAGCTAGAACAATGTTAAGTGAATCAAGATTACCAACATATTTCTGGGCTGAAGCTGTCAACACTGCATGCTTTACTCAGAATATTTCCTTGGTCAATCAAGCTAGAGGAATGACTCCTTATCAGTTATTAACCAACAAGAAACCAACTTTAGCTTTTCTACATGTCTTTGGATGTAAGTGTTTTGTGCTAAGGAATCATGGAGATAATTTAGGCAAATTTGAAGCAAAGGCAGATGAAGCTATTTTCGTTGGATATGCAGCAGGGAAAGCCTACAAGGTCTACAATCTAAGAACCAACATTGTTATGGAGTCTGTACATGTTGTGTTTGATGATCAAAAGATTCTAGGCCTAAATGATGAAGGCTACCATGAAAAGTTGGAATTTGAGAATGAAGGTGAAGGAAGAATGTACTATGATGATGATGAGGAGAATGAAGATCATGACCACAGAGATCCACCTAGAGCTGTTACACCAACTAGAAGTGATGCTTACACTGTAAATGAAGCATCTGTTGATAGTCATTCTGGAGCATCCGTTGACAGTCATTCTGCAACATCCGTTGACACTATTAGAGATGCATCCGTTGATAGAAATTCTCAAGCATCCGTCGACAGGCAAAATGATGCATCCATTGACAGTCAACTTCATAACTCAGCAAGGACAACAAACTCAGGGGGAGTTTCTCATGGTCAAAGTTCAATGCTAAATCAACATGATCATGGAAATGAAGCAACCTCATCAAGATCAAATCTTCCACCTGCAAGAAAATGGACTAGAAATCATCCATTTGAGTTAATCATTGGTGAATCAAATTCAAGAGTCCAAACTAGAAGGGCCACTCAAGCTGAATGTCTATACAGTAGCTTCCTATCTCAAGAGGAACCTAAGAAAGTGGAAGATGCCCTTCTAGATCCAGATTGGGTGTTAGCAATGCAAGAAGAGCTAAATCAATTTGAAAGGAATAAAGTATGGAAGCTTGTGCCCAAACCTGATGATAGAAGTGTCATAGGTACTAAATGGGTTCTCAAGAATAAGACAGATGAAAATGGCATAATTGTGAGGAATAAAGCTAGATTAGTGGCAAAGGGCTATTCTCAAGAAGAAGGAATAGATTTTGATGAAACTTTTGCTCCAGTAGCAAGACTTGAGGCAATAAGAATCTTTCTAGCCTATGCAGCACATGCCAATTTCAAAGTCTATCAGATGGATGTCAAAAGTGCCTTTCTAAATGGGGAACTGGAAGAAGAGGTCTATGTCCATCAACCTCCTGGTTTTGAGGATCCAGAATTTCCAGAATATGTATATCTTCTCATGAAAGCACTTTATGGTTTGAAGCAAGCACCAAGAGCCTGGTATGACACTTTATCTCAATTTCTTTTGGAGAACCACTTCACTAGAGGTACAGTAGATAAAACCTTATTTCATAGGGATATTAATGGCTCTTCAATACTTGTTCAAATCTATGTAGATGATATTATTTTTGGGTCTACAGATGAGAAGCTTTGCAAAAAGTTTGCCAAACTTATGCAAAGTAGGTATGAAATGAGTATGATGGGTGAATTAACTTACTTTCTTGGCCTACAAGTAAAGCAAGTTAATGAGGGCATTTTCATAAGTCAAACAAAATATATTTATGATCTCTTAAAGAAATTTGACTTAATGGATTGTACATCTGCTAAAACACCTATGGCCACTGCAACTAAGCTTGAGTTGAATACTAAGGAAAAGTCTGTGGACATCTCAAGTTATAGAGGCATGGTAGGTTCACTTTTATACCTAACAGCTAGTAGACCTGATATAATGTTTTCTACCTGTCTTTGTGCTAGATTTCAAGCTGATCCTAGAGAGTCTCACTTAATAGCTATTAAAAGAATTTTCAGGTATCTCAAGGGAACACCAAACCTTGGCATTTGGTACCCAAGAGAATCTGGTTTTGATCTAACTGGCTATTCAGATGCAGATTATGCAGGTTGCAGAGTTGATAGGAAAAGTACTACAGGTTCCTGTCAATTTCTAGGAAACAGGCTTGTGTCATGGTTCAGTAAGAAACAAAACTCAGTCTCCACTTCTACAGCTGAAGCTGAGTACATTGCGGCTGGAAGCTGTTGTGCACAGATTCTATGGATGAGAAACCAACTCATTGACTATGGTCTAAAAGTTGAGAAGATTCCAATTTTTTGTGACAACACAAGTGCTATTGCCATCACAGGGAATCCAGTGCAACATTCGAGAACCAAGCACATTGACATCAAATACCACTTCATTAGAGAACATGTGATGAATGGTACAGTAGAAATGCACTTTGTGCCAAGTGAAATGCAGCTTGCAGATATCTTCACCAAGCCTCTTGATGAATCCACATTCACAAGATTGGTAGGTGAGCTAGGTATGCTTAATTTGTCATAATTCCTAGTGATATTTGATTTCAATGAATTGAAGCTGGAAATGTGTTTTGATTTACTTGAAAGTGAAAACTTTCAGAAAAAAAATTTTCTGCAGAAATTTTGCCTAAGGCAAAATTAGCTTATCAACGGATATCCTTTTATCCGTTGATAGTATAAACACATTACTAGATTTTTGCATGTCAACGGGTAACAGGCTATCCACGTCATCAACGGATAAACTGTATCTCAACCGTTCATTCTATATCCGTTGATATACATTTTTTTTTTTTTTTTCTTTTCCGTTGGTAACCGTGTATATCTAATCATGGCTGTACTTATTCTCTTTTTATTTACTATCTGACAGTTACTTTTGACCAATGGAGTAATTACTTTTAATTATTTCATTTTTAATTCTTGAAAAATATAAAAGGCGGACTTGTACTCTCACATCTCACTTTTATTCATTTTCAAGCATATCAAAAGTTAACTGCATCTTCTTCCCTAAAACTCTCTGTAACCAAAGTTCAATCACTTCAATGGCGCCTATTGTTAAGATGATGTCCTCCACTGGGTTTACCTATGAGAAGAACAATTTCGCGGCCTTTGTTGACACAGTGAATGCTCCAGAAGCTTACCACACTTTGATGAGTTTCGTGAAGAAATGCAAACTGTCATATGCTATGACGGCTACCACTCCCTTAATCCACGAGGTAATTGAAGAAATGTGGACATCTGCTGAGTACAATGGCACAGACGGTACAATTGCTTTTTCTTTAAAGGGTAAAAACTATGTGGTTAATTCTGATGTAATAACTGCTTGTTTAAAATTGCCTGAGAATAACTGTCTGAAAGTACCTACTGATGCTGAAATTGTTGCCATGCTTAATTCTATTAATTATGCCCTTAGTACTGAAAACTTAGGGAAAATTGCTAGAAAAGGAATGGTTAAAGAATGGAGCTACTTCTGTGATGCCTTCATTAAAACTTTTTCAGGAAAAATTAGCAATTTTGATGCTGTTACCCTGTCCATGCTAACAATGATGTGTATGCTTTTAAATGATAAATTCTATAATTTTGGCACATTAGTTTTGTATGAGATAGCTGCAAAGTTGGGTAAAAAGGAAACTAGGAGCAAGAATATCTACTTTGCTAGATTTTTAATGCTCTTAGCACTGCATGTGTCTGAGAATAAGCTATCCATTGCTAACCCGGATAGCAAGTTCCAATGTTTTGTTCAGGAGAAGAGAGTCTTAAGTGACCTGATTCGAATGAACCTCAATGCAGGAGTACAGTTGGTATATCTACCAATTGTTCAGGTAACTATCTCTAACTTTGAAACCTCTATCTCCAACCCCCAAATTTCTTTACCTTCTAGTGTCACAATGGAGTCTGTAGTTGTGACCAAACAGGCTCCTACCAAAGTGACCAAATCCAAAGTTCCAAAACCACATTCTAAAAGGCAAACCTCAAGTGTCTCTCAAAAGACACCTGTTGTAAAAACTACCAAACCTCTTGAGGGGAGTGTGAAGGTGGTAGTGAGTGGTGAGGGACAGGGTGAACATCAAAGAAGCCCTAAGGATAAGGCAGGAGAGATGAGTGCAACCACCATTTCAGTCTCTCAAAAGACTGCTAATGTAACTACAGGCCAAATTCTAGTCACACTCTCCCAAAAGAGTGTGACTACTGAATCAAGTTCCCCACAAGGAACACTGCACAAGAGGGTTAGGGACACATATAGCCCAATCTCAAAAACCTATGGAAGAAGAGTGAAATCTAAAACCACAGGGGAATCACAGGGCACACACACTGTACAGGAAACTGTACCTTCTCAAACTCAGTTTGATGTGACTTCAATAAATGTGGAGTCACAGCCCCTTGATCTTAATCTTCAAATCGATACACATTACAATCCACCATCACCAACTCCTTCTCTGGATGTGGATATGATATCTACATCAATTCCTGATTCTCCATCTTTAAGATTCTTGGAGAAGCCCCACTCTATAATTGGTGGTCATCATCTTTTAGATGATTTGTTGGACCATCAATCTTCCCTTCCAGAATTCTCAACACAGACTGTGGCCTCGAACTTAAAATCAATCTCCACAGATTCAGTGTTGGTTTTCTCTTCAACGGATATAATTATTCCTTCCTCAACGGATATCCTTCATCCGTTGACAAGTGTTTCTCCATCAACGGATGCGCCTCTATCTAGCCATCCGTTGACAGCTATAACTACTTCATCAACGGATATTCCTTATCCGTTGATAACTCACTCTACCACTGCTATATCTGACATTCCAGTGTCAAGTGTAGAGGAGTTCTCAGTAGTTGAAACACTTTTAGGTTTGAGGGAAGGGAGTGAGAGGCTGCCTTGTGAGCAGGCAAAAGGAGAGATAAATAATGAGAGGCTGGCCATTTCTTCCGGTCAGGCAAAAGGAGAGTTGGAGAGTACCACCTTAGTAGGTGAAGGTGAGGGTGTGAGAGGTGTGAGCCAAGGGGAGCCCTTGATGCAAGAAAAGAGAGATGAGGTGAGAGAAGGGACTACAGGAGAGATAAGGATGGAAGAAGCAGCCATTGCTAGTGAGTCAATGGGGGTTGAGGATGCATCCAAGGAAATGGAATTTCAAAGAGAATATCAGTCCATGATTGACTCCATTTCTCTGGATGCTGAAACCTTTACTCACCCTGTTCCTGCCTATCAAATTCTGGCACAACAGGGCAATGTGGAAGCAGAGGAGGCACTGCACCTAGTGCACACCTCACAATCTCTACTTAGAGCTAAGGAATCTATAGCAGCTCTGCCAACCACTGCTGAGAGTGATGAATTTGACAATTCTGAAGATGAAGACAGCCAGAGCTCTGAAGATGAAGGTGGTAGCAGTATTCATGATTTTGCATTTGCTCAAAACTACACCTATCACCAACTTGATATGGAAATCATAAGGCAATATAAATCTGCCCTGGCTGAGCACCCAGAAGCAGATCCACAGAGAAAGGTTGTTCTTCAACAGGCAATTGACTCCCTAAAGTTACAAAAGATGCAAATGGTGATTCAGAGATCCAATTTAGAGGAGGTCAAACAAGAAATCAAGGATGTGAAAATCTCTGTGGATTCCAAGCTAGAGCAACTAGCTCCTACAGCCACTCAGAGGGTGTTGCAACAAAGGTTTCTCAAAGAAGACAACCTGGCTAAATCTGTGCAACTTCTCACTTCAAGAGTGGAAAAGATGGAATCCCAGATGGAGCAATTTCTTCAACATCAGAAACTGCAAACCCAACTGCTAGAAAGGTTAGTTGCAGCCCCAACTTCTAGTCAAACCCTTGATGCTAACAAAAAGGGGGAGAAAGTAAAAGAGGCTGTGGCAACTTCAAGTCAAATCTTAATTTCTGAAAGAAGGGAAGCAGCAAGTGAGGGGGAGCAGCAGCCTACCATAGTGGTCAATCCACAAGAATTCATTGTCACAGCTTCCCCCAGCAAATCCAAACCTCTATATGGAGAGTTTGATCTTTCAAACTTGACAGAAGAAGAAAAGCTAGCCAAAATTGAAGCTCTCCAAAAGATGAAAGAAGAAAACTATGAAAGGATAATGAGGACAGAAAGATTGATCAATCAATCTATTGCATCAAATCTGTTCTCTAGCCAAACCTCAGCTCCAACAATATCTACAACAATTCTGAAGGTGCTCACTCCAGCAATTGTGGCTCCTACATTCTATGATGCTGAGCCTTCTCATGTTAAGGAATTTGAACCCTACATCAAATCAAGACCCTTCTCACCACCAAAAGCAAATGGGAAGAACAAGTTACAACTGGACTTTCCATTTCCCAAGGATGATGAAGAGAAGTTGATGGGTAAGGCAATCAAGGAATTCAAGGAGAAGGCTAACAGTTGTGTAAGAGAATGGATGGCTGTAATCATAAGGAATGGAAAAGTTCTAAACATATCCAACAGCCATCCTAGATTTGTTGAAGCTAAGAGAGAAGAAACTTCAAGGCTGCTAAGAGAATCTCAACCAAGCACTGAATATCTATATGAAAACTCAGATGAGAAGCAAGCAAGGCTGGCTCAAGAGTTATTGGATGAGGTAGAGGATGAATTGAGGGAACCTGAGGAAGTCCCCAAATTCAAAAAGAAAGGGAAATCAGTCCCCAAATCCAAGAGATTAAAATCACATGCAAGGAGGCCTGTCTCTCCAGAAACTGAAAACAAAGAGACAGTTGGTTCATCACAACCTATTGATGTGAAAGTATTCAACCCAGATGTAAATTTCCATGGTGAGCCTATAGTACCTAAAGAGGAACCAATGAATCTTGACTCCATTGAGGTTCCTTCATTCTTGCTGAAGCCTCAACAGAAGCCTACACAGAAGAAAAGGAAACCAAGGAAGCAACCTTCAAAGGAACCAATTCAAGTTGCTAGGGTACCTGCAATTGTCAGGCAGCCAATCTTGGAAAACAAGGATGATTTTATCTATCAGGCAGATATTGAAGAATACTCTGACATGAATCTTTATCTGGATGAATTGTCAGAAGTAAGAGGAATTGACAAATATAAACATTTGCCTGAAAGATTGGTCTTTGTATACAAGGGAGGAACGGAAAGGACATGGCCACTACAAAGGGTTCTTGGAGAAAATTATCATACCTTAACCAAAGTGTTCTCTGCAATCAAGAGATACACAGGGTTCTCCAAGATAGCAAAAGGGGAGATACTGGACAAAATAGAACAAATAAGGAGGGATTGGAACTCACCATCAAGTCTACCAAGGAAAATGAAGATCCCATACAATGGACAGAAAATCCACCTCCAACCTTTCTGGATGATGGAGTTCAGGGATGAAGATGGTAACAGGAGATTCTTCAGGTTAGAAGACCAACTGCCAAAGGCTAGTTCTCAATACCTGAGATGGCTACAACAGAAGCTAAATCCAAAGGTAGATGAAGAAGATGCCTTCTATAGGCAACTCCAAATACAGATTGAGTCCAACTCTGCCAAGGAAGGAAAATCAAGGGTGATGCCAACGAGAGGAAAGAAACAGTCCTAATCTGCTCAGTCTAGAGGAGCACTTCTCTGTAAATTTCTCAAACTTTCAGTTTTTCAATTATTGTAGCTTAATACAATTTATGTATTGTTCTTTATATATCTTTAGGAATGTTTTGTTATCATCAAGGTCCTGAATTTATGCTTTATTGCCATCAAGTATAAATTGGGGGAGATTGTTAGGAATATGTTGTACTTGATGATAACTTCACAATCAATCAAATTGTTTAAGGTTTTGTAGCTGTCAACGGATGAGGATTTATAACTCTATCCGTTGACAGGTAGCTCATCAACGGATGAGGTTTTGTAGCACACTGCAGTATCTCTATGTTATCAGTTGATAGTGTTTTTATCCACAGTCATGTTGACTATCAACGGATAGGCAGAATAGGGTAGCCAATTGTAAATAAGCTATGCTATGTAATTCTGTCTAAGTGAAAGTGTATCAACGGATGAAGACTAAACTCTATCAACGGATACAACTCAAATTCACTCTATCAACGGATACAGCTCAAGTCCCAATATCAACGGATACTGCTCTATACATCATCAACGGATGTCAGTATACATCATCAACGGATAATCATTGACACTGTTTTCTATGATTAGCTGGAGATTAGCAGTTGATAAGGACATGTTTGACTGACAGATCACATGAGTTTATAGTAGATACAAAAAGCAGTATGGCAGCCATACTTTGGAAACACAGAAGAAAGAAGCATTCCATTTACACTATGAATACAAGAAAGGTGCAGGAGACATGTCTGAACACAAGGACAACCTTTCGGCTACATATGTATTTGGAGTGTAGTAGCAAGTCAACTAGAATTAGTTTAGTATTATCTTATTCCAGTAGTACTTGTAAAACTTGGGATATATAACCAAGTGTAGCAACTCTTTGTAGGTTAAGAAAACAGACATATTTGCTTAGGGTTTCTTGAATATCTTTAGAAGCAAAGAGTTGTAAAACGGCAGCTGTGTACATTTTGTATCACAGAGTTTTCTTCAAATAAAAGCTTCAGGTGGTGCATTTTAACCACCTGATTTTATATGTGTTTGTGTATAATTCTTACATTGCAATTATCTCTTCATAAGTTTCTGAAGTTCTTATCAGAAATTTATAAATATCAAGAATTGTATTCAACCCCCCCTTCTACAATTATACAAGTGTGTAATCTGGGAATAACAGTTCTTCTCAAACATTCACTTCAATTTCCTTAATTTGGGTCCTCAACTTTAGGACTCCTCTATATAAACTCATACATCGATAGGCTCGTCTTGTAAGCCCTCAAACTTCAAGATAAACTTAAACCTTACCCTTACAAATTCCGTTCATTTGAAACATTTACTACTCTTAGACGAATGCCTGATTTACAGAAAATCGGGCATGACCTTTTCGTTTAACGGACCATAATACCCTGTGTAAGAACTTCAAATACTTCAAATACCAACCAATCGTTCATAACAATCATTTCTGTACTCCAACATTCCACAATCTCAATTTAAGCCTACACAATACTATTACGAAAGCTGCCTTGACTTGCAGTAAACACATAAGTAAATAATCCATGATACATTGATTACAATCTGTTAACCAATCCTCATATCATCTATTCTCGATCGTGTCCTTCAAATCGAATACTACAATCAAACACATACATCATTACATACACATCAAACGCAATTCGATTTATAACTCAATTCTCACTCTCATAAAAATGTTTTGGTTGTTAAAACTTTTGAAATACAATCTTAAATATTTTATTGGTTTAAAAGAAATCAAAAATCATTTTATCCTCGACATCTGCAGTACTTGAAAACTAATATACTCCATAACCTCGGCTTTGACATAGTCTACCACAAAAACAAACTATTGAAATACTCGGTTTGTAAAACCAACCACCCCGGGGTCACAACCCTCTTGATACCGACCATGAAACAACTTTCAATTCCATACTTTTCAACAAACTCTGACTTTTATTAACAAAAAAGTTCGACTTGACTTACATCACATCAGTCATACGTCTTCAATAATTAATTCGTGATCCTCGAAAATCGTTTAAACTTTACTACCCCGCGTCATCTGAGATCAACTTCCTAAACATAGATCTGCATACTCAACAAGTCCTCAACTTTGACTCTGTGCATTACAACTTTAATATTTAACACTACTCAATTAAACTACAAAATCATGGCATTCATCCATCGCTTGAATTTTAAACAATTCCGGACAAATACATGTTCACCACTTGCCCTCCTGACTAATTAATTCTTTTCCGTCAATTCATTCACATTTTGGTTCGTCACCTCATCTCAGCACCTCTTAATTCCATGATAACTCATGCTGAAATAACAAAACATGAATCATCTTTTTTTTTTTTGTAGACTATGCGTTCAAACTTCCATATCTGACTTTTCAACTCTTAGAAACTTTCTTTACACTTCACTGTTCATTCAAAACCTTTTGTTCTCTCTCTGGTAACATTGATTACTACTATAGCTACTTGGATAAAATCTTCGATAATATTCAGTAGTACCTAGTTATTCTCACAAAACGTCCGACCTCTGCTGGCCTTTTGGGTTATTCCCATTTCATTACTGATTCATCTTCACAAAATTCACTTTAATCCTTTTCCTTTCTGACCACATGTCTTGAAATTAGGTTCCTTCTCATCCAAAATTCACATTAAATTCTTGTGCAAAATCCTCTTCCATTTTCTAAACAATACTGGTGCGTCATTTTGAGATACACTGAGTATCATTACTCTTTTTCTTGGGAAAATCCTTTAATTAATTTGTTAGCTCCAACATGTCCCTTGATGTCATCTGATATTAAACTCCTTAAAACTGATTCTATATTTAACAATAATAACAACCTTACACCTTTGTCTAGTGACAATCCTGATAGTGCATCAACATTTACATCCAAAATTATCAATCACTGGAATTTACTCCGACTTAACGGTCTTAATTACTGACATCTTCCTCTGTGCAAAATAACTTCAAACTTTTGGTAGAATAATCTCTTAACCTGCACAATCGTTAAAACTTCTGTGTATGCTTCCGGCCTCAAAATGTCACTTCTATATCTTTTGAAATTCAAAGTATCACTTTCTTGTCCTCGCAATTTGCTTGCACTTTATGGTTGGTTCTTCACTCCAATTCTGAGTCACAGTTAACTCTTTTCACTGCCATCACAATCAATTTCTTGATAACGCCATTCGTAATCATGTTGAATTTCCACTTTCGAGTAATTTATAGAAAAAAATTCTGTTATTTTCGTCGTAGGGTCCATTCGGACTGACATTATACAATTTCTGGCAAAGCATCTTATCTTCTGACCACGGAGTCTTGTTCATCTCCGCTAATTCTCATTCTATAGGCAACTATTGTGCCCTCCCTCTTCCAGCTCCAATCTTCGGAATTCTACATTCCTCCCTTAACTGAATCACATGCTTTTCGTTAAAACGCTTCTGAAAACTTTCCTGGTTCTTTGTTTTACCCTTCTCATCATTTATTCCATCTTAGTCGACTTTCTTCTACCCTTAATAATCACGACTCTTCAAATTGAGTTCACACAAGTCATTAACTCTAACATAATCATCTTATTTCTTATTCAATTTTCATTTTCTTCTAGTAGTTCTCACAAACAAATGTGTCCTGCTTCATTCTGCTTTACTCAAATTATCCTTCCTTTGTTCTAAAATCTTAACCTCAACAATGGGTTTTAAAACATTCAAAATCTTATAATATTCCATTTACTACCTCCACAATTAAACAAATACCCAAAACAATCTTTCAACAACAATAAACATCACATACCAAACATCTTTATCATCATTCTCTTTTCAATCCTTAACAAATCCCCAATCTTGTGCCCTTAATACATGCTCCTTTCTTGGCTCATTTTTCATTAATCTTGAATCTTGTACATGTTTTCTCAATCCAACAATTAATGTAACTTGATACTTAATCTCTATTTAAATATCAACTTCTCGGTCTTGCTCAACCAATTCTTCGTCACTTAATCGCAGCTTTGACCAATTAGGATGTCGTCGCGTCTATCTTCGCGGCTCTTCATCGCTGGTAATCTAAAATCATCTTCTTCTTCTTTTTTTTTTTTTGACAAGGAAATCAATAGAATGAATAGGTTTCAATATGAATGTACACTGGATTTGTTTGACAAAACTTTTTGTGAAAGGATTCAACCGAGAGATCAATATGATCATTGAACTATTTTCAGGTGGTATTTGTCACTTAGGTCAACCGCCCTAGTACAAAAAGATGGCCAGTCTTTAGTACTTTCATGACAAACACAATCAGTGGCGTCCCACCGGACTTCTATCACAGAGATAAAATGTCCCCGAATCCCCTATATACATAGGTTATTCATCTCAGTTTGAATAAAGAAGATCAAATGCTCAGGGAAAAATGGAAAGAGTTCAAGAGTCTCAAAATTTTCAAGTATAGAGTTGAATCAAGTATCCTTTAAAAATAGGGATATTTCCTGAAAGAATAGGACTGAATTCAAGTGAATCTGATATACAAACTCATCATCAATGGAAGTATAGTCGATTAAACAAATGTTCAAAAAAATTCATAATTATTCATAATCTCACTCTTGTCGGCTAAGCATTAATATACCTAGCTGCCAAAACCGGCCTGACAATAATGAGTTGAATAAATATGAAGATCTCCATTCATTCTCGATTTTAACCGTCACTGTGCAACAAATGCTTCAGCGACAATATGAACCGTGAATTCATTTACAACAATTCAGAACAAGAACAAGAATCAATTCAACTGCCCAAATGGGGAATCAATTAAGAATTCAATCGAAATCAACGGCTAGTAGCGTGCCACTATGCCCACACTTCCAACTCATGCCAACAATCGCTTCCCACGTCTTATTTCTAGTCTTCTCGTATTCTCTCTATAACGTTCACATCGTATCTAAAATGTAAAAACATTCTAGAAGGTACGCGATAGTCTCGAGATAATGTCCTACAAACTGGTAGCTTCAACTGCTCACTTAACACAAGCGGCTCTCGATTATCTATCTCGCTCGTCCACTAGTCTTCAAACGAATTGAACTCCTACTCGCACAATATGTTGAAGTACCGTACAACGTCGCAATACTCGTCTGAATATCCTAAGGCGAACCTTATCCTAAATCGTTCTATCTAACGTCCGTCTCACACACGTATACCCACTCATCCTAATTGTTTCAGTGACCATAACTTGTAGCTCTGATACCAACTGTGACATCCCATAATCCGGGGTACAGATTTGGGGCCACTAACCACAATCAACATAATATAAACCTAGATATAAACATAAAATAATAAGAAATACCCCTGATCCAAGACCGCTTACAGGTTATGGTATGAAACAAACTATCAAATTTAATTATTACGAGCCAACCTCAGAATAAAATTGTTATACAGTCTTATAATAACTAAGTCCACTGTCCAACTGGTAACCAACCTCTGACAAGCTCAAATTACTACCCGACGAAACCAACAACTCGAACATCACCTCTCGCTGCTGGCTGGGGCAGGAAAACACACCAACCACAAGGTCCACTAATCTCCTCTATTAACTGAAGAAAAATAAACAACAAGCAAGAGTGAGCCAACAATGCTCAGCAAGTGTAAACAATGATAGCAATATCAAGAACAATATAGGTTCTGATCATCAAGAATAATCATCATATGCTACGAAAGGAATCAACTGAAGGAATTAAATATTGTAACTCCCAGATGAGCCAACAAGACTCCGCTAGAATAAAATGCATCAACAATGAGAACTGATAACAGCTTTGATAATCAAAGATAATCATAATAGACTTCAAAGGAATCAGGCTTTAAGCAATTCAAACTCAATGTATGGATTAGAATTAGATTTTTATTTATTTTAAAAAAAAATCAAGGTTAGGCTGCTGATCAGTCACGCACTAACCCCGGACAAACGCACACAGCAATGTCCTGTAATGGATCCACGGCACACATTGGCCTTAACATCTGACCACGAATCTGGTCTCCCCGAAGGGACATCCGTTAACCATTATACTGGTCTCCCCGAAGGGACATCCATTGACCATTATATTGGTCTCCCCGAAGGGACATCAAAAACCTTCCAATTCTACATCCAACGTACTGGGTGTCGGAACAATCGACAACCTCTATCAATCAAACAATCTGGAAAACTCACGTTCCAAAACAACAACTCAACTGGTAGAATAAAAGGAATCAACAGTCTATCCTGAATATCGACAAGTTCGATATAGCAAATGGGGTGATAACTGAATAACCAACAATGGAGTAAATGTCGACGAGTTCGACAATAATTGGGGTGATAATTGAATAATAAACAGCAACAATAAATATCAACGAGATCGACAATAAATGGGGCGACAATATAATCAGAAAGAATTAAAATAAATTTCACTTGAATAAGAAGTGAAGGAAAAATACTTGCAATGTGATTAGCAACAGTTATGATTATAAGATAAAGCAAGGATATAGTCAAGTGCTAAGCATTTAATAAAATTTACCAACACATTGTCAAGTTTGAATCAACATAAGTGAATTAAGTAGTAAAAAAAAAATAATAAAAAAATAAAAATGATCATTTGTAAAATAACTCCAATATAATTAAATTGTAGGCCAGTTTGAAGAAAACATCCCCTAAAGAGGGTCTATCGGTGAAAATATGTCATAGTCAGGATTCATGTTAAATTTTTTTTTCATAAGATTTTAAAATCTTGGATTTCCTCTTTTTAGAACGTCTCTTAAACATTTTTGAATTAAATAAAATAAAATAAAATAAATGGTACTCTCCTGAGGAATCCAATAACATTCCATGTTTTAAAATATTATTGAAGAAAAAGGGGTATTTGTAAGATCATTTGAAAATTTGTACTTGAGCTATAGGTGGAAAATATAAATATTTGCACGTCATCTTAAGGAAGGACGTCACTTTGTAAACAGCATTTCACCGGCACATTGATATATAAAGGAACAGAATTGCATCACTTGAACAATAAGTGAGGAGCGATAACACTTGCCTCGATACACGAAGTTCTCGATCCTACAACATCCGTGACTCAACTTCACATCAATCTCTACTTCTTTTCTCTTCACGCTGACCCCTTACTCGGCCCTATTTCCATCTTTCCTTCCTTATTCACCAATACATGCCAATACACTCGTCGTCTTCGATAACTATCTTCCTGCTCAAAATCCCAGTTACTCGTGCACTGATCTTGGCCGGGTCTCCTACTCGTACATATACCAAGGTAAAGTACTATTTTAGTATGCTTGCCACCTTAATCGTCTATGTATGTTCTACCCAAACGCGTCCTATAACGCTTTACAACATAAAACTTATAGCACATATTGACCTTATTATCAAAATATTACAATATAACCATGTAAATCACATAAGCACTTAACATGTAATATCCATTCACAATTATATCCTTTCAACACGTATATTAAATCGATTTACAAAAATCATTCTTATTAAATCACTATACTTACCAACTCCATTTATGCTTACAAGCCGCAAAATACATCAATATACAGAATTGACATGCCTCTGGCAATCCGCAACTTAACCAAGTATAAGCATGTCTTTCAAAATCCAATCATCTTAGGATCACGAAAAATCAGTTATACATCTGAACAAAACAAAGTTTGACTTAACACTTAATTAACAGCTAATCTAACAATATATGGTCACACATAACCCCTTTAATCAACAGTATAACTAATAATAAGGCCTCACCAATGTAAACCATGTCACCTCCCCTGTAATTCCTGTCATATTAGCAAATCTCAATACATATTTACTAGCACCCATTCGTACATAGTCCATACACTCCCACCAGGAGCCATTAACAATGTGCTTCTTCTTGCCTCCTTACTCCACCTCTGTTTTACTCACCCAATACACATACACATAACCAATATCATATCCCACACACTCACACTCTCTTGTAAACCCACCCACGCTTAACCTTCACCTCCTTGTCTACCCATTTCTGCTCCCACCAGCTCACATTGTGACCCAAACACACACCCTAATTCTGCACAGCAACGCCACGTATATACATATCAACAACCGCAACTCACTACCAGTCCCCTAATTCATCTGAACATATATATGCCACACAGCAACATACCAGCTTCAATACACACAAACACACACCCATCAACAGTTGATGGCCACGACAGTAACTACCCGGCTAAAACAAACAGAACCCGCGACTATAAACAAAGCTCGTTTATCTCCATTTCACACCGCTAATAACCAGTTTGAATTCAAGCCCACACCTACAAGCACAACAAAACAGAACAGGGGAGAGGGGAATGGTTCGACTTCCTTGGCAAATAAAATCACCACGGCTTCACATTAACAACACCCACATCCGCAATGTACCATACCTCACATCCTACACCCCTCTCGGTCTCCCCTGCTCAGATTATCTACAAATTCAAACTTACTAACAAACAAGAAGATATACATACAACCAAGAAACCTCTAATCTGCTACAACTACCCTCTTATCAACATATCTCAAATTCTCAATACAACCCACACCATCAAAATCACATAAATAATAACAAGACTTACGAAAAGAAAACAATCGAATATCAGCAGTACAACTATGTATTCAAACACAATCACCAAGAATCAATACCCCCAAACTTGTATATGTCAATCCCGAAGACATACATACAATATATACATATAGACTTCAAGAATATTTGAACACAATAACCAAAACCCACTAATTTATATGATAACAAGATAAGCGCAGAGAATTTACAGCGATTTAGAAGATTTTTGGCTTGAGGAAATCGGAGAGGAAGAGGAGAACAGAGTATTGGTCGAAGAAATGAAGAGAGAAAAAAAAACAAATTAATGGATACGAAAAGAGAAAGCTTGATAGATTAGGAATAAAAAGAAAACCCCAGAACCATCTGGAGAACTTTGATTTACAAATAAAAATAGCAAGGTAAAAAATGGTCATTTAACCATCCTATAACAATTTTTCTGAAAATTGATAATGGCTTTTAAAATTCGAATCAAATGGAAAATTTTAAAAACATTTTTCTCATTTTTAAAACAAAGAATATAAAATTACAAACACCCACATATTTTTAAAATATTTTTCGGATCAAAAATGAATTCTATATGAATTTTACAAGTTTTGACCCCTTAAATGCAACAAAACTCTTAAAATCATTTTAAAATAATTAAACACCCAAAATAATTCTACCCATAATTTTAAAAACTCAATAATATCATAAAAATAACATCACGAGAGATTTCGTGATTTTTAACAACTCCAATGATTTTATAAAATCTCAGAAGATCAATAATGCATGATTTAAATAGATTTAAATCATAAAAAAAAATGAAATTAAAACTACACGGACATACACGACCCACGTAAATCATCATTTAAGCATGTAAACACGATATCACATATAATTGGACTTCGAAAAAAAAAGAAAAAATAAAATTCACATCATATAATTTCACATTTAATATTAAATAAGAAATTTTAAATACGCAATTTTCTAGGTCGTTATAGCTTCAGTTAAGATGGTTAAAGGTTCAGAAGCAACCTGTTTTCTCTTCTTTTTACTAACATCACCCTTTTGAGAGGATGATGCAGTTGGCTCTGTGTTTGGTAGAGTGCTTGTCTGAGAGGGTTGGTTAGCAAGCCTTGGGTTAGCATTATGTTCTTCTTGCTTAGGCTGTGCTAACTGAGACTTAGACTCAAATATTGGCATGTTGTGGGGGTAAGACCTAAACAAACCCTCCATGTGGGGAGTGATCTTAAGCCTTACATCCACATCATTCCTAGTCTCCAAGTTTCCAAAAATAAGTTTGGTCATGGACCTAGGATAGCCTATTTTACTTTTATCTAATCCAGGCAATTCAATCAATGAAGCATTTTTTAAATTAAGTACTGATTGAATAAAGCGGGGAAAGAAAATTTTAGTACCTCTCTTGGCTGTGTTCTTACCAAGTCTCCCATATAGCTCTTGTATGATGAGATGTCCAACATCTATCTTTCTCCCATGAGCCAAGGCATAGGCAAGCTGCTGCACAGGTGTACTAATCTGATCAAAGCTCGATTTCCTGGCAGTGAATACATGAAGGAGTGTAGCAAAAACATAGCTCCATTCCTTTCTCAAGTACTTCCTATTCAGCTTTCCAAGTTTAATAGCCTCTGAGTAGTTGATAAATTCAAAGAATTCTTCCAACTCAGCATCTGTGGCCAGGGAGTCATATGCCTCTTGCTGCAAATCCAAGGCTTGATTCATGTCTGCGGTAGTGATAGAAATATCCTCGCCTTGAATCTTGCAGTAGACAACATATGAGGTAATAACATTCTCAAGGGCGATGACCTCCACTGTAGCTGTCCTCCAGAATTGTTCTAATAAGTCTATGTACAGGGTTGGGTTGGCTGATAGTGCACCCTTGATGTAAGATTCAGACAACCATCGAACAAAGCACTTGAAATTAGCATTTGGTGCTTCCACATCACTGGTAATTGCGATGAAATTAGTTTGGGATGGTATGGTGAGTTGAGTGTTTGCCATTTGGGTAGAGAAGAAAAGAGAATTAAGGTTGAAGAAGAAATTCGCAGTTAGGGTTTTCAGAGGTTTTAAGAGTTTAGATGCTTGAGAAATCGAACGAAATGAGTTGAACAGTTGTGAAATTGTATATATATGAATAACTTGAGTTGTCGATTAGATATTTTGTATCGACAAGACAGTCATTCGAGAAGTATAAAACACCTATTCGATAAGTCAACAAAGGCTTATTCAATATCCCAAGCAGTTTGTAACTCACAGCTGGCAGTTATTTAACTCAAAAATAATTCTAAGCTAAATAAAATGTGGTTTTATGAGCGAAATGAAATTTTGAATATAAATCCAAAAAGCGATTAAGTGTCAGCGAAAAATCAGTCTTTTCAAATGATTCGATAACTCAAATACAGTATTCGAGAACTCCATTACTACAGAACTAAAATACTCTATTCGAGAACTCAGAATGTGCTATTCGATTTCTCCAAAAGACACTATTCGAGAACTCAAGAGGGTTCTAGATAGGCCTATTCGAGAACTCGAGCCATGACAAAACAATGAACCATTCGAGAAGTCTGACTTATCGAACTATACTTTTCACCCATAAAATTCAATTTTCACTATCTTTTAAAATTTACCAGAAATATTCACTGAAGAATATTCTACCAAATTAAATAGTGATTCTCTCAAAATTTCACAGAAATTTCAAGCTAAAGATGTATGATTTTCAACATATGCAGCATTGTGGAATATTTATAAATCATACTCCAGCCAATACTTACTTCAAAAATATTGAGCATTTGATAAAGTAAGTATTTACTGCTGCAACAATCTAGTTGATATATTCACTTAGCCAGAATTTGAAGAATTCAGCATTCCAATCTCACTAATCAACCTTGTGAAGGTGGCTTCATCTAATGGCTTAGTGAATATGTCAGCTAGTTGTTTCTCTGTGAGAACATAATGTAACTCAATGGTTCCATTAGTTGCATGCTCTCTTATGAAGTGATATCTGATGTCAATGTGCTTTGTCCTAGAATGATTGACAGGATTGGAAACTATAGAGATTGCACTTGTGTTGTCACACATGATTGGAATTCTTTCCAACATAAGTCCATAATCTCTAAGTTGGTTTCTGATCCAAAGCACTTGAGCACAGCAACTTCCAACAGCTATGTACTCAGCTTCAGCTGTGGAAGTTGACACAGATTGTTGTTTCTTGCTGTACCAAGAGACTAACCTTTGTCCAAGAAACTGGCAGCTACCTGAGGTGCTTTTCCTATCCACTCTGCATCCAGCATAATCAGCATCAGAATAACCAACCAGATTGAACCCTGTGTCCTTAGGATACCATAACCCCAAGTTTGGTGTGCCCTTCAGATATCTAAAAATCCTCTTTATTGCTATCATATGTGATTCCTTTGGATTTGATTGAATCCTTGCACACAAGCATGTTGCAAACATGATGTCTGGCCTACTAGCAGTGAGGTAGAGTCGAGAACCAACCATGCCTCTGTAGATTGAGATATCTACCTTCTTGCCCTTAACACTTCATCTAACTTGGTGGCAGTGGCCATGGCTGTCTTTGCAGGCGAGCATTCTTCTAAGTCAAATTTCTTCAATAGATCCTTGATGTATTTGGTTTGACTTATAAAAATGCCATCCTTCCTTTGACTCACTTGCAGCCCGAGAAAGAATGTTAATTCTCCCATCATACTCATGTCATATCTGCTCTGCATGAGATTAGAGAATTTCTCACACAGCTTCTCATTTGTAGAGCCAAATATGATATCATCCACATAAATTTGAACTAAGATAATATCATCACCATGTTTCTTGTAAAACAGTGTCTTGTCCAGTGTGCCTCTAGTGAATTGATTCTCCAGTAGAAATTGTGACAATGTGTCATACCATGCCCTAGGAGCTTGCTTAATTCCATACAATGCTTTAAGCAATCTGTAGACAAAGTGAGGGAATTGTGGATCCTCAAAGCCAGGTGGCTGTTGCACATATACTTCTTCCAACTCCCCATTCAGAAATGCACTCTTGACATCCATTTGATAAACCTTGAAATTAGAATGTGCAGCAAATGCCAAGAAAATTCTGATGGCCTCTAGTCTAGCAACAGGGGTAAAAGTCTCATCATAGTCAATGCCTTCCTGTTGAGAGTATCCTTTTGCAACCAACCTTGCTTTGTTTCTTATGACTACACCATTTTCATCCATCTTATTCCTTAGAACCCATTTTGTTCCAACAATGGTTCTATCCTTTGGTGCAGGCACAACTTCCCATACTTTGCTTCTTTCAAATTGGTTTAGCTCCTCTTGCATAGCAATTATCCAATCAGGATCCAACAATTCATCATCAAGTTTCTTAGGCTCAACTTGGGATAGAAAGCAACCATAGAGACATTCATTTAGAGTTGCTCTCCTTGTCCTCACTCCTGTATTTGGATCTCTAATAAACTGATCTGCAGTATGAGCTCTATCCCATTTCCTTGTATGTTCAGATTGATTTCTCAGCCTTGATGTTGCTTCATCATCCAGATCATGATCATTTACATTTCCTCCCCCTGTAAAGTTGCCACTAATCACAGGTGTGTCTTGGATGCTTGTTTCTTCATTGTTGGTTGACATAGGTTCTTCATTCACTTGAGTTTGTTGGATTGTGGGCTCAAATTCAGTTTCAATCTCCTCATCAAAATCATCTAGATTGTCAAACTTCAAAGGATCTTTATCTTCATCATTGGCTTCTTCTAATCCAGGTAGTTTGCTGTCATCAAATGTCACATCTGTGCTTTCCATAACTTTCTTTTGAATGATGACATAAACTTTGTATGCAATTCTTTCCATAGAGTAGCCAAGAAAAATTCCTTCAAATGCTTTTGCATCAAACTTTCCAACATATTCTGAATTGTCTTTTAACACAAAGCATTTGCTTCCAAAAGTATGAACATACTTTAGAGTAGGCTTCTTTCCAGTCATCAAGTTGTAAGGTGTCTTTCCAGTGTTTTTGTTGATGAGGTTTCTATTTTGGATATAGCATGCAGTGCTCACAGCCTCAGCCCAAAAACATGTAGGCATCTTTGCATCAAGTAACATTGTTCTAGCAGCCTCAATCAGAGTTCTATTCTTTCTCTCAATAACTCCATTTTGTTGTGGAGTCCTTGGAGCTGAGAATTATTGAGAAATACCATTCTCTTTGCAGAATTCTTCAAGCATGGGATTTCTGAACTCTGTTCCTTTATCACTTCTTAATGCAATCACACTTGTATTGTTGGCCTTTGCTTCCTTGTCAATTTTCTTTATATGCTCAATGATTACTTGTGGAGCCTCATCCTTTGATGCCAGAAATTCTACCCATGTATACCTTGTGAAATCATCAACCATCACCAGAGCATACTTTTTCCTTCCTAGTGACATAATATTGACAGGCCCAAACAAGTCCATATGAATTAGTTGTAAGGGCTTGGTTATTGATGTCACTGTCTTTGACTTGTGGCTTGATCTTTTCATTTTTCCCTTTTTACAAGCCTCACACACTCCTTCTTGACAGAATTCAAGTGTGGGCATGCCTTTCACTAACTCCCTTTTGACTAGAGAATTAATGCCTTTGAAGTTCAAGTGTGATAGTTTCTTATGACATAGCCAACTATCTTCATTTGATGCTTTTGAGTAAAAGCAACAAATTTTGTCCTTGTTTGCAGAGTTCATATTGGCTACAAACAGGCTTCCTTTCCTTACTCCAGATAGAGCAAAGTCACCAGTTTTCTTGTGGGTGATCAAACATTCATCTTTGTCAAAATTCACTTTGAAGCCTCTATCAGTAAATTGACCAACACTCAGAAGATTGTGCTTGAGCCCCCTGACCAGTGCTACATTTTCAATGATGACATTCCCAATTTCCAACTTGCCATATCCCAGTGTGTTGCAAATGCTGTCATCTCCAAAAGCAACCATTGGGCCAGCCTTCTCCTCATACTGTGATAGGAGGGCCATATCACCAGTCATATGGTTTGAGCATCCACTGTCCAAAATCCACATGACCTTCCTTTCACTTTCTTTGCCCTGCAAGCACAAAGGTATTACTTCTCCTTTGGTACCCAAACAAGTTTGGGTCCATGTGGCTTAGCAACAGTTTTATCATAAACAGCATGCTTATCAATTTTCTTGATGTTAGTCTTCTTGTCACTGTTAGAAGTCTTAGAATCAGGGTTCTTAGACTTAGGTGACAGAGGTACCTTCCTAACTTTAGGAGGACTTGAAGACTTTGTTCTTGTGTAGTGTGTGTGAACATTGTGACTGATGCAACCTTCCATGAATTGTCTTCTCAAATTAAAGCAACTAGTCATTACATTCATGTTACATGGCATACAATCAAATTTATCACAGAAAGGAGAGTCTCTATGTCTTAACGGCACAGAGCAATCATAGAATGGTTTAGCAACACTACCAGATGGTTTCTTGCATGCATGAGTTAAATGATTAGTGCTAAAACAATTTTGACAAACTTTCCTAGGGGCATTTGGCACATAAGCATAATTGCTGTCCTTGTTAATCCCTAATTTGCCATTCCTGTTTTGTTTCTTTTTAGCCACTTTCTTCTCAAACTCATTATTCCCAGCTGAAACAAACTTCACAAATTTTTCAAGTCAGGTCTACCTCCTACTGGCTCCTTGGCTTTGGTTTTGACATTCTCACTCTTAGAGGATGTTTGTTGTTCATTTGATTGTGCCTTATCTTCATCATCCAACATTTGCTTAATGAGTAAGGCATCCTCATCAATCTCAAGTGTTGGTGTTTTAAATATTGGGGTCTCAGCCTTTTTCAAAACCTGAGGCACTTCCTCTTGAACAACAATGTCATCTTCAATGACTGCATAGCCTTTCCTCTGTTTGAGAGTGTCATAATCAAGTCCAATAGCAGCCTTAGGTCTAGCTAGATTTTTCTCATGGTAGGACTGCAATAGACTAGAGGAATTCTTAAATGTTTTCAATTTAAATTCATTTTCAGCTAGTTCATCCCTAAGAGCTTTCTCAACTTGACTAGCACATAGAACCTTATTCTTTAGATATTCGATTTCTTGTTTAAGGTTTCTACTTGCATAGCAGTTAGTTCTAGTTCTTCATTTCTTTTGTTCAACAGTTCATTCTTAGTAGACAGTTTAGCAATTTCTTAATTAGCAGCAGTCATACTAGTATGAATATTAAACATCTCAACAGATAGTTGTTCAACCATAGATTTGTATTCAGAAACAGACATGTCTATAGTAGTGAGGGATGGTACCTGAGAGTCTGATTCAGATGGTTCTTCCTTGGAGTTGGCCATCAAGGCATAGTTGCAGAATTCTTTTTCTTCTCCATCACTATCAGAATCATCCCAACACTTCCCTTCAGCTATGTAGGCCTTACCTGGTGTATGCTTCTTTAGCAGAGCCTCATACTTAGCTTCAAGCTCAAGAAACTCCTTATCCTTCTTTTTAGGCTTCTTGCATTCACTGGCAAAATGCCCTAGGTCATTGCATCTATAACATCTCACAGATGACCTATCCACATAGCTGGTTTTGAATTTGCTTTTGTTTGCTTTCACAGGTGCCTTGCTCTTGTTGAATGAATGATTTTGAGATCTAGACTTGAAGGGCTGATTCCTCTTAAATCTGATGTTTTGGAATTTTCTAGCCATAAAAGCATATGAAGTGTTTTCCATGGCATCCAACTCTTCAAAAGTATAGAACTCATCTTCTTCCTTTTCATCAACAGGTTCAGTCACTTCTTCTTCAGTTTCTTCATCATCTACTATCTCTTCTATTCTCAGTTGACTTGTAGATGCTTCAACGTCTTGAACGGATTTGTTGACAATCAAGGCACAGGATGTGTTTATCATTCTGCCTTGGTTGGCTTGGATAGCCATCTTCTGAAGCAACTCAAGCTCATGAGTCTTTAAAACCCCATAGAGCACATCATACGTGACTTTGTTCAAATCTCTTTCTCTTAGAGATATGACCCTTTGCTCTAGGTAGTTTGGTGCAGATAGAAGAAACTTCATGTTTAATTCCTTAGTGCTGTAAACCTTCCCATTCATTTGAAGCTCAGTCACCAGCTTGTGAAATCTCTCAAACATATCAGTAATACTTTCTTTGGACTGTGCCATGAAAGCCCCATACTGTGTTACCAGTATCTGTTTCCTATTCTCTCTTACCTCCTCTGTCCCTTCACATAACACCTCGATGTGGTTCCACATGTCCTTCGCTGATGTGCATGATGATATATTGGCAAACATCGACATATCCATGGAGCCTATGATCAGCAACATGAGATGACTGTCTAGGGCAACCTTTTCCTTCTCTGAGTCCGTCCATTTGGATGGCTCTTTTCCCACATATGATCTAGGAATGACTATTGTGCCCATTGTAGATTCAGCAATTTCTTGTTGTGGTACAAATGGACCATTCTTGAGGATGTCAGGGTAGAGAGGATTGGCAGCTTTGATGAACAACAGCATTTTTATTTTCCAGAGGTTGTAATTCTCTTTGTCGAACTTAGGGACCTTCACCGTACCTGTAGTCTTTGGTGTATTCGAACTCATGATCGTTTTCTGTTTAGATTAAACAGCCTGCTTTGATACCACTTGTTGAGTATTGAATACAGTAAAAGAATACAGAGGGGGGTGAATGGATTCTTGAACTTTTCTTTGTTCTTGAATCTTTGCAACAAGATATGTGTTGAGTGTGTGAGATATGTAAGTGCAGATAATAAAGACAAACACAACACAATATCACTTTAATCTAATATTTTATTAGATAAAGATTTTGCTACAATCTGTGAATACAAATGATAGTATTCTCAGCTTCGTTTTTCTCAGAGAGATATTTCTTCTGATGTATATGAAACTCTTATCTCTAAAAAAAACTTTTCTTCTAAGGAAGTGAGGCTGTATCCTTATAAACATGGATACACCTACTTACTACAAATAAGGTAGGTAAACAAACAACTTTCCAGTCTGTCTATCTCATTTGAGTAAGAGTCCAAACGGCTACAGATTTGACTTTGCAAAGCCTGTTCAGATCCAATTCTTTAGCTCCTTGTCCCTTTGACTTATCTCTCCAAGCTTCTTTGTAGGCTTTCCAATGTGCTTTATAGTACATAGTCAAATAAAGCATCTTGGCTTGTTGCAGGTTTCTGACTTGTACAATTTTTCAGTATTTTGTCTCCAAGAATGTATTCGAGAAGTGGCTAAGTGATTGATTCGAGAACTCGAATTGACTTAATCGATAACTCTGAGTTCTCGAATAGTGTTATATTGACATATCGAATCACTTCTCGAATAGCTCTTTTCTCTGGGACTCCTTGAGATATCGAATAGAGCATTTTGACATATCGAATCCCTGAGATATCGAATAGCTTCTTTAGTCCTTGAGATATCGAATAGGGCATTGACTTGTTGACTCTTAGATAACTCGAATGATGCTTTGACTTGTTGACTCCATGAGTTCTCGAATAGAGTAATAGACATATCGAATCTCTGAGATATCGAACAGTGTATTCAGAGATATCGAATAGTGTCTTCTGATATATCGAATCTCTGACTTCTCGAATAGACAAATGTACTTCTCTAATTGGTACTTAGGCAAATTCTTCATTTCTTCAAATCCCAACTGTGATTATTTGGCAGTCTTTATCTCCTTTCTTGAGGCATGAAACTTGGAACTTCTTTCAAGCATTATTCTTGACTTTATAAGTACAGTTACACAACTAGGATTTGATGCCTATTACAAGTACAGAACAAATAGAAACTCTACAACTAGAGGTTCCCTCAGTTAAGAGGTCATGTAGGTAATGCATAGCATTACACATACTTAGGCTTGTTATTAGATGTATTCAGGCATGCCTCTATGACTAACATTATATTTATCCACCATAGATTGACCTTGATTCTTTTCATTAGCTTGAAAAGGATCATTTAAGATAAAGGCCATAACCAAGCACGTTTACTTACTGTACTTTACATATATATGAATGTATGTGATATATAATGTATGTGTAGAGATAAAGATGCATGTTTGATTAGATTAATCATGTATGTATTAGATACGTCACCCATGCCATACCTGCTTAAACAAGTTAAAATCTGTAATGATTCGAGATTTTAAAATTTAACATAACGATCGCGAGATTTCTGTGTTTATGAAACACCGAATTAAATACGAATTTTCAATTATTTCAATATAGGGAGATTTTGTCAAAAACGGGTTTTACCTGTAAGGAAGTTGGGTATTAAGCGAGGCCACTTGTGACTCCTCCAACAACCTGGAAATCAAACTATTGATGAATATTGATTTGAAGTACTTAATTCAAGGAAAAATTGGGAATCTCTTTATGATGGGATCATGGTCGTTTTTAATTCTAAACCCCTTAACAAAAATATTATGTTTTAATCAGATGCTTTCCAATGAATGAACACTCATCGAATCCCAGATCGATAAGGGGAAAGGCTGTCAGTGGCAGGGGACTCCTGTCTATCGTGGTGAGATGTGACGAATATAAACGGTTATATTCGGCCGTTGTATCATTGGGTCTAACTTAACTGAGTCGTCATAATATGGTGGAAATAAAAGGTTATATTCAACTATTATGAACTTAGAAGCATAGAGTTTGGTTGAAAATCTATTTTATAGATAAGATCAATCGTTGATCACCAAACTTTCCAAGAATTATATATGATATAATTGACAACTGTTGTCTACCTAAATAATCATGTTTTAAGGACTACCAGTGGTTGACTTAGGACATGACGAAATATTGATCTTGGCTCACTAGAAAGATTTATGGGATATACTTTCCGAATTAATAGTAAGGGCTATTGATTTGATAAAAATAGTGGGAGATATATTATGAATATATATCATAATCATTTGAACATAATAATTTATAAATTCAGACAATCTAATGTTTATTTTGTGCTTTTATCATTGTAGATACTAAATAATGGCAAACAACACAAACACATTATCCGTACGATCAGTCCTTGAGAAGGACAAGCTGACAGGAGGAAACAACTTCCACTACGCCATAAACGCACATACGCAACCCCCAAATAAAGTTGCGTAAGACCTGAAAAGCGTTGCGTAAGGTCTTACGCAACACCAGAGGGGTGTTACCAATACCGGCGTTGCGTAAGACCCCTAATGCAACGCTTTTCCCAAGCTATTGCAACACTACGAAAGCATTGCATAAGAGGCCTTATGCAACACCAAAAGCAAGTAAAGGCAACACTTAACGGTGTTGCTTAAGATTTTTCAGCAATGTCAGCAGTGGGGCCACATGCCACGTCAGTATTGGATCCCACTAGGTGACATGTCAGCATGCTGACATGTAAGCAAGGTGCCACATCAGCAAGGTGCCACGTCATCGGTGGGGCCTACAAGTGCCACGTCACAAATGGGAAGGGCATGTCACGTCAACAGTGGGGCCCACCAAGGTGCCACAGCAACATTAGGGCCTACATGCCACGTCAGTAGTGGCCCACTATCTAATGCAACACTAATTTTATTTTTAAGCAACACCATTCTTTTTAAATGCAACACCATTTATTGTTATTGCAACATCAAATAGAGTCAAATGTAACACCATTTTACAAAAAATTTGAAATAGCTACTTTGTTTATACATAAAACCATCCTATCCAAATCAAGCCAACAACTAATACAAATCAGTAAATTATTAGGTTCAAAATGGGGCAGGTTCGCAAATTCTAAATCTGCAGCAACAAGATCCTCTTTAGCTTTAATGATTCTTTCTTGACGATATTGTTCCTGCCTTCTCAATCCTTCCATTTCCTTAAACTTTCCCCACACTTGCGCACTCTACAAGTTTGTAACCAGAATTAGAAAATAAAGGAGAATGCATTAAGTTCTGGACAGGTGATGCAAAAGTAAATCTACAGATATAAACACCAATGCTTGACGCAACTGTCAAACACGTAACACATATATTCTGTACTCTATAGTTACTCCTTGAAGCTATTCTGTTCATCTTTAAATAACATACTTTTCATCTTTAATTCTGACAGTGACTGAATGGAGAAATATAAGATGCCTATTTTATAGATTCAGGTGCTTGAAAGGAATTCCAAATCATTTCTCAGCCTTAACTTGCTAGGACCAAAAGTTTACAGTGCTAAACCACCTGATTTGTACCCGTATCCACCAAATAAATGTAGTTAATCCATCCGATGTCACACTATCAGTGAAAATAGTTGTTCCTGGATGCTAGAGAAGGAAATGAATGGAATATATAGTTCAGACTCAGGTCTGAAATAGAAAACTGAATGACAACTATGACTAATAAAGACTTACTTCCTCTAAAACAATAGCAAACATTAAAGCAATCAAGAGATTCTGAAATCAGCCTTGCTACTTAAGAACATTAAATTAATGCAAATCACCTGTCAATGTCTGTATCAAAAATTATGAATCTAGGGTTTAAAACTGTACCATTAGGCTCCAAGAATTGACTTCCAGAAGTAATAGCTCCAAGAGGCTCAAGAACCTTTCCCTGATTAATCATTACGAATACACAACCGGTATTAGTTAACCGACGGGTGCATAAATCATTCTCTCTGTTCAGTAAAATGATTAAAAACTACTCAATACATGCGCGTCAATAAGAGCTCATCAGGTGTCCAGTATTCCTTGCACAAATTGTTGAGTTCCTCCCAACGAGCCAATGCAGCAAGACATCTCATCCGTCCTGCAAGAAAAACAGAGAAGGAACGTCATCAAATTAATGTATGGTAGCATATGCGAACCATCAGATTACAGAAGCTTAATGTTTCCTAAAAAATTAGGTTAACTATTTACATAAAAGTGGGAACAAGAATAAGGTCAGAAACAAACCTGAATTGGATTATGTAAAACAGAGTACTTGAGGAAGAAAATTTACCATCCAAATGAGAACCCTACTCCTACTCCAGGGATGAGATGCATGATGTAGGATAAAGGTGGATTGTCTTCTCATAACCTTGTTTTTCTTTGCTATACAAAAAAAAATATAAACAATCAAAATTGATTGGCACAACTAAAATACGTGTATGTGCAGATATTACACTAACTGATCTCCAGATAACGGGATCACGAAATGATTCAGCATCCTATATAGAGTCCTTATAATCATTATTAATGTGACACATTTCTTAACTAACTTGTCACACAAACTACGATTACTACTACTTTGGAGGAGTACGCTATCAGATTTTCTGGAAACTACAGGAAAAAGGTAGTATGGAACCTCAAACTGCAGATAGTTGACATGACTACTTTGTTGAGTCATCTTGATCTTTATACGTGCATCATATACAAATTTACAGTGGCAACAACACTGTGAAAGGTGAAATTAGTTTAGCAAAATTACTTGCCTTGAAAATTGATTTCAGCCGAAACGCTTGCTAGATATTCCCATTTCCTCCAGCTGTAATCTGTGAACAATCACATTAGAAAGAACATCATGGACTCATGCTACCTTTTTATTGCTTATAGATAGCATTATAATGTGACAAAAAATAGATTGGTCGTAAAAGGTCAGCATACATAAAACTGACCACAATACCAAGAGAGACTTCAGACAAACTATCACAACACCATTATTCTTTTATTCAGTTTTACCAAACCAACACAAAGATAAAACTCTCATCTTAATCTGTTACCTACTTAACATGTATTAATGATATAATATTCTACCAAGTATACAAACTTATTTTTCAAGACATCTCAAGATAACGCTAATCACTGGCACATAAACTAACTCAGCATTAAGTATTCCATAACACAACTTCTCCTGAACCTTAAAAGAGGGATATATAAGAAGACCATGTCCATGACCATTTAAAACTAGCTACCATTTTCTATACAGAATGTCACAGAATTTTAAATTATAATGTTAAACTACCCAGGAACTATAAATACAACTGCAGATACGTTCAATTGGACGATAAATTGATTAATGACCAAACCTTGCTTTTAACAACTATTTGCACCCGCAGACTCCAACAATACCTGCTGCTATTATGCTGCATACTGTGTAAAACGCCATTAGGTTTCTCATTATCTTGGGGCAGACATTCGACACACCAAAGTTTTCTCGCTCATATCAAGTTGGACTTCCCAATAACATACTACTCAATCACTTGTGTTAATCTAAACCAGATCTAGCCCCGGATACAGGTCTTGACATTGGCCGAGTTGTGCTACTAGGACAAGCCGAAGACGGATTTATAGCTGAGAGGGGCATCCTGGCGCCGAGTCCCTATGTCAGCTGCTGGGACATGGGTGATATATGAGGATGGACCGTCGACTATTGGTATAACCCATATATGGTTGTGAAGACCCGTCTGAGATGATTTGTTGCCTCGTATTTCCAGTATTATTTTTCAAGTTACTAGTAGTAAAAGCACCCATAACCGAACTGACCATTCTTCCCCGTTAGTCCCAGAATAGAGTGAAATCACACTTGCCCATTGCCCCAACAACAAAGATATAAGTCCAAGCAGCATCAGCTCTGATAACAACACAACAAATTTTATACACATAAAATTTTCATAACAATATAACATATGAGATGTCCCTCCGAAATCCAATAGAATATAATCTCACTAGCATGTATAGACATCCGTTTTCGTTCTCTAAAATTAATATAAAATTGAAAGAAAAATTAGCATCATGATCCATACACACCTACAAGAACTATCAATAATTATCAACACAAGATCGAAACAAGCATACCTTTAAATGTACATGAACAACACGACAAAGTATCTTGGTCTGCACCACCATAAAATGGAATGAATTTTGTTGGAGTGCAAGGAAACCCCTAAAATGTCCTAGAATGAAACCCCTAAAATGAAAGGCCGAAATAAAATAAAAACCCTAAAAATTCATAATCGGTGAAAATTACCAATTAGAGCTTGTAATCTCTAAATTGGAGCTTATAATCTCTGAATTGGAGCTTGTAATCGGGTGGGTGAGAGAGAGAGGAGCAGGTGAGTGAGAGAGTAAATTGGTAATTCATCTATAAATAACTTTCAATCGGAGAGTAAATCGGAGTTTGTTGACGGAAAGTAAATCGCAGTTCAATCGGAGGGGAGGAAGGGAGGGAGGGAGCGCAGGCGGGTGAGGGAGTGAGAGAGATAGCAGTAGGGTGAGGGATGATAGTGTTTTGGGTAAAAGTTTTGGGGGGAGATTCTTATGGAAAGTCCGCCCAAATTTTTTGATTGAATTTCAGTCCTGCGCCTTGTCTTATTTTATCTGCTTCCATCCACAAATTTAATAAAAAAAATTACAATCAATTTTTTAATTTGATTTTTGAAACTTATATTAATTAAATCATTTTACAGATATAAAAATATTAAATATTTATACAATTGTTTTATATTTTTATAACAATATAAAATATATTTTTTATTCATACTATAAAAATATAATTTTATATGAAGATATATAAAATTAAAAATACAAACCAAATCAAATACATCTAGAATTTTTTTTAAAAAAATACCGCATCACTAAAATCGTTATATCTTGACATCCGTACGTTTAGAACGTCGAAAAAATAGATTCATCATTTGGGACAAAACTAGTTAAAAGAAAAGTCTAATTTGACCGGTTTAACCGCTATAAAACCAAACCAAATAATATAGGAAATTTTTTAAAAAATTACCACATCACTAAAATCGTTATATCTTGACATCCGTGAGATTGGAACGTGGAAAAAATAATTTAAAAAAATAGATTCATCATTCGGGACAAGACTAGTTAAAAGGAAGGTCGACTTTGACCGGTTTGACCGTTATAAAACCAAACCAAATAAATATAGGAAATTTTTAAAAAAATTACCACATCACTAAAATCTTTATATCTTGACATCCATGAGAATGGAACGTGAAAAAAATAATTTAAAAAAATAGATTCATCATTCGGGACAAAACTAGTTAAAAGGATGGTCGACTTTGACCGGTTTGACCGTTATAAAACCAAACCAAATACATGTAGGAAATTTTTTTAAAAATTACTACATCACTAAAATCGTTATATCTTGACATCCGTATGATAGGAACGTCGAAAAAATAATATAAAAAAATAGATTCATCATTCGGGACAAGACTAGTTAAAATGAAGGTCGACTTTGACCGGTTTGACCGTTATAAAACCAAACCAAATAAATATAGGAAATTTTTTGAAAAATTATTACATAACTAAAATCGTTATATCTTGACATCTGTACGATTGGAACGTCGAAAAAATATTTAAAAAAATAGATTCATCATTCGGGACACAACTAGTTAAAAGGAAAGTCCACTTTGGCCGGTTTGACCGTTATAAAACCAAACCAAATACATGTAGGAATTTTTTTGAAAAATTACCGCATCACTAAAATCATTATATCTTGACATCCGTGCGATTGGAACGTCGAATAAATAATATAAAAAAATAGATTCATCATTTGGGACAAGACTAGTTAAAAGGAAGGTCGACTTTGACCGGTTTGACCGTTATAAAACCAAACCAAATACATGTATGAATTTTTTTGAAAAATTACCGTACCACTAAAATCGTTATATGTTGACATCCGAGCTATTGGAACGTAGAAAAAATAATTTTAAAAAATAGATTCATCATTCGGGACAAGACTAGTTAAAAAAATATCTAATGCAACACTTCATACAGCAAATGCAACTCTACTGTTATCTAATGCAACACTTATGCCACGTCATCATATGACACGTCAGCAAATGTGGGTCCCACTCCTACCACCTCAGCAATTGTGGGTCCCACAACTGCCACGTCAGCATTGGTGGGCCTCCTGCCACGTCACCAATGTGGGCCCCATACTGCCACGTCAGCAGTGGTGGATCCCGCACCTGCCACGTCAGAATTTAAATAAAAAAAATATATCTAATGCAACACTTCAAACAGAAAATGCAACACTACTATTATCTAATGCAACACTTATGCCACGTCATCATATGACACGTCAGCAGAGGTGGGTCCCACTCCTGCCACCTCAGCAATTGTGGGGCCCATAACTGCCACGTCAGCATTGGTGGGCCTCCTGTCACGTCACCATTGTGGGCCCCACACTGCCACGTTAGCAGTGGTGGGTCCCGCACCTGTCACGTCAGAATTTAAATAAAAAATATATATCTAATGCAACACTTCAAACAGCAAATGCAACACCACTGTTATCTAATGCAACACTTATGCCACGTCATCAAATGCCACGTCAGCACAGGTGGGTCCCACTTCTGCCACGTCAGCAATTGTGGGCCCCACAAATGCCACGTCAGTAAATGCCACGTCAGCATATATGGGTCCCACTTCTGCCACGTCATCATTTATTAAAATAAAAAATTATCTAACGCAACACCAGCAGTTAGTGTTGCATGATGTGAAACACTGTGGGCAATACGCAACACTAAATTATATCTAACGCAACACTAGTTCAGCTCA
Source organism: Saposhnikovia divaricata (assembly GCA_036435485.1). NCBI lineage: Eukaryota > Viridiplantae > Streptophyta > Magnoliopsida > Apiales > Apiaceae > Saposhnikovia > Saposhnikovia divaricata. The sequence continues at coordinate 112,128,094 of CM071594.1, read as the reverse complement.
GTTGCAAAAGACCCAAAATTTCTATCTAACAAAACGCTTTCTGTGCAACGCTTTGTAAAAAGGGTTGCGTATGTGCGTTTATGGCGTAGTGTTCCTAGACTGGCAGAGGAATTTGAGGATTGTCCTTAGGCAGGAGCGTAAGCTTCATTGTATTGATATTCCTCCGCCAGGTCCCCTTCCCGAGGGCGCTACTGCTGAGGAATAGCGGCCCACGCAAGGGATGAGAATGATGGAAATGATGTTGCATGTCTTATGTTGGCAACTATGAGTGCTGAGCTTCAAAGACAACATGTGCATATGGAAGCATATACTATCAATGAGCACTTGCAAAGCATGTTTGCAAGCCAAACTCGTCAAGAAAGGTTCAACACAAGTAAGTCACTCTTTAATTGCAAACAAGGGGCAAGTGAACTAGTTGGCCCACATGTTCTGAAGATGATTGGTTACATTGAGTACCTTGCTACTTTGGGTTTCCCGATTGCTGCGGAAACTGGTATTGACCTAATCATGAATTCTTTGTATAACAAATTCACTCAGTTTGTTGTGAACTACAATATGAATGAATTTGACAAAACACCTACTGAATTGTTGCATATGTTGAGAACATATGAGACCAACATGAAGACAGCTGAACCTGCTCCCATACTGATGGTGGGCAATAAAGGTAAGGCCAAGGGGAAAGGCAAGTGGAAGGGTAAGAAGAAGACTGGATCTGATTCTACACCCAAGCCAAAGTCAGGTCCTAAACAGGCTTTAAAGCCTAAAGGTGGGGTCGCTAAGGGTGAATGTCACTACTGTAAGAAAACTGGTCACTGGAAGAGAAACTGTCCTGTTTACTTGGAGGATCTGGAGAAAATGAAGGCTGTTCAGATTTCTGGATCAGGTATTTATGTTATAGAGTCAATCTGTCTACTTCTACATCTTGGGTATTGGATACTGGATGTGCTTCTCACATTTGTATAAATGTTCAGGAACTGTAGAGAAGTAGGACTTTGGCTAAGGGAGAAGTGGACCTACGAGTAGGCAATGGAGCAAGAGTTGTTGCTTTAGCTGTAGGAACTTATTATTTATCTTTGCCCTCTGGGCTTGTTTTAGAACTTGAAGACTGTTTTTACGTGCCTACGATTCGCAGAAACATTATTTCTGTTTCTTGTTTGGACAAGAAAGGTTTTTCGTTTACAATAAAGAACAACAGTTGCTCTTTTGCTTTGAATGAGTTAACCTATGGTGTTGCGCGTTTGTTTAATGGTTTATATGTTCTTGATTTAGATAATCCTGTCTGTAATATAGAAACAAACGACTTAAAGTTAATGACTCAAATCAAACATACCTCTGGCATTGTCGTATAGGCCATGTAAATGAGAAACGCATATCCAAATTACATAAGGATGGATATTTGGATAAGTTTGATTTTGAATCATACCAAGAATGCGAATCTTGTTTGCTTGGTAAGATGACTAAAGCCCCTTTCACTGGTAAAGGTCAAAGGGCCACTCAACGTCTCGAGCTAATACATAGTGATGTATGTGGCCCAATGCGTGTGATGGCTAGAGGAGGATACTACTACTTCATAACATTTACGGATGATTTCAGTAGATATGGATATGTATATCTTATGAAGAACAAATCCGATTCTTTTGAAAAGTTCAAAGAATAGAAGGCTGAAGTAGAGAAGCAAATTGGCGGTGGTGCAAGTATTAAGATCTTACGATCCGATCGTGGGGGTGAATACTTAAGCACTGAATTTAAAGTGTATTTAAAGGAGTGTGGTATTGTATCACAACTCACTCCGCCAGGTACACCTCAATGGAATGGAGTTTCAGAGAGGAGAAATCGCACCTTATTGGACATGGTGCGATCGATGATGAGTCATGCAGATCTTCCAATAAGTTTCTGGGGTTATGCTCTAGAAACAGCGGCTTTCACACTTAACCGTGTTCCTACTAAGAAGGTTCAAAAGAGTCCATATGAGATATGGTAGGAGAAACGGTCAGGCATGAGCTTTATGAAAGTTTGGGGATGCAAGGCGTTTGTGAAACATCAAGTATCTGACAAGTTTGGACCTAAATCCGAAGAGTGCAATTTTGTGGGATACCCTAAAGAAACAAAGGCGTATTATTTTTATAGTCCTTCTGAGCAGAAAGTGTTTATTGCTCGAGATGCTGTCTTCATGGAAAGAGATTTTGTTTCCAAAAGAAACAGTGGGAGAACTATAGATCTCGATGAAGATCGAGAACCACAAAATAGCATTGAACCTGAAGTGGAACAAGAGCAGGATAATGATAATGCTCAACAAACACATGTTGTTCGTAGAACTGGTAGAATTCGCCATGAGCCAGAGAGATATGGATTTTTCTTGACTCAATGTACGTGGTGATTTGATGCTTATAGATGAAGATGAGCCTCTCACATACCAAGATGCTACGAACAGTCCAGACTCTAAGAGATGGCTTGAAGCCATGAAATCCGAGATGGATTCCATGTACGAAAACCAAGTATGGACTTTGGTTGATCCACCTGAAGGGGTAAAACCCGTAGGGTGCAAATGGGTTTTCAAGAAGAAAACTGACATGGATGGAAATGTTCAGACCTATAAAGCAAGGCTGGTTGCAAAAGGTTTCAAACAAATTCATGGTATTGACTATGATGAAACTTTCTCACCAGTGGCTATGGTCAAGTCCATAAGGATTTTGCTTGCCATTGCAGCATTCCATGATTATGAAATCTGGAAAATGGATGTCAAAACAGCCTTCCTTAATGGAAGCCTTGAAGAGGATGTGTACATGACACAACCTGAAGGTTTTGTCGATCCAAGGAATGTTGGCAAGATATGTAAATTACGTCGATCCATTTATGGATTGAAGCAAGCCACTAGAAGATGGAATATTCGTTTTGATGAAATAGTCAAAGAGTATGGCTTTGTTCAAAATGAAGATGAACCGTGTGTTTACAAGAAGGTTAGTGGGAGCCATGTGGCATTCATAGTACTATATGTTGATGATATACTACTAATGAGGAATGACATACCTTCTCTAAAGGCTGTTAAGACTTGGTTAAGGAGCAACTTCTCCATGAAAGACTTAGGAGAGGCAACCTACATTCTAGGAATGAGGATCTATAGAGATAGATCTAGAAGGATGATCGGTCTAAGTCAGAGCACATACATTGATAAGGTTTTGCATCGTTTTGGTATGCAAAATGCAAAAAGGGGATATGACCCCGTGTCTGAAGGGATAACGATCTCTAAAGACCAGTGTCCGAAATCATTGGATGAGAAGGACCACATGAGTAAGGTTCCATATGCATCAGCAATTGGATATATCATGTATGCAATGGTATGTACTCGCCCAGATGTTTCGTATGCTTTGAGCATGACGAGCAGATACCAGTCTAATCCAGGTGAAGGGCACTGGATGGCAGTCAAGAATATTCTAAAGTACCTGAAAAGGACTAAAGATTCATTCTTGGTGTATGGAGGAGAGGAGAAACTGGTTGTAAAAGGTTACACCGATGCAAGTTTTCAAACAGACATGGATGATACTGTATCACAGTCTGGTTTTGTGTTTTGTCTAAACGGAGGTGCTGTAAGCTGGAAGAGTTCAAAGCAAGAAACAGTAGCTGATTCTACAATGGAGGCTGAGTACATTGCAGCTTGTGAAGCAGCTAAGGAGGCTGTTTGGATTCGAAAATTCATTACTGATTTGGGAGTGGTTCCATCGATCGCAGATCCCATTGATCTATACTGCGATAATAATGGAGCCATTGCACAGGTTAAAGAACCTAGATCACACTCCCGATCCAAACATATACTCAGGAGATTTCACCTTATTCGAGAGATTAATGAAAGGGGTGACATACACATATGTAAAGTGCACACAAATGATAACATTGCAGACCCACTGACCAAAGGCTTGTCGCAGCAGAAGCACGATGGTCATACTAGTTCCATGGGTATTAGATACATGGGTGATTGACTCTAGTGCAAGTGGGAGATTATTAGTGTAGGCGCCCTAGAGGCAATACATTGTTTCTTTGAATAAACCTTTATGTCATTTGATCATTCAATAAACGTATTTATTATGACTTTAATTACTGCGATATATTTGTTAGCATAATAAATGTCCTTAGAATCATGATACACATTATATAGTTTAAGTACATGACTTGAACTTGAGATTATATAATATATCATATTCTTAAAAGGTCCCTGGTCGAGTATTATTATTATAGGACAATAATAATACATAAATAGACTAGTATGTTGTTTGACAGATAACCACATCTCATTGGTTATAAGTATGGAGATACTAAAGTCAATACATTGGTACATGTAGGAGTACATGGTACTGGACAGACCCACAGTGAGATTCTTCATGTTTAATAAAGTCATAAGAAAGACTCACAGTGATAATGGTATAATGATCCTTTGACTTGAGATCATTATATTTCTATACGAGGATTAATATACTTTGACTAAATTAAAAATTACCTTTGACCGGGTGATGATAAAAGTGGACATCGGGTATATCATGAGTCGTATGAGAAATATGAATGATAGATAAAGGATTTAACCCTCCTAGAATTAGGAGAGATATTATTGGCCTCTTGATTGAGTGAGACTATAAAATGTATGGTCGTGCTCAAATAATGATTTGTTTTTAATAGTCTACTCATGGATCAAGTAAACCCGGATTAAATGTTGAAGAGGATGACTAAACACATGCCTCGAGTTTAATCTATAATATTTGGTTAAAGGGATTATATTACACGGAAACATTAATCACGAAAGGTTTAATATGGATCACCATTTAAATTATTATTACTTGGGTAGCAATGATGTATTACTGGATGCCGCTCTTTGTTTACGATTTTAATTGAGACTTTAAAATCGTTGTCAACGTAATAATAACCTATAGGGTCACACACTTAGAATGTCTTAAAAGGAGTTTTAATTTAAATTGAGAATTTAAATTAAATCATTATTAAATAAAGAATTAGCTATTTAATTAATTGGACTGGTCCTAATTAATTATCTAAGTAAATTCGAATTTAATAAAGTAAGAACAGAATTGGGTTTAAGGAAATCCAATAATAAAATCAAAAATAAAATTAGAATTGGGTTTAAGGAAGCCCAATTCGGTTTTTTGATTTTAGCCCACTATCTCTCATATAAATACATGATGATGTATTACTTTAGGGTTAGGGATTTCGTAAAATCGTTTTATTAAAAACCCTAGCAGCTCTTTGAGAGGCTAGAGAGATAGAGATAGGCTGTTCTTCGCGGGCTAGTACCTGGCTCCTCGGATCGTTGGACGGTCGGACATTCGTGTGGATTACTTTAGAGACACAGATCTTGACGTGAAGATTGTGTGTGGTGATTACAAGCTAGGATCTCCGTTGAGTTCGTGAAAGTAAAGCTTTTTAAAGGTATGATTCGTAATCTCCATAATCTGTCCATAATTATACATGGATCCGGGTTTGGGTTTCGAAAATTTATTGTTTTATTTATGTTTATCCGCTGTGTTTTATGCCTCGAAACCCAACAGTATATCCCTTTGATATTTTTTTTGTAAGATGCTTTTCGATGACAAGATTGGCAGAGCTTTGTACACTAACAATGATTTAATATTATGATTTATTCATCTGTTATCATGTGCATATTGTGATTACATTAGTAATAATAATTCATTATGTTATTAAGTTTAATTATTTTCTATAAATCTAACAGGATTATTTGGTTGATTCTTGAGAGAATATCAATGTAGAAGGTAGAAGGACAAACACCAGTGACCCCAGGTGGAATGTTCGTTCCTACAAAACCAAAATCGAGATGAAAGATAACCAGGTTTAAGTTATTAAATTTGTACTATTGAAAAAGTATTAGATTTTTTTGTAATCGCGACTGCTACTTCATCAACTTCATCTATGTTATAATTTATTTCATATTTCTATTCATAATTTTTTTCCAATATAAAAAAACCATTGGCATATCATCATTAATCATCGATATCAATCGGAGGATACGCGAAACGTTATGTGAGGCCTCTAAGAATAATCGTTATGGTTAATTTTTCTAATTATTTATAATTTTTGAATTTTAAATACTAATAAGTAAAAAAATATCCTTTTACATATTAGAAGTAGAATAGGTATTTGAATTTAAAAAGGCGAACGCGTATAATTAAAAGTTTCATTAGAAGTAAACCATGTGTTCGAATTTACAATAAAGAATGGTTCGAAATTATAGTTAATATATAAAGTTAAAAATTCTATTGGAAGTAGCAAAGTTGTTCGAATTTATAGAGGAGAAGAGTTCGAATTTACAAGAAATACATACAATTAACGTTCTATTAGAAGTAGAACATGTGTTTGTAAGACATATAATTAAAGGTTCTATTATAAATATAATAGGTGTTCGAATTTATAGAGGGAAAGAGTTTGAATTTATTGAAAAGACATATAATTAAAAGTTTTATTGGAAGTAGAATACGAGGGTAAGTTCTATTGAAAGTAGAATAGATGTTTTAATATATAGGGGAGAAGAGCTCGAATTTACAGAGAGGACATTTAATTAAAAATTTGTTTGGAAGTAAAATACGAGTGCAAGTTCTTTTGAAAATAGAATAAGTGTCTTTGAGACATATAATTAAAAGTTCTATTAAAATTAGAATGGACATTCAAATTTATAGTGGAGAAGAGTTCTAATTTATAAAAAAGACATGTATTTAAAAATGGTAGTGGTGAGACAATAATAAAAATAAGAGGAAAGCGGCTAAAGGTAAAGCTGCTAGATTACAAAACCATTGAATTCATATATTTATATGTACATAAGTTTTTTTTAAAAAAAACTTAAAAGAATAAGTTCTTAGGTAAGTTTATTATTAAATTAATAATAGGTTTTTAGTAAATATATGTTTTACGCGAAGCGAAGCTTAAAAAAAACTTAGCAAAATTTATTGATCATAATGTAATTCAAATTGTTTAATTTTTTGCACCCGTTATTTGCTAATAGGTTGACGATTTTTCTTATGCCTACTGATTGCTGATGGAGATTGCATGTGACCAATGTTTACCTTCAACTAGGCAACTTAGCCGCGCTTCGCGCGGTTAATAAAATTTTATTTTTAGCTACTAAAAATAGATAAATTAATAAAAAAAAAACTAATATGTATTTTAAAAATTTCCTAAAAAAGTGATTTTCAAGAGAGAATTACCAAAATGGACCATCCACAAAAATTTGGCCCGCACCTGCCCCCGTAATGTGCAATTTCGTGTGCCGTATCTGCTTTTTCAAATTTTTTCTCTTATTGTGTTGTTTCATATGCCGTATCAGGTAGCATTACTGTACAGGTGTGCCGTATCAGGCCTAATCCTGCACACGAAATGTCACATTAATAGCCTAACACGGTAGACGAATTAGCCTGTCAGGTGTTGTGCCAAACGAAACCCCGTATCCATGGGGTATTTTGGGCCGTATTTCTGGAATAGGGTTGGTACGACCATGAAAACTGGAAATGGTCCATTTTGGACCATCACCCTTAAAACAATTTGTACGAATTATTAGTTGAAATAATACTTTTATTACATATCAAGAATTTAATAATCTTAAAAATATTATAAACATGAAAAATAGCAATTACAATATTAAATATAACTAAATAATGTTTTTAAAGCCGACACCCATCTCATAATATGCTCAGTAATAGTATAACATTTTGTATAATTAGAATATAAATTTATTTTGACACAATATAATGAAACAACATGTGTATAACATTTTGACACAATAAAAAATGCCGCAATGTGAACAATTTAAGTCATTAATTTACATAAAAATAATCTTAATTTTATACATATAATTAATATTTTATATGGAAATAATAATTATAATACTCAAATAAAGTTTGTCAGTATTTTATATAAATAATATGAAGTAAATTTAATATATTCTCATTTAATTAGTGTAATTAATGATTATTAAAATGTCATTAAGATGCCATTAAGCTGATACTTATAGCAAAAAAAAATTTAATAAAAAATCAAAAAAGTGAGAATTTATGAAAAATATCTTAAACGCTTCTTGTGCGTTCTGATCTCCAGGCATTATAATATATATAGATATAGATATAGATTTTATATTGAAATAATAATTATAATGTTCAAATAAAGTTTGTCAATATTTTATATAAATAATATAAGTAAATTTAATATATATATATATATATATATATATATATATATATATATATATATATATATATTTAATAAGTGTAATTAATGATTATTAAAATGTCATAAAGATGTAATTAAGCTGCTACTTAATGTCAGAAAAATAAAATAAAAAATAAGTGTAAGTAATGATTATTAAAATATCTTTAAGATGTCATTAAGCTGTTAATAAAAAAAATCAAAAAAATGAGAATTCAAGAAAAATATCTTAAATGCTTCTAGTGCGTTTCTGATCTCCAGGCATTATGATATTTTAAGATGTCATTAAGCTGTTAATAAAAAAATCAAAAAATGAGAATTCAAGAAAAATATCTTAAATGCTTCTAGTGCGTTTCTGATCTCCAGGCATTATAATATACTAGGCAATTTATCCGCGCTTCGCGCGGTTTATAAATTTGTCATTTTAAAATAATGAAAATTGATGAATTATTTTAAAAAATTGATAGGTTTCTTAAGAATTTTTTAACAAAATTGATTCAAAACAATTTACATAAATTACAATTTTGAAGATATTCTGTTTATAAATTTAAAATTTTCGTAATCTCAAAAATATCATAAACATAGTCTTTATTATTGTGTTTTTATATATATTTCTATTTTTCTTAAATTTCGATCTATAGGAGGTTAGGCACCACATAACCTCCCACATATCCTCCTGCGGCACACGGAAAATTTTAATTATTTTTATCTTAATATTTAATATTTTTATGTTGTTATTCATAATTTTAAAATTTGCATTAAATTATAAAAGATAATAAAACATAATAATACGCATTTGAGATTTTATAGATAAAAATTATTATATAAGTCTTTATAATATATGTTAAATTTGAAATTTCGATTTTAACGAGAGAGCAACTCAATCAAAATAATCGTGTTTAACAAGAAATCGGTTTATTAGAAAAGATTATGTAATTATTAAAATTTAATATTAATACTATAATATAAAGTAAATAAGTATTAAATATTTTTTTAAAAATTATAACGCCGCCGTAAAACGCTGTTTTTTCAACTATTTCACATGTTAAAGGCGGAGCACATAACCGACAAAACTTTTATGGACGCATGTTATGGTCAGTATGAGTCAATTTCACATATTAAAAGCGCAACCCACTTTTATTATTACAACTTTTCACAAAAAAAAAAAAAAATCATCAAAATATCTTTGTAAAGATGACGGTCCCCGATTCCCGAACATGTAATTCGATATGATCACTAAATTTGATACATATTTTTTTTAAGTTCAAATTAATTTAATTATAAAAAATTGTATCAAATAAACATAAAACAGAAACAATTACTGATTAATCCATTTTATTAAAGTATAATCACTCAATTTGTTAAAAATAATATATTTACATGCACCCAATTCATCACATCCAATTAAGCTAATCAGACCAGTTTGAGCTATTCATCATAATTGCAATCCCTTACAAAATTTTATCACTAAATCAAAAATCATATTTTCACAAATAAAGCAGAGACACGCCAAAACTCTTATCAATGAGAGATTATCAAGATTGAAGTAAGAAATTAAAACTGAAATTACAACCTAAAAACAAGCAAGTCTTAAATCTGGGGAACAAAACCACATATACAAGAGAAATAGGACTCCTCTCATGCCTGAAATTCACGGAGAAGAAACAAAAATCCGGAATTTCGAGGTTTTAGGTTAAAAAATTAACTGAGAAAAAATAAAACAAAATCTAAATAGTTACTCCCTCCATCCCAATGACACTGTCAAATTTACACAAAGATTAAGAAAAATCAGTTCAACTTGCTAGGTGGCAATATTTGATTGGCTAGTTGTGAAAGTGGGTGTATAAAAAATGGGTTAGGTGAGAAAGTAATGGGTGTAATAGTGTTTATTGAATAAAAAGAGAGTATAAAATAGAGAAATAGTGAGTGTAATAGTGAAAAGTAATGTTCAAAAATAGTAAGTATAGCAGGTTCATTATTTTTGGGACGTCCCAAAAAGGAATAAGGGTTATAAAATGGGACGGAGGGAGTAGATAAGTAGAAAAAATGAAAGAAAACTATGAGATTCAGGCTTTATATCGGAAAAAATCAATGAAAACCTGGATCGCTATATTATGAAAGAAGAAGAGGAAGGCAGCTGTGTTCGAGGAAAATACTAATATTACACTAAATTTGTACAAATTAATATTAATTATAAACAAAATATTTGCAAGTTGCTTAACATTTAATTCACAATAAATTTTGTTACAATTAATCTCACTTCTACCCATACATTAATAAAATTTAGCATGAAATATTTTTCTTTTGTTTCGAAATATTAATCGTTTCCAAACACTAATTATTTTAATTTTTTTACATGTATTTTGTTATTAATGATCCAACTCCTACCTAGTAAAACCTAGGACAATCTAATTCTATACTGTTATTAATGATCACCCCTTTGCAAAAGAATGAATCCATTATTTTAATATAATGTTTTTATATTGTATAAATACCGAAATAATATATATAACCAAACAATAAAACACATGATATAGATACAATTGTTTCAAAAAAAAAAAAACATGATATAAATAGAATAACTGAATAAAGCACGTGATATAAATAGAAGCACTGTCTAAATCTACACAGCTCACCTAACGGTCAAGTTTCAACCATGTCTGGTAGTACATTTTTATATGCACGTGGTGCATGCACAGTCTAGCAATACTCCATCTGTTCAACTTTATACGACTTAATTTGACTTTTACGAAGATTAAGAAAGATAGTAAAAAAAAGTAAATTTAATTGAAAAATGAGTAAATTGATGAGACCTATTAATATTTAATAATAGATGTGAGATAGTGTATAAAAGTAATGGATGTAATAGTGTTTATTTAATGAAAAAAGGAATATAAAATAGAAAAGTAGTGAGGGTAATAGTTAAAAATAGTATTTAAAAATAGTAAGTATAATAGATCCATTTTTTTTTGGACGTCCACATAAAATGAGACTGAAGAAGTATTTTTTTATCGTATACCTTCGTCACTTTCTGAGCTTCTGGTGTATCGCTAATTATATGGTTTAACCTACACATGTTTCTTGCTATCTTTACCTTTTATAATTTTATGATCTAACTTTTGTTTTTCTATTTATCAGTAAAATCATTATTATATAAAGTAACTTATATTCACATGTTTATTATATTTACGTAGATGATGAATAATTTAATAAATATCGTCTTTTTATTTTTAGATGAAATCATTTTTTTGTGTTTTCCTTTTTTTCTTTACTGTTTTAATATATAAGAAGTCTATAAAAAATATTGATATCTTTTTACACATTTATTTAATTTTCTTTTTGTCATAGAACACTAGTATTTATGAAGTATTTTTATATTTCACAAGTAAAATGTTATAATTTGAAAAAACTACTATTTTAATGCATGACATAATTGTAAATTTCACACTAGGGAAAAAAGTACATGATTATGATTGCAATAATATTTTTCATGTTTTTTTTTTGCTAAATAATATTTTTCATGTTACATTAAAATTATAAAGAAAAAAAAAGGTGAGAACATGTTATTGTAGCTGTTCCTAAATTTTATCATATCAACATTTGAGTAGAGACAGGAAACTATATACATTATGCACTCAAAATATTGCAAAGTATATATATTTGCAATGAATGTTCAACGAAAATATATTTTATTCAAAATCTTAAAAATCATATATGATTTACAAGTAGAACATGTTTTGGAGAATAATACATTCTGCAATATTTTGTTTGCAGAACATACATGATTTTCAAGATTTTTAATAAAATTTGCATGTGAAACATATATGATTTTTAAGATTTTGAATGAAATAAATGAAATAGTGATTTTCATAGAACATGTTTTCAATAAATAAGTTTTTGCAATGTTTTGATTGATATATGGTCTCCGGTCTTCACTAAAAATGTTGGTCTCCATAGAAATTAAGTCGGTATATATATATATATATATATATATATATATATATATATATATATATATATATATATATATATATATATATATATGCCATTATTCTGTGGAGAAACAGTTTATATTGAGAACCGTAGAGAACCACTAATTTTTGATTCTATAGTGTAATCAAAGTTCAAATTTTTTGTTTCATAAAAAAAGACCAATTTTTTTTTGTTTGATAAAAAAAAGACCAATCTTCTGATTCTGTTGTATAACCAAATGCTGATGTAGCACTGCTGCTTATGTGTCACTGTTGACGCCATTATCACGGCATCTGTCACGTCATCGCTGCTGACGTGGTAGTGCCAGGACATCAATGATGATGTTACTAATGATCACGTCGACGGTAATGACATGAGATGACGTTGTAGTGTCACGTGGCAGTGCCACGTCATCACTGTTGACATGGTGGATAACGTTGCACTGCCACATTAGCAATGCTGACGTGGCAGCGATAGTTCTTTTTTTAAAAAAAAATTTGAAAATAATTTAAAAAAAATCGGTTCTGTTATAAAATTAGAAAAAAATAGGTGCCTCTCTAAGATTCTCTATATATGATGGTTCTTTATAGGATGCTACTCATATATATGTACACAAAGATTTACCGATATAGAGAGAGTTCAAAAGATCTTTATCCCAGATTTGGAGTCCAACTACAACTCAGGTTTCTCCCCTGTAGTCGGAAGTAATTAAAGTTCCTGTATACAACAACTAATACTTTAGCAGTTGCCGGTTAGCCATACGTATTTCATAAGTTCCTGTATACAACAACTAATACTTTAGCGGTTGCCAGTTAGCCATACGTATTTCATTTTATTAGGCTGTCTTTTAAGCTGGTAAGTCAAGTCTACTCATGTAAATTCCAATGTATCCTTCTTGTATCACCTCGGTCCCATAAAATTTAACTTTTTCACTTATTTTAATGTATTTGAATAGTTACTCATAAATATTATCTTCGTTCCAATTTAGATGATCTTATTTATATTTTTATACAAAATACAAAATTGAAAAAATATTATTTACAAGTACCTTAACTTGAGCGCATTGAAATACGTATAAAAAATAATCATTTTCGGACGGAAGAAATAGTAATTTTTAAAAAATTTTGTTTTATATAGAAATATAAATTCTATATTTTATATAAAATAAAAAATTTAAAAACTTATTTTTAAATATCTAATTTAAATATATTAAAATGTGTACAATAAAAATAAGTAAAATAAAATAGAAGGAAGGTAGTAATAATTATGCAAGTGGATATGCTAAAATACGTCAAGTAATCGTGCAATATATACACATGCGAAACAAAACACTGACAATTAATTAATGAAATTGAATTCTTCTTCAAGTAAAAGGAAAATGCAAATAATGAAGAATTGTATACGAATATTGTTACATATTCAAAACAAATTTCAAACATGTTAAAAAATGATACATGTTATATTTTTATTTATAACACTCATATTTATGTATGAAAAAATTAATTTATTTAAGAGAACATATTTAATAATATAAGGAATCTTATTAACATTTTTTCTTTTATTATGGAAAATGCTAGATATCTCGAAACGGTTCCCAAATTTTTTCCCAAATTCTGATGTGGCACATATATAATTGATAACTTTCCGATTATAATATGGGACCCCCATCACTACGTCAAATTTTGGCATCCGCCACATAAAATATGTGTGGCTATGAACTTTACATCACTCTTTAATTTTTCAGCCAAGTGTCACCTAAGGTCGGATCATTTTACGCCCCTACGGACACACCCCGATTGTGTGGCTATAACTCAAAACAGAGTGACTAAAGCATACCACCAATTGGGTCTGACAGTCCCCATTTTAAGCTCAAAAGTGTGACTAAATACCAACTTGCAGCCACAGAATGTGTAGTGGCTAAAGAGAATTAATAGCGTGGCTAAATACCGACATTCATCAAAGGCTTAGTTTTGGTCGCACTATTTATTGGTAAATCGTGGCAAAAAGCTTTAGTATGGCCACATTCTATAATTTTTGTGTGGTCGTTTCTATGTCATATACATAAATAATTGATTTTAGTCACTAATAATTGTAGAAACTATAGTTCTGGCTAAAACCTATTTTTATAGAATTTTTGTAATATATAGTGTGGCTAAAGGATAGTAATAGCCACACACACTTAACTAAATTATACAGGATTTTATTTGTATTATAAATGATCCATAATAAGTAATAATACCAAAATGCCAAAATTGAAACACAATGCTATTCTAAAATTCAAACACTTAGCCATACATAAATCAATTCTCATCTACATAAAAATTATGTGCGATAGAAACTTATTCAATTGTTGAAGGAAAAAAATTAATTGCAAGTCAATTTTCCACATTCCATTACATGAACAAGAACTGGCTATTCTTGCAACCTTTTGTTTTAGTTTCTTTGGTCTTCTGTCAGCTGCTTTCACGATATCAAGCTTCACTAGATTATGATCAGATGTGCCTTTTGATGAAATCATTGAATATGTTTCAGGAACAAACTTATAATGCAAGTCTTGTGACGCCATAATGTAATCTACTCGTGTTCCATACTTGCATGTACCCTGCACATCTGCATCCAACAAATATAAGTTAAAGAATATACACTCATACACAAATGAGGCTTCTTGTATAACAAAGGCAAGTACTTTGGCCTTTGGCAATCATCACAACTGGCTCATAATCCCCTGCAAAATCTTTGGCATCTATGTACTCTTCTCCCCTTAAGAAGTTTGTTACTTCAACCTTTGGTGTAGGCTTCCCTATGGCCTGATAGTACTGCATTTCACATAGTTGTAATTCAAGAAAAATCTCTAACTTAGTTTATCACTTCCAAAATAATGCAAGCAGTGGTTACACTATTGAGTGTATTTGTGATTACCCTGATAATGTCTGTCCACCTCTCTGGTGAATAATCTGATATATTGAGAGAATTTAGACCTCCTGCCAGGATGTGAGGATGATCACTTGATTGAATGATCGCATTAATCTCTTTCATCCTCCAACTTCCATCCAGATGATCAAGTTGGGTGCAGTAGAAGTTGATATCCCCTGTCCATGTGACATCAATTGTAGCCTTCAACACATTCCCGCATTTCAATATTAACATAAACTGCTACTATGAAGAATTTAATCTACTAAAGGCTACTAGAGCCTTGTCAAGAACTTTATGCTACTAGCATACATCATTTTTAAGCTAAATCGAATGGAATCAGTCAGTAATCAGAAGTCATACCTAAGAGAATCAGATAGCTTTTGTTTATGCAAATAATTCGGACTTTAGCAAACTAAATAAGCTACCAAACCGATGATACTATGTTGTAGGTAATGGAAAAGAAAAAAGGCACCGAAAATCTTGACCATCGTAAATTCTATGCACTTTCCAATGCTTGATTAGCCATTTTGACAAGATGGCATTCCCATACTCTGGAGCCCAGCTTTCTGCAAAAACGTAATTCATTCCCAATGCATAAGCCAAGTCAGATAGAGGCTTCATTCCTTTCTCTTCTAACAATTACAAAACTATCTTCGATTTTAAATTAGTTTTCATAGTTTTCAGATATCCACACACATAAACTAACTTAACAAATATAATAGGTAGTGTCAAACCAATGCATTAACTAAGTTTAATCTGTAGAATAATTTCACTTCTAACAACTGGAACGAGGCTGGAAGATAATACATGAAGCATTTATGATACTTACCCATAACCATAAGGAGCAAACATAGGGTCGGGCATGTAGGATCTTCGTGATCGAAATCCGAAGTAAGGATTGACTGGCCTGCCTCGGAATTGCTTCATGCCAGGAACATTAGTAGGCTTTGCAGCTACCTGCAAAAGATGAATTGCACACAACAAAGCCGATTCAAAACACACACGTTGAAGCGAAATGAAAAAAACTATGAATTTAAAAAGGATAATTGAGGGTGAATTTACCTTTATTTAATCAAAACCGTTGAACCGGTAAATGAGCTTGAGAAAGCTTGAGATTTGATGGATGTAGATGTTCCCTGACTTTATCACAAAAAAAATTTGATAATCAAAATAATGAATGTAGTCACAGAGGCATGCCTGTATACATCTAATAACAATCCTAATTTACTGTAATGCTTTGCATTACCTACATGACCTCTTAACTGAGGGAACCTCTAGTTGTAGAGTTTCTACTTGTTGTAGTACTTATAACAGGCATCAAATTCTACATGTGTAACTATAATTAAAGTTAGAGAATAATGCTTGAAAAAAGTTCTAAGGATCATGCCTCAAGCTTGAAGACCAAGACTTTCAAAATAAACACAGTTGGAATTTGGAGAATGAAGATTTACCTAAGTACCAATTCGAGAAGTGTTTTGATCTATTCGAGAAGTCTAACATTCGACATGTCTAATACTCTATTTGAGAACTCAAGAAGTCAACAAGTCAAAGCATCATTCCAGTTCTCTAAGAGTCAACAAGTCAAAGCTACATTCGATATCTCAAGGACTAAAGAAGCTATTCGACATCTCAAGGACTCCATAAACTAAAAACTCTATTCGACAAGTCAAGGATTCTTGAAGAAAAGACTAATTCGAGAAGTGATTCAATATGTCAATTATACAGTATTCGAGAACTCAGAGTTATCTATCAATTCAATTCTAGTTCTCGAATCAACCACTTAGTTACTTCTCGAATGCAGTCTGGGAGACAAAATACTGGAGAATTGTACAAGTCAGAAACCTGTAGCAAGCCAAAACACTTTGAGAACCACAGTACTGTAAAGTAATTTTGGAAACACTACAAGAAGCTTAGAGAGATGTATCAGGAGACAAGCTGCTAAAGAAGTGGATCTGAACAGAGTTAAAGAAAGTCAAATCTCAAGCCGTTTGGATATTACGCAAAAAGGGATAGACATATTAGAAAGTAATTTTGTATGTCACCCTGTTTGTAGTAAGTAGTTCTACTCATGTTCTATAAGAGTACAACCTCACTTCTCTAGTAGTTAAGCTTTTCAAGAACATTTAGATATATACATTTTCTCTGAGAAAAGTGAAGCTGAGAATACTAACATTTGTATTCACAGTTTGTAGCAAATCTTTATCTAATACATTATTAGATTAAAGTGAGTGATCATGTTCTTGTGTTTATATTCCGAACTTACATAATCTGTTAAACACAAACACACACTTTGTTACACAACCAGATTCAAACCCTTCAAACAACCTTCACCTAAAACACTTATCAGAAGAAAAGTTTGAGAATCCATTCACCACCCTCTGTATTCTCTTTGGTATATTCAATACTCAACAAGTGGTATCAGTGCAGGCTGTTTATTTAAAAACAGAAAAAGATCATGAATACACCAAAGACTGCAGGAATAGTGAAGGTCCCTAAGTTCGACAAAGAGAATTACAACCTCTGGAAGATTAAAATGCCGTTGTTTATCAAAGCTGCCAACCCTCTATATCCTGAGATACTCAAGAATGGTCCCTTTGTTCCACAACAGGAGATTCCTGAAAAGACTATTGGAACTATAACCATTCCAAGATCCTATGTGGCTAAAGAACCATACAAATGGACAGAGACAGAAAAGGAGATGGTTGCTCTCGACAGTCATCTCATGTTAATAATCATAGATTCTATGGAACTGTCAATGTTTGCTAACATAGCCTCTTGCAAAATAGCAAATGAGATGTGGGATCATATTGAGGTGTTATGTGAAGGAACAGAGGAGGTTAGAGAAAACAAGAAACAGATACTGGTCACACAGTATGAAGCTTTCATGGCTCAGACCAAGAAAAGGATTACTGACATGTTTGAAAGGTTTCACAAGCTGGTGACTGAGCTATAGATGAATGGGAAGGTTTACAGCACCAAGGAGTTGAACATGAAGTTTCTATTATCTTCACCAAACCATCTAGAGCAAAGGGTCATTTCTCTAAGAGAAAGAGATTTGAACAAATTCACATATGATGTGGTCTATGGGGTTTTAAAGTCTCATGAGCTTGATTGTCAGCAAATCACATCATGTGCCTTGATTGTCAGCAAATCTGTTCAAGACCTAGAAGCATCTACAAGTCATCTGAGGATAGAAGAGATAGTAGATGTTGAAGAAAATGAAGGTGAAGTGACTGAGCCTGTTGAGGAGAAGGAAGAAGAAGAGTTCTATACTCTTGAAGAGCTATATGGCATGGAAAACACTTCATATGCTTTCATGGCCAGAAACTTTCCAAACTTCTGATTCAAGAGGAACCAACCCTTCAAACCTAGACCCCAAAACCATTCATTCAACAAGAGCAAGGCACCTGTGAAAGCAAACAAGAATAAATTCAAAACCAGCCATGTGGATAGGTCATCTGTAAGGTGTTATAGATGCAATGACCTAGGGCATTTTGCCAGTGAATTCAAGAAGCCTAAAAAGAAGGATAAGGACTTTCTAGAGCTTGAAGCTAAGTATGAGGCCCTTCTGAAAAAGCAAACACAAGGCAAGGCCTACATAGCTGAAGGGAAGTGTTGGGATGACTCTGATAGTGATGGAGAGGAGCAAGAATTCTGCAACTATACCTTGATGGATGATTCCAAGAATGAACAATCTCTATCTGACTCTCAGGTACCATCTCTCACTACCATAGATATGTCTGTTTCTGAGTATAAATGCATGGTTGAACAACTATCTATTGAAATGTTTAATATTCATACTAGTATGACTGCTGCTAATGAAGAGATTGCCAAACTGTCTGCTAAGAATGAATTGTTAAACAGAAGGATGAGGAACTTGAGCTAACTTCTATGCAAGTAGATAACCTTAAGAAAGAATTTGAATATTTGCATAATAAGGTTCTACGTGCTAGTCAGGTTGAGAAGGCTTTAGGGATGAACTAGCTGAAAATGAATTTAGACTGAAAACCTTTAAGAACTCCCCTAGTCTATTGCAGTCCTACCATGAGAAAAACCAAGCTAAACCCAAGGCTGCCATTGGAATTGACTATGGCACTCTTAAACAGAGGAAAGGCTATGCTGTCATTGAAGATGACATAGTTGTTCAGGATGAAGTGCCTCACATTTTGAAAAAGACCGAGTCTCCAATTTTTAAAGAACCAACATTTGAAATTGATGAGGATGCTTTACTCATTAAGCAAATGTTTAATGATGAGGATAAGGCACAGTCTAGTGAATAATCAACATCCTCTAAGAGTGAGAGTGTCAAGGCAAAAGCCAAGAAGCCAGTAGGAGGTAGACCTAGACCTGAGAAGTTTGTGAAGTTTGTTTCAGCTAGGAAAAATGAATCAGAGAAGAAAGGGGCTAATAAGAAACAAAACTGGAATGGCAAGCTAGGGATAAACAAGAATAATAATTATGCTTATGTGCCAAATGCCCCTTGAAAAGTTTGTCAAAACTATTTTTAGCACTAATCACTTAACTCATGCATGCAAGAAACCAACTGGTAGTGTAGCTAAGCCTTTCTATGATTGTTCTATGCCTTTAAGACATAGAGATTCACCTTTCTATGATAAACTTGACTGTATGCTATGCAACGTGAATGTTATGACTAGCAGCTTTAATTTGAGAAGACAATTCATGGATGGTTGCATCAGTCACAATATTCACACACACTACACAAGGCCAAAGTCTTCAGGTCCTCTTAGAGTTAGGAAGGTACCTCTATCACCAAAGTCTAAGAATTCAGATTCTAAGACTTCTAACAGTGACAAGAAGACTAGTCCTAAGAAAGTTGATAAGCATGCTGTTTTTGATAAATCTATTTCTAATCCAAGTGGACCCAAACTTGTTTGGGTACCAAAGAAAAAGTAATACCTTTGTGCTTGCAGGGCAAAGAAAGTGAAAAGAAGGTCATGTGGATTTTGGACAGTGGATGCTCAAATCACATGACTGGTGATATGGCTCTGCTATCACAATATGAGGAGAAGGCTAGCCCAATGGTTGCTTTTGGAGATGACAGCATGGGTAAGACATTGGGATATGGCAAGTTAAAAGTTGGTAATGTCATCATTGAAGATGTAGCACTAGTCAAGGGTCTCAAGCATAATCTGCTAAGTGTTGGTCAGTTTACTGATAGAGGATTCAAGGTAAATTTTGACAAAGATGAATGTTTGATCACCCACAAGAAGATTGGTGATTTTGCTCTATCTGCAGTAAGAAAAGGGAGACTGTTTGTAGCCAATATGGACTCTGCGAACAAGGACAAAGTTTGTTGCTTCTACTCAAAAGCATCAAATGAAGATTGTTGGCTATGGCACAAGAAGTTATCACACCTGAACTTCAAGGCCATTAATTCTCTAGTCAAAAGAGAGTTAGTGAGAGGCATGCCCACACTTGAATTCTGTCAAGAAGGAGTGTGTGAGGCTTGCTAAAAAGGAAAGATGAAAAGGTCAAGCCACAAGTCTAAGACAGTGACATCAATCACCAAGCCCCTGCAATTAATTCATATGGATTTGTTTGGGCCTGTCAATATTATGTCACTCTCAAGAAAGAAGTATGCTCTAGTGATGGTTGATGACTACACAAGGTATACATGGGTGGAATTCCTAGCATCAAAGGATGAGGCTCCACAAGTAATCATTGAGCACATAAAGAAAGTTGATAAGGAAGCAAAAGCCAACAATGTAAGTGTGATTGCATTGAGAAGTGACAATGGAACAGAGTTCAAAAATGCCTTACTTGAAGCATTTTGCAAAGAGAATGGCATTTCTCAACAATTCTCAGCTCCAAGGACTCCACAACAAAATGCAGTAGTTGAGAGAAAGAATATAACTCTAATTGAGGCTGTTAGAACAATTTTGCTTGATGCAAAGATTCCTACATGCTTTTGGGCTAAGGCTGTGAGCATTGCATGCTATATCCAAAATAGAACCCTCATTAACAAAAATACTTGAAAGACACCTTACAATTTGATGACTGGAAAGAAGCCTACTCTAAAGTATCTTCATACTTTTGGAAGCAAATGCTTTGTGTTGAAAGACAATTCAGAATATGTTGGGAAGTTTGATGCAAAGGCATTTGAAGGAATATTTCTTGGCTATTCTATGGAGAGAATTGCATACAAAGTTTATATCATCAGTCAAAAGAAAGTTATGGAAAGCACAGATGTGACATTTGATGACAGCAAACTACCTGGATTAGAAAAAGCCAATGATGAAGATAGAGATCCATTAAATTTTGAAAATCTAGACGATTCTGATGAAGAGATTGAAACTGAAGTTGAAACTCTAGTTCAACAAACTCAAGTGAATGATGAAGCAAGAGAATAATCTGATCCAATCAACAGTGAAGAGACTAGCATCTAAGACACACCTGTGAATAGTAGCAACTTCATAGGGGGAGGAAATGAAAATGATCATGACTTGGATGATGAAGCAACATCAAGGTTGAGAAATCAAGCTGAGCACTCAAGGAAATGGGATAGGTCACACACTGTAGAGCAAATTATTGGAGATCCAAATGCAGGAGTGAGAACTAGGAGGGCAACTTAAAATGAGTGCCTCTATGGTTGCTTTCTATCTCAGATTGAGCCTAAGTAACTTGATGATGCACTATTAGATCCAGATTGGATTATTGCTATGCAAGAGGAGCTGAATCAATTTGAAAGAAACAAAGAATGGGAACTTGTACCTGCACCAAAGAACAGAACCGTTGTTGGAACAAAATGGGTTCTGAAGAATAGGATGGATGAAGATGGTGTAATAGTAAGAAATAAAGCAAGGTTGGTTGCAAAAGGATACTCTCAACAGGAAGGCATTGACTATAATGAGACATTTGCTCCTATTGCTAGATTGGAAGCCATCAGAAGCTTCTTGGCATTTGCTGCTCATTCAAACTTTAAATTTTATCAAATGGATGTCTAGAGTGCATTTCTGAATGGGGAGTTGGAAGAAGAAGTTTATGTGCAACAACCACCTAGCTTTGAGGATCCACATTTCCCAGAATTTGTCTACAGATTGCTTAAGGCATTGTATGGACTTAAGCAGGCTCTAAGGGCATGGTATGACACTTTATCACAATTTCTTCTTGAAAATCAATTCATTAGAGGCACATTAGACAAGTCACTATTTTACAAGAAGCATGGTAATGATATTATCCTAGTTCAGATCTATATGGATGATATCATATTTGGCTCTACAAATGAGAAGTTGTGTGAGAAATTCTCTAAGCTCATGCAAAGCAGATATGAGATGAGTATGATGGGAGAGTTAACATTCTTTATTGGATTGCATGTTAGTCAGAGGAAGGATGGTATCTTCACCATTCAAACCAAGTAAATCAAGGATTTATTAAAGAAGTTTTATTTAGAAGACTGCGCACCTGCAAAGACACCCATGGCCACTGCCACCAAATTGGATGAAGATGTCAAAGGCAAGAGAGTAGATATCTCAATCTATAAAGGCATGGTTGGTTCTCTACTCTATCTCACTGCAAGTAGGCCAGACATCATGTTTGCTACATGTCTGTGTGCAAGGTTTCAATCAAATCCAAAAGAGTCACAATTGATTGCTATAAAAAGGATCTTTAGATATCTGAAGGGCACTCCAAACTTGGGTTTATGGTATCCTAAGGACAAAGGGTTCAATCTGGTTGGTTATTCTGATGCTGATTATGCTGGATGCAGAGTGGATAGGAAAGGCACCTCAGGTAGCTGCCAGTTTATTGGACAAAGGTTAGTCTCTTGGTACAGCAAGAAACAACAATCTGTGTCAACTTCCATAGCTGAGGCTGAATACGTAGCTGCTGGAAGTTGGTGTGCTCAAATGCATTGGATTAGAAATCAGCTTAGAGATTAATGACTTGTGTTGGAAAGAATTTCAATCATGTGTGACAACACAAGTGCAATCTCTATAGTTGCCAATCCTGTCAATCATTCTAGGACAAAACACATTGACATCAAATATCATTTCATTAGGGAGCATGAAAATAATGGAACCATTGAGTTGCATTATGTCCCTACAGATAAACAGTTAGCTGATATATTCACTAAGCCATTGGATGAAGCCACCTTCACAAGGTTGGTTAGTGAGATTGGAATCCTGAATTCTTCAGAATCTGGCTAAGTGAAAATATCAACTAGATTGTTGCAGCAGTAAACACTTACTTTATCTAAATTCTCAATATTTTTGAAGTAAGTGTTGGCTGAAATATGATTTATAAATATTTCAAATCTGTTGCATATGTTGAAAATCATATTCGAATTAGCTTGAAATTTCTATGAAATTTTAAGATTATCAATATTTAATTTGTTAGAATATTCTTCATTGAATAATTCTGGTGAATTTTGAAAAGATAGTGAAAATTAACTTTTATGAGTGGAAAGTGTAGCTCGATAAGTCAGACTTCTCTAATGACTTTCATGTCTATGGTCGACTTCTCTAACAAGTCTATTTAGAACACTCTTGAGTTCTCGAATAGTACATTTTAGAGAAATCGAACAGAGACTTGCTTGACTTCTCGAATAGGACATTTGAGTTCTCTAATGACTGAGTTCTCGAATAGAACATTTGAGTTGTTGAATCATTTGAAAAGGCTGAATTTTCGCTGAATCTTAACCGTTTTTGGATTTTTATTCAGAATTTTAAATCACTCATAAAAACATATTTTATTTAATTTGGAATTATTTCTAAGTTAGATAATAGCCAGCTGTGAGTTACAAACTGCTTGAGATATCGATTAAGCCTCTCTTGACTTATCGAATAGTTGATTTCTACTTCTCGAATGCCTGACTTATCGATACAAAACATATATCTAATCGACAATTCAAGTACTTCATACTTATACAGTTTTACATCTATTCGTTTCATTTCATTCGATTTCTCAAGCATCTAAAGTTCCAAAACCTCTGAAAACCCTAACTTCAAAAGCTAAATTTCTTCTTTAACCTTCATTCTCTTTTCTCGTCTCTCTGTGTGACAATGGCAAATACCCAACTCACAATTCCTACCCACACCAACTTCATTGCTATTACAAGTGATGTGGAAGCACCCAATGCTAATTTCAAGTGCTTCTTTCGCTGGATGTCTGAGTCATACATCAAGGATGCACTCTCAGCCAACCCAACTCTATACCTAGATCTCCTAGAACAGTTTTGGAGGACAACCACTATGGAAGTTATTACTCTCGAAAATGTAGTAACCTCTTATATCATCTACTGCAAAATACAAGAGAAAGAGGTTACTATCACTACAGAGGATATGAATCAAGCACTAGGACTTCATCAGGACCTGTATCACCCTCAGGTATCTGATGATGATTTGATAACATTCTTCGACTTTATTAGATATGCTGATACAATCAAGATTAGAAAAATGAACCGTAAGCGTCTCAGAAAGGAATGGAGTGTTGTGTTCGCCACACTGCTACAGGTGTTCACTGCTAGAAAGTCGAGTTTGATCAAATCAGTGCACCTGCACAGCAAATTGCATACTCCCTGGCATATGATAGGAAAATCAATGTGGGTAATCTAATTATGCAGGAGCTATCTGGGAGACTTGGTAAGAACTCAACCAAGAGAGGTGCTGAAATTTTCTTCCCTCGTTTTATTCAATCTGCTCTTAATTTTGTAGACAATAAACTGATTGAATTACATGGGATAGATAGAAATAGAATAGGCTATCCAAAATCCATGACCAAACTCATTTTTGGGAACTTGGAGATTAGGAATGATGTGGATGTTAGGCTTGTAATAACCCTTCATATGCAGAGGTTATTTGAGTCTTACCCCCACAACATGCCAACATTTGCCTCTAAGTCTGAGTTAACGCAGCCCAAGCAAGTAGAACAAAATGCTAACCCAGGGCTTGCTAACCAACCCCCTCAACCAAACACTATACCAAGCACAGAGCCACCTGCATCATCCTCTCAACAGGGTGGTGTTAGTAAAAAGGAGAAAAAGAAGAGAAAACAGATTGTTTCTGAACCATTGAATATCTTAACTAAAGCAGCATTGGCTGTAGAATTATGTTTAAAAAGTGAGGAACCTGAGTCACCCTTACTAAGGCCAAAGAAGAAGAAATCTAAAACCACCTCTTCAGTCACACAAATGGCTGAAGTTGTAAAATCAGGGGCAAACAGCTCACTAGATATACCCTCTCAACAGGGTGCATCTATAGAATCAAGCATCCTCCCCAATGCACTATCTTGTAATGAGTCAGCACCTGGGAGTGATAAGGCTGGCACAACACTGAGTGGAGAGCACATCACACTTGAAACTCCCTCTATTTCTCAGGGGGAGTTGCCAAAATCCAATCTACAAGACACTCTTCTTTCAGAATCATACAATGATATTTTTTTGGAGCTTGCAACTCAAGTAATTGAGGAGCAAGGCATTGATCACCAAGAATTCTCTTCTCTTGGTGAGCCAATGGACTCAAGTGACTTAGTGCATGACACTTTGTTCACCACCTAGGAACCACACTTAGATGGTGAGGGAATGCAAGCTGGGGCATATCCTAATGACACCATGACAAACATAGAGGATTCACTAGTTTTCACTAGAGACTCTGTGCCTGTGTCATCTACTGTTGTAACTCATCCCACACCTATGGAGATAACAGTAGTAGAGTCAATCCATCCGGTTGCAGAAGTTTCATCTGTAACTGAGGAGTCTAGCTTGCTTAGCTATAGCTCTGACTTCATAAATCAATGGCTGAAGTCTGTGCAACATGGCAGTGCTTCAGGATCAGGATCTGACCCACCACAATTGATGGTTGAAGCACTTCAAAGCTTAGTTGTGGATCAGATTCCTGAGTTTGTAAAAATTGCTCAACACCTTGTCACCTCCAACTTGCCAAATCCACAGTATGAAGCCATCTTGCTCTGTCATAAAGAAGATGTGGAGAGTCAAAAGTAGAAAATAGCAGATGAGGCTGAAAGAGATGGTAATGTGGATGATTGGCTGCAAGGTTCTTATGACATTGCTCTCTCAAAAGGTCTTCAATTTCTTAGGGAAGAGTACATCACCTCACTAGGGTCAGATGCCAAATCCCTAACCCCTAGTCATGTGTATGAAGCGATGAATGAAACCTACAAGGGAATCTTCAAAGCTGCACACTATCTTGGCAAGGGCCTAAAGACAGAAATCAATGAAGTGTGTTCAGCCACAATCCATCAAGTTAATGACATCAAGAGGGATTTTGGTGCAAAGTTTCCTACTCTAGGCCCTGTTCTCAGAAACATTCAAGAATGCAAATCTACCTGCACCAAGATGGACAATGGCTTGGCATTGGTTCAAGGGGCTGTGAAGAATATGGCACTTCAAATGGAGAAACTATCTGGTCAGACAGCTAATGCCAATACCATGCTAAGGACTCTTTTTGCAAATCAGTATGGAGATAAGCTGGTGACTGAACTCCCTATTCATGAAATGACCAAATTTGAGGTACTAAGGCTCAAGGAACAATCCCTATCTGGCTTTAAATCTACAGAGTTATTTAACAAGGTGGATGCTCTGGAAAAAGAAGTGACCTCTCTCAAGAAATCCAATGCTCATCTTACAGACACAGTTGCAACACTTACTGAACAATTGAACACTCAGGCCACCACAACAGCTGATGTTCTTCTGCATCAACAACTGATGCTGTCTGCTATGATGAAACATATGGGGCTCCCCCTACCTGATGAATCTGTTAATCCCGCCTCTTCCAACCCAAGGGTCTCTACCAAAGCTATTGTGCCTGACAACAAGCCTAAGGGGGAGAAGAGGAACTTAAGGACACCAAAGCCTAAGGGGGAGCAGCAGACTAAGGGAGAGAAGCCTGAGGAGAAGGGCATAACCATAAATAAGGGTGGTTAATCAAGAAGAACCTCCAAATCTGAACTTCATGTTCCAGGCAAAGGGAAAGCCAAGGTTGATGAACCTCCATCCTCTCTGCCAGTGGTTACTCTACCAACTGTGCATGTCACTACTCCAGGTGGCCAAAAGCAATCTATCACCACCACATTGGTTGCAGGGAGTATGCCATCTGACAAGCTTCAAATCTCCAAGACTGAAAGTGCCAAGCCTGTAGAAGTGAAGTTGATTACTGAGGCCAAGCTACAAGAAATTGCTAACTCAAATCTCTATCATGATGAAGCATTCTTGGAGTTTCAGAAAGCCCTAAAGGAACAGGCTAGTGACACTCTACTCTATCTGAGGAGCTTGAAGGATCAGATTGAATACTTCACTGTAATACCCAAGAAAGTCCACAGCTCATGGTTCAAGGAGATACTGATGATTTCAAAGTCCAAGATATGGCATCTAACCTACAAAACACTACAAGCTTTAAAGTTCACAGAGGTGGATGCTCTAATCAAGCTAATTTAGAAGAGAGATGTCATTAAGAATAACAAGAGTCTATACAATGACTTAAGGAATGAGCAACAGGCCAGACTGGCCTGAAGTGTGCACTAATCCAGGAACCATCCTTTATCAGTCTGTTACTAAAATTCAAGATGTCAAGCAGCTGGTCATTCCTAGTGATCTCACTCTTCAGAATCACAGACTTGTCATTACTATTATTGAGCAACTGCAAAAGAAGGATGGGATAAGAACTGCTGAAGAAATAGAGGCACTGCATATTCTCAGAACATTCATTACAACTGGTGCAATTCCAGAAATAGCAAAGCCCAGGAGAAATAATGTTGATAAAGATGAGGACAAAAGTGATGGGAGGAGAAGACATCACAGGAGTGATAAGGGTGATGAGGACAAGAAGAAGAAAGATAGTAAGGATAAGAAAGGAGATGTTGACCAAGGCAAAGTCTATGAGAGGAAAAGTGGAAAACAGCAAGCCTTAGGCATTGCTAACTGTACCCTCACTATAACACAAGACTCTAAGTCTAGGGTGAATACAGTTAGTAGTGACCTATCAAAATCTATATCTATGGCTTCTGCAACTATTTTGCCACCTCAAGAAGAGAGGATATTCAACTCAAGAAACCATCTGTATGTTTCCAAAAGCAAACTGCTAATGGTGTACTACAATGGTCTACCAGCAAAGGTCACAAGTTTCTGCTAAGCAACCAAGTGAAAAAGATCAAATTCAAACAAGCTGCAAGAAGAGTAAAGCCGTCTAAATCAAGGGCCCTAACTATCATTCCAGGATTAAAACTTCAACCACTAGATGAAGACTTTGATGAAGACCAACTACATTTCCTATGGGCTCAAAGAATCTATCATGTTGCCATTGTTGATGACTGCCTTGAAATTAAATATACTGATGGAAGACAGAAGAAATTCAGGCAAGGGACATGTCAGCATTGGGGCAAGCTAGAAGATATAGAAAGGATTATTGCTATGTTGGATTCTAAAGATAGAGTAGAAAGAGTATGGAAGCTGGAGTTGATTGACTTTGTCAAGATGAAGAGAGATCACCAGGCAGAACAGAAAAAGAAAAGTGAGGAACTGTTAAAGAAAAGAGAGGAGGAGTTTGTTGCTATGGAAGCTAAGGCTGTAAGAGCCATGGGTCTGTGTAGAGTCAAGTATAATCCTTACATTATTGAATACAAGAAATATGGAAGAACTGTGAAGATTAGAACGGACTACATTAGTTCCTACTCTAAAAAATAGCTGAATAAAGTTCTTAAAGATCTATCAGGCTCTCCTCTAATTGAGGAACTCACTGCTATAGAAGACATTTTTCTTGCTATGGAAGAAAATGCAAAGAAGAAAGCTAAAGAAGCTGAAGAAAAGAAGAAAAATGAGAATATGCAAGCCAAAGCTCAAGAGATGAATCCAAAAGGATATGTCTAGTAATTCTTCATAACTTGTAAGGATGCCTCTTTGCATTTTCAATCAAATTACATACCTATACTTTTCAAGTTTTATCTTTATGTATGTTAGGCTTGTTATCAGACATGAAATTGTGACTAAGGGTCTTACTTACAATTTGGGGGAGATTGTTAGTCATAGAGGCATGCCTGTATACATCTAATAACAAGCCTAATTGACTGTAATGCTTTGCATTACCTACATGACCTCTTAACTGAGGGAACCTCTAGTTGTAGAGTTTTTACTTGTTGTAGTACTTATAACAGGCATCAAATTCTACCTGTGTAACTGTAATTAAAGTCAGAGAATAATGATTGAAAGAAGTTCTAAGGATCATGCCTCAAGCTTGAAGACCAAGACTGTCAAAATAAACACAGTTGGAATTTGGAGAATGAATATTTGACAAAGTACCAATTAGAGAAGTGTTTTGATCTATTTGAGAAGTCTAGTATTCGACATGTCTAATACTCTATTCGAGAACTCAAGAAGTCAACAAGTCAAAGCATCATTCGAGTTCTCTAAGAGTCAACAAGTCAAAGCTACGTTCGATATCTCAAGGACTAAAGAAGCTATTCGACATCTCAAGGACTCCATAAATTAAAAGCTCTATTCGACAAGTCAAGGATTCCTGAAGAAAAGACTAATACGAGATGTGATTCAATATGTCAATTATATAGTATTCGAGAACTCAGAGTTATCTATCAAGTCAATTCTAGTTCTCGGATCAACCACTTAGTTACTTCTCGAATGTAGTCTTGAAGACAAAATACTGGAGAATTGTTCTAGTCAGAAACCTGCAGCAAGCCAAATCACTTTCAGAACCACAGTATTGTAAAGTAATTTTCGAAAGACTACAAGAAGCTTAGAGAGATGTATCAGGAGACAAGCTGCTAAAGAAGTGGATCTGAACAGAGTTAAAGAAAGTCAAATCTCAAGCCGTTTGGATATTACTCAAAAAGGAATAGACATATTAGAAAGTAATTTTTGTTGGGTTCCGAGGCATAAAACGCAGCGGATAAACGTAAATAAAACAAAATTTTCGAAACCCAAACCAGGATCCATGTATAATTCCGGGCAGATTATGGAGATAACGAATCATACCTATTAAGATCTTGTTTCACGAGCTCAACGGAGATTCTTGCTTGTAATCACCACACACAATCCTTGCGTCAAGATCCGTGTCTCTAAGGTAATCCACACGAACGTCCGACCGTCCAACGATCCGAGGAGCCAGGTACTAGCCCGCGAAGAACAGCCTCTCTCTCTCTCTAGCCTCTCGAAGATGGAGCTGCTAAGGTTTTGTCAAAAACGATTTAATGACTCATAACCCTAAAGTAATACATCATTATGTATTTATACGAGAGAAATAATGGGCTAAAATCAAAAAACCAAATTGGGCTTCCTTAAACCCAATTCTATTTCTATTCTGATTTTATTATTGGACTTCCTTAAATCCAATTCTGTTCTTACTTTATTAAATTCGAATTTGCTTAGATAATTAATTAGGACCAGTCCAATTAATTAAATAGCCAATTCTCAATTTAATAATGATTTAATTTAAATTCTTAATTTAAACTAAAACTCCTTTTAAGACGTTCTAAGTGTGTGACCCTATAGGTTATTATTACGTTGGCAATAATTTTAATATCTAATTAAATTATAAACAATGAGCGGTATCTAGTAATACATCATTGCTACCCAAGTAATAATAATAATCGGTGATCCAATTTAAACCTTTTGTGATTAATGTTTCTGTGTAATATAATCCCTTTAACCAAATATTATAGATTAAACTCGAGGCATGTGTTTAGTCATCCTCTTCAACATTTAATCCGGGTTTACTTAATCCATGAGTAGACTATTAAAACAAATCATTATTTGAGCACGGCCATGCATTTTATAGTCTCACTCAATCAAGAGGCCAATAATATCTCTCCTAATTCTAGGAGGGTTAAATCCTTTATCTATCATTCATATTTCTCATACTACTCATGATATACCCGATGTCCACTTTTATCATCACCCGGTCAAAGGTAACTTTTAATGTAGTCAAAGTATATTAATCCTCGTATAGAAATATAATGACTCTAGTCAAAGGACCATTACACCATTATCACTGTGAGTCTTTCTTATGACTTTATTAAACATGAAGAATCTCACTGTGGGTCTGTCCAGTACCATGTACCCCTACATGTACCTATGTTTTTGACTTTAGTATCTCCATACTTATAACCAATGAGATGTGGTTATCTGTCAAACAACATACTAGTCTATTTACGTATTATTATTGCCCTGTAATAATAATACTCGACTAGGGACCTTTAAGAATATGATATATTATATAATCTCAAGTTCAAGTCATGTACTTAAACTATACAATGTGTATCATGATTCTAAGGACATTTATTATGCTAACAAATATATCGTAGTAATTAAAGTCATAATAAATACGTTTAATGAATAATCAAATGACATAAGGGTTTATTAAAAGAAACAATGTATTGCCTCTAGGGCACCTACACTAACAATCTCCCACTTGCACTAGAGCCAATCACCCATGTATCTAATACCCATAGAACTAGTGCGACCATCGTGCTTCTGCTGCGACAAGCCTTTGGTCAGTAGGTCTGCAATGTTATCATTTGTGTGCACTTTACATATGTGTATGTTACCTCCGTTTAGACAAAACACAAAAGCAGATTGTGATACAGTATCATCCCTGTCTGTTTGGAAACTTGCATCGGTGTAACCTTTTACAACCAGTTTCTCCTCTCCTCCATACACCAAGAATGAATCTTTAGTCCTATTCAGGTACTTTAGAACATTCTTGACTGTCGTCCAGTGACCTTCACCTGGATTAGACTGGTATCTGCTCGTCATGCTCAAAGCATACGAAACATCTGGGCGAGTACATACCATTGCATACATGATATATCCAATTGCTGATGCATATGGAACCTTACTCATGTGGTCCTTCTCATCCAATGATTTCGGACACTGGTCTTTAGAGATCGTTATCCCTTCAGACACGGGGTCATATCCCCTTTTTGCATTTTGCATACCAAAACGATGCAAAACCTTATCAATGTATGTGCTCTGACTTAGACCGATCATCCTTCTAGATCTATCTCTATAGATCCTCATTCCTAGAATGTAGGTTGCCTCTCCTAAGTCTTTCATGGAGAAGTTGCTCCCTAACCAAGTCTTAACAGCCTTTAGAGAAGGTATGTCATTCCTCATTAGTAGTATATCATCAACATATAGTACTATGAATGCCACATGGCTCCCACTAACCTTCTTGTAAACACACGGTTCATCTTCATTTTGAACAAAGCCATACTCTTTGACTATTTCATCAAAACGAATATTCCATCTTCTAGTGGCTTGCTTCAATCCATAAATGGATCGACGTAATTTACATATCTTGCCAACATTCCTTGGATCGACAAAACCTTCAGGTTGTGTCATGTACACATCCTCTTCAAGGCTTCCATTAAGGAAGGCTGTTTTGACATCCATTTTCCAGATTTCATAATCATGGAATGCTGCAATGGCAAGCAAAATCCTTATGGACTTGACCATAGCCACTGGTGAGAAAGTTTCATCATAGTCAATACCATGAATTTGTTTGAAACCTTTTGCAACCAGCCTTGCTTTATAGGTCTGAACATTTCCATCCATGTCAGTTTTCTTCTTGAAAACCCATTTGCACCCTACGGGTTTTACCCCTTCAGGTGGATCAACCAAAGTCCATACTTGGTTTTCGTACATGGAATCCATCTCGGATTTCATGGCTTCAAGCCATCTCTTAGAGTCTGGACTGTTCGTAGCATCTTGGTATGTGAGAGGCTCATCTTCATCTATAAGCATCAAATCACCACGTACATTGAGTCAAGAGAAATCCATATCTCTCTGGCTCATGGCGAATTCTACCAGTTCTACGAACAACCTGTGTTTGTTGAGCATTATCATTATCCTGCTCTTGTTCCACTTCAGGTTCAATGCTATTTTGTGGTTCTCGATCTTCATCGAGATCTATAGTTCTCCCACTGTTTCTTTTGGAAACAAAATCTCTTTCCATGAAGACAGCATCTCGAGCAATAAACACTTTCTGCTCAGAAGGACTATAAAAATAATACGCCTTTGTTTCACTAGGGTATCCCACAAAATTACACTCTTCGGATTTAAGTCCAAGCTTGTCAGATACTTGACGTTTCACAAACGCCTTGCATCCCCAAACTTTCATAAAGTTCATGCCTGACCGTTTCTCCTTCCATATTTCACATGGAGTCTTTTGAACCTTTTTAGTAGGAACACGGTTAAGTGTGAAAGCCGCTGTTTCTAGAGCATAACCCCAGAAACTTATTGGAAGATCTGTATGACTCATCATCGATCGCACCATGTCCAACAAGGTGCGATTTCTCCTCTCTGAAACTCCATTCCATTGAGGTGTACCTGGCGGAGTAAGTTGTGATACAATACCACACTCTTTTAAATACTCTTTAAAATCGGTGCTTAAGTATTCACCCCCACGATCGGATCGTAAGATCTTAATACTTACACCTCCGCCAATATTCTTCTCTACTTCAGCCTTGTATTCTTTGAATATTTCAAAATAATCGGATTTATTCTTCATAAGATATACATATCCATATCTACTGAAATCATCAGTAAATGTTATGAAGTAGTAGTAGCCTCTTCTAGCCATCACACGCATTGAGCCACATACATCACTATGTATTAGCACCAGACGTTCAGTGGCCCTTTGACCCTTACCAGTGAAAGGGGCTTTAGTCATCTTACCAAGCAAACAAGATTCGCATTCTTTGTATGATTCAAAATCAAACTTATCCAAGTATCCATCCTTATGTAATTTGGATATGTATATGGCCTAGACGATAATGCCAGAGGTATGTTTGATTTGAGTCATTGAAGTTAAGTCGTTTGTTTTCTATATTATAGACAGGATTATCTAAATCAAGAACATATAAACCATTAAACAAACGCGCAACACCATAGGTTAAATCATTCAAAGCAAAAGAGCAACTGTTGTTCTTTATTGTAAACGAAAAACCTTTCTTGTCCAAACAAGAAACAGAAATAATGTTTCTGCGAATCGCAGGCACGTAAAAACAGTCTTCTAGTTCTAGAACAAGCTCAGAGGGTAAAGATAAATAATAAGTGCCTACAGCTAAAGCAGCAACTTTTGCTCCATTGCCAACTCGTAGGTCCACTTCTCCCTTAGCCAAAGTCCTACTTCTCTGCAGTTCCTCCACATTTATACAAATGTGAGAAGCACATCCGGTATCCAATACCCAAGATGTAGAAATAGACAAATTGACTTCTATAACATGAATACCTGATCCAGAAATCTGAACACCCTTCATTTTCTTCAGATCCTCCAAATAAACAGGACAGTTTCTCTTCCAGTGACCAGTTTTCTTACAGTAGTGACATTCACCCTTAGCAAGACCACATTTAGGCTTTAAAGCCTATTTGGGACCTGACTTTGGCTTGGGTGTAGAATCAAATCCAATCTTCTTCTTACCCTTCTACTTGCCTTTCCCCTTGGCCTTACCTTTCACTAGTACAGAATAGCCTTTTAGCGTCGGTCAAAATAGGCTTTAGGCGTCGGTTATTTGGCGTAGTATATGAAGGCGACGCTATAGGTATAGGCCTATAGCGTCGGTTAATTGAGCGACGCATATAATATACTAATAGCGCCGGTTATTTAAATAACCGACGCTTAAAGTCTGTTTTAGGCGTCGGTCATTTAAACAACCGACGCTTAAAGCCTGTTTTAGGCGTCGGTCATTTAAACAACCGACGCTTAAAGTCTAGTTATAGGCATCGGTCATTTAAACAACCGACGCTTAAAATCTGTTATAGGCGTCGGTCATTTAAATAACCGACGCTTAAAGTCTGATGATAGGCGTCGGTCGTTTAAACAACCGACACTTAAAGTCAATTTTTAAAAAAATAAAAAATAAAAATTGCAATTCTGTTATGAAACAATTTAGCAATGCCATAACACCAAATTATATACAAAATCAATCTATACATGATACATAATCAAGAATAAGATCTAATTAATAAACAATATATAAGACTACTCTACATTCTAAAAGTCAATACCGATAACAAAGTAGACAAACTGATCTAATTTCTCTAATTTTATGGAGAACAATTTCGTCACACAGATGACGAGCAAATGTATTGAAGGAAGGAACCAAATTGATAATGTGCATCAACGATGTTGCGACCATAAGCCTTGTTTAGTTACAAGTGATTAACAGCTAAACCTCTTTTCATATGTGCGCTGCTGCCACTAGTAATCGCAGAAATTGATCGTGTGGTTTCCATAGCCCTGGAGTGTGCCTACATAAATTGACTTATTTTAATAAATAAGTTAAATTCCTAGCATTTTTCTGAAAAAAAAAACTTTTTTTGCAATTTACGGAATCTCAAACATATATTAAATACTTGTATTAAATTTTTTTTATCGAATTATGAAATTTTACCCGAAAATAAGATCATAAGGACTTATTTTAATGTAGGCCAAACAACGCCTATAATATGTTGAACTAAAAGTATTTTTTATAACATTGATTTAATAATCAAAATTTGTTGAAGAATAACGCCAACTAATCAGTAATTAATGTATATTTTATAATTTTAATAGTTACTAGCATAAAATCCGTGCGATGCACGGATTTTTTAAATATTATATAAAAAAATGTAATTAATTTAAATTAATTTTTTTAAAACATGAATTTTGGAGGCTTACATTTTTATATGAGTTGATTTGATAATAATTATATAAATGTTATCCGTGATATTTCTAGAAAAGGAGAGATTTTAGTTAGAAAATATAGAAAAGATGATAGGTTTTAGTTGAAAAGGGTAATCGATTAATTATTAGTAATTATAAAATTATTACTTTATTTTATTAAATAAAATGCACGTGATATGATTAGAAAAATAGAGGATTTAGTTAGAAAAAATTACAAAGGTAATATATTATAGGTAAAAAAGGTGATTGATTAGTTTATAGTAATTATAATTTAATTACGTTATTTTACTAAATACAAAATGTTTTTAGAAAAAGAGAAATTAATATTGTCCGTATCCGTGATATTTCTATTAAAAGAGGGATTTTAGTTAGAAAATATAGAAAAGATGATACGTTTTAGCTGAAAAAGGTAATCGGTTAATTAATAATATTATAATATTATTAGTTTATTTTATTAAATAGAACCGCCCGTGATATAATTGGAAAAAGAGATATTTTAGTTAGAGAAAATAGAAAGGTAACGTGAAGATGACATGATTTATGTGAGAAAGGTAATTGATTATTTTATAGTAATTATAATTTAATTATGTTATTTTACTAAATAAAATTGCTCATAATTTTTAGAAAATGAGAAATTAATGTTGCCCGTTATATTTCTAGAAAAAAGGGAATTTAATTATAAAAAAATAGAAAAGATGATATATTTTAACTGAAAAGGTAATCGGTTAATTATTATTATTATTATATTTTTATTTTATTTTTATTTTTATTAAATAAAAACGCCCTCGATATAATTGGAAAAATGGAGGTTTTAGGAAGAGAAATTTTAGTTAAATAAAATGTAAAAGATATTCTATTTTACCTGAAAACGGAAATTACTTAGTTATTGAAAAATATAAAAGGTAATATATTTAACCCGAAAAAGGAAATTGATTAATAAAGGAGAACTTTTATTAGATAAAATGTAAAAGATATTGTATTTTACCTGAATAGGAAATTATTTAGTTCTTGAAAAATAGAAAAGATAAAATGTTTAACCTGAAAAAGGAAATTGGTTATTTAGTAGATCTGAAATTGAGTAAGGGTGAATAAGTAAAATCAACATGTACCATACCGACCAACCGACCGACCGACAGACCAAACTTTTAATGTTTGGGCTTTTATATAATAGTATAGATTTATGAGTACCGAACTCAAATAATAACAATTACTATTTTTTTTATAATCATAAATTATAAATGATTTAGGATAATATTATTTAAATGATTAAAGTTGTTACATTCTTATATATAACAAACGTAAAATTAATCTTATCTAAAATTTTGTTTCTCGCTATTTTTGTCGACATCACCAATTTTATTATTTTTATTTTAGCTCCAATTTAATTATTTTTTTATATAAAAATATTTTTAAATTTTAATACATAAATTATTTTTTAAAAAGTTCAAAATTTTAGAAGCAATTATTTTAAAACACAAAAGATAAAATGTCAAGTATTAGGAAAAAAGTAAAAAACAACAAGCAACTTAAAACACAGCAACAAGGACTTTGACAAAAAAAACAAAAACAAAAAAAAAAAAAACAGCGACAAGGACTCGAACTCGAGTCTTTTTGAAGGAAATCATGCACAAATGCCAACTGGACTAGAGGTCCAATTGTTGAATAAGGCATATTACTTAGCTTTTATTATCAGCAGATAGATATTGAAACCACTCATTTATTATGTATATTTTTACTTTTTCTATAATTTTTATTTAAAGCTTTAAGCGTCGGCATTCCTAGGCCCGACGCTATAGATCTAGTATAAATTATCAATAGCTTCGGTTGAGCAATAACCGACGCTTATTTGTCGATTTTAGGCGTCGGTTGAGTAAACGCCGACGCTAAAGGGTTGGTTTTAAGCGTCAGTTGATTAAAGACCGACGCTAAAGGGTTAGATTTTAGGCGTCGGTTTTTTATGCGACGATAATGGTTGGTTTTAGGCGTCGGTTATGAAAAGACCGACGCTAAAAGATGTGTTTTAGGCGTTGGTTGTTTCATGTCCGACGCAAGAAGCCCAGCATAAATGACTTTAAGCGTCGGTTAAGCTAGAAACCGATGCCTAAAGTATGTATAGGCCACGGCTTTCTAGATAACCGACGCCTAAAGTGCGACACTAAAAACCTATTCTGTACTAGTGTTTATTGCCCACCATCAGTATGGGAGCAGGTTCAGCTGTCTTCATGTTGGTTTCATATGTCCTCAACATAGCCAACAATTTAGTAGGTGTTTTGTCAAATTCATTCATATTGTAGTTCACAACAAACTGAGTAAATTTGCTGTTCAAAGAATTCATGATTAGGTCAATACCAGTTTCCGGACCAATCGGGAAACCC
Source organism: Saposhnikovia divaricata (assembly GCA_036435485.1). Lineage (NCBI taxonomy): Eukaryota > Viridiplantae > Streptophyta > Magnoliopsida > Apiales > Apiaceae > Saposhnikovia > Saposhnikovia divaricata. The sequence continues at coordinate 112,089,978 of CM071594.1, read as the reverse complement.
AAAGTAGCAAGGTACTCAATGTAACCAATCATCTTCAAAACATGTGGGCCAAATGGTTCACTTACCCCTTGTTTGCAATTAAAGAGTGACTTACTCGTGTTGAACCTTTCTTGACGAGTTTGGCTTGCAAACATGCTTTGCAAGTGCTCATTGATAGTATATACATCCATATGCACATGCTGTCTTTGAAGCTCAGCACTCATAGTTTCCAACATGAGACATGCAACATCATTTGCATCATTCTCATCCCTTGTGCGGGCCGCTCGTTCCTCAACGGTAGCGTTCTCAGGAAGGGGACCTGGCGGAGGGATATCAATGACATGAAGCTTGCGCTCCTACCTGAGGACAATCCTCAAATTCCTCTACCAGTCTAGGAAGTTGTTTGCTCCTGTCAGTTTGTCCTTTTCAAGGACTGATTGTACGGATAGTGTGTTTGTGTTGTTTGCCATTAGTATCTACAATGATAAATGCACAAAATAAACATTAGATTGTGTTGGTTATAAATTATGTTCAAATGATTATGATATATTCATAATATATCTCCCACTATTTTTATCAAATTAATAGCCCTTACTATTAATTCGGAAAGCATATCCCATAAATCTTTCTAGTGAGCCAAGATCCATATTTCGTCATGTCCTAAGTCAACCACTGGTAGTCCTTAAAACTTGATTATTTAGGTAGACAACAATTGTCAATTATATCATATAAAATTCTTGGATAGTTTGGTGAACAACGATTGATCTTATCTATCTAATAGATTTTTAACCAAACTCTATGCTTCTAAGTTCATAATAGTTGAATATAACCATTTATTTCCACCTCATTATGACGACTCAGTTAAGTTAGACCCAATGATACAACGGCTGAATATAACCGTTTATATTCGTCGCATCTCACCACGATAGACTGGAGTCCCCTGCCACTGACAGTCATTCCCCTTGTCGATCTAGGATTCGATGAGTGTTCATTCATTGGAAAACATCTGATTAAAACTTAATATTTTGTTAAGGGGTTTAAAGAATTTATGACGATCGTGATCACATCATAAAGAGATCCTCAATTTTCCTTGAACCAAATACTTCAAATTGACATCTTAGATTGTTCATTTCCCAGGTAGATGGAGGATCCCAATGGTCACACTTAATACCCATTAACCTTACGAATACGCATATCCGCTTTTGACAGAAAATCCCAATTTTTGATATCAAAAATCCATATTTAATTCCGTGTTTTAAAATCCATATTTTATAAACACAAGAATCTCATGATCGTTTGTTAATTTTAAAATCTTGAATCGTTACAGATTTTATCTTGTTTAAGCAGGCATGGCATGGGTGATGTATCTAATACATTCATTCATACATGATTAATCTAATTAAAGCATGCATCTCTATGTATCCTACACATACATTCATACATCATATGTAAAGTAAGTGCAGTATGTAAACGTGATTGGTTATGGCCTTTATCCTATATGATCCTCTCAAGCTAATGAAAGGATCAAGGTCAATCTATGGTGGAATAAACATAAATACAAATTACATGTCTTCATTCTTCTTGTCTTCTTGGTTGCTCCTTCTCTTGGACCATCCTTCAATCTTCAATTACATTACATTGAATAATTGAATACAATCTACACTAAAGTACTTACATGATAAAACTCGAGTTACATTCGAGGTTCAACAATTACAATAATGAAGAAAACGACATGCAAGTCGTATTTATAAAACCAAAACCATTAATCTAAGGGTCTTAAGGCCATAACCATCACCATGCTCAAGTAACAATTAAATAACTAGTATTTATGCCTGCTTCGCCGGGTGTTTTAAATATATATATTTTTTTTATTTTTTTTGTTTATGCTTTTTGGTCCAATCAAAGAAACTTCATGACATATATTATTAAGTAAATTGTTGTTCTGACAAATTTATCAAAAAAATTCTTTTCTTTATTTCGTAGTTTAGAAAAAATGATTGAGACCTTGGTATGTAATATTTATTATATGCTTATCATTTTTTATGTTTGAAAGCAAATAATGTAAAACATGTAAAATGCACATATGTTGCTGACTATTATAATCACTTACATGGTTAAACGTTAATAGTAGAATAATATGAATAAAGTTTGAATCATTCAAATTTTAATAAGAATCTTAAGATGGTAGAGTCATACATAATACTTATTTATAAGTCTCAAAATTAGAACATGAAATTAGGATGATAGTTTGTACATAATGCATATGACATGTGCATTTGTTTCTTGTGATTCTGCCTATTTCCATTGTTTATCTGCTTTTCATTTTTTCTGCTTCTCACTTCCCGGGCTTTGGAAGTTTAATTGCGACATCCCATCCAAATGATAGCTGGATCCAGAGGCCTGTGTAGAAAGGGCAAATTAAATATTAGATCTATTTTCTACTTAAATTATGATTTACTCTTTAATAAAAGTTATTTTACATCAGTCATTGAATCAGCTGGTACACCCTTTTCCACTGAACACTCTTCCATAACTTTGTCTTCATCAAATTTAAAACCACCAAAGATATTTGTTGCTTGATACATCTGTAGTGATTTGTCAATATTTCCCTCTCTTATTTCCAACTTGATGGTGTATTCGTTGTTACCAATTGATTTCAGAATGCTGGGGAACTGCTTTGTATTTTTTCCTTTCATTTTAAGATTGAATCATTGGTAAATATTGAATATGATCTTGTAGATGAATTTATGTATTGCGGTGTACCTGTTTGGCGATTTCATGAGCTGTTTTTCCAATAATCATACGTACCACACGATCCCTAAGAATAATTTCAATGGAATCTGTTTTATCTAAGGCAACTACGCTGATTTCAAACCTATCAACGACAAAAAAATGTTCTTGTATGAGAAATTATTAAATAATTGTGGGGAAATTGTAGGAAAAAAATATTTAGAGCATCATGTATCATGTGTTACTTTTTTTCTGGATATGGCACCGTTCGATTGCACAGAACACACTTGTATTCTTCATCATTAAACTCAACTTCCTTGTGGCAGCTAGTACATACGTTGAAGTACCATTTTTCACTATCTACCACCAAACTTATTTTCACTTGGCAGATAACTTCAGCCTATAAACATATATGTGGTTATTAGTAAATTAATTTATAAGATAATGATTAAAATTAGCTAAAATTTTATGTACAAACCTTAATGTAGTCCTTGCCCAACTTTTTGATTTCGGTGACGGTGTACATTTTTTCTGGTTTTGTGCTTTGGTTTGAGAAGTCGTGTTTAGAGAACCCTAGTTTTGACAGGCTTTGTTCCAAATTGAATAATTATTATCATTGATATAACAATTAATTTAATAGCAACAGTATAAAAATTAATTAATTTAAAATAAATGTGAATTTTTTCCTGAATCATTACCTTTTTCTCATTTGCTTGACACTGTGATGTTTGTAATTCAAGTAAAACTGGGTTGCTCCAACATTAGAAACTGTAACTTGATCTACATGAAAGTTATATTATGTTAACATTTTAACTGCTTTTGTAAAATGTACTCTTAAAATTGTTACCTTTCCATTCCCCAACTCTGGCACTTGATATTATTACAATGGAAGGATTTTCTGTCTGAGTGGATAGTGCTCTCTCAAACAAATCAGCAAACTCATCCCAAAAAGTAACTTTGACATCATTTCTTCAAAAGAAAAGGATCAATTAATAATGGATAAATAATTAGGGAAATACATTATTATGTACTGTGTAGTTACTAACCTTCCATCAGTGATGTAAAAATTTTTTTGTCTTTGTTTCACTCCTAATCGGTTCACCAATTCGTTAATAGGATCTGGCTTCATAACTACTCCAATGACATATATAATTATCATGTTTTTAGTTAACGTACACATGATAAATTTTTATGGTTTAAAGCAAAAATGATAATTCTCTATAATAACATATATAATTAATAAAGTTTAAAGTTGGTAAACATTTTGTTTTGCTAGTCCCTTTAAATCCCCTAGATGAAAGAAATCAAATACATTTTTTTCTATTATAGCTTGACCTTCTTCCAACTCAGTGACTTCCGTGTGGTCTGTGAAAATGATTTGTTTGTCCATACGAACACATCTATACTTGTCAACTTCCTTATAATCCTTCACAGTGAAATTATAGAAAGTATACAATTTTCCAACCACAACTTCTTTCTCTATTCTTTCAGCTTGAAAACCAGGTACAAAAGCTTGTATCCTACAATTCTGGATATAGTGTATTGTATTTATTATATTTTTCATATCGCATAATTGACAATGTGCATAGAATTACTTACATTACGCAAGTATTGAAGTTGTTAGCCTATAAGAATTCAACATTAGTGTGCTAGCAAGAAAGGTTACGAAGATTCAAACAAAGAACGTACACCAAGAAACGAAACATTTAATTAGTCTAATAGTTTCAAAACATGATGAACATCAAATTTTTTCAAGACATTTGAAAGGATTCATTTATCTAATACTGACGGAAAAAAAGACATTGAAATTTCTCTGTATAACGACATAGGAGGACTTGGGGAAAAAATTGTAATGGATACCTTTTCATCCAAGAGTAATAAATTGAATCCTTTCAAATGTTCTCCGGCCCTTGAGATTATTCTCCACTTTGTGAGTATTCTTGCTTTGACTCTCCATTTGAAGCTCTCCTTGTTGATATTATCGAAAGTATGATACTTCCTATACATAATTTTTATGTTTGTTGTCAGATCTCTTGTTTGTTTCCAGAGATGGAAGATCTCTTGTATATATGTAAGTACAAAACATCAACTAATAAAGGAAAAAAAGATATCGAATAAAGCATAGTAGAGTAGTATATCAAATAATGTGAAACCTAGATTGTGAGGAAGACGCCATCTGATGATTAAAAGTAAATTGGACTTGCTCCACCATGTACTATACTTTGCTCTAGGAAGAATTATGCAATAATAATGTGTAGTTAGCAGTGGCACACTGAACACGCAAGACTGTAACTAAATAATGATCAATTTTTGGTCATGTAAATTAAAAGGATATATCATATCATTTGATGTAAAATAGAACATTGTCATCTAAATATGATAATTTTAAAGCACGGTATATCTAATACTCCTTCTGTTTATAAATATTTGAGATTTTCACTAGATTTAGGGTTTAGGAAAATATATAATTTAGATTTAGATTTAGATTTTAATTTAGGAAAAAAAATATTTAAAAAACTTTTGGATATAAGGCCTGACAAAACAATATGATCTCAATTTATTTAATCAAGTAACTTAAATTTTGTATTTGATCGACACATTTATGAGTTAAGTCTATTTGACATACAATTAGTATCTAATTTAAATATTTTCATTTAATTAAATTAGGTCATGAAGAATAATTTACTGATTCATTGAACTATTAATTAAATATAACTATGCATTTGTTTAATGTGTAATGAATAATTTTTTATATAAATTAAAAGGATATATCATATCATTTCATAAGAAGTGGCACATAATTTTTTCAATAATATATAGAAACACTTTCTTCTCAATCTGAGATTTTTAAAGCAAGAGATAGCTAATAAGTATTGGGTTTATAAATAATTGAGATTTTGACTGGATTACGGGTTTAGGGTTTAGGAAAATATATAAAATAAAATTTCAATTTGCAAAAGGAAATTTTAAAAATAACAATATACTGGTATATGTGATAAACATTTGTGGATATAATGGTTGATAAAACAGTTACATATTTTTTATATTAGATCGATATTTTTATGTTGTCCATGTGTTAGAGTTAAGTCTATTTGACATAATATTAATATTTATGTAAATATTTTCAAATACTTAAATAATTTCATGAAAATGAACAAATAATTTAATTTTGAACAAATGGATATAACGGGTGACTAAATAGTATTTCTTCACTTTATTTAATCAATCAACTTCTATTTTTGATTAGATTCTTTTGTCTATTCGGCATAATATTAACATTCCATATAAATATTTTCATTTAATAAAACTATTTCATGAAAATTAATTTTTTTACTAATTGGACTATTACTTTAATATAATTAAGCATCGGTCCCCTAAATAATGATCAATTTATGTTCACGTAAATTAAAATGATACATAATATCATTTCATAAGAAGTGTCACATAAATCTTTAAATAACATTTTAAAAAAAGTGTTTTTTTAATTTGATAATTTTAAAGCACGATATATTTGTGTTTATAAATATTTGAGATTTTGATTGGATTTAGGGTTTAGGAGAATTTATAATTTAGATATAGATTATAAGTCACAAATTTTTGGTATTTCAGTGTAAGCTAAATCTATTAGACATAATATTAACCTTTCATGTAAATATCTTAATTTAATTAAATTATTTCATGAAAATAACTTACTGAGTAATTGAACTATTACTTTAATTTAATTATGCATGGGTCCACTTAAATAATGATATTGCAGTTATTGATGTTTCCTACTTTCGGCTATAATGCAATATTTTGTTTGTGGTGGGCCATGACAAATGCACACTTTCATTCTTTAATGTTATGGGAGGTGGACAACATTATTGTCTAGAACATGAATATTGCATATTTAATTACTTTTTTATATGAGCATATTTCAAGCCTTTAAATAGCAAAATTATTTTACAAAAATATATATTGTGTGTATTAAAAATAAACATACGACGTGTCCTAAAAATATTACTAAAATTATTTTGAGTAAGATTCAAAATATTAATCTTTTTGTGTGAAGTCATAAATTTTTAGAATTGTAGCAGAAAATAATTTTTAGAATTGCACCATAAAATAGATAATTAGTATGATGGATAATATGTTTACAACAGAAATATTAAAATATTACATTCAACTCAAATATGTCTTTCAAGATGTGACAAATAAATTTCTTCTTGGCTAATACATTTTCACTTCTTCATTGGCAAACTGATTCCCATAGTGGAAAAATGATTCCCCATTTCTTCATTGGTAAAATGATTCAATTATTTCTTCTGCATTGCATTATAGGAATACATTGTTCAACGTTTTATTAATTTCAAAATAAGTACAACATTTAAAACAAAATGTGACAATTATAAATATACTTACGCCTTCAATCTTGATGTTTTTTAACTTAAATTCTGGCACCTTCTCATAGGGGGATTTTCGAACACGAACTTTTGTGGAGGACTTCCCAATATGTGGGCTGTCATTGTTACCTACTTCTTGTTCTCCAACAGTTTCCTTCATAATATACATCTATCATATATCATAGCAACAATTTTAATGTCTTCATATTATAAAAAAAATTCTTCCTTACAATGGTATTTGAAGTTTGGCAAGTTGCAATTTGTTTTCCAGGTGTGTGGTTTCCTGATCCTGATAACGATTCACCTTCAAACACATCTACTGCTTCGTACACATCTGATCCATTTAGAATGTTGTCTTTATTTAATTTTATTACCACTGTATATTGTTTCTTTTCAATGACTTTAAGGATCAGTGGGAATGTTGTATTGCTTCCGCCTAAAAAATGCTTGAATTAATTTAAATCATTGTCTAATTATCAGGAAGTTAATAGAAATGTATTATACATACCTCATCATCAAGTTCAGATATTATGTCAATTGCAGTTGTTCCTGTTAGTTTCCGAACTTGCGGATCAGAAAAAATAATTGCAATTGCTCCAGTGTGATAAGAACATATTCCACATAACCTAAATCTGTAAAGTTACAATTAATATATGAAAATGAGGAAGAGTACTAATTGTAAATCATAATCTACAAAAAAGTATAAGAAGAGTACTAATTAAAAATACAGTAATATATTTATTGTAAATACATTAATGTCTACCTTTTCTCTGGGTAAAGAATTACCCTATTCTCACAATTTTCACACTTGTAAATCCCATCAATTATGTTAACTTCATGACTGCATGATGTGCATTTATTCCAATACCACTTTGTTTTGTAATCAACCTTTTTCACAGTAATGTCACAGAAGATATTTTCCTATACAAAATAAATTTGTTAATTAAAAAATAGTCATACAACGCACATACAATTAAATTTTGTTATTATTCACAGCAAACCTCTACGTTCCCTTCCTTGAGTTGTTTGATTTCTTTAACAGTTAACTTCTTAGTGTTGTCAATTTCCTCTCGAGTATCATTCTTTATCGAGAATGATGGAGCTGAAAGACTAATATTGGAAACGTATAACATCTCTTAGGTGTAGTTTTTACTAATAAAGTGACGAAGGTTTGTTTGTTACCTTTCCCTGAGCATTTCAACACTAAAGTGGTTGGGATTAATGTAACACCTTGTAGCTGGAAAATTTGTCAAACACAGCTCTCCTATTAATAAGAGTAAAATGTAAGTAAAACCAAACCAAACCAAACATACCCAGTATGTCCCGCTCAGAGCAGGGTCTGGGGAGGGTAGGTTGTACGCAGACCATGCCCCCACTTTTTAGGGTGGGGAGGCTGTTTCCGTGAAGACCCTCGGCTATGTGCACGACATATACGGTGTGTGATATAAACAAAGAAATCTAAAAGATACGCGACAAAAATCATAGCAAAACCTGAGCCCATGGCTTTCTCCACACGGGACTTACCTACCATGCCTCTAGATATCACCAAGCGAAGCTCCCTGTACCTGCACAATCGGGAAACATATTATAATAAAAATACCAGATGCAAAAGGGAAAAGATAACGGAAAAAGCCGAACTCCTAAGATAAGGCCATCCGAGACAATCCAACTCTGAGGTTCTCCACTACAGAGCCGTCCCCTAGAAGAGAGTCCACCACTCTGATCTGCCGCCTCCACGAACACCTATCAGCGGTCATGGTCTCACTTAGGTTCATAGCCTTCAAATCCAACCTAAGCTGCTCTTCCCATGACCTCCTCGGTCTGCCTCTCCTCCTTACCCCAACAACCGAAAGACTCTCGACCCTTCTCACTGGGGCTTCCGGCCGCCTCCTACGGACGTGGCCGAACCATCTCAACCTCCCTTCCCTAACTTTCGCAGAAAGTGGCGCCACTTCGAGCTCTGTCCTAAACACCCTATTCGGGATTCTATCTAACATCGTGCGGCCACACGACCACCGCAACATCCTCATTTCAGCTGCTTCCAACTTGCTTTCGTGGGTCTTCTTCGCTGCCCAGCACTCAGATCCATATAGCAACGCGGGCCGAATTGCCGCTCTGTAGAATCTCCCTTTCAACTTTAAAGGAACCTTCTTGTCGCACATCACCCCTGACGCTGCCCACCACCTTAGCCACCCAGCATTGATACGATTCTTGACATCGTCTTCAACCTCACCTTCCTTCTGGATGATCGACCCCAGATACTTGAACTTATCCGTACGCGGGACGATCTGATCTTCGATCCTAACCTCCACCCCTTCGTCCATGGCCTCGCCACTGAAGTTGCACCAGAGATACTCGGTTTTAGTCCTACTCACCCGCAGGCCTTGTGACTCCAAAGTAGATCTCCATAGTTCCAACTTCTCGTTGACCTCCCCCCTTGACTCCGCCACTAGCACGATATCGTCAGCGAATAGCATGCACCACGGGACGGCGTCTAGGATCCCGCGTGCCATGACATCCAGGATAAGAGCGAAAAGAAGAGGACTAAGGGCCGATCCCTGATGAAGCCCAATCTCAACAGGGAAGAAACGTGAGTCTCCCACTGGGGTCCGGACGCAAGAAGTAGCTTGGGAGTACATGTCTTGAATCACTCTTACGTACGACGATGATACACTCCGCTCTAAGAGGGTCTTCCAAATCGCTTCACGGGGGATACTATCATATGCCTTCTCGAGATCGATGAACACCATATGGAGGTCTTTACGGCGCTCCCTGTACTTCTCCATAAGGCGTCTGACGAGATGGATGGCCTCGGTCGTCGATCTCCCCGGCATAAAACCAAATTGATTCTCTGAGATTTCAACTTCTCTTCTAATCCGGACTTCTACCACTCTCTCCCAGAGTTTCATAGTATGGCTGAGTAATTTAATACCCCGATAGTTACTAAAATTCTAAGCATTGCCCTTGTTCTTGAAAAAAGGAACTACAACACTACGCCTCCATTCTGCTGGCATCTTAGCACCCAAGAGGAGATCGTTGAACAGATTAACTAGCCATTGAACGCCAACTTCGCCAAGACATATCCACACCTCGATTGGGATCTGATCCGGGCCAACCGCCTTCCCTTTCGCCATCTTACAAATGGCCCCCTTGACCTCGTCCTCGCTAATACGTTCACAAGGGGACGAAGGGGGGATCTCTAGTTCCCCACCGGCCCAACTCCTCCTATTCTCGTTGAAAAGGTTATGGAAGTACGAACTCCACCTCTCCTTAATAGCGTCTTCATTAAGTAACACTCGGTCTGAATCATCCTTAACATACTTAACTGCACCCAGGTCGCGCCGCCCTCTCTCCCTAGCTTTGGCTAGTTTAAAGATAGCATTCGTTCCTTCCTTGGTATCCAGACGCTTGTACAACCCTTCATAGGCTTCCCCTTTGGCTTTCGCCACGGCCTTCTTTGCCTCCCGTCTCGCCACCTTGTAATCTTCCATCTTCTGGCTCTTCTCCGGCCCTGCACTCATCGACAAAAGCTCTTTAAAGAGCGCACGTTTAGCCTTAACTATCGTTTGAACCTCCACGTTCCACCACCATGACTCCTTATTGCTCCTGAACCTACCTGAGGACAACCCCACCACTTTCTCGGCCACACACCGAATGTCCTTCGCCATGCTGGTCCACCTACAGTTAGCATCCCCATCACGAGCAAAACTACCTTCGATGACCAGAGACTCCCTGAATTCGACCGCCTTCTCGTCCTTCAGATCTTTCCACAGGATTCTCGGTCTGGACTCTCTCGACCTGCGGATAACTCGACCCCCCATGGTCAGATCCATGGCCAACAGCCTGTGCTGGGACGCACACGCCTCACTCCGGAACACCTTGCAATCCATGCACGACCTGACATCCCGACTACGCAAAAGAAGGTAGTCAATCTGGGTGAAGTTACCCCCGCTACTAAAGGTGATGAGGTGCTCATCCCTCTTCTGGAAAACAGAATTCACGATTACCAAATCCTGGGCAGTAGCAAAGTCCAACAAGGCGGACCCACCGACATTCCTGGTTCCGAAGCCAAAACCGCCATGCGCGCTGGTGTAGCCATCTACCCTCTCACCAATGTGACCATTGAAATCGCCACCCATCACTAAGAATTGGTCGTCAGGAATACTGCCAACCAACTCATCCAGACAGACCCAGAACGCCTCCTTCTCCGAATCGCTCAAACCGACTTGAGGTGCATACGCACACACCACGTTCACCACCTTCTCCCCAACCACAACCCTGACGGACATGATCCTGTCGTTACACCTCTTCACTTCCACAACGTTGTCTTTTAGATCCTCCGCCAAAAGAATACCCACTCCGTTCTTCGAGTTGGCAAGACCTGAGTACCACAATTTATACCCGTTCGCTACTCTGGAACTGGCCCCCTTCCACCTAGTCTCTTGGATACATGCCACATCCACTCTCCGCTTTTTCAGCACGTCCACTAACTCCAACAGTTTACCTGACAAGGTACCTAAATTCAAACTGCCAACACGCAAACTACAAGACATAATAGATATAAATAAATAATACAAAAGAGATAATAAATAAAAAGATCAGTGATGGCAGAAAACAAATATAATACAAAAGAGAGATAAAATACGAGAGATATAATACAAAAGAGGGAAATAATACAAATATACAAAAGCATAAAAGCATAAAAGAAAAAAAGCATAAAAGCAAAAAAAACAAAACAAACATAAACGTTGAAGGTAGAAAAATGAAAGGGGGTAGGGGAACGACTTGGGTGGGTCGCGCGGCAGGGAGCGTGGTAGGGTTCCGGCGTAAAAAACAAAAGGCGGTTACTGGTAAGAAATCGAGGTCCCTAGATTTACGCTGTCCGATGATTACAAATGGCGGCGCTTACAAGGTTTACTAACAGCCACTAGATTGGGCTTAAAAAAGGGCTTGGACCTGGGTGAAGCAGCTAGGGTGCAGGAGATGGTGAAGTGAGATGGGGCGGCTGGAGGCTTGAAACGGATGGGAGAGGTTGAAGGTGAGGTCGGGGTGCAAAGAGAGTAGCGGGGATTGGAAGTATCGGAGGCGAGAAGGTGGGAATGGTAATGGAGCGAGGGTGAAGCAGGCCGGAGGAAAGAAAACGGAGAAAGGGACGGAGTAGAGAAGGCGATGGAGGAGAAGAACGGGGAGGGAGAGAGGCTCGCACGAAAACAAGAAAAATAGAGCGAAAAAAAAAACGGTAACAAATTGAAAACAGAAGGACAAAAAAAAAACAAGAATGATACGTAAGAATAAGGTGAGAATTAATTGAATTTATGGATATAGTTTAATTACCATCATATTTGTTAACTTTAGCAGCTGCTATTATGATGATGACATGCTTATCAGATATCTTATGGAAATCTCTCTCAAAGATTTCACTCAGTTCCCCAAACAATGTAACATTCATTCGTGACCTAATATAAATTTAGAAGTTATGAATATGAAACAAAAGCAATTTAAGAGATGAATAAATTTGTATAACATAACCTCCCATCAGTCAGCTTGAACTTAATGTGTGAGTTCTCAACATCATGTTTTACATAACTGCGACGTTTCTGGACATCTTGTATTACACCTATAACATCTGTTCCATTCAACAACATAATTGGTATGTCAATTTCCTACATGTTTAGTGTAATGAAATTATTAACATGATAGAATGCAGGTAAGACATCGTAAACATACCTATTAAAAAACGATTGTCTGCATAGTGTCTTGGCACATCAGATAGTAGAAATAAATCAAAGCTGTAATTAGGGATTGCCAATCCATTGCCAATATCTTTAACCATAGTAGTGTATTTTGTAAAGTAGATATGTTTTTCATTTTTTGTTGCACGATTTGTTTCATCACCAACATAGGACTTGACTACAAAGTTGGATATTATGTAAATCAATCCTTCTGTAAGATCTTGGAATAAAGGAGCATATTGAATACCAATGAAAGCATGAATTCTTTGATTCTACACAATAAAAAATCTCAAATTATTAAAGTTAACAAAATATAAATTTTTGATAATGAACATATATTGAGAACCATAGTTATATTACCGAATCATCAAGCAATAGAATATTTAATCCCCAAAATTCTTGAGTTTCCCTACTTACTCCTTTCCAAATTGCCTGAGCTCTCCCACGAACGGTCCACAAATATTTTGATTCATTCAAACTTGAGAATGATTCATGCTTTACAAAAGACATTATGACTGGAAAAATAAACAAAATCAAACTTAAGAACAATTTTGCTATTATCATTAATATGTAGAGAATATAGAGATTTAGACGACTAATATTTAGAGATAAAAATGACAAAGAATATTAGTCTTTGAAATTACCTGGATTAATTCTTAGCTTTAGATATGCTTGTCTGTGTTGTATTGGCAAATATTCTTAGCTTTAGATATTTTTTTACTGTTAGTGGTGGAGTTGTAGTTTACATGTAAGGTTAACCCAATTTGCTATTGAGAACAATTATTGTCATTAAAAATTATTTAAGTCATACAGTCAATTCTACATTTCTACTTGAATAGAAGAACATATTTTTTTAATCAAAATTAATATTTTTGTATATTTAATATTTTTGAATATAACTTTAGACATGTTTATATTTTATATTTTTGAATGTAACTTTAGATTTAGATTTAAATTAAAAGAATACATAATATCATTTCATAAGAAGTAGAGCATAAATCTTTAAATAACATTTATAAAACAGTGTCTTCTTAATTTGATAATTTTAAATCACGATATACGTAATACTCCTTGTGTTAATAAATAATTGAGAGTTTGACTGGATTTAGGGTTTAGGAAAATATATAATTTAGATTTAGATTAAAATTAAAAGGATACATAATATCATTTCATAATAAGTGGTGCATAAATATTTAAATAACATTTATAAAACAGTGTCTTCTTAATTTGATAATGTTAAAGCAGGATATATATAATACTTCTTGTGTTTATAAATAATTGAGATTTTGAATGGATTTAGGTTTTAGGTAAATAAATAATTTATTTTTAGATTTAAAATAAAAGGGTACATAATATCATGTCATAAGAAGTTGAGCATAAATCTTTAAATAACATTTATAAAACAGTGTCTTCTTAATTTGATAATTTTAAAGCACGATATATGTAATACTCCATGTGTTTATAAATAATTGAGATTTTGACTGGATTTAGGGTTTACGAAAATATATAAATTAGATTTAGATTTTAATTCAAAAAAATAAATTTGATAATTTAAAAGCACGATATATCTAATACTCCTTGTGTTTATAAAGAATTTATATTTTGACTCAATTTATGGTTTTGGAAAATATATAATTTAGATTTAAATTTAAATTAAAAGGATACATAATATCATATCATAAGAAGTGACCCATAATTCTTTAAATAACATTAATAAAACAGTGTCTTCTTAATTTGATTATTTTAAAGCACTATATATCTAATACTCCTTGTGTTTATAAATAATTGAAATTTTGACTCGATTTAGGGTTTAGGAAAATATATAATTTAAATTTAGATTTAAATTAAAAGGATACATACTATCATTTCATAAGAAGTGGCGCATAAATTTTTAAATAACATTTACAAAACGCTGTCTTTTTAATTTGATAATTTTAAAGCACTATATATCTAATTGAGATTTTGTAATATTCCTTGTATTTATAAATAATTGAGATTTTGAATGGATTTAGGTTTTAGGAAAATATATAATTTAGATTTAGATTTAAATTAAAAGGATAAATAATATCATTTCATAAGAAGTGGCGCATAAATCTTTAAATAACATTTACAAAACATGTGTTTTTAATTTGATAATTTTAATGCACTATATATCTAATACTCCTTGTGTTTATAAATAATTGAGATTTTGACTGGATTTATGGTTTAGAAAAATATATAATCTAGATTTAGATTTTAAATTAAAAAGATACATATATCATTTCATAAGAAGTGGCGCATAAATCTTTAAATAACATTTATAAAACAGTGCCTTCTTAATTTGATAATTTTAAAGCATGACATATCTCCTTGTGTTTATAAATTATTGAGTTTTTGAGTGGATTTAGGGTTTAGGAAAATATATAATTTAGTTTTAAATTTAAATAAAAAAGATATATAATATCATTTCATAAGAAGTGGCACATAAATCTTTAAATAACATTGATAAAACAATGTCTTTGTAATTTGGTAATTTTAAAGCATTATATATCTAATACTCATTGTGTTTATAAATAATTGAGATTTTGACTGGATTTAGGGTTTAGGAAACTATATAATATAGTTTTAATTTTAAATTAAAAGGATACATAATATCATTTCATAAGAAGATGTGCATAAATCTTTAAATAACAATTTTAAAAAAGTTTCTTCTTAATTTGATAAATTTAAAGCACCATATATCTAATAATATTCCTTATGTTTATAAATAATTGAGATTTTGACTGGATTTAGGTTTTAGGAAAATATATTATATAGATTTAGATTTAAATTAAAAGGATACAAAATATCATTTCATAAGAAGTGGCGCATAAATCTTTAAATAACATTTACAAAACATGTCTTGTTAATTTGATAATTTTAAAGCACGATATACCTAATACTCCTTGTGTTTATAAATAATTGAGATTTTGACTGGATTTAAGGTTTAGGAAAATATATAATTTAGATTTAGATTTTAAATTAAAAAGATACATATATCATTTCATAAGAAGTGGCACATAAATCTTTAAATAACATTTATAAAAGAGTGCCTTCTTAATTTGATAATTTTAAAGCATGACATATCTAATACTCCCCTTGTGTTTATAAATTATTGAGTTTTTGAGTGGATTTAGGGTTTAGGAAAATATATAATTTAGTTTTAAATTTAAATTAAAAAATATGTAAAATCATTTCGTAAGAAGTGGCACATAAATTTTAAATAACATTGATAAAACAATGTCTTTGTAATTTGCTAATTTTAAAGCACGATATATCTAATACTCATTGTGTTTATAAATAATTGAGATTTTGACTGGATTTAGGGTTTAGGAAAATATATAATATATTTTTAAATTTAAATTAAAAGGATACATAATATCATTTCATAAGAAGTTGTGCATAAATCTTTAAATAACAATATTAAGTAAAGTGTCTTCTTAACTTGATAATTTTAAAGCACCATATACCTAATATTCCTTGTATTTATAAATAATTGAGATTTTGACTGGATTTAGGTTTTAGGAAAATATATAATTTAGATTTAGATTTAAATTAAAAGGATACATAATATCATTTCATATTTCATAAGACGTGGCGCATAAATCTTTAAATAACATTTACAAAACAGTGTCTTTTTAATTTGATAATTTTAAAGCACGATATATCTAATACTCCTTGTGTTTATAAATAATTGAGATTTTGACTGGATTTAGGGTTTAGGAAAATATATAATTTAGATTTAGATTTTAAATTAAAAAGATACATATATAATTTCATAAGAAGTGGCGCATAAATCTTTAAATAACATTTATAAAACAGTGCCTTCTTAATTTGATAATTTTAAAGTATGACATATCTAATACTCCTTGTATTTAAAAATGATTGAGTTTTTGATTGGATTTAGGGTTTAGGAAAATGTAAAATATAATTTTAAATTTAAACTAAAAGGATACATAATATCATTTCATAAGAAGTGGCACATAAATCTTTAAATAACATTGATAAAACAATGCCTTTGTAATTTGCTAATTTTAAAGCACGATATATGTAATATTCCTTGTATTTATAAATAATTCAGATTTTGAATGGATTTAGGTTTTAGAAAAATATATAATTTAGATTTAAATTTAAATTAAAAGGATAAATAATATCATTTCATAAAAAGTGGCGCATAATCTTTAAATAACATTTACAAAACATGTCTTTTTTAATTTGATAATTTTAATGCACTATATATCTAATACTCCTTGTGTTTATAAATAATTGAGATTTTGACTGGATTTAGGGTTTAGGAAAATATATAATTTAGATTTAGATTTTAAATTAAAAAGATACATATATCATTTCATAAGAAGTGGCGCATAAATCTTTAAATAACATTTATAAAACAGTGCCTTCTTAATTTGATAATTTTAAAGCATGACATATCTCCTTGTGTTTATAAATTATTGAGTTTTTGAGTGGATTTAGGGTTTAGGAAAATATATAATTAATTTTAAATTTAAGTTAAAAAGATATATAATATCATTTCATAAGAAGTGGCACATAAATCTTTAAATAACATTGATAAAACAATGTCTTTGTAATTTGGTAATTTTAAAGCATTATATATCTAATACTCATTGTGTTTATAAATAATTGAGATTTTGACTGGATTTAGGGTTTAGGAAAATATATAATATAGTTTTAAATTTAAATTAAAAGGATACATAATATCATTTCATAAGAAGTTGTGCATAAATCTTTAAATAACAATTTTAAAAAAGTTTCTTCTTAATTCGATAATTTTAAAGCATGACATATCTCCTTGTGTTTATAAATTATTGAGTTTTTGAGTGGATTTAGGGTTTAGGAAAATATATAATTTAGTTTTAAATTTAAATTAAAAAGATATATAATATCATTTCATAAGAAGTGACACATAAATCTTTAAATAACATTGATAAAACAATGTCTTTGTAATTTGGTAATTTTAAAGTATTATATATCTAATACACATTGTGTTTATAAATAATTAAGATTTTGACTAGATTTAGGGTTTAGGAAAATATATAATATAGTTTTAAATTTAAATTAAAAGGATACATAATATCATTTCATAAAAAGTTGTGCATAAATCTTTAAATAACGATTTTAAAAAAGTTTCTTCTTAATTTGATAATTTTAAAGCACCATATATTTAATACTCCTTGTGTTTATAAATTATTTAGATTTTGACTTGATTTAGGGTTTAGAAAAATATATAATTTACATTTAGATTTAAATTAAAAGGATACATAATATCATTTCATAAAAAGTGGCGCATAAATCTTTAAATATATCTAATACTCCTTGTGTTTGGATTTAGGGTTTAGGAAAATATATCTAATACTCCTTTTGTTTATAAATATTTGAGATTTTGACTGGATTTAGGGTTTAGAAAAATATATACTTTAGATTTAGATTTTAATTCAAAAAAGAAATTTGAGGTAATTTGAAACATTTTTAATTTATGGTTAGTCTCGTCATACTATTAAGGTGGTGTTATAATGAGGTGGATCAACAATACATGAGGACTGTTCTTTCCGTGTTAGCAGGATTTGGCAGGGAAAAAAAGATGTTAAAGTGAGGGGTATTTATGTACTTTCCTTTTCATAAATGTGTTAGGAGGATTCAGGATTTATTATATAGTTGATATGTCATATTATATAATCATGTTATACCATATCATATTTCAGATGATCCAATCAAAGAAATCATATACCGCAAAAATCAGAAAATCAGAATCAAATTCTGAAAACAATAAATCGTCTTTTTCATGCAATAAACGGCGTCAAACGCCTTACAGACGAGTCGGTGATAGCTCGTTTCCAGTCAGAAAACACATATCGTTTGCGAAAATCGGACACTGGACAGATTTCACCAGATTTGCACAGCGTATACAGAAATCGTATCGTATACAATCCCCATATAAAGAACAAACATTAATTATATATATATATATATATATATATATATATATATATATATATATATATATATCAGTATATATACAGATTATATAATCATATGATCATCTCAATCATCTTAAATCATAACAGAACCAGATATATGCATCATAACATATTATAAGCAGCATATATAAGAACATAAACATGGCAGATTCGCAAAACATGCATACTCGCATCATATACAGTTAACACGTAACCAAATCAACCCCTTATACACGTAGCTCTGATGCCATTGTTGGGTTCCGAGGCATAAAACGCAGCGGATAAACGTAAATAAAACAAAATTTTCGAAACCCAAACCAGGATCCATGTATAATTCCGGGCAGAATATGGAGATAACGAATCATACCTATTAAGATCTTGTTTCACGAACTCAACGGAGATCCTTGCTTGTAATCACCACACACAATCCTTGCGTCAAGATCCGTGTCTCTAAGGTAATCCACACGAATAACGTCCGACCGTCCAACGATCCGAGGAGTCAGGTACTAGCCCGCGAAGAACAGCCTCTCTCTCTCTCTAGCCTCTCGAAGATGGAGCTGCTAAGGTTTTGTCAAAAACGATTTAATGACTTATAACCCTAAAGTAATACATCATTATGTATTTATACGAGAGAAATAATGGGCTAAAATCAAAAAAACCGAATTGGGCTTCCTTAAACCCAATTCGATTTCTATTCTGATTTTATTATTGGACTTCCTTAAATCCAATTCTGTTCTTACTTTATTAAATTCGAATTTGCTTAGATAATTAATTAGGACCAGTCCAATTAATTAAATAGCCAATTCTCAATTTAATAATGATTTAATTTAAATTCTTAATTTAAACTAAAACTCCTTTTAAGACGTTCTAAGTGTGTGACCCTATAGGTTATTATTACGTTGGCAATAATTTTAATATCTAATAAAATTATAAACAATGAGCGGTATCTAGTAATACATCATTGCTACCCAAGTAATAATAATAATCGGTGATCCAATTTAAACCTTTTGTGATTAATGTTTCTGTGTAATATAATCCCTTTAACCAAATATTATAGATTAAATTCAAGGCATGTGTTTAGTCATCCTCTTCAACATTTAATCCGAGTTTACTTGATCCATGAGTAGACTATTAAAACAAATCATTATTTGAGCACGACCATGCATTTTATAGTCTCACTCAATCAAGAGGCCAATAATATCTCTCCTAATTCTAGGAGGGTTAAATCCTTTATCTATCATTCATATTTCTCATACTACTCACGATATACCCGATGTCCACTTTTATCATCACCCGGTCAAAGGTAAGTTTTAATGTAGTCAAAGTATATTAATCCTCGTATAGAAATATAATGACTCAAGTCAAAGGACCATTACACCATTATCACTGTGAGTCTTTCTTATGACTTTATTAAACATGAAGAATCTCACTGTGGGTCTGTCCAGTACCATGTACCCCTACATGTACCTATGTTTTTGACTTTAGTATCTCCATTCTTATAACCAATGAGATGTGGTTATCTGTCAAACAACATACTAGTCTATTTACGTATTATTATTGCCCTGTAATAATAATACTCGACTAGGGACCTTTAAGAATATGATATATTATATAATCTCAAGTTCAAGTCATGTACTTAAACTATACAATGTGTATCATGATTCTAAGGACATTTATTATGCTAACAAATATATCGCAGTAATTAAAGTCATAATAAATACGTTTAATGAATAATCAAATGACATAAGGGTTTATTAAAAGAAACAATGTATTGCCTCTAGGGCACCTACACTAACAATTTTGTATGTCACCCTATTTGTAGTAAGTAGCTGTACTCATGTTCTATAAGAGTACAACCTCACTTCTCTAGTAGTTAAGCTTTTCAAGAACATTTAGATATATACATTTTCTCTAAAAAAAGTGAAGCTGAGAATACTAACATTTGTATTCACAATTTGTAGCAAGTGAGTGATCGTGTTCTTGTGTTTATATTCCGCACTTACATAATCTGTTAAACACAAACACACACTTTGTTACACAACCAGATTCAAACCCTTCAAACAAACTTCACCTAAAACACTTATCAGAAGAAAAGTTTGAGAATCCATTCACCCCCCTCTATATTCTCTTTGGTATATTCAATACTCAACAATGAAATCACCTTTATGTTTGTGATAAAATCAGGAACACCTACATCTAGCAAAATGAATTGAGCTTGAGATTGTTGTCCCCGTTTTTAGCAAAATGATTCTTTTGATCGTGTTGAGTGTTTCCCTTGGTGATATACATACAAATATCACCATATTTGTATGTATATAAATTTCTCAATTTTTGTCCGACCAACAAACAGATCGGGGACTATGTAAGAAAAGAAGGTTTCCCTTGAGTTTTGTATGTATGTGTTTGATTTGAATTTGAGCTGTGAACATATTAAAATCGAGCTAAGAGTTGCGGCTGAAAAAGAAGGGGGAAATGAAATACTGGGTAGGGAGGGAAATGAATTTTTGGGTACAGGGGGAAAAGAAGAAGGGGGAAATGAAATATCGGGTAGGGAGGGAAATGAATTTTAACATAGATCTAGTTAATTCGTCCCCAATTAACAAAATATTTTTTTAAATAAATTTTTCGATGATCCAATCGTACGGATGGTAATAGGTACTCATTCTAGTGTTAGGAAAAAATAATCAAAAAATTTCAAATTTATCTTATACGACTTTTTTACAAAGATTGAGTCAAAGTACCGCTCCCTATAACGAGATTCGTACCAGATTCACAAAATATTTTTTTTTAAATGCAGTTTTCGTTGATCCAACCATACGAATGTTAATAGGTACTCATTCTAGTGTTGGGAAAAAATAATCAAAAATTTATGAATTTATCTTGTACGACTTTTTAACAGAGATCTAGTCAAAGTACTACTCCCTAAAACGAGATTCATCCCCGATTAACAAAATATTTTTTTAAATGAATTTTTCAAAAATCCAACCGTACGGATGGTAATAGGTACTCATTCTAGTGTTGGGAAAAAATAATCAAAAAAATTCAAATTTATCTTGTACGATTTTTTTACAAAGATCTGGTCAAAGTACCGCTCCTTATAACGAGATTCGTACCCGATTCACAAAATATTTTTTTAATTGCATTTTTCGTTGATCCAACCGTACGGATGTTAATACGTACTCATTCTAGTATTGGGAAAAAATAATCAAAAATTTAGGAATTTATCTTGTACGACTTTTTAACAGAGATCTAGTCAAAGTACTACTCCCTAAAACGAAATTCGTCCCCGATTAAAAAATATTTTTTAAATGAATTTTTCGACGATCCAACCGTACGAATGTTAATAGGTACTCATTCTAGTGTTGGGAGAAAATAATCAAAAAAATTTCAAATTTATCTTGTAGGACTTTCTTACAAAGATCTAGTCAAAGTACCGCTCCATATAACGAGATTCGTACCCAATTCACAGAATATTTTTTTTTAAATGCATTTTTTGTTGGTCCAACCGTACGGATGTTAATAGGTACTCATTCTAGTGTTGGGAAAAAATAAAAAAAAATTAGGAATTTATCTTGTACGACTTTTTAACAGAGATCTAGTCAAAGTACTACTCCCTAAAACGAGAGTCGTCCCCGATTAACAAAATATTTTTTTAAATGAATTTTTCGATGATCCAACCATACGGATGGTAATAGGTACTCATTCTGGTATTGGGAAAAATAATCAGAAAAATTCAAATTTATATTGTACGACTTTTTTACAAAGATCTAGTCAAAGTACTGCTCCCTATAACGAGATTCGTACCCGATTCACAAAATATTTTTTTAAATGCATTTTTCGTAGATCCAACCATACGGATGTTAATAGGTACTCATTCTAGTGTTGGAAAAAAATAATGCAAAATTTAGGAATTTATCTTGTTCGACTTTTTAATAGAGATCTAGTCAAAGTACTACTCACTAAAACGAGATTCATCCCTGATTAATAAAATATTTTTTTAAATGAATTTTTCGACGATCCAACCGTACGGATGGTAGTAGGTACTCATTCTAGTGTTGGAAAAAAATAATCAAAAAATTTCAATAGTTCACTACTAATTTATGAGGGTGTATGTATTTTTCGTTGCATTCTATATATTTAAAAGTGAATAAAATAGCGATTTAAAATGGTTAATTATTTTATAAAATTAAAAAATTTATTAAAAATAGTGTTGGGAGATCCTGATGATCCCACACCCCTGTTTACTGAGGAGGTGATGAATGCTCGTATTTCAAAGAAGTTCAAGATGCCCACAATCAAGGCTTATGATGGAACGGGAGATCCCGCAAATCACATCAGGACATTCTCAAACGCACTGCTGTTGCAGCCTGCAAGTGATGCTTTAAAGTGTAGGGCGTTCCCTCAAACCTTGTTGGGCATGGCTCAAAGATGGTATAATCGCTTACCTGCGAACTCAATTGGCTCTTTTAAGGAGTTAAGTGCTACTTATATTAGTCAGTTTATAAGCTGAAGAGTTCATGAGAAAAGCTCTGCATCTCTTATGTATGTGGTGCAAGGAAAAAATGAAAATCTGAGGGACTATCTCAAGAGGTTCACTAAGGAGACGTTGAATATCACTGACTTGGAGAACAAGGTGGCAATGGTAGCCCTAGAGCATGGAACCACTGATCTATTCTTTAAGAGGTCTTTGGCAAAGCATCCCCCTGAGAACATGGCTGAACTCTAGCGAAGAGCTGATAAGTATATCAAGGTTGAGGATAGCATGAAGAAAGAAGCTATGGGAGGCAGTGGTAAGGGTACCAATGACTCAAAAAAGCGAAAGCAAGAACAAGAGTGTGATGCTAGGGACAAATATCCCCGGACTAGCAAGGACTATGATTCACCACCGAAGAAGAGTTTGGGACCAAGATTTTCTGACTACGCAAGGTTGAATGCTCCTAGGAGCCAGATCTTATTAGATATCGAGAAGGATAAGGACTTTCAGTGGCCGAAGCCACTCAGAGAACACGAAAAGAGAAAAAAGGATCTGTACTGTAGGCTCCACAGGGATGTGGGACATGATACGGATGACTGTAGACAGTTGAAGGATGAGATTGAATTCTTGATCCGGAAGGGAAAGTTAAACAAGTTCACTAAGGGTGAATATCGTGGAACCTAGAGAAGGGATTATGATAGGAGAGACAATGATAGGAGAGACAATGATAGGAGGGATAACGATCGTGATCGTAACCCACAGCCCCGAGGGCCAGTTATCAACATGATTTGGGGAGGCCCGACAACGGCCGGCACAACTCGAAACTCTCAAAAGGCGTATGCCAGAGAAGTGATGCACATCGTGGGAGAGGCCCCGAAGCGTGCTAGGACTGAAATAGCGATTGGCCTTGATGATTCAGACCTTGAAGGGGTGAAGTTCCCCCATGACGACCCGTTGGTCATAACCCCTGTAATTGGAAACTCAGAGGTGAAGCGAGTCTTGATAGACAATGGAGCTTCTGTTGATATCTTGTTTCATGACGCTTTTGTAAAGATGGGGTACACTGACTCTCAATTGACCCCGACCAACATGCCTATTTATGGATTTAACGGAGTTGAGTCCAAGGTTGAAGGGACTATTAAACTGCCCGTGACAATCGGGCAAAAACCTAAGGAAGCCACTCAGACGCTGAATTTTCTGGTGATCAAGGCTACCTTGACATACAATGCAATCCTGGGAAGGATCGGTCTTCATACGTTCAAGGCTGTTGCCTCTACCTATCACATGAAGGTCAAGTTTCCAACCAGGAATGGTGTTGGAGAACAGAAAGGAGATCAAAAAATGGCCAGAAGTTGCTATGTGGCTGCTTTAAGAGCTGATGGAGCCGGGGGGCAGGTACTCCCGATTGAAGACATGGATGTCCGCGGTGATGATGAACACCGAGGAAAGCCAGCAGAGGACTTGGTTCCCATACCTCTAGAGTTGGGCGACCCTGAGAAAGTTACTTATGTAGGAGCTTCTCTGAAGGAACCCTTGAAGAGCAAATTGATAGCATTCTTACAAGAGAACAGTGATGTGTTTGCTTGGGAAGCAGCTGATATGCCAGGGATTGATCCCCAACTTATAACTAACAAGTTGAATGTTGATCCTGAGCGTAAGACAATAAAACAAAAGAAGAGAAATTTTGCTCCCGAAAGGCAAGAAGCCATTAAGCAAGAAGTTGATAAGCTCTTAGAGGCTGGTTTCATTAAAGAGATTCAGTTCCCAGAATGGTTGGCCAACCCTGTGATGGTCAAGAAGGCAAATAGGAAGTGGAGGATGTGTATAGACTTCACTGATTTGAATGATGCATGCCCAAAAGATTGCTTTCCCCTGCCAAGGAAAGACACATTGATAGATGCCACAGCTAGACATGAGATGTTGAGCTTCATGGATGGATTCAGTGGTTACAATCAGATTAAGATGCACAAAGATGACATCCCAGTGGTATCCTTTATAACTGACTTTGGTGTTTTCTGTTACCTTGTCATGGCTTTTGGTTTAAAGAATGCAGGAGCTACTTACCAATGACTTGTGAACAAGATATTTGGTCATCTGATTGGAAATACCATGGAGGTTTACGTTGATGATATGTTGGTCAAGAGCCTAATCAAGGCAGACCACATTAAGCACCTCAGAGAGGCATTCGAAGTGCTGAGGCACCATAAGATTATGTTGAATCCAGCCAAGTGTGCTTTTGGTGTTGGATCAGGAAATTTTTTGGGATTGATGGTTTCGAAGAGAGGCATAGAGGCCAACCCTGATAAAATCAAAGCAATTCTGGATATGGAATCACCTCGCTCTATACGAGATGTGCAGAAGTTAACGGGCCGAGTTGCAGCCCTAGGGAGGTTTATCTCCAAGTCTGGTGACAAATGCTTGCCTTTCTTTCAGGCATTGAAGAAAGTGAAAACTTTTGAGTGGATTCCTGAGAGCCAAGAGGCCTTTGAACAGTTGAAGAAGTACATGGCTGAAGCTCCGTTGTTGGCCAAACCTAGTCCAGGGGAGACTCTTTATCTATATCAGGCGGTATCTGAACAAGCATTGAGTGCCGTCCTCATTCGAGAAGAAAATAAGATTCAGAACCTGTCTATTATGTGAGCAAGGTGTTGCACGGGGCTGAGTTAAATTACTCTCCCATCGAGAAGTTTGCTTTGGCATTGGTAACGGCCTCAAGAAAGCTACGACCATACTTCCAGGCACATAAGATTCAAGTCCTGACGGACCAGCAGCTGAGGAATATATTGCATAGCCCGAAGGCCAGTGGAAGGCTAATCAAGTGGGCGATAGAACTTGAAGAATTTGATATCACGTATAAGCCTCGAACAGCCATCAAGGATTAGGCGTTGGCTGACTTCGTGGTTGAATGCACCATTAACAACCAAGAAGTCGGGGGGCAGGAGATAGTAGCTACCCCTGGGAAAGGGGATAAGGATGAGGAACTTGTATCTGACCTAAAGGAGTATTGGGTGCTCTATTTTGATGGGGCATCAAAAACAAGATCTCGTGGTGCAGGTTTAGTCTTGCAAAGCCCCGATGGGTTCACAGTTGAGTACGCTTTGAAGTTGGACTTTCCAACAACTAACAATGAAGCTGAGTATGAAGCCTTGATAGCCGGGTAAGGCTTGGCAAGAATAATGAGGGTCAAGAATCTCAAAGTTTGTGGGGATTGAAGACTAGTGGTATCACAAGTGAATGGTGAATTCGAAGCTAAGGATGAAACTATGGTGAAGTATTTAAGAGTTGTGAAAGCTGTTATGACTCAGCTTGATGAGTGCTATGTGGAGCACATTCCGAGAGAAGAGAACGTTAATGCTGATGCCCTGTCTAAGTTCGCTTCTTCTGAGATAGAGAATTATGCAGGGAGTGTTTACTTCCAGGTCTTGAAGGCCCCGACCATCATCTCTAGGTTGGTGGCACCGATTGATGTAGGAGGTTGTTGGATAGATCCTATCAAAGCTCACCTCGAAAGCGGATGGCTCCCTGACAATGCCTTGGAGGCACGAAAGCTGTCAGTGAGAGCATTAAGATATGCCTTGATCGAGGGCATCCTGTACAAGAGGTCGTTTCTTATCCCTTACTTGAAGTGTTTGAGACCTAGAGAGGCAAAGGAAGCACTAGAAGAAGTTCATGGTGGGATTTGTGGGCAGAACTTGGGGGGCAGGGCCCTAGCTCACAAGATCACTCACTTGGGATTTTATTGGCCAGAGATGTTGGCTGATGCGCGAGATTATGTCTAGAGGTGTGAGAGATGCCAAAAGCATGCTCTAATTGTAAGGCAGCCGCCTGAGATGTTGACTTCGATTAACTCTCCTATTCCATTTGCAATGTGGGGGATGGATATACTTGGTCCTTTTCCCGTGGCTTCAGCACAAAGGAAGTTCTTGATAGTGGCCATTGACTACTTCACAAATGGATTGAGGCTAAACCTTTAGCCACGATAACCACCAAACAAGTTGCCCAGTTCTTTTGGGAGAACATAATTTACAGGCATGGAATTCCACGAATCCTTGTGACAGATAATGGGACACAGTTTAACAACGAAGAGTTCAAGAAGTACTGCGAGGAAAATGATATTGAGCTTCGCTTTACTTCAGTAGCACACCCGTAAGCTAATGGACAGGCAGAGGTAGCCAATCGAATTATCCTTGATGGACTAAAGAAGAGGGACGAATGTTCTAGAAATACATGGGTAGATGAGTTGCTGCCTATACTTTGGGTATATCGTACCACTTGTAAAGTGACAACTGGAGCAACCCCGTTCTTGTTGGCTTACAAAGCCGAGGCAGTTGTGCCCTTGGAAATTATGCATGCATCATCTCGAGTTGAGGCATATGAACCAGAGACTAACGAAGAAGGCATGAGACTAGCCCTTGATCTGATTGACGAGGTCAGGGATGAAGCAAATGCCAGGAATGCAGAACATCAGAAGAAAGCGTCTTTCCATTACAACTAAAGGGTAAAGGAGAGATTTTTTTGGCAAGGCGACTTGGTTCTGAGGAAAATAGAGGACTCTGGAGTTGGCCAGAAGAGAAAGCTAGCCCCTAATTGGGAAGGGCCGTACCGAGTCCAGAAGACATTGGGATGAGGATCTTATAAGCTGGAGACCTTGGACGGGGTTGAGGTGCCCCGAACTTGGCATGCTTTGAACCTCAAGATTTATTATTTTTAATCTATTTTGATTAAGATCTGGTCTTTTATCTATTTATTAGGACAAGAAATAAGGTTCGATGAAACCATTATAGAGTATGTTGCTCCCAGTAGGAGATAGAGTATCTATGTAAGGGTTGAACCCATATTATCAACATTCTTTGATGGCTTAATGAAGTTTCCTTTGCTTTCTTTTGGGTTACTTCTTTTGTTTTGTTACTATAAGCAGGAAAGATTAATGTTGAACAAATTCATGAGTTTAATACGAGCCAAGTGGCCAAATACCTAGAGAACTCTAAAGCATAATAGATTATAAGCAGTAGATGTGAATATGAAGGCAAAAAAAAACTGACTACATAAATAGTTAAGTTAAAGAGTTACATGAATAAAAGCCCGAAGGCCACAAGTTAAGTTACAAGAGCAAAAGATAAATAAATAAGCTCAAGGGGCCTTAGAGGCCTCCTTGGCAGGATAATCATCATCGGAACTAGTAGCTGTAGAGGAGTCATCTGCAGCAGAATCAGCAGCTTCATCTCGAACAAGAGGACACTCATGATCTAAAGTTTTAGCAGCATGCTCCCTGACCAGAGCATTACCCTCCCCAAACAGCTCCTCACTAGAGCCTGGCTCAGCAACTAATGTGCTAGGAGGATGAGGGCTCGGAAAGTCAGAAGGCAAGAATAAGCCTGGATGCTATCTCAGAACTGCCTCAATAGCCTTATTCCAACCCTCAGTAAACTGACCAGGAAAAAGCATCTCATCATGCTGGTCCATGAGAGTCTTGTACTCAGATGAATCCAGATAGTCGTCGATCAGCTTCTCCTTATCATCCTTCAATGCTACCAGCTCTACATGAGCACCAACCAACTCTTCATCCTTCTTCTTCAGCTACTCCTCTAGTTGATGGATGTGAAGACTCTTCTTCTGAGAGTCTGTCTCAAATCCCTTGGCCTTCTCCTTCCAAGCCTTGGCTTGGTGGAGTAAGCTCTGGAAATGGACGTTAGCCTACACAAAAGAACAGAGTGATAATGCAAAAATAAAGCAAAGAATATGAAAATTTTGAAAAGACAAGGTTTGAGACTAACAGCAGCAAGAGCCTGAGAACCAAGTGCTTCCGACTCCCCAATGCCTCAATTCAGGACTAAATCCTTGTAATCCGGAGGGGTGATCGAGTTTAGCGACCAATCCATAGCATGTTTTGTAGAGCCCACTACAGAGTCTCGCTTCCTGAAGCCCCAAGAGGGCCTAAAAATAGAAGACTGAACGTTGACTTGGGAGCTCCCTCCAAGCCAGCTATATCGCCAAAGCTAAGGTTCCCTTTTTGAACCTTATGAGGGCATAAGAATGAAGGCGCAGCTGCCTTATCACGAGGATCAGCATTCCTTTTCGCTCGAGCCATCCTAGAGGTCTCCTCATCTGGAGAAGGGGCAGCCTCTACAATCATCTTCGCAACTGAAATAACATAAACAGAAACAAATTTGAATAAGTCAAGTATGAAAATAAAAGACAAAGACAAGAAAGAAAGTTACCCCATTCAGAAACATATGAGAGGCCTACTGCCCTTACGGATTCTTCGTTTATAAGGCTCTGGCAGGTTATAGAACCACCATCACCTTTGGTCAAAATCTCGAATGCAGCCTGATCCTCAGTGCTAAGGACAATCCCCTTGGCACTCCCATCTGTGACCTTTGAAAAGGCCTTCCTAAAGATGGTGCCCCAATCACCACATCCCATTCTAAGTATGCGAATTTGTTTTTCCAGCTAGTATTGTTATCAGGTATAGACTTACCGTTAAAGATAGCAGGCACCTTGGGGCGAAGCTTAATTTGAAAGATTTTACGGAAGAGGGGGACTGATAGAGTAAGGTTTTGTCTAAGACACAAAACCATAAAGCATAAAATTATTCTCCACGCATTTCGGGAGTTGGCAGGGGTTGATCTGAAGGTCAGCTAAAAGATGGGGAATGAAATCATGAAAAGGAAAGCGAAGACCAGCTATTAGACTCTCCTATAGACACATAAAGCATTGGGCCTCCAATGACAAGGCCTGTCACCTGGCCCAACTGGAACAAGTTTATAAGGTTTTTTAATTTTACACAACTTATTATACCTAGCAATCTCTTCAATATCGTGATATGAACTACAACAGTCGTATGCATCTAATTCGGCTAAGGAAGGATAATCATCCCCTTGTTCATTTAGCATATCTAAAAGGGACATGTAGGGAGAACGGATGGTGATGGTACCTTTGGAAGAAGCTGAGTTCATCTTGGCAAGGCGAGCTTTTGCTTTAAAACGTAAATTGAAAAGATGAACACTAGATACAAGGAACGTGCCAATAAGAAGAGACAACAAGTTGTGTTCAATCCTGGCGATTTGGTTTGGCTTAATCTAAGAAAGGAGAGGCTTCCTAACATGAGGAAAAATAAGTTAATGCCTAGAGCTGATGGACCTTTCAAGATAATAGAGAGATACGGAGATAGTGCCTATAAAATTGAGCTACCTGATTCGTATGGAGGAGTAAGTTCTACATTCAATGTTGGTGTTTTAGCTCCGTATGTAAGAACCCCAAATTTTGGATATAATTAAAACTTTTTATTATGTACTGAGGTAATTGTGAATAGTGATTAGGACTACGAGGTAACGATTGAGATAACGAATGAAAGGAATAGATTTGGATTCAAATGTTTATATGCCATGAAGAATACTATTGGTTGACACTTTAGATAAGAATTATCTATCTCCTAGGGAATTGAGATTTGATAATTCTAAAGGAGAAGATTATTCTTATATCATCCAAATCGATATCTGTTATTGGTCCAGTGGGTCCGTAAAAAGGTTAAGGAACAATCGAAAGAGATCAGGGTCAATTGTACAACCCTAAGAGAATAAGTAAAGAATAAAGAATGAATAGTGTTTTTGGTAGAAAAGAGAATATTATGAGACGACACTCTATAGAAGCATTCGGAACGGATTTTCGAGTTCGTAATAGTGATCCAGGGGGAAAATAAGTGTATGTAAAAGCTGTCCGATTCTGAAAAACCGCACTTTTATTTTCTCCGAGAGTTCCCTGGACACTGATAGACTTACGAATTTAACGAAGGGATTTAAGGAATATAAATTCGAAAGTTAGTAAGAAAGATGGAGAATGATAGTATTAATATTAAGAAGATTCCCGGTAAACCCTAATTAGAAATCCGCGAAATATTCCTCCGAACGATCAACGAATTGAGCAATAAACGGACAAAGAAACAAGCAGAGAGTCAAGACATAGTCATGTGCAAGTGGATAAAGGCAAGTAACCAAGCTAGTTACAAGTTAACTAGCATCATTACAAAACTAACCAAACACTTAGCTTACAACACACACCTTACCACAAGAATGCAACACTTGTCAACTTGATTAGCTCATCCATGACCAAAACAATTTAATAAAGTAATGCAAACAAAATAATGCAATATTAGATGCAAGCAAGACCAAGCAACTCCATTTCTCTCCATTTTGAACAAACTGTCCAGCAGAACTTCCTCCAAGAAGAAAATTCATATCTCCATTTCTATCCATGATAAAATCACCAAATTGTAACCATAGCTTCACCACTCCATGGGTAACATTCGCTCAAAATTTCATGGCAATCTAATGAGTGTAGCCTAGTCAAATACCTTTCCGAAATTGAAGAAACCAAACTGCCTGTTCTTGACAGTTTTCTGTAATGATTTTCAAACAGCCATATCTCCTTTATTACTCAATGGAATTTGGTGTTCTTTAGCTTGTTGGAAATCTGGTTAGATTCCCTACAACTCTCCTTTAGAAGCCTTGTCCAGAAAAGCATGGTAAGGGCCTCGTTTTTGCAGATCTTTCAACTGATGAATAATAACCTTCATGAACTAACTTTGATTTCTTGTTTTGTTTGGATGATCTAAGCAATCCTAAGGCTATACAAGGACAAACCAAGGCTTAGTCATGTATTAGGATACTCCAGGGAAGGTATAACTCTTAAGAAACCCTAGAACTTATTTTGAGTTTTTGTGATTATTGGGTTAGTTTTGATGATGATGTGGTTTTAAGCAAATAAGCATGATTATGTAGTTGATTTAGTTCATTTAGCCATATAATGATTAAGAGGATGAGTTGAGATTTTCCTGGACTTATGAGGCGTATATCATGAATGTAAGATGTTTAGTTTGCCCGGTGTGGCTGGTTGAATTGTTATGATTTTTAGAACGTTCGATATATAGCCGTCGTAATGTTGAATTTTTGTTAACACTTAGAAACCGAGCATGACAGTAAATATTAGTTCCTGACCTTGATAATATTATGACTGGTCCTTGTTAATCTCGAGCCACAGATCGTTTTGGCGCAAGAATCGAAACATTTCGACTTACGGTTTAGGAGTTATGGTTAAATTACTAAAATTGGTTCGGAACCCTCTAAAGCATGTTACTCAGTGGTGAATCTTAGTAAATAAATACTAGAGGTCATAAGGAAGGTATAAAAGAAAACCACATGTCAAACGGATCGTTTTCCGATTTTATAAAAATGTTGGAATCGAAGTTAAACGCGAACGAACCCCTAAAAACCCGCTTGGTTATAACTTTGGTAAAACACTTAGAAAACGAACGATAAAACTCGAGGTATAATCTCGGTTCGTAATCGCTCGACTTTAGAACTTATACGACTTAAGTATATACCGAGTTTGAGTATGATGACATGTCGTAATAACGAACAAATTTCGGATCGTATCAGTAATAAAAAGAGTTACAATAAAAGGTGTATAACGAGATAATTCGAAAACGTGTTTCGATTTAAGTGAAGTTTATACCAAGACTTTTAAAACGTGTTAAGTGGTTAATCTCGAATGTTCTGATTGTTTATAGATCATCGAGCAGACCCAGGACACGCTATCTCCACCCACACCCGATTACCAGGCAAGTGTTCAAAACTTTAAACCTGTTGTTGTGATAATATATATATATGTGATTGCCATTTTACATATGCCATAGCATGCATGCCTATTGTCAAATTATATAATGATACCTGTTCCCTGAATTGATATTGGCTTATAGACTAGATACGAATTATCAGTTATAAGCCGGATTGTTTTGGTAAGACCCTTAGCGAAGGGCATATGATATTCATTCTTAAATATAGACCGGGAGTCGGTATTTTGAGATATAGATAGTCGTGGAAACCCGGAGAGATTCCAACGACAGATTTTTATTTATCTGAGGAATGTTATTCGAGTATTATCTTAGTCGAGAGATATTAAATGAATGTTAGTTTCGAATATTCATTTAGAGTTGATTATTTAATGAATATTATTTTGATATTCATTAGAATGTTATTTATTAAATGAATATTACTTTCGAATATTCATTTAAGGTTTATGTACTTAAGGAATATTATTTTAAAATATTCATTGGAGGTTCTAATTACTTAAGGGATATTATTTCGAATATTCCTTTAAAAGTTTTGATTACTAAATGAATATTATTTGGATATTCATTTAGAAGATTATTTTTTTTAAATGAATATTATTTTCAAATATTCATTTAACGTTTGACTCATTTATTGAATATTATTTTAAATACTTATTGGAGTCTAATTATTAATGAATATCATTTTGAATATTCATTTAAGGAGTGATTTATTTAGTAAATAATTCTATATATTCATTCGAGGATTACTTACGAGCAATATTATGATTTAATAATATTCCGTAATTATTATTGAGTTAATAAAATATTCTTGGAATATTTATTTACTTCTTTTAAATTCTTTTTAAAATGATTTATATTATTTGGAGATTATCTTTCACCTCCAAATATTATGTAAAATATTTCGGAGTCTTTTTACGACTATTTTATCAAGGAAAGGTTCCCAACTCTTTTTATTTTTCATTTAAATCTATCTTAAAAGGATTTAAATGCTCGCTCAAACTTCCATATTATAGGGGAACCTACTTGAGCAATGTTATTTATCTTGTTGACTTCCCGGTCATAAATCTTGTAAAACTATTCGTTTCACTCGCAACTTGGTTGCAGTTTATCAATTGAATCTGTGAGTAACCTTCTCATCATTCGAGGGGTAAGATTATTAGAACAAGATGGTATCCTCTAACAAGCAGCAGCTTGAGAGATATGATGTTGAATTTTCCTTTCCAACTAGATACGACTACTTTGTGGAGTCTTATCAACAAGTATTATACTTGGGGAAAGGGGGAAGAACTTTGCATTCAGAGTCATGAATTTATTTTCGAACTTGGAGTCGTGTAAGAGGCCGAGTAGCGCCGGTCCATCCCCTTTGGCCCAACCGTTGGCCGGGAAGAGCTAGTAGGGCGGTAGACAAGTAAAGCCGTCAGTTCTTCCTTCTACCGGTAGTAAATCTAAATTGAGCTGTACAATTTGCGACTGATCATCGTAAGATTGGCAGTGGGCGCGGTGAATACTCTAGCATAAGTTCATCATTCAAATTCATGCAACTTTATCATTGTTGGCAGAATAGGAAAAGTATTCATAATTGGAATTGCAATATTTTCCTGCAAGTTCCTCTTTTATGATAAATGATGATATCTGGCTTATCTTTGACATAGCAGATATTCCCACCTATATATGCATTTTGAGTTACCTCGTAACTTCATCGTTCATGTTATTCTGGCATCATTTTCGTAAATGCATGGCATATGGTTTGAAAGATGCTTTTGAACTGTTATATATTATCATTCAGTTATATATTATTGTTGGTGGGCTATTGCTCACCTTTGCTTTATTATTATATCACAACAACAGCTAGACCAGATGACTCGCACAAGGCGCACTCGACGCTGGCGAGGACGATGAGACTACCAGAGCCGAAGAGAAAGCTATTGGTAGGATAGATTTATTCTTTCAGTACCAAGTATATGGTCTAGTATGACTTATGCAAATGGATGGCAAAGAGTATGTATTCATATTGAAATTCTTTTGGATAGTAAGAACTCATAATGTGTTTAATAAAATTTGGTTGTTACTCTGATTTCATCTCTGGGACTATAACATGTGTGTTTTATATTGTTGTGTTGGGTCATAAAGATGTAATTTATTTTATGTTGTAGTAAGTGCAAGTATTTTGGACAGAAATGGAAACCGTAACGACCGGATCCCGGATCTGGATCTGGGGGTGTTACACCGTACATCGACGATGCGAATTTGAGGACAAATTCTTTTCAAGAAGGGGAGAATGATGAGTCTCTGAAAAGAACAAGGTCTGGGAGTGTTTACGTGACCACGGTTGTTGATCTTGTGCCATTGTATGAGCCTGTGGAGATCATGATTGATGCTTTGGGATTTGAAGTTGATTTTGGTGGAAAGACATATTCTATTTCCTGTGTTGTGTGGAACGATACAAAATAGAATTGACTTATTTATTATATAATTATATATTTGGCTTGCAAGTTTTACCTGTCACATGAAAGGGTTTTTCTTGCCTTAAGCACTTACGATTTTATTTTTCAAGTTGGATCAGGATTTTGATGGGTTTCCTAGTTGGGTTCAAGTATTAGCTAAATTCCTAGCTGATATTGAATTACTTTTAGATTCCTATCCGAATAAGGGTTGAATAATGTTATTTATGTAGCCTATAAATACTCTTGTCTTGTAATCTTTTGGGGGACGATATTGATAATAAAATTTTGGCTATTCGATAGCTTTGAGAATCAAATTCAGGAGTGAATTCAAAGTTTGAGTTTTGTTTCTCCATTCGGAGATTCAGAGTTAGAGATTTGTTTCTCCATCTTTGGAGATTCAGAGTTTACTTAATAATTATCATTATTACATATTATCATAAACACATCATGTTTCGTATCACAGACTGTCCCTTAAACCTCTCCTCTGAGCTGTTTGCACGTCTACCTGGGAAGGAAACTCAAAAGAAACCACTGTAGGGTTATAGGAAGTGCGCTTCCTCGCTATCTGAATAGTACGTACCATGATCTCAAGCTACTGTCAAAAGGGTTAGAAACAAAATAATAATGAGCTAACAGGATATCAAATCCCAATAGGTAGCAACAGGATTAAAGCTGGGTTTCAACAATAACAGGATATCAAATTAATAACTGGACAACAATAGGTAGCAGAGCATATCTAAAGCATTTGAAATTTTAAATGGTAAACCAATTTCATTTCACAGTATTTAAATAATAAAGCATTTTAAAGTTTATTGGAGGTTTTACATGACACGGACAATATGGGTGATCAGCCACGTAAAGTCCCTATACTGGATACGAAGTCTCTCTGGACATATTCCTTTCATTAGGATAGCTTGGGTTCCCAAGAGGCAACACATTGGCCTATAAAGGTGCTAGACTGGTCCCACCAGAACTACAACACAAGGAAAAGAAAACTGCCTGGACTGGCGTCACCCGATCTTTTACGCCTCTCCAATCTTTAGGAATCTGTAGAAACCATTTGACGGAGTCCTAAACATTTTAAAAAACATTCTTTTGAAAACAGTAAAGCTTAGAAAAGCTTTTAATTTTGAAAATGTTTTAACTTATAAAACATTGTGATTTGCGATGATATAAGTCAAAGGAATTGATCAGGTCTTCTGGTTCCAAGGAAATAAGGTTTGCAAGTCTGAATCATGAAGAAATAGACTCAAAGGTATTCAAGATATTGATCAGGGTATAATTATAGAAATTCAAGGTTTTATGTCAAAAATGTATAGCTAGTTCAATTTTAAGTCATTTAACTCAGTTTATAAGGTAAGGAATATCAAGAATGGTAATTAATTCTTTAGGTCAATGGTCTTGTCAACATTGTGATATATAGAGTTTTAAAGTTAACATAGGGTTGCTGGTTACGAACATATGTCATTTGGAAGTAGGTTTAATCGTTAGTCAATTAGGTTTGATCAAGAAGGTTTTAAAGATTTATTAGAGTTAAGATGGTATTCAAGACCTAGTATTATTTTAGGGTACTTGTGGGATCGTATAAGGTTTATTGACAAAGGTTTAGGGTACCTGCAAAGACAGGTCTATAATCACAAAGATAACAGGATATACATACTTGAATCAACATGCTATAAATAGTTTCAAGAATATGAACTTCAGAGAAAGGTTAAAGTTACTTGCCTCAGGTAGAATGCACAGCTCAATCACTGGATCTCAACTTTAGCTTTTCCTTTATCGCTAGGGCCTCACTCTTCGTATCTACGTACATAAACATATAATCGCTATTTTATTTGTCAGACATATAATCGCTATTTTAGTATACTATACTACTTAATTATCTAATCCTATTCTACCCAAACGGTTCCTATAACGTTTTATCACTTAACACATATAACACATGTTGGTTATACTTATCAACAAGTCTATAATCAAATAAGCACTTAAGCACATAACACATAACATATATTAATTATGCAAATCATTTAAGCACTTAACATATAGTGTCCACTTGGTTTACAAGTATTTTTTAATATAGTACTATACTAATTATGAATATAATTCTATCGAAAATCGGGCAGCATCTCTTTTGTAAAGTGGACTAGCCCGTCGGAATACAACCGACTCAAATCAACATTCAAACCAATCCAATATCTTTTGAATTCATACATAAGTCAAAATCATATTAGTTGTCAATTCTTAAGATCAATATCAACTAAGTACACTTAACAGTTATTATTTATAAATTTACGATACTAGTAAACAGGATTACACTACCTATTTAATGATCACCTACACACACATATTAACACAAATAAATCTTACTAACTCTATTTATATCATATATACTATCAAACAAATCTGAGAATTGTTCAACAATTAACAAAAATTATCAACTTAACTAATTACCACCTAACGATAATCAAATCATGTTTAATTATTGTCTGAAAATCATATTATTCCTAATTATCATACAAAAGTTCGAATTTCATCTATAAAAATCTGAAAAATTACATGCAAATTAATTAACTAACAATTAACATGTAATTATCAAAGACAACATCTAATTACTAAGAATTAATCATAAAAATTCTTACAACTCATTTTTATTCATAATAACTCGAATTTATACATATAAATTCTAAAAACACTACTTGCAATTTGTTTTATTCATTTAATCACATTTAAAATCATATCACTACAAGAATCTATCACCAACATATCAATTCAAGCATATAACAAGCTACACAAATTATTTTCTTAACTAAATAATTCAAAATTTTCAACTTTAAACTAATATCTATACATGCAACTAAGATTAACAAGTAATTAACACTTCAAATTAATCACCAAGGATGCGCCACCACATAACCAGCACAGGACCACCACCAGCCGCCGCCAGTTCGTCGGAAACCACCACCGACGGCGTGGTTTTCAAGAAAACTCAAGAACAACCCAAAAACTTTGCAAAAACTTGATTTTAAGCCATAATTAACACCACACAATCATCTAATCGTCAATTTATTAACTAACAAGGCTTGCATGTCAACTTTTGAATATATACATGCATATATGTTCATATAACTACACCAAAACTTCTACCAAATCAAAACCCAAACATACAAACATGATATAGATAATTAAAGTAAAGTTAATAACATGATTTGAGCTTAAAATTGAAAGAAAATGGAGAAGGGATGAAGAAGAGATACCCACAGCAGCTGGCAAACATGAACGTAGGTGAATAATTGCGGTGGGTGATGTTTTATAGCCACAGGGGCAGAATCGTAATTTACAATTCTGAAATTCTAATAAAAATTTGTTTTTAATCATTTAAAATCAAAATAAAATAGAAAATTACGGAAAAACTTATTTAAAAAATTCCAAAATAAAATTTAGGAATTTAAAAACATCTCCATATTTTAAAAATATTTTTAGAGTCAAATATGAATTTTATATGAATTTTTCAAATAAAAATCTTTTAAGTGAAATAAACCTTTTAAAATCATTTTAAAATACCTATATACACAAATTAATTCATCCAACAATTTTAAAAACTAAATAATATCACATAGATAATAATGCAAAAAATTTTATGATTTTAAACAACCCCAATGATTTTATAAAAATCTCAGAAGATTAATAATACATGTTTAAAATAGTTTTTAATGCTCAAAAATGCAAATAGAAATGCATGAACATATATTCGAGTTAATAATACATGTTATTTGAATATTATCTCAATCGAGAAGTATTATATGAATATTATTTTGAATATTCATTCGAGTTTATTTATTTAATGAATATTATTTTTAATATTCATTTGAGCTTTATTTATTTAAATGAATAGTATTTCAAATATTCATTTGATTTTAATTGTTTATTTTATATTATTTTCGAATATTCATTTCAGCTTATTTACTTAATGAATATTATCTTGGATATTCATTTAAGGTTTTAATTATTTTCTTGGATATTATTTTGAATATTTATTCGAGGAATTATTTATTTAATGAAAATTTTATATATACTTATTCGAGGGTTAATCATGAGCAATATTTATATTAAGAATATTGTTGAACTATCTCTGGTTTAATAAATATTCTCTGAATATTTATTTAATTCTTTCAACTAGTTCTAAAATGATATATTTTTTTCAAAAATTTCCTTGATATTCAAATACTATGTAAATTATATCTGAGTCATATTATTATTATTTTTATCAAGGAAGGTTCTCAAAACTATATTCTTCATTCGAATCTATCTTCTAAAATATAAGGGAACCTTGTTTGAGAGATGTTATTTCTTTGACTACCCGGTCATATACTTGTTAAACTACCTTTTCACTCATATCTTGATTCTTTTCAAACATCGATATGAGTCTTTTTGGTTACCTCCTCAACACTCGAGGGGTAAGATTGATAGAACAAGTTTATATCCATTAACAAGCATCAGCTTGGGAAATATTGGTGAATTTTTCTTTCCAATTAGATACGACTACTTTATGGAGTCTTTTCAACGAGTATTACACTTGGGGAAAGGAGGACGAACTTTACGTTTCAGAGTCATGGATTTATTTGAACTAGGAGTCGTGTGTAAGAGGCCGAGTCGCGCGGTCCATCACAAGGCCCAACCGTTGGCCAGGGAGTTACTAAAAAGGGCGGTAGACAAGTAAATCCATCAGTTCTTCCTTCTACCGGTAGTAAACTATATTGGGCTGTACCATCTTCTACTGATCATCGGAGAATGGGATAGCTGGCACATGATAACTCCAGTATTAGTTCATTTCCCAAATCGGGAATTTCCTGCAACACGTATCGAAAAGACTTCTTTCAGGTTGACGGGCATTCTCCGCAACACGTATCGAAGAGGCTTCTTTCAGGTTGGCAGGAGTTTGAAAAATGTTCAAAACTGGGATTTCAATATTTTCCTGTAATTCCCTTTTTTATGACATATGATGATGTCTTGCTTTTACCTTACCCAGCAGATATTTCTACAGAATATATGTTTTGAGTTACCTTGTAACTTCATCGTTTATATTATATTGGCACTATGTTCGTTAATGCATGGCATATGGTTTCAAAAATACTTTTGAACTATTGTATATATTATTGTTCAGTATACGTTATTGTTGGTGGGCTATTGCTCACCCTTGCTTTATTTTACTATATCACATAAACATGATCTTACACATACTTCACCTGCACAAAAATATTCTAACCTTATAACTCACATTTAATAATTAATAAACACTTAAAAATTATGCGATTTTCTAGGGCGTTATACGAAATGATTATCGCAATCTTTGCAGGGGCATTTTAATTCATTTTCTAGGCCAAAATTAGTAAATCCATTAAAAACAAAATCTTTTGCCCCAGTACTATATTCTTCAGTGAATTTAGGAAGCAAAACCTAGTTCGTATTTGCAATCCAATTCACCCTATGTTCTACACAAAATCATATATAGATAACAAAGAAAATATAAAATAGCATGTATTCAAAATAAATAGTGCAAACATGTAAATTCCTGTGAAAACATATGACACTGAAAAAACAGAGCACACATGTAAATCCCTGTACTTTGCATATACATATTGTTCCTAAATTGTAAACTCTACACTTTAATTCCAAACTAAACACAAACCTAAGCATATAAACTCAATAAATAAAACATCTTAAACACAAGAATTCTAATTACACTAATTAAAACATCATAAACGTCAATAAAATCTCAATTATGAAATTAGTATTCTTAACAAAATCCCAAATTCAAAAAATCCAAATTCACAAATTGTAAGAACCCAGATTTTGGGTAGAATTAAAACTTTTATTTATTTAATGATGTAAGAATGAATAGTGGTTACGGCTACAATGTAATAGTTGATATTTTGAAAGAACGAATGGAATTCGACTTTATTATTTCTATGTCTTGAAGAATGCTAATGATGGACAACTTAGGTAAGAATAATCTATCTCCTAGGGGAATAAGGTATGACAATTCCAAGCAGGAAAATATTCTCATGTCATCCAGATCGATAACGATTAATCCAGTGGTTTCGTAAAAAGGTTAAGGAACGATCGAAAGCGAATACGGACAATTGTACAATCCTAAGAGAATAAGTAAAGAATAAAGAATGAATAGTATTTTTGGTGGAAGTGAGAATAATATGAGACGACACTATATAGAAGTATTCGGAACGGATTTCCGAGTTCGTATTAGTGATCCAGGGGGAAAATAATTGTATGTAAAAGCTGTCGGATTCTGAAAAACCACAATTTTATTTTATCCGAGAGTTCCCTGGACACTGACAGACTTAAGGAATTAACGAATGGATTTAAGGAATATAAATTGGAAAGATAGAAAGAAAGATGGAGAATGATAGTATTAATATTAAGAGGATTCCCGGTAAACTCTAATTAGAAATCCGTGAAATATTCCTATGAACGATCAATCGAAACGAGCAATAACCGGACACAGAATCAAGCAGAGAAAGCAAGATACATGCATGAGCAAGTGATAAATATCTAGGTAACTAGCAAGTAACTAGATTAATTAGAATATAACTAGTACTTAGAAATCAAAAACCCTTGGTTAGTCTTCCACCATGCAAAACACAACACTTGTCCCTCCTAATTGCCTCATCCATGACATCACACTCCACTAACACAACTAAGATGAGATATTATCTATC
Source organism: Saposhnikovia divaricata (assembly GCA_036435485.1). Classification (NCBI taxonomy): domain Eukaryota; kingdom Viridiplantae; phylum Streptophyta; class Magnoliopsida; order Apiales; family Apiaceae; genus Saposhnikovia; species Saposhnikovia divaricata. The sequence goes on along the minus strand of CM071594.1, from coordinate 112,047,882 downwards.
CAAATTCACTTTATGCATAATTGAACAAAGAAAATCAAGAAAACAAGCAAACACTCTCCATTCCTCTTTTTCTTCAAAACTTTCGGCCAATGTGCTAGAAGTAAGGCTTCCAACCATCATTTGATCTTGAAATATTTATGGTGAGTACTTCATATCATAGCTTAGATCCCCTAGAAATTTCAGCTTCAAATTTACTTTCTTCCATTTTCAAATAAATCATCAAAGATGATGATGAATAGTGTTTTCAAGAACTAATCTTTGTTTTTCTTGTTTTCATGGTTGATCCTAGCTAAGTTAAGGCTATCCAAGGACCATACCAAGCTTTGTGAGGCTAGTACATGCTCCAAGGAAGGTATAAGACTTGAAAACCCTAGATCTGCTTTGAGTTTTAAGCATGTTCTTGATGGATCTAGCTTTAAGCATGTTATAAGCATGCTTAGTTAATGATTTAGGGATTTAAGAAGCATGATGATTTTGATGCTAAGATCAGTAGTTTCTGGACTTGTTGAGATGATTATTATGTGTATAAGTTGTATTAATGCCCGGTGTGGCTTGGGTTGTTGATTGTGATTTTTGGAACGTTCGTATTATAGTCGTTATAATGCCGAAATTTCGTTAATTATTGAAAACCGTGCATCACACTAGGTCTAATGGCCGAAACTGGATAAGTATCTAACATGCCCTTGTAGATCTTAAGCCGTAGATCATTTTGGAAAAAGAATCGAATCAAACAGACTTACGGTTTAGGATTTATGGCCGATTTACTAAAAGTAGTTCGAAACCGTAAACGAAAGTTTGTAACTGAAATTGAACCCTTGTAAATTATGCAAGTCAGTGACGAATCATAGTAATTAAATATTAGAGGTCATAAGGAAGATGTGAAAGAAAACCTCATGTGAATCGGATCATTTTTCGATTTTATAAAAATGTTCGAATCTAGGTTAAATGCGAACGAATCCCTTAAAAGTATAACTTTGGTTATAACTTAAAAAACGAGTGATAAAACTCGAGATATAATCTTGGTTCGTAATCGATCAAATTTAAAACTTATACGACTTAAGTATACACAAAGTGTGAGTACGATGACATGTCTTAATGACGAACAAATGTCGAATCGTATCGGTAATAAAAAGAGTTACACTAAAAAGGGGTATAACGAGATAATTCGAAAACATGTTTCGACTTAAGTTAATACTTAACCTTTTTAAAAAGTGTTAAGCGATTAACCTCGAATCTCTTGACTATTTATAGATCGCCGAGCTGACCCGGGATACCCTACCACTACCCCTACCCGTGCTCAATTACCAGGAAAGTTTCAACTTTCCCTTTTTAGGCTGTTGTTGTGAATATATATGCTTTCTGTTATACATATGCCATAGCATGCATGCCTACTTTCAAGTCATATTGATATACTTGTTCCCTGATTGTTCTTTGGCTTATAAGTAGATAGATAATATATCGATTATAAGCCGGATGTCGTTAAGACCCTTAGAGAAGGGCATCTGAATCCTATTTATTGAATATAGACCGGGAGTCAGTACTTCTTGATATATCGTAATTATTTTCTAGGGAAATATTTAAGTAAATAATTTCCATTATTTGGTTGACGAATATTATTTGAATATTCGTTCGAGATTATTTAATGAACGATCATTACTTCAATTATTTATTTGAACGTTATCTATTCAATGAATATTATTTTTCAATATTCATTCAAAGACGAACCATTTATCGAATATTATTTCAAATATTTCTATAAAACCTTCGATTATTAAATAAATATCATTCGGACGTTCATCTAGAACATCATGTATTAAGGGAATATTATTCTCGAATATTCCTTTAAGGCTTAATTTATTAAATGAATATCACTTGGATATTCATTTAAATTATTAATTATTATATGAATACTATTTTTGAATATTAATTTGAAGTCTTATTTATTTAACGAATATTATTCCAAACAGTCCTTTCAAACTTATTTATTAAATGAATATTATTTTAATATTCATTTAAGTAATTATTTATTCAATAAATATTGTCCTAATATTCCTTCAAGGATTATTTTGAGAAATACTCTGATTAAAAATATTCTTTTATTCATTAAATACTTCCGACTCAATAAATATTCTATAAATATTTATTCAATACTTGGAAACAACTTCAAGGTTGTTTATTTTTCTTCAAATATTATTTTCGACCTTCGATCATTCGAAAAATTCTTCGGAGTCATACGATTAAAATTATATTAAGAAAGGTCCTCTAAATTCCATTCTTCACTCGAATCTATCTCTTAAATTATAAGGGAACCTTACTTGAGGAAGGTTCTTTACCTTGTTGACTTCCCGGTCATAGTTTATCCTTTTCACTCGCAACTTGGTTGCTACGGACTCATTAAGTCTGTGTGTACCTTCTCATCATTCGAGGGGTAAGATCGTTGGAACAAGTTGATATCCATTAACGAGCAAGAGCTTGGGAAATGTTAGTGAATTTTCCTTTCCAACTAGATATGACTACTTTTTGGAGTCTTGTCAACAAGTATTTCACTTGGGGAAGGGAGGATAAACTATACATTTCAATGTTGTGGATTTACTCGAACTAGGAGTCGTGTGTAAGAGGCCGAGTCGCGCGGTCCATCACAAGGCCTAATCATTGGCCAGGGAGTTACTATTAAAGGCCATTGACAAGTGGAGCCGTCAATTCTTCCTTCTACCGGTAGTAAACTATATTGGGCTGTACCATCCCCGACTGATCATCAGGGAGTGGGACAGCTGGCGCGTGATAACTCCAGTATTGGTTCATCTCCCCAAATTGGGAATTCCCTGCACCACGTATCGAAGATACTTCTTTCAGGTTGACGGTGTCTTCCGCAACACGTATCGAAGAGACTTCTTTCAGGTTGTAGAACTTCGAAAAATGTTAATAACTTGAACTGCAATATTTTCCTTACAAGTTCCTCTTAATATGATAAATAATGACATCTTGTTTATTTTGACTTAGCAGATATTTCCACAAAATAAACACTTTAAGTTATCTTGTAACTTCATCCTTTATAGTATACTGGCACTAACTTCGTTAATGCACGGCATTTGGAAAATAATGATACTTCAAACTGTTATATACTATCACTGTCCTGTTATATTATTATTGGTGGGCTATTGCTCACCCTTGCTTATTTATCATGTCACAACAACAACTAGGACAGATGGCTCGCGTCAGACGCACTCGGCGCAAGTGGGTTACCCGACCACCGGACTCCCCGCTGAGATGCTAGCCGCCATTGCTGAGGTAGCATAGCTAGACAGCTTTTGTTTCCTATTTAACTATATGTATAATTAATGTAATCAACGGCAAAACTTTAAAATTATGATGTTATCCTTTTGGATTGTAATAACTTTTATTCGTAAACCCTTTTATGTAAGACTTATTTCAATTTCATCTCTGGGACTATAACTGTGTGTGTGTGAGGGGATTTTGTTGTGGGGTCATAGTATGTTACTTATTGATCTTGGACTCAAGTCAAGTATTATGTATGAGTTATGAGACCGTAACGACCCGATCCTTAACCCCGGATCTGGGGGTGTTACACAAATCAACAAAATAGAAAAAAATGAAAACTAACATATATACTTTCATAAGGTTAATTAAACATACATAGAACATACACACTCGATTAAACATATACCCAAAATATTCATACACAATTAAACATATACATAGAACATGCAAACTCGATTTGGTGTTGAAGATTTACCTTTTTTGAGCTTTAGTGTTCAATGCACTCTAGTGATCTTCGAGCATGATTTCCTTCAGTGTTCAGTATTCTTTTTTCTTTAATATACTTTTGTGTCTCTGTGTTTTATGTCTGTGTGTGTGTTTGATTTTAATTTTCTTTTGTTTTATTTTTTTTCATAAGCACGACAAAATAAATTTGGAAGCCCGCCCATTTCTTTAGCACATTTTCAGAAGCCCGCTAATTTTTGGCCCATAATGATGTGTATAGAAACGCCTTAAAAAAACCATTACAATAGATAACAAATTTTACATTTCCTCCCATATTTTTCACTTCAATTGTAATGATTTTTAAAAACATTACAATATATCTAATTTCGTAAAAAAATTTCAAGAAATAACAATGCTTTTTAATAAATTTTATCAAATCTAGTTGCCATAGGCAACCTATGGTGTAGTTGGTAAACTTATCTCAAACAGAGCAAGTGATATGTTTATTGCAAAAATATGTGATAACCATGCAAGTTTGGCAAGTTTTATGTTAGAACCATAAATTTGTGTGTTTCACTAATCATTGTTCATTGCCTTATTTATTGTATATTTTTCATCTGATAGGAAATATATGAAGAAAGAGAGTGAAAGGAGACTTGCCTATCCTAGATGATGAATTTCTGACTATGGTGTACGACCCCACTGAACCCGCTATGAAAGACCTACTGGTTTGTGCTACTGGCCTGGTGGCGTGTTGGTTCAGTTGGGACATCCGGTTTCCTATGAAAATCGAAAGCTAAAAGATGCTAAACAATAGTACAACACACATGTGAAGGAAATGATTATAGTGATGCATTGTTTGGAAATATAGCGGCATTACTTGCTGGGAGCGAAATTTATGGTTTGCAATGATAATGTGGCGAACACTTACTTCAAGACTCAGAAGAAGTTGACCCCAAAGCAGACACGTTGGCAAGAGTTTCTGGATGAGTTCAATTTTGTGTGGGTGCATAAGCCGGGGGCGCAAAATCAAGTAGCCGATTTATTGAGCAGAAAAGTACAAGAAACTGTGGTTGTCGTGTCAGTTGTGGATACTGAGTTCCTAGAAGAGATCAAAGAGCATTCAAAGTCAGACCTTGTGTATTTGAAACTTGTGAAGGATGTGAAAATAGGCGTTATTCGAAAGTATTGGCCTGGGGATGGGCTATTGTTTGCTAAGGGCAGTAGGCTATATATGCTATTTAGAGGAACGCTAAGGTAGATAATTTTAAAAAAGTCTCATGATTCTAGATGGGTGTGACATCCGGGTGTAGAGAGGATGCTAGTGTTGCTTAATAGGTCATACTACTTGCCCAAGATGATTGATGATGTTGAGGATCGTGTCAAGTCGTGTTTGGTCTAACTCAACAAAATTTAAAGGATGAATGAAGCTGGACTTCTACAACCGTTGCCTATTCCGAACAGATCGTGGCAGTCCGTGCCTATGGACTTTATATTAGGGTTGCCTTTGGTGGATGGGAAGGGGTCATTTTTGTAGTGGTTGATCAATTTTCAAAGTATGCGGTGCTCATTCCAGCGCCAAAGAAATATACATTCGAGGTAGTAGCTGGCTTATTCTTTCAGCATGTTGTGAAAGACTTTGGGTTGCCCGAGGATAATATAAGTGATCGAGACAGCAGGTTCACGGGTCAGTTTTGGACGACATTGTTTAGGTTTATGGGCAGTGAACTAAAGTATTCGACTGCAGATCATCCACAAATAGATGGTCAGACAAAGCTTATGAATCAGTTGTTAGAGTAGTTTCTCAGGCAATATGTTTCAGGAAATATGTTTCAGCGAGTCAAAAATATTGGCTTGATTTGATGGATGTAGCTCAATTTTGCTACAACTTACAGCAATCCTTGGTGACTAGCAAGAGCCCCGTCGAGATTATTTTTATTGTTAAGCCACGAACCCCAAACGAAGTGGGAACACATACATTAGGTGGTGATTTTCCGACAACATATAGATTTACTATTGGGAGACAGGAAATGGTTGATGAAGCCCAAGCGAGGTTAAAGAATGCCGTGTGGCGGATGAAGAAATATGTTGATTAGAGGCATCATCCCATAGAGTTCGAGGTGGGCGACTTTGTGTTGTTGAAGCTAACACCACAAATCTGCAAGAAGATTAGTCCAGAAGATTCATAAAGAGCTGGTTCAAAAAAAATGATGGTCTGTTTGAGATTGTGAAGAAGGTGGGCATTATGGCCTACCGTCTTAACTTGCTGGATCGGTTGAATTTGCACCCAACGTTCTATGTTAGTTTCTTGAAGCTGTTCCAGCCAGACTTGTTGCTTGATGGGGGAAGCAAAATAAAAGGGCACCTCCGGTGATAAGAACGCAGTTTGAGATGAATGTGAAAAAGGTCCTTAGCCATATGACTAAACGTATGAGCAAAAAGAATAGGAGGACAAATTATCTTGTCCAATGGGAAGGCGATGAAGACGCTGATGCAACTTGCGAAAAGGGAGTTAACTTGTGGCAGTTTGAAGATCAGATTTATGTGTATTGGGATCACCCATCGATGAGGACATCGAGTTCTTCTAGTGAAGGTAGTTTGTTAGACCCTTGACACGGTTAATGAACAAGGGCGCCCAAAAGTGCTGGCTGGGGCATCCAACAGGAAGGCTGCCTTAACTCGAGACGTGGGTTTGATTGTGCGGGAGTGAAAGACTAAAAAACTGAGGTGAGGTGAGCCACTTGAAGCTGAATCATAGTCTGAGTACATGTCAGATGGACGTTGGACGTTAATTGGGCATCGGGCGAGCACACGCGCAATTCCTAGTTCCTGTGGGAATTGGCATTGGCGCTGGTGGATGCGGACGGGTGCCCAAGTCCTTGTTGGGCACTGACATCCTACTCCTTGTAGGAGTTGGGCGCTGGCAGCATCAGTTGGCACCTGTTGGCAGAATTCTAGTTAGAATCGCTAAAGGACTTGTAACAAGACTTGGACATGGTCTTAATGTGTTTGGCTATAAATATAGATGGTAGGCACGTTGTAATATAATAACATAGCTAGTGGCAAATATTATAATGATATATAGGAATAGATTGCCTAGAGCAAAGAGTTGTAATAATTGTAATCGAGTTGCAAGGTCTCAGGTTTTTTGGTTATAATTTAGGTGATAAAAGATAGGGATTATTCCCAAACATTTGTGTATGTTGTTTTCGTTCAATCATCTGCATATGAATATATTCTATCCATTATAGATCTAACCTTTAGACAGGGTGACGATCGGACGAAACCAAGTACTGACTAGTTTCGGGCGAAACTAGAGGCGAACTTTGGAAAAGAAAAATTAGCCTTGTGAAAGAGCACATGATATAAACAGATAACTGTCCAAATCTAGACACTTAACGGTCAAGTTTCAACCATGTCTATTACATTTACATCACACGATGCATGCGAGCCTGGATCATCTGTCCCCTTCTCCATGCCCCCTTCTGTGTCCCCCTGCCCTTTTTATATTAAAAGAGTACCCCTGGCAGGGCTCATTTTAAGGAAAATAAAAACAAAAAATTATTTTTATTAAAATGGGCCCTCCAAGGGCACTTTTTAAATACAAAAAGAGTAGGGAATACAGAAGGGGGCATGGAGAAGAAGACAGAGGATCCGGACTCGGTGCATGCATGCATAGTCTCGTAATAAATTTCTTAGAGGTAGGTTTTGAAATAGTTTGGCATAATATTCATTTTGATCAAAATAATTTTAAAAAAAATAAGTTATAGACTTTTGCCAAGAAGATTGTGAGAAGATGAAAATGTAATACATACGATACAAATACAAAAATTAGTCTTATCATCGTTAATAGTACAAACAATGTAATTAATGAATATGTAATTGAAGGGATCCAACAATATTGATGATCACCAATTTTGGTACTCCTTTCCAAACAAAATTGAGCTTCATTGTTTTTGAAAAAAAAATATTTTGAGCTTCATTGCTTCACATTGAGTTATGTATAACTTGACTATGTAAACAAGCTTATAAATCCAAAATATAGTGATTCAATAGATCAATTAACAGAATAAATGATTAGAGAAAAAAAAAATACACGTTCACTATATATATCATGATCAAGCATATTTTATAGTTTTTGTCCCACAATCAATGCACCTATTTATAGAATTGAATTACTAATTAATCTACATTCCTTAAACTCCAAATTAAAAGAATGCTAAAGAACAATAACCATAATTAATGAAATTTCGTAGCTAATAAATTGTTGATGAAGCCATTACAGAGGATCGTTGGCGAACCACCTATCCACTAAGGCTAGACATTCTTCGGGCTTATATTCTGGAGCTGCATGACCTCCACCCTGTAGATATATAGTAAATTACCAGAAACATTGAATTTATAAAAGCGGTTATACATGTAATTATTGCCAATATGTACATTGTAATTTTTTTACCTTAACTGTGGCAAATGTCAAAGAATAATCTTTATGTGAAAATGTAGTTCCATACCTGTACCGTAATCAGCAAAATCAAGCACATCAATAAAATCAACATTATCGCACCCTACTTCCTATCCATGCATACAAATAATATATGATCTATGAAGTCTGAATTAATTGAAGTGGAATACATTTATAAATAAAATGTTTCGCAAGCAGAACATGTTGCGACTGTATGTTAGTATTTTAAAATAATCTAGTATAATACATAACAAGAGAGTTTAGAAATCAAACCCTGCTACTTCATGTTCGACAAACCAGGGTGCCCATGGACTTTCAACGGTCAAATCCAGAGATCTTATCCATTGTTCGGTGCCAATATATGGAACAACCAAGTCATGGTCGCCGCTGTGGAGAATAGATATATTTATATGTAATATATGTACGAATTAACACAAAATTACTGATATATTTCATCAAATAAGTTGGCTGCTAGTGAAAAACTTAAACATGAAGATAAAATACCTGAATATTAGAGCTCGACAATTTTTATTAGTCAAGTTTCTGTGATAAGGAACAGAACTTGCAATGTTGTATGAATAAGTTTCAGTATCATCTTTCCCTACCAAGTAGTGATCTGTGTTGCAGGCTTCCCACTCTTTTATTGTCCCCTGTAACAGAGGCATGTACAATACAGATATAAATAACTTGTCAATTAAAAATAATGGCATATGAATAAGTTTCCGTACCTGGCGGATGTTAAGAGCTCTTTGCACATTTTTGTCATTAGCCCAGATGGAATAGTACTCATAAGTGTCCTCCTATTTGTCAATGTAGAAGAAATACAAAAACGTAAGTCATAAAAGTTAGCCACAAATACAAAAAAAGTAAGTTAAACTAAATGAAAGAAACTGGGAAAAAAAATTACCCGACACCGTGGTTGCCTCAGCCGGGGAAATCGTATGGGATTGATAAGCATTTTCCGGTGAGAATTTGGCTCATTGGATTTTTTCAAGTTTGAAGTTCCACTTACTACTATTCCACATCTAGGTTCAAGTATTTGGTTCCAATATATGTACTCCAGGCACTGGAATAAAAATTTATTATTGCGAGATGAAAAATTGCGATAATATATTGAATTTATAAAAGTTACGTACCTTGTCTACTTCATGAAGGTCTCTTGTACATAACCCATTACTAGGATATGCACTTATGTAGTTATCCTGGCAATTTTCTTTGGCCGACTGATGAATACAACAAAATTTACATAAATTAATTACTTTATATATAAATGTTCTCTGAACAACTTAAAATACAAAAGCAGATAATCAAAAAGAAATTATTTATTTACCTCGTAGAGTTGATCAGATAAGAGTGCCATTCGATTAGCATATGGAATCCTGGAGTTGAAGTCTATGTTTCTATCGGTTATAGGATTGCCAATCATGTATCCCTGATGTGTATATGTAACAATTAAACTTAATTAGCTAGATATATAGAAATTATTATAATTGGGTAAATGCATTTAATTCGTTTTATGCTATAATCTACTTACTTTAATATTCATTTGCGGTTCATTTCCAGCTTCATTGCCTGTAGATTTTAGAACTCAAATTAAGTGAAAAGGTCACTAAAATTTTTTTATTAAAAAAAATGTAATTCAGCAATATAAATGTTTATATACCGTTGTAAATCTCTTGAGTAATGATTGGAATAACTATTCCAGAGTAAGATACACCAGTAATGTATAAGGGATTGTTGATAAATCTCGGATGATCATTTAGCCACTGTAAAAGAACAACTGTTAATATCTTTTAATTACGACAAATTAATAATTTCAAATAATGTTTAATCAGTTTTTTTTTTTGCAATTTCACCTTTCTGAGAAAATTATATACATGCTTTGAAGATAATGTGTCACTTGTTTTGTAAGCATGACGAGTTTTTGCATACGAAAATCCAGTCCCGACAGGTGTGTCCAAATATATTACATTTGAAACCTGTAAAAATTGTGAAGCAAATCTTGTAACGCACGTATAATGTATGGAATTTCTACAAGTAAGGGTAAATTTGTTACGTGCAAGCAAAGGTCTGTAAATATATATGTATAGAGTTCAGAAAAAAGACCTTTGTCCAAGAGTACGGGTTCAATTGCAACTCTGGTTTCTCCCCACTTGATCTGCTATAGTCAAAATTTAAGGGCCCTGTATACATCAATTAATTCTTTAGCAATACGTATTTAATTTTAAATAGACTATCTTTTAAGCAGCCAAATCAACTAAAGTAAATTCCAATCAATTGTTATAATAGTTATCCTATTGCCAAGTGGATAAGTTCAAAAGTAATGTTATATATCCTAAAATTGTTCTAAATAAAGTTCTTAAATGATGTATCATGATTGATGTGTTGTTTTGAAAAATTTTAATTGATAAAATTTATGTAAGTGTAAAAATTTTATCATAATTAATTAAATTAGTATCAATAAATTTTTGACAGATGATATTTGAAAATAAATTTAGGAACAAATTTAGAAATTCACATGCAAAAGCAAACATCGACAATTAATTAATGAAATTGAATCTTCTTCAAGGAAAGCAAAATGCAAATAATGAAGAAAGGTATACGAGTACGGTTACATATTCAAAATCAATCCAAAATATATTCAAAAATGATAAATATCTTGGCTTTTTTTTTTTATAACACTCATATTAATTATATATATACCGGAAATTTATTTTATTTAAATTTTTTTTGATAAGATGAAATCTCATTATTCAGAATTGATTTTGGAAATTATAACATTTTTCTTTATGAGATATATATTTCTCTCTAATTTAAAAATAAGAGAGGCGGTAATGAGAGAGGCGTCAAAGAATTCAAAGACCAAATATATATGCAAGAGACTAGATTACCGATCTCATAGAAGAAAGCACGAAGAGAAGAACAACCCGGACCACCGGCGATCCAAACTACGAGAGGGTCATCTTTAGGGTTCCTTTCCGACTCCACAAAATAGTAAAACAGCTCAACTTCCTCGTTTTCTCCTGTCTCGGTGTAACTGCCATATACCACCACAAACCATTTCTTCAGCCATGATCACCTACTCAATTACTGAATTGCATATTCATTTCACGTACGCATGCGCACCCGTGGAACCCATAATCAGAATTACGTACTATTATCAAATTAACTGTTTACTATAATTTATACGTAGGACGAGGAAGAAGAAGAAGATCACAACATATATAGTAGTTAGCTTACCCGGTTTCGAGTTTAAAAGGAAGATCGCCATTAAATCCTGGCAGGTTTCTGATGATTGATTGTGAGTAAGCAGTACAACAGCTGGAGAGAATCAGCAAAAGAAGATGAACACATGATAACAAAAGCAGTCGACCTAATGTTCCCGCCATAAAACTGTATGTAGTATCTCGAAATGTATTGTGTGTATATGGCCAGAATATTTGTGTTACAATATTATAAACAGCTAAATGAAATATTGTATCTCGATCGAAAGCTTTTCCTGTTATGAAATCTAATGTTTCTCGATTAAATTGTAAGATCTCCTTTTTATAGGTAGTTAAGTTCCATGCAACGCTGGAATGACAAGGACAGTTAGGTTTTTTTCTTTTTTCTCTTTTTTTTTTTAACAATATAACATACACTTATTTCAAACCAACGTCGTCACTTTAAAAATAGATTATCGAACCAACAAGGAAATGTTATGGCATGTTGGAATGTTAGGTAGGTTCGTGTTAGGTAGGTTCGTCGTTGCCTAAACATTCAAATTTGTTGATACAGCTGACAAAACTAGGTTGGACAGATTTCTGTTGCATTCTTATGTCAAAGGCGGACCACAAAACCGACAAAACTTTTATGGACGCATGTTATGGTCAGTATGAGTCAATTTCACATATTAAAAGCGCAACCCACTTTTATTATTACAACTTTTCACAAAAAAAGAAAAAAATCATCAAAATATCTTTGTAAAGATGACGGTCCCCGATTCCCGAACATGTAATTCGATATGATCACTAAATTTGATACATATTTTTTTTAAGTTGAAATTAATTAAATTATAAAAAATTGTATCAAATAAATGTAAAACAGAAATAATTGTTGATTAATCCACTTTCTTAAAGATATAATCACGCGATTTGTTAAAAAATAATATATTTACATATACCCAATTCATCACATCCAATTAGAGCTAATCAGGACAAAATTTTATCACTAAATCAAAAATCATACTTTCATAAATAAAGCAGAGACACGCCAAAACTCTTATCAATGAGAGATTATCAAGATTGAAGTAAGAAATTAAAATTGAAATTACAACCTAAAAACAAGCAAGTCTTAAATCTGGGAAACAAAACCACATATACAAGAGAAATAGGACTCCTCTCACGTCTGAAATTCACGGAGAAGAAACAAAAATCCGGAATTCCGAGATTTTAGGTTAAAAAATTAACTGAGAAAAAATAAAACAAAATCTAAATAGCTAGATAAGTGGAAAAAATGAAAAAAAACTAAGAGATTGAAGCTTTACATCAGAGAAAATCAATGAAAGCCTCGATGGCTATATTATGAAAAAAGAAGAGGAAGGCAGCTGTGTTCGAGGAAAATACTAATATTACACTAAATTTGTACAAATTAATATTAAATGTGAACAAAATATTTGCAAGTTGCTTAACATTTAATTCACAATAAATTTTGTTACAATTAATCTCACTTCTACCCGTACATTAATAAAATTTAGCATGAAATATTTTTCTTTTGTTTCGAAATATTAATCGTTTCTAAACACTAATTATTTTAATTTTTTTACATGTATTTTGTTGTTAATTATCCAACTCCTACCTAGTAAAACCTAGGACAATCTAATTCTATACTGTTATTAATGATCACCCTTTGCCAAAGAATGACTCCATTATTTTAATATAATGTTTTATATTGTATAAATACCGAAATTATATATATAAACTAACAATCAAACACATGATATAATAGAATAACTGAATAAAGCACGTGATATAAATAGAAGCATTGTCTAAATCTACACAGCTCACCTAACGGTCAAGTTTCAACCATGTCTAGTAGTACATTTTTATATGCACGTGGTGAATATTTTTTTATCGTATACTACTAGTTCACGACTGCGATTGAGAAGTTTCAACCATGTCGAAATCCATTTTATCATACACCTTCGTCACTTTCTTAACTTCTGGTGTATCACTAATTATATGGTTTAACCTACACATGTTTCTTGCTATCTTTACCTTTTATAATTTTATGATCTAACTTTTGTTTTTCTATTTATCAGTAAAATCATTATTATATAAATTACTTATATTCACATGTTTATCATATTTACATAGATGATGAATAATTTAATAAATATCGTCTTTTTATTTTTAGATGAAATCATTTTTTTTGTGTTTTCCTTTTTTTCTTTACTGTTTTAATATATAAGAAGTCTATAAAAAATATGGATATCTTTTTACACATTTATTTAATATTCTTTTTGTCATAGAACACTAGTATTTGTGAAGTATTTTTATATTTCACGAGTAAAATGTTATAATTTGAAAAAACTACTATTTTAATGCATGACATAATTGTAAATTTCACACTAGGGAAAAAAGTACATGATTATGATTGCAATAATATTTTTCATGTTTTTTTTTTTGCTAAATAATATTTTTCATGTTACATTAAAATTATAAAGAAAAAAAAAGGTGAGAACATGCTATTGTAGCTGTTCCTAAATTTTATCATATCAACATTTGAGTGAAGACAGGAGACCATATACATTATGCACTCAAAATATTGCAAAACATATATATTTGGAAAGAATGTTCAACGAACATATATTTCTTTCAAAATCTTAAAAATCATATAAGATTTGCAAGTAGAACATGTTTTGGAGAATAATACGTTCTGCAATATTTTGTTTGCAGAACATACATGATTTTCAAGATTTTTAATAAAATTTGCATGTGAAACATATATGATTCAAGATTTTGAATGAAATAAATAAAATATTGATTTTCATAGAACATGTTTTTCAATAAATAAGTTTTTGCAATGTTTTGATTGATATATGGTCTCCGGTCTTCACTAAAAATGTTGGTCTTCATAGAAATTAAGTCGGTATATATATAGGCCATTATTATGTGGAGAAACATTTTATATCGAGAATAGTAGAGAACCACTAATTTTTGATTCTATAGTGGAATCAAAGTTCTAATTTTTTGGTTTCATAAAAAAAGACCAATTTTTTTGTTTAATAAAAAAAAAGACCAATCTTCTGATTCTGTTGTATAACCAAATGCTGATGTAGCATGCTGCTGATGTGTCACTGTTGACGCCGTTATCACGGCATCTGTCACGTCATCGCTGCTGACGTGATAGTGCCACGACATCAATGATGATGTTACTAATGATCACGTCAACAGTAATGACATGAGATGACGTTGTAATGTCACGTGGCAGTGCCACGTCACCACTGTTGACATGGTGGATAACGTTGCACTGCCACATCAGCAGTGTTGACGTGGCAGTGCTGATGTGGCAGCGATAGTTTTTTTAAAAAAAAATTTGAAAATAATTTTAAAAAAATTGGTTCTGTTATAAAATTAGAAAAAAAATAGATGGCTCTCTCAGATTCTCTATATACGATGGTTCTTTCTAGGATGATACTCATATATATGTACACAAAGATTTACTGATATATAGAGAGTTCAAAAGACCTTTATCCCAGATTTGGAGTCCAACTACAACTCAGGTTTCTCCCCTGTTGTGACAGCCCCAGATCCGGGGTCAGGAATCCGGGCCATCATACTCCAATTTCCATTTATTAACAATATCCCTTGGTCTATTTTTTTATACTATTTAATACTCATACAAATGACCCAACACTAATATCATCACACACACACCAGTCATATGCTCAGAGAACAACATCCATTAATGATAGCAGTTAAAGATAAACTATTATTACAATCCCAGAATACCATCTATTACACCCATATAAAAGTATATACTACCTTGAGAACAGGTGTCGATACTTTCTCATAAGGTAGACTTCCCCTTTACCCTCTTCCGGGTTGCACTGCGACGTTTCGATACCTGATCTAGCTGTTATATAAATAAATAGAAGAGTGAGCTATAATAGCTCAGCAAGATAAATTTTATAAACTAGCTTCAAAAGAAACATAAATATATCTGAATAAAAAGCAGAAGACAAATCATAATTATTATAAAAAGAATTTATTTTTATTTGATAACTACTCCTTTCAAATATTTTTATACTAAAAGAAATATATAGCATTCTAATATCAGCTTCTCTTCTAATATAATATCAGTTTTTCTTCTAAAATAATATAATATCAGTTTTTCTTCTATAATAATTAAAAACCATTACATCACCTCAGCATAATATTTCAAGATAATATATCATCTGCACATCATCTTTCAATACAATCTTTTCATTTCCCTTTTTATATAACAATTATATAAAAATAATATAAAATCAGTTTTTCTTCATACTGTAAAAACAATTCCATCATTTCATACCATTTTCCTTTTTCAGAATACAGATCTGAAAACCATTATCAATTCTTTCTTTTAAGTTTTGGGGATTTTCACTATTGCCGAATACGTAAGGACGATGATCAGTCGCCCTCCGTACCCGTCCTTTTTACTACCGGTAGAAGGAGGAAGGTACACCACTGCATCCCCCTGGAGGAAGGTACACCACTACATCCTCCTTCGGCAACTCTTGGGCCGAAATAAAATATTGATTGCTGGACTGTGCCGGACACAGCCTCCTACGCTTTTTGTTGCTATCCCCCTTTTTGTCAAATCATTTATCTACTCACATTTATCATTTCCATTTCCATTTCCATTCACATTTCCATTCACATTTATCATCACCTTTAAATCATATGTCATAATACTTTAATTATGACTCATACATCTTTTCTATAATTATTAAAGTCAAATATGCTTTTAGAACATAAAGTATATTCGCTCTATCCATATTCGTATCTATCTTTCCTTAATTCTCAAAATCAGGAAATAAATCCTTAGCAATATAGCATCGTAGAAAAACATATATATTCCAAGAAATCATTTTACTTAAAAAAAATAAAATAGTTTTCTAAAGTAAGAGTAGAAGAAATCTTGCTCTCTTATATACATATATATATATATATATATATATATATATATATATATGTTGTTCCATCTACTTTTAAAAATAGTAGATAATAATCAAATAATACTTATTAAATCACAATATTTAAAAAGAATATCTTTAGCAAAATATTATAAATCATATAACCCTAGATAACACCTGATACCATTCTTTTATTTACTTTAGATAACAACTGATACCATTCTCTCATATTCTCTTAATCATAAGGCATGTTCACTTCATGCATAATCATCTCTATACATATCCATCTCATACTCATATCCATATTCATATCCATCTCATACTCATATCCATATTCATATCCATATACATCTTCATATACCTTCCTTTTTAATATCAATACTCAAGGAAGACAATTTCTTCACAATATAGTAATAATAGCATCACATGTATATATATATTCCAAGAAATCAAGTTTCTTTGAAGATAATAATTTTTCCAAGTAGGGATAAAAAAGATCTTGCCTGGATCTCTAAAGCGAGTAGGTGGAATCCTGAGTTCGTCTCCCGCTTCTATAGAAACGAAAGGATCACCGTTAGTACATATATATATCCCACTTAATCACCTAATATCTATACAATCACACCTTTGATACAAAATATATGTTTGACATAGCTTTTACGCACCCAAAAGTTTACATGAACTTAACCATTTTTAAACTCGATCAAAGTTTTAGTGTATTCCACCATTTCCCTTAATAACCACACTCGACTGTAAAATTTCTCATAAAATATAAATTTTGAATTTTGACCCAAGGTCAACTGGTAATAGCTCTCTGACCACCCTACTACAATATCCCAAAATTTCATAATATTTAAAAATGTTTAAGTATGTTAATTATAGCCTCAAAGTTAGTACATTTCTGCAGTTCCATTCCTCGAACAACTTTCACTAAAACGATCATATCTCCTAATCCGTAAACTCTTTTGACATGATTCTTGCGGCCACATAAACTAGACACCAAAACCTACTCAATATGGTCAGTGGTTACAATAATTAGTCCAGTGACAAATACGAATTTTTCTATCTAAATGGGCTAACGAAAATTCGGCATTACGACGGCTATAATTCGGACATTCCAAAAACCATTCCATCACAACCAAGCCATATAATCATCCACCACTCCATACACATCAATATTACATCCTCATAATCCATATAATCAGTGGTGAGGCCTCAATACCATCACCCAACAATCAATCAAAATTTATGCTAGCTAACATCACAATAATCACTTTTAACCACACATCATCCATTAACATCAATAAAACTCACATAATAAAAAGGGGTTAGGGTTTATACCTTCCTTGATGCTCTTATAACCACAATCAAGCTTGGTTAACCTTGGTATGGCCTTGGATGGTCCTTGGGAGGCTTTAGATGGATGATCTAAACATGGGAATTCAAGAACACTTCCTGACTAGTAGAACACGAAACATTGATTGGCCAACACGAAGCCCTTCTGCTCGTTTTCTGCTCGAGGCTCCTGAACGAAAGTTGTAGAGCATCTCACAAGGTTTCCAGAAAGCTAAAGATCGCCCAATTTCATTGCGAATTGAGTGAGATATGGCTGTTTTACTGAGACTAATCTGTTTTGGCCGAATTTGCAAGAAATGGAGGGGGAAGATTTTGCTCTTGATTTTTGATCTTATCTTCCTTAATCTTGTAAATTCTAGAGTCTTGTGGAATGGTGTAGATATTTACCTTGATTAATGACTAATCTACCCCTTAATTAAGTGTTAGTGGAAGGTGATATCACTGCTTATGTCATAGAAGAGTATCTTGTAAGCTTGGTTCTTTAACCTTAAGTAAATACTAATAACCTTTGTAAATACTAATGTGGTAAATCTCCTTATTATTTACTAACCTTGGTTACTTGGTTTCCATACTTGTTTAATCACGATTCGTCTCGAATACGCCTCGTTATCTAAGTGGTTCTAAATTGTTTATCAATCCAAATTCCTTTGGCATTTCCTTAACTTAATCACTCCTTGGTTTAACCTGATTTTAATATTTCCTCAAGATATAAACCCTTTAACATTTTCATACTCCTTAATATCATATCCATAGAGCCTCAATTGAAATCGAAAATCCTTAAAATCCATACTCAAGAATTTCTGAAATCCGACATCGTTTCAAGTCACTTATTTTCATAGTACATCACTAATATGGTTTCTGTTTACTCATTTTCTGTTTCACTTATAGAGTACCCACATACCATTCCCATAAATCCTCAAAATCACTATTCATTTAGGTACTGTAGCATTGCAAAAATTAGGGTTATTACACCTGTAGTCGGAAGTACTTAAAGTTCCTGTATACAACAACTAATACTTTAGCGGTTGTCGGTTAGCCATACGTATTTCATTTTATTAGGCTGTCTTTTAAGCTGGTAAGTCAAGTCTACTCATGTAAATTTCAATGTATACTTCTTGTATCACCTCGGTCCCATAAAATTTAACTTTTTCACTTATTTTAATGTATTTGAATAGTTAAATCACATGACAGGTGATATGGCCCTGCTATCACAATATGAGGAGAAGGCTAGCCCAATGGTTTCTTTTGGAGATGACAGCATGGGTAACACATTGGGATATGGCAAGTTAAAAGTTGGTAATTTCATCATTGAAGATGTAGCACTAGTCAAGGGTCTCAAGCATAATCTGCTAAGTGTTAGTCAGTTTACTTATAGAGGATTCAAGGTAAATTTTGACAAAGATGAATGTTTGATCACCCACAAGAAGACTGGTGATTTTGCTCTATCTGGAGTAAGAAAAGGGAGCCTGTTTGTAGCCAATATGGACTCTGCGAACAAGGACAAAGTTTGTTGCTTTTACTCAAAAGCATCAAATGAAGATTGTTGGCTATGGCACAAGAAGTTATCACACCTGAACTTCAAGGCCATTAATTCTCTAGTCAAAAGATTGTTAGTGACAGGCATGCCCACACTTGAATTTTGTCAAGAAGGAGTGTGTGAGGCTTGCCAAAAAGGAAAGATGAAAAGGTCAAGCCACAAGTCAAAGACAGTGACATCAATCACCAAGCCCCTGCAATTAATTCATATGAATTTGTTTGGGCCTGTCAATATTATGACACTCTCAAGAAAGAAGTATGCTCTAGTGATGGTTGATGACTACACAGGTATACATGGGTGGAATTCCTAGCATCAAAGGATGAGGCTCCACAAGTAATCATTGAGCACATAAAGAAAGTTGATAAGGAAGCAAAAGCCAACAATGCAAGTATGATTGCATTGAGAAGTGACAATGGAACAGAGTTCAGAAATGCCTTACTTAAAGCATTTTGCAAAGAGAATGGCATTTCTCAACAATTCTCAGCTCCAAGGACTCCACAACAAAATGGAGTAGTTGAGAGAAAGAATAGAACTCTAATTGAGGCTGTTAGAACAATGTTGCTTGATGCAAAGATTCCTACATGCTTTTGGGCTAAGGCTGTGAGCACTGCATGCTATATCCAGAACAGAACCCTCATCAACAAAAACACTGGAAAGACACCTTACAATTTGATGACTGGAAAAAATCCTACTCTAAAGTATGTTCATACTTTTGGAAGCAAATGCTTTGTGTTGAAAGACAATTCAGAATATATTGGGAAGTTTGATGCAAAGGAATTTGAAGAAATATTTCTTGGCTATTCTATGGAGAGAATTGCATTCAAAGTTTATGTCATCAGTCAAAAGAAAGTTATGGAAAGCACAGATGTGACATTTGATGACAGCAAACTACCTGGATTAGAAGAAGCCAATGATGAAGATAGAGATCAATTAAAGTTTGAAAATCTAGATGATTCTGATGAAGATATTGAAACTGAAGTTGAAACTCTAGTTCAACAAACTCAAGTGAATGATGAAGCAAGAGAAGAATCTGATCCAATCAATAGTGAAGAGACTAGCATCCAAGACACACCTGTGAATAGTAGTAACTTCATAGGGGGAGGAAATGAAAATGATCATGACTTGGATGATGAAGCAACATCAACGTTGAGAAATCAAACTGAGCACTCAAGGAAATGGGATAGGTCACACACTGCAGAGCAAATTATTGGAGATCCAAATGCAGGAGTGAGAACTAGGAGAGTAACTCAAAATGAGTGCCTCTATGGTTGCTTTCTATCTCAGATTGAGTCTAAGAAACTTGATGATGCACTGTTGGATCCAGATTGGATTATTTCTATGCAAGAGGAGCTGAATCAA
Source organism: Saposhnikovia divaricata (assembly GCA_036435485.1). NCBI lineage: Eukaryota > Viridiplantae > Streptophyta > Magnoliopsida > Apiales > Apiaceae > Saposhnikovia > Saposhnikovia divaricata. Next base: position 112,027,287 of record CM071594.1, on the reverse strand, counting down.
TTTGAAAGAAACAAAGAATGGGAACTTGTGCCTGCACCAAAGAACAGAACCATTGTTGGAACAAAATGAGTTCTGAAGAATAAGATGGATGAAGATGGTGTAATAGTAAGAAACAAAGCAAGGTTGGTTGCAAAAGGATACTCTCAACAGGAAGGCACTGACTATAATGAGATATTTGCTCCAGTTGCTAGATTGGAAGCCATCAGAATCTTCTTGGCATTTGCTGCTCATTCAAACTTTAAAGTCTATCAAATGGATGTCAAGAGTGCATTTCTGAATGGGGAGTTGGAAGAAGAAGTTTATGTGCAACAACCACCTAGCTTTGAGGATCCACATTTCCCAGAATTTATCTACAGATTGCTTAAGGCATTGTATGGACTTAAGAAGGCTCCAAGGGCATGGTATGAAACTTTATCACAATTTCTTCTTGAAAATAAATTCACTAGAGGCACATTGGACAAGACACTATTTTACAAGAAGCATGGTAATGATATTATCCTAGTTCAGATCTATGTGGATGATATCATATTTGGCTCTATAAATGAGAAGCTATGTGAGAAATTCTCTAAGCTCATGCAAAGCAGATATGAGAGTGTGATGGGAGAGTTAACATTCTTTATTGGATTGCAAGTTAGTCAGAGGAAGGAGGGTATCTTCATCAATCAAACCAAGTACATCAAGGATTTATTAAAGAAGTTTGACTTAGAAGACTGCGCACCTGCAAAGACACCCATGGCCACTGCCACCAAATTGGATGAAGATGTCAAAGGCAAGAGAGTAGATATCTCAATCTACAGAGGCATGGTTGGTTCTCTACTCTATCTCACTGCAAGTAGGCAAGACATCATGTTTGCTACATGTCTATGTGCAAGGTTTCAATCAAATCCAAAAGAGTCACATTTGATTGCTATAAAAAGGATCTTTAGATATCTAAAGGGCACTCTAAACTTGGGTTTATGGTATCCTAAGGACACAGGGTTGAATCTGGTTGGTTATTCTGATGTTGATTATGCTGGATGCAGAGTGGATAGGAAAAACACCTCAGGTAGCTGCCAGTTTATTGGACAAAGGTTAGTCTCTTGGTACAACAAGAAACAACAATCTGTGTCAACTTCCACAGCTGAGGCTGAATACATAGCTGCTGGAAGTTGCTGTGCTCAAGTGCATTGGATTAGAATCAGCTTAGAGATTATGGACTTGTGTTGGAAAAAATTCCAATCATGTGTGACAACACAAGTGCAATCTCTATAGTTGCCAATCCTGTCAATCATTCTAGGACAAAGCACATTGACATCAGATATCATTTCATTATGGAGCATGCAACTAATGGAACCATTGAGTTGCATTATGTCCCTACAGATAAACAGTTAGCTGATATATTCACTAAGCCATTAGATGAAGCCACCTTCACAAGGTTGGTTAGTGAGATTGGAATGCTGAATTCTTCAGAATCTGGCTAAGTCAAAATATCAACTACATTGTTGCAGCAGTAAACACTTACTTTATCTAAATTCTCAATATTTTTGAAGTAAGTGTTGGCTGAAATATGATTTATAAATATTTCAAATCTGTTGCATATGTCGAAAATCATATTCGAATTAGCTTGAAATTTCTATGAAATTTTAAGATTATCACTATTTAATTTGTTAGAATATTCTTCATTGAATAATTCTGGTTAATTTTGAAAAGATAGTGAAAATTAACTTTTATGAGTGGAAAGTGTAGCTCGATAAGTCAGACTTCTCTAATGACTTTCATGTCTATGGTCGACTTCTCTAACAAGTCTATTTGGAATACTCTTGAGTTCTTGAATAGTGCATTTTGGAGAAATCGAACAGAGACTTGCTTGATTTCTCGAATAGGACATTTGAGTTCTCTAATGACTGAGTTCTCGAATAGAACATTTGAGTTGTCGAATCATTTGAAAAGGCTGAATTTTCGCTGAATCTTAACCGTTTTTGGATTTTTATTCAGAATTTTAATCACTCATAAAAACATATTTTATTTAATTTGGAATTATTTCTAAGTTAGATAATAGCCAGCTGTGAGTTACAAACTGCTTGGGATATCGATTAAGCCTCTCTTGACTTATCGAATAGTTGATTTCTACTTCTCGAATGCCTGACTTGTCAATACAAAACATATATCTAATCGACAATTCAAGTACTTCATAATTATACAATTTTACATCTATTCGTTTCATTTCACTCGATTTCTCAAGCATCTAAAGTTCCAAAACCTCTGAAAACCCTAACTTCAAAAGCTAAATTTCTTCTTCAACCTTCATTCTCTTCTCTCGTCTCTCTGTGTAACAATGGCAAATACCCAACTCACAATTCCTACCCACACTAACTTCATTGCTATTACTAGTGATGTGGAAGCACCCAATGCTAATTTCAAGTGCTTCGTTCACCGGATGTCTGAGTCATACATCAAGGATGCACTCTCAGCCAACCCAACTCTGTACCTAGATCTCCTAGAACAGTTTTGGAGGACAGCCACTATGGAAGTTATTGCTCTCGAAAATACAGTAACCTCTTATATTATCTACTGCAAAATACAAGAGAAAGAGGTTACTATCACTACAGAGGATATGAATCAAGCACTAGGACTTCATCAGGACCTGGATCACCCTCTGGTATCTGATGATGATTTGATTACATTCTTTGACTTTATCAGATATGCTGATACAATCAAGATTAGAAAAATGAACCGAAAGTGTCTCAGAAAGGAATGGAGTTTTGTGTTCGCCACACTGCTACAGGTGTTCACTGCTAGAAAGTCGAGTTTTGATCAAATCAGTGCACCTACACAGCAAATTGCATACTCCCTGGCATATGATAGGAAAATCAATGTGGGTAATCTAATTATGCAGGAGCTATATGGGAGACTTGGTAAGAACTCAACCAAGAGAGGTACTGAAATTTTCTTCCCTCGTTTTATTCAATCTTCTCTTAATTTTGTAGACAATAAACTGATTGAATTGCCTGGGATAGATAGAAATAGAATAGGCTATCCGAAATCCATGACCAAACTCATTTTTGGTAACTTGGAGACTAGGAATGATGTGGATGTTAGGCTTGTAATAACCCCTCATATGCAGAGGTTATTTGAGTCTTACCCCCACAACATGCCAACATTTGCCTCTAAGTCTGAGTTAGCACAGCCCAAGCAAGTAGAACAAAATGCTAACCCAGGGCCTGCTAACCAACCCCCTCAACCAAACACTGTACCAAACACAGAGCCACCTGCATCATCCTCTCAACAGAGTGGCGTTAGTAAAAAGGAGAAAAAGAAGAGAAAACAGATTGTTTCTGAACCATTAAATATCTTAACGGAAGCAGCATTAGCTGTAGAATTAGGTTTAGAAAGTGAGGAACCTGAGTCACCCTTACTACGGCCAAGGAAGAAGAAATCTAAAACCACCTCTTCAGTCACACAAATGGCTGAAGTTGTAAAATCAGGGGCAAACAGCTCATTAGATGTACACTCTCAACAGGGTGCATCTATAGAATCAAGCATCCTCCCCAATGCACTATCTTGTAATGAGTGAGCACCTGGGAGTGATAAGGCTGGCATAACACTGAGTGGAGAGCACATCACACTTGAAACTCCCTCTATTTCTCAGGGGGAGTTGCCAAAATCCAATCTACATGACACTCTTCTTTCAGAATCTTACAATGATATTTATTTGGAGCTTGCAACTCAAGTAATTGAGGAGCAAGGCATTGATCACCAAGAATTCTCTTCTCTTGGTGAGCCAATTGACTCAAGTGACTTAGTGTGAAAGGCAGAGTGTGTAAACTTGTAACACTATAACTAATGTAACTCAACTAAAGGAAAAGATACTTAACCAGAAGACAATCAAGAACAAGAAGTCACAAGAAATCAACACTAAATGAAGACAAGGTAATTGATACAATTCAACATGTTAACTATGATCAAGCCAAGAAGAAATCATTGAGAGAAGTTCAAGTCAAAGTTGTTCATGCCTCAGTGATTTGAAAAGCCAAGAGTCAAGATCATAACTATCAGTATCAATAAGACCAATTGATTTCAAGTGAACAAAAAGGAAAGCAAATATTGGAAAGCCACATTACAAATTGGATATGGTAATTTATTCAAGAAGCAAAAACACTATCAAGACTAGTCACTTATGAACCAGACCAGTGCATCAAGTGTCAGGACATTGATAGCAAGTTTATGTCAGTAATAAAGATCCATATTCAAGAGCTTGGTGAAGAATAAAGAAGACATAAAGATATCACAAGTTCAAGATGTGCATTGAAGTTTCAAGTTGAAGACCAGAATATTTTCTAAGTACTAAATATTCTAGATGACCAAGTAGAATATTTCTAAGTAGAAGTTCTACTTAGAAATTCGAGATGGCTAAGTAGAAATTCTCAATTAGAAGTTCTACTTAGAAATTCGAGATGGCTAAGTAGAAATTCTCAAGTAGAAGTTCTACTTAGAAATTCGAGATGGCTAAGTAGAAATTCTCAGGTAGAAGTTCTACTTAGAGTGCAGCTTCAACATGACACATGGCATCTTCTGATTGGCAGATTTCCAAGCTTTCAAGATAAGGCAAGATTTATGTGGACATCATTGGGCCACGTATATCTTAGTCTTTGAAGACTACAGGACATAGATTACATGTAGTATAAATAGAAGTACTTGTGTAATGTTTTAAGTAGAGCAATAGTTGAGAGAAACACAAGAAAAAGAGAGAGAGTGCATTCACAGAGCTTAGTATCATTCACTTCTCTCTGAACTTCTGTCATACTTTGTAATGAATGTTGTAGCAACCATTTCAAGTTATATATAAGAAATATATTCCTTGAATTTGTGTGTTCATTTATTGCACCGTATTTATTGCTTCTCATATTCGAAAAGTTGTATTCACCCCCCCTCTACAACACATTTGGACCTAACAATTATTATCAGAGCTATATGTTTAACATACAAAACATAGATCCTTGTGTTGAGTAGAAGAATCGTGAGTTTTCATTTTCTAGATCTACTTTTCATTTTCTTGAAAAGTGTGCCTTAAATCGTTTGTATTGAAAACTCATCTGAAAAATTATTTAAATGCTCCAGGTGTGATTATTTAGCTTGGATGTATTTTAATTAATTTTTGTGAATTAATCTGGGTACTTTCATATTTGGTGTTCTTGAGTGTTCATCATCTGTTCTTATCAAAGAAGACAACCCAACAACTTTTTGATCTCCTTTTCAAACAGAAAAAATAGTAAAAGAATAAAAAGGTGTTTTTGGACTTTGTGATTTGCATTATTCACGGCCGAAAGTGAACAAAACATATTCATTACCTAGCACGTGGGTTAGGTGGGTTAGGTGAGTAAAGCATTCAAAGTCAAAAGGTGTTAAAGAGATAATATTGTTTATTCAATATTAAAGTAATCTGCAGAAAAATTATTCTAAGGACAAAAGTTCTACATAGAATTTCTACTTGAGAATTTCTACATAGAATTTCGACTTGGACAATTTCTACTTGGTGATTTCGACTTGAGCAAAATTTCTACTTAGAGAAATTTCGACTTAGGCAAAAGTTCTACATATAAATTCTACATAGCCTAGTCTTGGGTACTTAGAAACTTTTAGTGACCAGAATTGAGATGGCTCCTAAAAATGCATTCAAGATCCCAATGTTCAACAAAGATCACTATGAAGAATGGGTTTTCAGAATGAGACTATATCTAGAGACTGTTAACCCTGAATATCTGGAAGTCCTTGACAAGGGTAAATTTGTCCCAATGGTGGTTATTCCTTCACATACGGAAGGAGGAGTGGTTATACCACCTCGGTCTGAGCCTAAAAAGGTCTCGGAGTTTTCGGATGCTGATAAGGAACAAATAGCTTGTGATACTGCCGTTCGACAAACCTTGATGGAATCTCTTGATCATGAAATGTTTAATATAGTCAAAGGTCTGACTACAGCGAAGAAGATTTGGGACAAGATAGAAGTTGTCATGGAAGGATCTGCAGAGGTCAGAAGCAACAAGACACTCATACTCAAGATGGAGTATGACACCTTTAGAATAAGGAAAGGAAAAGGCATAACAGATGTCTACCTACGATTTAGTCAGTTGGTATTGGATTTGAATCTGAGAGGTGTAACTCTCCCCATGGTTGAGACTAATACGAGATATCTGAGGAACCAGCCAAAAAGCATTGAACATAGGGTCTACGCAATAAGAGAAACCAGAGATTTGCATACAACTTCTCTGGAAGAATATTATGGAATATTAAAGACCTATGAGCTGGAAACACTTCAAGATCAAGCATGGGACAATTATTCAAAGGGAAAAGAAAGTGCATCAGGATTAGTTGCTGATGAGGAAGAGTCTAAGAAGGCAATGGTTGCAGCAAAGCCTAAATCATCACTTGCACCACATCAAGTTGATAATGATGACGAGTGCGCATCTGATAGTGATGATGACTACTACACCCAAGAAGAGCTGGACAACATGGACGACAATGTCATGGCATACATGGCAAGGAAGTTCAGCAACATAAGATTTAGAAAGAGCAACCGACCACAGAGAAAATCTTCATCTTATTATCGGGCTGCTAGAGGTGGTGGTAGTTCGTCAGGCTACAAAGGAAAAGGCAAGAATACCAGCTACAAATCTCCTTTGGATTTCAAAATGAAGTTCAAATGCTATAATTGTGGTGAAGCTGGACACTTTGCCTCGGACTGCAAAAAGCCTAAACAGACTTATCCAAAAGAGACATTTGAAGCTCTCAAAAGCTACTATGAAGCACTGTTGAAGGAAAGACATGGAAAACGAGCTTTATTGGTGACAGAAGGAAGAGCTTGGGATGATTCAGATGAGGAAGATGTTACTCATGTAGCAAACTTTGCCCTCATGGCTGAGACATCAGAGGAACCAGATGTACCAGTTCTGACTCTTAAAGTAGAAATGTCTATTGATGATTATAAGGAACAGAACGGGGCTCTTAGTGAAGAGATCTATATGTTGTGCAAAAGCCTAGACTCTTCTCAAAAGGAACAAAAAACACTTGTTGCCAAAAGCAGAATGCTTGAGGCAAAAGTGGAAGAGCTGGAGGCTGCTTGCACTGTAGATACTTCCCTAAGAGACTTTATTAAATCTCTGGAGCACAAGCTCGTTCTTAAGGAAGAAGTAGAAGCATGTCTTAGGGACAAACTAGCTGAGTTAGAAACTAAATGCGAAGATTACAAACTAGCTGCTAGTAAAGTGTATGTAGATAATGACACATTTAAGAAGATAACTGGAGTAGGTATAGGACTTGATTATTCTGACCTTCCTAAGAAAGAAGGAAAGAGACCTATTGACCCTAGTTCCAGTGACCTTAAAAAGGAAACACCTAGAATTCTTAAATCGGCTGTCAAACCTATCTACAAACATCTTCTTCCTAGAATAGAAGAAGAAAAGACTGAATTGATAGCTAGATATGAGATTGAGATGGAAGATCGCCAGAAACAACAACCTATAACTCCTATCAAACAAGTGAAAATCAATTTCCCTAGAGATGAATCTAGACTGGGATTAGGAGCTAAGGCTGTTAAACAACAAGGAAAGAGAGAGAAAGGTATAAAAGAGGTTAAGGCTGAACGAATAAAGAAAGCATGTTATCATTGTAAATCTACTGAACATCTTTCTTATGCATGCAAAGCAAACATGAATGTTCCTGCTGCACATGCCATGCCTATCACATATACAATGAATAATCTGCATCAGAATCATGCACAGTGTGGTCAACCTAATTGTATGCCATGCACTTTTAACATCATGCAAACTTTTGTGCATTTAATGAATGCATCTAGCCGGTCATGCTTAAATACTGTTGCTAGTTCAAACATCAAGAAAAAGCATGTGAGAGCCAAGACTGTCAGTCCTCCTAAAGTTAGGAGTGACAAACCTTCTCCTAAGACTGACAAATCTGTCAATTCTGAGAAAGGAAAGGAGATAGTCGAAAGCTCTAGTAATGTTAAGAAAAGTGCCTCTCCTGTTGTTAAATCTGTTGATTCTCGATCTTATCGAAAAGTCGGGCCCAATCAGAGTTGGGTTCCGAAGAATGTCTAACCATCTGTCATTGCAGGGCATTAAGCAGAATAGAAATAAAGTTATATGGCTGCTAGATAGTGGAGCATCGAGGCATATGACTGGAAACAAGTCCCTGCTTACAGAGTTGGTTATGAAGGCTGGCCCTTATGTTACCTTTGGAGATGACAGCATAGGTGTGACAAAGGGATATGGCAAACTGAAAACTGGCAATGTCATCATTGAAGATATTTCCTATGTTGAGGGACTGAAGCACAATCTGTTGAGTATCAGTCAATTCTGTGACAAAGGTTACGAAATTGTCTTCAACAAGAAAGGTGTATCAATCACTCACATCAAGGAAGGTTCACTAGCTTTGAGAGGAGTTCGAAAGGCAGATCTTTTTGTTGCAGATATGGATTCAGCAAATCAGAATGAGGTCACCTGTTTTTACAGCAAAGCCTCGGATGATGAAAGCTGGATATGGCACAAAAAGTTATCTCACTTAAACTTCAAAACGATGAATGCTCTCGCGAGGCGAGAATTGGTGAGAGATCTACCTCAAATGGAGTTCGCTCCGAAAGGACTCTGTGAAGCTTGTGAAATGGGAAAGTCGAAGCGAGCATCGCATAAAATCAAAGAAATTTCTAGTATTACTGAGCCTCTACAACTTCTTCATATGGATTTGTTTGGCCCAGTGAATGTCCTATCTTTGTCTAGGAAAAGATATGCTTTGGTAATCGTGGATGACTTCTCCAAGTATACATGGGTATTGTTCGCAATGACGAAAGACGAAGTACCTTTCTTAATCATTGATCATATCACTCAAATTGAGAATGTTTCAACACTTACTGTGAAGACGATTAGATCAGACAATGGCACTGAATTCAAAAATGCAGTGCTGAATGACTTCTGTGTATCTAAGGGAATACGTCGTCAGTATTCAGCCCCGAGGACTCCACAGCAAAATGGAGTAGTTGAAAGGAAGAATAGAACTCTGGTTGAAGCAGCAAGAACTTTGTTGTATGATTCAAAACTTCCTTTGTATTTCTGGGCCGAAGCAGTGAGTACCGCTTGTTACACTCAAAATAGAACCTTGATCATAAAAGATAAAGAAAAGACACCATGTGAGCTAATGAACAACAGAAGACCAACAATCAAATACTTTCATGTCTTCGGAGCAAAATGCTATGTGCTTACAGATGATGAAAATCTAGGCAAGTTTGCAGCAAAAGCTCGTGAAGGAATCTTTGTTGGTTACTCTACAGACGTGGTGGCAGCTTATAGAGTGTTCTTGGTGAATGATCGAAAAGTGACTGAAAGTTACAACGTCAGATTCGACGATACCAAACTCTCATCAATTTCAAGAGATTCTAGTGAACCTGAGTCTCTAAAATTTCAGAATCTGGACTTAGAAGATCTTGAAGATGAACCTGAGTTGGTTGTTCCATTAAATGTTCCAAGCGTACATGAAGAACCTGAGTCTAGTGAACAAGCTAATATTACAAGATCAGGAGAGACTTCTTCAGTACGAACCGGCAACAACTCAGAGGGAGTAAATAGTAGCTCAAGGACTACTGTTCAAGGCTCAAGACGAGTTGACTCTAGTTCTGTAGGAGCTGGCACTAACTCAGGGGGAGTTAGTGAAAATAATCAAAGTAGTCAGCACCCCAACTCAGAAAGTCAAGCTGAATCATCAAGACAATTTCCAGGTGAATGGGTATGGAATAGAGACCATCCGTTTGAGTTAATTATTGGTGATCCAGATGCTGGTGTGACTACTAGAAGAACTGCAAGAGCTGACATGGCAAATATCTCCTTATATTCTGGGTTCTTATCCAAGCTTGAACCTAAAGAAATAGAAGAAGCTCTTGGCGATGCTGATTGGGTGATTGCAATGCAAGAGGAACTCAATCAGTTTGAAAGGCAGAAAGTTTGGAAACTGGTACCCCGACCAAAGAACATATCCGTAATTGGAGCTAGGTGGGTATTCAGAAATAAACTGGATGAAAACGGACTTGTAACACGAAACAAGGCTGGTTTGGTTGCAAAAGGTTATTCTCAGCGAGAAGGAATTGATTATGATGAAACCTATGCACCAGTTGCAAGACTTGAGGCAGTCAGGATGTTCTTGGCATTTGCAGCACATAAGAACTTCAAAGTTTTCCAGATGGACGTGAAAAGTGCCTTCCTGAACGGAGAGTTAGAAGAAGAAGTGTATCTGGAACAGCCGCCTGGCTTCGTTGATCCAGAACATGCAGATTTTGTGTATCTACTCTTCAAATCTGTCTATGGCCTCAAGCAATCCCCAAGACGATGGTATGAAACCCTATCCTTATTCTTAATTGAAAATGGTTTTGTTAGGGGAGTAATTGATAAAACATTGTTCTATAAAGTTGTGAGAAATGACTTAATACTTGTTCAAGTATATGTGGACGATATTATTTTTGGGTCATCAAATGAGCGCTTGTGCGAGAAATTTGCCAAGCTAATGCAGGAAAAATATGAGATGAGCATGATGGGAGAGCTGTCCTTCTTCCTTGGATTACAGATCAGTCAGAGAAAAGATGGTATCTTTATCTGTCAATCCAAGTACGTTAGAGATTTACTCAAAAAGTATAATCTAGAAGATGCATCAGCAGCTAAAACTCCCATGGCAACAGCCACGAAGCTTGATGAAGACAAATCAGGTAAATCAGTTGACATCACAAGCTATCGAGGTATGATTGGCTCACTCCTCTATTTAACTGCAAGTAGACCCGATATAATGTTCGCAACTTGTTTATGTGCAAGGTTCCAAGCGGATCCTAGAGAATCACATCTCGTAGCCGTTAAAAGAATTTTTAGGTATCTCAAGGGCACACCAAATCTAGGGATTTGGTACCCAAGAGATACAGGTTTTAATCTTATTGGCTATTCGGATTCAGACTATGCAGGTTGCAGGATTGATAGGAAAAGCACATCTGGTGCTTGCCAATTCCTTGGCAGAAGATTAGTGTCCTGGCAAAGTAAAAAGCAACATACAGTATCTACTTCTACTGCTGAAGCTGAGTACATTGCTGCTGGAAGCTGTGTAGCTCAAATACTGTGGATGAGGAACCAATTGAAGGATTATGGCATGGAGCACAAGAAAATTCCAATCATCTGTGACAACACAAGTGCCATTGCCATAACCAACAATCCTGTAGATCACTCAAGAACCAAGCATATTGACATCAGGTATCATTTCATAAGAGAACATGTCGAGGAGGGGACTGTGGAGCTACATTTTGTGCCCACAATGCAACAAATTGCATATATATTCACCAAACCTCTTGATGAAGTAACATTCAATAGGTTGGTTGGTGAATTGGGAATGCTTAACACAAGTTAGTAAAGCCTTCTATCTGTAAAATCCATGTTTATGTTTGTATGTGCAAGCTAATCAATCATTATGTGTTTAGACTTTAAAATGCCTAATTAATGATTGTTATAGTTTGCATATAGTGTGATTTTGCATGAATTCATTGTGTTTTAAGTGTCTTTTATAGCACAAATCTGTGAATTTATGCTTGTTAGATTGCATGATCATAGGGGGAGTTAAATTCATAATATTCTAAATATTGCATGATTTTTAGATGAATTTATCTATGATTTTCATGTAATTAGAGGCCTTAGAATTAAAAAACTTCAAAATTTCGAGTTAGGTTCTATCTCGAAACTCATCTAGAAATTCGACTTGAATTTCGACTTAATCTGTCAGAGTGAAGTTTTTGAAAAATTCTAAGTCTGGGAAGAATTTCGAGTTGGCTATCTCGAAATTCATTTCGAAATTCGACTTAGAGTTCGAGTTCGAGTTACCAGTGTGCCTAGTTCTATCTTCAAAATATTCGAGATAAAGTCTATCTCGAATTTTATCTCAAAGGTTGAGATGAGGTTTCCATTAAGGGAATATTTTGAAAAGAACTGAGAATTAACTTCGAGTTAGTCTATCTCGAAACTTAACTCGAATTTCGACTTGATGTTCGAGATAGAGTTCTTAGTCTATCTCGAAACTCAACTCGAATTTCGACTTGGTGTTCGAGATAGAGTTCTCAGTTAAGCTAAAGGGAATTTTTCGATTTACACTCCTAACTCGAAACATATCTTGAATTACCCTGTACTTTTTGGTTCAAGGGGGTATTTTGGAAAGAATTTGAGATTAACTTCGAGTTAGTCTATCTCGAAACTCAACTCGAATTTCGACTTGATGTTCGAGATAGAGCTCTTAGTCTATCTCGAAACTCAACTCGAATTTCGACTTGATGTTCGAGATAGACTTCTAACTCGAAAAGTATCTTGAATTTCCTTGTCTTTCTTAGAAGGGAATTTTCCAAGTTTACTACAAATCAGCTTTGTTCAAGATAGCTTTTCCCCATAGTTTTTGCCGTAAAATTGGTTAAAGTGTTCATTTGTGCTTAATTGTTCGAGTTAACTTCTATCTCGAACTTTATCTCGAAGTTCGACTTGATGTTCGAGATAGAGATGTTCGAGATAGAAATGTTTGAGATAGAGTTCGACTTAGATGTTCCCTGTATGGACTTGGTAATTTTCACTCTTTTTAACAGGGACATTTTTGTCATTCCACATTCACCTATATATACATCTCTAACTCGATGCCCAATTCACTTTACCTAATTTCTTTTTCACAGCAGCCGTTTCACAAAAATAGTGTGATTTCACAGACTTCATACTATTAACCCGTGTTTTTGTGATTAAACTCATACTAATCACGAATTACTGCCAAATTTTTGACTGTTAATCACTGTGTTATCATTAATCATTGTGATACTGTGTTTTGTAACCGCATATACACGCGCATATACATACACACAAACATCAAGTTTTGTGTATCTGTTCAAAACACGAATTCATATTCTCCACATATACACACGATTTCACTGATAAACACACGAATATTCATCTTTGTTGAATATTCAGATCTAGTCATTGGCTGTTCATATTCCGTAGTTTAAATTTTCAGACTATCTTTTGATATTCTCGAAAAATTAGAAGGAATAAAACTGATTAATTCGTAAATTATTTGTTTTTCTCAATTAAAATAAAAAATTCACATCTTTCAAAGAAAAACATTTAATTAAAATGGCTCACCAATTTTCACTTGCTAAAAACAATTTTTATAATATTTCTACGGAAATTGGTGATCAACTCCCGCGGTTTAAGTTTTGGATACGATTTCTCAATTTTTACTCCAAAGCTAGCCATGCTTTTACTGCTAAACCTACACTAGTACATGATGCTTTACAGCAATTATGGACTAGTGCGGTTACTTTTGGGAGCAAATCAACCCCCTTAGGTTTCAGGTTTACCTTAGCGGGTCAGGAATATGAGGTGACTGAAGAGATTGTCAACAGAGTTCTGGGATTCCCAATTAAAGATGCTTATGATCCAGAACCTACAGCTACAGAACGCCTCAGATTCTTTGAAGAAATTGGATGTTATCCTCCGAAAGGCCCAATCACAGGAAATATCCAAAAGCAATTCTTCCATGTGGAATGGAATTACTTTTTCGAGGCCATCACAAGATGTTTTCGGGCACGCGAAAAAGACTTTCATCAAATTCCAATTCCAATGCAAACCTTTGCAGTTGCCCTAGCAAGAGAACTGGATATAAATTATGGACGCATCGTTCTCTCTGAGATAGTGGCCTCAATGGGATCTCTTGCAAGTAGAGACCTCACTTCAGCTGATGTTGTCTGCTGGTTTCCTCGGTTCCTGCAAATGCTCATTAATGACCTAATACCGAAGGATGCTCTTGCTGTTAGACAAAGATTTGCCGGAAGCCCAACATCTGCATCGCTAGGGATGGGCACTAAGTCACTTTCAACCATTGCTAATCAGGATAAACATCAAGGTAAACCGATGTCTATTCCTGAAAATATACAAATGTGGCTTAGATATGATGCAGGAGTTACCAATTTGGAGGCATCATCACAAGTTTCATCACATGCTCAAAATCCATCTGTTCATGCTGAGGCATTTGATGAGATTCCTGATGAGGAAAGCGATGATGCACAAGGTAATCAATCAGGTAATCTCTCCCTGCATACTATTCATTCCTCCTCCTATGTATCTGATTCCGAGACCCAAGATTCTGCTAGCCCGCAGGATCTATCCCAGGGTGAGAGCCATATTTCTGACTCTGAGTCTGATACACATTCCTATTCTCTATCACCCTTGTTAACGGAAGTCAGAAAGCCAGCACGTGTCTATGTAGAAACTGATGAGGAGAATGAACCCGAAGAGCAGCAACTTATTCGAAAGAAAGCCAAACTTTTCCACGCTGCTACTTCACAACAACAGTCAAACCCTAGCGTGTCACACGCAACCACTCCACCTCACGCGAGTGGTTCACCCCTTGAACAATCTGCACATAGGGATTTTGATTTTGGTGAGGATGATGTGCCTCTTGAAGATACTGTTGCTTCAAGAGGACATGAAGTCTTAAGAACTTCAGCCGTACCTTCACCGGTACGTACTGATGCTGCAAAGAGGATCGGTTCTGATGTTGTACAAAAACACTTTGCAGCCTCTCAGCCTGAGATTCCAACTCAGGAACAAACAGAATTTGATCCCATAACTGTCAACAACATTTCTTATCAATTTTCTGCAGGTACTGCTTCATTATTTGGATCAATCATTGAAGACATACACGAGCGTGAGACAGGGAGTGTGTGTGAGAGGTTAGGGAGAGAGGGACCTTCATTTTCAAGGCCCGAAACCGAGCGTCAAATACCAACAGAACGAGTATTAGAGCGAGGTCACCTAAACCAAACACCGTCCCTTAACATTGAAAATCTTGATACGCGTATGACTTCTATGGAAAATCAGATGAAGCAGTTCGGACAGACGATGGGGCAGTTCGGGATGAACATTGGAAACAACCAAAGGGCTCTAGACGACTACGCAGCAAGAATGGCAAGTCAAGCTACAGCTTTTGATGATTTGACAAATAAGGTCAATGACTTGGGCCATGCTGGTGGTGTCTTGGGAAGCACTCTCAATGAGAGGATGGGGGCATTGGAGTCTACAATGCATACAATGGTTGTGGAGATCAGTAGAATGATGTTCGCAGTCAGGAGTTTTGTGCCCCCGGAGTGCTTCGAGTCGCAACAACCTCCCCCCGATGCTGGTGCAGGTGGTGCAGGTGGTGCTAGTGGAGCGGGAGCCTCTGGTTCTGGTTTTGGAGGTTCTTATGCAGCTGGTGGATCTGAAGACCAAGGTGGAGCTCAGGATAACTCACCTAAGGGGGAGAGTGGAAAGGAGACGAGACAGCAGGCAGTTCACATCGAAGAAATTGAAGAACCCGCTGATCTTGTCAAGGAACCAGAAGTTGAGCCGTCTGTTGATGAAGAGGCTCTGAGGATGAGAAAGGGTAAGGCAGTAATGGTTGATGAACCATTTGTTGACCTGAGTCATCAGGAAACAGTACAGGAGGTACTTGACTCAGATTCTGACATGGAAGACGTACCGTTGGCACACACTATAAAAAGATCTTTGAAGGAACAAGGTGGAGGTGCTGGGATGTCTTCCGGAATGCATGAAGAATTTCCTGTTGATGAGGAAACCCTTAAAGCTCAACAGTTAGCCTTGGAACAAGCTCAGTTCTATAAAATGAAGATGATGCAAGAACATGCTGCGTTCCTAGAAAAGAAGGTGGAGCTACAAGGGAAGCAGTATGATCATGAGCTTGCAAGGCTAGCTGATCCTCAAGTTGATCTAGACAAACGAAGGATAGGGCAGAAATGGGATGAAGCAAGGAAGATAATGATGGGACCCTGTGCGAAAGGAGTTCATAACAAGGATGCAGATGATCTGTTCTACAACTTGAATTTACAGAATCCAATGACTGGGGACTATATAAATGCTTTGAAGAGATTAATTTCTAAAGTCAGGGTTAGATACAATGCAAATCTTAAGGAGTGGCAGGTTATCTTGTCTTTGGTAGAAGGAGTCCCAACATCTTTCCTATATGTGGATGACCAATTCATAATGAGAAGATCTGCGTCAGAGTTGTTCTTGCTAGCGACTAAAATTCAATACTCTCAATCTGAGGAGCTAAGCATTCTGTACAGGGATCAGTTAATGCAGCTAGCAGAGGACAAGGGTCCAGAATTCTCAGCATATCCAAATTTTGTCCGGATGGTAGTTGACGGAAAGATGAAGAGGGTTAGCATGGAGGAAAATGATCTAATGGAGCTTTCAGTGGAATCTCTCAAAGCTGTCTGTAGACAAATGATGAGTAAGGGATTCGCTTCGGAGCTTAAAGATAAATCCGTGAAGATCATTGAAAAAGTTATATTCAAAAAGAGCAATGAGGTGTGGAAGTGTGATGTCATTGCTCCAAACCCTCTTGATGACGTGAAGATTGAGCCGGAGCTGATAGAGAAGGAATGGAATATTCTTCAAGCCATGAAGAATGTAGATGAAGCTCTGACTCTTCCTTTTGGAGCACTAGAACAAGGAGAAATAAGGGAGGCTATTGGTGTTCTAGGAAGTGATAGTGTATACTGGATACATGCTTATGTTGAAGATACAGCTGATGCCTTAGTATTCATAGATGCAGACCAGAATCAAACAATCTTGCATATGAGTAGACAATGGCTACTACGGACTCAAGATGCTGCATTTCTGGA
The DNA here is from genome assembly GCA_036435485.1 of Saposhnikovia divaricata. Classification (NCBI taxonomy): domain Eukaryota; kingdom Viridiplantae; phylum Streptophyta; class Magnoliopsida; order Apiales; family Apiaceae; genus Saposhnikovia; species Saposhnikovia divaricata. Next base: position 112,010,567 of record CM071594.1, on the reverse strand, counting down.
GAGAGTATTATATGTATTCAAATGGGGCGAAGTGGAAGATAAGTTTGTGGAAGAAAAGCAGAGACTCATGAGTTACCTGTCTGAAGTAGTAGTGGAAAAGAAGCGAATGGAGCGAGATGCGTGTGACGCCCCCAGATCCGGGGTCAGAGATCTAGGCGCTCACGGTCCATTTTCCATTAATAACATACCTGTTCTTGCACACAATATATATAACACAGCCATCGACCCCACAATAAACTCACACCACACTCACACACACAGGTTAGAGCCTCAGAAACGTCACACATTGATTAAACAGTAATAAAGTTATCAGAGTTATTACAGACCGAATTAAATAGTATTTATGCTACCAGCAACACTCCGATATGAAGCGAAGCTGGCGGCTTGAAAGTTTGTTACGATACACTGCCTTGCACAGGTCATGCTGATAAATAAAACGTACTAACAAAAGCTGCCAACCAATCCGGCTAATGGGGCCTACCGGTGGAATCTCAAGTGGAGGCTCGGGCCTAGTCACCTGCTTTCGAGCAGTCTGCCTGGGTCTTGCCATTTCGCTTAGCTGTTGTGTTTGTAAAGTTTGAAAACAAGCAAGAGTGAGCAACTATAGCTCAGCAAGAAATATATATATAAGATAAGCAATATACATCTCATATGATTGGCAGTTGATATATTTGTTTGTATCAATCAGTTATAAAATCACTTGTCATAATTGATAAATCTCGAAGGTGCAACAACATGTGCCCTTGTTTTCAAAATAAACTTGCAGTTCAAGATACTGCATTGAATCAACATCATTCTCATCAAAATAGAACACTATCAGCAACTTGGCACAAAAGCCTAAGAAGCAGTGTCAAAGCATTTTTCCAAAATGGAGGAATGGGACTTAAAGAAAACATAAAAACCTGACAAGGATTGACGATGATCAGTCGCCACATCCAAGTCCAATAATCCGCGGGTCTTCTTTACCGGTAGAAGGATAGAAACTACATCCGTAACTATCCCTCGGGTGAAAACTACATCCATAATCACCCTCGATGAAAACTACATCCGTAATCATCCTTCGGCAACACCTGGGCCGGAATAATAAGTGATGGACCGCCTGGCTCACGGCCGCTTACACATCCCGGGAATCGTTCGTCAACGGTTCCCACACCTGCCAGAGTCCCTCTTTCTTTTCTTTTAAAACTTGATTTTGATTGAAAACAGCGTAATTGAGGTTCGACATCAGTCGACCGATGATTCTTGAAATCATACAAGAAGCAGAATCTGACCGGGGGTTTTCGAAAATGTTTTGAGTTCGAAAGAGTTCGAGTTTGAAAGTATTAAAAGTATAACTTTGTCTTTAAATAATGAACAGTAATTAATAAATAATATTTTAAGATTTAATATTAATAATTAATAAAATAATTATTCGATAAAATAAACTTTTAATCCAAGATAGGGTTTCGAGTATTTACGAAGATATAATAATAGTTATTTGAATATACGATACCACCCGAATGACCCTTCAGGTTTTCGCAATCTAGATACGATATAATAATATACCGCTCCCCGGTCAATAGTATATACGGACCGCTACGACCTCTATTGCTAGAGTCGTTGTCCGAAGAAAACATTTCAATCTAAGTTCAAGGGGTAAAAGCATACATGTACTTGTTCAATCTCAGTTGCATCAATACTTCGATAACATAGCATTTGATATCATTTGAAAACTACAAACACAACAGTGAAAATCCTTGTATAGGGATAAGTTTTGAAAAGTAAACTTGCCTTGGTTTGGTTGGGGTGGTCGAGCGTGCGAATTCGAACGATCTATACATAAACAATAATCGTTCGTTAGTACCTTAACAATTTCTTTCTAATTACGGGGTTTTAAGGGGGTACGAAATTAACTTAACGACTTCATCTTATGACTCCCTAGTCCCACTATAAGTCCATGACATCACTCGTTTACGCTCGTCACTTACTCGACTTAATTTAGTTACCACGTTCGAACCATAACCACTAACCCTAGAATAATGTTCCACTAATCGACCTTTTTCCATTGCGCGAATTTTACTCTAGCATTTTTATAAAATCCAAAAATTCATATTTTAATCCAATTCCTTTTGGGTGGTCTTCACCACTGCATTACTTACATTCTCAAATTTTTCCATGATCCCAAACATATTTTAAGGTGTTTAAACAAGGTTCACAAGGGGGTCACTTAATGCAGTTCATAGTCCAGAAACAAAATTCACTTCTCCGGCCATAACTAAAAATCCGCACATCACCTAGCTATGAATCTTACATATCCAGAAACTACATTCAATTATCTTTCCAACAATATAAGGTAGGACATCAGGGGACATCATTTGGGTGTTCAACATCGTGCTACAACACAGATCAAAGTTCCTGGACAAACTCAGCAAGCTCAAATCACTTAGATCAACCATTTTTCATGCTTCCATAACATAAACACCACTTAAAACACTTAGATCATGACTCATAACACTCATGGAGATATATATATTAACCATAGTCATAAAATTCACAATCTCAACATCAAAACCCAAGATCCATGCTATCCAATACATATACATTCAAGATAACCCCTAAAATGCATGGATCTACTACCATACTACATGAACAACACATAACCAAGAGTGGTTTGAGATTTTATACCTTCTTGAGCTCCTAGAGACCTTGAACAATCTTTATACAACTTAAAAACACCTTAGATGGCCTCCTACAACACTCACAATGCAAGATCTAAAAGATAATAAACTTATGTTAGTATTTCTCTAAACTTCCAACAACTATAACTCAAAAACCAATGGGTGGAAGGCTTTGAAATTGATACCATACCTCTACTAAGATGCAAGGAAGCCCTAGGAAGGTTGTAGATGAAGAAATGGTGGGGAGAAAATCTCTCCCTCTCTCCTCAAGGAGTTCGGCCGAGAGCTTTTGTCAAGGGGGGGGGAGTGTTTTTGGTTTTTGTTTTGTTTTGGAATGGTAAAAAGGAATGCTAATATGACTTGTATTATTATGGGTAGTAGAAAGTAATCACATGTTGCCAAGCTAGCCTAGGTTGCATCCATGCCCTATTGTCCCCTAGTACATCATCCACCATGCTAGTCACTATTCACATTTGCTTTTATGTCTCCTAGTTCCTTTTTCTAACTATCTAGTTACATGGCACTTGCATGTAATTTCTTTCCTTGTAATATTATTCTCCCACCAATGCTTGTTATTTAATCCTTACTTCGTATCGTAACTTAATTATTCTCTCGTAATAATATTTCGTCGCGTAGAGATTTCCCTTATAATTCCTTAAGTACTTATTGTGTAAATTCCTCGAATGTCCAAAATTCCTCGTCATAATTCTTAATAAATCCTTTAATATTCTAACCATTCTCAAATTCCAAGTTTTATAAATATTATTAACAACAGGACTCTTGCTTTCACAATCTCTCTGTATATCTTACATCATAATTGCAACAACGCAGTTTCTCAGACAATCAATTCTATAAATCAACAGGGATGACTAGAAAGGTTCCATAATAATAATGTCACAAGATATTAAATAAAAGGAAATATTACCAAAATTAGGGTTCTTACAATGCGGCTAGTGTCCACAATACTAACCGTGTCAAGGGCTACCCCAAGATGATCTATTGTCAGTTTAAAGCTGATAAAACACATTGGAAATCTCAGCTCATAATGAAGAACTTTGAGGATATTCCAAAGATCAGGACTACTCAGGAGGTGGACAAACTCAGAAGGCTTTTCAAACATTCTTATCCAGAGCCCAAGAATCCTCTAGAAATGGAAGCTGTAAGTCTGTTGAATGCTAGGTGGAAGCAGCTTAAAGATCCAGTGTACAAGAAAGAACAGCAGCAGAAGGAGAAGCGAAAAAGGCAGAAAGAAGAGAGAGACCAAGCTGCTGAAGCTAGAAAGAGAAAACGGAATTAGGGTTAAAGGTCAGAGTGGTGTGAACTTGAAGTTGGAAAAACTTCATGTCTTTCGGTTGCTTTAACTCACTTGAGGAAAATTCACCTTAGAGTGAATCCAATAAGGTGATATAAGTTTGACTAAAAGGTATGAAATAATCCAGGTGATAGGAATCACTCAAATGATCTTTAATTCGAAGTTCGAATTCTGTTTCTAGTTTAAGTTCTTAGTATTGTTTTCATGTAAATTTTCAATTGTATATTATTCAAGACTGTAATGTTAATTATCTTTTCTCGTCTCATTGTTTAGTTGAGTTATCCTTCATTAATTTGAATGTCATTGTTAGACAATCAAATTGGGGAGATTGAAAGGCAGAGTGTGTAAACTTGTAACACTATAACTAATGTAACTCAACTAAAGGAAAAGATACTTAACCAGAAGACAATCAAGAACAAGAAGTCACAAGAAATCAACACTAAATGAAGACAAGGTAATTGATACAATTCAACATGTTAACTATGATCAAGCCAAGAAGAAATCATTGAGAGAAGTTCAAGTCAAAGTTGTTCATGCCTCAGTGATTTGAAAAGCCAAGAGTCAAGATCATAACTATCAGTATCAATAAGACCAATTGATTTCAAGTGAACAAAAAGGAAAGCAAATATTGGAAAGCCACATTACAAATTGGATATGGTAATTTATTCAAGAAGCAAAAACACTATCAAGACTAGTCACTTATGAACCAGACCAGTGCATCAAGTGTCAGGACATTGATAGCAAGTTTATGTCAGTAATAAAGATCCATATTCAAGAGCTTGGTGAAGAATAAAGAAGACATAAAGATATCACAAGTTCAAGATGTGCATTGAAGTTTCAAGTTGAAGACCAGAATATTTTCTAAGTACTAAATATTCTAGATGACCAAGTAGAATATTTCTAAGTAGAAGTTCTACTTAGAAATTAGAGATGGCTAAGTAGAAATTCTCAAGTAGAAGTTCTACTTAGAAATTCGAGATGGCTAAGTAGAAATTCTCAAGTAGAAGTTCTACTTAGAAATTCGAGATGGCTAAGTAGAAATTCTCAAGTAGAAGTTCTACTTAGAAATTCGAGATGGCTAAGTAGAAATTCTCAAGTAGAAGTTCTACTTAGAGTGCAGCTTCAACATGACACATGGCATCTTCTGATTGGCAGATTTCCAAGCTTTCAAGATAAGGCAAGATTTATGTGGACATCATTGGGCCACGTATATCTTAGTCTTTGAAGACTACAGGACGTAGATTACATGTAGTATAAATAGAAGTACTTGTGTAATGTTTTAAGTAGAGCAATAGTTGAGAGAAACACAAGAAAAAGAGAGAGAGTGCATTCACAGAGCTTAGTATCATTCACTTCTCTCTGAACTTCTGTCATACTTTGTAATGAATGTTGTATCAACCATTTCAAGTTATATATAAGAAATATATTCCTTGAATCTGTGTGTTCATTTATTGCATCGTATTTATTGCTTCTCATATTCGAAAAGTTGTATTCACCCCCCCTCTACAACACATTTGGACCTAACATAGTGCATGACACTTTGTTCACCACCCAGGAACCACACTTAGATGGTGAGGGAATGCAAGCTGGGGCATATC